>CM060897.1:94355175-95850175 GCA_030762935.1 Hymenopus coronatus
TAGTAGTAGTAGTAGTAGTAGTAGTAGTAGTAGTAGTAGTAGTAGTAGTAGTAGTAGTAGTAGTAGTAGTAGTAGTAGTAGTAGTAGTAGTAGTAGTAGTAGTAGTAGTAGTAGTAGTAGTAGTAGTAGTATAGTAGTAGTAGTAGTAGTAGTAGTAGTAGTAGTAGTAGTAGTAGTAGTAGTAGTAGTAGTAGTAGTAGTAGTAGTAGTAGTAGTAGTAGTAGTAGTAGTAGTAGTAGTAGTAGTAGTAGTAGTAGTAGTAGTAGTAGTAGTAGTAGTAGTAGTAGTAGTAGTAGTAGTAGTAGTAGTAGTAGTAGTAGTAGTAGTAGTAGTAGTAGTAGTAGTAGTAGTAGTAGTAGTAGTAGTAGTAGTAGTAGTAGTAGTAGTAGTAGTAGTAGTAGTAGTAGTAGTAGTAGTAGTAGTAGTAGTAGTAGTAGTAGTAGTAGTAGTAGTAGTAGTAGTAGTAGTAGTAGTAGTAGTAGTAGTAGTAGTAGTAGTAGTAGTAGTAGTAGTAGTAGTAGTAGTAGTAGTAGTAGTAGTAGTAGTAGTAGTAGTAGTAGTAGTAGTAGTAGTAGTAGTAGTAGTAGTAGTAGTAGTAGTAGTAGTAGTAGTAGTAGTAGTAGTAGTAGTAGTAGTAGTAGTAGTAGTAGTAGTAGTAGTAGTAGTAGTAGTAGTAGTAGTAGTAGTAGTAGTAGTAGTAGTAGTAGTAGTAGTAGTAGTAGTAGTAGTAGTAGTAGTAGTAGTAGTAGTAGTAGTAGTAGTAGTAGTAGTAGTAGTAGTAGTAGTAGTAGTAGTAGTAGTAGTAGTAGTAGTAGTAGTAGTAGTAGTAGTAGTAGTAGTAGTAGTAGTAGTAGTAGTAGTAGTAGTAGTAGTAGTAGTAGTAGTAGTAGTAGTAGTAGTAGTAGTAGTAGTAGTAGTAGTAGTAGTAGTAGTAGTAGTAGTAGTAGTAGTAGTAGTAGTAGTAGTAGTAGTAGTAGTAGTAGTAGTAGTAGTAGTAGTAGTAGTAGTAGTAGTAGTAGTAGTAGTAGTAGTAGTAGTAGTAGTAGTAGTAGTAGTAGTAGTAGTAGTAGTAGTAGTAGTAGTAGTAGTAGTAGTAGTAGTAGTAGTAGTAGTAGTAGTAGTAGTAGTAGTAGTAGTAGTAGTAGTAGTAGTAGTAGTAGTAGTAGTAGTAGTAGTAGTAGTAGTAGTAGTAGTAGTAGTAGTAGTAGTAGTAGTAGTAGTAGTAGTAGTAGTAGTAGTAGTAGTAGTAGTAGTAGTAGTAGTAGTAGTAGTAGTAGTAGTAGTAGTAGTAGTAGTAGTAGTAGTAGTAGTAGTAGTAGTAGTAGTAGTAGTAGTAGTAGTAGTAGTAGTAGTAGTAGTAGTAGTAGTAGTAGTAGTAGTAGTAGTAGTAGTAGTAGTAGTAGTAGTAGTAGTAGTAGTAGTAGTAGTAGTAGTAGTAGTAGTAGTAGTAGTAGTAGTAGTAGTAGTAGTAGTAGTAGTAGTAGTAGTAGTAGTAGTAGTAGTAGTAGTAGTAGTAGTAGTAGTAGTAGTAGTAGTAGTAGTAGTAGTAGTAGTAGTAGTAGTAGTAGTAGTAGTAGTAGTAGTAGTAGTAGTAGTAGTAGTAGTAGTAGTAGTAGTAGTAGTAGTAGTAGTAGTAGTAGTAGTAGTAGTAGTAGTAGTAGTAGTAGTAGTAGTAGTAGTAGTAGTAGTAGTAGTAGTAGTAGTAGTAGTAGTAGTAGTAGTAGTAGTAGTAGTAGTAGTAGTAGTAGTAGTAGTAGTAGTAGTAGTAGTAGTAGTAGTAGTAGTAGTAGTAGTAGTAGTAGTAGTAGTAGTAGTAGTAGTAGTAGTAGTAGTAGTAGTAGTAGTAGTAGTAGTAGTAGTAGTAGTAGTAGTAGTAGTAGTAGTAGTAGTAGTAGTAGTAGTAGTAGTAGTAGTAGTAGTAGTAGTAGTAGTAGTAGTAGTAGTAGTAGTAGTAGTAGTAGTAGTAGTAGTAGTAGTAGTAGTAGTAGTAGTAGTAGTAGTAGTAGTAGTAGTAGTAGTAGTAGTAGTAGTAGTAGTAGTAGTAGTAGTAGTAGTAGTAGTAGTAGTAGTAGTAGTAGTAGTAGTAGTAGTAGTAGTAGTAGTAGTAGTAGTAGTAGTAGTAGTAGTAGTAGTAGTAGTAGTAGTAGTAGTAGTAGTAGTAGTAGTAGTAGTAGTAGTAGTAGTAGTAGTAGTAGTAGTAGTAGTAGTAGTAGTAGTAGTAGTAGTAGTAGTAGTAGTAGTAGTAGTAGTAGTAGTAGTAGTAGTAGTAGTAGTAGTAGTAGTAGTAGTAGTAGTAGTAGTAGTAGTAGTAGTAGTAGTAGTAGTAGTAGTAGTAGTAGTAGTAGTAGTAGTAGTAGTAGTAGTAGTAGTAGTAGTAGTAGTAGTAGTAGTAGTAGTAGTAGTAGTAGTAGTAGTAGTAGTAGTAGTAGTAGTAGTAGTAGTAGTAGTAGTAGTAGTAGTAGTAGTAGTAGTAGTAGTAGTAGTAGTAGTAGTAGTAGTAGTAGTAGTAGTAGTAGTAGTAGTAGTAGTAGTAGTAGTAGTAGTAGTAGTAGTAGTAGTAGTAGTAGTAGTAGTAGTAGTAGTAGTAGTAGTAGTAGTAGTAGTAGTAGTAGTAGTAGTAGTAGTAGTAGTAGTAGTAGTAGTAGTAGTAGTAGTAGTAGTAGTAGTAGTAGTAGTAGTAGTAGTAGTAGTAGTAGTAGTAGTAGTAGTAGTAGTAGTAGTAGTAGTAGTAGTAGTAGTAGTAGTAGTAGTAGTAGTAGTAGTAGTAGTAGTAGTAGTAGTAGTAGTAGTAGTAGTAGTAGTAGTAGTAGTAGTAGTAGTAGTAGTAGTAGTAGTAGTAGTAGTAGTAGTAGTAGTAGTAGTAGTAGTAGTAGTAGTAGTAGTAGTAGTAGTAGTAGTAGTAGTAGTAGTAGTAGTAGTAGTAGTAGTAGTAGTAGTAGTAGTAGTAGTAGTAGTAGTAGTAGTAGTAGTAGTAGTAGTAGTAGTAGTAGTAGTAGTAGTAGTAGTAGTAGTAGTAGTAGTAGTAGTAGTAGTAGTAGTAGTAGTAGTAGTAGTAGTAGTAGTAGTAGTAGTAGTAGTAGTAGTAGTAGTAGTAGTAGTAGTAGTAGTAGTAGTAGTAGTAGTAGTAGTAGTAGTAGTAGTAGTAGTAGTAGTAGTAGTAGTAGTAGTAGTAGTAGTAGTAGTAGTAGTAGTAGTAGTAGTAGTAGTAGTAGTAGTAGTAGTAGTAGTAGTAGTAGTAGTAGTAGTAGTAGTAGTAGTAGTAGTAGTAGTAGTAGTAGTAGTAGTAGTAGTAGTAGTAGTAGTAGTAGTAGTAGTAGTAGTAGTAGTAGTAGTAGTAGTAGTAGTAGTAGTAGTAGTAGTAGTAGTAGTAGTAGTAGTAGTAGTAGTAGTAGTAGTAGTAGTAGTAGTAGTAGTAGTAGTAGTAGTAGTAGTAGTAGTAGTAGTAGTAGTAGTAGTAGTAGTAGTAGTAGTAGTAGTAGTAGTAGTAGTAGTAGTAGTAGTAGTAGTAGTAGTAGTAGTAGTAGTAGTAGTAGTAGTAGTAGTAGTAGTAGTAGTAGTAGTAGTAGTAGTAGTAGTAGTAGTAGTAGTAGTAGTAGTAGTAGTAGTAGTAGTAGTAGTAGTAGTAGTAGTAGTAGTAGTAGTAGTAGTAGTAGTAGTAGTAGTAGTAGTAGTAGTAGTAGTAGTAGTAGTAGTAGTAGTAGTAGTAGTAGTAGTAGTAGTAGTAGTAGTAGTAGTAGTAGTAGTAGTAGTAGTAGTAGTAGTAGTAGTAGTAGTAGTAGTAGTAGTAGTAGTAGTAGTAGTAGTAGTAGTAGTAGTAGTAGTAGTAGTAGTAGTAGTAGTAGTAGTAGTAGTAGTAGTAGTAGTAGTAGTAGTAGTAGTAGTAGTAGTAGTAGTAGTAGTAGTAGTAGTAGTAGTAGTAGTAGTAGTAGTAGTAGTAGTAGTAGTAGTAGTAGTAGTAGTAGTAGTAGTAGTAGTAGTAGTAGTAGTAGTAGTAGTAGTAGTAGTAGTAGTAGTAGTAGTAGTAGTAGTAGTAGTAGTAGTAGTAGTAGTAGTAGTAGTAGTAGTAGTAGTAGTAGTAGTAGTAGTAGTAGTAGTAGTAGTAGTAGTAGTAGTAGTAGTAGTAGTAGTAGTAGTAGTAGTAGTAGTAGTAGTAGTAGTAGTAGTAGTAGTAGTAGTAGTAGTAGTAGTAGTAGTAGTAGTAGTAGTAGTAGTAGTAGTAGTAGTAGTAGTAGTAGTAGTAGTAGTAGTAGTAGTAGTAGTAGTAGTAGTAGTAGTAGTAGTAGTAGTAGTAGTAGTAGTAGTAGTAGTAGTAGTAGTAGTAGTAGTAGTAGTAGTAGTAGTAGTAGTAGTAGTAGTAGTAGTAGTAGTAGTAGTAGTAGTAGTAGTAGTAGTAGTAGTAGTAGTAGTAGTAGTAGTAGTAGTAGTAGTAGTAGTAGTAGTAGTAGTAGTAGTAGTAGTAGTAGTAGTAGTAGTAGTAGTAGTAGTAGTAGTAGTAGTAGTAGTAGTAGTAGTAGTAGTAGTAGTAGTAGTAGTAGTAGTAGTAGTAGTAGTAGTAGTAGTAGTAGTAGTAGTAGTAGTAGTAGTAGTAGTAGTAGTAGTAGTAGTAGTAGTAGTAGTAGTAGTAGTAGTAGTAGTAGTAGTAGTAGTAGTAGTAGTAGTAGTAGTAGTAGTAGTAGTAGTAGTAGTAGTAGTAGTAGTAGTAGTAGTAGTAGTAGTAGTAGTAGTAGTAGTAGTAGTAGTAGTAGTAGTAGTAGTAGTAGTAGTAGTAGTAGTAGTAGTAGTAGTAGTAGTAGTAGTAGTAGTAGTAGTAGTAGTAGTAGTAGTAGTAGTAGTAGTAGTAGTAGTAGTAGTAGTAGTAGTAGTAGTAGTAGTAGTAGTAGTAGTAGTAGTAGTAGTAGTAGTAGTAGTAGTAGTAGTAGTAGTAGTAGTAGTAGTAGTAGTAGTAGTAGTAGTAGTAGTAGTAGTAGTAGTAGTAGTAGTAGTAGTAGTAGTAGTAGTAGTAGTAGTAGTAGTAGTAGTAGTAGTAGTAGTAGTAGTAGTAGTAGTAGTAGTAGTAGTAGTAGTAGTAGTAGTAGTAGTAGTAGTAGTAGTAGTAGTAGTAGTAGTAGTAGTAGTAGTAGTAGTAGTAGTAGTAGTAGTAGTAGTAGTAGTAGTAGTAGTAGTAGTAGTAGTAGTAGTAGTAGTAGTAGTAGTAGTAGTAGTAGTAGTAGTAGTAGTAGTAGTAGTAGTAGTAGTAGTAGTAGTAGTAGTAGTAGTAGTAGTAGTAGTAGTAGTAGTAGTAGTAGTAGTAGTAGTAGTAGTAGTAGTAGTAGTAGTAGTAGTAGTAGTAGTAGTAGTAGTAGTAGTAGTAGTAGTAGTAGTAGTAGTAGTAGTAGTAGTAGTAGTAGTAGTAGTAGTAGTAGTAGTAGTAGTAGTAGTAGTAGTAGTAGTAGTAGTAGTAGTAGTAGTAGTAGTAGTAGTAGTAGTAGTAGTAGTAGTAGTAGTAGTAGTAGTAGTAGTAGTAGTAGTAGTAGTAGTAGTAGTAGTAGTAGTAGTAGTAGTAGTAGTAGTAGTAGTAGTAGTAGTAGTAGTAGTAGTAGTAGTAGTAGTAGTAGTAGTAGTAGTAGTAGTAGTAGTAGTAGTAGTAGTAGTAGTAGTAGTAGTAGTAGTAGTAGTAGTAGTAGTAGTAGTAGTAGTAGTAGTAGTAGTAGTAGTAGTAGTAGTAGTAGTAGTAGTAGTAGTAGTAGTAGTAGTAGTAGTAGTAGTAGTAGTAGTAGTAGTAGTAGTAGTAGTAGTAGTAGTAGTAGTAGTAGTAGTAGTAGTAGTAGTAGTAGTAGTAGTAGTAGTAGTAGTAGTAGTAGTAGTAGTAGTAGTAGTAGTAGTAGTAGTAGTAGTAGTAGTAGTAGTAGTAGTAGTAGTAGTAGTAGTAGTAGTAGTAGTAGTAGTAGTAGTAGTAGTAGTAGTAGTAGTAGTAGTAGTAGTAGTAGTAGTAGTAGTAGTAGTAGTAGTAGTAGTAGTAGTAGTAGTAGTAGTAGTAGTAGTAGTAGTAGTAGTAGTAGTAGTAGTAGTAGTAGTAGTAGTAGTAGTAGTAGTAGTAGTAGTAGTAGTAGTAGTAGTAGTAGTAGTAGTAGTAGTAGTAGTAGTAGTAGTAGTAGTAGTAGTAGTAGTAGTAGTAGTAGTAGTAGTAGTAGTAGTAGTAGTAGTAGTAGTAGTAGTAGTAGTAGTAGTAGTAGTAGTAGTAGTAGTAGTAGTAGTAGTAGTAGTAGTAGTAGTAGTAGTAGTAGTAGTAGTAGTAGTAGTAGTAGTAGTAGTAGTAGTAGTAGTAGTAGTAGTAGTAGTAGTAGTAGTAGTAGTAGTAGTAGTAGTAGTAGTAGTAGTAGTAGTAGTAGTAGTAGTAGTAGTAGTAGTAGTAGTAGTAGTAGTAGTAGTAGTAGTAGTAGTAGTAGTAGTAGTAGTAGTAGTAGTAGTAGTAGTAGTAGTAGTAGTAGTAGTAGTAGTAGTAGTAGTAGTAGTAGTAGTAGTAGTAGTAGTAGTAGTAGTAGTAGTAGTAGTAGTAGTAGTAGTAGTAGTAGTAGTAGTAGTAGTAGTAGTAGTAGTAGTAGTAGTAGTAGTAGTAGTAGTAGTAGTAGTAGTAGTAGTAGTAGTAGTAGTAGTAGTAGTAGTAGTAGTAGTAGTAGTAGTAGTAGTAGTAGTAGTAGTAGTAGTAGTAGTAGTAGTAGTAGTAGTAGTAGTAGTAGTAGTAGTAGTAGTAGTAGTAGTAGTAGTAGTAGTAGTAGTAGTAGTAGTAGTAGTAGTAGTAGTAGTAGTAGTAGTAGTAGTAGTAGTAGTAGTAGTAGTAGTAGTAGTAGTAGTAGTAGTAGTAGTAGTAGTAGTAGTAGTAGTAGTAGTAGTAGTAGTAGTAGTAGTAGTAGTAGTAGTAGTAGTAGTAGTAGTAGTAGTAGTAGTAGTAGTAGTAGTAGTAGTAGTAGTAGTAGTAGTAGTAGTAGTAGTAGTAGTAGTAGTAGTAGTAGTAGTAGTAGTAGTAGTAGTAGTAGTAGTAGTAGTAGTAGTAGTAGTAGTAGTAGTAGTAGTAGTAGTAGTAGTAGTAGTAGTAGTAGTAGTAGTAGTAGTAGTAGTAGTAGTAGTAGTAGTAGTAGTAGTAGTAGTAGTAGTAGTAGTAGTAGTAGTAGTAGTAGTAGTAGTAGTAGTAGTAGTAGTAGTAGTAGTAGTAGTAGTAGTAGTAGTAGTAGTAGTAGTAGTAGTAGTAGTAGTAGTAGTAGTAGTAGTAGTAGTAGTAGTAGTAGTAGTAGTAGTAGTAGTAGTAGTAGTAGTAGTAGTAGTAGTAGTAGTAGTAGTAGTAGTAGTAGTAGTAGTAGTAGTAGTAGTAGTAGTAGTAGTAGTAGTAGTAGTAGTAGTAGTAGTAGTAGTAGTAGTAGTAGTAGTAGTAGTAGTAGTAGTAGTAGTAGTAGTAGTAGTAGTAGTAGTAGTAGTAGTAGTAGTAGTAGTAGTAGTAGTAGTAGTAGTAGTAGTAGTAGTAGTAGTAGTAGTAGTAGTAGTAGTAGTAGTAGTAGTAGTAGTAGTAGTAGTAGTAGTAGTAGTAGTAGTAGTAGTAGTAGTAGTAGTAGTAGTAGTAGTAGTAGTAGTAGTAGTAGTAGTAGTAGTAGTAGTAGTAGTAGTAGTAGTAGTAGTAGTAGTAGTAGTAGTAGTAGTAGTAGTAGTAGTAGTAGTAGTAGTAGTAGTAGTAGTAGTAGTAGTAGTAGTAGTAGTAGTAGTAGTAGTAGTAGTAGTAGTAGTAGTAGTAGCTGTTGTTGATGTTTTGATGGTGGTGGTGGTGCGGCAGGCCGATTGCTATGGCAACATCTGTTTTGTTGCCAAAGTTGCTGCTGCCAAATTATCATGTGCTCAATCGTGGCTTTACGCTTGGTTTCAGCTTGCAGCTACTGTGTTGTGTTTTTGCGTTTTTCAGTTATTTTACATCTACGTTATTTAATGCTTATTCGCTTCATTGTTTGTCCAGCTGTGAGAATTTATATTTCTAAGCGGTCAACAGAGATGTTGATTTTGTTTTCTTTGATGTTGATCTAGTGATTCTGTTTTCTATAATTTCTTTAATTTCGTTTTTTGGAGTGTTCCTTAAATACATTTTTGCTGAATTAATTATTTTTTTACAACTATAATAATTAAAAATTACTTGTGTTTGCTTTCTCTTTGTAGACTGTTTCATTTATTATTACTTACGGATTATGCATGGATCAGGTGAACTAGAGTTGTTTACATTGGCAATATAGCGCTAAGTTCGAAGTTTGGCCGCTAACCTGTCAGACACAGTGCAGAAATAGCACATTTTATGACCACCACCATCTTATGGTTCTACACGTGGATATATACGTAATGTGCAACATCTGTCAAATTAATTATTTTCCAAGTTTTTGAATTATAAAAACGATGGACAATGGAAGGGGACAGATATCTAGTAGAAGGTATATTTAGCATGTCATAAGTTATTATAAATTAGTATTATTGCAGTAAACTTTGCCGCAATGTCATAATTTTGTTCTAATTTCCTTGTCTAAAACTGAAGGAGGGCAAAATATCAGATTTTGACCAAACCTTTTGCCTGTCTCTCATACAGTCATTAAATCCACTACATGAACTTACAAAGAAATGCACAAAAAAGGGGGGAGGTGACAGGTATGAGAAATTATCTCAAAGATTTTAATGACCTTCACTGTGGACCGCACGTAGGCCGCGCCGTAGCCGAGTGGTTAGACCACTAGCCTCTCACCTAGACGGCCGGGGTTCGATCCCAAGTGAGATTTGTGGTGACAAAGCGGCGCTGGGGCGGGTTTTCTCCGGGTACTCCGGTTTCCCCCGCCATCGCATTCCACCGGTGCTTCATCATCATTCACGTATCATCAGTGTCACCGCCTGCGGGCGCTAAACACTACAAAAAAAAAAACAAAAAAAAAACGCACGTATTCCATCCCAAGTACGAGGAACAAGCTCCCTATTCTCACAGTTCTGGTATCATAAGCATATAATTTGATATTAATTAATTTCTCGCAAGAGTTTTTTATAAACTGGAGTAAATTGCCAATTTTTGAAAAAAATTAAAATTAGCAAGCAATACAGAATCGTTAGGTTAATAATGTACTTCACTAAGTATATCATCGAAAAATCAGTTAAATAAGTACAATAACCTGTCTATTGAAATATTTCACTAAATATACAACAGAAAAATCACTTAAATAAGTACACTAACCTATGTATTGAAACACATTTCCCTTTCCTTGTTTATGCTTCTGCTATTCGAGAAACTACAACTAATCACCACACACGTATTCAGCATTATAATGGTTTAAAACATACAGTCCAAATGTACTGCTTAATTGACATTTAACCCACAAAATCTTATTTTCGGGTGCACATTTAACCCATAAAAGCCGTACTCATTTCAGAAGTGTAGACCAAAATATGGCGGCTTGACAAAAACTGCTCCACTAACCATAATGCATAATGTAACGGCATTTGCTATCTCTCTCTTTATATCTGTGCTGTCAGACCCCAAATCACGAAAACAGCAAGTGTAGGTATTTTCATTGCTCTAGTTCATGACAATTGAAAACTGGATACATGTTAAAAGGCATTTAAATCTAGTTCCAAAATATTTCCCATATGTATATAGGAAGTACTGATTCGGTGTAGTAGTAGTACTAGTAGTAGTAGTAGTAGTAGGAGTAGGGGTGGTAGTAGTAGTAGTACAGTAGTCAGCAGTAGTTGTAATAGTAAGAGAAGCAGATGCATTAGGAGAATGACGGCTTCCTTAGTTGGCCTCATTGCTTGAGCAGAAGACAATACAACTTGTAAATGTTGCAACATGGTACTATGAGTATGAGATAATGATTTGAAGAAGTGGGATAGAGTATGTGTATACGTTATCATTCATGAATACCAAAGCACGTTTTGCATGCCCAGGCGCAAGTATTGGAACTTTTATGTTTGGAAGTGCAGTCGACTGTGAAAGCAGTCAACCTCGTTGGTGAGAGCTCGACATTCTGACTGGCAGCTCCAAGGAAAGTGCTGTGTTTCTCCCTCCCCCGCCAAACAGGATTTTATTTTCGTAAGTAATGAAAGAAAAAAGAAATAAAAGGAAAGGAAAGGAAAACTATAAGTATGATAAGATGTTTGGAGGTGGGTTTTTCCGCTATAGAGGAAGTATTCGCTGAGAAGAACACACGTGTTTTAAACTGCAAAGGAAAGAAGTAACGCATAGCAAACTTAGGCATTTTTTATATTATGTGAATAGCGCGTAATCAAGTGGGAATTTAGCAGATTTTCAGGATGAAGAATGACAACCTTGCTTTAGGTTAGTTTAATTTTACGGCAAAATCCAGTGGCAAAAGTATGTGAAATTAGAATCGAAACGGCTAAACGACAGATGTGTTTGTGCATGTGAAATGGGCATCATTGCACTTTATTTAGTGAAATAGATATAATAAAAATTCTGACTGGATAAATGTAAGCAATTATGGTAAAGTGCATATCAAAGAAAATTAGTATAATGGGTAAGCTCATTCAATTTTAATTTGTTTAAATGCAGATAGACCGAGAGAATAAAACGCACACAACTCATTTTAGAAAAGAAAAAATCATTCTGACAAAATTTACCCTATTCCAAAGATTTTAATTTGCAATTTTTCTTTCCTTTTAAATTTAATTTATTTTTTGTAATATATTTTCAATGGACAGAATGCGCTTTATTTGTTTGTTCGGTCTCACTTCGAAGGGCATTGAATATGTCATACAATTATGAGATATGCAGCAGAACTAATAATATACTAAACACCATTTTTTATTTGTATTTTTGGGTGGTACAAATAAGGTGACAATTGTAATAACTTTTGCACACTATAGTAAAAAAAAAGAAAGAAAGAAAGAAAAAAAAAAAAAGCCTCCTCCACTTGTATCACCAAAGCTGGATTTTGATGTGTGAAAATGGGTACATACGTACGTAGAATTCAAACAGAAGGAATGCACTGCATATCACTGTTAGGATTAAACTGGAGATAAGGGGAATTAAAAGAAAAGGTAGTTATAGGCATTTCTGGTGTAAAAATTGGCTCCTCTTGGGAATGTTTAGTGGAACAATTTAGTTTTTCATCAAGCGCTTTACTTGGAAATGCTTTTTAATAATTGGACAGTCAGTATATTTTGTGGTATTTAACTGAGGCTATCATCAAGTTATGCTTTTATAAATCATATACCTATGATGTGTAAATCTACTTCAAATAGTTGACTCATTCAAATTGTTTGTTATTCTATTAAGATAAGAATAACAATTAATCAACATTCTCCCATACTTGTCACCCTTTTCAGCATGCTCTTATTGATGGACCTATGTACAGAACATAGCTGAGGGATGAGAGGAGTGAGAGCAACAAGCCAATGTGCAATATCAAATTAAGTTTGAATTAAAACTTGGAATATACAAGCTTTCCTGAAACCTATGAAGCAAAATTTTTAGAAAATAGAAAAGAACAAATTCTGTAAAGCAAGAAATTATTTTAAAAATTCTGTTACCTAATAAAGATAGCAACATTTGATAATGTGCTGCAACAGGGTAGATAAGGCAGAGTCAAAGTTATTGTTGGGTTAATAGGAATGTTAATGGCTGTGAAAAGCATAATTCAAGTCATTATTAACTTTTGCATTATGATCCCTTTTATTGGATGAAATATAACTGTTTGAGGGTATATGCTTTTCAAGAATCATATGCCATTTGCCTATACTGGCATTACTGCATTAAAACTTTAACTCACAAAATCTAAAGCTTAGCATAAACACACTAAATTTAATTTGAGGAAGTAAGTCAACATTAAGGTATCATTGTTATTCACAGTTGTATAGAGAAACTTTAAGAATTTAATATAAATAGAGAAATTTAAACACAGCAGAATGCAGTGGAAGCCCTGAGCTGTGACTTTTATTCAGAAACTTCTCTGTTTTCTACATTTTGTGCAAGAAGTTGTGTTGTAAGTCCTTCATAACTTGTGGAGTATATTGCTGGTATTATTCCCTTGTGACATAAGTTAAACAGATGTTTCTTCTTCTTTACGCTGATGTGTTGAAGTCCACCATAAGCTGTTGATAATAGTTGCTCTTCTCATAAATTACTTTTTAGCTGCAACTGACTGTACCTCTTATAGGAAGGACATGAAATCTGATTCATCACATGAGTATTTAAAAAGCATTGGTGTACAACTCACATTTGCTGCATTGAATTCACACCATCTTCATCCGATTAACTTTTTCTCCAATGTCTTTCTTTTTCCTGTTGGTCATGATTTTTTTTTGTAGTTTGGCAGAGTCCAAGAATTTAGTTTCATCCATCTCTATCATTGTGTGCTTTGGTGATGTAATGCGCACAACTGATGGATTGAAAGTGTTGATATTCTTACTTTTTCCCTCTATTGTTGCATGAACAGAATGCACTTCCATTTGAGAATGACCAAGCGCAGAAAAGCACTGTTTAATCACGAAATGCTTTCGGTACTTATCATTTTGGTTCTAACCTCCACATATGTCAGATAACTATGTAACATCCTTTCTTTTGCATACTTCTGAAGGAAAATCCAAATGCAATAGAGATTTCTACTGAACCTCTTTTACCATTCGACTCATCCCACATAAAGCAGTCAATTTTGTTGGAACCTACATCAGTAACAATAAAGCTGTACAACCATACACTTTCACAGTACACATTCAGAAAGGATTCATTGAATTTTTCAATGTCCTTATATTGTTAAATGAAAATTTAATTGTAAAATTTTCAGAAACATCACACTCCCATATGCAAATTTTAAAGAAAAAAAAGAAAAATAATATGAAAGCATACCTAAATTTGAAAATTTATGTTAGTTATCTTGTATATCTCTTTTCCGATGGAACTTCAGGGTACATGATTTTTTTGAGTGTTCGCTGGTAGCTTTGTTGCGTGCAACACACCAACTGTAATCGGCCATCATGAGTACATCCCAAGCTCCCTGAGAATGTCATTCAACATCGTTCAAGTCCTGGTGAAACCTTTCACTCACTCTTTGCTGACTGCTTCTAAATTTGACAGGAAGGAGTCAAAATGTGACTTGAGGAAATGAAGTTTTAAGCTCATTACAGTCGAGCAGTCTGAAATTTACCGGCATATTTCTGACAATTTCTTTGTATTGAGGGTCTTTTATATTGACCAGAAATTTCTTAAATCTCTCTGAATCCATCCCACTCACTTTTTTCAGTTTCATTTATAGAGCTGGTAAAATTAACATCTTTCATCAATTTGGATAGGTAGAATCAGACTGAAAAATTTGATGCCAAAGCCAGAATTTGAACCACAGATCTCCCGATCTCTAGCTGGTTGTTCTGCCACTGAGCTATCATGGCAACATGCCGGCATAGCATTGAATTTTCAACGACTCGCATGTTTCCCGGTAAACCTCAAGGTGTTTTCAAATTATTTTGAGATGACAACCCCAATTGCGACTTACAATGTTGTAAGTACTTAAGTCCCAGTATTCATAGTATAGCTAACTATTATGGTCAATTGGTATATAGTTGGTCATACTATAAATCCTGGGACTTAAGTACTTAAAACATTGTAAGTCGCCATTGGGGTTGTCATCTCAAAATAATTTGAGAACACCTTGTGGTTTACTGGGAAACATGCGAGTCAGTTGAGAAATTCAATGCTATGCCAGCATGTTGCCATGGTAGCTCAGTGGCAGAGCAACTGGCTAGAGATCAGGAGATCCGAGGTTCAAATCCCAGCTATGGCATTGAATTTTTCAGTCTGACTCTACCTATACAACTCTTGTCCTACACACGACTTGTGTGAAAAAACAATTAATTCAATATCTTTCATCAATTTTCTTATCTGTGGCCCATCAAAATCACCCTCCCTGATTTTAGCCAATGACGATAATGGAAACTTTGTGCATAAATACTGGAAGCTAGGGCAACTTTTGTCAAATGCTTTCACAAACTATGTCATCATGCTAAGTTTTATGTTTAATGGAGAGAATAGAATTTTTTGCTAATCAACAAGAGGCGCATTAGTAATGTTTTTTTAATTAGATTCTAGTTGCTGCCTCTCAGGCCATTGGTCAATTTTCCAATTTTTGTCCTTTGCCATTTGCAAAGTAAACAAGGGAATTTTGTATATCCTCCCTGTTGTCCTAGTAACAGACCACTGTCAAGTCACCACATATTTACCACTCATGATCAGGATACTTAATTTTCTCAAGAACATGCTGCAGATTTTTAAAATGGACTCTTAGGTTTGTCCAATGGACAAGCAGTATTGAAGCTAACTTGTTGCCATTATGAAGTAAACTCCTTTAAGACTTTGTTTGGAAGAATTAATGAAACTATGCCAGTTACTTGGCTCTTATGTTTCCCTGCCCAACTCTTGAATACAATTACACAAAATACAAGTTGATCTTCTGCCTAGTACTTTTGGAACTGTATTTCGTGATTCCTCTACCATGAAAACGTAGTGGCACGTGATAACAGATTCTTCCACTGTGGTCTTGAGCCCTGTAATTCGCTTTTTTGTTTTGTAAGCGCTAAATCCCTCACTAAATAATTTAACTTTAATTAAACTATTGTTGTAAATTGTCATATTCTTCGGGAATCTGAAATCAATTCATCGTCAGAAGTCACAGAGCTGCTTTCATATTCACTAAAATTTAGATTTCCTGGTGGTGTAGGTATGGGTAGTTGAGGTCTATAGGAATAGTCCATGCAGCCGAGTTCAGATTTGGATATTTAGTTCCTACATTTACAGCATTCCCTTCCATTTTCCTTCATACCAATATTCTAATCTCTCAACACAGTTGTTACCTACAATATGAGAGGCGAACAATTTATCCCGATAAACTTTCTCTTTGAAATGTGAGTAATATAGTTTCTTTATTTGCAAGTCTATTTTATGCACCTTCCCATCAAACACATAACACCACAAATGTAACAAAACTTCTTAGGACTTTGTAGATACTATCTCCTGCATAATCTAAGGAAGTCACACTTGAATTTTTATTTTAGTACTAGGTATGTATATATAAAAGACAAACTTGCACATTAACACAAGTTTTCAGCTTAATTAAAGTTGAGATCTATGATAGGTATAAATGTAAACATAAATACCTCACAAGAAGACAGACCTGACCCATAGAATAAAACTGATAAGTACTGGGAATATAAACATAAACATCTAGATGACAAGGGAGGATGGAAGTGAGAAAACAACAGATTTAGAATAACATAATAAAACTTAGTAGTAAGCTGTCTGTATAAGCTGAATGAACTGTAAATATACATGCACATCATAAAACGCTAGATATGATAGCCAAAAGCAGACTTCATTTTTGAAATGAGGCCACTGATTTCAATTAAGTTTTTATATAAGTATTTTCCTTTATTCTGCAGAATCAATGTTGACCTATGTTATAATAATGATCTGCATTGATCAATAATTGGTCATTCTTTTTAAATTACTATTGTTTTCACTTGTTTCTCAGCATTTCGTTTTAATTTGTAGTTTGGTTAAATATCTGAAAAAAATTAAAATATTGCTAAATATATTAATATATACCCCAGTATAGTTAGCTAGGTGCTGGGTTAGCATATTCACATTTATTTTGTTACTCACTATTGCATGGAAATATTTAAAACCAGTAAATATATTTCAGTTCTTAAACATATGTCGGTCTGTTCCTTTTACATATATTTACATATATCTACTACAATGTGTAATATATTCTTTGGTCAGGGACTTTTGGGACAATGGAAAGGGGACACACATTATCAACCCAGGCATGAATAATCTGTTTTAATAGGTTTGCTATTTGCGCTGTCCAAAAATATCTGACCAAAGAATAGTTATTTCTGCAAAGATTTATCTCAATTAAATTGAAGTAGATAGAAAAATAAGCTTTCAAAATAGTTTGTGTAGAGAGTAGAGAAAGTCCTGTGAATGCAACATATCAGATTTTTGTTTTTTTGAACCTGTCATACAGTAATCATACAACTAATGAAGTGATGATGAATATACTGCTTGATTGAAAGATAAGATAAGATTTTTATTCACCAAAAGAGATACATGAATTCAAAGGCTTCGTTAGGTGACAAATTACGTACAATTTACATTTCTGTAATACAACTTACAACTAGTATGTACAATTTAAAGAAACTTAAACAAGATGTTAATAATTTACACAATGGTTAATACAAGTTTAGGAAAATGCAGTAGTCATGAAATCATTTATATTATAGAACATGTGGGCTAAGAGATGGTTTTTAACTTTATGTTTGAGTTGCTTCTGATTTAAGAATTTCCAATTACCTGGTAGCTTGTTATAAAGAGATAGTCCTTGATGCTTGATGTAGTGTACTCTGCAGACAGGTTTTTCTGCTTTGATGATTGAAATGCAAGTTTTGTAATCCCCTGGTATTATAGGAATGGTAGTCAGAATTCCTGCTAAAATATGATATATTCTTATGAATGAAAATAACAGTCTCCAAAATGTAAACACAAGTTAGTGGTAGAATACGGAATTCTCTGAAGATTGGTTTTGTTGATGAATTTATGGGGACAAATTTCATGATTTTTGCAATGCACTTTTGTAGTATGAATGGGTCTTTTGTTTTGGTTGAGGATCCCCAGAAGATTATACCATAAGAAAGTACAGAATGTACACATTCAAAATAAACTGCTTTTAGGACTTCAGGAGAGGATACACGACTAAGGATTCTCATTGCATAGCTTAGTTTACTGAGCTTTGTAATTACACAATTTATGTGAGTCTTCCAGGATAGGTCAGCATCAATCCATAACCCTAGAAACTACTGGTGTCTGTATGCTTAATTTTTGATTGTCCGATGGTAATATTTGCATTTGCTTGTTGGTTTACTTGAGAACTGAAGTGCATGCATGCATACAGTTTTGTCAGCATTTAAAACCAATTTATTTTTCTTCAGCCATGTATTTAAGTTTTCATTTGCCCTGTTATTGCTGTCTTGAAGAACATTAAGATCTTTGCCGCTGGATGCAAAATTTGTGTCATCAGCAAACAGAACAATATTTATAAGTGGCAATTGACTTGGGAGATCATTGATATATAGAATAAATAATATTGGCCCTAAAATAGAACCTTGTGGGACGCCATGATCAACAGGCCTGGTTTGATCTGTATGTGTTTATTTCTACAAACTGCTTCCTATTCTTTAGATAGGATTGAAACCATAGATTGGCTATTCCTCTGATACCATAAGAATTAAGTTTTTCAATTAATAACCTATGATTTACTGTATCAAAGGTTTCTTCAAGTTGCAAAATTTATGGGTTGAGGTTTTGTGGTTGTCAGAAATTGAATCCTTGTGGTCCAAACAATATTTATGGCTGTCTGGTGGCGTGGAAGTTTTATGCAGTCAGCTTTCTGTTCAGTTCTCTGAGTCTCACTAGAGTACTGTTGTTTGATCTGACAGCTCCCTTGAAGAGTGCTAACATTTTTTTCAGTTATATTTTTCAGTAAAACTCAAAATTAATTCAGAAAACTATCAAAATACAGTTTCTACAAAAGGTTTATTTCTTTAAACAACACAGATTTAACATAGAAAAAGAAGTTTGTGTAAGCATGTTGAAATTTTAGCACATCTTACTCATTAAGTATTAATGAATAGCAATAAGTATTTAAGTGTTATAGAAAATATTAGTATAAAAGGTCTATTATTATTTAAAGAAAAACAGTAATAACTAGAATTTTGTGCCCATTTGTGTCCAAGATAATCTTATTATATGCTTAATAATATAATTACAACATTCATTGCTCAATACATATGGTTGCATATGGACTATAGAACTATGTATACTCCATATGACTATATATGGATCAATAGAATGGGATCCAGATAAAAAAATTATCATTTTTAGCTTTACACAAATTTGGAACTTAGGTCTTCAAATACTGTAAGTTAATGACGGTGTTGAAATAAATTAAAAGTATAAATTGAGTTGATTAATTACACTAAACAATCCTAATTTGTTAAATTTCCCAGAATATGTTTTGGAGGATATTTTTCTCCATTATCAAATTTCCAATGACTGATGTTTGGTGGTGAAGTTAATTCATCCATAGGCTGCTTTGTGATTCTAGGAACATGGTGATTCTAGAAACTTGTACAACAGTTGCTTTTAGAAAACTGTCAAAATTAAAAACTCTCGTTTTGTTCTTCCAGAATCTGTTCCCATGCTGATCATTTTTGTGTTTTAACAGTTTTTGATCCAGATTTAAGTATTATTTTTTGTGTTAAAAATAGGTAGAAACTGTTGCTTTTTCTTGAAGTTGTGTTCTATACATCTAAAATGTTCCTTGGTCTGTGTTTCCAAGTTCTTCTTTGATTTTCCGATATTATTTGGTCCGTGCAAACATAGACGAGCGGGACACTCCCCGCAATAATTCAGCAGAGGATGCTAAGAAGCCTCTCAATTCAAACTAAAATTAAGCATGTTAATTCTAAAATTTAAGTTACACACATATACTCTGACAAGCAGGCACTCTCCCTGCACTGAAGGAAATCAGTACTTATGTAGCTAGTAATACCATACCATACTAAACGCATGAATAATCCTCTGGTATTGCTCAGGTTTCATGAGCAATCCCAGTTAGCAACTATGACGCGCTCGCATGCAACGCATGCCAGCTTTTTAGCTTACACTTACTAACTGGGGTGCTATGCGGGACCCGACTAATGCATGATTAATGCACGATGACCTACAGCATGTTACGTTTAAGACGTGGAGGAGTTTTTTAGTGGATATACCGCACACGGCGGGGAGTTCCACATATCCCCCTAGTCATTGCACTAAAGGCTAGGGGTCGAATGCAGGAATGTATTTTTCCCCTCCATGGAAAAAGAAAAAAAAAAAAAAAGGAAAAAAAAATTATTTGGTTGCTTTGATATTTCACATGTATCACATTATTGTATATTCAATCATGATACCTATGTTTTAAATATATTTTTAACAATTGCACCACACTTACTTTGCACTGTGAATTCTGCATCATTTCATAGAAATAGAGTTACAACTTCCACACACTTTGGTGGAGTGTTGTAGGTAGTTTAGACCAATTTTTAGGGGAAGTTTTAATCCATAAATTGTTACCACTATTAAATACGGAAGCCTTTCTATGAGTTTTTTTCCCTCCATATTTGTTTTAACGGCTTTTTCTGTGTCTCACATTTTTCTGGTGTAAATGACCCAGTTTCTCAGTTAGCTAAAATAAATTTGGTATGATAAAACACAATCTTTAAGTGCTGTTGTGAATTCCTTTTGGTTTCTTAAAAAAAAATTATTTGATGTTTTCCATTCACACAACTCTTACCTGTTCTACAAACTTTATTACAAAGATTACTCTTTTATCTACATCATGCTAATCAAGATAAACTTTAGCAGAAATTGCCTTATTACTTGCTTCCTTGTAAGTAGAAGTGAAACAAACGATTGCACTAGGCTAAAGCAATAGTAAAGTGTTTTAAAATCTCTCGCTATGCAATTGTCATTGAAATTAGTTTCTTTACCTGGCCAGGAGAAAAACAAAAGAAACATTGACAACTTCCTTTTTGAGAAAAGTATAAACATTTTAAAACTGAAACCATTAACAGGAATATCATGGAAATGGTTAACTCTAGAAGATGAAAATGTATATTAAATTTGTTTGCATTAACAAGATTTACATTTTTGAGTTTTAAGTTTTTGTCTATCTCATACTATTTATCAGTTGTACAAAACTCATTCAGAGTGGAGAGGTCTCTGAGGCTATTTCCAGAAAATTCAAGGTATGCATTTTATTTGTAATGAAAATATGTTAAACATTTGGTATTTTAATCAAAATCGTTAACAGCCAGTTTTTAGAAAATAGAAACTTTTCAAAAACTCTTCCTCTCCTTTTTTTTTTTTTTTTATAGCGTTAACGCCCAATTTTGCTACTTGTGGCACCACAGGCGATGACACTGATGATAGATGGAATGAAGATGGAGCATCGGTGGAATGTGATGACGGGGGAAACTGGAGTAAACCTGTTCCTGTGCCATTTTGTCAACCACAAATCTCATATGCCGTCGCTTGGGATCGAACCCAGGCCGTAATTCTTCCCTGTAAATGAAAGAGTTGAGGTGGAGGGATTTTACTGAAAATCTTTGTATTGCATCCTTGGGAGATGCTTAACTTAAATACCAAGTTTGATAATTAATGGAACTTACATTTTTGAGCTATGCTGCCCATAGACTGATACACAGATGTTTTTCTAAAAATGCTTTTTTTGGACTCGGAGAGGGGGGGTCTAAAACATATTTCTGGTGAAATCATAGTATCAAATTTTTGGGTGGAATACAATCACTTCTATCGACTATGTGTGTTGCACATACGTGCTAGAGAAAATAATTAGTAATATATTTTATTCAAGGGCTGGTATAGCTGAGGAAATGACTCTCTCCAAATAAACAGGGAACAGATAAGAGAAAGCATATTCTACATGGTCATGAATTTTAAAAATAATTGGCATTGGTAAGATTTTAATCTTCTCTTAAGCAATTCTTACAAATCAACAATCAGCTTCGTAATGTCCTACCAATTGTTTCATCAAACAGAATGAGTAATAAGCCAGACTATACTGGGTTATCTCTTGCACAACTTTATCCTTGATGCTTGGGTCATGTATGCAATCTTGTTTCAATGGTTAGTATTCAGTAGTGAACTGTCACAAGGATTTACTTAGTCACTACTATGAGGACACCAATAGTAAGTGAAAGAACCAAGACAAATTATGAATGGGAAAAATGAAATATAGTGAAAGAAAGGGAAAATGAGGTAAATGGAAAGTGATAAAGGAATAGAGATAGGAAAAGTAAGAGAGGAAGGAGAAAGCTAAAATAAGCAGAAATTTAGGCATTCCAAGAGTAAATAGGGGCTTAAAAAGTGAGCAGAAACAGTTTTGGGATCACGTGAAAAAATTTGAGAAAGGGAAAATAAAAAAAATGAGAGAGGAGATTTAAAGGTAACCATCAACATGAAGGAAAGCATATATGCAAGTAGTGATTATTTTATAAGTAAGATAGTCCAATGACAGAAAAGGAGAGCCCCAAGTTCAAAGGGCAGCTAGTACTAAATAAATTTAATTTATGAGGATACAAGTTTTACTGATTTCTAATTGTATAAGATTTACTTTGCTTTGTGAGAAGATTTTGCAGTTCATTATGCAACATTAAGTCAGTTCTTCACATTCTTCTATTTATGATATAACCAAGTAAGCTTAAGCAGTCACATGATTTGTTACTTGAAATGTCACTCTCTAATCTAGCTTTCTCTGTTTAAGGATATTTCCTGATTTTAATGAAACTGCTTATTCTTATCTTTGAAGGTCAAGGAGATTCCTGCAAAGCAAACATTGTTTTATCTTATCTGATATCACATAATCAATCTCCAGAACTCTGTCACAACTGAAAGGCCTTTCTTTGCTATCTGTAATGTGTGATAAATCAGTATCGATAAGATACAAAGTTAATATACTCAGTGAATAAATCATCATACTTTCTCTACTGGGACACATTATGACATCACTAGTTGTAAACAGAGGAGAATGCAGTCGTACACAGCATCCAGTTCATTAAAAAGGGCTTACAAGTGGCTAAAAATACAAAAAGTAAATGGTTAATTTCAAAATATGTAAAATGTTTTTCAAACATACATAATAAGTAAAATCTTGAATTATTATTTTTCTTGAATTAATATTATTCAATTGAAATTTATTTGTACATATTATTTACAAAATTCATTTTTTACACTTTCCTTATTGGCTAACTTAACTTACAAATTGTCTGGCCAGCTGTTCTCTATATGTACTGTTCAGTTTGCGTTGCATCCGCCTTTTATAAGCTCACTAAGCAACCCTTTGATAACCTTAGCTGCTTATAGTAATTTTTCTCACTCTTCTACCCCTTTCTCTCATTAAAAAACCTCTCTTACGTTTTTATTTATCTTTTCTTCTTCTCTTTCAAATTTTAATTTCTGCATTTTTCCATGTGGTTTATCATATTTTTACTTTCTCTACACATACTATATACATAGTGTACAGACAAGATATTGCAATACACCTAAAAATTTGATGGAGCGATTTCACCAGAAATACATGTTTTGAGAACCACTGAATCCAAAAAAAGCATTTTTAGAAAAATGTCCCTATGTGTATGTTTTTGCCTGTGTGTGTGTGTGTGTGTGTGCATGTGTGTGTATGTGTATGTCTGTGGGCAGCATAGCTCAAAAACGAAAATTCCATTGAAAACCAAACTTGGTATTTAAGTTTAGTGTCTTCCAAGGATGCGACGCAAAGATTTTCAAGAAAATCCCCCCACACCTGACTACCCTATACATAGGACTTTTTTCGAAAATTGTTATTTTCCTAAAAGTGGCTGTAACGGTTTTGATTAAAATATTGTATATTAAAGATATTTACCTGACAAATAAAATGTATACCTTGAATTTTCTGGGAATAGCCTCTGAAGACTACTTTATTCTGGATGAATTTTATGAAACTTTGAATAACTGCTAAACCATAAGGGATGGACAAACACAATACAAAAAATGTAGAGCAGGTTAAAAAACACAATTTATGTAATATACATTTTTTTTTTGTGGAGTTGATCATTTTTGAGATGTTACTTGTTGTTGGTTTCGCTTTGAAAAACTTATATTTTCTCATACAGGCATTTGTCAACTTCTGTCCATAGAAACAAAGGAACTTCAGTCGCATAGCAATCAGCTTTTGACTATCACTTTAATCTATGGTACTCCCTTGTTTCACTTCTACTTACAAGGAAGCAAGTAATAAGATTATTTCTGCTAATTTTTTCTCGATTAGCATGAAGTAAATAGAAGCATAGGCTTTTTAACAATCATTTGTTGCAGAGATGTAGAGAAAGTCATGTGAATGGAAATTTTTATTTTCTCTAACGCTTATGCACAACATACATACTACATAGAGAAAATAGTATTCCACCCAAAATATTGATCCAAAATTTCACTGAAAATATATGTTTGGAGACCCTCTGAAACCAAAACAAGCATTTTTTGAAAATGATTAATAAGTGAGAGTGTCTGTGGATAGCATAATTCAAAAACAAAAAGTTTATTAAATACCAAGCTTGGTATTTAAATTTAGTATCTCCCAGGGATGTGACACAAACATTTGCAAGAAAATTCCCATCCCAAACTACCCTTTACATGGAAAATTTGTCAAAAATTTTTATTTTATCAAAATTGGCTCTAATGATTTTGATTAAAATATCATATATTAAAGATAATTACATCACAAATAAAATGTCTATCTTCAATTTTCTGGGAATAGCCACTGAAGCTAACCATTTCCAAGGTATCCCTTGTTATTGGTTTCAATTTTAAAATGCTTATTCTTTTCTCAAACAGGAAGGCATTTGTATTTCTTTTGTATTATTCTGGGCTATGAAAAAAGCAAATTTCGATGACAATCACATAGCATTAGCTGTTAAAACATTTCACAATTTCTTTAGCATACTTATTCCCTTATTTTACACCTACTTAAAAGGACGAAGTAATAAGATCATTCTGCTAAAGCTTGTCTCAATTAGCAAGAAGTAGAAAGAAGAGTAATCTTTTGTAAGAAGATTTTTGTAGAAAAGCTAGAGAAAGACATGTGAGGGTAACACATCAGAATTTTTCTCCAACATTTTTTATCTCCATTTCATTAACTTTGTTATATTTGTCTGCACTTTTGCTGCCTCCACATAGTTCACAAATTTCATCTTTTCTGCCTCTTAGACCTCCCAAATACTTTGGCCCTGTTCTCATCCATGCTGATACCTCCTTTTCTGATCTCTACAAAAGTCCATGTACCCTTCTCTTCCCCATTCCTTTTTTATTAACGTATAAAACCTTGGTAATTTTTTCTCCCATTTCTCCCAAGTCATGTTTTTCTGTCTTTCATTCTGTTTCTATTGAACATTAATTGCACCACATAGCAACTGCTTTCTTATTATCGCTTTAACCTAGTGTATTACGTGTATCTGCAAGGAAGAATATTTATGCAAATGTCTATTGATAATCATGAAGTACATAGAAAAATATGTTTTTATAAGAACATTTTTTTTGCAGAATAGGTAGAGAAAGTCGTGCGAATATAACAATTCAGATTTTTAGGAACAGCACTATGCATGTGTGTGTCTGTGAACAGGATAACTCAAAAATGAAAAGTCAGTTAAATACCTCATTTGGTAATTAAGTTCATCTTCCAAGGTAGCAACACAATTTTCTTGCAAGAAAATCTCCTCATCCCAAGCTACCGTTATATGAAAACATTTTTGAAAATGTTGATTTTCTTGAAACTGGCTCTAGCAATTTTGATTACAATAGCAAAGATATTTGCATAATAAATAACATTTAATAAATAGAATTTGCATAATAAATAAAAAGCATATTTTGAAATTTCTGGGAATAACCTTAGAAGTCTTTTTCATTGTGAATGCATTTTGCATAACTAGTAAACCATAAGAGATAGACAAAAATGTACTACACAAAAAATATAGTTCTCATCATAACATACAATTTTTGTCCTGTGCAGTTTTATTGTGAAGCTAACCAATTCCAAAATATTTCTGATTGTTGCTTTCAATTTTTCCAATACATATGCTTTTCTCAAATAGAAAGTCCATGTTACTTTTTTTATCCTGGTCAAGCAAAGAGAGTGCAATTTCAATACCTTTACGTAGTGACCGATTTTTAAAGATTATCAGTTTAGCTTATTGTATTTTTTCTCTCCTAATACAAGGAAATAATGTGCAAATAAAACCATTCTGATAGTTAATGTTGATAAGTGTGTAGTAGATAGAAAAACGAGCTGTTATAGGAAAGATTTGTTGCAGCATAGGTAGAGAAAATTACATGAATGTTACTCCAGCACATTCAGAAGGATTTGAAACTCCAAATAACAAGATTTTACTTCACATGATTGTATTTTATCTTCAACAATACCTTTTCTGGAGCTACTATTCGTACATAACATAGATGTGCTGTTATTAATTTCATGTTCTTTTGAACTATGCAGCCATCTTCTGTAGTTGGACTTGTAAAGTGGTAACCAGATTTACTGAAAAAATCTACTATACTGTGCTTCGTAATGAAATACTACATTCAATTGCTAACACAATTCATACAATTATCTCATTAAAAATAATATAATATGCCGGGCTCTAAATCAGTAAAGTAATATGTTAAAGTCAATAGAACTGTTTGCTACAATGTCAGTAGTTTTATGCCAAATAAAACTAAACAACAATATCCATACCATGACCAACGATTAAATATATTGACAATTAGACTGTAAGTGCTCAGACGAAAGGCACAACAATAACTGAAATTGACTACTGTTTGCTTCATGAACTCAGTATTATTGTTGCATCATTGAAGAATGCAATATCTGCATAAGCAGGGAAATGTTTTTATTTTACACATGTCTTACCTTCCTGCTTAGAATTCAGATTGGAGTTTTAGTTGCATCATTGAATAATACATTAGGGTGAGATGAAGGGAGTTGTCATTTCGCTGTTATGACAAAGATAATAGTAATATTAGCACTGTTTAGCTGATATCCAACACCATCTGTACATTCCACAAATGTTTAAATTAATGTAGATTGTGTTAAGAGTGAAGATGAGTCACATGAGGCTGAGAGCATTTCTTGGATTTGTAGTATTGGTAATTCATGTAACAGTTACCTGATCAATTAAACAAATGATTTATATTAGTTATCTCAGTCTCTTCTGTAAAAAGATTGTTACAGATATAGATGTCACTTGTTTGATTCCTTTAGTATTTAGAGGCGCATATATGGGTGTTTTATTTGCAGAATTTCTGGCAAATGATAAGATGGAAGACACTAAGGTGCCAGCTCAAGTTGAGCTGACCCCTATGCAGCTAAGTAACTCCAGAAAGTATGCTAATCTGGTGGCATTTTGGATTCTTGGGCTTTGTAACAACTTTGGCTATGTGGTGATGCTAAGTGCAGCTCATGACATCTTAAGTTCAAGCTTCCATGAGGTGAGTCATATCTTGAAAATATGTTCTTTCACAGCATCATAAGGTATTTATTAATTGGAACATTATGTGTGTAAGTATTATTTGAAACATATGCAATAAGAGTATTTATTCATGCAAAATGTATGAGGACTTTCTCAAATATTTACCTGTAATAAGTAGAGGAAATATTGAATTCCACCCAAAAAATTGATATATTGAAATGAATCAGTAGTGCAGCTTTTGAGACTCCCATAATTCAAAATAATTACTTTTAGGAAAGGTTTGTGTGTGTGTTTGATTAACATAATAAAAATGAAAAGTTTGTTAAATACCAAACTTGGTAATTAAGTTCAGCAGCTAGCATGCAACAGAAATTTTCAAGAGGTTTCCCTCATCCCAAACTACTCTTCACATAGACAATAAAAAAAACAAAAATTAAATCCTTAGCATGGCTTCCTTCGGAAGGGAAGTAAAGCCATTGGTCCCGTGTCGTAGATTTATGGCATGTAAAAGAGCCTCAAGCTGATAGAGAGGCCTCTGAGCAAAATTAAGCAGTCTTTCACATCCAATTTAGAATGGAATGCTGAGAACCACTAATTAAAATAACCTTTTGTTTAAGACATTTCCACCCAGAAACAACTGTACAAAGTATGGGTTGGATAAATAATTAGAAAGTAATGGCTTGGGAATATCAACAAATAATTAAGGGTTTGGAAAAGCATAATAAGATATGAGTTACTGAGCTACAAAAATTGTTCACTGAACTAACAGAAAAGAGGTCATTACTATTGTGTGTTTCAATAAAAAAAGGATTGAAAAGAGAGGAAACAACACTAATAAAGAAGAAAGAGGTAGGGATAGCATGGTTAAGAGCAGGAGTGTGGAATTTAAAAGGCCAATGTAATGGCTATCCACAAGGTAAATGTCCATTGTCTGGGGAAGAGAAAATATACAACACATACTATTTGAATGCAGGTAAACAGTTTTGGATAAAAAGATACGTTAAGAACAAATATGAAAATGAACATAATATTTAAAATAAAAACCAAGAAAATAGGGCGGGTAGTGCTCGCTTCTCACATAGGCAGCCTGGGTTCAATTCCAGGGGATTGAATGTGGGATTTTGGTAGAAAAAACAGCATTTGGACAGGTTTTCTCCAGGTTCTCTGGTTTTCCCTGCCATTCAATCCATCAGTTTCTCCATCTTTCCCATCATCCATTTTACCATCCTTTCATATCACCCACTTGCTCACCAGGCATTGGGCTGATCACCCACCCTGGCTTCTCTCTTATCCAGAGCCGCTGCTCCTCAAGAGGCATCTGACCCAAGGTGCTGGCTTTCAAGTCATTGGGAGGGTGTAAGCTCTACATAAGAGGAGAATAAACCGTGAAAGAAAGGAGAGAGAGAAAAAGAAAGGAAGGGAGGGTGAGAAAGGGCATTATTTAGATAAAGTAGAAATTAATGGAAATGGACTATTAAAAGAAGAAAGGTACCATAATTTATAAATATTTAAATAATGTGTAATATAGTGGGTTATTTAGTTTGTAACATAAAATAGGTTGCCCAACTGAAGAGTCACCAGGGCCAATTTCATTGGATAGTGTCTTAAAACATGTAATTACTATTTTAAGATATTTTCATGACAAATAGTATTAATATCTTCCATATTCTGGAAGTAGCTGGGAAGTTCCTTTTCACTACAAACAATGTTTGTATAAATGCAAAACCTTAAGAAAAGCCACTCTGTAAAAATGTACATCAGTTATATTAAATACATTTTTGTTATTATGGTGTTAGCTATTTCTGAGATATTCTTGTTATTAGTTTGAACTTAAACGACTTGTACTTTTTACACATGATAAGCTGCTATTCATTTTTTCACATGGCTATTCAAGGAACATGGAATTTCAAAGTCTGGGTTCCATATGCGGTATGAGTGGTCATTAAATACTACTTATTTATTTCTTGAATATAAAAATACATAAAAAACTATTCCATCCAAAGGTGCTATAACTTTGTTTTATGCTAAGGCCACAACCACATTATGCATATTGGTTGAGACAACAGTGACCTTGGTATTATGCCACTGCACAGAAGCAGGCAGGACATGTCAAGGGTACGTTTACCAGTTGGGAGCTGTCTCAGTCATTGCTTTGTCTTCGTATTGTGAAGTGATTTGGCAGTGTATGATTTCCTTAGAAATGCCATTCCCTTATTAGTTCAAGGAAATTCAGTTGAACTCTATTTTTATGTACAATACATACATGAAAACTAAATCATGTAGGTATGTAGGTGTTTAGACAATTTCAGCAGCAATATCCTGGTTATCAGTTTTGGTTAGAGAAGACACTGTGAGGCGTTTGATCAATAAATTTAGAACAATGAGATTGCTAAACGCTAAGCCAAAGAAGCATAAAGTTCTTGTTCTAATGGGGGAAAAGCTAGATGAAATTGGTGCTGTATTCGAACACTCACCTAAGAAGTTTCTCAGTCGTGTTGCATAGCAAGTTTCATAAACCTCTGTTCAAACAGCTACTAAACTTTTAATACCCTTCTATATGACTATAGTGCAGAAATTTGAAGATTGCCTAAGAAAAACTTAAGGTGTGTGAATGGTAATTTCATCCAATAACATCAAGAATGTCTTCGTGCAGATAGACTCCACTTTCAACAACACTTATAACAAGGTTAGTAATTAGATATATGTTACTAACACACGTGAGTAAATAATGTAGGAGTTACAGAAGTGAAAACACTTCAGTGTAGAAGACTGTGTATGGAGCATGAATTTTTGCGATAAGTAGCCTTAGCATAAAACGAAGGCACTGTATATTGGGTTATTATTACAAGACAGATGCATTTACAATATTAGTGCATATTAGCCAAAGACTGTATGCATGATGTTAACAAAAAAGAGATAACTAGTATACATTATAACAATACTATAACATCTTAAAAATAGAATACAATATTTTGGAAATCTCTATGACATTTTTTTCTAAATATCTCATATAGTGATTTGTCAAATCTAATATTTCAAAAATTTAAGTGGGCATCCAAGATTCTTATTTTTTTTTCTAGGACTGGACAAGTGAAAAAAATGAAAGATGCTCAAAATGTTACATTGATAACTAGTCTGTCTTTGTATCTTGAATTGTTGGAAATACCATTGACAAAAATTGAGTGAATGTAAAGTCTGGTGTTGATATTTTTAAAGCGTCAGCAATGCTCAACTGTTGCAAAGATAGTTTCTTTCATGGTGGTTCCTGAAGAGCTGGAATCCACTGCTCAGTCCAGTGTGTTCTATAACACTCCTTAAGTTTATTCTTAGTGCATGATTGGGGAATTAAATTGTAGCTAAAATTTAAATTAGAGGTAGCATTTTTTGCCAATTCATCAGCTCTTTCATTCCCTACCGTTAACACTATTAAAAACCACTTTCATTTCCTACTACTAACACCAGAAATAACATTAGTTCAATTACAAGACTGTCACCTGTTCTTCTCTGGCTTTATAGATATTACTTCAGAAACTAAACCTGAATGTGGCTGTTAGAATTATAACTGTTTATTCTTGATTTGAAGGAGGCGATGGACATTGAACCCACAAACAATGGCACAAGAGACTGCAATCCTACTTCTACAGGTGCAATATTGTTGGCAGATATTCTTCCTTCATTGACAATAAAAATTCTGGCACCCTTTTTTCCTTTCTTTGTTCAGTAAGTATTTTTCTAGTTTTTCTACTTTTTGTTCTAGCCTCCTTTACTCTGATATCATCCTTATCCTAACCTGTGTAGTCCTTCAGACCTTCTTTCAGTTATTCTGTATTTCCTTGCGATTTTACAGAAGTATATTTTATATTAATCATTAGCGTTCAGAATTTATACATTAGACAGCATATTTATTTAAGATTTTTAAGCACCAGATTTTCTTTTCACTTGGCCTGAAAATCAAGATAGGTCTTTAGTAATATATTTAGTTCTAAAATAATAATTTGGAAGTGATGTACTTGAGGCTCAGTTAATAGTAATGCACTATGAGTGAAGGTTGATTGTTCCTTATACAGCAGAACCGGTATTGTAGGATCTCTCCTACATCATCAACTGCTTATGATTACTGGATGCTGGTAGTTATTTGTTGATGGGTGGCTTCTCCTCTGGTGGGGGACTGATGAACTTCAACATCAAGTTTTCTTCTAGCAGTAGAACTAAGTTTATTAGTCTGGTTTTAAATTTTTCCATATGTATTTTTTCCAACAGCTTTTTGCATATGTTTTAGAAGGTGAATGTCGTGTTCTATTTCATGTTGTTCATACCAGAGGTGGGTTGAAACTGCTGATTTTTCAGTGCACTTATTTATTACATGTCCAAAGACTTCTTTCAGCCTGATCCCTATATATCTATGTGCTCTATGTATATTATATCACAGTCTTTGCAATTGATCCTATATGCCTTTTTTAATTTTGTTTAAGTTGCTGGAATTTGAGATTTTTGATATCAGATTTATTCTTTTAAAACTATACTGTAATTATTAAAAATTTTCTGGAATTTTTGAGTAGTCCATGGGTGAAATGTAAACATTTTGAATACCATTTTATCTTTCACTGGTTGCAGGGTGGTTATTTCTGAAATATATTCCCCTCCCCCCCCCCCTTCTATTCTCTGCAGTTTTTTGTTTGCCATTTCTTTGCTAATCCATTATTTTCTGCTATATCTATAATGTGATTGACATCTTCATTGTATGCTGATTTTTCCAACAGTATTTTTACTAGTGTATTGAGTAAGCTGTTAAATGTGGCATGTTGATTTGTTTTTGGGTTGAAACTATTTGCTTTTATTTAATTATCAGTCTGGGTTTCCTTCCTGTGAATTCCAATTTTAATTTTCCATTGTTTTTCATAATTTTGATATCTAAGAAAGCTAATGTATCTTTTTTTCTAATTCCATCATGAACTTTATTTTTGGTTCCTGTAGGTTGAGTAATGTTAAGTGTACTATCTATTAATTTTCTACTAACTATGGCAAACACATTGACTACATATCTGCACCATAATTTGATGATGTGGGGGAAAGATCTAGTAATGTGCATGTCAAAAAAGCTCATATATAGGTTGGCTAGAAATAGAGACAATGGGCTACCCATAGTCAGACTTATGTTCTAATTTTATTAACTTTATTCTGGAAACTGAAGTGTGATTGATCAATGCAGGCAAAAGTGTGTTTTTGAAATCTTCAGTCATTTATGGTGTTAAGTTTATGGAGTTTAATCAGTCCGGTAGATGTTGGTGTTTGAATTGAAATGTTTGGAAAACATGATTTAATGTCCAATGAAACTAATATAATATGTCTTATGGAAAAATTTTGTAGTCTTGAACATTTGTATTAGTGCTGATTTATTTCTTAGTTGGAAACTTTAAATTTTGGAAAATTGTTAAATTTTTTAACTAGCCAAATGGCTTTTTTTGTAATTTAGTGATTTGAGTTTATTGTGATGGTGGTGTCCAAATTTCTTGCCTTCCAGCTTTGTGGAGCATTTTTGATGGTGAAGCATGTGCTGCTAGAGTGGTTTGCTCTAGCAGCTCATTGCAGATATCTCTAACTTCTGGCTTCCCTAGGAGAAGTCCTTGCTGACAATCATGGGGTGGTCGGTAGGGTTTTTAACTTTTTACCATAAGTTTGTTTTGCACTAAGACTGATTTGTTTTATACTGGCAGTATAGTTTTAGTTTTACTATTATTTTAGTTCTAGCTCTTTTAACCTGTTCTTATGAGCCATTGTTTTTAATGTTTTTATCAGTTTTACTAACTTTTAGCAATGGATGGTTTTTAATCTCTATTTTCTTTCTAATTTTAGCTTTTCTTTTATGTCTGATAACTTTTATCATTATTTTAACTCTGGACTCCAGCTGCTTTTAGTTTTATAAGGGTGCTGATAACCTAGTAGTTAATCGCCTTAAGATCACAATAATCATCATTATCTTGCCTTCCATTTCTTTAAGAATATCTTTGCAATGTTTCCTTACCATATGTTTGTCTTTTTGATGAAGATTTGTTATTACTACTTCTATTTCTGCACTATATTGATCTGTGCTGTTTGAAAAATTGCAATCCTTTATTTAGGAATGATATTTAATTTTCTGTAAATGTTTCGTCCGAAAAATTCACTACATTATAGCTGTACTCCAATTTGTACTCCATGGTGTGTTGTCTAAATTTCTCATTTTTATTTTTTCGTTCTTATTTTCTTTTTGCATTCTGTTGGATATACGACTGAAAAAGTTGCTTTCCAAATTCTACAAAGTGTGGAATCCTAACTCTTTGTTTACCATCAGGTGGAGTGCATATGTTTCTAAATCAAGATCTGCAAGTTTTCCATAATGTTTTGATAATTCTGTTAATTATGATTTTTTCAGTTGCTAACTGTTCCCGACTATTACAGTTGTATTTTACGATTTTCCCTACAAATCTCTGGCATTTTTTGTTTTACAAGCATGGTTTTAAAAATCTTACTGACTGATTAAACTCCATAAATTTAACACCAGAAATAGTGTTTTCAAAAAACTCACTTTAACCTGCATTGATCAATTGCACTTAAGTTTCCAGAATAAAGTCTATAAACAGAACACAGGTCGGACTATGGGTAGTCCATTATCTCCATTTCTAGCTAACCTATATATGGTTTTTTTTGAGATCACATTACTAGATCCTTCCCCTGCATCTTCAAAGTGTGGTATAGATATTGTGGATGATGTGTTTGCCATAGTTAGAGGAAAATTAATAGACGATGCACTTACATTACTCAACCTACAGGAACTAAAAATAAAGTTCATGATGGAGTCAAAAAATTATACATTAGCTTTCTTAAATATCAAAATTATAAAAAGATGGAAAATTAAAATTTGGACACGCTATCACTATGGTGGTAGGCCATGGTAGTTGTTATTGTTGTTATTGTTATTATTATTATTATCATCATCATCATCATCATCATTATTATTATTAAACTTCATGGTGGTAACAAGCAGTGAAGTACTATCTCACACATTGGTCTCCAATCGGACACTTCATTACTTCGTTTGACTGCTTATAAACAAAGTAGTGGATGAGGAAAAGAAAATGTCTGGACAACAGCCTTGCCCCGTCGAACCTTTGCACACAGGCTGTGATTTTTTTCATGTTCAGTTCTAAAAAAGAATGAGATATATAGTTAATTACTAGGCAGGTGGGCAATTATTCATACCAAAAGTCATAAGAATATGGTTCTATTTTAACATTGTTCTACCTGCAACAAAACTTGGGAAATGTGCAGTCCCATCTTTAATGGGATGCTGGATGGCAATACATTCAGAACATAACATTCTTATTCTCAACAAACCATTTTCAAATAAAATTGAAGACTGGCATCTGTATCATTGAGCTACACCGACAGATCTGTCTTGTTAATTGGACGAGAGCCATTTCCAAAATATGTCTTAAGCCTGTTATAATATGTAAGAATATCAGCAAGGACATACAACCTTCGTTTCTCACACTACAATAAATTATGCTTAATTATGTCTGCATGTCTACAGAATAAAACCAGAGAGAAAGCATGGTCAGGATTTTTCAAAAATGGCTGGCTGTTAATATCTTCCATATATATTTGCTGTTTAGAGGTCTGATGATTATTTGCAGAGGTTGGCTACAACTGTCCTGTCTGCTTGCATATGCACATTGCCAAACCTTCAGAGTTAGAAAAATTGCTCACCTCCGCATGTCACACTTTGTAAAGTATTGTGAATTATCTTTTGTAAGAAAAGTTTGTTTGCACAACATCTAGAGAAAGTCATGTGAATGGAACATATCAGATTTTTTAACCTCCTATGCTATTTTGGTTTAGCTGGGTTCAGTTAAGTGAAATTTGGTTAAGTGGGGAGTTAATGTATTTGTTTTATCCTTGGGTTGAATTGAATCAAAACAAACCTAAGTATATACATCAACTGTCACAGTATTTTTTGTTGCACCTATAGAAATAATTTGCATACATATATGCAATTTGTTGCAATTAGTTAGGTAATGCATGTGAAAAATTAGCATAATATTATCTAAATACTAAAGAATATGAATTAGGGTTGAAAAAATTGACATCAACAGAAAAAGAATTATGGTTAGCAATTCTGTGCTGCAGTATAGCTAGCATTACACTCAAATCAGTATGTTACTTATGAGTGTTCATAGTGTGACAATAATCAGGGTGCATCTTATGCAATAGGCAAACTTGGAAAAGGCAAACTTCAAATGGGAAGAAAATCATTGCTCTAAATATGTTTAGTAAGTTTTTCAGAATTAACGCACCCTCTTCCATAGGCGATATTGTGACATCAACTTCAGAAGCCGTTCCTGGTTTCTTTTCCATGAGTTTTCCTAGAATGACATTGCCCACATGAATCTGTGGTTTAATCTACAGAGGATATATTCAAATCACCAATGTCGTCTCTGATTTCCTGGAGCAACTGAAGCAATAAAATATAGAATGAAATTTTTGGATTTACTTGTATTAATTGAATACTTCTGCACTGTGTAACTTAAACTGCATAGCATTTGTGATTTTTTACAATTTTCTTAATTAAATGAACTTACCTGTTCATAAACAGGGCAAATGTAATTTCTCCTATGTAGACTTATCAGCAACTTTACACCTGCAATATTTTTCCAGGAATATTCAAAATTCATTATTTTGACTTTTTTCAGAGGAATGTTAGCTGACACTAATGCTTTGCATAGATCTGCTGAGAAACAATTTCCATGTATCTTTCAGAAAATACTGAAGTTAAGGTTGACTGAATGCTCAAAATAGTTTTTTGCAACAGCATTATTTTATGAACTGCTATTTGTAAATGTTGGGTTATTGGAAATATTTGTTAGCAGGATAGCTATAAAAATTTAACTTACCCTAATGTAAAAAAAAAATATTTACTGTAGAGTTATATTCATACCATGCAAAATTTGTTATAAAATATTTATGATAATATAAAATTCACATGTCAGTCACAGACATGCATAGGACAAAAAAATCTGATGTGTTCCATTCACATTACTTTCTCTACCTGTTTTCTCTTTTTGGTTTATCTGTTATACAAAAGTCTTCCAGAATGTAAAGGCCTTCAGACAGTTCTCAGAAAATTCAAGACATGCATTTTGTTTGTCATAAAAATATATTAAACATATGGTATTTTAATCAAAACTTCGAGAAAATAAAACATTTTGAAAAATATACTATGAATAGGGTAGTTTGGGGGTTTGCAAATGTTCTTGTAAACTGGGAGATGCTGAATTTAAATACCAAGTATTTTTTTTCCTGACTTTTTGTTTTTAGTTATGCTGTCCACACACACATACAGACCTTTTTCTAATTTTTTTATTCAGGGGTTCTCAAACAGTATTTCTGTTGAAATATTGGTATCAAATTTGTTGGTAGAATACAATACTAGACCTTTTCTACCTACTATGTACATTATACATAAATGCTAGAAAAAGTAAATAGGTATAAAATATCCATCTATATAGAAATATTTGTCAAGTAGGGACCAACTATCTAAATGTGCATTTATATACACTATAAGATTCCCTTTATAGGTCCCCTACAGCATGAAATGTAGTTATTTTATATGTGTATACATCTCTTTAAAGAACAATATTTGCAAATAGGCAAGAATTCTCACTCTAATCACAAGATACATGCACATTTTCACAATTCTTAAACATAATTTTTTTTAGCAAACTTTGAAACTGAATTTCAAGTTAATCTTGAATGCATTTAAATACTATTTCTAATTGTTTATTCTCTGTACTATAAGCTACACCCCTTTTTATTCTGTAGGTATGTTTCAGCATATTTTTCTATTTTGCTGTATATGACTGTAATTGATTTACATTTATTTTAGTCTTCGTATGGTGATCATCATCCTTTTGGGAGTCGCAGGATACATATTAGTGGCCTTCTCGAATGCCGAGTGGATGGCTTATTTGGGAGTTGTTTGCACGTCTCTTGGTTCTGGCTTGGGTGAAGCAACTCTACTTGCCTATAGCTCTGTGTTTGATGCGTAAGTAATTTTTTAACTTTATGCTTTGGTGTTTGCTGAATCTATATTAATATTATAAAAGGAGAATATTTTTATGTATATGGATGTATGTATAGGGTAATCTCAAAAACCCTCATCCAATATTGATAATTACTTCACCATTGAGAAGCTCAACTCTTTTTGTTGGAAATATAATTTAGTTTTTCTAGTGTGGCTATCGAAAAAGTTGAAATAAAAATGGAGACAAAAAAAAAAAAAGATGGCGTAGGATTAGCAAGCTACATGTGTAACAGTGAAAGTTATAAACTGTTATGTTATTAAATTGTAGAATTCTAAAAGGATGTGAGTGAAATAATATAATGAAGATAGTAAAAATGCTTAGATGTTTCAAATGCTGCTACCCAACCAGTTCCCAGGATTCATGGAATAACCTCTGATTTTTAGTATAGTAGTGACACTGTGATTTGGATTTAAAGCAAAATGTTGAAAATGGTTGAGAATAGGGAAGAATTCAATCTGATGGTGTTTGATGGTACAGGCTATGAATTATATCTAGAAATGAAAGATGCAGTGAAGTGATAAAAATAGAATTAAAACTAGAGAATGTAACGGTTGTTGAATGGAGGAAGAGGAAAATGGATGTTAAAGCAAAGAATTACCAGTTAACAACATCAGCAATGAGCAGTTGGAGATTATTATTTTGAAAAGCACTGCAAGAGAAATACTAGAAGTTTGTTACTATTTATTCAAGTGCGAATAAGCTGTTGTATAAGAGAAAATTGCTAAGCTTAAAGATAGAAGAAAATAAAGAACCCACAGAATTTTTAAATGTTTTTGAGAGGCATATTAATGAGCTATAACCGGGAGAACATTTCAGAAGAGGATAAATTGAACCACTTATTATATATGCCTGAAATTGTGCTCACATAGTGGATATTGTAGATGTTCTATCTGAAAAGGAAGTTCATACAATATGTGAAATCAAAATTAATTTTGGAAGTAAGAAGAGACAGAAGTAAGTCAAGATGTCCAATCCTTTGCAGTAAAGAGGAAAGCAAATGTGTTATGGGTGCCAACAGCCAGGTTACTATCAAAGAGACTGTCTTACAAATAAAAGCAAAGTGAACTATTCAAATTGGAAAGTTGAACTCAACTTCATAGGAAACAGCAACCTGAGAAGAACCTACAACTGGCGAGGAACAAATCTAAAGGGCAATAAGAGGTATGGTGTCAGCTAGAGGTACCAGGAGAGGAAGAATAACAACATGAGGGAAATAGACATTTGAGGAGAGGTCAGATAAAATGTCATTTCATGATAAAGTGATGGCTAATTTGGGGAATAAATATCGTAATGCTAAATTTAACAAAACTGTGTCATGGTTGTTATACAGTGGATGTTCAGATCACATAATTAACAATGACAGATACTATTAAAGTTATACAAAATTAGACTCATCAGTGAATGTTAAAGTAGGTGATGGTTTTTCATTATAAGTTAATAAAATGGGAAATGTGTTAATTTGTTAATATAGATAGTAAGTGGGTTGAAATAGAAATTGTAAATGTTTACGGTGTTCCAAGTACGAATCAAAATTTGTTGAGTGTTTCATCAATTACCAATCATAATAAAAATGTAATGTTTAGAAAAGAGGGCGCAGAGATTCATGATCCAAATAAGGGGCTTAATGTAATTGCTGAGAGGAAAGATAAATTATTCATATTAAGTGGAAAATTAGGGCTTGATAAAAATGTAAAATCATATGCAAGTGTTTTTCAAATAACAAATAAAAAGAAGGTGGCATAGCCTTCTTAGTCATACCAATTTCAGTAATTTGGAAAAGATGTGTAAAAATAAAGTAGTAGATTGTTTACCAGATGAAATTGAAAATGAATATATGATGTTTGAAATATGCTTAACAAACAAAATGTGTAACTTACTTTTTGAAAGATATCGAAGAAGAGCAAAATGTATATTAAAAATCATTCACAGTGTTGTAACTAAGTCCAACAGGCTATAATCGCAAGAGATATGACGTAACATTTATAGATGATTACAGAGGAGTTGCTAATGTAAATTGCATAAAGTGTAAAAGTGAAATGTTTGATTCACTAGTGAAATACACAATACTAATGCAAAACCAGACTGGTAAAAGAATTAAAGAATTTCTCTGACAGTGGAAAAGAATAAGTAAATTGGAAGTTCTACAATTTCGCAAAAGAAGAAGATGTCTTTTGTATAAAAACAATTCCATTGATTTGAATGGAGTTGCAGAAGATTTAACTGAAGTGATGGAAAGAGCAAGAAATAGTTTAATAGCTGAAGGAGAAATTGATAAGAAATATTGGCCTGAAGGTATAAAATTAGAAAGTTACATTGAAAATAGACTTGACAAATACAGAGATAAGAAAGGCCCAATGGTAAATTCTTACAGGAAGGAAACAAGATGTAAAATATTTAAAACTCTATGGAACTACTTTGTTTGTGAGAGTTCTTGAAGAAAGAAGAACTCCAAGTTAGATACTAAAGGAAAACTAATAGGATGTACTGATACAGGATACAAAGTATTAGTTGATAACAAGATAATCTTCAGCAGGCATGTGAGAGTGGGGGAACAGACTGCAAGATTAATAGAATATACAGATGATGATGAGAATACACAAGATGTAACTCAAGAGAATGGAGACAAATTTGAAACTGACAATGTAGAAAACAGTGAGGAGATGATGGTGAATAAAATATTTAAAGGGAGAGGAAGTTGCCAAGAAAATATGATGACTGTTGTTCATGCAAACTTCAGTAGTATAAATGTTCCAGAAAATTATGAAGAAGTAGTAATTAGTAGTATTGAGTCAGCTAGGTGGAAAGAGACAATGGAAGCAGAGTTACATAACCTAGAGAAAATGATATGTGGAAAGTAGTGTGTGAACCTATAGATAAAAGTATAATAGAGGTAAAATGGATTTATGGAATCAAACCAAGTGGAAAGTACAAAGCAAGAGTAGTTGTAAAAGGATTTCAACAATGTATGAGGAATGGATTTATGGAATCAAACCAAGTGGAAAGTACAAAGCAAGATTAGTTGTAAAAGGATGTCAACAATGTATGAGAAAAATGAGGAAATATATTCACTAGTTGCAAGAAGGACTAAATTGAAAGTACTATTACCTACAGCATGTGTTAGAGGATGGAAAATTGGACAAATGGATGTGGAAACTATATTTTTAAATGAAACAATTACATCTGAATTATATATTTATCTACCAGAAAGCTATAGCATTGAAAAAAATAAAATGTGTTTATTGAAAAAGTCATCATAAAGACTGCAAGAGAGCCCAGGAGGCTAGTATGAATGTTTTCATGAGTTTATGTGCAGAATTATTTTTAAAAGGCCTAGATATGACTACTGGCTATTCACAGGGTACATAAGTGACAAAAGAGTATGTTTACTATGCAGTAAATTATGAGTAATTTTCAAAGTGCTTATGCATTAATATGCATTGCGTGTATTGAAATATGTACATCATACAAGAACTTTAAAGTTAAGGCATAGATCAGATTATAATGAAGAAATGAATGCACATGTGGGTATTGATTGGGCTGCAGACATAATGGACAGAAAGTAGGCAAGTAGTATTGTAATTCAAGTGTTTGGAAATCACAAAAACAGAAGATAATGTCTCATGCAGAATATTATGTGTTAGCTGATTGTGTTGAAGAAATGTTACCCATGAGAGGAGTTTTGATTGATGTTGATGAACAAGTAAGCAAAAGTGTGGCAAACTATGAAGACAATAGTGGTGCAATAGCTTTGGCAAAGAATGGTAAAGTTTGTAATAATTCAAAGCATATAGATGTTAGGCTATAATTTTGTGTATAATTGTGAGAAAACGTCTGTAATTAATGTACAAAAAATTTCAACTGAAGATCAAATGGCAGATATTTTGCCAAAGTCCTTGTGTAAAGTTTCAGAAATTCAGAGATTTGCTCCGAATTAAATAAAGTTAAAAGGTGATATAATAAGTAATAAAAATGTAATTGAATTATGTTTAAAGATGTATAAAGAAAAGGGTTGTATTTTTTCAGGAGAATAACTAAATTAAGGAGGTGTGTTGGAAGTTTAATTTACTACTTTCTCTAATGTACTATGTACATAGCATATAGAGAAGGTATTGCATTCCACCCAAAAATTTGATAACCAGGTTTCACCATAAATACATGCTTTAGAATCCCCTGTATCCAAAACAAAGCATTTTTAGAAAAAGGTCCATGTGTGTGTGTGGGTGTCATAGTTTTAAAATGAATAGACTGTTGTATACCAAAATTGGTATTTATGTTGACAATCTTCCAAGGATGCAACACAAATATTTTTAAGAAATCCCCCCACCCCAAGCTACTCTTTACATGGACAAATTTTTGAAAATTGTATTTTTCTCAAAAATGGTTCTAAGGATTTTGATTAAAATACTGAATATTATAGATATTTACATCACAAATGAAATGCGTATCTGGAATTTTCTGGGAATAACTTCTGAAAACCTGTTTGTTTTGAATACATTTTTCTGAATTTTGTATATCTAATAAACCATAAGCTAAAGACAAAAACTTACTGCACAAAAAATGTAGATCTTGTTAAAATACACAATTTATGTTATATGCATTTTTGTTGCAGAGTTGACCGTTTCCAAGATATTTCTTCTTATTGTTTTGAATTTTAAAATACTTAACTTATCTAGACAGGAAGTGTCCATTTTTCTTTTGTTCTACTACTGGCCAAGCAAAGAAGCGAATTGCAATGACAATCACATAACGACTACTTTTAAAACATTTGACTATTGCTTTAGCATAGTGCATTGTTTTAGTTCCTGCCTACTTATAAGGAACTAAATAAATATATTCTGCTATTGTTTATCTCGAATAGTGTAGAAAGAAGAGTCTTTTGTAAGAAGTTTGTTAGTAGAACAGCTAGAGAAATTCATATGAGTGTAACACATAAGATTTTTTTCTTCTACTTTTTTCTATTCTTATTTTAAATGTTTTGTGCTTTTGTTGCTTATTCTTTTTGCAGTTCTCAAATATCATTAATTCATTAACATAAAAGTTCAATTTGACATAACGTGAAGCATAAGCGGTCTATATGATCTGTGCAATGTACGGGTCTCAAAATGTAAAATGGACAAGACCACTAAAAACACCATTTTACTCTTAAAGGTACAAACAACAAAGGTTTGAAGGTAGTTTGATAAGTTCTTGGAATCACCACAAGAGGTCAGCCCAAGTGCTACAAGTTCATGTGACATGTATTGGACTGTTGCTTGTAAACATGTGTCATGTCAGTGTTCTTGGAAGGCAGCTGTAATGGTGATATGGCTATTGTTCCTGCATAGTGATTTGCGAAAATGGAAAAAATCAAGATTAGAGCAGTGATGTAAGTATTACGTAAAGAAAGGTATTAAAGCAAAGGGCATTCATGCCGATTTTCTGAATACACTGGGGGCCTTTGCCCCTTCATATTCAACTGTTGCCAAGTGGACAAACAAATTTAAATTTGGTTGGGAGAGCTTAGATGATGATCCGTGCAGTGGTCAGTCAAGATGTGTCACTTCCCCAGAAATCATTGCAAAAGTGCACAAAATGGTAATGGAGGATTGCTAATTGAAAGTGCATGAAATTTCTCAAACTTACCAGATGTCATCTGAAAGGGTAACTCATTTTGGCTGAAGAATTAGATATGAAAAAATTATCTGCAAGATGGGTGCCATGACTCTTGATGCTAGATCAAAGCTGCATGAGAATGGAAGTGCTGGAACAATACTTGGCCTGTTTTAGAAGCAATGAACAAGATTTGTTACAACAGTTTGTGATCACATATGAAACTTGGTTCCACTTCTATATCCCAAAGTCAAAACAACAATCACAACAGTGGAAGCATGCTGATTCTCCACCACCAAAGAAAGCAAAGGCAATCCTTTCAGCCAAAAAGGACTGGGCATCAGTTTAGTAGATTATCTCCCCAGTGAACAAACAATTACAGGAGAGTACTGTGCTAACCTCCTGGACCAATTACAGCAAAATATATGCAAAAAAGGACAGGTTTAGCATGGAAGAAAGTCATCTTCCATCACATGTGCTGTTGCCATGGCAAATTTACATGAACAAAGATATGAATTGTTGCCACATTCACCTTATTTGCCTGGTATGACTCCAACAGACTTCTATCTCTTCCTCAAGCTGAAAAGTTTTCTTGGTGGACGAAGATTTGCTTCAGATGAAGAATTGATAGCCAGAGTTGACAACTATTTTGGGGGCCTGGAGGAATCTCATCTTTGAGATGGGATCAAGGCAGACATCACTGGACCAAGTACATTAATCTACAAGGAGATTATATTGAAAAATAAAAATGTTCCAGTGTCGTAAGTACTCTTTTTCTATTTCGTTCTGAAAACTTGACAAACCACCCTCATAGCTCTTGGTTTGACTCGTAACAAGAAATTCCAAACCAGCTTAGTTACTAGGGGAAGTTGGTTTCTTTAAGAATTTCTGCCACAAATTCCACAATTAAGGCTGATACACAATATCCTGATAACAGTAACCATAACGAAACCAAGAATGGGAAGCCATTCAGATTGTGGTCGACAATAACCTGAAAATGGGAATTAATTTATTTTTCTTCTTTTCCTGGTCAATTTTTTGCATTGGGACTTCGCTTTTTGTTTTAACTGACCAATGATATTTTTATCTGTCTCCAATTCAGCCAACATTATGGGGATTAGGCAATGTTATAATTTGAAAGATTTGAGATTAAGTGAACTCTAGTGGCTGTTTCGTGTCATTGTCACTCACAATCTCTACATCAAAGAGTCTAATAAGCACAGTATGTATCTAAATACCATACCCAGTAACGAGAATGAGAAATTTAAAACTTGGCCAAAACTTGCTTCCTGTTCCTGGGGGGTCAGGAATGCTTCCATTGAACTTTCCCAGCGCTGGTTATTAATGACTTCTTCTTGCCTCATCAGCCAGGTAAGTGTTGGATTAATTTCTGAGCTTTCAATGATGTACTCGGTCGCCATGATGGCGACGGAGTATGTTGTTGAAAGCTTGGAAATTAATCCAACACTTACCTGGCTGACGTCTCGAGAAGAAATCATTACAATTTTTATTGTTTATTAAGCTATTCAAAATGCTCCGCATTTACAATCTTACAGTGGCTAAATAAAAGTGAATTCCTGATAAACATTTTCACTCGTGGCTGGGGATATCTCTCTGCATTCTTTCCTGATCCTCATTTTTATGTGTTCCATATTAGCAGGCTTTGTAACAGAGATGTATATTTAAAATACCTCCATAAAAGTTAATCAAGCGGAGAGCGATATTGTTTCCATAACAATCAATTCTTTGTATGAGACAAATTAAATTGTTCATGCAATTCAATAAGGATAAAAAGAAAAAAAGAAAGTTGCCATTTAAAAGTTTTGTCAGGATGTCATAGTTCTAATTTAACATCAAAAAAATTGTTTATTTTTATGAGAGAAATTAATGATAAAATGTTTTGTATCACAGGAATGTAATCTCCACGTGGTCATCTGGTACAGGTGCTGCAGGAATATTTGGTGCAGGATCATATGCTGGCCTAACTTCACTAGGTTTGACGCCTAGAAACTGTCTTCTAGTCATGTTGATAATACCAGCACTAATGGCAGCAGCGTAAGCAGAGAAGTTACTTAATGTAGTGTAGTATAACAAGACTAGAAAGTGAAGTGTTATTTTAACTGTGATACCTGATGATGTCATAGTAACACACATCGCTTATAAATGTAAAAAGAAGCTAGTAACAGTGAAGAATAACACAAATATTAATATAAAAATAATAGTTGCAACAAATCTTCACTTATCTTTTGGAATCCTTGCCTGGATGGATGGCAAGGATTCCAAAAGATAAGTGAAGATTTGTTGCAACTATTATTTTTATATTAACACATCGCTTAGCTTACTTGAACATTTTTCTTATCATATTGGTAATGCTCCTATGTTTATGTTACCATGGATATACTTTTTACTGCATAACGTTTCAGTGACAGTTTGTCTCCGTCATTAGCAGTTATCCGATTAGCTAGATGTGCTATCTGTTATTGTGCATTGATGTATGTGGTGATATCCTATGGTTGAGAGACAAGCTTCTGGAGATAGTTCTCTTTTGGAAAATCAAAATTCAATGCAAGTCTGTTTTTTTTTTATTATTAGAATTTTCTCTGATATGTTGAGGTTGTCTTTGTATTTGGCTAGTTTTAACAATGTAATTTGTGGCAAATTTCATAATGTGTGGTACTGCAGAGTTTTCTGTTTATATTTTACATATCTCTATGTGCTCTTTAAGTCTAGTTTCTAGTTCTCTTTAGGTTTTACCGATGTAGAACTTATTGCAGTTTTAATTTTATAAAATCATATAATTGCTATGAAAAAACCTAAAAGAATCAATAACTGAACCCACACATTTTGGACAATGATCAAGTTACAAGCATCAGACATTTAATTAACTATGTGATCCTTGTGTGATGGTACATAGGTAGAGAAGGTATTGCACTCCACCCAAAATTTAATACAAAGATTTCACTGGAAATACATGTTTTAGGGTCCCCTGTAGTAAAAAAAAAGTATTTTTAAAAAAAGGTCTGTGTGCATTGTCTATGTGCCTATGAACATGATAGCTTAAAAACGAAAAGTCGACAAACTACCAAACTTGGTATTTAAGTTAAGTATTTTCCAAGGATTTGACATGAAGATTTTGAGGCAAATCCCCCCACCCCAATCTACTCTTAAATGGAAAAAATTTCGAAAATTTTGGTTCTCTCAAAAATACCTCTAACAATTTTGATTAAAATACTATAAATAAAAGATATCTAATTGACAAATAAAATGTATATCTTGAATTTTCTGGGAATAGCCTCTGAAGAGCTCTTCATTCTAAATGAATTTTTGAAATGTGCAAAACTGATAAACTGTGACAGTATACAAAACTTAATGCACAAAAAATGTAGAACTCGTTAAAACACAGAATTTATATCATATGCTTTTTGTGTGGAATTGACATTTGGGCAATATTCTTTGTTATTGGTTTCAGTTTTCTCATATGGGAATTTTCAACTGGTCATGCAAAGAAATGGGTTTCAATCACATAACAGCTGGCTTTTAAAAGATTTGACTATCACTTCAGCCTAGTGTGCTGACTTTGTTCCCTTCTACTTACAAGGAAGTAAGTAATAAGAGCACTTCTGGTAATGTTTATCTCAATTAGCATGAAGTAGATAGAATAATAAGCTTTCGGAATAATTTGTTAGAAAGAAGTAGAGAAAGTCATATGAATGGAACATATCAGATTTTTGTAAGTAGTACTTAAAGCTGGATTTTATTATGGATGGCATCACAGACTCTGGTGATCCATGAAATTAAATTATAATTGGGAAAGAAAATTTAAAAAAGAAACATACCAGTTTATAGTACGAGGGCTGATCAACAAAGACTAAGACTGATTTTTTTTCACAGATGTTTATTACTCCAATTCAATGTTTACATGATCTTTTACAAAGTAGTCCCGTCCTACTTCAATGCACTTTTTATAGCGCCTCTGCCTCCTTGAACACGTGCTGCAGACCATTCTTTGTCAGGTCGTTGAGAATCGCTTCACTTTTCTTGAATACTGTTTCAGAGTTCTCAAATCGAATACCCCTAAGCTTTGCCTTTAGTGATGGGAATAAAAAAAAAAGTCACAGAGTGCAAGATCGGGGCTATAAGTTGGATGTGGTACACAGGTAATGTTGAATCGAGCCAGAAACTGCATGACTTGATTTGCTACGTGAGGCCGTACATTGTCATGATGAAGTCGCCACCCAGTCCAAGAAAGCTCTGGTCGTTTCTTTGCAATGTGCTTCCTTAGTGTAGCCAATACTGATGTGTAGTATGCTGCTGTAACAGTAGTGTGGAAGGGAACTGCATGCTGGTAAATCATTCCATTACAGTCAAAAAATGTGATCACCATCACTTTCCCTGCAGATGGAACAACTTTTGCCATTTTTGGTGTTGGAGAACCTGGCAATTTCCACACTGTGCTGGCTTGTTTTCCTTTAGGATTATAATGATGCAGCCGTGACTCATCACTGGTGATAATCGATTTAAAAATGCATCCCATCCATCAGCAAAGAGACACAGCACTTCACAGCTTGTCTCCATTTGCACAGCCTTTTGTTCGGGAGTCAACAGACATGGCACCCAACTAGCACAAACTCAGGTCATATGGAGATGGTCATGCATAATTGTAAACACACTGCCATATGAAATTCTCAACACTTCACTGAGGTTACGTAATGTTATACACCGAGCCTCTTGGACAATCACAGCAGCTGTGTTGATGTTGACTTCAGTCACAGCAGAAACCAAAACACCAGGTCCACCTTGCTTAACACTGACAAGTCGGCCTTCTTTGAAGTCCTTGAACCACCTAAACACTATCTGCACGAGGTAGTGCATCTTCACTGTACGCTTGCTTCAGCTTTTCATAAGTTTCGGTGGCTGTATGGTTTAAATGAAAACAGAATTTGATTGCGCCTGTACTGCTCCTCTCGCATCACCTCCACTGTCTGGTATACGAAATGCACGTAGGGTCTACAAAATAGAGCATTACTACCAACCTACCGATACGAGAAGCTGCCACCTACTGACATTATACATAAAAACCCGCTCTTTTCAAATATTTATGTTACAGATACGAAACTATCATGGAAGCTACAGGAAAAAATCAGTCTCAATCTTTGTTGATCAGCCCTCGTATTTCCATGGCATTTGTCAGATTGAATGTTAGATTGCAACAAAATACATATTGGGAAGGCTAAAGAAATCTGGAAACTTGTTTTCAAAGAAAATTTCTGTCACTTTTTAATAAGCCCAAGCCCATAGATACAAACATCAAGCGTAGCAACACATTTCTGGAACAGAAATCTTGAAATCAATAGAGAAATTAAATTGATGTAAACAGTAAATATGGCCGTTGATCTCAGTACATGGGAGAACATCTTTAAAAGAAGTTTTTCAACCTCATAAACTTTTGATGGCCCTAAGGATAATGATATTTTTAAGTTCATCAAGTCTTCACCAGCAGTGCTCAGTAGTGTTTATATAAAAAAAGTCCAGTGCTGGCAGTCAATAAATTGATGATTAACTCAGTAGTCTCTGAAATATGTTCTCAAAAGTTTTGAGTAAATGCAGCAATTATTGTGTATCTTGTATCAATATTCAAGTAAGTTGAACATTTTTAGAAATTGAATTTCATTTATGGACACTGTTTTACTACAATGGTTCTTAGCGAGTTCTATATTAGGGTGAAAGACCAGAAATTTTGCTCGGAGCTTCTATCTGGCTTGAGTTTCTTTTAACAAGACATGTCATGTGAAGACACATATTGAGTAACTTTAAGCTCCATGAACCCCGAGATTATTTGAGCATAATTTCACAGATTTCCTTCACTCATTGACCAATATGACCAACAAGGTTAACACATTCTGGTCTGGGCCCTAGTTTGACAGTTCTGCCCTCCTGACTGGGTGTTTTAAGGATTTTTTAAAAATGGCAATTCATGAACTGTTTGAGATAATTCACTGCTTTTTTTGCATTTTTATTAATGAAGTTTAAACCAAATAATGAATGTAAACACAATATTTTTAGATGCCACATAAAAATTTGAAAAAATAAAAATTAAATAGTGCTTTTATAAAAATAAAAAACTCATACAAGCAACCTTATAAGAAAAAAAAAAACAGCATGATTTTCATGGCTCACTACATTTTCTCCATTAGTTTGATGCTTTTGTTCTGTAAATATAAATATTGAAGAAATATACTACATATTTTCTTGAAGGGAAAACAATCGCGTAAGAAAAAATGCAAAAACATTTCTGGGCAAATTCAATTAAGTTAAAAAAAATTAAAGACAAATCAGCTAGTGTGTCTATTATTTGTTAAAAGTATAAGGCAAACCTAAAAATTTCATTTAAAAATTAAGCTATCATGTCTTCTTTTTATATATGAATATGATATACAAAATTTAAAACATAAGTTCTTAAAAATGGGGGTCGTCTTGCATTTGAGGTCATCTTGCATTTGGATAAATACAGTAATAATAATTTTTCTAAATATTTTGGTAAACACAGTGACATGTTTTGACTTTTATATATGCACAAATTTGGATTTTTATCTCTGACTGCAATATATACACCAGAACTTACTAGAAGATGTTTTGGAGACCATTGTCTCCATCATCAGCTTATATTCACTGCCATGCTTCTTCCTGTGACTTATAGATGGTATTTTTTGGTTGGACGTACATGGGACAAGCCTACCCCTGATTAACAAGTATTACAAAGAACATGCTCAGGACCGACGACACAAAGGATAAAATTCTGGTGGGAAAACTTCTGGTATGTATGAAATTGGGTCGTCTCCTTAGCGCGGTGGTAGCGCAGCTGCCTACCAAGCGGGAGACCTGGGTTCGATCCCCAGTATCGGCGTGGGGATTTTTCCCCCGCTGGGAGACCTGGACCGGGGTGCACTCAGCCTCGTGAGGTCCCTGGGGGGCCAATTGAGGAGCTACTTGATGGAGAAGTAGCGGCTCCAGGTCGTGAGGACCACATTAACCGGCCGGGAGGGGCTCGAGGCGCTGACCACGTCTCACCCTCCAATACTGCACCCCCATCCATGACGTCTGTAGTGGACCGAGATGGGGGACGCAGCGGCCAGGCGGTAGGCCAAGGCTCCCCGTGAGCTGTCGTGCCATGGAGTTATGTTATGTATGAAATTGAATGTGAAGATTGCAAGAAGATGTACATAGGAAATATGAAGAGAAATTTGAACATGAAGAAGGTAAAAAGGAGGAACTTGAAATATAAACTAACAAGAGAAATCAGCAGTTGCAGAGTAGTTTTGGTCCATAGATCATCAGCTGCACAAGAGAAACCTCAACTATTAAAAATCTTTAGAAAACCAGAAGAACTCTAAATTTGGGAAAGTTATACATACATAAAAATAAACATGATTTATTAAACTTTTATGTTGCGTATGAAAAGAATCTCACAGTACATCCAACCAAAAAACACTATAAGTCACAGGAAGAAGTGCAGCAGTAAATCTAGGCTAAAGATAGACACAACAGTCTACAAAACATATCCCAATAAATTCTGGTATATAAAGTGAAACTAGAGTAATAAAAATCCCATTTTGTGTATCAATTTTTCTGTTGGTAGCTTGATCAAAGTAGTATTTATGAATGCAGGCACCTCATCAAATGCAAGATAACCTTCTTTTTTGCAGAATCTAATTTTAGCATATCACTTATATTAAAAGAAAAACTTTAGTGTTGCACATATATTTTGAACAACATTAGAGCTGGTTCTACAATGTCCTGATAAACTTGCTTATAATTACTTCCCAAATAATATTTTTCTGGCCAATAAGTAAAACTCTTGTTCTACAATCACACAGCTTACTCTGGATATCAACCCTATAGAATAATTTGCAAACTGTTAAGTTTACCATTCTGAATCCAATGGAAGTGCTACAGTTGGAGAATTTGTAAACTAGAAAACAATCGAGAATAACCTTTTGAAGTAGGCCATAACAAACAAAGTGAAAGATCGTCTTTATCATGGGAATTCTTTTGCCATGGTTCTAGAATAAAATGAAAGAGACAAATGAAGCTAGGCCCTAAACTTCACTCGTGATGACTACAAAAGATGGTTAAACCTTGTAGAAGCATGTAAGATTGTGCCATGAGAATAGAAAGTCTGATGATGTAACCTGGAGAAGGAAAAATCTTGATAAAATGTCAGAGTTTACATAACCTTACCTCTTTGTCGTCACTATTTTGCTGATGTAGGTACTTCTTGTTTCCTTTTGTTCCTCCTAAGCCAAAATTAATGCATACTAATATTAGAGGGAAAGGGAGGAAGGAGTAGAGGAGAGGGAGAGAGAGAAATGGAAATGGAGTTTTATTTATGGACGTTCTTTAACTACTATTTCTCAGTGTCCCATACTATATCGGGTGTGAAAGATAACTTATTTTTGCTCAGAGGCCTCTTTATCAGACTTGAGGTTTTTTTTTATTTGTTGTAAATCTACAACATGGGACCAATGGCTAAGAAACCATGCTAAAGATTTTTACACCTGAGAAAATCCATCGTCCTCCGCTGGGTTTGAACCTGCGACCTTGTGAATATGAGAGATTGAGAGAGCGATAGAGATAGAGAGAACACTACTTATTGGATTTTGATAGTTCTTTCACCATTGTAAAGTCCAAGATTTTATAACCCTCGTGGGTTATAATTATAATTTTATTTCATAAATTAATAAAATACTACTAAAGCCTTGTAAAGCCTGTGTATTAGAATACAAACACACTGAAGTTATAAAACAATATACTGCGAAGACTGTAAGGATGGAGATTAAGAAGTCAGGCATTCTGCTTGCATTAATATCAGCATTTTTCATCCATTATTAGAAATTCCTGGACTGTTTGAAATTATAATTGTAAGGGATAAAGGGGAAGGATTAACCAAAGATAGATTATACAGTTATTTCAGAAAAGTCAGCAGGAGGTTTTGGAAATTAAAACATCAGCTAAGCTCTGATACTTTTAAATGCTAACTTAGGTGTTGTCCAATGTTCAGGGTCCTAATTGCACACCACAAAGCATAACTGAGGGGTCGGCCTTTCGAAACCAATCGTCCACGCTACAGGTAATAGGAGAAACTCTAGAATATCATTCCAGTTTAAAAATCTACCTGTGAAAAGTCAAAGTAAGCATATAAATGTTTTCTTTGTCCAATAGTTTTGACCTAGACTTTCTCCTCTTTATTGTATGTCTTTGCTGTCATCCAATAAGTACAATGTTGTCATGAATACTATTTCTAGTTATGATTATCAGTCGTGAATGTAAACATTTATATGCCGGATAATAGACATATCAGCTATTCCAACTAGCTAAAAACTTATCAGAGAGAGATCTATCCAGAAATTGTAGACTGCCAAACTCCTAGAAATTGAGTACGTAGCTATATCGGCAAGCTATCAGCAGATTGTAGAACTGGCCCAAAGGGACACCTGATTAAGTCCTGTTTTTTAAATTTATTTGTTTGTTTTTGCATTATTTGAATGTGTACAAAACTTCACTTAGAGGACAAGAGAATGGAAATGTACCAGTATGTGTGCAGTGGGAGGTGAGGACAGAGGCAATGAAGCTGCAATGATAATAATGCATAAGATTTTTTATATAGACTTTATCCCTAAAATAACACATTACCATGCTAACTTCATATACTCAAGATTATGGGTTCAAATCTGGCGGAGGACAATGGATTTTTTTTTGGGCATAAAAATCGTTCGGAAGGGAAGTAAAGCTGTTGGTCCCGTGTCATAGATTTATGGCACATAGAAGAACCTCAAGCCTGATAAAAGAGGCCTCTGAGTAAAATTAAGCAGTCTTTCATGCCCAATATAGAATGGAACACTGAGAACCATAGCGGTTAAAATGCATCCATAAATAACACTCCCTTTCCATTTCTATAACACATTATTGTAAAAAGTTTCACCTAATTAAAATTTGTGCAGAAATTCATGTAAAATGCAGGAGAGAGAGAAGAATAGAAGTATTTCAGTATTATGCAGCTGTGGTGGGAAGAGGGAAATGTGCAGCTAAACCTCTTAACAGGTGCTACCACCAATGTGAAAAGAATTCCTCTATTTTTATTTTAGTCTCAAAGAGAATTTTTTTTTTTACATTGAGATTGCTTATAATCCCTGTAGGTCCATTAACACCTAACATAACAGCATGAATGAAACACACAAAATCTGTCTCTTATGTCACCATGGTGGTAACCTTTACCATTTCTCCCATACTTCACCACTACCGAACCCACAAACTTTGAAACTTATTTTTTCCCCACGTGCTATTCAGAAAACATATATCATGAATGCAAGATGAATTCCAGTTCTCAAGACTATTATTTTGGAAGAAAGAAGAAGAAGAAAACAAATTGTGTTGTATTTGGATGAATATGGTACTAAGTTAACACCTTCAGTTTTTCTCTTTGAACATTTATTTACAAGTATTGATTGTATCATGCTGACTGTTTGGGTAACAATGCAACTCAGTCATAGTTTTTGCTTTATCTTGTTTTTGGTTTGAAATGTCAGTCATGCTCCTGTCAGTCTTTTAAGGCATACTTCTGGTTTATTGAGGTATTTAGCTGGCATCTTTGTACAACTTCATTGGCCCAGCAGAGTTGAGAACGAAGATGAATGTGTGAATGAAATGCAAGGCATAACCTTAAATGTAAAGGGATTTAACCAAACAAGCCATTTCATCATGGAAATCACCCTATTAAAAACAAATTCCATGGTAGCTTCGCAAATTAAAGCTGCTGCCCTACTAGAGCACCAAGTTATTAGACCAAGTTAATAGAATCTGAAAAGTTAAATAAAGCTGTTGCATTTTTTAGTGGTCTCCATATAAATCTGTGAAGAGACACAGATTCTTATTTTTTGTTTTAAAGTATCCTATGTTGTGTAGGTTTTGGATGATGTTGCGAGAGCCAGGGGCAGGTCCCAACATGCTGATGTCTTTATTTACATGCACCAAAAGAACTGGCCTTGATCAGGTTGCACGTGCTACCCTGTCTACTGAGGTCCTGCAAAAGTCAGATGGGGCTTCTAATTCTGTTGTGCCTGAGCGTGCACCATCACTATCTTTGGCTGAAAAATTCAGGTGCATCCCATCACTGGTCAAGTATATGATTCCAATTGGACTTGTCTATCTCTTCGAGTACTTCATCAACCAAGGACTAGTGAGTAATCTATTTTAATCTGAGGCACAGCAAGAATAATCTGTATTATGTATTTCATTTTTGTGTCTCCCGAATGAGTGGTTGGGCTTTTGATTTCTCAGCTGTGTCCTGGCAAATTGACTCTATTTCTATGGTAGAAGCTTTCTGAATTGAAACTCATTTTCCTTTATTATAACTCTGTTATTCTCCGTTACTCATAAAATATTTTCTGTTTTTGAATATTTTAATTGGAGGAGTCATGGAATAAGACTAAAGGCTGTCATATTTATATTTTATTTTATTTTGAATAACTGTGAACTTATTTAATAAGCTACTGTGTGAATGCATTCCTATAATTACTTACTCATTGTGGCATAGTTACAATTTAATGTTAAACTGTAAAGAATGTTTCATTTAAAGCAGCTAAATATGGCAAGCAAATTTGTGTAAGTTTCAGAAATATTTTTGTTGTCTGTTTTTATTATTGCATGTTACTGTAGATTATTTTATTTATTTATTTACCTTTTTTTTTTTTTTTTTTTTTTTTGGCAGTTTGAGTTGGTATACTTCGAGGATATCTGGTTGGATCATGCTGCACAGTATAGGTGGTTACAGGTGGACTATCAGATTGGTGTATTTTTATCACGTTCATCTGTGAACCTTTTTGTGATAAAGAAAATTTGGCTAATGGCCATTTTGCAGGTAAGAAACACACAACTGAATTTCAAATCTCATATGCAAGAGTAAACTTAACAAAAAAAAACAAAAAAACAAAAAAAAAAACAACAAAAATGTTTAATGTAGTAGGTCAATTTAATTGTGGCATGCATGATAAGGAAGATTTAATTTATTTTGAAGTGAGAGAACGTAGGCTTTCACGGCCGGAGTCATTGTAACTAAGAAATGTTTCTGGGCTGTTTTGCCGTGGTCTGCTGGTGTTAGGAGTACCAGACGTTTCGTCCACAACTACGGTGGACATCTTCAGTGGCGCGGTCGAAGTTTTCTAGGAGAAGGTTTCACTGCGTATATTTTGAAGTGTTAGAATCTCATTTAAATGGCACATCTGCTTATCTGTGTGTATGTGTGCATGCATACACTTTCTCTACTATATGTTTGGAGAAAATAGAAGAACTATGGTATTCCACACAATCATTTTGAGTTTTCACTGGAAATGTACTTTTTGAGATCCCCTGGGCCAAAAAAGGGTAGTGTTAGAAAAATGTGTATGTTGGGCATAGCATAACCCAAAAATGAAATGTGTGATAAATAAAAAAACTTGCTGCTTACAAAGTATATTATGATTAAAATAATTTCAATTAAACCTGTTGGGCATTATGGTAAAGAAAATTTGCCACATTGTGTGGTATAAATGCTTCCATTAAAATCAGTAAACTGTAACTTGCATAAATGGAGTCTGATTTATATAAAAGAAAATTTTATATCCAAAAGTCTAGAATATATGTCTATTTATATGCAACAGAAAACATTTTATTGCATTAATCTAGAGTATCATAGATTCATCAGGTGAAACTAATTTGTAGTTTGATGCAATGGGCTATTCAAAAAAAGAAAGAAAAAAAAAAAGAATATTCTATTCCATCAACATTTTATGGGTCAGGTATATCCAAAACATTTGTTATTGTTATATGAATTGTTTAACACTTCAGTATTTTTTAATGTTTGTACCTTTGTTATTTAGTTATTTTTCACAATGTCATGCAAAGAGCATATAGCATCTAGCTTTTAAACATTTGACTATTGATTCAGTTTCACCTATGTCCTTTATATCTATAATGAAATCTGTAATAAAACTATATCTGCAAAGATTTGTTTAGAGTAACCTGAAATAGAAAGATATACAAGCTTTCATAAGAGTAATTTGTAAAAGCTTATTACTACTATTATTATCATAACCACCACCACCGCCACTGCCACCACTTGTTTGGTTCATTATTAACCGTTTCCTTGGTCACAGTCCATTTTGTTATGCCAGTGATTGCACTGAGTGCAGTGCTCAATTCATGCTTTGCAATCTCAACATTTTTTTTAAAATACGGTTTATGAATAACTTTTTTGTTAATATCAATATATTTTTTTAGTTTTAATATATTTTCATTTAATATTGTCTCTTTCACTGCATCTTGACTTTAGGGTGATGTAGAACATCATTTCTTACTCTACAATGATGATTTCTTGAAAGAGCATGAACTTTCCAAAGGTTGTATTATCCCATATACTTAGGTTCCAGAATATCTGAAAGCTTCTGCTCATTAGCTGATTTCTTACAGCTGCTTACACATTTGAGTCTCTTATTGAGCACTTCTTCATATTTGAAAATTCAGATAGATGGTTACTCTCATTCATAACTTTGTTTATCCACCAGAGTATTCCTCATGGTTTTCAAAATTGGTGCTTGCAACTTAATTTCAATGAGAATAACACATAGTACATCTGTTGGACTTATACAGAAAAGTGAAAGGGGTAGAGGGAAGTTAACGTGTTTGGTTGCAGGTAAGTATACTGCTCAGATAAGTACGCACTTGTAACAGTTCAGGTTTTCAGAATAAATCCCTTCCCACATAACCTTAACAATGCGGTAAGAGGTAGCATGAATCACTTTACCAACTATATTAATATAAGTTTGTAAAAATTGAATTGAATGCAGCACTCGCCCCATGATCAGTGATGAATTAAGTAAACAACTTTGTAAAAATATTTTAAATTTGCTCTTTTACATGTTAAAAAAAATCTCTACTTGTTTGTTAATGGCTATGCATACTAGTCTTATGAAAGCTTATTCCCTATCTATTTGATTTTAATTGAGATAAACCATTGCAGAAATAACTGCATTATGCATTGCACTATAAATACGAAGGTAATAGCCACAGTCAAATGTTTAGGAGCTGGACATTCTATACTGCCTTAACTTTATACACTGTTGCTAAACAATCATGAGAAATGATGTCTATCGATAGGACATTACAAAAAATGACTAGGTATTACATTGTGGTTGAGTTGAAAAAAAATCTAGCAAGGTACATTAAAACATTAATTTATTCACACTATCTTTTACACCTGTACATCATGTTGGTTGTAACACAAAAGAAAAAAGAAACAGGAAGTGAGAATTCTGGGTATGATGCAGGAAATAAACATGCGTTTAAACATGTTGTCAACCTAGACATTAATACCACTACTCTTAGATTACATACATGTGTATACATTCTAATACCCTCACTTAATCTAGTGGAAGTTGCAAATACTGACCCATTTCTCTATCTATAAGATCTAAACCTTTTGAACAATAACTATATTTGTTTCCATTGATAGGTTTTGTCAGGAAATAGAGAAGCATGTAAAATATTTTGTTTGATCCAAGCCTGATATGATGGAATATAATGTCAATGTGTTTACTTCTTTCCTCCAATATCCTTTTCCACTGACCTTTATCTAATTGGCTACATGCCTCATTAAAATTCTGAGGATCATGCGGTGCATAACATAAAAAAGAATAATCATAATCAACATTAAAATTAGGCTTTCTAACCCTATTCGGATATCAACATCAAGTCCTTGGTATTCTCATTTTCAAAACCTTTGAAATCTTCACTGTTAGACTCATCATTGGTATCGGTTACAATTATATCATGAACATCTAAAACATCAGATCCTGATTTCGATATTGAAAATTCATGAGAAGACCCACCTTTGAATTTGTTTTCTTGCCGTATAGGCTCCACATGTTCAACATCAGATTGTTGTAGTGTAACACATTTCTTTAGGTCCAGTAAAGATATCATTAGGGCTGATTTTCTGCAAATCTAGATCTCTATCAACTAAATGACTACAAATAACAAATTTGTCAAATGCAACATTTCTTGCAATTATAATATTCCTATGGTTATCTGTAGGAATAGCATCTTGGGGACCAATAGCGGAACACATGTGGATACCAGTTGCATAGCTACTGAGTAGAGGCTGACCTGCGCTGGCAACTGCACACGCCGCATGTAAACAACCTGTAGTAATGCATTGGGGAACATGGCTCAATGCAGCAGATACCATGCTGTATATTACAATACTGTTTTAGAGGTAATTAATGTCTTTGATGATAGTGCATGCTCTTCAATCAAGATTGTAAAACCTTTTGCTTCAAATCGATTAAGATTGCAATTCATACAGAAGAACTTTGCGGATATATCTACGAAAATAACACATATTTAGAAACGTTGAACATTGAAATGCTTCAAGCCCTGAAAGCTGTCAATGAACTTATGCAAGCAGTTAATCAGAGAATGGTGACACCTGTTTTAGACCATGTAAAAAAGAAAGTGAAGACGTGTTTTGAAAAAAGTGTCGAATTTTCAATAATGCGTGAAATATGAAATGTGCTACAAGGTGTTGCTATGGAAGTAATTGATGATGGAGTACCTTACCCAATACGCGATGATATGTCCTATTTTCATTTTGCGCCAATCACATCTTGTGATGTTGAGCCAAGTTTTTCACAATATAAAGCCTAATTACGTGCCTACCGGAGACTATTCACGTTTTATATGTTGTTGAGCATTGTAATCTATGTATCTTGAGAGAAAGTGAAATGGATAATGGTGCTGATAGCTTGTTGCACAACAGCAATTGAAATAAACCTGCATGTAAACATGTTACCAACCTAGGCACTACAGTTATACTAGATTGTGTACATGTGCATACATTCTAACAGGACTAAGTGTAATGATGGATATCTTAGGAGTGTCTTATGACACAAAATACTATTTGGAACATTGTGTGGTTTAAAGAGATCTACATTCTTTATGCAGTACATCTTTGACCATTGCTTAACATACACAATTATACAAGAATATACAAAATTCCTTCCAAATGAAGAGGTTATTTCCAGAAAATTTAAGACACACATTTTAATTGTTATGTAAATATCTTTAAATATGGTATTTTAATAAAAATTGTTAGAGCCATTTTTGTGAAAATCAAAAATCTTGAAAAATGCACCGTGTAAAGTGTGGTTGGGAGTGGAGAATTTTTTGTATATTTTCATGTCGCCTCTTTGGAAGGTACTAAACATAAATACCATATTGAATATTCATATTTATAATGCTTTCATTTTTGAGATATCAGCGCACACACACACACACACACTCTCTCTCTCTCTCTCTATATATATATGCCTTTTGTCTTTTCTTTTTATAAAAATGTTTTTTTTTAGATTCAGCAATCCTCAGTGAAATCTTGGTATTGAATTTTTGGGTGAAATGTAATACTTCCTCTTATCTATTATGCATGTGATAGAGAAAATAACCACTGTGATAGTTACCTAAAATGAGAGATCCTACTACTGGCTTTTTGAACATGGATGATTAATGACCTCTCCCTTTCAATCAAAAATGTCTTTACATTCATGTGACTTTCTGTAGCTATTCTGCTACAAGCTATTCTTAAGAAAAGCTTATTCTTTAATCTGCTTAATGCTAATCAAAATAAACAATAGCAGAAATAACTATGTTACATATTTTCTTACAGTTTTAACGGGAATAACGGAATACACTGTAGTTCTGCCAGCAGTAGAAGGGTACCTGATGTAAACAAAAGTATGTGGCAAATATAGCAGTTTTTGCAATATAATCACTACTGTGAATTTATGCCAATCAGATGGCTCAGACCAGAAGCATGGCTCTGTAGATAGTGCATATGCTCTGCCAAAGGCATAGTGATACAATTTGCAAACTAACATTTAATTTCAGATTCCCTTCTAAGGCCAGCAGGATTATAGTCTAAAGGAAGTCAGTCGCTATGTGTGGAGATATTGTAAAAACAAGAAATATCTCAGAATTTACATACACAAAAAAAAAAAAAAAAAAAAAAATGTACTGGAAATAAATTATGTAACAAGATGACACACATTCAATCACACAAATATGACAATGGATCTAGTATGGAAAGAAAACGGCTGGCAACAATTTAGCTATGAACGATTCACACAGTGCAATGATTTAGGGTGGCAAAGTATAGCCACGTGCATTTGGCGAATAGTCACACTGTTCCCTCTTAGGGGCAGGTCATCCCTGCCAGCACAATCATACCAAGCTGAATATTCCAACTTTACCACCAGCATCTTGAGGCATCCACTGGATGTGATAAACAACATCATTAATCTCGTATGACCCTTGCCATGGCTGTTGAAGTTTGGGGCAGTGTCCCTTGATCTAGGTAGGGTGATGTAGCCATACCAGATCACCCTGCTGAAAACCATGGCTGTTGACCTGCTGGGAGTAATGGGTTTCATCTGGTCGCTCGCTTTATGAATGGTTGACAGGCCATCTCAAGCATGTCTTGAAGCTGGCCTAGAACATTCTGCATGTAGTCAGCTGTTAGAGGACTCTCAAAATATCAGGTTGCATGGCAGACACAGCTCCCTACCAAAGACCAAACTGGTTGGTGCCAACCCAGCTTTTTGTGGTTTGAAGACTGGTAGGCCAGTAAGAAAAGTGGCACTCTGACATCCCAGTCTCTCTGGTGATTGGCTGCAACCTCCCAACCTTCTTCTAGAGTTTTGATGTACCACTCAACCATGAAGTCTTACTGTGGGTGAAGAGAGGTGTTGTGCACATCTTGTGTAGGTATAATTAATTGTGCAAGTTCAGAAAACAAATAATTACTGTTCATATTTTTAATATAACAAAACTGCTTCAATGAAACAAACAGCACCAAACTCTAAGTTTGCAAGACTGACTGTCAAACGCGCATCACTTTTCACCACCAACCTTTAGGTAGAAGCATTGAGCCCACACCTGTAGCATCATCCACAGGGATATGTCTTCTGCCATGTTGTCTGGAATAGCCTGATATGTGTTAATGCTGATGATTTTCATTTCAATTTTATCTTATTGCTAGATATTGCTTATTTCTTCTAGTAATGTCCTGTGGTTGAAGCATATGTGTAGCAGTAATAGTAAATGAAGTTTGTTCTTTTGTCATTATGTGCATTACCATGTTCATGATGACACATTTTGAATAAAATTGTACAAAATAACATTAAATTAAATTGCATATGCTTAGTGTTTTGAAAGGGAGAGGGAAAAAATGCAATTATGCAAGTTGGATTTGATCACAGGACTGTCAAACACTAACAACCACCTTATTTATGATGGTGCAGTTTTGAAAAAAATATTAATAAACATAAAACATATCCAAAATAAGATAAATAGCATATAAGCATAATAGCATATATAGTATGAACGAAAGAGAGCAAAAAATGAAATTAGCCAATTTATTTATTTATTTATTTATTTATGCTAAGCATTATACAGGTGAATATGATCGGTGTTCAGCCCTGGCTCTTTACCGGTCATACTCATATTTTACAATAGTTTATTAATTCTAGTTTATTACACCATTTTGTCTATTTACTGTCCATATCCATTTATTTTTCACTTTCCATAAGAATTGTCCAATCTTCTTACTATCTTTTTGAAACATTTCAACTACTACTACATTTCTATCTATTTTAAACCATTTCTTATTAATATACTTTTTTCTCCAAAATTAGCCAATTGCACTTGTGCACAAGACCTGCTGAACACTAATAACCTATCTTTAGTCACTGCACTAATACGGCAGCTTAATAGAAGCTTTTTCTCAAGATTTTAAACATTGAATGCTTACAATTGTAATCTGTGAAATGCATACCTTTTGGAAATAACAAAATAGCAAGGTCCCAAAACTGCAACATTTTTGCTGTTAAATCTAATGCTCTCACTTTATTTGAGAAGAAATAAACTCTTCTAACCATAAAAATTAGTATACTTAGCTTCATTGACTATAATAGTGTTGATATGCCACTCCAAAAGTACCAGATAACTTCAAAATTTTTTCCAGCCCATGCACATGTCCTATCATTGCTTATCCATGACAGAGAACCAATCTCTTGAATCATTGTAATTGTATACTAGAACGTCTGTGTGTACATCCATGTTTGCTTTTTGTTTTTAATAGTGAAAGTGTGGGTACTTGTCATATTTAATAAAGTGTTAACTTATCTCTTACAGCTTGTGAATGTTATCCTCTTTACCTTTGAGGCTATATATTTATTTGTACCAAGTGTATGGATAGTATTTGCTGCAGTGCTCTGGGAAGGTCTGCTTGGTGGAGCTGCCTATGTTAACACATTTTATAGAATGTCACTTGAGGTAAGCATAAAAATGTATTTAGGTGTAATCAGTACAATACAGTTGTACAAAGAAAATAATAAAAGACGTGTATTTTTTTATCAATGTTTTTATGCCTCATTATTTTTTTCGTTTTCTCTCTGTGGGAAGTATATGTGGAAGATGTCTAACTTGGCAGGTCAGTAAAACGTTTATGACAGGTTTTCTACAAAATAGACAAATTGGAAACACACAATTATATGTGCAAATTTTTGCACTTCTAACCTCAAAATGTGCATAAATGGAGACCATTTTATGTTTTTATGGCAAAGGAGGCAGGCATTTTTATGACTTTGTGGGTGAATTGAAAGCATTACAGATTTTATTCTTTTGTATTACATTGTAACCTAATGTTACAGACTGTATATACCATGCTAATTGGTGTACAGTCTAGGATAGGTCGGAGCTTATCTCTGTGTCTATCTTTCATTGCCATCATGGATCCCATTCACTGGGCTCAAACAAAATGCAAAGTGTGGAGAGATTTAAAATTTCATTGCATCTCTGGCAATGGTCATCAGTAATTTATTTATTTATTATTTTTTAAGGAAAGGGATGATGATAGTTGGCGTTTAAGGGTTCACTACTAGGTCATTAGTGTCCTTATGAAAACAAATTATGGCAAAAGCAAGAGATAAAAATCAATATAAAATAAATATAAATTATAGTTAAGAGTAGATATAAAATTCAATTTATATAAAACTAATCGTGGCAAAAGCTAGAGATACACGGGTTTAGAAAACTATTTCAAAAAATTATTAAAAAAGAAAAAGGTGTAACTAAATTTTCCTTTGAAAAATTTCCGTTGATAAAAATTTAAAAACCTTATCTACTAACCGTTATCATCCACCAAGATCTCTACATGACTGACAGCAATTGCAGAGATTCCTGAATATGTGATAGAGGAACATACACTAGCAACACATGACTGAGGCCACGCCATGGTTGCGTGGTTAGACTACTCACCTCTTACCTAGATGGCCTGGGTTCGATCCCAAGTGATTGCATATGAGATTTGTGGTGGCAAAAGTGGTGCAGGGGCAGGTTTTCTCTGGGTTCTCCAGTTTCCCCCGCCATCGCATTTCACCAATGCTCCAACTTCATTTCATGTACCACCAGTGTCATTGCCTGTGGTACCACCAGGAGTAAAAGCGGGTATTAAACACTACCAAAAAAAAAAACAACAATATGACTGACCAACAAATCTTATCTGCATAGTGGACAAATAGCAGCAGGTTCCCTCTTAAGAAGGTAACTATGTGTAAAATAAACTGGCTAATATGCCACCAAGCCAAAATATTTCCTCATGTTGAGATAGACAAAAGGAAGTTACCCAGTGTATCGGAAGGTCCTTCCATAAAGAGCTGAGCAGCTGCACCGTGGCTGAGTGGTTAGACCACTTGACTCTCACCTAGACAGCCCAGGTCTGATCCCAAGCGACCACATGTGAGATTTGTGGTGGACAAAGCGATGCAGGGGCAGGTTTTCTCCGGTTTCCCCCGCCATCACATTCCACCGGGGCTCCATCTTCATGTATCATCAGTGTCATCGCCTGCAGTGCCAAAACAGTAAAAATGGGCGTTAAACACTACAAAGAAAAATATAGAGAGAGCTGCCCACACTTCATTCCAGCACAAAAATGTTGCTCTCCACACAGCAAGCCTAAAGCCTTTTGATGTTACATAAGAAATGCAGCACTGGATTATGTGGTTGCTGTCTTTGCTGTTAAATCTGCCAGTTGTTTCCTGGCAAACCAATGTTACCAGGAATCCATGCACTCTCCACATTAACCCTGGAACCATGTAAAATTTGGAGGGGATCCTGGATGTGCTGCAGAATAGGTTGGTAGTTCTATGGCTCACTAAGGCTCTGAAGTGCACTTAAGCAGTCACCCAAATTTTGACAGCAAATATATGGAATGGCTAGTTATATGGCTTATAGCTATGCACTATGAATGGATGTGCCACTTTGATGCTATGTGGTTTGGTTCCATAAACAAAGGCGCATCCAACACCACAAGTGCACCTACTTCCCACAGTGTATATGCAAATTCAGTCATAGTAATTTGACAAAAATTCCACCCCACCCCTTCCCCTCCACTCCCTTCCCCTCCACTCCCTTCCACTCCACTCCACCCCTACCCTCCACTCCCTTCCCCACTATTCCATTCCACCCCACCCCACCCCTCTGCTCCCCTCCACCCCACCCCACCCCTCCACTTCTCTCCACTCCACTCTACTCGATTCCAATTTTTGGTGCAATACAATACCATCTCTATACACTACATACATAGTATGTGTGGAAAAAGTAAGAAGTAAATAATTAAAAATAAATGAAAACAAGTTTAAATTTTCCTTATAATAGCTTCATTACATAGTTATGTGGTTACATATTTCACCAATTGTTGTTACATGTTTATATATCAGGTGATCCAAAAATGTCAAAACTGGCTGCTTAGTGTTTTTCCCGTCCACACCCTAGGCCTTCGTTGCCATCTGCCACTGTCACAGAAAGGCATAGAAGAACCTATGCAAAATTTTTAACACTACTTTTAAGGGCTTTACTTAACAATGCTATTAAAGGAGATGATGAAACTGGCCACCACCACTGTCCGTTTTGGTACCTCTTTAGGAAACTATCCATAGTTTGCTGTAGTTGAGAAATACTGGCAATTTCCTGGCGGATATATTGTTTTTATTCTTCCAGTGTGTGTGGGTTTGTCTTGTACACTTCATGCTTTAAGTTATCCCAGGGTTAGGTCGTGGGACTGAGGGGACCACAAATTTCTACTAATAATTCTGTCCTGAAACACACTTACAGTTGTTCCCATTGAAAGATTGGCTATATGAGTTGTTGCAAAATCTTGGTGAAAAAAGGCAAAATCATGCTTCCTGTCTGTTAATTCTCTTAAAAAAGGGGGGGCAAAATTGTATTCATGTATTTATGCATCAACTGTTGACTTGAAAATAAATTGGGCCTATAACTCTTTCTCTGCTAATGGCGGACCATACACTAATTTTTTTTGTCATGAAGGAGTATTTCATGAACAATATTTGATTTTTCAGAGCTTCAATAATGATTAATTTTTGTAGACACATCCATGAGCCAAGCCTCTTCCATGGAAAATATTAAATGTGGGTTAATTTCACCATTGTATACACTAATGAGAGTCCACCCACAAAATGTGTTAACACATATGAAACATAGATACATACTATGTAGTAGAAAACAAATAATGAGCCATAATACACTCTTCGGCTAAGTACAGGACAAAATAATAAAGCACACTGGTAATAGCTCAAGCACACTATATCACCGTCAGCTCAATGTTGCTCTTTCAGAGCAAAGGAAAACAAATCAGCACCATGGTCTTGTGTACAGCAGCTTTGTGTTATGTTTCCGTGTGCGCAGTGGAAAAACACTGAGCAGTGATTCAGATACATCACATCCAGGCCCTACTCATATGTATTTGTATTCTAAGGCTGTGGTGTACATATTCCATTTTTGTGAGTTAATTGTTATAGTACTTAAAGATTCAATATTTTAATACATATACTCCTAGTTACTTCTCTTATTTTGTCTTAACGTTATTGATTATAAATCAGCTTCAAACTAGTCTGAAAATTTGCTCTCACATCGTTTATGCAAAGATTGTTACTATCTAAATTTTCTCTTTATACAAATAAACTTGCATTATCAGAAAGTAAAGCCAATCAGCTTGAGGCAAATTGTTGATATAAGTCATAAACAAAATGTGTACTAAGGTGGATCCCTATGGTACTTCTAATCATTTTTCTTGTGTAGGTTGATAGGTATATTAGAATATTTTTTTAAACAAATTGCTGATATAAACATTTGTTATGTAACTATGTTGCACTCATTGGAAAGTTATTATAAAATAAAGTAGTTGCACCCTCTATCACAAGTTAATTTATTCCAGTTATATAGCAAGCATTATTCCAGTCAATTATTGCTCTGCTGACATTTTGTTCATATTCTGTTTAGCAGTAAATTTTCTACTTCATACATATGCATTGATCATGCATGGAATGAAAATGGAGCACCAGTGGAATGCAATGGCAGGGGAAACCGGATAACCCAAAGAAAACCTGCCCTACATCCCTTTGTCCACCACAAATCTCACATGTGGTCGCTTGGGATCGAACCCAGGCCATCTAGGTGAGAGGTGAGTGGTTTAACCACTCACCCATGGCACAACCTTCCATTTTGTTTCTCTCATTGTAATATATACCCAGAGAAATTGTGGTAAAGATGCTCTTGTTATATTTGTTTTGCTCTTCTAGTTCCAAATAACTTTGAAATGGTAGATTATTTGCATTAGAATCAATTGTATTCTAAAGATATTGGTGGGCATCCTCCCTGACTACAGCATTTTTTAGGTTGTCCTCAGTCTTCATAACTGGCAAAAGCTGGGGAGACACCCTAAACTGAGACCTGTAATTTTCCTTCCCAGAAGCCCTTTCTCAAATATCACAGCATGTAATTTCATTTATTATCATCACCATCACCATCATCATCATTTTTATTATTGTCATAATCATTATTATTGTCATCATTATTACTTTTATTAAAGTGCACTGTCTGTAATGTCAAATGTAGTAAGAATGGGCATTAAATACTACCAAAATAAATAAATAAATAAAAAAAAAAAAAGAAGACATATTGGTCTCGTGACTAATATAAGGAAAATCAAAGTTCCTCTTAATAAGATAGGACACATTGTTTAAATATTAAAAACAGAAGCTGTATATACAGTGGCATTTTCTTTATGTTAGATTTAGAATGAGTCATACTATTCTTACACAAACCTTCATTTTGTCCTAATTGTCATGTAACTACTGATTATGAGGATGATTACTCTTGAAAACATTCCATATTTAAAAACTTAGTAAGTGAAAGTATGTATACAAATAGTGTGTCTCATTCTAAATTCAACATTTTTTTTATTTGTTGCTTGTGTCTTATAGAGGATCAAAATGTGATGTATATTAAATACATTTCTAGGATGTTGGTTTTCACAAAAATATGTGGTATTTATATAAAGTAATTTTGTTTATAATTACAGATACCCTATGAAAAGCGTGAGTTCTCATTGGGCATAACCAGCTTGGCTGATGCTGTGGGTATTGGACTAGCAGGAGCATTTGCTATTCCAGCACACAAAGCATTGTGTAACCTGCCTAAACCCTCATAATGATTTCTGTAACAAAGGATGGTTGCAGAAGAAAATCTTATTTTATTTGTGCAACTGTTATATGGAACCTATGCAGGACTTCACTCAAATGGGTCATACATCACTTAATGTGCCAAACATCACAGTTGTGATGTTTACAGGACCATAAAAGAACAGGTGTTGCTTTAAAAGGTACTGGAGACAAAAGCTACCAATACGAATGTTTGGTATTTCTCATTGAATTACAGCAGTCTGATAATGTAATACTGTGAGGAACACAGTGATGACTATAGCATCTTGACAACTTCTATGGTTTACTGTGAAATGTACAGGAGCAGAGGCTTTTCATGATAACAGCATTTTATGGCCTTGTGGACAGATTCATACTGTTATTACACCATAGACGTGACAAACTGTTAAGTTGCAGTATAATGCAATAGAATTTATTTACAGACTTAATTTGTATACAGTGCTATAATAAGCCCGAGTTTATTTGTTTCTCTAACCTTCATCGCAATCATGGTCAACCCTTACCGGGTTGTAACAAAATGCATAGCATCTAGCTTAAAAATATTATTGCATCACTGGTGACCTCTTAAAATGGGCACAAACTTCAATCAACTTCCTTGTATAAACAGTTTATTTTATTTGCATTCTATGGTTGCAGGATATAACTTTCCCATTTTTTGGTAACAGTTTTTGTTTGTTGTTCATGTTGTGAAGTATAAAATACGGAGTAGAAACCTGTCTATAGAAGGTTTTCTTTGTTATTTAATACTTTTATATCTGTCACCAGGAAGAATATCAGCATGTATGGCAGAAGCAATACACCAGATTTCTAGATATTCTTCTAAAATGCAATTCCTATTTATTTTTTTCATGCAGTTTTGTATAGGTTGATGTATTGAACATTTTACGCATACCTACTAAAGTCACAGAATTATTATGATTTGTTGGAGGAGGGAAAATTTTACAGGTTTAAATTTCAGGAAGTTGGCAAGTATGCTGTATGCTAAATCTCTATGTGTGAACCTCTTGTACTGCAATGAGCAGTATTCAACTTTCCCCCATAGGTTCTCTTAACATCTCTGGACTGAAAGCTACAGAAACAGCTACAATCCTTGTGTGCATGTGTGAGTGCATGCGTGCATGCATGTATGTGCATGTAAGTGGCACACAGATTGCAGCGGCAGATTGCAGATCTGAATAATTTTCCATAAATGTAATTTTCATTCTTATATTATTTAGTGAAATTTTAAACTTAACTACAGATAGCTTTAGTATTTGATATGTGATTTAAAAATATAATTGAGCAGATAAGTGCTTTATTTTTAGGAGGTCATGCCAAAATATAAGATAGTAAATTTAAATAAATACCATCAGTAAGAAATAGTGAAATAGCATATTAAAAAATAACAGTAAATATGAAATTTGTTTCCTAAACTAATGTTTTTCTTAAAGTGAGAGTTAATCTAAAATAAGCAATATTTTTATTAGTATTTTGCAATACAAAAAGGTATCTGTAGTGAAGTTGTGTTAATCCCCAAGCTCCATTTTTTATAAAACTTGAGCTGCTTATGCAGAACAAAAATGAATACTCCTGTGATATTTAAAAAAAGTGTCTTAATTCCTCTACGTAAAGAATTCCTTCGCTGATAAAAGGGGAACCATAAATGGACTTAAATAGGTACCTTTGACTGAATAAATATGGAAAAAAATCTGATATGTTCCATTCATATTTCTTTCTCTAGCTTTCCACACATAGACTATTCTTATAAAAGATTATTATTTTATCTATATTATGCTAATCTATATAAATATTACAGAATTTGTTTACTAGCTTCTTTGTAAGTAGAAGAGAAACAAGGGAATATACTAGGCTAAAACAATAGCCAAATCTTTTAAAAGCTGCTTCACTCTGTGAAACAATAAAAGTTTGTGTGCTTTGCATAACCAGCAGTATAACAAGAGGACAAAAACGAAAGTGGCTTTATGTTTCAGAAGAGTTAGTCTGGTTTAAATTGAAACTAATAACAAGGAACATCCTAAAAATGATCAACTCTACAAGAAAAATGTATATGGCATAAGTTAATGTGTTTTAACAAGTTCTATATTTTTTGTGCAATAGTTTTTGTCTATCTCTTACAGTTTATCAATTATGAAAAATTCATCCAGAATAAAGAGGTCTTCAGAGGCCACTCCAAGAAAATTCAAAAACTGTATTTAGTTAGCAAAATATATTTATTTTTTAAAACTTGTAAGAATTAAAATTGGAATAAAAATATTGTAACCTCCATATTCCACCAGTGAACCTAGCATTATCCAAAATTGTAGCTTTAATTTTAAGGCTAATTTGTATTATCTTATTTTTACATTCAATAGTATGTATACCAAGTTGGTAAACTATGTATTCTACCCAAAAATTTGATGTCAAGATTTCACTGGGAATATATGTTTGGAGCCCCTGAAACAAAAAAGGCACTTTTAGAAAAAATGATATGTGCATGTACGAGGGTTGGCTGATAAGTTCTGAGCCACTCAAAGAAAACAACATTTACATTTTTTTTTTTTTTTTTTTTTGCTTTATTTCTCAACAGAATCTCCAGAAAGACTAATACATTTGTCATATCAGTGTTCTAATTAATTAAACCATCTCTGTAGTGCAATTTATCAAGGTCCTCAAAATAGCTGTTTACCACATCAATGACCTCGTTGCTGTGAAATCTTCGTCTTCCAAGAAATTTTTTGAGGCTTGGAACAGGTGGTAGTGACTGGCTGCTAGTCTGGTGAATAGGGTGGGTGTTCAAGCAATTCAAACTTTAATTCGCACATTTTTCCCATTGTAATGACTGAACAATGGGCTGGAGCATTGACGTGATGAAACAACAATTCTTTTTTTTTTTTTTTTTTTTTTTTTTTTTTTTTGCCAAATGAGGTCTTTTTCTTTTCACCTCACCTATGCAGTAAGCTTGCATAGTAGTCACCAGTGATACTTTTACCCTTTCCCAAGTAATCAATAAAAATAATTCCCTGTGCATCCCAGAAAACACTTGCCCTAACCTTGTTAGCTGACAAAATTGACTTTGCCTTCTTTTGGAGTTGGTTCACCTGGCACAATCCACTGTTTTGACTGTGAGTTACTTTCTGGAGTGTAGTAATGTATCCAAGTTTCATCCATTCCATCTCAAAAATTTACAGGAATTTTTATGGTAGAGCTTTACATTCTTAACAGAAACATTTTTTTTTTTGTAACTTTTGATCAGGTGTCAACAAACGCGGCACCCATCTTGCACAGACATTGTGAAAACCCAAAACATTACTTAAAATATTGGCTGCATGTTCTTTTGATATTTTACAGCCTCCGCTGTACTTTAATCTGCAGTCTACTAGTATTACACAATGAATTTTTTCAATGATTTCTGGATTTGTCACTTCTAGGGAAGCCAGAGCGAGGTTCATCACTTGTGCTCTTATGTCCCATTTTAAACTCTGCAACCCACCTTTTAATCATTGAATATGAAGGAGCAGAGTCTTTCAATGTTCTGTCCATTTCCTCCTTGATTTCTTTAGGTGTTAAGCCTTTCAAATGGAAGTATTTAATCACTGCTTGTTTTTCCAAATCCTCTATTTTCGTGAAAACTCTAAAGTTGTCTTATTTAAAATACTGTCATTCGAAAACTAAACAAGCTATTGACCTATAACTATACATACAAGCTAGCCTAGAGTTTAATTATACGATGCTACCGTCTAACTGGCCTAGTGGCGCCATAACTGTATGAGGCTTGGGACTTATCAGCTGACTCTCATACATAAGTATGGGCATGTGTGCCTGTGTAAGTGCAAGAAAAGAGCATAACTAAACTGAAAAGTGGCTGTATATCGTACTTGGTATTTAAGTTCAACATCTTCCAAGAATGTAGCATGAAGATTATCAAGGAAATTCTCCTACCCAAACTGTCTTTATATGGAATATTTTTTGAAAATGTTGATTTTCTCAAAAATGGCACTAATGATTTTGAAAAAAATTCTGTTGAACTCACAAGAATCAAATGCAAACCATCATTTGCAACCAGTGTAATATAATTTTGGAATGCCTATGTAATTCTGAATTTGTAGCAAAACATCTTCATTATCTTTTGCAAAAATATATTTTTTGATGAAATTTATTTTGGATGTTGTATTGCCTTTTAATAAAAATGCTAGGGTCAACAAATCATTGGGCAAAACTGATAACCGGCTTCCTTTAAAGAAAGAAAGATGGAAAGAGCAGGAGCATTGACCTTGTTTATTCTTTTTCCAAAGAATATATTTCCGACTGTAGTTATTTGTGTGAATTCAAATTCAAATACAAATTCACCTATAACCCACAACAACAAATTTAGCAAAATATTCAAGAAAATCAACATAAAACTAACTCCAGTGAATAGTTATAATACCAAAAATCACTTAGGCTCTTCTCTGAAAGACAAAATATGTCCAGAGAAAAAATCGGGAATATACTCAATAGATTGCTAAGATTGCAATATGAAATACTTGGGAAAAACTGAAAGGAGCTTGGATACGTGCAACAAAGAATGCAGAGAAATATAAAACTTAAACAAAGCAATAAATATGCAGTTGCATAATGCTTCTGGCACTAAACCATGAAATTAATCCAGAAATCAAGCTACTTAAACAACTATTAAGCTACAGATTAATAGTATGGGAAATAATTTTCATCCTAAACTGCCATAGCACAGCTAGGAATGTCAAACTACCTCAGACATTGTTTATCCAACTTCATAGCCTTTCCACCAGATGGTTCTAAAATCAACCCCTCAACATCAACAAAACCTGGTGCAAAGATAACAGCTGAATATGTGGGCAAGGACCAGTGAAACAATTGCCCTACTCAATAAAAATAAGTACGTATAAATGACAACCACATTAATCAATTTAATTAGCCTTCACTGTAAGTAGCTTCACAATATCATACATCTTGTATAAACAGCATTTTGCTTTATATCTTGAATTTTCTGGGATTAGCCTCTGAAGTTCTCATCATTCTGAATGACTTTGATATAAATAGTGAACTATAACATGTAGACAAAATCCTACTGCACAAAAAAATGTAAGATCTCATTAAAAGAAAAACAATTTTTTTTTTTGGGGGGGGGGGAGCATTGTCATATAGTGTATTCCTCTATGTAACAAAATTGTTTATGCAAATGCCCAAAATAAATGAAGCAGGTAGAAGAATTAAGGTTTTTTAAGAATAGTTTTTGAAGAATCAATAGAGAATGGCCCACCTGGGTAGTGTGGTGGTAGTGTGTCTGCTTCACATTCAAAAGGTCGTGAGTTCGAATCTCGCTTAGGGTGAATTGCTCAGGTAAGATTTTTTTTCGGGGTTTTCCCTTATCCTGAGAAGACAAATGTCGAGTAACTTTAAGCTCTATGGACCCCAAGACCATTTGACCAGCATTTCACCAAGTTCATCCATCGTCCGATATGACCAACCAGGTTAAAGGATGTTAAGCTACAAAAAAAAGCAACAAAAAAAAAAAAAAAAAAAAAAAAATTGGAGAATGTCTTTTATATATAACATAAGATGTATCCAAATGATAGTTACATTATTTTGTAAGATCAAAGTAAATGCTCATTATACAAGAAATATTGTTTAGCTAATATATCAAAGCATACAGAAGTGGAGATTAGCAGATTGCTAAGAAATCCTTCATTTAGTGTGGAAGTGATGAAAATAGTATTTGGCATTTCTTACAATGTATTTATTATGATTAAAGTTAGGAGGATGAAAATTGTAGACATGAATAAATATTTTCTACTTCTGAGATTTTTCAGTCCACTTAAAATGTGTATTGTATACTATTTTTTACAATAACTTTTATAATTATTCCTGAATCTAAGCATGAAAAATTGTAACTGCATTATATTGAATCTGCTAACTTCCATAATATTAAGACCTTCTGTTGTAGGCGAAATTTGTTACTGTAGTAAAGTAATAAGTTTAAGTTTCTATGGCCTGCTGAACTAAAGCTTGCAAGTAAGGAGGTTAAAATGCAGTCTAGGGCTAGATTTATTTTACTTTATCACTGGAATTTTATTGCGGCTTAGTTTGGAATACTGTGGAATAATTCAGTAGAAATATGAAATTTGATGTAATGTCAATGATTGCTCAATGCAACATTTTAATGAATTGAGTTGTTCAGTTGGCCAATATGAATGAAAGAAACCCTGTGTTTTAATACTTTATACCATTAAAAGATTTCATACAGCAAACATAACTAGAGATTCGCAGAATATGAAAACATTTCCAGATACGCATTTCTGTACTAAAAGATGAAAAAGTTAAGAGACAGTTTTCTTTATTATTTTTTTAATATGTCTAATTCAGCTATTTGCTATAATATGTAAACAAACAGAAACCAAAATAAACAATATAAGACATAATTTAATTTCCATGCCTGAATGATAAAATATTAACTTATGTTAGGCCCATTACTTCACTTGCAGTAACTTGTCTTGAGTAAATTTCATTGAAAATATCTGATATTGAGGATTACATTCCAGGTAATATTATTCCATCGATTCATCATTGGTGTACAAGATGAGAAACTGTGCTTTATTGATTAACATGGCTGGAGAGCCTTAGCAAGTATACAGAGTTAGGAGTCAAATTTCAGGCAATCTTTTACCATTGATTCAACAGTGGCTTACAAGCAAAGAAACTATACTATACTTTGTTGAAATAAATGACTATAAGAACCTTAGCAAGTATACTGAGTTAGAGGTCAAATTTTAATGTTTTATCATCTATTAAACAATGCCATAATACAAGCCAAGAAACTATATTGGCTGTTCATTTTTATCTGTGATTTCCAATACACTTATAAAGCAAGAATGACTTTTTTTTTTTGTTTGTTTGTTTGTTTTTTTTTTTTTGTTTTTTTTTTTTTGTTTAACGCCTGCTTTTGGCACTGCAGGTGGTGACACTGATGATACATGAATGATGATAGAACACCAGTGGAATGCGATGGCAGGGGAAACTGGAGTACCCAGAGAAAACCCGCCCCAGTGCCGATTTGTCCACCACAAATCTCGCAAGCGGTCGCTTGGGATCGAACCCCAGCCGTCTAGGTGAGAGGTGAGTGCAGCCCCAAGAGAATGACTGGTGAACCTGCATTGAAAGCACAGCACACACTATGGTGATTGAGTGGTAATTGATGAGAAAGTAAACTATAGTGCTCTGGATGTAATTGCATTATTAGCTAATAAATCCAATCAGCTTTCCCTGCCCCCTCCCTTTGTAGTAATGATATTCAAACAGTGCTCTATTCTTTGTTGAATTGCACATGTGTGGACGTGTGAAGGGTGGAGTGATATTATTATTATTATTATTGTTGTTTTTTTTATTATTGTTGTATTTTATTATTATTATTGTCTTTTATTATTATTGTTTTTTAGTATTATTGTTTATTATTATTTATTGTTTTTTATTATTACATTTTTTATCCATTTGGTGTCAAGGAGGAGTGATGAATAAATGTCGCTTTACTGCCTATCAGTAGATAAAATATGTGGCGCAGAGATAGGCAGAGAAGTAATTTTTCATTATGAAAGCATAAAATATACCAGGAAATAACATGGAGTGTTGTTCTTAGCAAAAATATAGTTACTGAGATAATTCAATGGTATAGATACAAAAACAGAATTGAATCCTAAGCTAAGCCAGGATGACCAAAACTTCTTTTCAACAGGAAGGAGTCACATGTGAAAGATAAGAAAAGAATCCCTATTAAATGTCTCCCTGATTTGTGCTTAGATTCTGAGATTGAGAGCCCTGAAAGTATAAAAAGAATGATAAAATAAAATTCTAATGGTTGCATAGCCAGATAAAAGCCATACATCTCTTCCAAAACTAAAGGAAAATACTCTAGTTAGTAAAAAATGTATTAACATGGTTTATTTATGCGGTCATCTGGGATTGTACCTGGCTATCTTGGTGAGAGGCAAGTGATTTAATCACTCGGCCACGGTATGGTCACAACAAGGGGTTATTAACAAGGCCAATTGGTTGGACCAAGTTATTGTAACATTACAGAGAAAGGGCACACTGCACATCCACCAAGTATACTGTTCATCCTAAACCTGGCAAGGACACCAAATGCAACATTACAGGTTTTATGTTATGTGATTGAGGGAATGAATACTTAGGAAATTGGTGTAATCAGAGGTATTGGGGATTGCAATTATCTACACTTAACCTAAAAGTAGGACCAGGTATGGTGAAGGGTAATACAGTGCTTGAAATTAGACACTATGAGAGGGGTAGTTAGATGATTAATAAGTTGTATTTACATGTTACAAAGAGGTGATGATGAGCTTTTTACACAATGGTAATAGAGGATTTAGATGTCACTATATCTCCTGATGGGAGATAAATAATTTAGATGTAATCATCTTAGCTTCTGACCCTAGGAGTGTGACAGTTTTGAGTCATTGCGGGAGGTCTTGAAGTATTTCCTAATGAAATAAACTAAGTTCCCTTGGAAGATCTGAGTTGTGGATTCTGGTAGCAGTAGTGGCCAAAAGACAATCACAATTAAAAAATTTGAGGTTTTTATGTGATATAAAAAACTGACCTTAGCATTATGTTAGCATTATGCTGAGAAACCCAGAACTGAGCTAAACAGAAGGAATCAACTTCACCGCAGGAACCGCTAAATCATAGAAAATGCGACATTTACAAAGGCAGCAGTGAAAGCACAAAACATGGCTGTTGGACCAGAAATCTAACTTCCTGCTTCTCATGGTAATCCATACATATGGTTTAGGTATAAGAAAAGCATAATTCCAATAAAAATTATAATTACTAAGAAGTAACATTGAGATTATTTTCTGTGATGAAAGTAAATGCAACATTGCTGGTTCCTGTGGCAAGGAGGAAACCAAACATGGAGCTGGAGTAATGAAATGTGTAAGGCATGGTGGAGGGAGTGTAACGGTACAGGCCATATTTCTGCTAGTGGAGGGTAAAGCTAAAGTGTTTATAGACACAACTATGAATAAATCAATCACCACTATTTTCTAATATTAAAACAGAATTTGATACCAAGTTCATTAATGTGTGTTTTGGATAGCTTTTCATTTTACCAGGATAATCCAAAACATACATTCCAAATTTTCGAGCTGTGGTTTCTTTATAATTGTTCTCATATACTACATCCACTCTCTCAGTCCCCAGATCTTAATCCCATACAACCAGTATGGGATAAATTGGAGAAGTCCATGTGGAAGACCTCCATCATCTCAAAGCAGCACTTGAAGAAAAAGTTGCAAAACAAATGCACTAAAGTTTCCACATCTTTCCTGAAAAACCTGGTTCACAGCATGCTAAATAGTAAATAGATCATGAGAGGTGATAAAAAGAAGAGGATCATAATATTAAGTTTTATTTTCTTTCACTCATAATTTGTAGTTCTGATTACTTTTGAGCACATACAAATGATGTATTTCTTTTTAGAGTTTGAAAAGATATGCATTATTTAATCTGTATATGAATTAACTTTTATTTTATTACAAGGAGGAAGCATTTAGTTATGGATTTTCATCATTTTTAATAAAGAAATGTTTGAAATATTAAAGTTATATGAAGCTTTCTACGCTTTGTCAAATGTTAGATTTTTGCCCCCCTAAATTTAGTGCTCTACTTTGTTCAATATTTATGTGAGTCACTGTATGGATGACTGTGCAGGAATTTAGTAAAATGGTTTGGACCAATGATTTTTCATTGGGAATATCTTCTATCAACAGCAGTATAACCACTGTGTGCAGGGCAACCAACATTTCTTTAGTTTCCCTTGATATTTCTGCTACTGCTTGTCTCCTCTTCTTTTAAGAGTTTCTCCTGCTGAATTCTTATCAAGAGATATGCTATCTTTAAAATAAATATCAAACCATAGATTTCAATAACTGTAGCATTGAAAATCTGTATGATTCACTAGTCTGTATAAAAATATTAAGAAAGAAGAGATGAAAAGAGTAGGACATTTCAATATGTTTTATTTTTTCACACAAGTATTGAAATTTTAACTAATATCTTTACTCCAATCCAAAGGATATAAAATATATTTACTTCCAAAAACAAAACAAATAGCAAGTGGAATATTAGTAGGAGTTAAAAGTATCTTAACGTCAGACTTGAACATAATTAAAGAAATGGAAGTAAATGATAAAAATGAGTTAGCTAAAATTTATGTATGGAAAAATAATGAACACTCTACTGTATATAACCTGTACAACCCCTCAAAAATATACCAAAAGATCATTTAAACATAAAGCAGAAAACCATAATTGTTGATGACTTTAATGGACATTCATAATTATGGGGATACTCCAAAACTGATAGCTGTGAAAAAGGTATTAAAGACTTTTTAAATATAAATGCAGTAGAATTAATATTTTATAATAATGACATGCCAACATATCTTCATCACACAGGAACTACTACAATCTTGATTTAGCTTTTGTGTCTTCTAATATTGCTGGAAAAACAAATAGACAAGTCAGTGATGATTTTGGTACAAGTCATAGAGCTGTAATTTTAAAATTGATACTTCACTGCATCAAACTAAGGCCCAAATTGAAAAAAAAACTACTTGAAATTTTAAAAAAGGAAACTGGAAAGAACACACAGATATATTAGAAAGTACATTACCAAATAAAATAACTATTACAGAATCATCAAATCATTTAAACAACGACTTTTCAAAATTTTAATAAACACAGCTCAGAAGTACATTCCTAAAGGTAAAATCAAAGCATATAAACCTTTCTGGAATAAAGAATTAGATATATTAAAGAAATATCGTGATGAAGCTAGGGAAGGAGAAAAAAAAAAAAAAACATAAATTTCTCAAGAAAAAGAAAGTCTTATAAACTGGAAGAAGAAATGTGCAATTTTTAAATAACACATTTTTGAATAAAAAAGAAAAACATAATAATTTTGCAGAACAGCATGATTATAGAAAAGATGGAACCACAGCATACAGGTATATTTCAGGACTATAGAAAAAGGATAATTAGAAACAACCCATTATTCACAATAAAAAATCACATGATTACATAATAGTATCAGTTTTTAATACTCAATGTACAGCATCAAAAGTTCCTAGTATGTATAAAACAAGACAAAAACAATTAAATCAAATAAAAAACTTTTAAATCAAACTGAAAAATCTTTGCCAAAATCAACAGAAAATATCTTCTCTAAATTTTACAACTCAATACAGCTCTCAAACATCTTAGAGCAAGGAAAACACCTGGGCCAGATAATATTCACCCTGAATTTCTACATCTTGGCCCCAAAGCAAAAGAATATTACATTTCTATAATCATGTTTGGAAAACTTCTGTTCCCCCAGACTGGAAAAAAAGCAATTACTATTATCATTCCAATTCTAAAATCAGGAAAAAATGCTGCAGAAACTATAAACTATGGACCCATATCACCGACCAGTCATATAGCAAAAGTCATGGAATGAAAGATACTAGCAAGGCTTAAGTGGTACTTAGAATCCAATTATCTCCTCTCTTTATCTCAGGCTGGCTTTAGAAAAAATCATTCTACAAATGAACAAGTGATCCTACTAAGCCAATAGATAAAAGAAGCATTTAATAAAAAATATCATACACTTACATGGAACTTTTTTTCGTAAATTTTGATTTTCTAAAAAATGTCTCTAACAATTTTGACGAAAATATCGCATATTAAAGATATTTACCTGACAAATAAAATGTATATTTTTAAGTTCTGGGAATAGCCTCTGAAGACTACTTTATTCTGAGTAAATTTTACGGAATTTTGCATAACTGCCAAACGTAACAGATGGACAAAAGCTTACAACACAAAAAATGTAGAGCACGTTAAAACACAATTAATGTTATATACATTTTTTTCGCGGAGTTGATCGTTTTTAAGATATCCCTTGTTTTTGGTTTCAGCTTTAAGAACTTATACTTTTTCCATACAGGAATTTGTCAACTCCTGTCCATACAAACAAAGGAACTTCAGTCACATAGCAACCAGCCTTCGACTATCACTTTAACTTACGGTATTCCTTTATTTCCCTTCTACTTACGAGGAAGTAAGTAATAAGACTATTTCTGCTATTTTTTCTCGTTTAGTTTAAAGTAAATAGATGCATAATCTTTTTAACAATAATTTGTTGCAAAGGTGAAGAGAATGTCATGTGAGTGGATCACATAAGATTTTTCTTAAAATACTGCCTATTTAAGGTATTTAGATGACAAAGAAAATATATAGGTATCTTGAACTTTCTGTGAATAGTTTGTGAAGTCATCATCCTGAATTACTTTTGTATAATTAATTGGTAAACCATGAACGAAACAAAATGTTACTCCACAAAAATGAGTTCTCGTAAACACAGAAAATACATGTTGATTAACTGTTTGTGATAACCATTTCTCAGATGTTTGTTATTGGTTTGATACCGATTTTTAAATAGTAAGGATGTGGGGTGTTGCTATTGTATGTTTTCTCTTGGTCGTGCAAGGACATGGAATTTCAAAGCTATCACAGATTCGATTTTAAAAAATTTGATGTGTTACACTCACATGACTCTCTCTAGCTACTCTACAAACCTCTTACAAAATATTATTCTTTTTTCTACACAATGCTAATCTAGATAAACATTAGCAGAATACTCTTATTACTGAGTTCCTTGCAAGTAGAAAGGAACTAAGGGAATGCACTAGGCTAAAGTGATAGTCAAATGTTTTAAAAGCTGTCATGCGATTGTCATTGCAAATCGCTTCTTTGCTTGGCCAGGAGAACAAAAGAAAAACGACACTTCCTATCTGAGAAAAGTGTAAGTACTGTACAAAAGTTTAACAATAACAAGGAATATCTCGGAAACGGTTACCTGCACAACAAAAATGAAAAGGATGTGTGTTTTGATGAGATCTATATTTTGTGTGTAGTAAGTTTTTGTCTATCTCTTATAGTTTACCAGTTATGCAAAATTCAGCAAAATTCGTCCAGATAAAAAGAGATCTTTAGAAGTTATTCCCAAAAAATTCAAGAAGTACGTTTTATTTGGATTACGGTGTTGTAATCAAATTCTTTAGAGCCATTTTAGAAAAAATCACAATCAAGTTTGATATTTAAACGTCTTTTCGTTTTTAAGCCATGCTGCCCACACACGCGTACACGTACACACACACACACATACACACGCGCGCGCGCACATACACAGGAACATTGAAATTTATAGGCTTTCACGGCCGGTGCCGGACGTCTGGGAAGATGAAGAAGAAGGAGCCCGCTAGACCACGGCCTACAAGCCCGGATAATAATGTTTCTTATACACAGGAACATTTTCTAAAAATGCTTTCTTCGGACTCAGGGAACCCCGGTGAAATCTCGTAACGAATTTTTGGGTGGAATACAATACCTTCTCTATCCACTATGTACATTGTACATGCGGGTTATAGAAAATAAAATCTGACTCGCTTTGCCTACTGTATGGATATTTCACATGTAAGTTTATCCTATTGACACTTAGGCGATTGAAGAATAAACATTCGTAAGAATACGCATCAAGACACAGGTCATGGAAGCCTACGCATCCATTGGTAAGAATATTTTGTAGAAGAGTGTGGAAAAATCCACGTGAGTGCAATACTTCAGCCTTTTTACTTTCTCTACACGTACTATGTAGGGGAAGGTCGGGCTGTATCGGACAAGTAAGGTTACAACTTATAGCCGCCTGTAGCAGCACTAGTCACACCATTAACCTGTGTACTAAGGTAGAATACTGCCGCTCTCGCCATTTTGGATCGAGCGGCCTAAACGTTTGCAAATATCAATCAGATATTTGTTTTTTGTGAGCTTTCTAGTGCACGAAGATAACTTTGGAGCTACGTAGCTTGTCTGAAATTAAGTAGAATAATATTTTTAGTGTTTAGTTAGATGTGTGGGCTACTATTCTTTATACTGTAAGCGATAAATACGCCTAGGCCTGGCAATACATATGTTATAAAACAAAGCTTCGGAGTGCAGCGTTCGGGTTGTATCGGTCAAACAATCGGAGGGTTGTACCGGACAATATTTACAAGTTTAAAACGTTAAATTCTGAATATTATAATTTTATCTTATTAGGAGGAAGAAAAAAATGACATAATTGGGATGAAAATCACATGAAGGAAGCCGTAGAAAAAGTTCGACTTCATGAAATGACAATTAGGGAAGTTAGTAAAAGGTATTGTGTACCTAAAAGTCCTTAGGTGATAGATTTTAAGCTCTTGCCTTTGAGTAGAATTGAGTTTTTAACCCTAGTTTATCAGTATGCAGAGAAACTAAAAATCAAGCATAGGTTCAACAAAATAACGATGGAAGCTGGAAAAGACTTTTGCTCTGACTTTATGTAGAGGCATACATACTCATGTCTGTCAAAGGCAAAAAGCAAGTGGGCAAACTTACTTCAGCAGAAAGAGGCAGGAAAATCATAATACTTCTATGAATAAATGTTTCAGGGAATCTGTTTATTCCTCCTTACTTCGTTCTCCCGCGGGTAAGATTAGACGAGCTAAAAAAGGATGCGCCAGAACGAAGTATATTCGATGCCCAACCAAATGAGTGAATAACAGCAGCTGGATTTCTAAAGTGGCTGAAGGATTTTGCAGAACGGGCCAATCCAACTGAAAAATATCATGCTCTTTTGATTGCTGATGGTCACTCAAGCCACAAAGATCTAGATGTGATCACATTTGCAAAACAGAATCAATCCACATGTTGAGTTTGTGAAAAGGACAAAAGTAGAGTAAACAAAAACCAAGTAAAAACGACTGGTAGACCTGAAGCTGAAAAAAGAGGTAAAAAATCTTTGAATTTTTAGGAAGAATTGCAGGAAGAGGATGGATGGACTAATAGTGTTATCTCCGACAAAACTTTTCAAGAGGACTAGATACAGTGCAATATTTGCAAAGGTTGGGCCCTTGAAAATTGTGCAGATCTTGAAATTAACAGCTTTTATTATGAATGTGAGCCGTGTCTTTCTAAAAAACCACAAATGTCTTCGATTCAATTATTATAAAATGATGTTTCTATACTTATAATAAGTAATGTATAGGAGGTTACTTCTTTTGATATTATTTTGTATAACCATGTATGTTTAGCAATAAAAAGTTGTTTTATGATTTAAAAGAACGACGTTATTTCAAGCACATCACGGTGCCCGACACAACCCTCCACAAACCAGAAAGGTCAAAACGCAAGGTTTATAAAATGTCAAAGAGAAACTATAAAGAGAACTCTAACATAAATGAAGTTCTACAGCTATTGAAATAACATGTTGAAGTTTTCAGTAGAGTATAGCACATTCCATTTTAATCGTTAACAAATGTTATAGCTCTGGAAAAGCTTAAGTGTCCGATACTACCCGAACTTCCCTTACATAATGTAAAGAGAAGCTATTGTAATGCACCCAAAAATTCGATACCGAGATTTCACCGGAAATGTATGTTTTGAGACTTTCTGAATAAAAAAAAAAGCATTTTTAGAAAACATGTCCGTGTGTCTGTCTGTCTGGTTGTGTGTGTGTGTGTGTGTGTGTGTATGCGTGTGTGTGTGGGCAGCAAAGCTCAAAAACAGAGATTTAGACCGTTAAAAACCAACCTTGGTATTTAAAATTAATACCTCCCAAAGATGCGACACGAACATTTTCAAGAAAATCCCCCCACCCCAACTACCCTTTACATGGAACAAATTTTGAAAATTGTGATTTTCTTAAAAATGGCTCTAACGATTTTGATTAAAATCCCTTATATTTAAGTAATTTACTTGCCAAATAAAATGTATATCTTGAATTTTCTGGGAATAGCCTCTAAAGATCTCTTTATTTTGGATGATTTTTATTGAATTTTGTATAATTTGTTAACCCTAAGAGCTAGACAAAGCTCACTACACAAAAAATGTAGATCAGGATAAAACACACAATTTATGTTACTTATATTTTTTTCGCGGAGCTGATCGTTTTTGAGATATTCCTGTTTTTTGGTTTCAGCTTTGAAAAACTTATACTTTCCTCAAACAGGAATTTATCAACTCGTGTCCATACAAACAAAGGAACTTCAGTCGCCTAGCAACCAACTTTTGACTATCACTTTAACATATGGCACTCCATTATTTTGCTTCTACTTTCAAGGAAGCAAGTAATACGACTATTTCTGCTAATTTTTCTCGTTTAACATGAAATAAATAGAAGCATAAGCTTTTTAACAATAATTTGTTGCAGAGATTTAGAGAAAGTCATGTGAATGGAACACATCTGATTTTTTTCGTGGGGTTGATTGTCTCCAAAATATTCTTTGTTATTGGTTTCAGTTTTATAATACTTAAAACTTTTCTCAATCGGCAACTTGCCAACACCAGGCCGTGCAAAGAAACGTATTCCTACCCCATATCAATCAAGTTTTAAAATCTATGATTATCATTTTAGCCCACGGTACTCCCTTATTTATCTTCTACTTACTTGAAAGCAAATAATAAGACCATTCCTGCTAATGTTTTTCTTGATTAGCATGAAGTAAATAGAAGTCTAAGCTGTTTAACTTAATTTGGTACAGGGATGTAGAGAAAGTCATGTGAATGGACCACATCAGATGTTTACTTTCTCTAGCCCCATAGTGTATAGAGAAGGTATTGTAATGCACCCAAAAATTCGATACAGAGATTTCACTGGAAATACATGTTTTGGGCCCCCCTGAATTCAAAAAATGCATTTTTGGGAAAAGGTTCGTGTGTGTGCGTGTGTGTGTAAAGACCGCTAAATACCAAACTCGGTATTTAAATTTGGTACCTTCCAAGGATGCGACACGAAGATTTTCAAGAAAATCCCCCACCCCCAACTACCCTTTACATGGAAACTACCCTTTTCTGGGAATAGCCTCTGAATACTACTTTATACTGGATGAATTTTACGAAATTTTGCATAACTGCTAAACCGTAAAAAATGGACAAAAACTTGCCACACGAAAAATGTAGAGCACATTAAAACACACAATTTATGGTGTATACATTTTTTCGAGGAGTTGATCGTTTTTGAGATATTCCTTGTTTTTGATTTCAGGTTTAAAAAACTTGCACTTTTCTTATACAGGTATTTGTCACCTCGTGTCCATACAAACAAAGGAACTTCAGTCACCTAGTAACCATCTTTTGACTTCACTTTAACCTATGATACTCCCATATTTCGCTTCTACTTACAAGGAAGCAAGTAATGAGACTATTTCGGCTAATTTTTTCTCGATTAGTATGAAGTAAATAGGAGAATAAGCTTATTAACAATAATTTGTCACACAGAAGCAGAGAAAGTCATATGAATGGAACACATCAGAATTTTAATGTCTTGAATGTCGTTTAAGATGAGTTCTGTCCAAAATAGGCAGATGTCCCTAAATAAACGAGATGCTTTTGTTTGGTGTTTAAACAAAACTTTGATTCACTCATTAAACGAATTTGTTACTGTGGGTCATGTCGTTTAATGTTTATATTTAATGTTTATGATTTATATAGCTTTAACACTTTTGTTTATTTGGTTTTTTGAAGAAAGAATATGTGCTTCAGTAAGTGTCCTTAAATAATACATGTTCATATTAAACTTAAGGCAGTATGTGCAAAATATAATTTTAAAAAATGTTAGATATCCTTGTAGTATTGTTTTTATATGCACATGTTTATTTTACATTGGGACGATTTACTAACGCTAAAATAACTTTTTCGCCAGCGTTTATAATGAATTCTGAAAAAAAAAAAAAAAAAAAAAATATGCAATAGCTATGTGCTTCTTTAACTTATATTCTTTGTTGTTTTCTTTCATTCTTATAACGAATTACTTTTAACTAAGAAATGTTTATGATTATGATTGCAGTTACTTAACCCTTTATTACCTAGCATACTTTCCTATAAAGTAATTGCAAAGTAGACTCAGGTATTGGCGTTATGCTGAGTGATCTGTGAGAAACTTTATTGCCAACTAATGCTGACATAACTAATTGAAACATTGTGAATCCAATATTTATTATGGCATACATAAGTATATATAAGTAAACAATTCTCATTCTTAGAAACTAAAAATAACTAATGAACACAAATAACACTCTTACGTAAGCTTCCATACTACTGTGAAATTGATATGAATAATACGTTTGATATGTAATGGCCTTTTCGTTTCTAAGTTATGTTGTCCACAGACATATACACAGACAGACATACAGACACACACGGATCTTTTTCTAAAAGTGCTTTTTTTGGGCTCGGGGACCTCAAAACATATTTCTGGCGAAATCTTACCATCGAATTTTTCGGTGGAATATAATACATTTTCTAACTATTATGTGCATTATATATACGTACGTTCTAGAGAAAGTAATGAATTTAAACTTTTGTTTTGGTTACCTTTTCATGTAAGAATGGCCAAATCATGATTATTATAAAACCTATATAGAGTAGATTAGATCCCACTTGGAGAACCATACATACACAAACACACACACACACACACACACGCACACACACACACACACACACTTCCAAAAGTGGGGTGATTTTAATGATGCAAGAAAGAAAAGATAAAAAAAAAATCGCTTATTGTCGGATTTATGTAAACTATTACGTAACAAATGTTTATAAACTTACATATATAATTCTGATAAGCTCTGCTATTACAGCATATTCATAGGCTGAATAAAGAATTTATAAAACATTTCGCTACTGTTATTCGTTATGGGAAACAATGCACTCTAGTCGTGTAGCAACACAATAGTTTTGTGTAAATTGCATATTTTCTAATAAGCCAGATAATCAACAGTTTCATTACTGGTTTTCAAAACATTGCTCATGAGATCCATTAAGGTAACGCTGAGAGAAGATGGAAGGAGATTCAGTGAAAACTGAAAATGCGGGGGGGGGGGGGAGAGATACACACACAACACAATAATGCGAGGACAAAATCAGCTTGTTCAATTTCCGCAGGGCGGTCAATCTGACTGTTTTTTTTTTACTTTATCTACACGTACTATGTGCATAGTGTGTAGAGAAAGTATTGTATTCCACCCAAAGTTCTATACTGAGATTTCACCGGAGTACATGTTTTGAGATTCCTGAATCCAAAAAAGCATTTTTAGAAAAATGTCCATGTGAGTGTGTATCTGGCGGCAGTATAGCTCAAAAAAGAAATATCCACTTGGTATTTAAGTCCATTATCTTCCAAGGATGCAACATGAAGATTTTCAAGAAAATACTCCCACTCAAACTACCCTTTAGATGGAAAAAATTCGAACATTTTGATTTTTTCAAAAATGTCTCTTAAGGATTTCGATTAAAATACCATATATTAAAGATAATTACATGGCAAATAAAATGTACATCTTGAATTTTTGGGAATAGCTTCTGAAAACCTCTTCATTCTGGATGACTTTTGCGTAACTGGTAAACTGTAAGAGATAGACTAAAACTTTCTGTATAAAAACGTAGATCTCGTTAAACCACACAATTTATGTCATAACATTTTTTTCTTGGAGTTGACCATTGCCGAGATATTCCCTATTTTTAGTTTCAGTTTTAAAATAAACTTTTCTCATACGGGAACTTGTCAGCTCCTAACTATGCAAAGAAACGAATTTCAATTCCATAGCAACCAGCTTTAAAAAGAGTTGACTATTGCTTTAGCCTAATATATTCCCTTATTTCCATTTTGCTTAAATGGAAGCAAGTAATAAGACCATTTCTGCTAAGTTTATCTTGATTAGCATGAACTAGATAGAAGAATAACCTTTCTTTGCACGTATTATGTACATAGTGTATAGAGAAGGTGCACTCAAAAATTCGATACCGAGATATCACCAAAAATACATGTTTTGAGACCCCCAGAATAAAAAAAAGCATTTTTAAAAGGTCCGTGTGTGTGGTGTGTACAGCATAGCTCACAAACGAGGAGTCAGTTAAATAACAAACTTTGTATTTAAGTTTAGTATCTTCCAGGGATGCGACACGAAACTATATGGAACTTTTTTCGAAAATTTTGATTTTCTCAAAAATGGCTCTAACGATTTTGATTAAAATATCGTATATGAAACGATATTTATCTGACAAATAAAATGTATATCTTGAATTTTCTGGGAATAGCCTCTGAGGACTACTTTATTCTGGATACATTTTTATGTGATTTTGCATAACTGCTTAACCGTAAGAGATAGACAAAAACTTCCCACACAAAAAATATAGGACACTTTAAAACACACAATTTATGTTATCTAAATTTTTTTCGTGGAGTTGATCGTTTTTGAGATATTCCTTGTTTTTGGTTTCAGCTTACACTTTTCTCACACAGGAATAATTGTTCAACTCCTTCCCATACAACAAAGGAACTTCAGGCAAGTAGCAACCAGCTTTTGACTATCACTTTAACCTATGGTACTCCCTTATTTCGCTTCTACTTACAAGGAAGCAAGTAATAAGACTATTTCTGCTAATTTTTTCTTGATTAGCATGACGTAAATAGAAGCATAAGCTTTTTAACAATAGTTTGTTGCAGAGATGTAGAGAAAGTCCTGTGAATGGAAGACATCAGATTTTTATAGATGGGCACCTTTTCTATTAGCATATTCGTTACTTCCTAGCTAAGGATTATGCGAGTTGAAATGGTTTTCCGAGTGTGTCCGATTTTATCTATACATTTAAAGTTCCATTCCTTTGCGCTCAAGAACTACTGCATTTTTATGTTATCACACTTATTTAATTGAGTAGGGTGTTAACGCTTATGCTTTACTAATTCAATTTTTTATTGTATTTCCAGTCTCAAAATATGTTGCACCTATTCCATTTTGTCTGTATCCCGGAAACTTTTTTGTGTGCTTAGCTGAAATGGTAAGTTTATTTGGTAGCTATTTTCTCTTCAAACATTAACAGATTCAGGAAATTAATAACGTTTGAAAACTAAAAATGCATAAAATGCACAGATTGGTATCTACGTAATGGATAAACTGAGTTTACAGTAAAGTAATTTAAAATAAATAATTTCTATTTATTTCGTAGCAAAATTTCATTTAAGATTTTCGACATACTTTTTTATGTTTTTGTAGGACTTACGTAACACTAGATAAGCTTAAAGTCTCCACATCATACCAGGGTTACTCCGCTCTGGAAGTGTTAAAATGGACGCGAAATGTTTACATGTTTTGTCACAATTGTGTATGTATATTACAAAGTATATAGGTGAATGGGCTCAAGTGACTCATACGAGGCAAGGCAAAAGTTTCCCTAATTTTTAGTAGATATAAGCACCTCAAGATAAAGATTACCGTTCTATGTCTGCACCACTATTTTATTACTCTAAGCGTAATTACTATCAAACAACATTCTCGGATTTGTTATGGCATAGGGCAGTGACCGACGACAAGATTTGGCGTCCCAATTTAATTTGTCTTTCATGCGTGGTCTCTGGTAAATCATCTTTCTTCAACAAGAACATCCTAAAACGACCTAAAACTCAACACTAACGAGGGACGTCTCTCTTTTTTACTTTCTCTACACGTATTATGTAGTGTATAGAGAAGGTATTGTATGGTCGGGTTCTCTACATGTGTTTGTCTGTGTCTTTGTTTAATGTTTATGTTGATATTGCCCACATTATACGTATTATTTAATTGTTGTTGATTAATAATGGTGTGGGGAAAGACTTCCTATATACTTTTAGATGTGTCAGTCGAGTGATGGACTGACGACAAACAGAATTAAGAATGAGTTACCTTGTTCGATGCCAGGGCCTACATATATGAAACGTACCTTTTCTGAAGAAGTCGATCCTTTCTCTACCTCGGCGTCGCAGAGGTCAGTAGTCAGTAGAGCTGTTGAGCCTCTCAGAGTTGTAACAGGAAAGAATTTGGGTATAGAAACTGGTTTTGAATTGACAATAGCAGCAGGATCCTGTTTCATTCAGATATGTATTCGACGAAACATCAAACACTTAAGGTGAAGTCACCTCGACAAACCTCGTCGAACATTTCTCTTTACACTTTCACACATTTTAATAGAACCTTAATGTATACTATTGTTTACACTTGAATAATAATACTTGTTATATTTTAGCATGGATTGTTATTTTCCGCTATTACTTCGCACTTAGTAATTTCGGCGCGGAGTCCTTCCACCGAGTAATGTGGAGTCATCGTTGACTTATCAACTGGATATATAGAACTGGATTTCAATCTTATAGCAACCACTTTAAAAACCATTGACTGTCCGTTTACCCAAGTATATTCCCTTCTTCTTGTAAGAAACTAAGTAATAAGACCGTTTCTGCTAATGTTTATCTCAATTAGGATGAATTAGATAAAAGAATAAGTTTATTAACAATAATATTACGGAGATGTAGAGAATGTCATGCGAATGGAATGCATCAGTTTTTTGTTTTATTTTGGCAAAATAAAAATTATGACACAATATTTAAAAGCTTCAAAAGAAGTGAATAAAAGATTCTTATTTGAGCCAAGAATCATCTCTCGTAAGAGCTAACAAGGGTGTTAAGTTTCGCTTGAAAAACAGTTGAACCATATTCCACAAAATGAATAAGATCGTTTCTTCTGACCAATTAGAGTTGCTGCGGTCTACTGCAGGATACGAAAAGTTGCTGCAAGACCTACAGAATAAGAGAGAAGAAATACCAACTGATATTTCGTGGGTTTCGTCTCTGTCCAATGGTTCGTGTTAATAAGAGTAGCTTATGCGGATTGCATAACAGAATCTGCTCCGAAAAAACGTACCATAACGGGTGAAAGTTGTGTATGTGAACTATGTAAGAAAACATTAAAGGGTACCATATTATGGCTTGCCCAAACCGATCTAGGCCTATTGTGAAGCATAGCAATATATAATGTGATTCTCTCGCTAGGGGCCCCGAACCTCCGCCCATATTCCAACAATTCACCTTTGTGATGAAAATCTGAATGGACATGCCTTGAACAATGTATGTAGTGCCCCACCCCTCCCAATAGGTTTGGATTCTTCCACTGACCATGGCGTGTGCAGTTCTGTGTATGGTTTCAAACTTTAGTTAATCAGAATCCTGGGATTTTAGACCTTACTTGGTTTTGGGATGAAGTGCGAGTGGTTACATAAACTCTCAGAACACATGTATATGGGTACAAACAAATCCTCATGCACTACGTGCAAAACCTCCACATGCACAGAAAATTGGAGTGTTGTGCTCAGTGTCTCGTAGGTGTATTATAGACCCTATTTTTCATGAGGATACAGCAAACACTGAAGAATGCATTAGAATATTCATTGACTTTGTCAATCAGTTAACAGATGATGAATTAACTCACGGATATCTCCAACAAGATGGTGCAACAAGTCACACGTCACGTGCAAGCATGAGGGAAATCGAAAGCCTTTTTGAATGTCGAATCACCTCAAACAATCTTTGGTCACCAATATCTCCTGACCTAACAACACCATCCGACTTCTTCCTGTGGGGATGTCTGAAGGGAAAGGTGTACAGAAATAGACCACGTATAATTGCAGAGTTAAAGCATGCTATACGTCCAGAGATTGAAGCCATTACCGAGGAGACTTTAATAAAAGTTTTCCAGAATTTGGAGCGACGTTATGTAGGAGGGAACCATTTTTAGCATCGGATGTGACAATGCATAGTTCAAGGTATGTGTACACAAATGTTCATCACAAAAATCACATATATGGCCAAAATATAGGCAAAATTTTGGAATCTAGCGGGAGAATCACACTGTATAAAAGTGTATCACACATGCACATGTGCGCAATTATTTCGTTATTATTATTATTATTATTATTATTATTATTATTATTAGAGAAACTTGTAAAATGAAACGGATTCAGGATCCCTTTAGGAGGGGGATAAAACGTTTGAAAAATACCTTCCTTATAAGAAAATTTCTAATTTTTCAAACTTCATATATCGTATGAATTATACTTTGAATGTAAATATGAATTTAAATTCCAGAAAAATGTATAAAATGCTTTATTAAATAAACTTGCTTTTTAAACGTAATATTTAAGATTTGATTGCTTTAGTTGTACCATAAGTTTTTGATTCTCATTGTTTGATAGCTTAATTTTTATTCAAAAGTAATATTTAACAGTAAATGTAAAACTTAGATATTTTGATTCAGCCTATTTATTTTCTTTCTTTGCAAGTAAGTGGAACCTCTTTTGAAATAAAGTAGTCCAGCAACATGATAACCCAGTCATTGAGTAATGAATAAACATGATCTGGTTTATGTAAATAAAATAGAAATAAAGCAGCACCAATAAGGTAGCATGTGTTGTCTTTAATTTGTCTTTAATTACCCCCTCTGGATGTGTCCATGCTTGTAATAAAAGAGAAGGCGTATGTCACGTGTGGAGAAACTACTGTCTAAAGCAGCCTTTTCCAGCTTGAGTGCACGCCAGAGACCAGTAGGGTACTCATGACTCGCAGAAGTAATCTACCTGCAGCATCTTGTGACCTTCGCCAGCGACGTATTAGTTATCCCGCATAACTCCAGCCTGGCTCCGAGTAGTAATGCTGTGTGAGTAACCTGACTCGGCCGAGCAGGTTGGAAAAGCCTGTCCTAACCGATACAAAAGTTGTAGCCTCCTATGAAGCATGATTTTCGATCACGCTATATGAAACTTATTTTCTTACTTACACTGGTACACTGTTTTAATTAACATTGCATCATAAATGCCAAAATAAAATATATCCATATACTAGTATTTATTATATACATAATAAATTGGTATTAGCCTCTCCTTTGATCCGCCCCAAGTTTCAGTAGACTGTGTTTATCAGTAACTTGCGATTAAAATTTGGATCATATTCTACCATGTTGTTTGTCTGTAGTTGTTTGTTTGTGACCGAATTTTTAATTTTGCAGATCCTGGCATGGTATTATATTATTGTGGGTTACATGATTATCATTGGTGTACTAGAACCAAGTTTCTATGCTTTTATATTTTCTCCAAGTCCTTGCTACAACCTAAAAACTGTACATAGCGGTAAGTTTGGCCTTTTTGTTTTGTCTTTCTTTAAAAGAGAAATACAACTGAGTATCATTGATGCATTATACAGTTCCACGTATTTTTACTTTCTCTACACGTACTATGTACATAGTGTATAGAGAAGTATTGTATTGTACCCAAAAATTCGATACCGAGATTTCACCGAAAATACGTTTTGGGATCTCCAGAATCCAGGAAAAGGTTTGTGTGTGCGTGGGTGTGCGTGTGTGTGCGCGTATGTGTCTGTGTGTCTGTGGACAGCATAGCTAAAAAAGCAAAAGTCCGTTAAATACCAAACTTGGTATTTAAGTTTGATATCTTCAGAGGATTCGACTAGAAGATCTTTATGGAAATCCCCAAACTACCCTTTACATAGAAACATTTTCGAAAATTTTGATTTGCTCAAAAATGGCTCCAACAATTTTGATTAAAATGTCTTATATTTAAGATATTTACATGCCAAATAAAATGTATATCTTGAATTTTCTGGAAATAGTCTCTAAAGTGCTCTTTATTCTGGACGATTTTATTGGATTTTGCATAACTGGTATAAACGGTAAGAGATAGGCAAAAACTTACTACACAAAAATTGTAGATCCGATAAAACAATTTATATCATATTAATTTTTTCGCGGAGTTGGCCGTTTTCGAGATATTCTTTGTTATTGATTTCAGTTTTAAAATACCAACTTTTCTCAGACGGGAACTTGTCAACGCTTGGTCACATAAAGAAAACTATTTCAATCCCATAGCAACCACATTTGACTGTCCCACATTGACTGTTGGTTTAACCTAATGTATCCCCTTATTTCCCATCTACTTATAAAGAAACTAAGTAGTAAGACCGTTTCTGTTAAGGTTTTAGCATTAAATAGATTGAAGAATAAACTTATTAACAACAATTTGTTACAGAGAAATTTTTTAGATATACATTACATGTTTTAGACACGAAATTTATTATTTTCTCATTAATATTTTATATTTTTCTTGCTTCATGCGCGAAAAATATTAATGTACGTATTTATATGCTATATAAATGTTATGTTTCTAATGCTACGATATACTAAGCATGCTTCTGTATGCTGTATCTTTGCTGTTGCAGCACTAGGCATGTTGGGCAACGGATGGACATTTTTGGGAATGCATTCTTGGTGCTTAGTGTTAACAATACCGTCGGATGTCATTCTTTACCATATTGTATCTGAGAATCCTGTAATAAAATGTATTTTTCCAGTGGCGGCCGCTGAAGTACGCTACTGGTGGTGCCAAACAACTGATGTTATAACAAAACTCTTCAAGTACTGGTTTATTCTTCAATCTATTGTGTGATTTTATGAATAACCGGTATATTTCATAATGTGTCGTGTTAATAAAATTAAAGAATTGAAAATGCATCAGGGCTTTTGCTTTCAAGTTGTAGACCTATATCAGAGCAAGTCAATGCCTAGAAATTCCTGAGAACGTTATAAGAAGCACTTGTATACAATTCCACGAAACAAAACGAAAAATGGAAAGACCAATGTTAACAGTTTAGCGATCTACTGACCATTCCTAGATGTGCATTAGAAATTAAAAGGATTAACTCAGAAAATAAAGGTATATACACTCATATATTCGCGCTCGCGCTTGTGTTTTTAAAAATCACTTATATTTAAAACTAAAAACAAATAATGAAATAGTGGTTCATAATTTTAAAACCTACCTTATTATATTCAAAAGATGTGTATTTATTTATAAGGATATATTGATGTCTATTTCTGCACTGGATTCAAAATGCGTTGGCATCATAGATTGATAGATTAATGGTTGACATTAACTTGCAGCAAGATGGTAATATTTCATTAAAGGAACATTTAGCGCAACCATGCATACTTTCGTTGTCACCTACAAGGTACTGTGCTTTACTGCGCTCTGGCAGGTGGAACGGAGATGTACGCCTTGGCACCACATGCATCCATAAGCAGCCACTGTAAACGTTCTAGCCTTTTACATAGTGGCTTATGAGCTCAAATGTTGTCCACCTGGAACTGGCGCAAGCTTCAGAAAACTATGAGAACTACTGCCTACCACATATCGCGCGGCGCTTAAGTGCTGCTCAAATGAGAGAACTAGAACACTAGTGTTGGAACAATGTTTAAACAATAATATCCAGGCATTTCTTTTTACTTTCTCCAGCCCCGTATGTACAAAGTACATGGGGATAGAGAAGTATTGTATTCCACCCAAAAATGTTTTAGGACCCCCTGAGTCCAAAAAAAAGCATTTTCAGAAACAGGTCCGTGAGTGTATGTGTATCTGTCTGTCTGTGTGTGTCTGTGGACAGCATAGCTCAAAAACGAAAAAACGGTTAAATACCAAACTTGATATTTACGTTTGGTATCTTCCAAGGATGCGACACGAAGATTTTAGAGAAAATCCCCACCCCTAACTACCCTTTACATGGAAAATATGTCGAAGTTTTTTTTTCTTAAAAATGGCTCTATCAATTTTGATTAACATTTCTTATATTTAAGATATTTACATGCCAAATAAAATGTATATCTTGAGTTTTCTGGAAATAGTCTCTAAAGTACTCTTTATTCTGGACGATTTATTGGATTTTGCATAACTGGTAAACCGTAAGAGATAGACAAAAACTTACTACACAAAAATTGTAGATCACGATAAAACACGCACTTTATGTCCTATGCATTTTTTTGTGTAGTTTACCGTTTTCGAGTATTTCCTTGTTATTGGTTTCAGTTATGAAGTACTTACATTTTCCTGAGAGGAAGTGTCTGGTTTTCTTTTTTTCTACTTCTAGCCAAGCAAAGAAGCGATTTGCAATTACAATCGCATTACGACAGCTTTTAATACATTTGACCATCACTTTAGCATAACACATTCCTTATTTCCCTTCAATTTGTAAGGAACTAAGTAATAAGAAATTGTGGTAATGTTTATCTCGATTAGCATTGTGTAGAAAGAGCTTTTGTAAGAAGTTTGTTTGTAGAACAGCTAGAGAAATTCATGTGAGTGTAACACATCAGATTTTTTCTCCCCATTATCATTATTATTAAAGTAATGATTCGGTTTGTCGACGGCCAGTCACGCCATGGTTTATAGTCAGTCATGTGCAATAAACTTCTGTGCATCAGGCTTAGTATAAAAATATCTGATGTGGTCCATTCACATGACTTTCTCTAATCTCTACTTCATGCTAATGGAGAAAAAATTAGCAGAAATAGTCTTACTACTTGCTTCCTTGTAAGTAGAAGCGAAATAAGGGAGTACCATAGGTTAAAGTGATAGTCAAAATCTGGTTGCTATATGACTGAAGTTCCTTTGTTTGTGTGGACAGGAGTTGACAGATTCCTGCATCAAAAAGCAAAGTTTTTAAAGCTGAAACCAAAAAACAATGAATACCTAAAAAACGATCAACTCTACGAAAAAATGTATGTAACATAAATTGTGTATTTTAACGTACTCTACATTTTTTGTGTGATAGCGTTTTCTCCATCTCTTACGGTTTAGCAGTTATGCAAAATTCCTTACAATTCATCCAGAATAAAGTAGTCTTCAGAGGCTATTCCCAGAAAATTCAAGATATACATTTTATTTGTCAGGCAAATATTTTTAATATACGACAATTTAATCAAAATCGTTAGAGCCATTTTTGAGAAAATCAAAATTTTCGAAAAAAGTTCCATGTAAAGGGTAGTTTGGAGTGGAGAGATTTTTCTCAAAATCTTCAAGTCGCATCCCTGGAAGATACTAAACTTTAATAACAAGTTTGGTATTTTACTGACTTTTCGTTTCTGAGTTATCGTGTTCACAGGCATACGGATACACTGACACACACACACACGGACCTTTTTGTGAAAATGTTTTTTTTTTTGGATACAGGGGACCCTAAAACATATATTTCCGGTGAAATCTCGGTATCGAATTTTTGGGTGGAGTACAATGCATTCTCTCTACTCTATGAACGTAGAACGTGTAGAAAAAGTAATAGGACCTCTTAAAGTGGAAAGGATATAGCATCATTTTACAATTTCCCCTTTTCATAGCTTAAGAACTAGACATATCGGAAATGCTTGGCGAGATTTTTCTGTATACGCGTTTCTGTTGTTACTCCGCAGGAAGATTATATGGGGGTTAATTTGCACATGTAAAGTAGCGGAAAATTCTTAAACTTTAAATTACACAATTTTATTTGTGCTTAGCTTTAAATAAATCGCTACATTCTTAAAAATCTGATGTATTCCATTCACAAGGCGTTCTCTACATCGCTGTAACAAATTATTATTAAAAATCATATTCATCTATCTTCTTTATTATAGTCAAGATAAACATTAGCAGAAATGGAGTTAATTACTTGCCTCCTTGTAAGTCGAAGGAAAATAAGGGAATACACTAGGCTGAAACGATAGTCAAATCTTTTAAAAGCTGGTTGCCATGTGGATAAAATCCGTTTCTTACAACTTTGCATGTGAGAAAAGCTTAAGTATTTTAAATCTGAAACAATTAACAAGGAATATCTCAGAAATGGTCAATTCAGCGAAAAAAACAACTTATATGAATAAACTGTGTGTTGTAACGTGATCTACATTTTTTTTGTACACAATTTTTATCTATCTCTTACGGTTTACTAGTTACCCAAAATTCAGCAAAATTAATTCAGAATAAAGACTGCAACACATAAGATTTGTAGAAAAAGGTCCGTGCACGGGTATGTGTGTGTCAGTGTATCCGTGAATACGATAACTCAAAAACGAAATATCGTTAAAATGCCGAACTCGGTATTTAAGTTTAGTATTTTCCAAAGATGCGACACGAACCTTTTGAGGAAAATCCCCCCACCCCAAACTATCTTTTACATGGAAAAAATTTCCAAAATTTTGATTCTCTCAAAAACAGTTCTAGGCATTTTGATTAAAATACGGTATATTAAAGATATTTATATGAAAAATACATTTTATATCTCGAATTTTCTGGGAATAGCCTCTGAAGACCTCTTTATTCTGATGAAGTTTGCTGCATTTTGTATAACTGGTAAATCAAAGAGATAGACAAAAACTCACTTCACAAAGAACGTAATAGTTTTTCATATATATTTTTTTCGTGGAGCCAATAATGCATATTAGATATATTTCTTGTTATTTGTTTCAGTTTTAAAATACTTAAACGGGAATTTGTCAATTTTTGGAAATGCAAAGAAACAGATTTCAATCACATGGCAACTAGCTTTTAAAAGATTTGACTATCGCTTTAGTCTAGTGTATCCTCTTATGTTCCTTCTATTTACAATGAAGCAAACAGTAAGATAATTGTTGATAATTATTATCTCGACTAGTATGAATTAGAAGAATAAGCTTTTGGAACATATCAAACTTTTCACTTTCTCTACACGTACTATCTCCATCACCCAAAAATTCGATACCGAGGTTTAACCGGAAATACACGTTTTATGTTTCCCTGTATCCAAAAAAAGTATTCTTAGAAAAATGTCCGTGTGTGTCCGTGTGTCCCTGTGACTGTGAACACGATAACTCAAAAACGAAAAGTCGGTAAATTACCAAACTTGGTACTTAAATTTAGTATCTTCCAGGAATGCGACACGAATATTTTGAGTAAAATCCCTGCACTCCAAACTACCTTTTACATGGAAAACATTTCGAAAATTTTTATTTTCTCAAAAATGGCTGTAACAATTTTGATTAAAATATCGTATATTAAGAATATTTATATGGCAAATAAAATGTATATCTTGATGTTTCTGGGAATAGCTTCTAAACACCTATTTTTTAAATGAATTTTGCTGAATTTTGCGTAACTAGTAAAACGTAAGAGATAGACAAAAACTGACTACCCAAAAAATGTAGACCACGTTAAAACACACAATTTATGTCATATATGTTTTTTCGTTGAATTGACCATTTCTGAAATATTCATTGTTATTTGTTTCAGATTTAAAATACTTAAAATTGTTTTCACACGGAAATATGTGATTGAAATACATGAGATGTTTGCCCTTTACACTAACTCAAAAAACTTCTGATCAAATAATATTTGTTATTTGCAGGTGCCTTTGCTGGAGCATGTATGATATTTGGTACAAACATTTTAACTGGAGTAGTAGCCTATATGCTAATGTATTACTCCGTAAGGGTAAGTTATCAGTTGCAATTCAAATTAGTAATACATTTCCCTATATGTGAGAATATCTGCACATTTTATTCATTTACATTCTTTGGGAACATGCACATTCAAAACAAGACCATATACATGGTCATATAGCTGAGTTGGTAGAGTACCTGCTGTCTGTGCGAAGGATCCAGGTTTGATTCCACGCTGACATTGGGAACTTTTCTGTAGGCAAGGATATTCCCTATTCTCCCCAGTGTCTGGAAAATTGAATGAGAATGTATATGTATACTATCCAACGTACAACTCCCAAAATATAACCAGAAATGCGGTAAAAATTGGATGCAAAGTAACACCGTTGTTAAAAAAAACAACAACACATCCACGTTTGATTTGGGAACGCAGATTTTCAACGCTGCAAGTTGGCCAGCTGTCTCTCGGTAACTACCAAGAGGATTGGATGAAGTGAGGGATTATTGAGTGCAGTCAGTTCCGGTGACGGGGTGCATAACGCAAGAAATTCTCTAGCGGAGTTAAATGGAGCGGAAGTAAAGTGTGAAGCACATCAGGATGATCTGGGTTAGAGTACCGTCAACCGCTTACTCTGAATTTGGGCTTTCATGTTATCCCTAGTCACTAGGCGAATGCTGGGGTTGTTTCTCATAATTTCCCTTTCATTCCGTTTTCTTTCGGGTGTTCTAGTATTTGTGGCGTATGGTAGTACCAGACAGTGCACGCGGATATTTGTTCAAAGGAATGAGTACTCCTCGTGGACACCAGCGAACTGCTTGGTGAATGAATGAATGCATGAATAAATGAATAAGTGTATTTATTGACATAACAATATCATACACTGAATTTCAACAATCGCACGGGTCCACAGTGCTTTTGTAATATACACTAAAAAGCAATATTAAAACAACAACAACAAAGAATTAAAAGAGTAACCATGAAAAAAATAAAAAACAAAGGTATTACACAATAAAAAGGAATATTATAATAACAGCAAAGAATTACAAGAGTAAGCCCGACAATAAGAATACAAAGATATTCAAATATAACAATTTAAATTTACAGCATAGAGTACACCTTCATAAATGTACCCTCTTATAATAGATAAATACACTTAAAAGAAATATATACACATAATATATACACAATATACTAAACCATAATACAACAGTGACCTAAGTATAACATAATATATATCTGTAAAATATTGTAGTCACTTTTGTTTAGTTGTTCTTATCCCTCCCTCCTTCTCTATTGGCTGGCTGCCTTCAGAACGGGTCGTTTGTCAGTTTCTGCCCCCCCTCTCTGTCTCTAAGCGGTTGCAACAGTAGGGTATGTCTTCCAGACTGGAACTATTAAGGACATCCGCGCATCTCTGTGGTCTGTCTGCCGCGGTGGTTCCTTCCCTTCATCCCTCCCTCCTGCGGGATCAAAGCCACAATATGTATGCATATCTGTATAGGTCGCGTGCGAGAGATGTACCCCTCCTAAAGGGCTCCCTATAGTTTATGCATAGCGTATTCCGTATGAATGCCTGCTCAACCCCGCGGATAGGTTTGGAAGAAGGTTCCGATGCTTGGGTAGAAGTTATTTACATTCTCTACTGCATACATACTCCACCCAAAAATTCAACACCGAGGTTTCACCTGAAATATACGTTTTGTGGTCCCGTGAATAAAAACAAACATTTTAGATAAATATTTGGGAGTGTGTCTAATACTATAACTCAAAAACAACAAGTCCAGTTTGGTACATTTTAAGTTTAGTATCTACCAAAGATGTGTCACGAAGGTTTTTAAGAACTTCCTCTTACCTTAAGCTACGTTCTTCATGGAATACTTTTTGGAAATGTTGATTTTCTCAAAATGACCTTAACGATTTTGATGAAAATACCATATGTTTAAAATATTCTCATGAAATATAAAATTTATATCTTGAAGTTTTAGGATTAACTTCTGATGTCCTTTTCATTCTGAATGAATTCTGCACAACTAGTAAACCGTGGGGGAATATAGACACAACAGCTTAATACACAAAGAATGTAAATCTCGCCTTAAAATACATAATATGTTAAATGTTGTTTTGTGGAGGTATTTTCGGGATATTCCTTATTATTGCTTTGAATTTAAAAAAAAAACAAAAAACTTACAATTCTCACACGTGAAGTCGTCATTTTCTTTTACTTTCTCTACACGTACTATGCACATTGTTTAGAGAAAATATTGTATTTCACTAAAAAATTCGATACCGACATTTCACCGGAAATACGTTTTGGCACCCCCTGAATCCAGAAAAAAAAGCATTTTTAGAAAAAATTCCATGTGTGTCTGTGTGTTCGTTTGTGTGTGTGTGTTTGTGTGTGTGTGTCTTTGAGCAGCATAGCTCAAAAACGAAAAGTCGGTTAAATACCAAACTTGGTATTTAAGTTGAATATCTTCCAAGGATGCGACACGAATATTTTCAAGAGAATCCCCCCACCCCTAACTACCCATTACAAGAAACATTTTTCGAACATTTTGGCTATCTCAAAAATGACTCTAATGCTTTTGATTAAAATAACTTATGTATAAGATATTTGTATGACAAACGAAATGTATATCTTGAATATTCGGGGAATAGCCTCTGAAGACCTCTTCATTCTGAATGACATATACTCATAACTGGGAAACCGTAAGAGATATACAAAAATTTACTGCACAAAAAATGTAGATTTTATTAAAACACACAATTTATGTCATATATATTTTTTATAATGTTGCCGACTAAGGGTCTGTTGGCCGCATAACGTCAGGTAGCCAACCTTTGCAGCATAAAAGCGCAATGATCTGCGTAATGGAGCATATGTAGTTGGTATTTCGAAAAGGAGGGAAGGCAGCGCACCCATAGGGTAGTGTGAAAAGGATGAAATATGCAAATGAACAGTGTGGGAAAGCAAGGATGCTGTTGATATAATAACAGTAATTGCAGCCCTTCCAGAGGTGACACTCTCCGAAGGCTGTCTTCCTGCTTAAACTATCCTATTTTCCTCCAAAACTGAAACTGCATCCTTCTTCCCTCACAAAGTAACATTCATGCTTCTTCCGAATCTCATTCTTTCCTTTATTCCTACTGTTTTCCACCTTTTTCTTTATTTTCTTCTATGTCAAAAGGCTAAGGCTAACAACGGCATAACTAAAGAGAAGATAGATCTGGTTGCGCTGACAGTTATTCTTAAAGGTAATGTAATAATGATGATAATAATAATAATTTAGAATCACATAAACATATTTAACCCCGAATTTTGCCCAAGCAGAAACCACTTTTTCTTACTCTTGGCGGCTATGCAGTAAAGTTTCGCTGTGTCTTAAAGACGATCTGTCCCTCGGCGAGTTTCCAGGAGACTGAATGCCTCTCTGTCCCATGACGGCCCACCGAAGAGCGGAGGAAGGGTAGTTGTAACATTTCCCACCAGGTCACTGCTGAGTCTCATATATGTTACTCAGAGGATGGCGAGAGGACTTGTTTATCTCATAAATGCGTGAAGTCAGTGGTCACCCAACTGGTTCCAAACTTTTGAAATGGTTAAACAAACAGATCAACAATACTTTGTTGAACAACGTGCAGAGAGAGTCTGATGAGTATAAACATCGAGTTTTGTATGGTGTCCTCCAAATTAGTACTTTAATCACTACTCGAAGAGGTGGTTAGATCTTTGTTAAGAATAACTCCCAATTAATTCTAACCGAAAGTTTGATTTGACTCTCTTAAATGTCTAACAGGAATCTTAAACAAATGCCCCAGATTTGATGTTTTCAGATATCCCTTCATGCGTTAAAAAAGTTGCAGAATCTAAGGGTGCGAATCTTAGTTAAAAGCAATGAGTGGGGAACTAGCTGAGGTACTTTTGTTTTACTCCTCTTGCTTATAGCAGAGACGGTCAGCGGGTCACGCTCATCGAGAGGAGTAAAACAAGGTCGCTCCTGCCAGTTCTACACTGACCGGTTTTAACTTGAAATAGCCCCGTCGAGTTCTTTGAACGCAGAAAAGGATATCGGTGAACGTCAAATATCGGCGAGTTAGCCCCCTGGTATACCGAGCCTTAGTGGGACTATGCTATTGGCTAATTATTAAACTGTTATTTTCAGAACGAGAAGCGTGTAAAGATAAGACGTTGTACAATATGGCTGACTGTTGCGCTTATATTACACGTTATTTCGCTGTCAGTCACAAGCCACTTCTACAACTACTGCGGCAATAAGATCACAAAAGCTCTGATAATCCACTTAGCTATATACGTCGGTAAGTATAATCCTTTTTACGCTGCAATAAAGTAATACCTATTTGTACCAGACCTCAGTACATCTAATTTAAACAATGCATACAATGTATAAGGAGTAAACAGATCCTTATATTCCCAGATAACCAAGTTTAAGTAGTCATAAAATTACTTCAGGACAGGCAGGTCCTAAACTGCCTATTATTTTCAATGACCTGGCAGAACAGAATGAAGTTCAACATATTTGGGTGGTGGGTCATAGGGGAATAGAGAGCAATGAAAAAGGATGAACGTGCTAGACACGGAGCAGTTTTACAATTTATTGGACCAGAGCCAGTGCTAGGAACCTCTAGAAGTTTCTGTTAGAGACGCTACTAAGCACTGGTCCAAAAGATAACACCACAAATCTTGGCCTAAAACTCCAGAAAACAGGGTAAGCTATTTATTAGGGAACTATGTAAAAATATCTGACATGTAACACTCACATGATTTTCTTTAGCTACTCTACAAACTTCCTATAAAATATTATTCTTCTTTCTACACAACGTTAATCGAGATAAACATTATTACTTAGTTCCTTATAGAAGGAAACGCACTACGCTAAAGCGATAGTCAAATGTTTTAAAAACTGTCGTTATGCGATTTTCAATGCAAATCGTTTCTTTCCTTGGCCAGGAGTAGAACAAAAGAAAATTGGGCATATCCTGTATGAGAAAAGTGTAAGTACTTCACAACTGAAACCAATAACAAGGAATATCTCGGAAATGGTTACCTCCACAACAAAAATGTAAAGGACATAAATTATGTGTTTGACGAGATCTACATTTTTTGTGCAGTAAGTTTTTGTCTATCTCTTACGGTTTAGCAGTTAAGCAAAATTCGGCAAAATTCATCTAGAATAAAGCGGTCTTTAGAGGATATTCCTAGAAAAACAAGCTGTACACTTTTTCTGCGATTTAAATATCTTTAATATACGGTATTTTAGTCAAAACCGTTAGAAAATGAGAAAATCAAAAACTTTGAAAAATTTGCCAATTAAAGGGTAGTTTGTAAAGAGATGATTTTCTTGAAAATCTTCGTGTCGCTTCCTTGGGTGTTACTAAACCTAAATACTAAGTTTGGGTATTAACGAGCATTTCGTTATTGAGCTATGCTGTCCACAGACACACACGGACCTTTTCCTAAAAATGCTTTTCTTGGACTCAGGGGACCCCAAAACACATATTTCCGGTGAAATTTCGCCATCGAATTTTTGGGTGAAATGCAATATCTTCTGTATTCATTACGCATCGCCCTCCATACTAACTTCATATACCCGGGGTCGCGAGTTCAAACCCGGTGGAGGACGATGGATTTTTCGGGCGTAAACATCCTTAGCATGGCTTCCTTCGGATAGAAGTAAAGCCGTTGGTTCCGTGTTGTAGATTTACGGCACATAAAAGAATCTCAAGCCTGATAGAGAAGCCTCTGAGCAAAATTCAGCGGTATTTCACGCCCAGTATAAAATGGGACGCTGAGAACCATAGCAGTTAAAGAGCTTCCATAAAAAAAAAAAGAAAAGAAAAAGAAAAGAAAACAAAAAACTATCCATTATGCACATTGTACATATGGGGCTAGAGAAAGTAAAAATAGCTGAAAGTCTTAAAATATAATATAATTCAGCTGAGAACAATTACTGCTTTTCTCAAGGGCATCCTTCTATGCTCAATAGGGAAACAGCCCAACATATTCTATGCTCCTGTGAAGTCTTAACTCACAGGAGATACAATGAGTTTGGGGAAATATTTATAGAACCATAAGAAGTAGCATCCATCTCCACCAGAAGGCTGCATTCCTTTTTAAGGGCTATGGATTGATTTTAAACAATGCAGGTAACACAAGAAGCCATAGGTTGAAGTGCACCCGGAGATATGATAGGAATCTGTATTGAAATAGAAGAAGAAGAAATAAAGAAAATGGCATACAAAACCCTGTACCTGTGCGCCTCAAAATGTGAACAAGTAAGGGAGAACGTCACGGTCTCGTAATCGTGCAAACAGCATGGAATTCCAAACCTATCACATTGCAAAATCTAAAATTCGAGATGCTTAAAATTTGATGATTAAGCTCACACAAGACAAGGTTTTTCATAAAATTCTCATTCTGTGCATGGGAAAAGACCGTTATTATTTTTTCTAAAAGTTATTGAAATACCTACATATTTAGACATTTAGGCATTCTGTGTAAATGACTTTGGAAATCATATTAATTTTACGTGTTTTCTTCTGTATAGCTAGTGAACCATAAAGAAAAAAAAATAAAGTGCTCATAAAATATAAAACGTATATACTAGATGGTCCAACAGCGCGTATTTCACGTTAGCAGATAAGCCTTTTTGCGTTTAAAGAATTGCAGAGCTTAACGGGGAAAATTCAAGTAAACACCGCTCAGTGGCGGTGATGGCGCGAGCGACATACATTCTACTCTTTTTGCAATCAGCGGAAACGGTAAGGCATTCTCGTTCATTGAGGGTAGTTCCCAGGTTTGTATCCGTGATCACGTATACAGAAACAGTGCAAACAGATAAAAACGTTTCACGTATTTTTCAATTCATTACAGCATTTTTGGGAGATCAGTCATTTGTTAGATTGAGAATTACTTAAAAAGTCTTTAATTCTTCTATAAGTATCCAGCAATAGCTAGTTTTATAATTGTGTATAGGCTGTTTTTATTTAACATTAGGGGCTAGGCCCACTGTAGGGTTACATCAAAACCTTAAAGCGCTGTAAGCAAAACATGCAGAGAACTAGTGTTTCAATGTATTATTATTATTATTATTATTATTATTATTAGTAGTAGTAGTAGTAGTACTAGTAGTAGTAGTAGTAGTAGTAGTAGTAGTAGTAGTAGGAATAGAATAACCACCTAAGCTGAGTAACTAAAATGTGCACGCATTGAAACGAAAAAAAAATTATCTTTATGATGACGAGTACATTGTTATTATTATTATTATTATTATTATTATTATTATTATTATTATTATGCACTAGCAGAATAAAACAAAGATGAAAGCATTGTAACGAAAAGCAAGCAAACACGAAAACAGGTAAAATTTCATTGTACTACCTACTCTAGTGTTTGCATATTTTTCGTTACGAAGTGTTTTCAGGTACTCTGCTTATTCGAATAGTGCTAGTAACAAATACAGTGAAGCACTGTGTGATTTCGTATTTGCGCTTTTCATTATTTATTAATAAAGAGTAAATGATTATGAAAGTTTCGTAACACAAAACATGCGATTCTGCAGCAGGTAGCATTTCACTGTATGATGATGATAATACTCATAATAATGATAATAATAAATAATAATACAGTGAAACAGTAGTTCTTATGCATGCTTTTGGTTACAGCGCCTTAATGTTTTCATTTAACCCTACAGTGGGTCTAGCCCCAAATGTTAAATAAGAACAGCCTATACACAATTACAAAACTAGCTATTACTAGATACTTATAGGTGAATTAAACACTTTTGAATTAATTCTCAATCTAACAGATGACTAGACTAATCTCTCAAAACTTCTGTAATGAATTGAAAAATGCGTTAAACTTTTTGATCTGTTTGCACTGTTTCTGTATACGTGATCACGGACTCTTATACAAACCTGGGAATTCCTTTCAATGAACGAGAATGCCTCACCGTTTCCGCTGATATGCAAGAAGAGTAGAATACATGTCACTCGCGCGGTTTTTACCTGAATTTGCCCCGTTAAGTTCTGCAATTCTTTAAACGCAAGAAGGCTTATCTGCTAACGTATAATACGGTGCTGTTGAGCTACCTGGTAGAATAAGCATATTATTGCAACAGCTGTTTTCGAGGTATTGCTTTTATAAATTTCACATTCTTACAACATTATATTTTACTGGGTCAAGAAAAAGAGAGAGAATCATCCACTAATAACAAAAATCTGATATGTTCCATTCAAATTACTTTCTCTAGTTGTTCCACAAACAAACTATTAATTTAATAATTGTTTTTCACACAAGTCGCGTGTAGGACAGGAGTTGGTAGGCAGAGCAAGTCTGAAAAATTCAATGCTATAGCCAGGAATCTCCTGGTCTCTAAACGCTGGGCTACCATGGTCACATGCCGGCAGGGCATTAAAGTCCTCAACTGACTCGCATGCTTCCCGGTAAACTATAAGGTGATCTCAATTATGGTTAGATTATATACCTCAATAGCGACTTACAATGTTCTGGGCTTCAGAGTTTAGCTGACTGTTAGGTTATTTAGTGTTAATTTAATTGTTTTGTCACACAAGCCACATGTAGGACAGGAGTTGGATAAATACAGTCAGACTGAAAACCTAAACAAATTATTCTTACAAAATATTATTACTTTCTCTACACGTACTATGTACATACTGTATAGAGAAGGTATAGCATTCCACCCAAAAATTCGATACCGAGATTTCACTAGAATTATATGTTTTGGGTCTCCCTGAATTAAAAACAAACAAAAAACATTTTTACAAAAAGGTAGTGTGTGCGTGTGTGTGTGTGTGTGTGTTTGTGTATCTGTGGACAGCATAGCTCAAAAACGAAAAGACCGTTGAATACCAAACTTGGTATTTAGGTTTGATATCTTCCAAGAATGCGACACGAAGATTTTTCAAGAAAATCCTCCACCCCCAACTACCCTTTACATGGAACTTTTTTTCGAAAATTTTTATTTTCTAGTGATTCTGATTACAATATCGAATATTAAAGATATTTACTTGATAAATAATATTGTATATCTTGAATTTTCTGGGAATAGCCTTTGAAGACTACTTTATTATGGATGGATTTTACGGAATTTTGCATAACTGCTAAACCGTATAAGATGCACAAAAACTTACCACACAAAAATGTAGAACACATTAAAACACGCAGTTTATGTTATATATATATTTTCGTGGAATTGATCGTTTTTGAGATATTCCTTGTTTTTTGTTTCAGCTTTAAAAAGCTTATACTTTTCTCATACAGAAATTTGTCAACTCGTGTCCATACATACTAAGGAACTTCAGTCACATAGCAACCAGCTTTTGACTATCACTTGAATCTATGGTACTCCCTTATTTTGCTTCTACTTACAAGGAAACAAGTAATAAGACTGTTTCTGCTAATTTTTCTCAATTAGCATGAAGTAAATAGAAGCATTAGCTTTTTAACAATACTTTGTTGCAGAGATATAGAGAAAGTCATGTGAATGGAATACATCAGATTTTTGTATCTATCTACGTTATGCTAATCAAGGTAAACATTAGCAGAAATTTTGTTATTATTTGCTTTGTTGTAAGTAGAAGTAAAATAAGGGAACAAAATAAGCTAAAGTGATAGTCAAAGCTTTTAAAAGTTATCGCTGTGTGAAACATTCGAAATTCTGTTTTCTTTTGCATTCCTGGGAGTAAAACAAAAGATACGAAACAATGAGAAATGTTTAAGTAGTGTATAATTGAAACCAATAACAAGAAATATCTGTGAAACAATTAACTCTACAAAAAATGTATTTCACTTAATTCTGTGTTTTAATGAGATGTTCACTTTTTTGTGTCTGTTCTTTGTGTATTTCTTACGGTTCGTAAGTTACACAAAAGTCAACCAGAATGAAGAGGTCTTCAGAGGTTATTTACAGAAATTTCAAAATATACATTTGGTTTGTCACGAAAATATTTTCTTAAACACATGGCATTTTAATCAAATTCGTTTGAGCCATTTTTGATAAATTCATAATTTTCGAAAATTGTTCCATGTAAAGGGTAGTTTTTGGTGGAGGGAATTTTTTGTTTAACCTTCGTGTGGCATCCTTGGTAGAGACTGAACCTAAATACTATCTTTGGTATTAACCGCCTTTTCGTTTTTGAGCTATGCTGCCCACAGATACAAACACGATCATTTTTCTAAAATGTTTTTTTCCTTTCTTTCTTTCTTTTTTGGTTTCAGAGGGTTTCAAAACATATATTTCCGGTGAAATCTCGGTATAGAATATTTAGGTGGAAAAATAAGCGACACCTTTGAAATTCCTGTGACTGTTAGTTTTTGCTATTCGTGCTTTGTTAGATGCTGTGTATTAATGCTTTTGTTTTCCTTAAAGTGGTGCAAGGGTATGTTGTTCCCTGGATTTACCTCAACAATCGAGATCCCTCTAAAGGTACTCTCGACGCAGGACAGAAATCAGTTGTGGCAGCAGACGCTGAAATCATATTAATACCACTTCAATGAACAGTTGCTTCCCAGAACTAATGAATCCGGCATCGTCTTTAGGATGATGGAAAGGTATATATTTTATTGGCATAAGAAATTTGTGACTGAAAAGTGTGAGAATTAAATTTTTAAGAAAAAAAAAACTCATATTTATTGTTGCAAAGGTATAGCTTTTTTGAAATTATTGGAGCAAGACATGTATTTTTTTATGATTGAGGCGCCAATTTATTCCAGGCCATCCAATTATTTATCAATGTATTTTTTTAATGTAAATACGTGAGTTATTTTTAGTTGTAGTAATATAATAGAATATGAAATATTTCATTATTAATATCTAAAACTGAAGATATGTAACGATTGTTTATGTGGACCTGGGATGTTCTTATGAGAGGAAAAATCAATTTCTCGAGACTATTTCGGAAGGGGAGATTTACCGTTATGTTGCTATTGTATTCCAAAAGTCCCATTCAGCGCGCGAGGTCAAGGGAGGTCATCAGAAATTCTCGATAGTTGCCACGTCTATGGGGGTAAATGAATTTCGGCTAATGGGAAGCTGGTAGCTTACAAACTGCCGGGAAATTAAGAAACCGACGCGGAAACGTTTGACCAATAAGAAGATAATTTTAAGGCGCAAAGTCAGGTTTAAAAACCACATAAATATGGCTGACCGAAGACTTAAGAGTTTGTTGTTTATTTTGTTCGGTAGTTAAAGTATACTCTAGTGCCCAGAACGAGCAAAGCAGAGAAGCCCGGTACAGAAGATGAAGTAATCGCGTGTGAGTTTAGATGACCCAGAGTGGTGCTCGCGTCTGGGTAAAGAAAATTGGGAAGTCAGAAATTCTTACCGCATCGCGCGAGGTCTCAAGTCACGAGAACCGCAACATTATGTAATCAAAAGAATGTGCCAGGTCGACTTCTCAACCAGCAAATAAATAGGAGTCAGCAAATATTTCTCGTGTCCTTTCTGTTCTCCACCCCCTGAGAAAGAGACGAGTTACATGATATTTCAGCCGCCGGAACGAAGACACGGCAGCGCCCAGAAGAGAGGAGCAGAAGCCCAAAGGGAGGAGGCGACGGAGAACTCACCAGAGTAGGTAGGTACATGGTGACAGATGAGGAGGAACGGTTGCATAGTTTATCGAATTATATTAAGTGAATTGCAGTTAAACCCAATTAATGTCGTAACCGGTTCTCCATTCGGAGGTTTCGTACCGTGGGCTCCCCGGCAGGCTTCTGGCCCCTAGGCATTGGTTTGTAAGTCCTAGGGGGGTGTCAGTCCTACAATTTCGGGGAGGGTAAGCTGATTACGAAACGAAACGAAACTATTCACATAGTAGATTATAATGAAGTCGCGAAACGAAATTTCATGCCTCGTGAGCACGTAGTCTTTCGCTGTGATATCATTACGCACTCTACACATAACAGATTATTAAAAAATTTTAATGGAATATACGTAGGTAAACATGAGAACACGTAGCTTTTCACTGTAATATCATTATGCACTAAATACATAACAGTTAATTAAATCACCGTAACGAAAAATTATGGCAACATGAGACCACGTAGTGTTTCACTACATTATTATTATTATTATTATTATTATTATTATTAGACTGAATGAAACATACTTTAATGAAAATCATCGAACAAGAGAAGGTTATTGCTTCACTATGTTATAATAATTATTATTAATAGTATTATTAGCATTATTATAATATTTACTGTCGCTGTTGTTCTATATTTACCCAAACTATAGCAAATAAAAGCATTTAAGTTCCAGATCTGCGCCGTAAGCTAAAAGCAGTGCATAGGTTTAATAATGTAAACTTGGTTTTGATGCTTTGCTTTAACTTTACTGTTTTGTTGTACTCAAGTGATTTCAAGGTCCTTATTGGAGCCATGTGCCTACAGCTTTTTCATAACTGGTGAGTCTCATAATCGTGACATGCTTACGTATCGCTATTCAGGTCAATGATCAGCCATGTGTCGCCCTCCGTGGTGTAATGGTCACCATGCTAACTTCAAACCCGGCGGAGGACGATGGATTTTTTCGGGTGTAAAAATCCTTAGCATGACTTCCTTCGGAAGGGAAGTAAAGCTGTTGGTCCCGTGTCATAGATTTACGGCAGTAAAAGAATCTCAAGCTTGATAGAGAGGCCTCTGAGCAAAATTAAGCGGTCTTTCACACAGAGTGTGTTTCAGGGTATTGCTATTATTTATAGTATTATGAGTAGGTAGAATACGCTTAGCAGAATAAATAAATAAACATATGAAAACATGGAAAAACAAAAAATAGGCAAACACGAGTGTACATTGTGTTTTGCTGTATTATTATCACTAATATTATAGCGCTTAGCAGAGGGAATCAAAACATGAAAATATCATAAAAAAATATGCAAACACAATAGCACGTAGTACAATGAAATTTGTACCCTCTTTCGTGTTTGCGCGTTTTTCTTTATAACGCTTTCGTATTTCGATGTACTCTGCTAGGTTATAATGCGTACTCACTCACTCACTCACTCACTCACTCACTCACTCACTCACTCACTCACTCACTCACTCACTCACTCACTCACTCACTCACTCACTCACTCACTCACTCACTCACTCACTCACTCACTCACTCACTCACTCACTCACTCACTCACTCACTCACTCACTCACTCACTCACTCACTCACTCACTCACTCACTCACTCACTCACTCACTCACTCACTCACTCACTCACTCACTCACTCACTCACTCACTCACTCACTCACTCACTCACTCACTCACTCACTCACTCACTCACTCACTCACTCACTCACTCACTCACTCACTCACTCACTCACTCACTCACTCACTCACTCACTCACTCACTCACTCACTCACTCACTCACTCACTCACTCACTCACTCACTCACTCACTCACTCACTCACTCACTCACTCACTCACTCACTCACTCACTCACTCACTCACTCACTCACTCACTCACTCACTCACTCACTCACTCACTCACTCACTCACTCACTCACTCACTCACTCACTCACTCACTCACTCACTCACTCACTCACTCACTCACTCACTCACTCACTTTTTTACTTTCTTACTACAAAAGGGAAATACTACATGCTGTCTGTCGTGTTTCCAGGTTTTTAGTTATGCCGCTTTCTTATTTTTTGGGGGGTGGTTTCCTATGCTACGTAGTAATGATAAAACAGTGAAACATGTCTCTTGTATCTGAATATTATCGCTTTTATGTTTGACTTATTCTGCTATCGTATATTGCGTAATAATAATAATAATAGTAATAATAATATTAATAACAATAATAATAATGATAATAATAAAATGGTGAAACACTACGTGCTCTCCTGTTTTGATGTCTTTCGTTACGATGTTTTTAGTTTTGCTTAATTCTTCTAAGTGTATTAAATTAAAATAAATAAATAATACTAATAATTAATTATTATAGTGAAACGCTACGTATTCTCTCATACGTGGTTTTTGTTATGGTGGTACCTTATGTTTTGATTTATACTTTAGTGGAACTAGTCTCTAATGTTAAAGATGAACAGCGTGTACAAAATTACAAAACTATTTGTAAGCACTGATGGTGACTATTCTCTCAAAAATAAAAGCTGAAATGGAAATCCGTTAACAATATTTTCGCTTTCTTGTATATCATCACGGACTCCATTACAAGTCTGGAAACTGCGAGAGCGCGATTCTGTCTCCGTTTTCGTTGATACGCAAGAGTTGTCCAACAAAGGTCGCTGGTGCTATTTGATAACCCGCCATCATCTGGTGTTTGCCTCCGATTACCACGTTGAATTCTGCAGATTCTTTATCGCACGAAGGGTTATCTGCACACGTAAAATACGGTGTTGTTGGGCCACCCGATATTAAAGAAGCACTGGACATATAATCGGCAACAATGAACACCATTCTTAAAGGAAAACCTCAACGTCAGGGACCAATTGTCAAATCCCCTGCAATCTCACAAATGAGCAGAAACAGGATGTGTGCAATGCCAGGAAATTATACAAATATTTGATGGGGGAAATTCCAAAAAAAAAACAAGCAGAATCAAAGCTTTATAATATACAATGTAATCCAGAAAATAGGCGACAGGTAGTTCGAGGGCTTCTCAGGAGAGGATATCCCCGAAAACGTGAGGTAAATAAGAAGTGTTGGCAAGAAGAGGACACGTTTGTTCTACTCGCCTAATGGCAAAATGTGACAATTCCGCTTAGGTACACTGAAAGATGATATGTCTGTTACAAGTATTCATTGAACTTCTTAAGACTCTTCAGAAAAATTTGTACCTCTGGGTACATCGCTCTAGAAACAACCTAATTTCTGCAGGAAGTGGCAATAAAATATTTCCCGCATACTCTAAAGCAGTGTATTCAACCTTTTTTTTTTTTTTTTTTTTTTGCGCGTACCCCCACTGACAATTTTCCGTTCCAGCTATACACCTAAGCCTAGCCCCAGAGTGTTCCCTAATTTAAATTTTACATAAGCATATCTAAAATAGATTATAGCATTTACACTTTATTAAATATTACAGAAAGGAGGATTATGCTGTAAGTTTATAAATAAATACTGGAATTATGTAAATACGTTGCAAATAGCACATACACACAAAATTGTATGAAGTTATATATGTTTCTGACCTGTTAATGAGATGGTTGAGCTTGTTTTCTGGACACCAGCTCCTCTATTCGTGGCTGAATCTTCGTTAGTGCGAGTATCAATGGGAATTCTGGATTGAAGTGATTTCTTTGTTTAGTTTTGATTGCTGTCAATGCAGAGAAACCCTGCTCACACAGATAAGTTGAGGGTGTCGGAAGAAGGGGTGTAATGGCGCATTCACTAAGTTCAGTGTTATAATTGCGTGCGTAACACCAGAAATCACAAATTGACATTTTTTCGAATGTTATTTTCAGTAAACTGTCAATGAACATTCCAAAAATACTTTCTCGTGATTTTATGGGAAGATCAGAGGAATTGATGGCGGTGGTACAAAACAAATTTGTAATCCATTCTTGTGTAATATTATCTTTCTCAATTTCTGAGAAGTATTTTAAAAGCTGTAACCTGAGATTTTGTAGGTGAAATCTGATTATTCTCAAAAGTCCATCAGCAATACGGACTTCACTTTGTGCACTTTGTTCCAAAATAGTTGGAAAAACTGCAATATTTCCTTTATTAACGCAATCAATACAAATAAAACTTTCTTATAACATCCCTTCATTTTCTAATGAGCTTTAAAAATGTTTCTGTCAAAGCCTTGGCGTTCAAGATTAAGCTGTTAAATTTATTGAACATATCCATCAGATAAGCTAATTGGCAAATCCACTCTTCATCTTCAAAATGCTTCACCAGATCGGATTTCAATTTTGTAAGGAAACATTGTACCTCATTTTTAGCTCTAAAAGACGAGTCAGTACGCATCCATGTGATAACCAGCACAAAAACAATTGAGTGTGCGTAACTCCCATCTCCTTACACTTCTTTTTTTAACAGAGGGAGTTCAGTGCACGTGACTCTATTAAATTGAATACTTTTATAGCAGTGCTCAATGTTTCGTGTAAATCAGGAGTTATTTTTTTCGCTACCAAGTTTTCTCTATGTATAATGCAATGTTGCCAAATTATGTTGAGGTTAATTTCGCGAATACAAGCAATAAAGGCGTTGTTTTAAGCAGCACCATCTGTGGATAAACTTAAGATACCAGTCCCATGACAAGTTTAATTTTAATCTTATAAAATGTTCAAGAATTTTAAAAAGATCCTCCTCCCCTTGTATGCTCTGGTAATTTTTTACATCCTAGAATTTCATCACCCTTTTTAACATCAAAATACCGAACATATATAAGTAGCTCAACATCATCAAACACATTTACCGATTCATCGACTTGAATGGCAAATCTTTTGTCTATTTGAATATTTTCTACTATTTGGTCAAGAATATCTAGTGCCATATCTGAATTCTACAACCTGCTATTATGTCAGAATTCGAAATTGTTTTCATTACTTTAGCAGAATCTTTGTGTAACATTTTATATGCAATAATCAAAGAACCAGGAATAATAAGAGATTCAACTGCGGTATAAGGTGATTTATTTTTTGCAACTAGCAACGCTAACTCATACGAAGTCTCCAGTGCCACCTTAGTTGATTTCGGAAATCTGTGTATCACGTCTGAACTTGATCTAAATTTTCACCTTTGCGCCGGAAAAATTCGACTGTCTTGTCCTTACATTCGCTGTGATTGGTTACTAAATGTCTGGAAGTAGGGATGGTTTCATAGAATTATTCGACAGAGTTTGGTTGCAAATAACGCAGAGGGGAACAGGTGGGTCACACATATTTCTCGAGCTTTTCGACTTGCTCATAGATAGTTCAACTTCAACACCATTTTCACAATGTCCCGTGGTGGAACAAGCGCTGTCACATTTTTCGCTTGCGGTGGTTCAACATTATCGTCACTGTCACTTGTTTCATTGAGTTTACGTTTTCCTCTTATAACAAATTTATCCATCCTACAACAAAATCTAAAATAGTGGACTACCACAGTAAAAACATTCAACAGTCCACAAATATAAAGAATAAGATGTGAAACTTTGAGTACAGAAAACGAATGCACCTAACAGTCACGAAAATATTCTGAGTACTGAAATGCCGGTAGATTAACAGTTAACTAACGTACATTCTCAGACACTGTTATTGTTGTCGACATTTGAAACAAACAATACAAATTATTAGCGAGCGCAGCTGTATGTTAACATTGTTGGGTATACCGGTAGAGCAGTTCAAATCTCTCTGGTTGAAATATTTTTCGTCAGCTCACCCTGAAGACGAGGAAGATGCACTTCTTCGAAACGTTGGTGTCAAGCCAAATTTTTACCTGGTTAGAAGCCCGAGAAGATTTTGAATTAATACGTCGCCAGGAAAGCTTCAGTTCTTATTTTATTTTTCGTTAGTTTGTGATCATTCAGGAAACATATAATATGTACCCCTAAGAAGTCTTCGCGTACCCCCGCGTGCCTTTACGAAAGTATAGATCTGGTCTCTATGTGACTATTTCCTATTCCGAAAAATAAATAAAGTTCATAGTCAACGACTTTAATCTACTGAAGCTACAGTAGCTGCTTACGAAAAATTTTACTGTGCCTACTCTTTCCAAAGAAGAACGGTGTTTGGCATTTGAAAAATGGTTTGAAAGAATGAGATGATGTATAGAATTCAATAGAGAATTCTTTGTATAGATGCAATGCTTGCATTTAAATTTTAAATATGCATTGCGTTCAACACTTGAGTGACCCTTGTACACTCAAAGGCATTAAAAATTCGCCTGGCGCTGTGCTTTTGCTGAATATGTGAACGTTTGACGGGGACTTGGGTCTTACATAATTTTCATTGGTGCCATTCTAATGTAACATGCCACACAAGTAAGAAAAGGCAAAACCGATTGGACAGCCACCCCTTCATCACTCGGCCCGCTCGACGCTCCCATGGAACAGGTTAACTTGTATATGCAGTGTGTTAATTTAGTCGACCACTTGTGCAGATTACCTTGCATTAGAACTTCAGTTGTATGTAGCGCAGAGAAAAATTAACTTAATTATGCTTCATCCGGAGCCAGGGGTCGAGTATTGTCCAACCAGAGAGTTTGGGGATAATCATTTCGTGACTCAGAACTTCATTCGTCGCAAGTTACGTTTCATGTCTTTCCGCTTCTCTTTGGTAACGTGGTCTGTTCCAATACGCTTTTAAGAGCATAGCAAACCGGTGGAAGAAATGGGAGGAGTCAGTGGTAAGTTATTAAGTTAAGTCTTACCATAAGTATTTCCAGGAATATTTTTAATGTCTTTAAGTGCACAATCCAAAGACTGACTTTGCAGGTTTGTTCAACTTATTAATTTAGGCAATTTTGACTCTGATTGGTGGGACATTCTATAAGCATTTATCACACACAGTTTTGGAGGCAGAACTTTGATGTATAAGTAAGCAACACTTTTCTCTGAGTCTAAGAATTTTCACGACTCCGTATACCTAAGTAGTAAGAAAGTCAAAGGGCGTCTAACATCAATGAAAGGGGCGTGTTTGTTTATTATGAAAATTATAAAATCCTCCGCAGCATCACGTAATGAAATGAATAAAATTCAACACCTCATGCATTTCAGAGTAACATATCACAATGCTCGTTAAAACCGGGACTGTAACAAAAGAAACAGTACATAACTTTAATTTTTATGTGAAAATTTGCTAATTTCTACATTTCAAAATGCCATAAATAACAGAAACATTATGTTAATTTGAAAAGTCTACATAAATCAGCATATCAAAAATAAATAAATGGGGTGTTATTTATGGACACTCTTTAACTGCTGTCCCATTCTAAATTGGGCGTTAAAGACCGCTTGATTTTGCTCAGAGACCTCTCTATCAGGCTTGTGGTTCTACGACACGGGATGAGCGGCTTTACTTCCCTTCCGAAGGAAGCCATGCTTAAGATTTTTACACCTGAAAAACATCCATCGTCCTCCGCCGGGTTTGAACCCGCGACCATGGGTATATGAAGTTAGTATGGTAACCATTACACCACGGAGGGCGACACATATAAAAAAGCAGGTATAAGTCGGCTGCCATATGAGAACTTTCAGTGGGAAGAACTGTACAGAGACATGGCGTCGGAAGTGCAGCCAGGTGAAGAAAACATCCGCAGCAATGCTGCTTCCAAGAACTAATGTGAAGACATCAGCAGGTTAGTATTGTTTTCATTGTTACTATACGTTCTCATTATCGTCGTCCCCCACTCCTCTCTGATCACAAGCACATGTATACTGCGGCCAACTTATCCAGTGCTTAACCAATAATTTGTACTAGATAATACATTTGAGGTATTATATAACAATAACGACTAATAATGCTAACAAATTATTGCTGATGAACATTAATGTTGCTCAAGGATTAACTTAAATAAGAGGAAAACAATTTTTTTTGGCATTTATTTTCGTAACAGGGCCCACAACTACAACAATTGATTCAAACATTGTTTTGTTTGTTTGTTTGTTTGCATTCATTGTTTAGAATTTTTGCTTGTAACATCAATTATTCCTGTGTCTGTGCATTCTATAAGAATTTGATCAATTAAAAGTTATTAATCGAACATATCAACTGAGAATCTGATTTCATGATCGTTAAAAGGCTTTGTGGAAAGAAAACGTAACAGTTATTACTTTTCAACAACAAACAGTACATCTGACAAAAATCACTTTGTTTCTCACACAGTTTGCATTCACACTTCGGCAAAACTAATGCCGTTATAACTTCTCTTTTAACAGTAACTGACCATCATTGTCATCTTAATTAATTTGAAGATACTGTAACAAATTTTATATAGTCAATATTTTTAATTTTAACACATAGCATATAGAGATCGTCTGTTACTTACTAGGTTTTAAATTCCCATCAATGATAGGAAAATGAGCAAAATAGAACTTTCGCTTCGCATACCTATCTTCATAAGTTCCAGGAGGCTTTGAAAAATTGCAAGACAATTGCGGAGTTAGTTATGTCGAAAGATATCGTTTAAACATGTTATTACTGTTTCAATGTAACTCAACTCATGAATAACCTTGTAAGGTATCAAATAACTGTTTCTTTTGAGCATTTTCAAGTATATAGAACACAGAACCATATAATAGCGTTCATTTTTCATAACTGTATTTGCATTGTTTACAGACAGTAAGCGCCAGCATATGTAAACCAAATCTACGCTCCAAAACCGAGCTTTTATGATCATATAATTTATTTACATGTTATTTATTATTTTAATCCATTAATTTAAAATCAATAATCTAACAGGCTTTTGAATTATGTAAAATATTGAAACACTTGTTTTCAGGCATTCTTCCAGAGTCTTGTAAATAAAAAATAAACCCTGAATTTACGTCCTTTCACATCCTGTTCTCCAGATTATAACACAGATAACTGATTGCGGCCTCCAGTTGCAATAATAGGGATACAACTATAGCCACTGCGCAGAGAGAAAAGGGGGTGAGGGAGAGAGAGTGTGTACACCGTCTCTTTCTTTCTTGCTCGCTTTGCACTCGCAGGTGAATTAACTCAATGTACTGCTAAAACCTGCACCCGCCTTTGTATGCTTTGCGTATGAATCCGTGCTTCAAGGCATTTCGCATCAACTGTAGTAAACATATTTTTAGCAGCACTTAAATTGCTTCACAGAGTATATTGGTTGTTTAAAAATGCGGAAAAAATAATAACACACTTTAATATTAAAATTCTATAAAAGGCATATAAAACTGCTTGAGGGGGCACAAATGCTTTTGTTTTTCTATTTTAAAAATAATCTATGTTTCAAAACTCACAGATTATTAATTATATACTAATGCCCGTTATGTGCATTCAGTTGTATTTATAAATAACATTTAGTTTCAACAATAAAATAACTATTGAAAACTTTTGGATGACGTGTACAAACTCATTTTTAGCTAATGGGTTTAACTCAGAGATATCTGAGCATTATTAATGCTAATAGCGCACAGACACAAACAGAGATATTGAGATTGCTAGGTTTTCAAAAAGTTGATTTCATCTAATACTTTCAGTCTGAGACATATATTTATTTAATTTCATTATCCTTTATTCTCACATGTATCCAAGATCAAGAAACACATGCCTACACGGTGTGCATGAGGTAACCAATTATATTCCCAGCTGTAATTCCTTTCTTGCAGTTGAATTGCCGTGTAAAAGACCACTTGTATTAAATTATGTGAGTGGCATTTAAGTTTCACGCAACAAACGTAGAGTACTTACAGCTCGCACTATAACTGGCACACACAAATGAGTGCAGGTTGCCCAGTAGCATTGTGGAGTCACGTGGCCTGTGTGTAGCAATGAGCATGTAAGAAGCAGGCAGTGAACTATTTCTGCTTTTCCCTCCACAGTGGCTTTTCTCTCACCCACCTTCGTGTGAACGTTCTACTCGAGAAAAAACTCTTGTAAATGTTTTTGTTGTTTTGTTTTTTTGTTTAGTTTAACATGTTTAACTTTGTAGGTCATATTGTTTTCTGAATGACATTGATGAATTGATCCGAGATCCATGGAGCTAACAATTGCTCAACATTCACCTTCTCAGGAAAAGGGAAAATCCCGAAAAGAAAACCTTATCTGGATAACTCACCCTAGCCGAGATTTGAACTCTTGAACATTTTATTAAGGTGTTAACCCAATAAAAATAAAATATTGGTCAACTTTTAAATAAAAACAAGCAAGTGTTGTGGTGTATTAGTTAAGCGAAATGTAAGGTTCCCAATGTTTCGTTCCTAGCGTTAATGTTCATTTCCACAGAAAAGATCTGTCCCATATATAGCTACATAATCTTGTTTGTGTCAGAAAATTGAGCACCGGAAGTCTGACATTTTCTAGCCCTGAAATTACCCCTTCATTTCTCCTTCTAGTTGGCAGATAGACAGGTGACGTCTTTGCGGCGTAATAAAAATCAAACTTTTAAACTCAAAAGAGAGTTAATGACAACACATTGAGGTTTTGAGGAACAAAAAATCCTTGCTCTCCCAGTCCCGATGAAAAATTAGTCATTCACTCATGTACATGCAAGTCACTACTACATTGTCCATGGACTAATATCAGAATGAACCGGTTTAGTTGGCTCTACCTGAATGTTGAAAAAGAGTAATAGATGCTTCGAAGAATTACATTAGCCTAAATCCCTGATGTATCAGCAAATTCTTACATTAGCTGAGCAGCGAAATGAATATCGAGCTAGAGAGCTCATCGGTAAATGTGGAGATTTGAATGTGGGAGATTTGCTGTTCAAATCCCAGGAGGATTATCCCCCTGATTGATGTTACTTTACCAAGTTTTCACAGTCCTCATAACTGCCAAATGACAGGGAGCAACCCTTAAGGTAGACCTGTAATTTCTCAAATATAGTTTTTTTTTTGCATGTATTTTTAGTGATCACCGCCTGCGATACCATATGTCACAAGAGCGTGCTTAGAAAATGCGAGACAAATTAATCCTGAGAGGTAAGCTGCTTATTGTGTCATAAGTGCCATTGAAAGCAAAGCTGATTCCTTGGACCTACTGCTACACACCTGTAGTCTGTTTCAAACAAGAGTGACTAACTGCAGTTAGTAGAGCGCATTGCTACCTATGTCAGCTTCCTCTAGTTCGAGGCTGCCATAAACAAAGCATAATAAACAATAAAATGTTTAAACAATTAATTGTTTAAAGCATATTTTCTTAAAAAAACATACAAAAACATGAGACAGTGCCCCCAAGATGATATTTACATAATGCAAAAACTCGTATTGAGTATTGTTTGTTCATGACATCTGAAAGCTTATAAGCAATATATCTATTCTTAAGTTGTAAGCAGAATGAGATATTTTGAGTTTCAAACCATTACTGTTGAATAATAATTATCAATGAGGAATTTTGTTTTGTCTTTTAATGCATAACTTCTGATAAATTTGAATTTCTAGCTTTCGAAAATTAAGAATAGCCTTACGCCACTGCTTTGATAGAGGAGAAGCTACCCTGTCCTACACTGCCCTCCCTCTTAGGGCGTTGGTTCACCCTGCACCAATCAGGAATGCTCAATTATCCCTCCTTTACCTTCGCCAGCAAGCCGAACTAATGGGATCTGACTACCAAAGTAACTGAGGAAGGCATGAGCTGGTGGTGAAATTTATGATTTAAAAGTTTTAAATGTAACTGAAGTTTCAGAGTGTTAAGCAGGCTTAGCTAATCATAAATGAAAAAAGAAAACACTTATCCGAGTTTATTTATCAAATTAACGCAATAAGCTCTGGTGGCTTAATGCGTAACGTGGGAAGCTGCTATCTCAAAGGTCATAAGTTCGATTCCTGTCATAGGGTAGATGTTTTTTATTATTATTTTTTTTTTCATTCCAGACGAAGTGCCGCGATACGTGAACGAGACCCGAACTCGGAAACTATCTTTCACTTGAAAGCCAGTATCATAACCACTACGCTAGTGAGGTACACTGTAATATGTCCCTTCGTTTTTCGTGTTATGCTCTCGAATGGTTGATAAATCAGCCAGTGGCGTACTGGCACTTCAGAAACTTATAGCCGTTACTTCGAAATTTCAATAAACAGGCCATAAGTCTCCTATCTCAAAATATTTATTTAAGTAATCTACATATTCTGTGAAAATGTTTCGGCATAGTTCATTAACACCCTGTATAAACAACACTGGTAAACAGAAGCAAAGCTATGAGTTTGGACAAATAAACCGTCTCTTAACCTAAGAAATACTTTTTTTTTTGTTTCTAACAAAATGATACCCATTGCTCATAAACATATAATTTCACGTGCTGCAGTTATGATTTAAAATGTTTAAATGTAACTGAGGTTTCAGATTGTTAAGAAGGCTTGGCTAGTCATGAAGAAAAGAACAAATTATCCAAACTTACCGAATTAACGCAATATTGAATATATCTATTATATAAACAACACTGCTGAGCAGGAGCAAAGTTGTCAGTTTTGAAAAATGAACTGTCTCTTAACCTACGAAATATCTTTTTCTGTTTCCAACAAAATGACATTCAGTAAAACCATTGCTCATAATCAGATCACTTCTTGTACTGAACTTATTTAAGAAAGCGAATATTCGGTTACATTATTCTTATAAACATGCATGAAAATATTTAGTCCTGTTTTAAAACACAATGAATTTAAATACAACAAATGATATTGGGTTATATACAGCAAATTTGAAGCAATCCAATCCAAACCGTAGTATGAACCCTGAATATTGGTGGTTTTCATCCTGACCACTGTTCTTCAGCTCAATATAAATTGCATGTTAATATTGATCTCTTAATAATATTTAAAACATGCTTTTACTATAAATCAGAAGTATGATAATCACTCTTCCAAATAATTCAGTTTTAAATATTTATATGCATTATTTTATAAAATTATAAAATACGATTCAATCTGTCCTCTATCATGATTACGTCATTCTTCTAATACTTTTAAGTGTTAACTACCTAACTCTACTCGAAACTAGCTCACTGTAGCTTTTATTGTGAAGTGGAATGATCAGGTGAAAAGGTTTACAAAAATGATCTCCCTTATTAAGTTCTGTGTTTCATTTACTGATTGCAAAACCATTAAAATGTTGTGAATTTAACGCTTGGGATACTGTAACGGAAATAAATAATGTTATTCACAATACTATTAACAAATAAAATAAGTTTTGTACTTGTGAAAAATTATTTTCAAAGTAATATTGTTTAAAACCTCTACAGAAATAAACATTATTTCACTTAGTTAGCTAGTGTTATCCGATTCACAGAAATAATACCTTAAATTAAAGCCTGTTACAGCGTTGTTTAAAATTACTAACCGCAGAAGTAGAGTTATAAGGCAAATTAAATGGTTTCAGAAACTTTCATTATACAAAAGATAACATACGTGCATCTAATACATATTTAATTACAATATACTATTAACCATTTTTAAGGCAATAGACTTGGGGCTTGTTTTAGAAAATATAAGCAAAGAGTTATTGCTCACATACATATTTATGAAATTGTATCTCTTATCAGATAATTAAATTTAGACAAATGAAAATTCCCTTCCATATTCCACTTATTTTAAGCATGTGCATCAAAGGCCATAATACCTTTTATATTCTTGACATTTTTTTAAATCTTTTTTTGAAAACCACATAAATTGAATCTTCCCAATTCTGGTTTAATTCGGGGATCTGCTTTTGTTCATCTCAAATAATGAGGAATAGAATTAAAACTTTGATTAATTAGTAATGGGGTTTCTAGGTTGCTAAAGATTTAGCACACGAAACTCCATCGCTAATATATTGGTATCCAATTTTTGATTTTTAATGAGTAGTTGACATTTCAGAATGGTTTACTTTTGTATAACGTATGTTCTAATTTATTTGGAAGCATTTGCTAATTGTTTAGCAGCAATTACGAAATTCTGATATCAAATTGCAGCCAGTGACAGCATTATATACTAGCATCTCTATATTTGTCATTTACTTACTACAAGAATGATATCCTGGTTAACCTTCTTTGGATTCATCATCGTCAGAGTCACTAGCTTCTAAGAACTCGAAACACAATTAACCCTGCCGTACTGCAAATTACTTGAAAATGAGTTCGGTACTGTTTTCGGTAGAAGTAATTTTGTTCTGAAATTTTGGTACTGGCCTCTTTAAAATATATATTTAGCAAACATACACCCACACAGAGTAACGATGCTCTCCAGCTCAACATCTACTGGTATTACTTGTATATCACAAAACACCAAACACAAACACTCCACACGATAACTACTGCAAAACTGAATTATTGTTAGAACTTGCCTCACATTCAGGGCTGATTGTATTTGCATAACTAAAACTTGATCACGCTGATGTGCTTGCGATGTTAAATGTATGTTTTTGTTAGAGGGAGATCAAACATTTAGCACAAACATATCTTTATTTTAAGTAATTGAAGTTAAAAGCGCTTGTAACATAGGGGTGTACCGGTATGCACAGAAATGAGTGATCTCTCCTTACAGAACTCCAGTTTTTCTGAAGACACTAAACATTTTTCGCGCACTTTAACATTTTAAGTACTTCATACAAGCCGGTAAATATGGAGGTATTTATCTAAGCAACGCTGCAAGAACACGAGTGGTTAAGGCGTTTACGGTGATAAATAGGTTACTCCCTTGCAAACCACGTCATCTGACAAACATAATAACCAAATAGATGTATCGTTTGCATATTGCTAATTATCGAAGATTTCCATATTCATCACACTTTATGACGTCCCTGATTTATGATCCCTAAATTTAAGTGTAGCTTCCTATATTTAAAACGCTTCAGATATATCGGATGGTGATTTTTAAAAGTATTATTCATTGCTTTTTATGTGCAATATCTTTTTGGTTAATTCATTAGCTGTTATTATTTTTAGTTTTGAACCCCATTATTGCTTACAACATAACAATGCTGATTGACACCCTCTTTGAAGGCATTTGCAGAAGTTTGGTAGATGTTTAAAACTTGTTTTTGAATGATTATACAACGCTTTTTACAATTATCGTGATTTCTCAAAGCCTCCTAACATTCATACATATTCGATTTTTTCCAAAAGGTGAAAATAGTCAGCGAGGAATTCAGTTAATTAGGAAAGGGTACGGAAAAGTTTTAGAAGACATCATATGTTACCGTTCATTGTTCTTTTGTGTAAATAAAAAGCCTGTACGTATCGTGCGGAAGTCCAACACACACAAAAGCATGTTAAGACTATTGCGGCTTGGTTTGGAGGGACTTCGAAGAGTGTTTCTTCTGTTAGCATCTTCTCAACTTCATCCATGAATTACACAATGCATAACTCTTCCTCAACAAACTATTTGCTGAACTATATTTTTGTTGCTGTTTTTCACCTCTGTATAGACTAGTTAAAATCGTTTCCAGACCAGAAAACTATGACAAAACACTGGTCAACTGAAGTTCCTACCGCATAGTTTTGATTTTACGAAGTATTACAACAGATATTATTCTACACAGCACGGTTTATCAGCAGCTTCTTCACACTGTTTGCACTACAAACACTGCAACACCCACTTAATGCTTTGTTACTCACTTCCGTGAATCTAATACATTTATTTCAAAACTTACGTAAAGCATTCTAAAACGTTTTTTTTTTTGTTTCAAATTTTTATTTTAACTGTAATGATATGTGTGCTTACATATACATTCTGATAGAGGTATTCTATAATATAACTGAAACATACATTTAAAAAATTATGGAATTGGGTTCTCTCTGGCAATAAAATTTCACAATTGGAATTTAAGGCTACCAAAAAATGGGAACCTCATCGCATTGAGCCTAGAACAGGAACTCATTTTCTTCTAACGAACAAAACATGTGTAAGAGGAGTTTACAAAATGCCAAAATCCTTCATAGTGTCCCCAGATCTAGTTCCTTTTTTCCAGGGAAAGCCAAGTCATTGAGAACAATTATTGGCTGTATTGTTATTTTAAAGAGTGTCAGGTTGTATGATAGTGATGGTTATGTTCGATAATTTCAACTCTAAAATGATATTCTATCATTGCATTCTAAAATACTCACAACGTACTATAATTTATGGTATGTGAGTCTGCATAAAAATTCATTTTACGGTTATAATTGCCACCAGATACTAAATTTCATAAGAATGAAAATCTCTTTGACTGGAGGCAGCTTTTACTGTACATTTTGTTCATGTTATTGCACATCATGCAATCACTGAATCCCCTGAATAGCTTCCTTCATGATTGAACTATCAGATTAATTTGGTTCTCTACTATTATAACAAGCACGTGACATTATTACTAAACGATTATCATGGTTATTGAATTTGTTGACATCAACATCGCCCAGGTTGTTTCTCTGTATGGTCATCAGCGATTCCTCGTATTTACTTTTATTCCTTACACAACTACTAATTAGACAATGAACTTCTTTGCAGGTTACAAGCTATAATACGCCATTTAGTTTGTTCTCAAAATCTCCACTCCGACAAAGCAGAGGTTTATCATGCTGCATGGTCAATGTATTTCTTGAACCAACAGTCAGTGAAGTGAATGACCACATATAGTTACAAACAGCATGTTGGCTTGGAATAATTCTTTTTTTAGTATTTTAAAAAACTAATCTATTGTATTGTGATAAGAGGACAAATTCTTCCGCTGTTCCACACTGTTACCTAATCATTGTTATACCAACAAACTAAGCAATAGTTTGCAACACTTACTATAATTTGTGGTAAAATAGTATAATTTTGCGGTGACATAATTTCACGGTAAAATACATTAATTTGAAGATGGCATAATTTCACGGAGAAGACTTGGAAGCACTGATGTGTGTTAACTTTTCTAAATGTATTGTTTAAAATGTATTTTGGATTCGTTAAGCATTTATTTATTTATTTATTCGTAATGCTTATTCAGTTCTGATATTATATAATTAATCTTCATTAACGGATACCAGGTAAATGTGAATGACGCCTTACAATTACTATCCACTGGCAATTCTGGCTTCATGAACTTCTTTTTATGATCGGTGGGAATGTTAATAGGAAATGATTATCTTATGGATGCTTATATAAGATGGATAAGTAAATTGATCAAACATGTCTGAGGTACAAAAAGGCAAGTCATCCGTTGTGTGACTGTGAGCCTTTTGCAGGTTAACCAAGCGTTTCTGCAATTACATCTACTTAAGACTTCAGCAGCCATTCTCAGAGTCTAGAAAATAAATGGGTCCACAATAGATCAGTAATGATCAAGCTGCTTAGAGCTTCGATATCCCACCTCTTCTAAACTAAATCTAAATCTTATTAAGCAGCAAAATAAAATCAATTATCTAAAATTATATGGATAAAAATTTCTTGATGTTACTGTTCCCAGTGAGTACGAAACATTTGCATAAAAGGGGTTGTTTGGTTTTGTGTAACACTTTAGAGTGAAAACCCAAATATCCTCTTACCAGGCATAAGAATTTGGATTGTTTGATAGTTTAAGTGGCTTCGTTAAGATCTTGAAAATAATTAAAGAAAAGTCTCTCAAGAGATTTTAGGACTGGCATACTTCTGACAGTGCCAGCAGCTATTATTTTATTAAATTTTCAAGATAATATTTATCTGATTGATAAATATGTCAGAGGTGAGTAGATTATGGCATTCAGATTTCACATGTGTAACCGTTTGTACGTAGTGTTTAAGATCAAGCTTGAATCTATAAAGATATTTTGGCGCGTCTACATAGTCAAACTTTGTGGTGATGTTGAGGGACTTCTAGTAGCGTATTGTAGTTTGTAATTCAGGGTTGTTTAAGAGAAAGTCTGCCATACTAAAATTAAAAGTTTATATCACACATAGGGCAAGGATCTACTTTATTTGCATATTTATTGTGGGAAATACGTTAACTTCATCTTAGTTAATCATAGTCCCACTTATACACTTTTCAATAATCTCAAATATGTTCGAACATTTAGTGATTTAAATTGTTTTTTTTTTTGTTTATTCTTTCTTTCAATAGTTTGTATCAAAGAATTAGGAATGGTGTTGCAGTGTTGTATCTCTGTCCCAATTACCAACCCACAACTCCCTACAGGTACTCTACAATGTCACACTTGATAGAAATGTTCGGACAAGACGCTATTGAAGCCCCATATCCCGTCCTGCTCTTGTGACGTTCGCTGAGAAGTTTCTGGAAGATGGGGAGTATTGCCAGGTCGAGGAGCTCGCCCTCGGATACTGCCGAACACATAGGAGAGGGCTGTGAGGGACGATGATGCCGTGCCGCCACATTTGGAGTGCTTTGAACCTGGAAATGCAGTACCGATTTCTGCTTGTTGAGTGGAGGTGGCAGCTGTTGTGGATGTCGTGCTGCGGCAGTACCTGGCGGAGGTGTAGGATGATGATGGTGATGGTGGTGATGATGGTGCTCTCGACTCTTCTCCGAAACAGACCGCTGAATCACCGCTTCTGTACAAAGAACAAAACATCATTGTAGTTTGAGAATATTCAGTAACTGAGAGTAATATTGAAGTAATTATTCCAGGTGAAAGGTACAAGTATCCTATGTGCAGAGGTAAATGAAAGATTGTGATCCATTTTAGCTTTTGATAACTTATTTCAGCAGAAAGAAAATAATCTTATGCCATTCTTTTGAAAGTTTTAGACAGGTTATACAGAATAGCTGTTAGAATAATAATGAATGTATAATTGAAGACTTCAGTGCAAGAACTAGATAACGGCTACATTTGGTGAAATTGAGATTTTTACATGAAAATGTAGCCCCTTTTGCCCTCTATCGGTCAGTGAAGGAATTTGTAATAAATAGTACTACTTATTTTTGTCACTATAAGGAGTTGAAGTTTTAACTGTTTCCTGTTTGAATGCAAAATCTAGATAATAACCAGAAATATCCATATCCTAGACGTTCTCGGGCTTCAAGGCAGGTGTAGTGATGAAGAGTCATCGACGTTTCGGGAGCGTGCATCTCTCCCATCATCAGGAATGTACGCTCCCGAAACGTCGATGACTCTTCATCACTACACCTGGCTTGAAGCCCGAGAACGTCTAGAATATGTTCGTCGCCAGGAAAGCTTCATATCCCGGAAATATCCATTTCTTGCACTCAGTTGCCATCTTGCTGGCTCATTGAGCATGGCTGCGAATAGTGAAACAATGTTTGCTGCTGCAAACACAGACTTTGATTCGGACTGATTGCAAATTTATTATAAATATATTTTACATTTGTATGCTTAGAGTTTAAGGTAAAATGTTTACTGTTTATACGAATTATATTGTGATCTTCTATGTAATAAGTTCTGCTGATTCTTCCCCTGCAAAACCTAAAAAAAGTTAAGAAATGAGACAACTGGGAAAGGAATATCATAAAGAGAAAACTCTTGAAATGAGAAGAATATATAACATTAAGAAAATACATTCCTGCAAAGACAGAGCTCCCGATTGCCATTGTAAACGGAAATGTACATCCAAGTCTTCAGAGGAAATGAAAAAAACATCTTGAAGATTTAAATAATTTGAATGACAAGAATGCTCAGGATGCATACCTGATGGGGTTATAGACTGTTATACTAATCAAAGATTAGTATGGTATTTCATTACAAAGGCCAAAGTTTACATTCACAAATTCTGAAATTTACTTTGAAGATACATATAAGAATCTAGATGAATAAAATTATTATTATATAGGCCCACGTCATTTTGTTATAGGAGGCGCCCTGACCTGAGCTTGAATAGGAGGAAAAACAAAAGCCTTACCACCAGAGAAAATGTCTCTGGTAATGAAGATGAGGAAATTGATTTAGATGCCAAAAAAAAAAAACAAAAAAAAACAGAGCTTCATCATTTAAATCCAAGGTAACTTGAACAAGGGAACATATCGTTAAAGTTTCATTTAACACTGGAACTTTATTACTAATTATTATTATTATTATTATTAATTATGTGTCATTATCATTTCTTTATTAGGTATACATCACCAGGCCAGAATTCATGCTTTGCAAAACCGAATTCTGCAGTCTGCATGGAATACAAACGGGTCAAATAGAACGTCTTGCTCAACACAAGAGAATCTCAATTACTCCAACGATTGATAGGCGTGGTAAGCACACGACTAGACCAAATAGAATATAAGATTACATTATAGAGCAGATTTGTGAGCACAAAACAATTAGAAATTATACTTTCTCATGAAATGAGAATACATATAAGAACCGCAATAAATAAAGTACAACAGATTTAGAATCCGTAAATATGATTAATAAAGTTGTTCGATTATCAACTTCAAGTAATCGAATGCTATAAAGATCCTCCACTCATTACTCTAGAAACTCAAGTAAAAGGAAGCATTTGAATGCAGATTTGAGGGTAATGAGAATGCGCATGCTGTATCTAGATAAGTTTGAATCAGAAATATTTTTGGCCATGAAAAGCAACATTAACAAAGAACCTACAGTTACTTATGAATGTTACTTTCACATATTCAACACTAAATTTAATCTTTCTTTTGGTATTCCCCGATAAGATACTTATGAAAAAAGTGATTGCCTGAAGTTAAACACAGAGAAAAAAAGTGATGCAGATAAAGTAAGAGCATTGGAAGTCGAAAGAAATATACATCTAATCAAGGCTCAAAAGTTCTACGATGATCTGAAACCAATAACTAACCTTGCTAAGAATGACTCATCAGTTGAAGCTTTGACTATCAAATACTTCCATTCCCAATATTGGCAGTAGAGGAGCTCTTTTACAAGAGACAACATTTAAGGGGAGTGGTAAATTGCTGTAGTATTTCTAGCATTACAGAATACTAGAACTACTATTAGTGTAATACTAGAAAAGACTAGCATGCCATTAATGTGACGTGTTCCACTCACATGTCTTTCACTCGAAGTTTTGAAAACTATACTGGTAATGGTCGCTAGTATTTCTGGCCCAAGTTTTCCTTCGGAGCCAGAGTTAAGGAGCATTTTAGAAATACTAAACACAGATTATTGAATTACGAGGGGCGTTCAATAAGTCCTTACAAAATCAAGGAAGTTATACAGTATCATCGTCAAAGGTTTTTATTTAGTAACCGTCGTCCATTACCAGATGACAGTTAAAGTTTCAGCTATGTCCATCATGTGGTTTTGTTGCCATAGGCGATTGAATAAAAACTTATTGGGCTTCTTTACAAAGATGGAAAATCAAAAAGTCGAGTTTTATGCGGCGATTGAACACCTCTATTTAAAATGCTTAGCAACCGAAAGATTTAAACACCGAGTTAGACGAAGTTCATGGCACATCTTCCCCTACGTTTACAACGATTTGCAATTAGATAAATGAATTTAAACGTGGCAGCACAAATGATGAACATCGTTCCAGATGACTTTCTCCAAAATTATTGAAAAAATCGAAGATAAAGTTTTGAGTGATTGACGAATTAAAGTTCGCGAAATAGTAGAGGCCACAGGCATATCACAAGTTGTAATGTTCCCAATTTTGCACCAAAAGTTAGATGTGACAAAGGTCTCGGCAAGATGAGTACCGCGTTTATTCTCAACTGTGGATGCAACGTGGAAAGAGTGTACAGTGGAAACGGCGGGATTTTAAAGGAGAACCGGCTCCGAAGAAGGTAAATGTGGTAACATTTGCAGACAAGGTGATGGTCTCGGTTTTTTGGGATGCACGTGGAATAATCTACATTGATTACTTGCAGAAAAGAAGAACGGTAAATGGAGAGTATTATGCATCGTTATTGCACCAGTTGAACGGAGAAATGAAGAAAAAACGCCCTCATCCAGCAAAGAAAAAGATTCTCTTTCAACAGGACAATGCAAGGATGCACAGCAACACCGTTTTGGTGGCGAAAATTGTAGAATTAAGGTTTGAATTAATTACTACAACATCTACCGTATTCACCAGATTTGACTCCCAGTGACCTCCTTTTCTTAATTTTCAAAACTTGAAAAAAGTGGTTCGACGGAAAACGATTCATGTCTAACGAAGAAGTCATCTCCTAGCTGATCCTATTTTGAGGACCTTCCGAAATCCTACTTTTTGGAAGGCTTAAAACAGTTGGAAAATGTGTATCGAGCTAAAAGGAGATTATGTTGAAAATAATAATAATAAAACGAAAAATCTACCAAAATTAATTTATTTTTATATCTTTTTCTAAGGACTTATTCAACGCCTCTCGTCGTTTGTATTTTTGTCATTTAATTACGAAATACATTCAGAAGTTCATTATGTGCAAAATTATATGCCGATAGATTTAATGTCACGGGAAAAACATTTTGAAGCATAGAGATCAAGTAGTGGGCTCTGAGATATTGCTAAGTAATTTGGTCAACAAAATTGTTTTAGTTCCAATATATAGGAACTTATTTTTAGAACTTTCTACATAAAGAGGCTGCCATAAAGGTTACGTCAATAGATTACATACAAATAATATTTTTAACATTAAAATTTGACATTAAGAATAAAATATATTAAATTTGAATATATATTATAATATGTAAAACTTCTTTGATTTTTTCTCTGCCTACTATGTACATAATGTATAGAGAAGGTATTGTATTGTACCCAAAATTTTGACACCGAGATGTCAGCGGAAATATATGTTTTGAGATTCTCTGAATCAACCCCCCCCTCAAAAGAAGCATCGCTTCAGTCTTTTCACAATATTATAGGCCTACTCACCTTGCTCTTGCGTGGACGACCTCACCATGGCGGGCACGTTGGGGGTGGAGGCGTGGTCACCGTTGAGCAATAGAGGTGATGGGGGTGGTGATGGTGCCCGACGCTGATAGTACTGTTGCTGCGGAGGCAGCTGATGAGTGCAGACGGTTTGCTGCTGCTGGTGTTGATGTTGTTGATTGTTAACGCTAATTATTGTTGAACGGTCCACAGGATATGACGCCATATGTGTCAAATTTCCATGCTGACCGACAGAGGGCATCACGGGAACGCTTGTCCTTCGTCGCGCTGCTGATGATGTGGAATCAGAGATCACACCCTGTGACAACAAATTGCTGTCGGTTTATATATGTTAAGTTTCGTGCTTTGAGAATCTACATTTACATGTTGATCACATTTAAAATTAAGGAATACAGAGTCTGGTGTGTTGCACCTATATGCTTTTCCTTACTCAATCTAAAAAATCTTATAAAATCGTATGCCTCTTGTTAATATAAGTAAATCTTCTGCATACGTTTACAACTTTGATTGTTCACTCTAGACGAATACAGTAGACTAAAGCAATATTCAGTGATGATCAAATTAAGAAAACAAAAACAAAAAATAAAGCAAACAAAAAAAAAAAAACTGACCTGTCTCATTTACATGACTTTCTCTACAAACTATTGTTACAAAAATTATTCCTTTACCTACATCATGGTAATGAAGATAAACACTAGCAGAAATGGTTGTTTACTAAGGAAATATACTAGGCTAAAGATACAGTCAAATATTTTAAAAAGAAGCACGCTATGAGATACAATTGAAATACAGTTTTCGCTTTGCACCACCAGTGGTAAAACAAAAGAGAGACGAAACGAAAGATGACCTCCCGTTTGAGAAAAATTGAAACCAATAATGAGAAATAGGTATCTTAGAAACGGTTAACTCTACAAAAAATGTATTTGACATAGAGTGTGTATTTTAACATTTTTTGTGCAGTAGGCTTTTGTCCATGTCCTATGGTTTACAAGTTATGCAGAATTCATCCAGAACAAAGAGGCTTTCAGAGGCTTCTGCTAATGTTTATCCAGATTAAGCATGACGTAGACAAAAATCAATCCTTTGTAAGAAATATTTGTTTGTGGAACAGCTAGAGAAAGTTATATGAATGGAACATCAGATTTTCTTTTAAATCATGGACCTCAAATCGTATAAATATATTTCGATATCGTACTACAGTTTTGAAGCAGGTAAGTAATATTTTTAAATATGTAGATAGTTTTGGGCGTGGAAAAATGGTAAAAAAATTGCCAAAAAAAAAAACAAAGTTTAAATTTGATTTACTTTATAAGTTTCAACATACTGGTAGTTTATGTCCGCAAAGTAGAAAACAAATGTTTTCTTGACGTTTGGAGTCCATGTTATCTTATGATTCTTTTAATTATTCAGTTTTTGTCAAATTATGTATGTATATATATGTATATGTATGTATGCATGTATGCATGTATGCATGTATGCATGTATGTATGTATGTATGTATGTATGTATGTATGTATGTATATATGTATGTATGTATGTATGTATGTATGTATGTATGTATGTATGTATGTATGTATGTATGTATGTATGTATGTATGTATGTATGTATGTATGTATGTATGTATGTATGTATGTATGTATGTATGTTATTCACTGTAATTGGGTACTGCCCGGTGGCAGAGTTAAATTCACTTGCAATAATAATCTTACAGTTAAATTAAGAAAAATAATAACATATATTCATGTCCTTTTTAAACACCTAACTACTTATTATTTAGTATAGCAATACTATGTAAATTATCACCATGTTTATACAAAGTTACTAGGAAGCCTCAACATTAGTGCTATACACCACTTTTTGAGCTCCTTAATTTCTTGACAATATTTACTTTAATTAACATCTAACATTTATTTTCTTTAAATTATCCCTAAACTTCTTTAAGGTCAAAGGGCAGCCCAAGGGCTGCTACAGGCAATTCATTCCATTCTTAAGTCGGTTCTGTATCTTCTACCCTTAATTTTATGCAAATGATCATTTCCTCCGTGGTATGTCGGGTTTTCTAACCCCTTTCTAAGGTCCATCCATGCATTTAAACGAGTATAACCTTTAAATGGTGCGGCTAACCTGTGCCTTTTACGCCTAACTTTTAGCGGCTGCCATGATGCAAAGCTGCGAGTGATAAAAACATCTACGCAAACGTACCTGTACATTTCCAGCAGAACTGTTGCTCTTAACACTGGAGCGGCGGCGAAGCGCTGCAGGTTGCTGAGATGGGGGTGGCATAGGGCGATGCCGGTTGAATTGTTTCGGAGGCGGCAATATTGTCTCCTCTTCTAACTGCTGTTGCTGCTCCGTGACATCGCCAAAACTCACCACCTTGGCCAGCCCACAGCCCGGAGGTGGTGTGGGCAGTCGGGGGCGGTCCAACGGCTTTTCCTCTCGCACATGTGCTGCCTCCTCTTCTTCAGGTGCTGGCACGAAGTGCGCGTTGGTCTCACCGCTACAAGGAAGCGGCTTCTGCTGCGCAGTAGTTATAGAGCTTTTCTGCTCCAGAAGAGGCTCAGAGTCATCCCCTCGACTGATGAGCAAAGACCGAACCTACCACAGAACGAAGACCATTGTTTAACCTTATACTATCAACATTTTAAGACTTACATCCTTATTAATGTTTAATTACTTTATAGAAATACTTTTCGGTTTATGTCTTTCACGAGAGTTCAAAGATGCTACATAATAACATAAACATGCAGCATATAAAATGACGCAGTCGTTTTAGTACTAAGCTTTCTTCCAAGAAGTATTTGAATGTTGAACCGATCCAGTTTAGTCGAGTGAATGGAGTCATGTGCTGCACAGTAGTTTATGTTGTTAAGGGATTACTTAAGCCACCTCTGCCATTACCAATCCCACCTCTTATCTGCTTCTGACATTCCACTTAATGTCTCTCTTAATTCCCCATTTTCCATCACTCCTGAGTCTAAACCTATTTATGCTTATAGTTTAATGTTTGGCTAATGCAAATTAAATCTACTGACTCAAATGTGATGATTCACCTACTTTAATGCTATATACAAAATTACAATGCTATCTAAAATTACGTTTTGATTTAGCAATATATTAAAAACAGAAAAGCAACTTCCTGATGACAAAAATATGTAACGAAAAACTAACACTATTTGAAATTAGCTTAGTGTTAAAAATACGAAGTTTGGAGTCTCAAACAGCATAAAGATAAAATTGAAGAGATTAAGTAAATATAAGAACATTTCACATTTTGAGATTTTTTTTTCTATCACCGCTCGACTCCATATGAGAATGCCTCTTGAATGTAGGCTGACTAGGCTGGACATAAGACATTGTGTACCACCGATGAAAATTGAGAGCCCTTCCTTTGACCCTAGGCGTTCGGAAATGAAACAAATGCTTGTTCAGTATACCATATGGAGACGGCTATCAGTGAAGCAAGAATCGAATATACCAACTGGCCCTAAACTCGAGCGAGCTCAATTATGTTGGAAGGCATGAATGGTAACTTAGTCACTAAATCTCTTTCATAGACCTCCTTTACCTAACCTGACGTTTGTTCATAGGCTAATGCGCGTGTGTATTAAATTGAAATCAATAAGGAATTGAGTCAGCCAGGTCTGGTTTGGATCAAAGATGATGGGAGATTCTGTCAACATTACATAAAGAAAAAGACAGTGGGAAACCAAAGTCATCTTCAAGTTTCAATGCACATGGCATACAGTATTTTGGAAAAAGAATTATAGATTCTTGATACTAGATCATTTAATAAGAAAGTGATGGTAAATGTATAAATATAATTTTAGTGAGAAGGCCTTAGCATTCAGTTGCACTTTGGCTAGCCCGTTTCTACATCTCATGTTTGAAGATCTCGTAATGTCATTATTATGTCAGTATAGCAATTGTTTAAGTACAGAACTTAAAGAAATTTTGATAAAGTTATCACCGAAATGTTTGTGATTTTGTTATATCGATATCGTTTATAGTGATCTATGATCGATATTGTGTTTATTTCAATCTCCTAAGTTCCTCTCAAAAGTAACATCCGACAGGATAACTATCGAAATGTAGCTTTTCATGCTATTTTTGAGTGAAAAAAGTGGAGGTTAGAAAGCTTACATTTATTCATTCTGAAGGTTTAGAAATGTGTTTATCGTAGTGTTTTGTGTTTTATTTTGTCACATTTAGCAAGTCAGCAGCTAGAATTATGCCCATAAATGGTGTATTTTAAGCTTGTGCTTCTCCTTTTGCCGTGTTTGATGCCATTTTCATGTGTCTCGGGTTCATCTACTCCACACTCAGATCGGGTCTGGGAGATGAATTTGATTCTCCGGTCGGTGCACTTGAATTCCGGGGAACGCTTTCTGTTAGGATGTAAACTGTTAACATTGCTGTTTTAATGGCTTAGCTGACCTTTTTACTTTCTCTACATGTACTATGTACAGAGTATATAGAGAAGGTATTGTAATGTACCCAAATATTCGATACCAAGATTTCCCGAAAATACATGTTTTAAGCCCCCCCTGAATCCAAAAAAAGCATTTTTAGAAAAATGTCTGTGTGTGTGTCTGTCTGTCTATCTTTGTGTGTCTGCGTGTGTGGCTGTGGGCAGCACAGCATAGCTCAAAAACGAAAACTCCGTTTAATACCAAACTTGGTATTTAAGTTCACTATCTTCCAAGGATGCGACACGAAGATTTTCAAGAAAATCTCCCCAACACAAATTACCTTTTACCTGGAAAATTTTTCGAAAATTTTGATTTTCTTAAAAATGGCTCTAACGATTTGGATTAAAATCCCGTATATTAAATTTATTTACATCCCAAATAAAATGTATATCTTGAATTTCCTGAGAATAACCTCCAAATACATCTTTATTTTGGATTAATTTTGCCAAATTTTGTTTAACTGCTAAACCGTAAGAGATAGACAGAATGTTAATGCACAAAAATATAGATCTTGTCAAAACATATGATTTATGCCATTTACGTTTTTGTTATGGAGGTAACTGTTTCCGAGATATTCTTTGTTATTGGTTTCAGTTGTGAATTACTTAAACTTTTCTAAGACAGGAAGTGTCTGTTTTCTTGTTCTACTCCTGACCAAGCAAAGAAGCGATTTACAATGGCAATCGCGTAACGATAGCTTTTAAAACATTTGACTATCACTTTAACATAGCGCATTCCTTTAGTTACCTTCAACGTATAATGAACTAATTGATAAGAACATTCTGCTAATGTTTATCTCGATTAGCATTGTATGGAAAGAAGAATAATCTTTTGTAAACATTTTGTAGAGCAGCTAGAGAAAGTCATGAGAGTGTAACACATCAGCTTTTTTTCCTACTTGAGCTTTGCTCGTATTTTGCCTTTGTCTTTGGGCTTCGAATTTGTAAAGCTTACGCCGTATCACAAAACAATAATTTGATAAGAGTTTTCTCATAATTGCATTTTATAATTACGTGTGATAGCTCTGTATTCAGAGATCTTGGTTTTATTTAAATTGTTATGTGTTTATAGTTTTATTTAAGCTTTTAAAATGTTTATAATTTATTGTTAATTGTTATACTTTTTGGGGTATATTTAAATTGTTAAAATCTTCATAGCTTGTCCAAAATACTATATTTAACCCTTTTAGTACCAACCCGGATAACAGAATGCTGTTTGAAGTGTGCCAAGCATTTTAGAACAGAATGCAGTGTTTTAAATTATTAGTAATAAAATGGCTACCAAATGATATAGGGTTCTGAATCGTTTTTTTATTTTTAGTAAATCTATTTGTCTACTGTCTAATATGTATTATATGAATAAGAAGTTTCCTCAATATTTTTAAAAAAAAATTAAAAAGTAAATAACATTTTGAAAATAAAATGAACAATCCCAAAATAATCAATAATTAGGCATACAAAAACTTACTGTACAGAACGTTCAGGTTAATAAAATGAAAGTACAGATATATCTTTACTAAAAGCAATCTGTTTTGGTCTGGTGTTTCATATAACCAGCAATTGAAAAAATTACAAAAAACACACAAATAGAAATAATAATGGAAATGGCATACAGCAATAGGATACAGATTTAACGTAGATTACTGTATACATTAGCACCTGTGTTGTTGGGTAGCTAAATAGCTGACTCCCATTGTTTGCGTCGTCTGGTTACACCTCCGTAAGTCCATTTTGATAAGTACACTGATTATTTGCATGCATACGAGGAGTGCTCACTATAAAATACTAAAAAAATGTGCTATTAAAATATTCATTCATCATTTTATATTTTGTGTATATTTTCGTAATTATTCAGATACAGCTACCTAACAAACTATGTTAATTGTGAGAGAAGTTTGCATTTGGTGCTGAAGATTCATTTACCCCTTAAGACTAATATGTAATGCATATGATATTTAGAATTGAATAAGAGAATATAACTAACATGGTCATCATCAAGATCGTGTTGGTGGTTAGCCTGGTACTGAGGTTGACAGTTGTAGACTGGACTACATACCGCAGCTGCAGGAGGTGCTCTGTTGGTATCCTGCTGCTGTTGCTGTTCCTTGTTGCGCAGACATGACGTGACTGGCGTCCCTGGCGGAGGAGGCTGCTTTGTCCCAGACACTGCTATTGCAGGGGGTTTCGTACAGAAGGAAGTCTTCTTCCTATACAGCAACATCTACATTAGGGACTGGTTACCAGTACAATGTTGCCATAACATGTTATCAATCCCGAGATGTTATAAATCACCTGAAAGTGAGTGTACATCTGCCATAACCAAGTAATGTGAAAAAATTGACTGATTAAAATGAAGTTTGCAGGTTTCAGAGACCAAGTGCTACTGCATTTAATAAATCATAATGTTTAGGTTAGCTTCAGAAGTTCTTATGGAAAAGTGGTATAAGTCATATGATGCTTCCTAAAAAAAACTGGTGCACTTTTCTTTCAAAGTTTTGGTTGTAGAGTCGCCATTTTTACTTTCTATAGAACCTGTGGACATACAATGTGCATGCAGCTAGAGAAACTATTGTATTATCGCATGTTCACTGGTTTTAGTAGTGTTTTATTAATTAAGAATTAATTAATCTGAATTAATTGAGATTTGATTATTGCATATTCTTAGAAAAATACAAGTTTTGTTATAAGCTAATGAAGTAATAGGATGGAAGTGACTAGCCTCTTCCGATGGCACTCCCAAGAGGACTTTTTGATGCCACAAACTTCCGTTGGTCTACCTGCACATTCGCACTTTGACGTCACACAGGATATTCTAGAACATTTAGGCATTTGGTGCTGATTGGCTCAGACTAGCCACTATCAGGGCGTTGGTTCTCCATATTAGGAGAACGGCCACCATGCTGGAATGCCCTTCCGGGACGCCGCTAAATCTATTTAATGGACGGCAGACCCGATCTCCAGGTCTTTTTGTCTTTGACCGTCGGGGAACCTCTAATTTGGTTGTGTGGGACTTGGGGCATCGCTTCGGGGCCAACCGGCCACCATTTCGACCACTTCATCTCTCACCTCGCCTAGACACACCATGATATATTTCTTAAGGCAAAGCTTTATGTTAGTACCCCACAATCAGAATAATATTGGCCTGGATGGATTAATGGAATAGTTTGCATCCCCCACCTTTGTAAACCAAACATTCGCTACCAACAAATGATTTAATCTTACTTAATATATTAACTTAATTTAAGTCCCTTTGTTATCATTGCTCTACCATCTACCTTCCTTTTGTCCACTCTCTAATAGCTATCCCCCACGTCACAGAATCATGTTCGCGACAGTATTCCACCCAAAAATTCGATGTCGGGATTTAACCGGAAACATATATTTTGAGGTCGTCTCCTTAGCATGGTGGTAGCGCAGCTGCTTACCAAGCGGGTGACCTGGGTTCGATTCCCAGTACCGATGTGGGGATCTTTCCCCCGCTGGGAGACCTGGACCGAGGTGCACTCAGCCACGTGAGGTTCCTGGGGGACCAATTGAGGAGCTGCTTCATGGGGAAGTAGCGGCTCCAGGTCATTAGGATCCAGGAGGGATTCGAGGCGCTGACCACGTACGGTAGGCCAAGGTTCCTTGTCAGCTGTCGTGCCATGGAGTTATATATATATATATATATATATATATATATATATATATATATATATATATATTTGGGGGGCCCTCGAATCCAAAAAAGAAAGAAAAATATTTTTAGAAAAACGTCCGTGTGTATGTGTGTGTGTCTGTGGGTAGCATAGTTCAAAAACGAAAATAGCATTAAATACCAAGTTTGGCATTTATGTATAGTATCTTCCATGGACGCGAGACGATTTTCTCAAAAATGGTTTCATTATTTTGATTTAAATAGTGTACCTATATTAAAGATATTTACTTCACAAATTAATTGTATATCTTGAATGGAACACATACGATTTTATTCATAAAATATTCCCTAAATATTATAAATTTATTAAACACAAAATCACTCGGTCTCTGAAACCTCCGAACTTAATTTTAATTAAACCAATTTTGTTAGCAAAAATTGAAGATGAAGTTACGCTATTTGGTTGTGACAGATGTACATTTGCTTCCTGGTGTCCCAAAGCAATCGATAATTATATTTGCTCTTAGTATCACACTATACGAGACGTTCTATTACGTATAAATACAAAGTAAAATAATCATTACTGACAACATTTAATCACCAAGCTTACAGATTTGTACTTTCCGAAACAAGTTTTTCTTTTCCATATATCCTTTATATGTATGTAATTTTCTTTTAATGCGACGAGAGGAGTATTTGCGCCATTTCGTACCCTTGCTAGACGTTTGTTATGCCACTTCATCCTTTGAGTGACTTCATAAAGCGTTCTCTTACCTTAAACCTATCAAAATGATATTACCGCAGCTGATGCTCAACTCTAATAGCAACACAAAAAACAAGATAAGAGGACAAAGAAAACATTTACCTGGCAAGGAGGTTGTTAATTCGTACAAAGAACACAATTTCAACACTATCAGAGAGCGATCAGCTCTTAAAAGATTTTATTGTCGTTTTAGCATTGTGTATTCCATTATTCCCGTTAAAACTATAAAACATGTAATAAAACCATTTCAGCTAATGGCTATCTTGAGTAGCATGAAGTAGATAGAGAAATACGTTTTTGTATAAATAGTTTGTTGCAGAATAGTTAGAGAAAATCACGTGAATGTAACACGTATTTCATTTTTAATGATTCATAATGCTTCTGGAAAACATTAACAGACATTAATCTGTTAATAAAACCTATTGGAGGTGCTATTATCATTCGATAAATAAAATAAATTTAATTTGATTTATGAACGCTCTTTAACTACTTTGGTTATCAGTGTTCCATACTATATTGGGTGTGAGGAACTGCTAATGTTATTTAGAGCTCTTTTAGATGTTTGAGGTTGTTTTACTTATGTTATTGAATACTGAAATGACATTGAAAAATGGAGAATGTTGTTGAATATTTTCAAGACTTCGGGGGGTTGAGTTTTAGTACCACCAGCAACAAGGTTGACATTCATAAAAATCCGAGGTATCTGAAATCAATGGAACCATTAAGGAGAGTTTTGATGCATCATGAAAAACTTCATTGCTGGATGTGTACAATGGTACTAAGAGGCATTCTGAACGCGGACGAATTTAAAGAGTACAACACAGCCAAAGTAGGAGGACGATGGATTTTTTTTGGCATAAAAAAAGCTTCCTTAGCATGGCTTCCTTCGGAGGAGAAAAAAAAAGCCATTGGTTCAGTGTTGTAGATTTACGGCACATAAAAGAGCCTCAAAATGGCCTCTGAGCAAAATTAAGTGGTCTTTCATGCCCATTATAGAATGGGATGCTGAGAAGCACAGCAGTTAAAGAGCGTCCATAAACAAAACTTAATTTCATTTACGGTCAAAATAATATTTATGTCTTATTTTGTTGCTGATGTGCTTCAAAGTGTGTCTACGTTATTTTGAGACAGATTGGAAGGTATTCTTTCATCTTGGAACAGATTTACTCTTTAATGAATGGTACAGAACTATTGGTACAGTTATGTTGATGTCAGAGTAAGTTTTGAGAAACAAGTGAATATTGCTTCATATTCACTTTATTTTAAATAAATATTTTACACAACTTAAAAAAAGTCAAACATTTCTTAGAAGAGACTGAAAGATAAATATTTTCTGTGTGTTTCAATAAATTTTGAATTAAAATAATGTACACTCTTAAACTTATAATAAGTTTTAGACATTTTCGTTACTTGAACGCACCATTTAGCCACGAGATTATACATGGCAGCATTAAAGATTCACAGAAACATATTTTGTTTGTTTATTGCGCTTATGGCTTGTTTTTGAAACAGTGGAATAACAGTTACAAAACTGCTCATTTTAAAAGTGTCGAGTATTTTGTTATGTTACTCGTTTACAGCAAATCGCACAGTATTGCGACAACTGTGGCAATAGTTTAACAAAAAAAAAAAAAAACTTTACGTTAACGTTAGGTTAAAATCATATTAATTTTCTGTTTATTTGCGTTACAAAAACGTTTATCGTTTAATAATGCCTAGTATCTTGATATGCTGATCATTTACGTCGAAACACATCGTCATGCGGCAACTGTGGCAAGAATTTATTGAGAATATTTCGATTTTGAACAATTTCTCTAAACGTTAAACAGAGGTTCTCGTTGAGCTTTTGTTCTTGCCTTGCTTAATTTATTTACAGAGTTTTATAACTTACACAGAAAGGACATATAATATTGTAACTTGAAATTTGCAATTTTTTATATAAATAATATAATTAACATAAACAATTAATATATTAAATAGTAAATATATATTAACTAAGAGGGAGGAATAGAGCTCCTTTCAACCCCTCACTGGATCCGCCTATGTGCAGTATAAAGTTAACGGATCGCATTTGCCTTCTTTTAACTTTGACCTTATGGGTAGTTATAAAGAAGTGCTGGCCTCTGTAAGTTTATAAACAGACACAGGAATTGCCAAGCATTAAATCCACAACAAAAGGAAGTTAAGTAAAACTGTTACTGCCTTAACAGTGAAATTAGAGCAACAAATGTAAACACTTGAAAAAATGGTTTTCTTCATAGTAAACTAATATAAATTCCAAGCTTTAAGGATATATACAGTTTTTTCAGTTAAGGCAATTAAACTTCCACTAACTCAAGGTGTAAATACACACTCATGCTTAGGCATGCTTAACTTAAAACTTTGTTTTCTTGCAACTATTTTTCAGCATTGTTGCACTCATGATGCTTTATTATTTCTCAAAAGAACATAAAATATATTGTGCATATATCAGGTGGCCTAACTGCCCGTTTTGATGTATGCAGATAGTTTTGGTGCGTTAGAAGTTGTAGCACTCAACGGTGCTATTTTAAGTTCAAGAACTGGGAGAACTGGGCGAGAGCAATCTTCGTTTCACCACTCACAATGAACATGACCGCTCACTGTCCTCGCTGATAGCAAGACGTGTAAAGTGAAGGTCACTCACGCCAGTACTCCATTGAAGGATTTAACTTTAACTAGCCCCGTTAGGTTCTGCAACTCTTTTAACACACTAAGGAATGTTCGCACACATTAAATGCAGGGTGGTTGAGCAAACTGGTAATGCTCTAGGTTTGAAAAATAAATTACAAACTTTTGAAAACTCAAGAGCTTTGTAAAGCAGAAAAAAGTAATGTTTCTATAATAATTAGGGCTGATAATAATTGAAGTCTTAGAACCAGAGTTGCTGTACATCTGGAATTTTTATGTGAACATTTAAACTCCTTGAGGACATTTTTGATATATCCAAGTTGTTTATTCAGACAATAAAAATAGTATTTAAACTATTCAAAATGAAAATATTGATTCATTTCTTAAATATCACTCACTGTTATTGTGAGTAATAACTGGTATACATTTCTTACAATTTCGGTATTTTCCAAATTTCTCAGATACATTAAATTAACGTAGGATATAAGCCTCTCACAACCTGTACAGTCTGTCGTTTGCAGACAGCACTCACTGGACTATGTTTACCTGCCCGGTAATGACTCACGGCCACTGTTGTGTTGCTGTAATATTTTGAGAGTAGAAAAACTGAAGCCACATGCTTAGCAATTCCTGTGCCTGCTTATAGCGAAATTATTGCTAACTGTGAACTAATGAAGAAGTAAATAGCAAGAGAATGATCTCACCTTTGCTGAGAGGGCGTCTCGACGCTGAGGTTCACGTATTCGCCGTCCTGCGAGGAGTTGAGCGAACACAGGGATGAGATCTCCGTGGTCTCTGTGCCAGAAGGGGCTGAATGTTAACAATGCAACAAAAGTGCGGCATCAGCAGCAAGCGTTAAGCCGAGCGGGGAACACTACCTGCTCTTTCTCGCAATTAAATGCGCATGCGCCGAATCGAAGAGCAACTGAGCCTCACAACTGAATTAAAATATAAAACGGGTAATTTTTTTTAGAGATTTCCTAAGCGATGCAAGTTTCTCCAATACTCCTTCGATTCGCACATGAGCATATAATCTCAAGAAGCTGCCAACTCACATATAATTCTAACACTGCATAAGGGATCATTCACAATGAAAATCAAGCATTAACATAACAACATAAAATTTAGACATAAAACTACCACAATGTTGTCGTTCACAACGGCAAATGGAAGCATAAACAGCAGCCAATCATAAGATAGCAAACAAATTAAGACAAATGTGGTGTAACTTAGGGCTCCATGGACACCCGGGTCATTTGAGTGCCATTTGATAGCTTTCATTCATCATCTGATATACCAGGTTAAAGGACGTTAAAGAAGAACAACATACATCGAGCTTTAGTTATGGCTGTTCTTTAACTGTTGTGGTTCTCAGCGTCTCATGCTATATTAGACATGAGAGATCACTTAATTTTTCTAGAGGCCTCTTTAACACATTTAAAGTTCTTTTACGTGCCTAAATATACGACTTGGGACCAACGGCTTTACTTCCCTTCCAAAGGAAATCATGCTAAGGATTTTTATGCACGCTGGGTTTGGGCTCGCGACTTTGGAAATTAAAGCCTAGCATACTACCTCTAGACCACGGAGGATGAGAGCGTGAAACAACTGAGTGGAATTTAAATTACTTTAGGATTCTGACAGTTCACTTCGAAGGCTGAAAGAAGGGTGGCTTCCATGTCAATGGCGGTGACCACGCCTCGCCACATACTTCAACCAACTATAAGACAGGGGGGTAAAGAGGATGGCTAATTGGTCAGAGTTGCGTGGTGAGGCGTGGTCACCAACGATGCCATGGAAATCATCGCTCGCTTAGCCTTCGAAGAATGTGGATCATAAAACAATTTAAATACCAATAGTGACCTATTTTTTGCCGTCAAAAAGGAGGGTATGAGCAGTTGAGTGCACGGAATCGTGATGATATAATGTACAGTGATTTATATTGGTAAGGAAATAGTAAACTACATCTGCCTGCCCCTAACTGAATCTACCAATTAATGTTTTCCCTTTTTCCTTCGGTTCTGAGCTTGAAACTGACTTGTGTTCACAGCATAATGTTTGAGTGCCCAACTTTTGACATGAAACCGATACGAGATCGACTCTTTCAGGAACTGTGGACCTTATTGCAAAGCAGTCTTCCAACTATTCATGTGAAGTGCTTTGGTACTCCTCCCTTTTCGCCCTTCACCTACGCCTGCCCTTTTTAACAGGCTTATTCGAGTGTGTCGGAATTGAATTTAAATCATTAAAACATTAGTTCAGCAATGGTTGTGAGAAACCAAGATGATGAACTAAACTAATATTTAATGCAGGTTTCCGTGCACTATCTGCACATAATCAAAATTAAAAGGCGCTAGCCACCCGCTTAAAGTGCGTTAAGCCCACAAATGAGCCATCTACCATTACAATTTGTTTTGCTGCGGCTTTTATAGATAATCCAGCGGTTCCTGGCCATTAATCTTACATAGAAAGCAGTTAGCAAGCCAACTCACGTTGACAGAAAAGCTGATGTAAGATGACAGAATACACATGTGGAAGTGTAGGAATAAACTCTCTCTGATTGGCTACTTTCTAATGTCTGACGTAGACATAAGTATGAAAGCTTGAAGGTTGCAAACATCTTGTTTAAGTTATACGTTTATGGTAAAGTTTATGACATCTTCAATGTGAATACATCTATAAAGATAGTATACAACGAGTTTCTATGCTTACATTATGCTTATGTCAAAGTTTCATTGTGAATGCTCCCTAAGGCTAAATGGAGAAATATGCTTTTATCTACTGTGCACAACAGTGCAATCCATTACTTCTTTATTACTTTTACATGCATCATTCACCACCTATAGCAAACCTAGAGGACCAAGGCCGTTAAGTATGAACTCTCAGTTCAGAGCTGCCAAAGCCTTCCTGCTGATTAAGTTTTACTTTCTCTATACGCACTATGTACATACTGTATAGAGAAGGTATTGTAATGCACCCAAAAATTAGATACCGAGATATCACCGGAAATACGTGTTTTAAGACACCCTGAATACAAAAAAATCATTTTTAGAAACATGTCCGTATGTGTCTGTCTATCTGTCTGTGTGTGTATGTGTGTATGTCTGTGGGCAGCGCAGCTCAAAAACGAAAAGACCGTTAAATAGCAAACTTAGTATTTAAGTACATCTTCCAAGGATGCGACACAAAGGTTTTCAAGAAAATCTCCCACCCCAAACTACCATTCACATGGAAACATTTCGAAAATTTTTATTTTTTAAAAACTGGTTCTAACGATTTTGATTAAAATATCGTATATTAAATATATTATACCTGACAAATAATATGTATATCTTGAATTTTCTGGGAATAGCCTCTGAAGACTACTTTATTCTGGATGAATTTTACGGAATTGTGTATAACTAGTAAACCGTAAGAGATGGACAAAAACTTACCACACAACATTTGTAGAACATATTAAAACATACATTTTATGTTATATACATTTTTTTCGTGGAGTTGATCGTTTTTTTTAGATATTCCTTGATTTTTGGTTGAAAAACTTATACTTTTCTCATACAGGAATTTGTCAACTCGTGTCCATATAAACAAAGGAACTTCAGTCACATAAAAATCAGCTTTTGACTATCACTTTAGCCTATGGTGCTCCCTTTTTCGCTTCTACTTACAAGGAAGCAAGTAATAAGACTATTTTTGCTAATTGTTTCTCGATGAGCATGAAGTAAATAGAAACATGAGCTTTTTAACAATAATTTGTTGAAGAGATGTAGAGAAAGTCATGTGAATGGAACACATCAGATTTTTTAATATATTTCTTTTTAGCATTTTCTCAGTATTAATAACTGTGAAATACCGAGCCTAGGCCTGAAACGTTTGCTTCTAAAACTATGGTTCCAAATACTTATTTCTTTTAATGTATCATCAATTTCTACCACATGTGCGCTATAAATAGTAAGTACGAGCATTTAGCACTAATACGACACTGGTGGAATGGGTGTTTCAAAAATGGAAGTGTCCATGCCATACTTTGTCTCTGCAGCCGGTCTCAATTTATTTTTTAAGTATTTCATGCCGTTTCAAAAGAGAATTGCCAAAGTACAGTTATAATAGTGGACCTGGTCTTAAGTGGCGTCCGTAATTTGCTAAGGCTTTGGCTTAAGCTTAAACTGAGAAACCGGCCATTATCCATTCTAGATTTAAAAAAAAAAGTTTAATTGGCTAATCCAAGCAAGCCAAGTTATTTCTATTTTGAAAAACAAAATAGTTTGATCAGACCTAAGATAAAACATCTGTCTTGATGATCTTATTGTAATGATAAGAGAGTAACATGTTTTAGACAAATGCCAACCTAACTAAACTAAAATCTGTGGCACAATAGCCCGAATACGGAACAAAGCCTACTTCCCAACCGCTGTGTCTCCCACTTCTGCCCATCAAAGGTGTTTTTGAAGGGTGGGACGAGGTCAGCGCCCCGTATCCTATCCGGCCGATTAATGTGGTACACTCAAAGACATTAAAAATACGCCTGGAAATGCTTATCGTAAGACGGGATCTTTTCGCTGACAACCTCATCTATAAATTGAATTGTTAATTAATTAAATCTATAATTTTGACTTTGATGTAGATTTAAATTGAATATAAATTTACTTTGAATATGGATGGAATTGAAAAATATAAATAATGTAATTATTTAATTTTAAAGTTTTGTGATTATTATGTAATTGGAGGTAATTATAATATTAAGTTTTAGAGAAATGTAAAAATTATAATTAGGAATTGTAAGTTTTTTGATGTAACATTTTAAACTTTTTACTTTAAATTTTATGATAAGTAAAATAGTAATTATAAGCATACAATGTTAAGTAATAATAAAATAATAGTAAGAACAATATAATTAAGCTAGTTATTAAAATAATACAATGGTTTTTAAAATAAAATATATGTATAATATAAATAAATAATAGAAAACTATTTTTAATAAATATTAATAATAAAAATAATAAAACTACATATTAAAATTAGATAATAAAAATATTAATATATATTAAAATTCAAAATTATAAGAATACTAATATTAATTAAACCGAAAATTATATTAAATTAAATATTAAGACACAGTATAATTTATATCTAATAATTATGAATTTAATTGGTACTTATAACATTTTAGGCTAAATTAGGTTAAGTTTATATCTGTAAATTTAAATTGTACACTTAAATTTGCAATTTGTATAAGTAGTAATAAATGTATAAATTCTGGATATTTTACCCTGGTTTAAGTAATTAATTACCAGGGTTTAATACACAGGTTTTATTTCATTTTTATGTCTCTCATCTGTTTGCTAAGCTCTTGAAAGCTCAGTATAGATCACATTACCGAAGGGAAGGGATTGGACATGAAACGCAACCTGCGACAAACGAAGTTCTCAATTGCGAACTGGTGATCCCTAAACTTTCTGGTTGGACAGTACTCCAACTCTCTTACCGGGTGATACAAAATCAGATTAATCTTTTCTCTGCGCTACATACTGAAGCAGCTCTAATGACAAGGTAATTCGCGCACGTGGTCGACAAAGTTAACACCTGCTTATACTGTTCTGACGGAGAGTCGAGCAGACTGAGGGATAAAGAAGTAAATTGTCCAGTCCGTTTTGACTTTTCTTACTCGCGTGATATGTTGAACCAGAATGATACCAATGAACATTGTCTTAAGACGCATTCAAACATTCACATTTTCAGTAAAATCACAGGGCCTGGCGTGTTTTATTGTCTTTGTGTGTGCAAGCAACCTAAAATATAAACCTAAATGAAACAATTAGCATTTCATTATTTGATTCCATTGGTCTTCAAATCTGTAAGAGCAAGTATTGTGTATGCATAACTGTTTATCTACTCCTGATTCTAATTTTATTAATGTCTGTATAAATAAGTTTTGAAACACGTGAATTCACGATTCGCAACTATGCCGGTTTTAGAGAAAACTTAGTTACCATATTATACTAGAGATAATTTCAGCGACTATTTCATGTCAAAATCGCCTTAAATATGAGAAGTAGAACTGCAGAGTTTAATACACACGATACGGGTGTAAAACTGTTTCTGGGAACTAAGACGAGAAGTTTAAAATTTAACTAGACCTCATTATCACAAATCTTCTTTACCCTAAACTTTGTGGTAAAAAGCATATATTTTTAGTTTCTTTCCACGTCCTATGTACACAGTGTATTGTATTATTTCCGAAGAATTGATACGAGATTTCATCGGAAGTGCATGCTTAGACACCCCCAGAAAAAAAAAATAAGAAAAAGATCAGTGTGTGTGTGTGTGTGTGTGTCTGTGGGGATAGCATAGCTCAGCAATGAAAAGTCAGTTAAATAACAAACTTGGTATTGAAGTTAAGCATCTCCCGAAGATGCGACACGAAGATTTTCAAAAAAATACCCCACCCAAACTAACATTTACAGGAAAAAAATTCGAAAATTTTGCTTTTATCAAAAATGGCTCTGACTATTTTGATTAAAGTACCGCATATTAAAGATGGCAAAATATATATATATATATCTTGAATTTTCCAGGAAAAGCCTCTGAAGACTTCTTTATTCACGATGAATTTTGCTGAATTTTGCTTAATTGATAAATCGTAAGAGATACACAAAAACTTACAATATAAAAATGTATATATCATTAAAACACGTAATATATGTCATTTATTGTTGCAGAACTATTGTTGTGGAACTGACTGTTTCTGAGATATTCCTTGTTATTGGTTTCAGCTTTAAAATACTTATTTTTTTTTTTCATACGGGAATTTGTCAACTCCTGGCCATACAGACAAAGGAATTTCAAGATCCCCTCAATAGTGTGGCGGTGGCATCCCTAGCATCACATTCAACAGGCCGCGAGTTTGAATCTCGCTTAGAATGGTTAGCCAGATAAGGTCTTTTCGGGGTTTTCTCTTATCCTGAGAAGCCCATGAGTCCCGAGATAGTTTGAGCATCATTTCACCGATCTCATTCATCCTCCGATATGGCTAAACCAGGACGTTAAGCTATAATAATAAATACATTAAAAAAAAGAAAAAGGAATTTCAATCATATAGCAATCAGCTTTTAAAAGGTTTGATTATTGCTTTAGCCTAGTGTATTCCCTCATTTCCCTTCTACTTACAAGGAAGCAAGTAGTAAGACCATTTCTGCTAATTTTATCTCGATTAGCATGAAGTAGAGCGAAGAATAAGCTTTTTAACAAAATTTGTTACAGAGACGTAAAGAAAGTTTTAGTTTTTCTAGCCTGTATCTACAATACACATAGTGGATAGAGAAGGTACTGCATTCCACCCAAAAATTCGATGTCGAGATTTCACTGTAAATATGCTTTGAGGTTCCCTAAGTCCGATTTTTTTTTAGAAAAAAGTCTGTGTGTATGTGTGTGTATGTGTGTGTGTGTCTGAGGGCAGTATCGCTCAAGAGCTAAAAGACCGTTAATTACTAAACTTGGCATTTAAGTTTGGTATCTTCCAAGAATGCAGCATGTAGATTTTCAAGAAAATCCACCCAAACCAAACTACCCTTTACATGGAAAAATGTTTGGAAATTTTGTTTTTCTAAAAAATGGCTGTAACAATTTTGATTAAAATATTGTATATTAAAGCTATTTACATTTTAGGTAAATATAATAAAAGTATATTCTGAATTTTCTGGGATTAGCTTCTGAAGATATGTTCATTGTGGATGAATTTTGTATAACTGTTAAACCGCAAGAGACAGATAAAAACTTACTATACAAAAATGTATATCTCGTTAAAACACATAATTTATGTTGTATACTTTTTTTTTGCAGAATTGACATTTCCGAGATGTTCCTCGTTATTGGTTTCAATTTTAAATTATGCATCTTCTCAAATGAGCTACCTTTCGTTTCATCTCCCTTTTTTTTTTTTTTTTTTTCTGGAAATGCAAAGCGACCGATATTCAATTGTTCACATATCGTTCGACTTTTAAAAGATTTGATTATCGCTATTACCTATTGCATTCCCTTATATTAAAGATAGAAACCAACCTGACTCACGTCGGTTTAAACTCAGATCATGTAAGATTTTAAAGGTCGAATAGACCTAGTTTATGAACATCTACACCCATAACTAATCTTAATCCAACATCGAGGTCACAATCTTCTTTTTCGATAACAGCTCTTAAAAAATTATGCTGTTATCTCCCTTCTGCTTATAAGGAACTAAGTAGTAAGACCAGTTCTATTAATGCTTATCTCATTTAGCATGATGTAGGTAGAAGATTAATCTTTTATAAGAATATTTTTTTTTGCAGAACAGGTAGAGAAAGTCATGTGAATGCAACACATCAGATTTTTCTATATGTATAAACCTTGAAAAAAGGTTAGCATCTGGGAATATTAATGAAGGGGAGAAAATGGAATCACATGATATACAGTGCTGTTTTTTCCAACCATAAAGAGAGAAACAAATCATTTACATGATATGAATGCGTTTTCCAATCATAAAGAGAGAAATAAAGCATTATGTTTACATTTTCTGCAATAATGGAAAAGTGTGAAAAAGGAATAAAAGCAGAGTTTTGGTGCCCTCAGATATTTAATTATCACAGCATATTATTCTTTCTGGAACTTTTTTTACTTCAAAGAAAAATATTAATCTCTCAAACAAAGTTTATAAAATATGTAATGTTTTGTTTTTTGTTTATTTCACCATGCTTTACCATTCTTTTGCCGGAACATTACATGAAAGTTGGTAGTAAACATCAATAAACATATTTTCAAACTGAGAGATAATGCATATAATGTGATATTTTAATTCGCAACGATACTGAAATTTCTAAACTTTGTAGCTGTTATCTGAATATTTTCAAACTTTTGTCACTAGTGACTGTATACAGCCACAGGTGTATTTGAAATGTAAACATCTTTAGTAGTTTTTGAGAAAATGTTTATTGTTTATTTCTGTAACTTCCTTTAGCTACTGTAGTCATATTGGGGGCTTTTTGACTGAAGTATTAGTGCTTTACATTTAAATTTTTGGTAAGCTTACATCCAATTACACATCCACACTATCGAGCTATATGGTTAATTAGAGAACATTTTCCACTCTTGGGCAGGAATTGAACTCGGTACCTCCGGGCAAAAAGAAGTTTACTTTTACGTAAAATTTAAACTTTATATTGTTCAGCAATTATATTTAACAAAAAAGGGAAAATACGACGTACGTCCAGAAAGTAAGTTCCGTTTGGTAATAAAATTAAACTGTGTACAGATACAGAATAAGTATTTATTGCACAACATTCTACAACTCTTAAACTACTTTTCCACATAACAGCCGAAATTTTGCAGGCATTTGTCATAGCGTGGCACAAGTTTTTGTATACCTGCTTCATAGAATTTTGCCGCCTGTGTCTTCAAAAAGTTGGAAACATTTCCTTTCAGCTCTTCGTCATTGTTGAAGTGTTGAGCGCCAAGGAAAGACTTGAGATGTAAGAACAGATGAAAGTCGCTAGGAGCAAAGTCAGGGCTGTACGGAGGATGGTCAAACACGTGCCAGCCAAATCCCTGTAGGAAGTTTTTCGTCACATTTGCAGTGTGTGGTCGTGCGTTGTCGTAAAGAAAAACAACACCTTTTGACAGCAATCCTCGGCGCTTATTCTGTATTACGCGGCGCAATTTCCTAAGTGTCTCGCAATAAACATCTGCTTTGATTGTTTGACTTCGCGGTAAGATACCAACGAGTAAGATGCCTTTCCAGTCCCAGAACACTGTGCACATCATTTTTCGAGGTGTCAAGATTTGTTTCGGCTTAATCTTTCCTGGGGATGAAGAGTGCCTCCATTCCATTGATTGCCGCTTACTTTTAGGGGTGTCGTAAGAAACCAAAGTCTCATCTCCTGTGACTATCTGTGTCAGAAATTCTTCGCCGTCTTCATCATAACGGGTTAAAAACTGAAGTGCACTACCCATCCGTTTTGTTTTGTGTTGCTCAGTAAGAATCTTTGGTACCCAACGTGAGCAAAGTTTACGAAATTTCAGTTTTCGGTAACAATTTCATGAATTAGTGATCGTGAGCTTTGGGGAAATTCCATAGCGAGAGCACTAATTGTAAACTTGCGGTTTTCCTGGATCTTGTCATCAATCGCGTGAACCAGTTCTTCTGTAAGAAAAGATGGACGCCCACTTCGTTCTTCATCGTGCACTTCACTACGTCCTTCATTGAACTGTCGGACCCATCTTCTTATCATTGAATCACTCATCGCATTTTGTCCGTAAACTTCGCAAATTTGCCGATAAATTTCAATTGGTTTCACTTTCCTAGTATTCAGAAAACGAATCACAGATCTGATTTCACAAGCGGCGGGATTTTCAATCAATACCGACATTGTCGACAAGCACAACAAAGCGTATGTGGCTGACAGCGATCTCAAAATGGCGCACGTTTCTTCTCCTTGATACAGCCGAGCATGTGCGGAACTGCGATCGTAGCGCTGTAGCGGAGATAAATTGAAACGGAACTTACTTTCTGGACGTACCTCGTATTACCACATGTAAACACCAATACACAACACTGGTATCAGAAATGTTTTCGTTTGTTGGTTACAATAGTGTCATATAAGATATTTTAATCCACAAAAGTATTAGAAAGTTAAACACTATAAAATGACATTGAAAGAAAAAAATAGGCCATTAGGCCGTGTGTTCTTGAGCACATAATTGATCACATGTCGAGGCCTTAAAACACTTTGAGAATAAAAGCCATAGTATCCAATTGAAGCTAAAAATTCAAAGTATTTTTGGACATAAATGTAATATTTTCATTTTGTTGGTAAGAGTTTGAAATTTTTCAGTCATAGATACACTTAAAAATAAGATGTTCACTTCAAAGGTTTTCAGATGAAAACTGTGTTTTAGTATGAACAACAACTTCGTTTAGAGTACTGAAAAAAACAAAATAAACTCTTTAGTCACAAACCGTAAATAGGACATGTGCATATATAGTGTTCCGAAATTGTACTGAACACTTAATTAAAGAAACATGATTGTTTACGCTAACAAAACTGTACATCACCTTTCGGCATAGAGGAAACTTTTTTCTCTGTTTACGTTAGTCACTACAATGTGAGTATTTTTCTTAGACGATATGGTCATCCCATCTCTGATTTTGTTTGTTTAGAAGCTGTTGCTATGGTAACTAGAACGTCTATCATAACCAATTAAGTTAAAATCACTCTCTGTGTGCTCTTTCATTAAATTAATATTAGCATCCACTTTCATTAATGAATTAGTTGACAATATTTTATCACCCGTTTGGGCAGTGTGTTGGTAGCGTATCTGCCTCACTTTCAACAGGTTCAGGGGTTGAATCTCGTTTAGTTTGAGTTACCCGGATAAGGTTTTTTTTTTATAAGATTTTCCCTTATTCTAAGAAGACGAATATCGAGTAAATTTAAGCTCCATGAATCCCGAGATCATTTGAGCATCATGTCACCAATTTTATTCATCGTTAAGCTACATAAAAAATCAAAAAGTATTATATCAGTGCATTATCTAATAATATTATTACTTTTAATAATAATACCAGCAAAGATTTTCACAGAAGAGCAGCGGTAATAAAATGGACTATTTTATTAGGCTCGATGAAATGGAATGACGTTTTATTTATGGACGCTCTTTAACTGCTGTGGTTCTCAGCGTCCCATTCTATACTGGGCGTGAAAAACTGCTTAATTTTGCTCTGAGGTCTCTCTATTACGCTTGAGGTTCTTTTACGTGCCGTAAATCTACGACACGGGACCCATGCCTTTATTTCCCTTCCGAAGAAGCAATGCTAAGGATTTTTACGCCTGAAAAAAGCCATCGTCCTCCGCCGGGTTTGAACCCTCGATCTTGAAGATAGTATGGTAACTATTAAACCACGCAGGACGACTATTAGGCTCGATCATCAGTTAAATCCACACTCATACTTATTTTATAGTGGAGATCGTTTGAGTTTTGGTGTACCTAGGCACATTATTATTATTATTATTATTATTATTATTATTATTTGATTAACAAGATCAGTATCATGTGTAATTATGACTCAATAGTATGTGTTCATCGTCTAAGAGAATTTAGTCCAAGAGTAAGCTCAGAAAACTGCCATCGATATTTATGACAGTCTACGATGTAGCTTACTAAGAAAATGAATGTGGACCCTTGCTCCTCCATCACTCTCATCACTTCTCCTCATTTCTCCTCTTTTATGCATATGGAGTGTCACAGCTCTCTGGTTCCAAAGGTCGCGGTTTTTTTTTTCCAGCTTCCTATATTTCCTTAGTAGAGCTTATTATTCTTAACGTTTTCCTTTTACATATACATACACAAACATAGACACATTTGTAAACACAGAAACACCCATGCCCAAGGCGGGACTCGAACCCACGATCCTGTGCACCACGAAGCGCCAAAGCGAGACACTTTAGCTAGCGCGGCCACCAGGATTGGCCTTTTTTTTTTTTTTTAATATAAAAATACAGTTCCGGAGGCTTGTCAGGACTGCGGCGCTGTATTCCTTTTTTTTTTTTTTTTTCCTCTCTCTCTTCATTTTTTCCAGTTTCCTATATTTCCTTGGTAGACCTTATTATTCTTAATGTTTTCCTTTTACATATACATACACAAACATAGACACATTTACAAATACAGAAACACCCATGCCCAAGGCGGGACTTGAACCCACGATCCTGTGCACCACGAAGCGCCAAAGCGAGACACTGTAGCGAGCGCGGCCACCAGGATTGGCACTATGGTTCAAACCCAGCGAGGACGATTGATTTTTTCGGACGTAAAAATACTTAGCATGGCTTACTTCGGAAGGGAAGTAAAGCCGTAGGTCCCATGTAATAGATTTACATTACTAAAAGAACCCAAGCCTGATAAATGCCTGAGCAAAATTAAGGGTCCTTCACACCTAATATAGAATAGGACGTTAAAAACCGTAGCAGTTAAAGAGCGTTCACATATAAGACTCATTTGTTTTTACACTCACAGTAAATACATTGATCCCTACATTATTATGCAAGTTTGGTCAGTGCTATTGCTCATATATTTTTCAGATATGGGGGAATGTCTCGACGATCTGGATGGGTTTAATTTAACCAAAATATTTATTTCTTGAAAAGAAGCTAATTGATATTACAAAGTTTTGTACTTCCATTCACTTTTTGTTTCTTTGATTACTGAATGAGAAAACCCCACAAAGAGTTTAATTTTTAATTAGAGAACTTTCAGCAGAAGAGATTTCAAGCTACTTTCACTTCGTTTCCCCATTTGTATTAAAATCTTATAAACCCATAACCAAGGTTCCCGGTAGGGAATGTGACGGAAAATAAAAGTAAAGCTAAAATCAAATATGATAACTGGTAATATTAGCGAAGTTCATTAATTATTTCCCAAGAACACTTTTGTTAGTTAATATATGTTTTCCATTGGTTATAATGGAGTTTGCTAATTATTGAGTTTTATGAAATAGACCTCAGGTATATTATCTTCATGTCCATCTTAATTTCTATTTAACAGGCAGCAATTATAAGAACTTAGACACAGCTGCAACACCCAAGGTTTGAAATTTGACAAGGAAAATGTTGGAATTATAAAAGGAAATAAAATGATTTCTCTGTGGCTAACCTAAAGTATATTACAGTGTACTTAAGATAGACAACTAAGGCTCATTTTTATATTGCCATTGTATTTTAAACTGTTTCATTTTTGGAGCAAATCATATCTCAGTAAGCTAAATCATAGGCAGGCACACATTTCCATTGGCAGTTTCTTCGCCTCCATTTGTATGCCCATGAGGGCAGTCCATGGCATTATGGGTTTTTGGAACTCTGAACTCTGGTGACATGCAATCATGGAATAAACTAAAATATAGAGGTCATCTCAAAATCTATCCTAATTTCTTCACCTAAGTTTTGCATGATATAACACAAAAATTTAAATGTACACAAAACACAGGTTATTTAATGTTTCAACAAACTTTTCTGTCCCCCTCTACATCACTGAGCAACGTAATAAACTATAAACACATACGTGCTGCGAACTCAGCAAAACATCAGGAAACTTTTCCCTATGGGAAAGAGGTGAAAGTAAACATATCAGCTTACACTATAGCAAAATGGAGATTTGCAACTCTACCCTACTGTACTATTCTATGCTATTCTACTTCATACTAATTATAATGAGTTAGGGGCCATTCACAATCTAAATCACACAATAGGATAACGGCGTAAAAAGAATAAACTTAAAACGATACGTCGTCATTCACACTGACAAATATGATCATAAACAAGCGCTAATCGCGAGTAGGTATGAAACAGCTGAGTTAATGTTACGGTCAACCGAGAGAGATATGATTTTTATAGTTATTCCAGTGATTCCTGATCCCTGATCTTACACAAGAAGCTCATTAGAGAGTCAACACGTGGCAACGGATAAACTGATGTGAGCTGACAGAATGATCACGTGATGAGATGTACGGAGAATCGCTCTTTGATTGTCTATTTTCTTAAGTTTTAGTATTTTGAGCACTCCTAAAAAAGAAAAAGGAATCTGATGTATTTCATTCATATAGCCTTCTTTAGCTGTTCCATATACAAAATATTGTTACAAATCTTTATTTTCCTACTTACGCCAGGCTAATAGAGATAAACATCAGCACAAATTGCTTTATTACTTGCTTCCTTGCAAATAGAAAGGAAATAAGGGAATACAATACGCTAAAGTGCTAGTCAAATCTTTTAACAGCTCACCGCTACGTGAAACAATTGAGGTTTGGTTCCTTTTGCATGGTCCCGTTTGAGAAAAGTTAGATAGTTTAGAATTGAGACGAATAATAAGAAATGTCTCGAAAACGGTCAATTCTACAAGAAAAATATATATATGACATAACTCGTGAGTTTTGACGAGATATACATTTCTGTGTATTACGTTTTTGTCTATCTCTTACGGTTTAACTGTTATGCAAAACTCATATAGAATAAAAAGGTCTTCAGAGGCTATTCTTAGAAAATTTAAGATATAATTTTTATTTATATTGTAAATATCTTTAATATACGATATTTTAATAAAAATCGTTAGTACCAATTTTGAGAAAATAAACATTTTCGAAAATTTTCTACATAAAGGGTAATTGGAGATGGAAGATTTTCTTGTTGCATCCTTGGAAAATACTAAACTACTCAGTTTGGTATTTAACTACTTTCGTTTTTGAGCTATGCTTTCCACAGAAACACATACACACACATATATACTGATCTTTTTCTAAAAATATTTTTGTTTGGACTCAGGGGACCTCAAGGCACATATTTAAGGCGAATTCTCGACATCAAATTTTTGAGTGGAGCACAATACCTTCTTTAGCTACTTAAGTACATTGTATGAACATACGGACCAGAGAAAGTAAAAGCTCATCAGTTTTAAAAACAGACCTATACGTATCTGCAGTAGTTTTTGCCTATTACAAAAACGAAAAGTCGATTTAATACCAAACTTGATATTTAAGTTCAGCATCTTCAAACATGAGACACGAAGGTTTTCAAGGAAATCCCTCACCCAAGACTATCCTTTATGAAACACAATTAGTTCATTTGGATTTTCTCAAAAACGACTCCAATATGTTTAAGGTATTTGCATCTTAAATAAAATGTACGTATGTCTTGAATTTCGTGGGAATCCTCTTCGTTCTGAATCACTTTTGCATAACTGGTAAACCATAACACGTAATTCATGTCAGATATTATTTTATGGAGTTAACAATTTAAGGAGATACTTTTTGTTATTGGTTTAAATTTTCCAATACTTACACTTTTCTCAATTTGTTATTAGCTTTTTTTTTTTTTTTGTTCACATAACAACTAAATCTTACAGTATTTTATTAGGTAGAGTCAGACTGAAAAATTCAATGTCAGAGCCGGGATTTGAACCACGAATTTCTCTGTCTCTAGCCGGTTACTCTACCACTGAGCTACCATGGCAACATGCCAGCATAGAATATCTCAACTGACCCACATATTTCCTGGTAAACCACAAGGTGATGTCAAATTATTTTGAGATGACAACCTTAATGGCGACTTACAATATTGCAAGTATTTTAAGTCCCAGGATCCATTGTATGACCAACTATTATGGACATCACAATTGTCCACAATAGTTGGCCATACTATGAATCTTGGGGCTTAAAAGTGCTTGCAATATTGTAAGACGCCAATAAGGTTGTCATCTCAAAATAATTTGACATCACCTTGTGGTTTACCGGGAAGAATGCGAGTCAGTTGAGAAATGCAATGCTCTGCCGCCATGTTGCCATGGTAGCTCAGTGGTAGAGCAACCGGCTAGAGACCGGGAAATCCGTGGTTCAAATCCCGGCTCTGGCGTTGAATTTTTCAGTCTGACCCTACCTATCCAACTCCTGTCCTACACGTGTTTTCTGTGAGAAAACAATATTTTACTAGTTTTAGGCTAGAGTAAAACCTTAATTCTCTTTTACCTACAAGGAAATCAATAATAAGACAAATTTCTGTTATTGGTTATCTTGAACAGCATGAAGTACAGAGAAGAATAAGCTTTTGTAAGAATAGTTTGTTGCAAAATAGGAAGAGAGAGTATGTGAATGTAGCACATTAGAGTTTTTGTCAGGTTTATGTCAACGTCAGTTAATATGAACATGCGTATTAAGATAAGATTAAACAAACCCTTGTACTTATAGTATTTTACGCCGAAATTACATTATGAATGGCCCGTAACATACAAACTTAGGTCTAAAATATACTACTGCAAACAAATGACAGGCTCCTCTCTAAATGTGAGCAGCATAACAAACTATAAACACAGAAAATAAGGAATGATGAATTGCTGCTATTGCGAACATTGCAAAATATTTAGGTAGCCTCTCTATTTTGGAAACAATTGAAAGCATTTACTCGCATATCAGCTTACACTTTAGTACGAGTAAGGCCTATATTACACTGTCACATTTCTGTGTCAGAGAATGTGATACAACCATTTATGACATGTTGTGATGACATTATAGCTATCAAGTGTATTAAACTACGACAAACCTGTTATTACATCTATTATCACAATTTTAACATGAATATCCAATAGCTGAGATAATGAACTGCAATAATGGTTCCTATTGGTTCTGTTTAGAATGATATTTGTGTCGCTTTATGGAATATTTATAAATTAATTTACTTTAGGTTTCAATTACGTTCATCTGCAACATTTTCTTATAACCTAACCTAAAACTTAACCCGAATAAGTCCATTTCTTAAAAAATGTTAATTAATACTACATTCATGAGTATGAATAACAAATACAGTAGCAAAAATAATAATTAATGGTTTACATAAAAACTTTCATTTTTGTCTTCTAAATTTTGGCTTCCAAATCCATTTAATTTTTTCCTCATATCATTATCTACATATCCCGCATGCAATTCATTAATACCTTCTGCTATACATTTATATATTTCCAGTCTTTTGTTTCTATTTTTACTTTCTCTACACGCACTATGTACATAGTGTATAGAGAAGGTATTGCATTCCACCCAAAAATTCTATACCGAGATTTCACCGGAAATACATTTTTGGAAAAAGGTCCGCGAGTGTGCGTGTGAGTGTCTGTGTTTGTGTTGCCGTGGACACCATAACTCAAAAACGAAAAGTCAGTTAAATACCTTACTTGGTATTTAAGTTCGTATCTTACAAGATGTGACACGAAGATTTTCAAGAAAAAAAAACCCACTCCCATCTACCCTTTACATGGTTAATTTTTCGAAAATTTGTATTTTCTTAATAATGGCTCTAACGATTTTGATTAAAATAACGTATATTAAAGATATTTACCTGACAAATAAAATGTATATCTTGAATTTTCTGGGAATAGTCTCTGAAGAAGGATGAATATTACGGAATTTTGCATAACTGGCAAACCGTAAGAGATAGACCAAAACGTACGTAACAGAAAATGTAGAACTTGTTAAAATACACCATTTATGTAATATACATTTGTTTCGTGGAGTGGATCGTTTTTGAGATATTCTTTGTTATTGTTTTCGGCTTTAAAAACATACTTTTCTCATACAGGAATTTGTCAACTCCTGTCCATACAAACAAAGCAACTTCACTCACATAGCAATCAGCTTTTGACTATCACTTTAACCTATGGTACTTCCTTATTTCCCTCCTACTTACATGGAGGCAAGTAATAAGAATATTTCTGATACTTTTTTCTTGATTAGCATGAAGTAAAAAAAGCTGAAGCAAAACAAAAAGTTGGGAAAGAGATGTAGAGAAAGTAATGTGAATGGAACACGTCAGATTTTTTCCTCATATCATTATTCGTATATCCTTCATGCATTTCCAGTCTTTTGTTTCTGTTTTCATAATACTTATGTTTTAAGTGTGCAGCATTAGATGTGATTCATAATGAGAAATGAGCAGTTTGGTTGTAGCTACTCAACATGTGTAATGTCTGTCATTTTATTTTCTAATCACAGATGTGATCAAAGGTGTGATGGTGGGTATAAATGTTATCACAGAAGCATATCACAGCTATATGTGGTGCTATATTACTATGTAAAGTGTTTTTATCACATTTCTTTGACACAGACACGTGAGAGTGTAATATAGGCCTACGATGGGGTTGTGCAAATCTCTAATCTACTCTACTTTCTCTAGTTATTCTCTTTTTCCGTGCTATTCTACTTTATAGTGAGCTACATAGCGTTAGAGAGGCGATGCAATACATAGTAATATCAGAAAAGTAGTTATGTATATGAGCCCATTGTTAGCGGTATTATAACCGAAGTCGGCCTTTTACCAAACTACAACATCAAGTGGAAAGGTCTCCGAGGGTAGCTCAGTGGTTTCATTCGCGGCTCTCGTTCTGGGGTCCTCGGCTCTGGGTTGGCCGTGACTCCAACTAGCTCATGTGGAATATCCCCAAGGCCTAACGTGATTCAGTGCCACGGTAGAAGCTGTAGGTCCTCTCATCTTCACCTTTCCTCTTTATTTTCGGATGAAATGGATTCTGGGTCAATCATCGGTGGTGGAATGAGGTACCTTAGAAGGTCTGTGACCACATGGGGAAGATTGGGAAACTTTGTGTAGAACAGCGGCTAGCAATATTGAACATCTACTTTCACCTTGGCTGGAGTTAAGGCCATGAGGTCTTCTCTTCCACTTTGCTAGGCAGCGAGGTGCAAAATAAGAAAAACATAAACCTTATAACGGTCTAAAAACACACTAAAATGTAAAAAAGTATAATACAATGCAAAACAATCTAATATAAACAAATACCTATACAAATCAAACTAAAAAATTAAAATTAAGAAAGAAAGGAAAAAAAAATAACGAAAATGTTTTAACCGGGATAATTATTTATTTAGAGAAATAATTTTTCTAAATGGTTTAATATTTAAATTTTAAACAATAATTGCTAGCACACAAAATAATAAAAATAAAAACGAATATTGATGAGGCATTTATCTTTAATTGAGGGCCGAAATTTTCAAAATGCAAATGTAAGTGGCGTGTTCTCAAAGCTGTTAAGTGACAAAATATTAATTTTAGTTTATATCATATAAGTAAGTTTTATGAGAGAAGCTATGCCAAACTAAAGCATTATTATTAAGTTTTACCACATTAAGCGTATGTAAATAAAATTGACGTAAAGAGAATATAATTTAGTATTAAATTTGAGATTAGGAAAAAGTGATAAACTAACATTTAAAATCCCTTTAAGAGGTGGTATGTCACTGAACTTTCAAAAGCATATTTTTCAAATAGTAATTCAAATAGAATGTATTTATCAGTTGTTCATAATTTGGCACTAATATAACACGAACCGTGCTGAAATTAGAATCGCCGACATTAACAATACGAATTTCCATCTTATTAAATATCAATTGATGGAGTAGTACGATGATTAATTTGGATACTGAAGGTAACACCAGTGCTATCGCCAACAATTTCAACTCCAAGATGAAGATGAGCAAAATGACTTTGGCTTAAAGCACTTTTCTGAAGAAATATATCAATTTTGAAAATTTGTGCATTAAAACTTTTGAGGAATCTAGTCCACAATTAGAGAGCGAAAACGGGGTAAAGGATTGCAAGTTAACAACGTTACGGGGTTTGATGGCATCAGAGACAGGGGGGCGGAGTCTGTACATTCACTGTCCGCTCGCGCGAAAAGCAATATAAAGATAATTCATACTTATAGCGGTATTTATTGTGTAGAGATGATCAAATCTATAATGTGATCGTAACTGCACACGATTTTATTATAATTTTCTTTATAGTTATACACTGCACTGAATGTAGTTTAGGGAGCAAATGACACTGCATTTTAATTTATTTATATATTTATTTATTTATTTTTGTAACTTAATATTCTTTAACCTTGGTCATATCGGACGATCAAATAAATGGGTGAAACGATGCTCAATTGATCTCGAGTCCTCGGAGTTTAAAGTTACTTGACATTCGTCTCCTTAGGATAAGGGAAAACTCCGAAAAAATCCTTATCCGGGTAATTCACCCTAGGCGAGATTCGAACTCGCGACTTGTTGAATGTAAGGGAGATACCCTACCCCCACACTACCCAGGCAGACTTATTGCATTCTTAATCACTTCTATAACTGCTTCAACTTCTTGGAATGCAAGAATGAAGAAGAATTCCAACAATCCCAAACCTTTAAGTACCGAAGCAATAAATCATCTTAAATTCTCTGTCGGAAACAAGGTAAAAGAACACTTTGAGCTTTCCCAAAAGTAGGGATTGCAAATACACAAAGATCCATATTTTGCAAATGATTATATATAACAAGAATAACATAAGAAAGCAAAACGTAGTTATCAATGAAGTAAAATGTAAATTTTAGCTAATGGACTATTTTAAAATGTTAGATTCAGTGCAGTGCAGTGTTTCAACTGAGGATGGAGCATGATCAAATCGATGAAGATTACATACAAATCGAACATGCATATTCTGAGCTTTTGAAGCCTTAAAGTCGAAAGATCAATTATATTAGTACAAAAAGAGACACATAGTCAAGCATCATTTGTATTTGTATTAATATTTTCTCGATTGAAATTGGAGAAATGTACACAGAGTAATAATGCATTACAATTTTCCAGACAAAGCTAATTATAAATAAAGTATATGCCACCTTTCACTTGAGCTTAATTTAATCAAGTAGCCATAACCGGAAGTGGGTCAACATCACATTAAAATTTTCAAATAGAGGTAGTTGTCGAATGGGGTACTACTTAAAACAAACAATTTTTGCAGGAAGCGCTTTTATTAATTCATATTTGTTCAAGTGTTTTTAGTTTTGATGTTGTAGTTGGTAAAATGCAAAGACAAGTTTCCGGGCTGGACGGACCATGCAGTTCTGCTGCTCTACTCATCACCTTACTATAAATGTTCTTCCTACTAATATTTTTTTTCTGAAGTGAAAAATGCCGGAAACATCCGCATGGTGCCACTGTTTACCTTCCCGTTTGAGCAGAGCGTCATGGCGGGGCACTGTTAGACGGTCCATTCCAACATCCGACTCCAGGATATCTCTCCCTTCCTCTCCAAGGCATTTGACCAGCATCTAAAAGCATAATGAGAGTTCTTATAATACACAGGCATATATAAAAATAATACAAATAAAAATGTGCAATATCATAACCTAGCGCCGATTCCTTAAACCAGGGCATTATTCCAACTCTTTAAAATGTATTTACAATATTTACATTTCTTATAACCATTACTTTACAGATATATTTATGAAATATTACCGAATATTAATTACTAAACATTATTAAAATAAAAAATTAACATTTACTAATTCTTAAATAAAAATATAATCATATTTTCTTTCATACTTGCCAGGGATGATTGAGAGTATTTCTGACTAAAGAAAAAAATACACACTTTCAGCCGAGAATCAACTATGGGATCTCTGGATTTGGAGACTAAGAATTTCTAAGGTTGCTAAGAATCAAGAGGCAATCTGTTCTATGGCATGTTTTCTTGGAAAAAAGAGCATCTCAAGAACCAATAAACAAACAAACAAACACGAGGTAGTTTAATCATTACAGCATTCTGATTGATCATACATTGGAAAATACCTACAGAAAACCTTCTGTAGGCACTGTGTTGCGGAAAATATTCAATATATGAATTTTAAGGAAATACAAGGAGTGGATAAGAAAGCTGGTTTTACTTTCTCTAGCCGTATGTACGTATAATATTCATAGTAGCTAGAGAAGGTATTGTATTATACCCAAAATTTAGATGTAATTTCACCGGAAATATATATTTTGAGATCTTCAAAGTCTGGAAAAATAGCATATTTAGAAACATATTCGCGTGTGTGTCTATGGATAGCATAGCTCAATATATAAATACCAGACTTAAAGTTTAGTATCTTCCAAGGATGCGACATAAATATTTTTAGGAAAATCCCCCCACCTTAAACTACCCTTTACAAAGAAACATTTTTGAAAATTTTGATTTTCTCACAATAGCTCTAGCGATTTTCATTAAAATATCGTGTATTTAAGATATTTACATGATAAAGAGAATGTTCATCTTGAATTTTCTGGGTATAGACCTCTGACATTGGCGGGATGGCCACGCTTTACCTCTTATCTAGATGACCTGGGTTCAGTCCCAGGAATTTGTGGTGGACAAAGCGGCACAGGGGATTTCCCCCGCCATCCTATTCAACCGGTGCTCCATCTTCATTCCACATAACATCAGTGTTATCGCCTGCGGTGCCAGATATAGCAAAAGCAAGCGTTAAACACTGCCAACATAGCACTTTTATTCTGACATTAGATGCACTTTGCGGCAATCAGCAAAGCATTGTCTAAGATTAATTTTGTACTTCACTGAAGGGCCAGTGGATTGTAATATCTTGCTAGGTGTTGGAGACTGTTCCAAACTCTGATGGTTTAACAGAGAGTATAGAAACAACAAAACTTACCCATCTATTATTCTCACCTGCAGCTCCTGTTCTCTTTCTTGTAACGTTCTTCGATATTTTTGGTTGAACGCCTTGGCATCTTTGAGCTTTTCCTCTAGTTCCGAGGCTATGGAATCACGGCGGTTTTTCGAAGACGGTCGCAGAGTAGCCCGGATCATCCGCTTGTCGATGGATCCCTGAGGGTTGCGCTTCAGCTCGATGAGCTGAAAGAGTGACTGAGATTACTCTTTCTGCATTGCTAAAACTAAAATTTCACATACGTCTATAGTTAGTAAATAATTCATCTGTAAGCTCAACTACAATGCTAATATGTGCAACAAATAATATTGATGAATAAGGCACGTCTTTCAAATCTAATTATCGATGAGCTGGACACATTTTATGCAATATTAACGTTATTAATTGTAGAAAATAAATCATGAATTAATTCATCATCTATTGGTGACATAAATGTGCAGCTTCATATGTTTGTTAATCAAATATTCAAATAGAATTTTGTCTTTCGTAATCAGAAACACATGACGGAGGAAGCACAATGAGGAAATATCACTTCCTCAGAATGCGACATTATTACTTCTTAATCAATCCACGATTGCTTAATACTAGTGATGCAACGATACACTATTTCTCAATACTCGATACTAATACTGGTTTTTGCGCAACGATACTCGATTAAGCACTTTATAAAAGGCTGTAAAGTCGATAACAACACTAAGGATATTATTAGGATGCTCATACTATAAATCCTTGATTTCAGTCATAATAAAGTCCAATTGTTAAGATTAATACAATTAATATACTTGTGATTATTCAATTTTTCAAACATTTATATCAATTTTGTTCATTGAATTCCATTCTTGTTAGTAGTTTACTATATATAAACGCCAGTTTGGTGGATACCAGCCCTGGAGAGCTGGTAAATAGAGGGGACGTATTACGACTCCCTATTTTACTTAAAGTTGTTATTAAGACTATCGTTCAAAATATAGAAAGATACAACTAGCAAATTTGAAAGTGAATGTCGGAGTGTTGTAACAAATGTTTTATTAACTTAAAACTGGTTACAAATACAGTCTTTAATTCACTGCTGCAAATAACTCACTCGACACTTTGACGTGTAGACAGCTGAGGCTTTCTCCATCCACGGCTCGCGCGCTACTGTGCGCCAACCTCCAGTCCTGACAACTCAGTATAATTCACTTCTCACAACGGCTTGCGGTTCTTCCTTCATTTATAGCTAGAAAATGACGTTATAGAACTTTCTAGAAGCTTGTAGAAATTGAGGGTTCTGGAGATGTCTCGCGTTCCAAAGTCTCTGGTTATCAGCGCCGCACTTGTTTACCACATTCCAATTCCACTGTCGCATACCAAAGCGAACGTGAAAGGGTCAAATGCGGCATTGTCACAGTGTCCATATAAGTCTTGCAGTCTTTCTTCCTTAAATGATCCTTTACAAGTCCTTTTTACTTTCTTTATACTGCATGTACAATGTACATAGCGGGTAGAGAAGGTATTGTATTCCACCCAAAAATTCAATGCTGAGATTTCACCGGAAATATATGTTTTGAGGTCCCCTGAATCCGAAAGAGCATTTTTTGTGTGTCTATGGACAGCATAGCTCAAAAACGGAAAGACCGTAAAATACCAAACTTGGTAATTATCTGTATTATCTTTCAAGGATGCGACACGAAGATTTTCAAGAAAATTCCTCACCACAAACTTACACTTTAACCGGAACAATGTTTGAAAATTTTGTATTTCTCAAAAGTGGCTCTGACGATGTTGATTAAAATGCCATTTAGTAAATATATTTCTATCACAAATAAAATGTATATTTTGAATTTCCTGGGAATAGCCTCTGAAGACATCTTTATTCTGGATGAGTTTTGTAGAAGTTTGCATGACGGTTAAGTCATAAGAGATAGACAAAAACTTACTACACAAAAAACGTGGATCTGATTAAAACACATAATTTATGTCAGGTACGGTTTTCTGTAGAGTAGACCGTTTCTTAGATATTCCTTATTATTGGTTAAATTTTAACATAATTAAACTTTTCTCAAAACGGAAAAAGACGTTACATTTCATCTATTTATTTACTACCTTACTTCAATTATTTTATATAGGACCAGCTTTTTAAAGAGTTTATTAACGATTTAGTTTGGTGTATTATTCCATTATGTCCTTTCTAGTTAGAAGAAAACAAGTAATAAACAATGTGTGCTAATGTTTACCTTTATTAGTATGTTGTAGATAAAAGAATAATCTTTTTTAAGGAAAATTATTCGTGTAACAGCTAGAGAAAGTCATATGAATGGAGCACATGAGATTTGTAGTAAAAACAATAACAGTTTCTGTCGACATATTTATTATGTCAGGTTTACTGGTAGCCACAGAGTGACGTAGTATTGATAGAAGGGTATCTTCATTTAAACTGGATTAAGTATCACTTTTGGTATAAGTTTAATTTTATAACCATATCTGAAAGTTGACTGACAGTGCAGAATTAAAATGTTGTCCGAATCTATAATTTTCTATGTAGCACAATTGTATAGAACACAATAAACATTCAGCCTTTTTACGAGGGCCGGTTTTTTCAACCTCCATAGGCTATAAATAAAAGACACGTTCATAGGAAACACTTATTTTATTACTAAAAGATTTGTACACTTATTGTTACTTTTCAACATAATCACTGAAAAGAGACATTTATCGTACCTGCGCACAAGCTTTGTAATACCCGCTTCAAAAATGTTGCCGCCAATGATTTCAAATGAGCATTGACGTTGTTTTGAAGATCTTCGTACTTTGCGACATTTGTGGAGAGCCATTCAAAACAAACGAAGAGGAATGCTGACTTCAGGAATTGTGTTGATCCTTGATACCGCTCGTCCACACGCTGCTGGCACAATCCATCGGTTCCTTGAACAACTTCAATGGGACATCTTCGATAATCCGCCGAATAGTCCTGACATGGTACCCAGCGACTTTCGCCTTTTCACTGAACTGAAGACTAGGAGGGCAGCACTTTCAAACCAACGAAGATCTTCAAAACAACGTCAATGCTCATTTGAAATCATTGACGGCAACATTTTTTGAAGCGGGTATTGCAAAGCTTATGCACGGGTACGATAAATGTCTCAATGTTTTCGGTGATTATGTTGAAAAGTAATCATAAGTGTAAAACATTTTTAGTAATAAAATAATTGTTGTCCATGAACTTGTCTTTTATTTATAGCCAATCGGAGGTTAAAATAAAAGCGGTCCTCGTACCATTCTGTACGCTAAATAATTTCCCATTCTACGCGAAATTCTTATTACAACAAAAACTCCCTTTTAACTTCAACAAACACTCTTTGTTTCTTCCTCAAACTGATTAAAATCAGAATCTGATCACAAATAATTCGTTCTTCAATGCTTTCGTTGCCTTTCTGCCGTATAGTTCCTTTTGACATTCACGGCGGTGGCGGATGCCGCAGTGCACCGAATTTCCCGTCGAAACTCACTCAACTATTGCACGCAATGCATTCCCAGTGAAAAATGATCTCTGAGTAAAGGTTCGTTCCCTTTTTTATATCTGTTGATCACGTGAGTGAAAATTTCCAGAAGCCATCGAACCTGCAAAACACTGCAGGTGTTCATAAACTCTATCAGGCGTAACATTGCTGCCTTCGAAGTTAAAGTACGTTCCGACCGAACACTGTCCACTCACATAGGTATAACAATCACAGCTGCGATGTCAAAAGAACTTGCCACCGGCACAGATGTCCACTAACGCACGTGTAACAATCGATACCAAAATCAGATATTACTTATGAAGCAAGCCGTACATATAGTTGGAGATTACGGTTGCAGGACGTAGTCACAGTATCTAGCTCTCGTGTACCATCTTCAATAAAACGTCACTGTCTGTTGTTATTCGTCATGTAGTTGGCTAAGTAGGCACAGAGAAATAAGGAAGGGATGACGATGTTTGTGCACCGTTGAAAACACGTTTCCCATGTTTGCTACTTTATTTGAAGTGGTTTATAATGAATCCTGTACATTGATTATTTTTAAAGTAGAGTTCAGTAAACTTCACTCGATGTATGAATGTAATATGCTTCTTTAAATTTCTCATATTTTGTGACTTGCTATCACGGGAAAATGTTTTTCTGGATGTTTTACACACTGTACTCTTGTTATGTATCGCCTTTTACAAAGTAATTACACACTTCACTTAAGTTATATTCGATATCACTGTGGTAAAGTGGTAAAATATTTACAGAAATTAGTCATACGTTGAATTCTGTAAGTTAGGCTCGTGAATCGAATATCATTCACTTAAATACAAATTAACAGACAGAAGGAAAGAACAAATACTTTGATGCGTTGTATCACCTCACGTCTTAAGCTATAATTTATGGATTCACAGATTTTGGTCATCGGAGTAGGAAAATCTAATGTTTGAGAGAGACATTCAATTAACTTCACTCTTTGCCCCACTGTTTTGCACATTTTTATTTATACACAATAGTCTATGGGATGTTGGATTTTTTCACCACAGGAAACACAGTCAAAGTCTATCAAGAACTGCAGTACAGCAACTTTTTGGGCACCTGATGTCTTCACGGTTTTCATTGCTTATCTAGCATTACGCTAAATACAAAAACTTGAAATGATGCAAAACTTAACAATTTTAAACTATCGAACAAGTATGGAAGATCTAACTCAATGTATTAGACACCCTTTGATAGCAACGAGTGTCAAGGTTCCACTAGTTGATACCCAAAACGCTACTTATCAATATAGCTTACGTTATTAGAGTAGAACACTTATTAATGTTAAATAAGTACATAGCAAAAGTTGAAATATCATTATGAAACTTCATTGCATCGGTCCCGAGAATTGCACCAACCGAGATTTTCATTTCTGTGGAATTTGGTTGCTGCTTCTATCTCACTTTAGGTCCTTCAGCACTAATTCTTTACTAAGAGAACTGTTGCATAACAACAGAGCAGCAAGTGGTCTGCAAATTTGCTCTCACAGGAGTGCTCCTAAAGTTAGAGGATGGAAACGAAGAAGTGTTTTGTTAAGTACACTCTACCGCAACCGGTTCCACTTGAATCTTGCCCATTGTTATTCTGTAGTGGGGATTACAGTAGCTAACAAGCATGATCATACTATTTATAGCTTCACAACCATTGGCATACTGTATTTTATCATATGAGAAAGAACGAAAACCCTCAATTGCCAGGCCAATCATCCTCTTTCAAAAAGCGCAAAAGATGAACCAGGATAAGCTTCGTGAAAACTTTTAACTATGCGTTATAATTAGCTACTGATCATTAAATTCACCCCAATCAGCTGACCAATTGGACCACTTCATTAACTTCTTCTGTGCGAAACTAAATATAACGAATATCTGACGATGGTATTTTTTAGTTATTCCTTGTTAGTGGTTTCAGTTTTAAAAATACTTTCTTATACGGGAACTTGTCAACTCCCGTCCACGTAAGGAAACGGATTTCAATCCTATAGCAACCAAATTTTAAAACATGTGACAGTCGGTTTAGTCTAGTGTATTCCCTTTTTCTTATACGCAACTAAGTAATCAGATCGTTTCTGCAAGTGTTTATCTGGACTAACATGAAGTAGGTAGAAGAATAAGCTTGTTAACGGCAATCTATTACAGATATGTAGAGAAGGACATGTGAGTGGAACACATCATATTTTTTATGACATCATATGGAAGAGGCGTAATAGCCTTTCTTTCGCAACTCGAAATTTAAGCTCTTGTGCTACGTTCACTTAGGCATCAAGAAAATCTAGGCATGGTTCAAAGATATTAGGTTGCACCTGAACACTTGCTGGTTGTACATTCTCTTCCGTGAATTCTTTCTTTTTATATTCATTTTCTTGCTCTACCCATTTCCTGGATACTATTAACAGTGGTTATTGTTCATCATCAGAAAGACCCAAGAAATCTGATAAAAATCTGAATCATTCACCATCACTTCTATTTGTGTGTCAAAAGTTAAAATACAAAGAATCACATCAGTGTTAATGTATATTCAAAGTAAGATCCGGTGTAACCTGAAGGTTAAGTCCTTCATTCCAGATTCAGCTGTGCAAGAAATTCCAGATTATTACTTTGTTGCTGTAAAATTATTTTGTAAAGTACAAATGAATCGTTTAGTATCTAATTACATATTGTATTATGTTTGTCCAAATTTATTTTTATTATTTTCAATCTTTTCAATTATATTTTTATTTAGTGCAATAAATTATTATGCATTATTAATTTGTTGCATTATCTAACTCGCCTACGTACATACAATATTTGAGAACATTTTCTATCGGTCGCACCACTTCTTTTTCCGTGGAACTCAAGAGGTTAAAACTGTATCAACACCATTTTCTCAGCGTCTATTGTCTTTCAAGGTCAGTTGTCTGACTAAATGCAAAGTTTGTGGTATGAACATGCTTGGTGCTATCTCTGGGGGCAATCAAATATAATTTGCAAGCGGATATGGTCTGTTGTCTAGCAGTGAACTTTTTGGGAACAACTGTAACCAATAGAACACAAAGGGTCTGCGGAAGTTAAGTATTAAGGTTGAGTTATAAATGTTGCCGACATCTTGTAAAATTTTATTCCATCTTGTGTATTCGATGTTCAAAGGTTTTGTTCTTGCAGCATTCCGAGGTTGAAATTACTGGAGGCAACATTATTATTCCTTGCGCTTTCGTTGTTTCTCTGCGATTTTGTGTATAGTAAATGAGTATAGTAGTTACATGTTGATTTTCTTGGTTGTGTAGCTAGTTTTTATAAAAGAGGCTTTCACAAGCAAATAAGAGACACTTGGAGACTGTTAGCAGTCGAGTGAGGTCGGCGGTGAATCTGCGCATTCGGGGATTGCTATTACAATGCGAGCACTTAAGTTTTCGCATTGAGTCACAAACGCACAAATATTTGCAGCGGGATTGCTGATTAATTTCCGCTCATTTCATTGAAGAGTAATCGATCATATTTTATTCCGAGGAATTAGAAGGATTTCCCATCGGAACTTATAAAGAGTTAAATTTGGGAGAGTTAGAATTTTCGCGATCAATAAGAAATGCACTGAATTGCAGATGATCGCAACTTCGTACACGGATTGTAAAATTAACTTGAAAATAAATTACAGTTCAAGAAGGAGAACCCGAGTAATGGATTATTTTAGTAATTATCAACCCATTTTAGTAGCCTGGATCTGAAAAAGTCAGTAAGCCCAGTAGAACGCCCTGAGATTAATCGATTTTACTACAAGTTTAGCGCGAACATAAAAAGGCTTATTACTATTTTAAGGTTTGTAATTTTTAAAATATTATTGTATTATCCTTTCTGTAATTTCGAAATTAGTTGATGATGCTAGTTCCTTGAGATTCCGTAATAAACCAAATAGTTGTGATAAATCGTCTTTTTGCATACCTTGGGAACGAAGACGAGACAAAGCGTGCCAGTGGTGCAAAAAATGATGAAGGCGGAGATGATGATGAAGGAGGCGTCCTGCTTATCCGAGAGCACGAAGCTGATGGCCGCCCCCATTACGCACATGATAACGACGTTGTACACGCTCATCCCCACATACTTGGAGTCGTTCAGAGCAGGAATACTCACGTGGCGAGTCTCCCAGGCGAGAAATGCCCCAAAGATCTGCAACACAATAAGGCACTTATAGAAACAAGGTCCTCATGTAATATATAAGCTACAATTTGAAAAAATTGATGTGTTCCATTCACATAACTTTCTCTACATTGTTCAAACAAATTATTGTTAAAAGCATATTCTTCTATTTACTGTATTATAATCGAGATAAAAATTAACAGATATTATCCTAATTCCTTGCTTCCTTGTAAATAGAAGAAAAACATCTGATGTGTTCCATTCACAAGACTTTCTCTATATCTCTGCAAAAAATTATTCTTAAATAGCTTGTACTTCTATTTACTTCATGCTAATCAGAAAAAAAAGTAAAAATAGTCTTATTAAGTGCTTCCTTGTAAGTAGAAGCGAAATAAGAGAGTACCATAGGTTAAAGTGATAGTTCCTTTGTTTTTATGGAAAGCAGTTGACAAATTCCTGTATGAGAAAAATATGTTTTCAAAGCAGAAACCAAAAACAAGGAATGTCTAAAAAACGATGAAATCCAAGAAAAAAAAAGTTATACAACATATATTGTGTGTTTTAACGTTTTCGTGTAGTAAGTTTCTGTCCATCTCTTACGGTTTAGCAGTTATTCAAATTCCGAAAAATTCATCCAGAATAAAGTACTCTTCAGAGGCTATTCCCAGAAAATTCAAGATATACATTTTATTTGTTTGGTAAATATCTTTAATATACGAAATTTTAATCAAACTCGTTAGAGCCATTTCCAAGAAAATCAAAATTTTCTAAAAATGTTCCATGTAAAGGGTAGTTGGGAGTGGGGAGATTTTTCTCAAAATCTTTGTGTCGCATTCCTGGAAGATACTTAACTTAAATTCCAAGTTTGGTATTTTACAAACTTTTCGTTTTTGAGTTATCATGTTCACGGATACGGACACACGGACATACATACATACACACAGACTTTTTTCTAAAATTTTTTTTTGGATACAGGGGGCTCTATAATTTATATTTCCGGTGAAATCTTGGTATAGAATTTTTGGGTGGAATGCAATACCTTCTCTATACTTAAGTACATAATACGTATAGGAAAAGTAAAAACCTGTTCCAGTATTAAAGAATCTGATTTGTTCCATTCACATATCTTTCTCTAAATCTCTGTAACATATTGTTATGGTTGTTTATTGTTATTATTATTATTATTATTATTTATAAGCTTATTCTTCTGTCTACTTCATACTAATCAAGATAAACACTAGCCTAAATGTGTTATTACTTTCTTTCTTGAAAGGAGAAACAAAATAAGGAATATACTAGATTAAACTGACAGTCAAATGGTTTAAAATGTGGTTACAATGGGATTAAAATCCATTTCGTTGCGTGGCCAGATTTGAGAAGTTCCCGTAGGAGAAAAGTTAAGTACTTTAAAGCTGAAACTAATAACCAAAAATATCTCAAATACGGTTAACTCAACGAAAATATGTATATGACATAAATTGCGCGTTTTAACGTGATCTACGTGTTTTGTGCAGTAAATTTTTTTGTCTATCTCTTACGGTTTACCAGTTACGCAAAATTCAATAAAATTCATTGAGAATAAAAATGTCTCTAAAGGCTATCCCCAGAATATTGAAAATATACAGTTTATTTCTGACGTAAATATCATTAATACACATTTTAACCAAAATCGTTATTTATTTGTTCAGTCATTAAGTACATTAGTACAATAGACATGGTCAAAGTAATAAGTACATGTAAGATATAAAGTCAGTCATGTAATAATTTTAATATTAAACATTCATCCAAATTGTAAAATACATTGTCAATGTATCATTTTTTAAATTTAGCCTTAAACTTTACTACATTCAGATCTTTCATATGGTCAGAAAGCCTATTATGCTGGTTATCAAATAACTATCTCTAACTTTCTTCAGTCTAGTGAATAATACCATTATCAATATTTATCAATATTTCTGGTATTTAATGTGTGTAAATGTCTGTTCAGTTTAAATTGATTTATATTCTTGGACATATAATAATAATTGTAATATATAGCAATTGTACACTGTTAAAATTTCCGTTGCTTAAAAAGTGGTCTACATGGAGCATTCTAAGAAGTAAGACATACAATTCTCATGATTTTCTTTTGTAGAAGTAGAAGCTCACTTAATTTACAACTTTCATATGCTAACAGTCCAAGGCTAAAGGCACTTTCAAACAAAGCAAGATATATTTGTTTTAAATAGCTGCAAGGTACTTTGTTAAAATGGTTCTTAGTGAATACACTTCTTTAGATAACTTTTTATATACATTTCAAAATGTGAATTCCAGTTAAATTCTGTGTCTAAAACCATTTCTAAAAGCTTTACACTAATTCCTTCAGCATCACTTGAGCTTTGTCTAAGGCTAAGAATAACATTTTTTCACACCTAGTTGAATACAATTGCTAAGGAACTATTTAGTAGCACCCTGAATTATGTCATTGCACATATTATTTGAAACGGAAAACTCATGAAAGACATGTTTGAGAAAATCAAATTGTCGAAAAATGTTTCATGCAAAGTAGTTGGGGTTGGAAGAATTTATAGAAAATCTCTGTGTCAGTTAAGTTTGGTATTTAACTGACTTTTCGTTTTAGACTTATGCTGTACACAGACAGATACACGGACCTTTTTCTAAAAACGGTTTTTTTTGGGCTCAGAAAACCTCAAAACATATATCTCGACATAAAAGTTTTGGTGGAATATAATTCCTTTTTTATCCACTGTGTACATTGCTCACATGGACAAGAGAAAATAAAAAGAATTCTTAGAATAAAAGTTTGTGGTGTGTGTATGTGTTGTGAGCGTTGCTTTCTGTCTGTGGGCAGCATAACTCACAGATGAAAAGTCGTTACATACCAAACTTGATATTTATGCTCAGGATCTTCTAAGAATGCGACATGAAGATTTTTAGGGAAATCCCTCTTCCCCTTATACGGAAAATTTTTCGAAGTTTTGATTTTTTTATCTAGGTTCTAATGATGTTCTTTAAAATAACATATGTTTAAGATATTTTCAGGACAAATGAAATGTATATCTTGAATTTTATGGGAATAACCTCTGGAGACATCTTCATTCTGAATGATTTTTGTATAATGGAAAATTGACTTAGAAATGAGAGACAAGGAGAAGACTGTATTCTGTACTGGTCAAGTACTATGATATTAGGTCAGACCTTTGACCTCTGCAATGCGCCACCTTTCAGTGCTTCATGAAATCAGTAACGCAAGGGTTGACTTACAGCACCTGCCTGCAATATCATCGTTGTTGGCAGTAACTTCGAAGTACATCTCGAGAACCTAACCAAGATACTGCAAAGGCTGCATGCAGCTAGCTGAACACGAAGAAGTTTCAATTCTTCTGCAGGGAGGTGAGCTACTTGGGCCACATAGACTCACCATCTTTAATATTTCAAGTGAAGGTGCATTTATGTATAAGTTGAACAATGAATTACTATAAAGTTTATTATTATTATTATTATTATTATTGGATTGTTATTGAAATATAATTTGAAGGTAGATTTAATTATAAAGATTATGGAGTGGCCACGGCCACGAAGAGGGCTGGAGTAGTGAGAGGCTGGCCTCGCACGGAAGCGAAGTTTCCTAGGCCTATGCAGCTGCTACCACCGATTCATCAGAGGTTTCTCTAACATCGCTAAATCCCTCACTCATGTGAGGGAAGAACACCACACTTCCGTGTCGTCGGAAGAGGCGGAGAGCACTTTCCTTGCGCTTTGAGCCAGCACTCTGTAGTGTTCTTATTTTAGGATTGCCACAACCTGGTGGTGACTTTATTGTGGACGCTGACACCACGACACCGACATTGGCGTTATTTTATACCATGAGCGGCAATAGCCTACTACAGCAATTTGGTCTCTAAAGCAAAAAAAATTACTGTGTTATCCGACGAGAGTTTCTGGCAGTAATAAAGTCACTGGAGCACTTCCACATCTACCTAAATGGTCCGCCTCCATCCAAGGACTGACCATTTCGCCCCCACCTGGCTGTTAAGTTTCAAGAACCTTGAGGGTCAGACAACATGTTAGGTGTAACTTTTCTTCAGAACATCGGAAACGTAAGAAGCCTCTCTAATGCGGAAGCCACGTCCAGAGGAGTGCAGCTACTGCATTAAGGTTGAATAGAAGGTGTCTACTGCAGCTTTTCGTGTTGTTTAAGGGGTGGCTACAGCTGGATGGGATAGCACAAGGTCCAGTTGGGGTCACTCCTGGTAGAAGTGGAGGCATTCTACTAGACCGAGCTGGGTCCAGTGGGTCTTATTGAAGATAGAGGAAGAAGCTGTTCTGACTGTTGAAGTCATTAAACGGGAAGACGAAGAGAGAGAGAGAGAGAGAGAGAGAGAGAGAGAGAGAGAGAGAGAGAGAGAGCAGATACTCCTACCTCGGAGTAAAGTCGCAGAAGTCCTGGTGGAAGTATGTTTTGGGACTTCGGGAGGATATTTGGAAACCAACCGATCCATCGACAAGCTTTGATAACGGTAATTTCGCTGAGACTATGGTCAGATGCTGAGAGGTGGTACCGCCACACACATGTATAAGCGGCAAGTTGGGGTCAACAGACCTGGAGCCGGGGTCACAAGCAGGAGTGTAACGAGAGGAACACCATTCGAACACATAGCCATAGACGTAGATGGGCCATTCTTTGTCTTAGACAGGAACAGCAAGTATCTGTTGGTGCCATGAATTACTTCACCAAGTGGTCTGAGGTGCACATCATACCTAAACAGGGCGCAAGATCATCACAAACTGCCTCATAAAAGAACTGTTTTGTCGCTATAGGGTGCCATTGGAGCACACAACGATCAATGCACCAACTTCGAGTCCAACCTAATGCCATAGTCTGGCTGCAGCTAGCGGACCGAGAGGTTATTTGTCCGCTGTGTTGCGCGTAATCGAGGGGCGTTAAGGAGCGTCAAATAGATTGTTCTGTGTGAGTCTATAGTTCTACAAGGAAAGAATTTCTAATGATGGAGGCAATACGCCGGCAAAATACGTTGCAAATCTCATTTCGAGGAGCTGAACGTCGACCCAGCGCGATGGAAGTGCATGACTGGATTCACGACTACATGAAAATACCACCTGATCAGGTAGATACACTACAGTTTAATTCTAGAGAAAACTCAGTTTTTATAAAATTTATATCTGTAACACACTATGAAAGATATTTACTGCAATTTCAAGGGGCGGCAAAGTTTAGTTATGAAAATGGTAAAATACTAACGGTAAATATTGGGCCCGCTGACTGCCGCATTGTAAATGTCCGGGTTTTCAATTTAGTGCCTGAGATCACTCACACGTTTCTGGAACAGAAACTTTCACAATATGGAAAATTACAAGAGGTTCAAGAAGAACAATGGAACACAGGTTATAAGTACCTCGTCAAGTCTGGTGTTCGCTCTGTACGAATGGAATTAAAAAAGGAAATTCCATCTACAGTAGTAGTGCGTGGGTTTCCTGTTGGTGTGACTTATCTAGGACAACCGCAAACTTGCTATGTGTGTGGGGAAGCTTCTCATTTTCGCTCACACTGTCCATACAAAAAGTCTGTACTGCCTGTCTCTGTCTCGCGCAGGGCTGTGTTACTCAGCGATGTAGTGAGAGGTCAAGTTAGCGCTCGGGTGGAAGAGGAATGTAAACAAACAGTAGGTGCGTCAAATGGGCCCGCTACTGAAGCTAGTGAAATAGAGCCTGTTTGTAACGTCAAACCTACAGAGGAAGTCTACCCGAATACCAGCTGTATGCGTGACGATGTGGCGGTGCAGGAGACTTCTGTGTCCGCACCGGTAGCTGTCAATACTCCCTCAGAAGTAGCAGAAATAGGTGCCTCATGCCCTACACGATCTTCTGTTGTTGTGGTGCCTAATAGTGGTGACCAGAACATGGTTGGCCCCTGCGATACACCAGACACTGTAATAATTGAACACCAGAAATGGAGTGCGATGGATTCCGACGAACCTGTGCCGGTTAGGAGAGAACGCCCGCGTCTGTTAGTGAGGAGGAGGGCACCGAAGAAACGTAGTCTAAAATCGCGTGGGCGATCGTGAGAGACCCTCGACTCAGGACGCCTTCTCGGTCTGGAAGCCTACCGAAAAAGTTTCCACGGGTATCACGAACACGTATTCATGCCGTTGAAAATGACTAGATACATCTTGGACGGTGACCTGCTCTGGTTTACTTCTGGCCTTGTCTTACGTACCTTTGCCACTGTTAACATCAACTCCCTACGCTGCACTGCCAAACAGGCTCTTTTACGTGGTTTTGTGCGGACTCATGATTTAGATATAATTTTCCTCCAAGAAGTTAACATAATCGACTTTGGCTTTATGGGTCCACAGTACAGATGTGTGGTGAAAGTTGGAGAACATATGCGTGGTACTGCTATTTTGTACAGAGCAGGTTTGACGTTTGCCGAGATAGAGATGCATCCTAGTGGTCGTATTATAAGTGCTAGAATGGACAACATGCTGCTACTTAACCTATACCTGCCTTCAGGGAGTGATAGGCGCCATGAGCGAGAAGAATTTATAACAAACATTCTACCCTATTATTTGAGATGGAATTATGCCCTGCTTTTAGTAGGTGGTGACTTCAATTGCATGCTACATGCTAAGGATCAGCGTCCTGGTTATAATAAGTCTTTGGCATTGGAGCAGCTGGTAACCGGGCTACGTCTTTGTGATGTTTGGGAACATATGAACGCTAGGTCTGTAGAATTTATTTACTGTCGAGCGAACGGTGCCTCAAGGATAGATCGTTTCTATTTAAGCGCTCAGTTCAACTCTCTGATTCACACAGTGCGAGTTTTACCTGTTGCCTTTACTGACCACCATGCTGTCAAACTGCAATCAATCGCTGAGAGTCGCATTCCGCTATATGGCAGAGGTTATTGGAAATTAAACGAAGCGTTATTACATGACAACATTATTGCTGCTGATTTTGCCAAGTTGTGGCAAAGTCTTCAGGGTAAAGCTCGACGCTCCTCACTATCGGTGGTGGAGAAATGGTGACGTATATTTAAGCCTGGTATTACGACCTTCTTCAAGATCAAAGGTCGTGAGAGGGCAATTGAACGACGGCACACCTTCAACCTTTACCAAGAAACATTAATGGGTCTTCTCTCTAGACAACAAAGTGGTCAAGACGTATCCCATCGCCTTCAAGCTGTGAAGCGGAAGCTCGTGGAAATACAGCAACATGTTTTGGCGGGAACTATGACCCGTTTCCGAACTCATGACTCCGTCGTGGCACAGGAGAAAGCTTCATTGTTTCACACCATTAAGGAGAAGTGTGCTGTTAGTGGTCGTTACTTCCATGCTCTTCTGACACCGGTAGGCGCCAAGGTCACCTCTGTGCCTCAAATCCTACAGACTATCCATACATCTTATAGCACCATGTTTGACACCACTGACCTACGCAATGACGCCATGGAAGAGCTCTTCCAATATGTTGACACCGGTATAACTGTCGAGGAACAGCGTTCCTTGGAGTAGCGATATTCTGCCACCGAGATTCTGCAAACCATTAATTCCGCTAGCCTCCATTCCTGCCCAGGAGAAGACATATTCCTTCTACAAGACCTTTTGGAGTATAATCAAAGCAGAAGTTCTAGAGTTGGTAAATGAGATCCTTATTGGATCGAACTGTTGCCCAGGATTCGCAGATGGCATCGTCATCTTAATACCAAAGAAAAGGTCTCCAATGAGTGTCTGGGACTATAGACCCATCACACTTTTAAACAGTGACTACAAAATTGTGATGAAAGTACTTGCATCCAGATTAAGGGTTATTCTACCTACAATTGTAACCTCCGGACAAACATGTGGCATCCCGGGCAGGACCATAATTGACAACCTTCTGGTCCTCCGAGATACAATTCTCCATTATGAACGGAATCCGTCGGAGCCTGCTGCGTTGGTCAGTCTGGATTTAGATAAATCCTTTGATAGAGTTGGCCATGCTTATATGTTTAAAATGCTTCAGAAATTCAAACTTCCACCGTTGCTAATATCTGCAATCAGAACAGTCTACAGTGGGATGTCTTCGAAGGTGCAAGTCAATGGATACTTCAGTAAGCCTATAAAGCTTACTAACTCTGTACGCCAGGGTTGTCCACTATCAATGATTCTCTTCTCCCTTTCTTTAGAAGCCTTTCTTCGCTATCTTCAGGCTAAGTTGACTGGGACTGTCACTCCAGCTCGATTATTTTGTGCCAGAGCTTATGCTGATGACGTCACGCTGCTCCTCCGTAGGCGTGAGGCCTTACCCATGGTACATACCGCCATCACACTTTATGAGGAAGCTTCTAATGCCAAAATGAAAAAATGAACACCGCGAAGTCGCAACTGCTCCCTCTTGGATCGTGGCCGACTGATCACACATTGCTCGATATCCCGATACAATATAGTGTCAAGATTCTCGGCATCCTCTTCTCCAAGCCGTTTACATCGATGATTGCTCGCAACTGGGATCACAAAATAAATTTGATTAGGCTGAATACCACTGCACATCTTGGCCGAAACTTGAATCTTCTACAGAAAGTGTGGCACATCAATCAGTTTGTTTTGGCAAAATTATGGTATATGGCGCAGATACTACCAATGCCTGAAAAACACGTCTCCCGAATTGAGCGACTTATTGGATACTATTTATGGAGAGCACAGCCCTTTCGTATAGCTAAAACCCAATTGTGGCGAAAACGTAACGAAGGCGGCTTAGGTTTAATTGCAGTGGGACCTAAGAGTAAAGCGCTTCTTGTTAAATCTATTATACTTGCCACTAGGGGATATGGAGAGGAACAAGAAATAGCATTTTGGGAACCCTTCAAGAATTCTCTTGGAACTCCAGTTCGGGCTGCTCCTGCGGGTTTTAAGAGAGCACTCCATGTTTTGGATGGCATTGATGTCGATGTCCTACCTCAGCAACCTAGAGGACTATCAACTGAGCTCTACAAGCTTTTCCTACAGCGGCTGCTTGCACCAATTCATGTGGTGGATAGGGTGCCCAACAGACCCTGGTGTCAGGTATGGCGGAACATCCATTTGCGCAACATATCTACGGAGTGGGCTACATGCGCATATTTGGTCATTAATGATCTTGTGGCTACAGAGGATAAAACATTCCGATACAACATGGTGAGGACCCCCACATGCAACATTTGCGGTGTGCGGGATACTTTACGCCATCATCTGGCACTGGGTTGTTTCGCAATTGCACTGTCTTGCTCCTTCGCAAAATCCCAACGATTATGCTCGCACATTACTACAACTAGAGACTCGAATTACTACCGACCGCTTCACACAGGTGTAGCTCGCACTTGGCTTTCAGCATTATATGCTGTCTGAAACGCATCCCAGCGTCGACGGTTTACGCTGTCATCTTAGACTAGCAAGAGAAGATCTGCAAAAACATAAGCGTCTTTCAGTGCAGTCGGCAACAGCTTTTGCCTTGCTCATTCTATAGCGATTACAAGACCTTCTCATTTTGTTACCATCTTCCTGCACATGTTTAATTTAAACGCACAGACGACATTGTTCAGAACTATATATATAAAAAATTGTGAACTGATATACTGTATTTATAATATAACTTATACCTTTTGTAATTAACAAAATGAATAAATAAAAAAAAAATAAAAAAAAAATAAAAAAATGAGGGAAACACTCGGAGTGTTCAACACAAGATGCGCACAGCATCTCTTCACCCACAGTTAACAGTTGAGCTGTACATCAAGACTCTGTCTAGAAGAATATTGTTTCACCAGAGAGACTGGAATGATAGGGTGCCATTTTTCTTGCTGGCATTCCGCTCTTCAACCCACCAAGTTGACACCGGCCGGTTTGGTCTTTGACAGAGAGCTGAGTCTACCACACACCTGACGTTCAGGAGTCCTCCTGGGGCAGCAGCTTTCGACTACATGGAGTATCTCTAGACCGACTTCACAACTTGTATAAAATGGCGCGTGAAAACATCCGTGTAGCGAGCGACCGAATGAAAACCCGGAACGACCGGTAGGCCAACATCCGAAGTTTCCAGCAGAATGATGTGTGTGACTATGTCGCCTTATTTGAAACAAGGGACGCTGCCATAAACTTCTAAAACCATGGTAAAGGCTGTACTTTGTGGTGAAGATGATAAATGATGTCTATCATATCCCTCTGGCTGTCCCGAAGAAAGAGGCTGTTAGTACGCTCAGATCGTCTCGCCCGCTACAAATCTTGACGACCGGCACCGAGGAGGGAGTAGTGTGACTAACTTAACGTAAAGTCCGCTCATGTCGTAGAAGGCTTGTATGCGCGGCGTCAGAACTAGAAACTTTGGAATGGGATAAATACAGGAACAATGCCGCCAATAACTAGAAACCTTGGAATGCGACGCATCGGCACAATAGGCACACGCCAGAAGTTTCGGTTTCAAGTAATTCCTGTGACGTCTTTCACGGCTATATAAGGAAGAATTAAAAGACAATTTAGTCGGTCTTGAGCCAGTCTTCGAGCATTAGTGCCAGCGCGCAGTGACGCGAGAGAGCAGTCAACTGTCAACTTGTCGAAGCGTAAATTGCTGTGCAGCAGTGAATTAAAGAATAATTTCTAACCAATTTTAAATCAATAAAGAATTTTGTTACAATACTCAAACGGGTATTTGTTATTCTTTTCACATAACTTTTGTTATACTCCTGAACATGCACGGAGAATCGAATTTCAATGTCAATCACATAGCGACAGGTTTTAAATGATTTGACTATCGCTTTAGCCTAGTGTATGTCCTTATTTCTCTTTTACTTGTAAGGAACTGAGCAATAACACAATTTTTGCTGATGATTATCTCGATTACATGCTTTAGATAATAGAATAATCCTTTGTAAGAATATTTTTTTTGCAGAAAAGATAGAGAAAATCACGTTAACGGAACACATATGATTTTTACTTTCTCTAGCCCGCATCTCATTTTTAGTAAAAATGCCGCGCGCGCGCGCGCGCGTGTGTCTGTTGGCAATAACTCAAAAACAAACTATCGTTAAATACCAAACTTGGTATTTAGGTTTAGTATCTTCCAAGGACACGACACGAAGATTTTCAAGAAAACCCGCTCCACCACAAACTGCCCTTTACATGGAAAAGTTTTCAAAATTTTTGATTTTCTCAAAATGGCTCTAACGATTTTGATTGAATTTTCTGAGAATAGCCTTTGAAGACTTCTTTATTCTGGATGAATTTTGCCAAATTTTGCTTAACTGCTAAACCGCAAGAGATAGATAAAAACTCACTACAAAAATGTAGATCTCGTCAAAATACACAATTTATGTCCGTTGCGTTTTTGTTGTGGAAGTAACCGTTTCCAAATTGTCCCTTATTATTAGTTTCAATTGGAAAGTACTTACACTTTTCTCATACAAGAAGTGTCGTTTTTCTTTTCTTCTACTCCTGGCCAAGAAAAGAATCGATTTGAGAATTGAATGAAACAGCTTTTAAAACATTTGGCTATCACTTTAGCCAAGTGCATTTTCTTTAGTCCCCTTCTACTTATTAGGAATTAAGTAATAAGGAAATTTTGCAAATGTTTATCTCGATTAGCATGGTGTAGAAAGAAGAATGATCTTTTGTAAGAAGTTTGTTTGTAGAGCAGCTAGAGAAAGTCATAGATTTTTTTAATAATGTGAATGTTTCCATTTTAATAAGCTATACAAAGCTACACGTTTGTCACACGTTTTAATCCTATGCAGTATTTATATATTTGCGACTGTACTTAGTGACGTGTGATAAATCGTTTTCAGAGGAAAATAGAAGTACTCTGCAAAAGTAGCCAGGTTCAATAAAAAGGCGAAAGGTTCGCGAAATGATGAAAGGTTTTCCAACCTACAGTTTCACGAGAAGTTATATATGTAGGTATATAACTCATTGTACGCATATTGCTAGTGACACTATAGGTGTGTGGCAAAATTTATCTTGACAGTGTAAGAGCTCATCTCGAGAATATATGACAGAATATTTTGCTAGATTCGGCACTCTTGCTGATTGCTATTCGCCCATGCATTTCACTCGACGTGCAAATTATGGGCATATCGATTTCACACCTCAAGAGCAGCTGTAAAGAGACGTTGAAGGACTTGACAAAAAAAAGATTACTTTATGGATTCGCTGCAATTAGTCCATTAATGTCGAGGACTTTATTTCCTACAGTTAACGCTGAAACAAAGACAGAAAAAACCACAAAGAATGGTAATAAATCAGAAATCAGCATCAGATTAGTTATTTAGCACAAGTTGGTGTATACATCCTTCCAGAAATCGCAGCGCTACTTGTGCTAGAACGTAGGATCTTTTAACTCCATCCTCAGTTCAAATACTGACATGCCGAGGTCATTTTTCCTTAATAGCTGATCGCTATTGAGGGTTTTAAAATACTGTTGTCCATGCTTGACTATTAGAAAAAAACATTAATTAGAGATATATTTGAAAATGTATATTAATAAACATGTTATATCTCTGAAATGGTTAAACTAACTTGAATAATGGTAAGTAGAGTCAAACTGAAAACTTCAATGCCATAGCCGGATTTGAACCACGGATCTCCAGATCCCTAGCCGGTTGCTCTACCACTGAGATACCATGACATCATAGCATTGAATTTCTCAACTGACTAGCATATTTTCCGGTAAAGCACAAACGGCCTGTGTGAAAAAACAATTAATCAAAACTTGAATAAATTGTGTGCTTTGGTGAGATCTAAATATTTGTGCACTAAAATTATTCCATCTGTTGTATTTTCCAGTTGTATAAGAGTAATGCTGCCTGATTTCAAGACATATGGAAACTTATTGTATCTGTTTTGTTTAGCTTCTACCAAGCAAAGAGAACGGAGTTTCAATCGTTTCACATAGGATTTGAGTATTGCTTTGGCCTAGTGCATTCCCTTGTCTCCTTTTGCTTATTAAGAAGCATTAATATGATAAATTCTGCTGATGCTTATCCCAATTAGCGATGCACACAAGATAAAAGAGTAATCTTTTGTAAGAAACACTTGTTTGCGGAATAGCTAGAGAAAATAATATGAATGAAACATTATTGTTTTATTTTTACGAAATTTTTGCTCAATTTTATGTACCTAATTATTGTCGTTGGGTTGTACTTTGCGGCTTTATATAGTCTCTATTTGGCTTACCCGACGGTTTAGCTTTTAAAATTTCGGGGACAAATTAATTTCAGTTACCTACATATTATTTATGAAATTAATGCAGATATGTAAGATATTTTGTAGTTAAACCCCTTTAGCCTTATAATTGTAATTTTATCAAACCATAAGGTCTCCAAATAGCGGATGACAAATCACCCAAAATCCATGAAAAAGGAGCGAAACATTGGTGGAATGTCTGAATTTCTTAACCACCTCACGACAGCCCTCCAAGTTTTGGACATGCTGCACACTATAAAAGTACACACGGTGGAAGAATCCACGATCGGAATGGTTGAGCAACTTTTCAGTTAATTGTGGTTATAACCTTATTTTTTATACCACAGTTGTTTTCTACATAACACCTGTATACACTTCTCATATTGTAAAATGCCTTAACATATACGTTGAAATAAAATTCCGCAACCAAACCATCAAGTTGAACTCTTTGGAAAAGGCACATAATCTTTTAATATTGAGGGAATAAAATCTGATGTTTCCCATTCACGTGACTTTCTCTACGTATCTGTAAATACTTTTTGTAAAAAAACATATAGTTCTATCTATATTTACGATAATCGAGATAAACATTAGCAGAAATTGTCCTTATTTGTTCTTTACTTGTAAGTATAAGGGAAAAAATCGAATGTGTTCTATTCACACAATGTCCTGCAGCTGTTCGTAAAGAAACCTTATATTCAAAACATTAATCTGTTATCTGCAGCATGCTAATCAAATTAACATAAGCAGAATTAGCCTTATTGCTAGCTTCCTTAAGTAAAAGGGCAATAACAAAATTCACAGGCTAAAATCTAGTCGCTATGTGAAACAATTGAAATTCCAAAATCTTTACTCACCAGGAGTAAACAAACGAGAAACGAGAAATAAGATGTCTTCCCGGAAGATAATCCGGAATATCTCGAAAACGGCTAACTCTACAAAAAATGTATATGACATAAATTGTGTGTTTTAATGAGATCTACATTTTTTGTAGTAGTTTTTGTATATTTCTTACGTTTGACAGTTATATAAAAGTTATCCAAAGTTAAGAGATCTCCAGAGGCTATTCCCCGGAAATTTCAGATATACACTTCCTTTGTCATAAAAATACCTTATACATAAGCTATTTTATTCACATTCGTTAGAATTATCTTTGAGGAAATAAAACGTTTCGAAAAATGTTCCATATAAAGGGTAGTTGGGGGTGGGGAAATTTTCTTCAAAATCTTCGTGTCGCATCCTTGAAAAATGCCAAGTTTGATATTAAACGGCCTTATTGTTTTTGAGCTATGCTGTCCACAGACAAACATACACACACACACGCGCGCGCGCGCTCGCACACACGGACCTTTTTTTAAAAACGCTTCTTTTTTTTAGACTCAGGGGGCCTCAAAGCATATATTTCAGGTGAAATCTCGGTATAGAATTTTTGGGTGCAATACAATTCCTTCTCTATACACTATGTATTTAGTACGTGTAGAGCAAGTAATAGTCTCTCGTTAAATTATTTGTAGTTTTAGCAGTATTTCTCCTTATACAATTATTTAGTATGTCCTCAGAACGACCCCATTACAATATAACTACGTAGGGAAAACGTCACAATTTTCATATAATGCAGAAACCCTTAACTTATGCAATGAATTAAGAATTTGCACTCCCAGGTCAACCATTTAAACTATATTGAGAAGACACACAGTTTGGAAATACCCAGAACAGTCTTCTCAGGTAGTAATAAATATCGATTAACTGATTTATAATGATAGATATATTCTCTCCTAATTGAATTATTTAGTGTTTTTGCCAACAAATTTGATGGCAACATAATTAGCAAGGAAATAAAGCAGGACTTTCCTACATAAAGTTCATTGTATATAGTTTTTGCATACAGAAACTTCAGTGTATAATAGTTATACAAGTTGGTCACTTATTCTCTGGTTTTATGCAACCCACAAATTAGAGTCTAACATGAAAACATCGCTCCTGAGACCCATCTTCTGTTTATTAACATTTGGCTTTGTGAGTTACAGTTAAGTAGTATTCGGTTAACGAGCGCTGTTAATTTGACTTCCAAGATACTCAATTCAGGTTCGAATCTTACCAAAAGTTTACAGTTCTTTTTCCTCCGCTTTCTTTCTTTCTGATTTGGCACAAAGCTAGATGGGATATCAGAAAATTTGTTAACTTGCTTATTTGTTTATTTTATTGTTGTTCTTTTTATTTATGTTTATGCTAACTTTATCAGTTCAGTATTATTTAAATCTTAAAGAAATTTCTTTTTTAAAACAGATAGAATGAAAATTAAGGAAGAACACGTAAAATGAACTGCCGTTTGTTCTTAATTCGTATACCTTTTAGTTCACACCTAAATTCATTAGTTTGACAAACACTGAATTATACACATAAATGCACAGATTTGGCATTTATATAAACAATTCTGTATAGTTTATATTTTACATAATTAGAAATGTTAGTATTCGACAGAGAAATAAGAGTAACTTTGGGTATTCTTTACTCGCATTCTTGGAAGTTATCACTTTACTACAAAATGGTGACTCTGAAAAGGGCTATTTGAGGGTAGAGGAGAGATTATCATCAGGGGAGGAGATATAATTACTGTTATCAATTCTTATCCGAATTTGGAGAAGGATAGTTTCTTTTCTCATTGTTTTGTTAATGCATGCAATCAGGTCACTGTCTTTATTGTTATGTCACGTCATAAGCTGCAAAATCTTTTCATTTTGTATAATTCGAAAATTTTACGCAATTAGTTCTAAAGTCTCGAAACACCTACTTCAAACAATTTTCTTAACTCAGTTGGTGTCAAGATTATACGCTTTTGGACAATAAATTGAATTCAATTCATTTTAGGAAAAATCTAGAATAACGCAAATTTAATAAGTTTTGTTGTTTAGCTACAACAGAAATTAAAATTTGGATCCTGGTGGCTATAATCACCCCAGCCTTAGAATCGGACTTCACGCAAATAAAACATTTTGTATCCCTCTGCATTAGTTTTGTGTTCATATCAGCTTTGGAGAGCAAATAATTTCTCATTATTGTATGAATGTAGAAGAGAGGTGAATGGTAATGAAAACTACAACCTTCTTTATTCATATCATTTAGCAGTTCGTGTTGATGAAAGATTTCCGACTATGATTAACATACTTCTTGAAAATCCACAAATAATTTGGCATATTTAGGTATTATAATTATGTTATGGTGTGCTTTGGTTTCCTGCATGTCGTGAGCTATGTGATGGCGGAATGTGTTTACATCAAGTTGGGTTCTAAGCGTGAAGAATTTTATTTTCATATTATATTTAATACTGGCATATTTACAAATGCATTTATTCTGAAATTGCTTGTATTTGTATACAAAAATTGATTAGGTAATTAAATTAGATTTAGAAGTAGCAGAAACCGCGGCTGTTGACACTAATTAACTAACATGAAGTATATTTTCGCTGCCTCTCACACTTATTTTCCATTCCTCTGTTTTTATAGCTTTCCAATCTCACCAACCTTTCATTATCCCTGTCAACCGCATACTTTTAAGATTTTTCACCACCTGAAGCTAGTCTTAATGTGAAAAATGTTTGTTTTCTCAAAAATTCCACAAACTACTTTGATTGCAATATCGCTAATAAGATATTTCTATGAGCCCATAGGCTACGCTGGAAACAAGGCTATGCGTAGGATAAATAAAATCTATTATTATTATTATTATTATTAGTAGTAGTAGTATTAATAGTAGTAGTATTAATAGTAGTAGTATTATCATCATTGTCATCATTGTAATTATTATTATTGTTACTATTATTACCATTGTTACTATTATTATTAATAATACTTATACCGCTTAACAAACATGGTTCCCTTTACACGTTAATCTCTGGAGTCTTGCATTTTAATCGGATTATAGAAAGCAGTTACAATAGTTCCTTCTGAAAGAATATCTGCGAACTAAGCATTTCATCTAGGGAAACAATATATCTTTAAATATGCAGTGAGACAGGAAAGAAAATCAAAATATGGAATAGAAATGGTTAAGCTATATTACAAAGGATAGAAGCTCCTGTCTTCTGTTTGTTTTTTTTCTGTAAAATTATTTGACACAAAACGCAGTGGTTTTAGCGATCACAGCATTACAATAATAAAAATTAAAAAATTTTATAAGTACCTTATGCCCTGTTAAGGCATTCTCTACCTTACTTATTCCGAAACATCAGTCGAATCTCAAGGATAACGCTGCGTTAAATAAAAGTGCCAACTGTCGTCGAGGAACTCAAGAATTATGCCGCATTAAGAAATTAAACTGTTCTACCTTATCAGTTCGGCAGGGTAGTCAGAGATGCAGGACAAGCAAAGCAACGCCCATGCAAAGTGGCCAATCTCTCTAGACTATTGGGCGGAGCAATCTAAACTCAAAGTTAACGCTACGATCCAAAGCCCCTGATGCGGGGCAACTTTTGTTAATTCAATTATTCAGTGGGGAGGTCTAAACTCAAAGATGACGTGCTAAAGAAAAGTTCCTGATTAGGGAGGTAATTTCTCTAACTTATTTGTTCGGCGAAACAGTCTCAGCTCAGAAATAATGCTCCAATACAAATTCCCTTGGCAACAGCTCCAGCATATTTGTTCGACGGGTCGGTCTAATCTCCGAGATAATTCGCAAAAGGAAAGACCCTAAAAGTGTGCCAACTTCTCTAGCATATTTGTTCGGCGGAATAATCTAATCTCAGAGATAATACGCCAATGGAAAGTCCCTGATAGGTTGGCAACTTCTCTGGCATATTTGTTCGGCGGGATACTCTAATCTCAAAGATAATGCTCCAATAGAAGGTCTCTGATAGGCTGGCAACTTCTCTAGCATATTTCTTTGGCGGGACATTCTAATCTCAGAAATAATGTGCCAATGGAAAGTCCCTGATGGGCCGGCAACTTCTCTGGCATGTTTGTTCGGCGGGATAATCTAATCTCAGAGAAAATGCTTCAATAGAAGGTCCCTGATAGGCCGGCAACTTCTCTGGCATGTTTGTTCGGTGGGATAATCTAACCTCAGAGAAAATGCTCCAATAGAAGTACCCTGATAGGCTGGCAACTTCTTTAGCACATTTGTTTGGCGGAACAGTCTAATCTTAGAGATAATGCGCAATGGAAAGACCCTGATAGGCTGGCAACTTCTCTGACATGTTTGTTCGGCAGGCTAGTCTAATCTTAGAGATAATGCTCCAACAGAAAGTCCCTGATGGGGTGGCAACTTCTCTAGCACATTTGTTTGGCGGGACAGTCTAACCTCAGAGATAATTCGCCAATGGAATGTCCCTGATAGGCTGGCAATTTCTTCGGCATGTTTGTTCGGCGGGATAGTCTAATCTCAGAGATAATGCTCCAATAGAAAGTTCCTGATAGGGTGGCAACTTCTCTGGCATGTTTGTTCGGCGGGACAGTCTAATCTCAGAGATAATGCGGCAATGGAAATTCCCTGATAGGCTGGCAATTTCTCTGGCATGTTTGTTCGGCGGGATAGTCTAATCTCAGAGATAATGCTGCAATAGAAAGTTCCTGATAGGGTGGCAACTTCTCTAGCATGTTTGTTCGGCGGGACAGTCTAATCTCAGAGATAATGCGTCAATGGAAAGTCCTTGATAGTGCGGCAACTTCTTTATCTTATTTGTTAGGCTGCTTCAGTCTAAGCTTAAAGGCAACTCGCCGATGGAAGCTCCTGATAGGTTTGAATTTCTTTAGCTTATTTTTTTGGCCAGACAAGCTAAACTCAAGTTTAACGGGTCGTTGCAAAGACCTTAATGATGCGGTATTGTTCTACTTCATTTGTGTGGTGGGACAGTCTACACTCTAAGGCCGATGCAGACAGTTATATATATTGGATTTGAGAGTGGTTATTATGTGGGTAACCATTTTTGGACGTTGGTTTTACTGTGAAGTGAGGGCTAGGTGGTAGAAGAAGAGCCCACATGCGTCTCATACCGTAGTGTTGTGAACCAAAGAAAGTTTCTTTATTTGAGGGCCTCAATCATTGTGGTGAATAGGTTATATAATTTACCGCAAACTAGCTGAATTATTAAACGACCCACACAGCGCATGTATATGTACGTAAACTCTGCGATCTACCGCAGAATGAAACCTTAGTATTTAAGCTATTATACTAGGGTCGGCTGATAAGTCCCGGGCCTCTCAATGAAAACAGCATATAAAACGTTTTTGCTTTATTTTTCAACATAATCGCTAGAAAGGTTAATACATTTGTCATGTTGGTGTTCTAATTTAATTATACAATCTGTGATTTATCAAGGTCTTCAAAATAGCTGTTTATCGCATCACTGACCTTCTCATTGCTGAGAAATCTTCGTCCTACAAGAATTTTTTTGAGATTTAGGAACAGGTGGTAGTCACCGAGTGCTAGATCTGGCGAATACCGTGAAGATTCAAGCAATTCGAACTTTAATTCGTACTTTTTTCCCATTGCAATGACTGAACGATGAGCCAGAGCAATTTTATAATAACAATTTAACTTATATTAACTTAAAATGACCAGCTGCACGAACAGTATATTTTTACTTTCTCTACACGTACTATATACATAGTGTAAAGAGAAGGTATTACATTCCACTCAAAAATTCCATACCGAAATTTCACCGGTAATACACGTTTTAGGGTCCCCTGTATCCAAAATAAGCAATTTCTAGAAAAAAGGTCGGTGTGTGTATGTGTGTGTCCGTGCGTCCGGTATCAGTGTGACCGTGTGTCTGTGAACACGATAACTCAAAAACGAAAGTCGGCAAAATATCAAACTTGGTGTATAACTTTAGTATCTTCCAAGGATGCGATACGAATTTTTAGAAATATCCCTCCACCCCAAACTACCCTTTATATGAAACATTTTTATGAACATTTTGATTCTCTCAAAAATGGTTCTAACGATTTTAATTAAATACCGTATATTAAAGATATATTTATGGCAAATAAAATGTATATCTTAAATTTTATGGGAATAGCCTCTGAATACCTCTTTATCCTAGATGAATTTTGCATAACTAGTAAACTGTAAGCACATGGAAAAAAGCTTACTAGACAAAAAATGTAGATTTCGTTAAAACACACAATTTACTTTATATGCATTTATTTCGTGGAGTTGACCAGTTTTGAGATATTGTTGTTGTTGGTTTCAGTTTTAAAATACTTAAACCTTTTCACATACAGGAATTTGTCAACCCCTGGCAACGAAAAAAAAAAAAAAAAAAAAGCAACACTGATTTCATCTACATGGCAACCAGCTTTTAAAATATTTGACTATCGTTTTAGCCTAATTTATTCCACTATTTCCCTTCTACTTACAAGAACGCATTTTGCTAACGTTTATCTCGATTGGCATGAAATAGACAGAAAAATAAGCTTTTTAACAATCATTTGTTACAGAGATTTTTTTGGTAGTGTTTAACCCGATTTTACTACTTGTGGCACCGCAGGCGATGACGCTGGTGATACATGGAATGAAGATGGAGCACCGGTGGAATACGATGGTGGGAGAAACCAGAGAACCCGGAGAAAACCCACCCTTGTGCCATTTTGTCCACCGCAAATCTCACATGCGGTCGCTTGGGTTCGAATCCAGGCCGTCTAGGTTTTGTTACAGAGATGTGGAGAAAGTCATGTGAATGGAACACAGATATTCAAGTATTTGTATTCGGACCAAAGTATACCCCGGCGCCGTTTTCTAAGCTTTAAGGAACACAAATGAACCTTCAACAAAAGTAATCTAAGTAATTGTTGAAATCCATTCACTGCAAGAAATCTAAGTACTTGATATCTTGCCTGAAAAATACTTGGGTTCTACATTTTTAAATAGTAATTTTAATGATTTCTTGATTTGGATATGGATTTAATGAAAGACATTTGTAAGAGGGCTCAAAGGTTACTTCAAAAACTGCTTCTCTATCTCTAATCTCCGTTTCTCCTTCTATCTCTCTCTCATTAAATTTAAATACAAACACAAATCTTGGCGGCTTCAGAATAACACGCTGTACACTATGCAATACTTGTTTATTTGAATTTAAAAATTAAGATTAACGTAAGTTTATAAACACTACTTCAAATACTTACACATCTTCATTTTGTTTTATACGTTTTAAAAGTTCATTGATAGTTTCTAAACATTATGAATTTAGTTTCTTTCTATTCTTGTGATGACTGGCCTTTATATTTAGGTGCAAAAAAGAAGAGGAATTCAAGGAGTGTACTTTTCTATAATATATTTGGCTTTTGGAAATCTAAAGTTCCTATCAACAAATTATCAAATATGAAAACCAATCGTGGCAATGGCAATCCTGAACGTCTTTTCCAAAAGACCAACTAGGAGAGTGCTATCCAGGAGAGTGTTGTGTTCTTAGAAGCTACTCACCATTAACAGACCTTTGTAGGCATAGATGGATCCAACGAATATTGTCATACGCTCGCTCTGGCAGTACTCATTTTCGGGAACTATCTGGATGTCATCGCTGGACGGGTGGGGCTGTCAACATGAAAATGCATAAAGTATTTATAATTTAATTATTTAAAGCATATCACAGTTTGCATTCTGCTTCGTATTTATATCGTTGCGTTTTATTGATATACATACTTTTTAACGCAGTATTCGCTTTCCTGATTATGCTCAAAACTAATGTTCTATTGGAAAACGTTGCCTCATTGTATAAGAGCTGTGAGAAACAGTTATAACTATTGTAGTTACAGAGCATTAACAGTTATATACAATCGTTACCAGTAACGACTATTTACTTTTTTCATGGTTATCAGTAACGACTAGCTATGCTACGTTTCAATATGAAGGATATCGATACACTTACTTTAATACTTGGTGCAATTTTAAAGGAAGTTTTTTTCTAGCTGTGTCAACGCCTTTATTACTACTGTGATTTATAATTGTAAGATGCATGTACACTCGCTTTTGCATCCCTGCACGTATGCGCAGATAAACTCAGCTGTATGGGTACTTTAAAATAATAATCGTTCGATATGGCATAACAAAAGAAAATAAGTGAGTATTGCTAACTTAAAGAAGAACTTAAATAGCATATTATAGCTTAAATATGTTCATAGGGCATTAGATGACTAGGGAAAAGACCATAAATTTGAATTCTTAAGTAGTTGGCTTCGTGTTATCTACACAAAACCTAGAAAGACTCCTATAGTTATAATGTTTTAAAGTTAACAGAGGCCAAGAGCCATTGACGGGCAGATAAAAACCGGTTCGAGTTCTGTATGTAAACATAACCATACTCTAGTGACATTTAAACTTTAGTTTCTTTCCTCCTGGATTTAATGGTTGAAATTACTATACCTGCTGATGTTATTTTGTAGGGATGATGAAAGAGAAGAGAAACATTAACTTACAAATACAAATTATTGTCTAATATCACAGATTATTCAGATCATCTCAGTTGGTTACATTTATGTAAAAAAACCGGATAAGCAATCAAGTAGGTTGGTATTAGATCGATTCAAATTCTCTTACGGAGGTAATTAATACTACTTAACATCCTGATACAGATGCACATGCAGTGAATAATAACACCATTAACGGTAATTAATTTAGTAAAGTTAATGGTTATAATAAAGCAAGAGTTACAATGTAATAAAATATTATTTTCTCCCCATTTCTAATAAGTACTCGCCTCTCAGGAAAAAAAAACAAACAAAAAAGAAAACAACAACAACTGTGTTAGCATCAATTCTTGAGTGCTCAAAATTTATAATTTTTTTCCATAATTTATCAGCAGTAAGCCTAAACTATTGCTTTATGAATTGACTAAATATGAACTATGGAACATTCCAGCATAATATTGCATACCATTAAAATATGAGCTGAATGAGACATTAAGGGTCCAAAGGTACCAAAGATTTTACTTGAAATCTTTCGTATATTGTTATAAAATAGGAATTTCTTTTTTAATACAGAGGAAATAAAAGTTTTACGGTAAACCTGGAATATTTTACAGTAATCACTAATTAGTATATTCTGAAATGAAAAAAGTTACTACATTTAGTGTCTTTAACCATTAATCTTTAGTACTTTTGGATAACCTGAATGGAGTAGCTACAATAAAGTAATTTTTCTATTGTAAACGTTTTGAGTTTTCCAATTTTTTTGTGATTATTTAATCAGAATCGTAACAGCCAGCCATCAATCACTTTACTAATGGGGTGAATTATATCAAGACATGCTTAAAATATACTTTTTTCAAACATTGCTCGCATACAAACATTAGTCAACAGATAGCAAAGATACAGTGAATTTTAATAGTTTTACAAAATATTTGTTAAAAATATATCACAAATAAAAACATCGTTAATAGACTAAAATTAGTGCAAGAAAAACACTAGCACTTATCTTGTTCTCTATATATTTTGCAGAGTAATGGAATTTTAGCCATTTTGAGAACATTTAATCTACATTTAAATACGACATCCCTGTGTGCTTCGGCCATTGGTCCTTCTCTTGCAAATATATAATAATAACTTTTCTTCAACTTCCCTTTGAGTATGTTTCTACGAGGTAAATTTAATAATCTGAATTATTTTTCTAAGAAAATATTGTAGTTAACTAACCTAAATTTTATGTACTGTTGTGGGTTTTCTTTGGAGTTAATAGAATGTTTGGTTATTTATTATATATAATTGATTTTAAATGTTAAAAAAGTGCTGTATAATTAAGAAAACAAAACCACCTTCCTTAATAACCACTCTTAATCTATGTAATTAAATCCGTGAACATTTTTATGATTCCTAAGTTTTAAGGAAATGGAGCTAGTAAGTTTAACAGAGGTGGGGTAGAACATACACATTTTCCTAAAAGTGTTTTTGGTGAACAATTAAACGCATACTCACATATGGCTCCATCTGTTTTGTTTCCCTGTAGAAAGGATCCGTCACCTGCCATGTGGTCATTATCGCCAGATCTATTACCAGCAGTACTCCCACCACCATGAACAGCTGATAGTCCTTTATCACCTACAGCAACAATAATATCAATTAGCAATAATTATCAATCACAAAGCATATCCAATTGTGCTACAGTAATGCTATTTCTTCGAAGTCCCTCTACTAATCCTATGAAGTCTTATGAGCACGATTCAATAAGTACCAAAGCTAGGAAAGTAGTCGCATTTGTCAATCAAAAACTATTTATTTTTAACACAGTCGCCTTTTAGGGATGACTATATATCTCCCAACGTTCCTGCCATTTTTATCTCTTTGAAATAGGATTCGTGTGTGTAATACTCTCTGTTACGGCAATTACCTCCTCCTTTCACCTAAACTTTGTTCTCGCAAGCCATTTATTCATTTTGAGGAAACAAAGAAAAAAAACAGCAATTAATGCAGTTTGGCGGCGACAACTTCGGATGACAGTGCTGGTGCGTTGCAATGTAAAACACGTCTTCTTCGCAAAATGCTGCCGGGTTTCCTTCCACTTCTTGTCGATTCGGGCGAATAATACACTATAGGATTTTCCAGTAATCACTCTTCCTTTTTCTAATATGTCAATGAGTATGACACACTTCGTATCCCAAAAATATATGTATAGTAAAAAACTATTCTGGCTATAAAATTAATCGTCTTGAGGTTCGCAATACCAATGGTAGTGTTGCCACATATATTGGTATTACGAACCGCAACGCGAATAAGTTTATAGCCAGAATAGTTTTTACTTTCTCTATACGTACTATGTACATACTGTGTAGAGAAGGTATTGCACTCCACCCAAAATCAGTACCGAGATTTCACCGGAAATGTATGTTTTAGGATATCCAAAAAAAGCATTTTCAGAAAAAGGTCCGTGTGTGTCCGTGTGTCTGTGAACACGATAGCTCAGAAACGAAAAGTCGGTAAAATACCAAAGTTGGTATTTAAGTTTAGTATCTTCTAAGGATATGACACGAAGCTTTTGAGAAAAATCCCTACACCCCAAACTACCCTTTACATGGAACTTTTTTCGAACACTTTGATTTTCTCCAAAATGGGTCCAGCAATTTTGATTAAACTTTAAAATATTAAAGATATTTACCTGACAAATAAAATGTATATCTTGAACTTTCTGGGAATAGCCTCTGAAGATTACTTTCTTCTGGATGAATTTTACGGAATCTTGCATAACTGCTAAACCATAAGAGATGGGCAAAAACGTACTTCACAAAATGTACAGCACCTTAATACACACAATTTAAATTATAAGCATTTTATTTATGGAGTTGACCGTTTTTAAGACATTCCTTGTTTTTGGCTTCAGGTTTGAAAAACATACTTTTCTCATACAGGAAATTGTCAACTCCTATCCATACAAACAAAAGAACTTCAGTCACATAGCAACCAGCTTTTGGCTCTCACTTTAACTTATGGTACTCCCTTATTTCGCTTCTGCTTACAAGGAAGCAAGTAATAAGACTATTTTTGTTATTTTTTTTCTTGAATAGCCTGAAGTAAATAGAAGCATAAGCTTTTTAACAATAATTTGTTTCAGAGATGTAGAGAAAGTCATGTGAATGGAACACATCAGATTTTTTTATTTATTTTTCTTTTATTTATATTTATTTATGCTAAGCTATATACAGGATAATATGACCGGTGTTTGAAAATGAAAATGGAGTGTTATTTATGGACGCTCTTTAACTGCTTTGGTTCTCAGCGTCCTATTCTATATTGGGCGTGAAAGACCTCATAATTTTGCTCAGAAGCCCCTCTATCAGACTTGAGATTCTTTTATGTGCCATAAATCTACGACACGGGACCAACGACCATACTTCCCTTCCGAAGAAAGCCATGCTAAGGGTTTTTACGCCCCTCCACTGGGTTTGAACACGCGACTTTGGGTATATGAGGTTAGCATGGTAAACATTACACCACGGAGGGCGACAACCGATCGGTGTTGAGCCCCTGGCTCTTTAACGGCCATAGTTCATATTTTACAATAGTTTCTTAATTCTTGTTTGTTAAAACATTTTTGACTCTATTTACTGTCCATACTCATTTATTTTTCACTTTATATAAGAATTGTCCGATCTTCTCTCTGTCTTTTTGAAACACTTCAACTACAGCTATGATTTTTATCTTTCTTAAATCATTTCTTATTAATACACTCTTGTCTCCAAACTTTACTCCCTTTACGTTTAAATACTATATGTTTCATGTCTTCATTTCCGCCACATATAGGATATTGATTTTGTGGAATACCCTTTCTTAAACCTTTTAACCTCCATTTTCCTGCTTTCAGCCATGCAATACCTTCTCGCTCCTCTTTATTCGTCACATCTATATCATTTTCCTTTCCCTATGAGTCTCTCATTGGTATATAGAAAACTAAAGTTCTCTTTTCAGCAATCTCACTAATATTTTTTGTATTTCTGTATCTTCAAATTTTATCCTTGCCGATAACCAGAAGTTATTCACATCATTTTCTCTTCTTCTCCACATTTCCTCTGACTGACTACTTTCTAAATTATTCCTCAGACAGTCTATTTTATTAATTAGGTTTTCCAGCATTGTTTTAATTACTGCTATTACTAAATTACTCAACACTGTAAACAAGAATCTGATGTGTTTCATTCACATAACTTTCTCTAGCTGTTCCAAATAGAAACTATTCTTACAAAAGATTATTCATTTATCTACATCATACTAATGGAGATAAACATTATCAGAATTGGTCTTAGTAAGTAAGTAGAACGGAAATAAGAGAATATATTAAGCTAAAGCGATAGTCAAATATTTTAAAAGCTGCTCGCTATATGAGCCAATTGAGGTTCGGTTCGCTTTGCATAGTCAGTTTAAGAAAATCTAGGTAGTTTAAAGCTGAATCCAATAACAAGGAATACCTCAATCGCGGTAAACTCTAAAAGAAAAGCGTATATGACATAAGTTAAGTATTTTAACGAGATTTACATTTTTGTGTATTACGTTTTAGTCTAAATCTTATGCTTTAACCGATATACAAAATTCTGAAAATTCATCCGGAATAAAATGGTCTCCAAAAATTAAAAATATATTTTAATATAGGGTATTTTAATGAAAATTGTTAGAATCATTTTTGAGAAAATCAAAAGTTTCGAGATTTTTCCCATGTAAATGGTTGTTTGGGATGGGAAGATTTTCCTCTTCGTGTCACATCTTTGGTAGATCTAAACATAAATACCAAGTTTGGTTTTTAACGGTTTTTTCGTTTTTGAGCCATTCACAAAAACACACCTATGCACACCACTAGTGTTAGAATTCTTTTCAAAATAAATTGCAATTCAATTTATAGTTCAATATTACACAATTTTATAGACATATGGATCTTTTTTCGGACTCAAAACATATATTTCCAGTGAAATGTGGATAATGAATTTTTGAGTGGCTGTAGCTACTATTTAGTGCTAGAGAAAGTAAAAGATCCACGCTGTAATGGTATAATATTTCAGAATGAGGTCAACGAGCAAGAACAGCCTGAGTAAAGCTACTTAAAGTAGTCGTAAAATACTTTGTAGATGCCTCGCGGGTCAGTGAAAAAGGTGCCAAAGCTATCATGAATGTAGTGAAAGCGTTTTTCCGGATGTAGATAAAGGAAAGGCCGCTCACTAGAGAGCAGAAAAGCGCTAGAGTACCGCGAAAATCCTCCGGCTGCAATCGGAGAAGCTCAGCTTTTTTTCGGCGAAATTCGATATCCTCCAGCTACTTGCTACGAGAAGCAGTAACGCATATAAAAACTTCTTATATTGTTTCTGCCGTTTCGGTATCACATGAAACACTATTGAAATGCACAGAACTTTTGTTTCAACAATGGACCGCAATTCCGATTTTGGGGAATAAAATCGTGCTGTCTGCTGCCAGCAAAGCCATCGATCCTCAGAGACGCGGCCATTCAAATAATGGAACTGACAATATCCACTTCAGCAAGCGGCGAAGTTACAAGTATCGTGATAGAGGGAAGTGACCACAGCGAAAGTGCTGTGGAAATACGCGTACAGTCGAAAGCAAAAACAAACAAACAAAAACAAAACAAAAAAATCTGATACGTTCCATTCATATGGCTTTCTCTACATCTCCGTAACAAATAATTGTTAAAAAGCTTATGCTTCTATTTACTTCATGCTAATCGAGAAAAAGTAGCAGAAATAGTTTTATTGCTTGCTTCTTTGTAAGTAGAAGGGAAATAAGGGTGCCACAGGTTAAATTATTAGTCAAAAGCTGGTTGCTATGTGACTGAAGTTCCTCTGTTTGTATGGAAAGCAGTATACAAATTCCGTATGAGAAAAGTTTAAGTATTTTAAAACTAAAACCAATAACAAGGAATATCTCAAAAACGAATACCTCCACGAAAAAAAGGGTATAACATAAGTTATGTGTTTTAGCGTGCTCTAAATTTTTCTGTTGTAAGTTTTTGTTCATCTTTTAAAGTTTAGCAGTTATGCAATTCCGTAACTTCATCCAGAATAAAGTAGTCTTCAGAGGCTATTCCCAGAAAATTGAAGTTATACATTTTATTTGATAAATATAAGAGATTATAAACCAAATCTTTAGCACCGTTTTTGAGAAAATAAAAAGTTTCGAAAAAATTCCACGTAAAGGGTAATTGGGGTGGGGGATTCTCTTGAAAAGCTTCGTGACGCATCCTTGCAGAGAACAAACTTAAATATCCACTTTGCGATTTGACAGTATTTTCGTTTTTGAGCTATGCTGCCCACAGACACACACACAGATACATAATACACACACACAAGTACACACTCACAGACACACAAACATTTTTTTTTGGACTCAGGGGTCTCAAAACATGTATTTCCGGTGAAATCTTGGTATCGAATTTTTGGGTGTAATATATTACCTTCTCTACGCACTATCTACATAATACGCATAGAGAAAGTAATATAATGAGCGCACTCATTCAACATTCATGGCTCCACCTAGTTCTAGCCGTTCATTGATTAGAAATAAAATGACATGGACATTTATTCTTGGACGCTCTTTAACCACTGTGGTTCTCAGCGTCCCATTCTATATTGGGCGTGAAAAAGTGCTTAATTTTGCTCAGAGGCCTCTTTATCAGGCTTAAAGTTCCTTTACGTGCCGTAAATATACGACAGGGGACCAACCCTTCCGAAGGAAGCCACGCTAAGCTTTTTACGCCCGAAAAAAGTCACCGCCCTCCACCGGGCTTGAACCCACGAACTTAAATAGATTAGCCTAGTACGGTAACCACTACACCAGGGTGGGCGAATCATTGATTGGCAGATGTGCTCCAAAGGCTAGGGAACATTAAAATTTTAAATTCGTGGAGACGAACTAATCAATTCCGCTTTATTGACTGTTCTTCTGTAAACAGGAAAGACAGAATGAATTAGAATGAAAAAGTATGTAATTCGACATTGGAGTAAGTCACCTCAAGGGACGGCGATATCGCTTTTCGTTTTACCGGGATAATTCCAGTCACATGGAAAAGTTCAAGACCTGCTAGCATTGAATTCTAGCTCAGAAGTACTAGCAGTGACAAGAGAAACTGAATATTGCTAGTTCGAGTCCTGACTATGATACTGACATTTTTATACCGATACTATTTTTACGCAATTACTTCAGAATTTTGCATTTTCGTAAGAAAATAAGTATAAATAAGGCTACCAAACACTTTCAAATAATTAGAAATTGTGACCTTTTATAGCTTAAAGTTTTATTTGGTACTTTTGGAATTTTGCATTTTTATAATTCAGTAACTGACCATGGTTTCCTTTCTTTTTTACATTTGTTTGAGATACAAAGCTTGTCTAGTAACTCAGTTCGTCTTATTTATTTCACAAGTTTGACCTTGTTTTGGGGAATACTCCATTTAGCTCCGTAGCTCTATACTCTTGCTCAATAAGGAAAATAATTACATTTAATTCCACAATAAGCAAGAAAAAAATTGGTTCAAGTTCTGGACTGACGACCAGGGAATTAATATTACGATGACGTAATCCTTTAAGAGATTACCTCAGCGGTAATTTGGTATTTAACTGTCTTTTCGTTTTTGGACTATGCTGCCCACAGACACAGACACACAGACATACACAGAGACAGACAGACAGACAGACAGACACACACACGGACATTTTTCTAAAAATGCTTTTTAGAAAGTTATTCCGGTGAAATCTCGGTATCGAGTTTTTGGGTGCAATACATCTTCTCTATACAATATGTATATAGTAGTTAGAGAAAGTAAAAAAAAAATGATGTGTTCCATTCACATGACTTTCTCTACATATCAGCAACAACTTATTGTTAAAAAGCTTCTACTCTATTTACTTCAAGCTAATCGAGAAAAAATTAGCAGAAATTATCTTATTACTTGGCTCCTTGTAAGCAGAAGCAATAGGTTAAAGTGATAGTCAAAAATTGGTTGCTATGTGACTGAAGTTCTTTTGTTGTAAGGAGAGGAGTTGACAAATTCCTGTATGAGAAAGGTATAAGTTTTTCAAAGCTGAATCCAATAACAAGGAGTATCTCAAAAAGGATCAACTCCGCGAAAAAATGTATATTACTTAAATTGTGTGTTTTATCTTGATCTACAATTTTTGTGTAGTAAGGTTTTGTCTATCTCTTACGGTTAATCAGTTACACAACATTCAATAAAAATCATCCAGAATAAAGACGTTTGTAGAGGCTATACAAGAAAATTTCAAGATATACATTTTATTTGGCATGTAAATATCTTAAATAGAAGAGATTTTAATCAAAATCGTTAGCACTATTTTTGAGAAAATCAGCATTTTCGAACATTTTTCCATGTAAAGGATAGTTTAAGGTGGGGGATTTTCTTGCAAACCTTCGTGTCGCATCCTTGGAAGATACCAAACTTAAATACCAAGTTTAATGCTTAATCGTCTTTTAATTTTTGAGCTATACTGTCCAAAGTTACATAGACAATCATACACGCACACATGCACACGTGGACCTTTTTCCAAAAAGCTTTTTTAGAATCACGGGGACCCAAGCTTGTATTTCCGGTGAAATCTCGGTATCGACATTTTGGGTGGAATGTAATATCTTCTCTGTACACTATGTACATAGTCCGTGTAGAGAAAGTATTACAGTATAGTTCGTTTGTGCAAATTTCTTTTCTTTTATTTACCGCCTACACACGCGTTCATAAAACGTACCCCATTGCTTTACATTGTAATAGTGTTCTTCTCTGCGTAAGTTTACCTTCTTTAGTTAACCAAACTTGACTTCTCCCAGTTGGTATCCTTTCTACATTTTTTTTGATAGATGATAGGTATTTATTTCACTTCAATCATTACATGGTTTAATTCACACCCACAATTCTATAATACTTAAATTCTATCCCTACATTTTACCTATTACGTCTCATTTTCTGACTTCACTTAGTTACTGCATTTCTGAGGATCCATAACATCCAACACCATGGTTACCTAACTATCGGGTCCTATTTACTTCTTCTTTTCTCCAACCCACATTTTTTCCTATTTCTTATTTTTAAATTCCTTCACACATCTACTTCTTACTATACTTAAAAATGTTCCTGTTTCTATTAAACTTTCCTTTGATTTAACTCTTAGCGTCATTTTACCAAAATTTCATTTGTAAACTAGACCAACTAATTTTTCTCTCATATTCTTTGTCCATTATAGAGTTAAATGCCAATAATTATTAAACTACCTATTACACAATAGACATTTACCTTGGTTTGCCCCTTCCCCTAAGCCTTTTAACCTCACCACCCCAGTCCTAGCCCTTGCAAAACCCTTTCTTGATGGTTTTTTACCAACATCAACATAATTGTCTCTCCCCCATATCGTTTTAAGTTCCTTATATATACACACTGAGCTTTTAGAGCTGAAACTACCAATTATTTCCTGTATTTCCATATCTTCACTTCTCAATCTAACTCTTTTCCAACACCCTTTCTCGCCTCCCTGTCTATCCTTCCAAATATCCACACACCCTATTTCGTCTAAAATTCTTTTTACCCGCTTATACCAAGTCATCTGTGTCTGACCAGGAAAACAAACGGGGGCATAATAAGTAACGAGCGAACGATGTTATAAACTTAGCGAACGTTAGGGTTGGGTCGCACGCTATCTTTTGAAAGAGTGTCACTACAATTGGTATGTAAGGAAGTCTTAAAACTAATTACAACAATATTCGGCATTTTAAAGGAAGGGACGAACTTTTTTTGTATGTCTCTTTAAACTGGACAACAGTTACGACACAGACATATCAGCGACATGTGGACGAAGGTTAAAGTTATAGCCAATGTTAAACGGGAATAAGAAAAGGGTAGTGTAGTATGAAATTACAAGGTTTTAATTTGTAATGTTCCATTCCGGCAGTTCGGCCATATTGTAGGGGAGACAAAGTACTCTACTAATTCAGAGTTTGGAATTATGTTCAGGAAGAAGAGTGTAGAGTGTGGGACGAAATTTATCAGTACCAACATGAAAGTCTCATTCCCTTTGTGTTACATATCCATGAGTTTACAGTGTAAATTCTGTTTTCGACGTTGAAGCGGCGTTGTGGTTGCTGTGCTCACCTGAGAAGACACAATTCAGGAGACCCGAAACCATGGTGCTGCCAGCTGCACGCGGAATTCTGGATCCGAAATAAAGAACCTTCAACCATTGAGTTAGGGACTTACAGTTTTCTCCAAAACATGATAGCCCTTAATTAAAACCGCTCCCCCCAGCCACTGGGCAGTAATCATTAGCAAACAAACGTGACCCTTTACTAGGTGCGAAAGGCAACGTAGTAAAATCTCTGTTTCCTGTGTACACTCTGTAGGCAATTCAGTTTCCTGTTAGTACGTGTCCAAACCAGTGAGTTGTGCACAACATGTTAAGGGACCAGGGAGTGGAAGAGTTGGGATCTGTGAGAGTCGGTTTCCAGCCGCACACCTCGTAATCCCAAACTTTGAAGTCACGCCGTCTTTGGCAGAGGAGTGGGGCAGGGTTATCATGTTCTGAAAAATACTGTATTTGCGTCTCTGTTTCCTTCTGTGATTACCTCACTTCGTCACTTTTTCCTGGTCCACATAGGTCGCAGTAGGTGAGCTACGCCCAAGTTGCCTACAGTTTGCCTTTAACTTTACGTAATAGACCGAGAAGAAAATATTCGATAGCTCACCAGAAATGTATATTTTTAAATTTCCTGAATTGAACAATCTTTACAAAAAGTCCGTGAGTATGTGCCTTGAACAGCAAAACGGAATGTGGGATGGATACAAACTTGGTATTTTAGTTCAGTGCCGTTCAAAGAAGCCGCATAAAGATTTTAAGAACATTTACTTGCCTCAAACTCAAAGTACCGTTTACATAGAACATTTTTCGAAATTTTGAATTTTCTGAAAGTGACAATTGAGATTTAAATACGATACATTAGATAGGTTTACATGAAAATAGCAGGTGTAGCCAAATTTTTTCGAGATTAGCTTATATAATCTATAGCTGTAAATTTTAAACGATAGAGAAAATCATATCAATGACTGCGAAATTCATTGAAAATAACTTTTTTGTGTTTTAGGAATTATTAAATACATATTGTTTTCAGTCCTATCGATATTCAGTTGCTGAGATTACATGGTAAATGTACAGAATTTTAAGCAGCTACAATAAATGGAAGTACAAAATGAAATGTAAAAAATCGATTTAGGTTGCATTATCTAAGCAAATCCACCTCAAACTCGTTGAACTAGATTAATACCAGATTAGCTTCAAATAACATATTATTCTTTCCAATAAAGTTTTATTAAGCATTATACTTTTCCCAATCATCTTTTTAGGAATTTATAATATTAATATAAATTATTTCATAAACCTATATGAAAGTTTAGAAAATAGACTAACCTTAAATCTGAAATAGCACCAAGTTCTTTATTAGTTGACTATTCCTACTACCTTTGTATTTATAACAAAATCTGTAATGCAATCATTTCTGGTAAAGGCTTCAGCCAATAAAATGAAGTAGATAGGAAAATAAACTTTCATAAGAATAATATAAATAATACTAATAATACTACTACTAATGATAGTAATAATAATAGAAATAATAATAATAATAATAATAATAATAATAATAATAATAATAATAATAATAATAATAATAATAATAATAATAATAATAATAATAATAATAATAATAATAAAAGGTAAGTAATCGTAGCGGTTGTGTTTGGGTGATGATGTTGCTGAAGATAATAGTAGTGGTAGTGGCAGTGGCAGCAGTGGCAGCAGTAGCAACAGCAGCAATAGTAGAATCTATTCACTCCTCAGTGAAGCAATAAAAACATGCTATCGCATTATGTTTTCCACCAACCACTTTATCTCATTCCAACTCTTTATTGCCATCTCTGTTTCAGCTCGCATTGTGTAGCACCAGGACTGTCTCTTCACCTGCTTGAACCTTGGGGATTTCATTGACATGCCATTCTTGTAATATAACCACGTTCCCTCCTTAGTACTTGACTAATCCATTTTCACTTTCTGAACTTAATTTCTTTGCGGATTTCCTTCTGATCAGCTTTATTACACAAATCTATATTTGATATCTTCCGAGGTCACCGAATTTCCATTAGATTTATCAGGCATCTGTTTATAAAAACTTACTTCTATTTCTTTTGTTGCTTTCACAGTACCTTGATATGGAAATTCCTCTATTATTCCCTCTTCCATTACAATCAGTATCTAATAAGCAGAGCTAGGAAGTTCGCCGTTCCGCATACAGGTTGCGACCGACCATCTCGCCACATCAGAACAAGTCACTGATAAGAACGCAGGGTGGAGAGGTAAACAAACATGTTGTCAAGTAAAAAATTCTGTTTCCAAAGAACAAAAGTGACTTAAGCGTTCGTTTAAGCAGATCATTATGTAAACATACAAATTGTTATATATATATATATATATATATATATATATATATATATATATATATATATATATATATATAAGGCTGACTCTGACTGATTTCCTTCTTTACATATGTACATTATGAAAACACCCAAGCAATTATAACACGAATTGCGATATTTATTGATAGAATGTAAAATAATATCCAAATAATAAAATTAATTTCCTAAATATCTTCAGACTCTTACCAGGTAAAGACGAAAGCAGGAATTAAACTGAATCTTTGCTCATTTGCAGCCGTATTACTGAAAACTGTATGTACTTCTGAAGTCTTTCAAATGAAAACCTCATTCTACGTTCCGACAAACAAGACTTGTATCAATGTCACCAAGCAAATAACATTTGTTGGGATCTAACAGTGCAGCTTGTATGCGATACATCTCACCGAACCCTGCATTCTTTTCATTTTCATCTTTATTTCAGGTGGGATGCTCGTGGATTATTAGATCCGCCTGGATAGTTCTTCTACATGCAGCACAGATTCAGTTCAGCTCTATACCTCTGAAGTACAACAATGTGATAGTTATGGGTAACTTTCTGAACAAATTTGTAATCAATAATATGTTTCTGTAAAGCTATTCTGTTACTAGACAATTGACAGTTTGTTTACTAGGACTGGCATCAGTTTCTGAATAAGTACCTGCATAAAGTGCACTGGTAGAAAACTTACTATGGTTGTAAAGCAAATTAATTTTGCTCTCATTTGAGCAGAACAAAGATATTATTCGAACGCCTATCTTCCTCCCGACGTGTTTCTGTGTTATGCAGTGATAGCTGTTTTGCAGTAATGGGTTGCACTCTACGTTGACCTTTGCTTGCGCAAGTAGCGCCATATGGTATTGCCAATCCTGGCCGCTCTTAAGGTCCATTCACATTGAAAATTAACCGTAGACGCAGTGACATAGAATATAGACGCAGAATTAAATGCAATAAGCATTCCCAATGACAAACGTAAACGTAGGCAATAACCAATCGGAAATTAAAGCAAGTGAACTATGCCTTGCGAGTGAATACAAACTAAAATGGCTGGCAGAGACGAGAATGTGGCAGCATTCGTACGCACATGCATACTAGAGTAGCCAATTTGCTTGGTGTTTTATATTTTAAATAATGGATGTCCCGTTATAGACGAAGGTGGATTCATCCCCTTAATAAAAGACGAATTAGCGTAAGAGAAATGAGAGAGAATCATCAAGCGAAGCCATTTTAATAACACATCGAGCAGTGTTCTCATTGGTTGATTCCTACGATGCATGTTAACTTTGACGCAAAAGCTTGGCGTTTGCAAGTTTCTATGTTAACGTACTACGGTTATGTCTGCGTCAATGTCAATGTAACCATTGTGAATGAGCCTATAAATATATTGGCTGCAAATTTCTGTGCCTACGTTACGTCTACGATTGATTTTCGATGTGAATGGCCCTTTACTCTGCATAAGGTAATCGGTACGAACTTCCTAGCTCTGCTAATAAGTAATAGATGGTAGAGAAAGTCATACAATATCACATAAGGTTTTTTAACGGTGATTGATATTTTCTATGCATGATTGGAACATGAGCCTCACAATAAGAGAGTTTACAGTATTTGAATTCTTAATCTCTTGCGTTTAAGTAATATGGCCCCAAAATTCTTCTTACCTTTTTGTTGAGCTTTACGTCTGTGAAAATGGAGTGTACGCGCCACGTTTTCGAAAACATGGAGCCAAAAGCGAGGGAGAAGCCTGCCATGAGTAGCCAGGCTCTAGCAGTGCAGATGTAGGGGAAGGCGTCTACGCTGGTCAGGGTGGAGTCTAGGCCCAGGAAGATGACACTGCTGTACGTGAGCATGCAACCGATGATGATGAGATTGTTGAGGTAGGGGCTCGACATCTTAATGTACCTGAAAACCCAAAATAGCGTGTATCAGCCATAACGTTGTGGTGAGATACACTACATTTAACCGTATTGTAATAAATCAGAATTACAAGAACATTTATGCCACATTTTGACGTTACTTCAAATAAAGGTACCACAGTTGAAACCATAATACACTAATACCACAAGACTTCTTTCGAAAATAGTATAGGAACGTAAGAGATATAATTTTATAACTAAGGATAAGGATAAGGTTTATCATAAGTCCTAGAGGAAATGTTAACACAAAAAATAGAAGTTCGAATTCAAATCCTAAATCTCCGATCACTGTGGTAGAGCATCGCACATAGGCCCTTTATAAATTTATTTCAATATATTTTTACTAGAAGTAATTATCTTAATAATATAAAAGTCCATACTTTCTTAGTAGTTTTATCTATTTTGCTTACTAAGAATAAACAGATATATTGACGTTACTTAAACTGGTATTACTTCCTTCTAACTGAAAATTTCTCTATAAATAAAGACGAGTCATCCCAAATATGACAACGCGTAAATCACAGCTGCATTCACAAGAAAATATCATTACAAACTGTTATTTGTGGTTATTCAACCGTGATTTAGCATATTATTTTCTCAGTCGCTTTCCTTTGTCTGTAGTTTACTGAGCTTTAATTTGCTATCTGTTTGAGTGTTTTTTCAATGATTTTTAATACAACGGAAGAAACGAACAGCTATTGGACAACCTAAGGCTAAATGTGGAAAGGTTAAATCATCAAAACACGGGCAAGGCCGGGTATTTGCCGAGTAATTCCAGCACTATGACAATAAAAGCTTTATTTGCGATAATCTGCCATATTCGAATTACTCCTGATATGGAGGAATAAATGGAGAGAGTGAATGGCAGCTATAATCGGATGATAACGAACGTAAGCCCGGGCAATAGCTACAAACTCCGACCCTCGGAGGGTATCCCGGAAAGGACCTCGCCCGAAACAGAGCGGTTTCATAACGACGCCCGGAAGAAACCGTTACAGAGCGCAAGCCATTGCCCAGCCACCACCTGCCGAACATCGTCGCATGGTCCGTCAACACTGAAACAAATGACAATCCAGGAAAGTCGTGGTAGAAGCATTCTGAGAAACTATGGAAACCCGTGGATCGGAATGGGAGGACACCGGGGATCGGACCGGAGACCTCCCGAACGGGCCGTCGATTTTGTAATTGGAGATTAAACAGCGAACATTTTAAACGGTAGCATTTATTTCTAAATTTGGTTCTAATAAGTAATTATCTTATTTAATTGCATGAACATATTCACACAACACATTGGAAAAAGCTATTTCTTCACTTGATTATTTGTTATGGGGATATTTGTGATGTGGAGTCTTTGTTACGAGACTTGGCAATAAGAAGGAGCTGAAAATAAGAATGATAAAGGAATGCAGACATACACTACACCCGCAGGAAATTAAAATGCTCACCAAGAATTCGCGCTTCGACTTAGCCACTGCCAACTGTTAAATAGGGCCATTTTCAGTTTAGTTTGTTATAGTACTATGTAAATTATGGAGATCACTGTTGAGCAAGCATTAATTAAGCTGTTTTCATATCAAGCAAAGATTTTGCAGGAAACTCATGAAATTGTTTATAAAAATAAATAAAATATGGGGGAAAATGAAAAAAAAAGCAATTATATAATTTCTATAACATTACACTCTGTACAACAATGTCTGATTATTTTATTTCTTTTTCACTTTATCCGATTTCGAACATAGTACATACCAAAGGTATTGCACTCCATCAAAAATTTAATATCGATTTTTCACTGCAAATACAGTTTTAGGACACCATGAAAAAAACTTTGAAAGAAAGTTCCGTACATGTCTGTATTTTTTCGTGTGCTTGTGAACAACATAACTCAAAAATGAAAAGTCAGTTATATACAACATTTGCTATTTAAGTTTAAAATGTTCTAAATTTACGACAGGAAGACTTTTAAAAAAATCCTCCCATCCCATTACACCCTTTACATGGAAAAAATTCAAACATTTTGATTATCTTAAAAATTGCTCTAGCGATTTTGATTAAAGTAGATATATTAAAGATATTAAACATGCCAAAGAAAAATATGTATCTTGAATTTCCTGGGAATGTCTTCTGAAGTCCTTTTTATTCTGGTTGATCTTTGTAAAACTGGTGGTCCGCAATAGACAAAAATCTTACTACACAGAAATTGTAGATCTCATTAAAGCACATAATTTGTCAAAACATTTATACCTTCTCTAGCTCAAATGTACACTGTACATAGTATGCAGAGAAGGTATTATGTTGCACCCAAAAGTAAGAAACTGATATTTCTCCGGAAATGTGTGCTTTGAGAACCCCAGTGTGTATGTGTGTGTGTCTGTGGCTATCTATCTTTTAATATCTGTGTGAATGCGTGACTGTGGACAGTATAACTCCAAAATAAAGTTTGGTATCTCCCAAAGATGTGACACGAAGAATTTCAAAAAAATCCCCACCCTACCCCAAACTACCTTAAATGAAAATACCATATATTAAAGATACTTACATGACACATAAAATGTATATCTTAAATTTCATGGGAATGACCTTTGAAGTTCCCTTAACTCTGAATGAATTTTGGATAACTGGTAGACTTAAGAGGTATACAAAACTTACTACACAAAAATGTAGATCTCATCAATTTATGTTCTTTTTATTTCTGTACTGGTTTAAATTTTACAATAATTTTCTGAAGCAGAAAATTGCCGGTATTTATTTTGCTTTTCTGCTGGGCAAAGGAAGAAGCTCATTTCAATGACAATCGCATAGCGCCTGCTTGTAAATATTTGAATATCGCTTTAGCATAGTATTTTTCCTTATTTACCTTCTAATCATAAGGAACTAATCATTATGCTAACGGTTATCTCGATTAGCATGGTATAAAAAGGAGAACACCCTTTCGTAAGAAGTTTGTTCTTAGAATAGCTAGAGAAAGGCATGCGAATGGAAACTTTGTATGTAGAACAGATAGAGAAAGACATTGCATTTTTTACTTTCTCTACATAGACATGGCACGTAGATAGGGAACATATTGCATTCCACCCAAAACTTCGATACCGGTATTTCATCAAAAATACGTTTTAAGGTACCGTGTATCCAAAATAGGTATTTTTACAAAAATATCCGTATATTTGTGTGTGTGGTGTGTCCGCATGTCTGTGAACACGACAACTCAAAAACAAAAATGGGTTTTAAGTTTAGTATCTTTCAGGGAAACGACACAAAGTTTTAAAGAAAAATCCGCCCACTCCAAACTACTCTTTACGTGGAAAACATTTCAAATACTTTCATTTTTTCAAAAGGCTTAAACGATTTTGATTAAAATACCATATGATAAAGATTTTACACGGCAAATAAAAAGTGTATATGTATGTGTAAATATATATATATATATATATACATATATATTGAATTTTCTGGGAATAACTCTGAAGGTCTATTTATTCTGGAGGATTTTCTATATCTTTTGTATAACTGGTAAGCTGTAAGAAATAGACAAAAACTCTCATTCTCTTCTCTTAATGCAGTAGGGCAGTCTTCTGTTCATTCTTTACTTTTCACCTTGCTCTTGGTTGACCGACATCCTTTCTCCCTTATGACTTTATACTTCACAAAAAATATAGATCACGTCAAAACGCAATTTATGCTCTTTACTTTTTTGTCGTTGTTGAGCTAACAGTTGCCGAGACACTTCTGTTTTCAATTTTATTTTTCTGAAAGTCATCCATGTTTCTTTTGTTTTTCTCCTGGCCATGCAAAGAAGCTAATTTCAACGACAAGCGCACAGCAACACCTTTTAAATAGTTGATTATCTCTTTAGATTGGTGTGTTCCTTTAGTCTTTTTTTTATTTATAAGGAACTAAGTATTAAGCCATTCTGAATTAGTAGAAAAGAGAGTGATCTTTTGTAAGAAATTAGTTTGTAGAACAGCTAGAGAAAGTCATGTGAATTGAGCACATCATCTTTTTTTAAAAACTAGGTGCAGTTAATTCATATTTTTGGAAATTATACTCGGCGCTTCAGGAGATCCGGCAAGGCATTTAATAACAATGTTAAAATTTAAGTTTTCAAGGAACTTTTTCTCAGAAACCATTTATTGTATCTACTTCAAATTTTACAGTACATTACATTATGGGCTTTTGTACACACTTTAACATGGTTTTTTTGATAGAATAATTATTCGAAGAGTAAATAGTTTTTTGTAGTAGTCAATTTTGTCATGAAAACTATCGTACTAATCACTTCAAAATTTCAAAACTATATATCATTTTAAAAATGGCCCTGTTAAAATGTTTAACATTTATATCAACACAATGCCTGAAAGTATGAGCTTTCTATGTTTAACAGTTTCTGAGAAAATGTTCCTTATGTATCACAAAAAGGGGGTTTTGAGATATCGAGCTTCAAAGTTAGAACTAACCTTTTCAATACATTCCAGCACCATAGGAGGGATTGTCAGAGCTATGAAGAATATCTTATAAATTTGAATATTTAATATTTCATTAATACTGTTTTCATCAGCATCTTTCAATAAATCATTATATTCAGCTGTATAGTAATGCAGTTTCTTTTTAGAAGAACTATTACGTTTTACATGATTAATATTACTTTTACATGATCACTACTACGTTTTACATGATCACTATTACTTTTACATGATCACTATTACGTTTTACATGATCACTATTACGTTTACATGATCACTATTACGTTTTACATGATCACTACTTTTACATGATCACTATTACGTTTTACATGATCACTATTACTTTTACATGATCATATTACGTTTTACATGATCACTATTACTTTTACATGATCACTATTACTTTTACATGATCACTATTACGTTTTACATGATCACTATTACTTTTACATAAACACTATTACGTTTTACATGATCACTATTATTTTTACATAATCACTATTACGTTTTACATGATCAGTATTACTTTTACATGATCACTATTACTTTTACATGATCACTATTACGTTTTACATGATCACTATTACGTTTTACATGATCACTATTACGTTTTACATGATCAATATTACGTTTTACATGATCACTATTACGTTTTACATGATCACTATTACTTTTACATGATCACTATTACGTTTTACATGGTCATTATTACTTTTACATGATCACTATTACGTTTTACATGATCACTATTACTTTTACATGATCACTATTACGTTTTACATGATCACTATTACGTTTTACATGCTCACTATTACTTTTACATGATCACTATTACGTTTTACATGATCACTATTACTTTTACATGATCACTATTACGTTCTACATGATCACTATTACTTTTACATGATCACTATTACGTTTTACATGATCACTATTACTTTTACATGATCTCTATTACGTTTTACATGATCACTATTACGTTTTACATGATCACTATTACTTTTATATGATCGCTATTACTTTTACATGATCACTATTACTTTTATATGATCACTATTACTTTTACATGATCACTATTACGTTTTACATGGTCATTATTACTTTTACATGATCACTATTACGTTTTACATGATCACTATTACTTTTACATGATCACTATTACGTTTTACATGATCACTATTACGTTTTACATGATCACTATTACGTTTTACATGATCACTATTACTTTTACATGCTCACTATTACGTTTTACATGATCACTATTACTTTTACATGATCACTATTACGTTCTACATGATCACTATTACTTTTACATGATCACTATTACGTTTTACATGATCACTATTACTTTTACATGATCTCTATTACGTTTTACATGATCACTAATACGTTTTACATGATCACTATTACTTTTATATGATCGCTATTACTTTTACATGATCACTATTACTTTTATATGATCACTATTACTTTTACATGATCACTATTACGTTTTACATGATCACTATTACTTTTACATGATCGCTATTACGTTTTGCATGCTCACTATTACTTTTACATGATCACTATTACTTTTACATGATCACTATTACGTTTTACATGATCACTATTACTTTTACATGATCACTATTACGTTTTACATGATCACTATTACTTTTACCTACATCAGTGTTTATTTCAACATCCACATGGTTGCCATGATAAATCAGTATTCAGTATTACCTAAAATCAGTATGACCATTTCAGAAAGTCCCAACCATTCCTTCTTAAAAAAACGGGAACTTTAAATATAGATACTAATTCCGTTCATAGCAAAAACAAATGTCAATAAATTGACTGGCCACGCCCACTAAATGCAGCCCCTTGGTAAATACTCTATAAAATCCTTAGAATGGAGATATCAAGATAAAAATTGAATCATTTAGCTCAGAAAATTATCTAGTATTTTTACATACAAAAGACAAAAAAATGTATTTTTACTCATATTTGCCTTAAAGAAGGCACTCTGTTCCGAAGTGATAAACCAAAGTACTCTATAATGGCATCAACTTAATGTTGAGAAGTTATCAGCTAAGACAAAACAAATTGCAACATACATCAAAGTACAAACTCTTATTCTCCCAGTATAAAAACGGGTCAGGGTCTTTCAACGGACAGCAGCAATAAATAAGACCTAAATGTGTTACTTCGTTAACAATGTTGTTAATTGCAAAGATTGTATCAGCGCCACAAACGTGCTGAAATTTTGAGGAAGATGTTTAAGAATTCTACAACAGTTTGCATAACATTGGGTCACTCTACTGAGATCTTTAAGGAGATTCAAAATGCCCTATCTTCCCAATGTTGAAGTTTGACCTATATCTGAGCAACCATTTAAGATGATGAGCTAAACTTTACAAGGTATATTCAGCAATACTTTTACTGGTGATTGATGAGAGATAAAATACTTCTGTTCATTAGAATGAAAGATGTGCTTTTTTTAATAACGCTCTTAAAATTTTATTGCAAATTGATGATTTTTTAATTTAAAAAAAAACTAATCCATATACATAACAAATATTTCGTTACAATAAAGCCTATTTAGGTGGAAATCTGTGGTAAAAATTTCAACCCCTAGTGTCAATTAGCTTCTGAAATAATGGGTCATTTATAAAGAAAATTTCACTTCTTCAGAAATTGCTTCCAAAGATAAAATTAAGAAAAACTTTTCAAACACAACTTCGCGGTACCTCGAAACTCTCACATGAAGGAAGTATGAGTAGGCTACAAGTGCTGCCAACAGCTAAAGTCAAACTTTCCTATCAAAATAAAAATAAGATCTCTTCTGTAGCACTAAAAGTTACAAAGTTATTAATACTTTACTAAGTGAATATTCTTAAAACTACTGCGCAGAATTATTTTCAACAATATTTTTACACATTTACAATTAGTGTATCTATGTAAAAGTTATACAAAAATGAGCACGAGATTTGAAATATCGATGTGCAATTAAAACATGAAAATGGAAAAACTATGAAAATCATGAACGGTAGGTTTGCAGTTTAAATTATCACAAAACTCCTCAGAAAAGTACTCCAAACTTAGGCTTGGGTCCTTCCAAAATAACCTTTCCCAATTATCATTCTATACCATATATCATCGGTGTCTATCATCTGTGGCCCCGTATACTCAAAGAACGGACGTTAGACACTACTAAAATATCTGATGTGCTATATTCTGCAACAAAATCTTACAAAAGCTTATTCATCTATGTACTTCACCTTATCCAGATAAGCGTTAGCATAAGTAGTTTTATTATAATATGTTATTTATTTATCTAAAAGGAAATAAGAAATAAAATGACCTAAATCGATAGTCAATTCCTCTAAAAATCACTATGTAAAAGTAGGAACATTCCATTCTCTTTGCTTTACCAGGACAAAAATATGAATAACGACTTTTTATTACTTTCTCTATACGCACTATGTACATAGTGTATAGAGAAGGTATTGTAATGCACCTACAAATTTGATACCGAGATTTCACCGGAAATACATGTTTTAGGTCCCCCTGGATAAAAAATAATTTTTTTACAAAAAGGTCCGTGTGCGTGTGTGTCTGTGTGTCTATGGACAGCATAGCTCAAAAACGAAAAGTCCGTTAAAAACCAAATTTGTTATTTAGGTTTGGTATCTTACAAGGATGCGACACGTAGATTTTCAAGAAAATCCTCCCTCCCCCAACTGCCCTTTACATGGAAATTTTTTCGAAAATTTTGATTTTCTAAAAATTGGCTCTAACGATTTTATTACCATATCGTATATTACAGATATTTGCCTGACAAATAAAATATATATCTTGAATTTTCTGAGAATAGCCTCTGAAGACTACTTTAAACTGGATGAGTTTTACGGAATTTTGCATACCTGCTAAACTGTAAGAGGTGGATAAAAACTTACTACACAGAAAACGTAGAGCACATTAAAGCACACAAGTTATGTTATATACGTTTTTTTCGCGGAGGTGATCGTTTTTAAGGTATTGGTTGATTTTGTTTTCAGGTATGAAAAGTTTATATTTTTCTCATACAGGAATTAGTCAACTCCTATCCATACAAACAAAGGAACTTTAGTCACAGAGCAACCAGCTTTTGACTATCAGTTTAATCTATGGTTTCCCTTATTTTGCTTCTAATTACAAGGTAGCAAGTAATAACATTATTTCTGCTAATTTTTTCTTGATTAGCATAAAGTAAATAGAAGCATAAGCTTTTTAACAACAATTTGTTACAGAGATGCAAAGAAAGTCATGTTAATAGAACACACAAGATTTTTTAAAGAAAATATATTTTAGAAAATTTAAAGCCATAACAAGTAATATCTTGGCAATGCTAAACCTCACAACAAAAATGTATTGCACATAAATCCGTGTATTTTGACGACATATACATTTCAAAAACGTCTCTACCTATGCACAGATGTTTTACTTCACACCTTTCTCTACCCATTCTTCAGCAAACAGTTCTTACAAAAAGTTCCTCTTCTATATAATTCATATTAATAGATATAAATATACTAACATGCCAGTAAATATGGGATTGTCGATTTAAGAACATTTAGAAATCATTGGTCTGGATCAGATTTGAATTCGCGGCTTTGACATGAGAAGATCAGTGCCTAAAAAACTGGGGAACCAAGAACGACTCTTAATAAAACTGTTTTACTTTCTTTTGCTGTTTGCTCACATATCCAATTTAGAAAAAGTACATTCACTGTCTGCGTATATCGTGACAAACGTTATAAGTACTGTTTAAGAAGAATGATAAAATATTATATTCTCTTCTGCGAGAATAGCGTCTCCAGATTTTGCTTGAAAATTTCTTTTCATGAATCTACTTTGCTTTATTAATGAACTTCAAATTTGACAGTCCCTTTTCTAATACTAACGATTAACAGAGGCTAATTGGAATATGTGAAAAACAGAATATGTGAAATTTTTGTAACCTTACATAACAATATGCGTATAGTAACCTTAATGTTCATTGTACAGAAAGATTAACCACAAACTTGGGCCACAAACATTTTGAAAGTTTCAGGAGAAAATAATAAGTTGAGAAGTGAAACAGAAACCCAAATACACTATTGCACCTTAACTTTCGTAAAACACCGTGACATTAACATAGGCAATATTTTAAAAGTACAGATGTTTTGAAAGGATACCGAACCCAGATATATGCATTTGGACATGTACTATATTTAGAGGCTATTTAATATGAAGCATGTGCGAAATTTTGTAAAACCACATTATGTAATATATCTTATTGAAATTTATACCAGTTGTAATACACATTCATAATGATATTTTTACCACATATCAAAATTAAAGCTTACATAGTTAATTTAAATAATACTTCTTTTACTGTCTAAATTCATTGTTCTAAAATTCTGATGTGTTTCATTCACATGACTTTCTCTACATCGCTGTAAAAATTGTTGTCAAAAAGGATATTCTTCTATTTAATTTATAATAATCGAGATGAACATTGGCACAAATTGTCTTATTACTTGCTTTCTTGTAAGTAGAAGGGAAATAAGGGAACGGAACATACCAGACTAAAACGATATGAAAATCTTTTTTAAAGCTGGTTGTCATGTGATTTAAATCCTTTTCTATGCACACCCAGGAGTTTAAAACTTTGCGTTTGAGAAAAGTAAGTATTTTGTATCAGAAACAGATAACAAGGAATATCTCAGAAATGGTCAATTCCACAAAAAAATGTACATAACATAGATTGTGTGTTTTAACGTGATCAATATTTTTGTGTAGTAATTTTTGTCTATCGCATGCGATTTACCAATTACAGAAAATTCAGCAAAATTCATTTAGAATACAGAGGTCTTTAGAGGCTATTCCTAATAAATGTAAGATATACATTTTATTTGCCATATAAATATCTCTAATATACGATATTTTCATCAAACTCGTTAGAGGCATTCTTAGGAAAATATAAAATTTTCGAAAAATGTTCCATGTAAAGGGTAGTTTTGTGTCGGAGGATTTTTCTGAAAATCTGCGTGTTGCATCCCTGGAAGCTACTAACTTAAAAACCAAGTTTGGTATATTACATTTTCGTTTTTGAGTTATCGTGTTCACAGGCACACGGACTCACACACACACACACACACGAATGCTTTTGTTGGAAATAGGGAACCCTAAAGCATCTATTTCCGATGAAATCTCGGCATCAAATTTTTGGGTGGAATGCAATACCTACCTTCTGTATACACTGTGTACACAGTTCGTGTAGAGAAAGCAATAAACTCTGATGTGTTACAATCACATGACTTTCTCTACATCTCTGTAACAAATTAGTGTTAAAAAGCTTATTCTTCTATATACTTCATGATAATCGAGATAAACATTAGCAGCAATGTTCTTAATTTATTGCTTCCTTGTAAATAGGTCGTATCGTGGCCGAGTAGTCAGACCACTCGCCTCCCACTTAGGCGGCCCGGGTTCAATCCCAAGCGATCGCATTTGAGATTTGTGGTGGACAAAGCGGCGCGGGGGCAAGTATTCTCCGGTTTTCCCCGCCATCGCATTCCACCGGTGCTTCATCTTCACTTCATTATCATTAGTGTCATCGCTTACGATGCCATAACTAGTAAACGTGGGCGTTAAACACTATCCAAAAAAAAAATTCTTGCAAGTAAAAAGTAAATAAGGGAATACACTAGACCAAACCTATAGTCAAATCTTTTAAAAACCTGTTGTCGCGTGGATGAAATCCGTTTCCATGCAGGGCCAGGAATTTACAACTTTCCGTGTGAAAAAAAGTTTAATTATTTTAGATCCGAAAGAAATAAAGAAATTGTCAATTCCAGGGAAAAAACATATATGACATAAATTGTGTGTTTTAACGTGATCAACAATTTTTGTGTAATAAGTTTTATCTATTTATTATGATTTACTAGTTACGCAAAATTCAAGAAAATTAATTCAGAATAAAGAGGACTTTAGAGGCTTTTCCCAGAACATTCAAGATATACATTTTATTTTCCACATAAATAACTTTCATATACGGTATTTTAATCAAAATCGTTAGAACCGTTTTTAAGAAAATAAAAACAATTCGAAATTTTTCCACGTAAAGAGTAGTCTGGGGTGGGGGGACTTTTCTCAAAATCTTCGTATGGCATCCGTGGAAGATAGTAAACTTAAATACCATGTTTGGTATTTTACTGACTTTTCGGTTTTGAGTTATCGTGTTCATAGACACACGGACACACACACACACACTCACTCACCCACACACACGGACACACGGACTCACAGACCCGGACCTTTTTCTGAAAACACCTTTTTGGATACAGGGGATCCTAAAACGTCTATTTTCGGTGAAATCTCGGTATAGGATTTTTGGATGGAATGCAATGCCTTCTGTATACACTATGTACATAGTACGTGTAGTGAAAGTAAAAGATTTATAAAAATATTCACATACAAAGATCAATTTTTACAGAAAATGACTTTACAAATAGATTGATCATATTATATTTTTAATGTTAGCGTTATTTGATAGACAAATTTTATAACTTTTCAAAACTTAATAATTAGTAATAAAAATTGGAATATTATTTCAAATAAGTATTACGACTAATTTCTTAAATTTACTTTTTGAGAGACAATATATAAATTTGAAACATATTAGTGAAAATTGCACCGTGTGGCACATTTTGAGTGTGGAAGAGTGTTGGAAAAAAGTTTGCGAGAAAGGTTTAAAGTTCAAAGTGTCTATTAATAAGTATGCAGCTACCCATTTATAGATTCAGTTAATGCTAGTTAAAATGTGCAAATTAGGGAAAACGTTATTATTTTCTTATTATCAAGTTTCATAATTGTATTCATATTATTTTATCAAACAAATAATTTTTTTTAATTTTACTCAATTTTTGGCCAAATTTCACAATGTTAGTTATCTTGAGGATAAAGGCAAGAAACTCATAAACACAACAGAAACAAGAATACTATCAAAATACTACCAAAGGAATGTGGATAAAGCTAAACAAAAGTAATTCCCTTTTTCAGTGAGACATAATATTTATTTTACTGTCTTTAGCTCGTACTACCAAATGGGTTATTTGTGCAGCAAGAGGAAGCTCTTGTTGGCTACAGTAAGTTCAATATAATGATAATGAAAATGAATAGGTCAATAACTACAAGATACTCGTGATTAGGGAAAAATAGTATGTTTCGCGTTTTACAATCTCCAAACTGTCCGACTCATAAGTAGTCCTTTGAGAAAGCCTTTGCCCTCTTATGTGAAGGCAAGGATAACGAAACAAGGAGAACTCGTTTTTTTCATGACACATGTTTGCCAAGCAAACCGTCTGAGGCGTAGTTGAGCTTGGTGCGCTGCCTAATCTCAAAATTATGTAATTTGCAAATTTACATAAAATATACCTAAAAGGATTCACAGCTGTGACCTAAAATTTTGGACTAGTTCATGCACAATCTATAAGACTTATATCCATTCATGTAATTTCGAAACAGCCTGTATAAACCATTTGGAATAGGAAATTACTTTCGGAGTTTTGATACCCTAAACTGCTAACAGATAGATGCTAGATTACAATTGTTTTGCATAATTCAGTTAACTTTCTTTCTCTAACTTAAAATTAAGAAGCGCACTAATGGAATTGATTGGCATAATAACTAGACACAGATTATCTTGTGTGATAAGAGGGTTGCAATATTTAATGAGGCAATAATCATAGTGAAGTACTTTATTTAGCGGTTAACAGACACGTGTAACAAGCAGACATTCATTATCCACTAAGAAGCGCATACTAAAGCGTGAAAAGAAATAAAGTCAGCGGTCTTATGTTGGACATTCTAGGAGATAGATCGCTCACCTCATTGTTAAATTCATTTAGTTCATTTTAAATTATAAGTTGTATGTAGAGGGAAAAAAATGCATTCAGCGGTGTTTGGGTTACGCAACCCTAATTCGTGGTGTGTAAATAACAGTTTTGAGAAAGCTGAGATCAACATCAAATTCTGGAAGTCAATTGCTCCACTATATGTAATATCCAGAGTGCTGGGACTAGCACCCTATAAAACTGTTAATTCACCACGTTTTATCATAGTGAGAAGTGCAGGATGGTCCATTGTTGTGATGCTCTGTTCACTGATTTTATTCAGCGGTAACATATGCTACTTAATGTTTCAGCTGGCATGGGATTATACTAACAGTGAGTATATATCTTATACTGTAGCCAGCATAATTTCCTCTTGTTCAGCCCTATGCTATATGCTTTCATTTGCTACCACAAAATGGAAAACTTTACGACGCATCTTAGGAATAATGTGTACAGTGGATGAAATGCTTCTGAACGATCAAGCGGCGAAGATGTACCGAAAGACAAGATATTTTTTTCTGTTGGAAATTATGGCCGTTGCTATTATCTGGATTCTTACAACTCTATATCACGCACATGTGTTGAAATACGTTTTGGAGGACATTGCCAATCATTTGATAACCTCATGCAACCTTTTCATCAACTGTGTAGCCCAGGTTCAGTTTATCAACGCTCTTATGTTTCTGCGAAATCGTTTCAAATTGGTAAATAACCAATTATGTAGATATAATAAAAAAATCAAGTTCACACATCTGGGAACTACTTCAAGAATGAGGATCTTTGAGAGTATTCACCACCTACGGGAGCTGCACAATGCATTGACTGAAACTGCGGAGTTAACCAACTCTATATTTGGATCTGTTATTCTGCTCGAAGTGACAGGAGATTTCATTTTCTTCGTGTTATATGTTTTCAATTCAATTGATTGCATTAGACTGCCTGAGCTCTACGGAGAGGAAACAACCCAGACTCTTGGGCTCTATTTATTATATTCCGCAATATTTTTAACTAAGTTCTTTGCCCTAGCTTGGAGCAGCCAAGAGGTCTGTGATGAAGCCAATAGTACATTAGCTGTGATACAACGGATGTCACTCAATAGATCTATTGATCGAGCAACCTCAGAGGAGTTTCAAGCTTTCATACAACAACTGGTCAACACAAAATTGAAGATAACTGCAGGAAAGGCGTTCTCTCTGGACTACAGCTTTCTTTGCAGCCTTTTGGGGACTGTAACAACCTATGTTGTCATTCTAATGCAATTCATTTGAGTAGAACTATACTTTATCAGCCGCAGACTTCACAAAGACTTTTGATAATGATAACTAAACGAGTATGCATTTTTGTTGTTGTGAATTTTTTGAAAAACTAAGTTATCTGCAAATTTATTTTTATTGTAATTTATGTCTTTGAGCATTACGGAAGACTTTGAAGCTATAGTCTACGATGACACAAATCAATAGAAGTAACCGTTTTTGAGGGAACATTTCAATGTGTTACTTATTACTTTCTCTAGCACGTATTTACAAAATATATAGTAGATAGAGAAGATATTGTCCTCCATCTAAACATTTAATACCAAGATTTTACCAGAAATACACGTTTTGTGACCCCTGAATCAAAATAAAAGCATTTTTAGAAACACGTCCATGTGTAAGTGTGTGTGTGTCTGTGGGTAGCATAGATCAAAGCCAAAAATGCAGTTAAATACAATCTTGGTATTTAAGTTCAATATCTTCCAAGGTGGCATCACGAAGAGTTTTAAGAAACTCCCAGCAGCCCCCATCTATGCTTAATTGGCTACATTATTAGAAAGCTTTGATTTCTCAAAAACGGCTGTAAAATTTTTAATTAAATTTCTACGTATTTAAGATATTTCCATAACAAACGAAATGTATATCTTGAATTTTCTGGGAACAACCTCTGAAGGCCTCTTCATCCTGGATGACTTTTGCAATACTCGTATTTGATATAGAGAAAGTCTGTTGTTTTTCATTCACATAACTTTCTCTAGATGCTCCACATACAACATTTTCTTACAGAAGGCTAATCTTAAATCTGCGCCATGCTAATCTCGATAAATATTAGCAGAATTGATCTTATTACTTGCTTCCTTGTAAGTAGCAGGGAAATAAGGGGATACATTAGTCTAAAGCTATAGTCAAATATTTTAAAAACAGGACGTTTTGTGAAACAATTGAGATTCGGTTTGCTTTGCAAAGTAAGTCAATATCTGAAAACAATAACAATGAATATCTCGAAAGCGGTCAACTGTAAAAGGAAAACGTATATGACATAAATTATGTGTTTTAACCAGATCCACATTTTTTGTGTAATACGTTTTTGTCTATCTCTTAGGATTTACGAGTTAGCCAATATTGGGCAAAATTCATCCAGAATGAAGAGGTCTTAAGAAGCTATTCAAAAAATTCAAGATATACATTTTATTTGCTATGTAAATAGCTTTAATATACGGTATTTTAATCAAAATGTTTGTCCCATTTTTGAGAAAATCAAAATTTTCAACAAATTTTCCATGTAAAGGATAGTTGAGGTGGGGTGATTTTCTGGAAAATCTTTGTGTTGCATCGCTGGAAGATACCAAACTTAAATACCAAGTTTGGTATTTAATGGTCTTTTAATTTTTGAGCTGTGCTCTCTATAGGCTCACACACACACACACACACACACACACACACACACACACACACACACTGTTTTGGACTCAGGGGACCTTGGAAGACACGAAACTTAATACGAAGTTTGGTATTTAACGGTCTCTTAGTTTTTGAGTTATGGTGTCTACAGCCACAGATACACATACATACACACATACATACAGGAACCTTTTTCTAAAAGTTCTTTTTTGAACTCAAGGGACCTCAAGACATACACTGCCGGTGAAATTTTGGTATCGAATTTTTGGTATGTACATGGTACATAAAAACATACTTCACCAAAAACATAGATCTCTATAAAACACACAATTGTGTCATTTACATTTTTTTTTCTAGAGTTAACAGTTTCCGAGATTTTTCTTGTTATTGGTTTCAGTGTAACTACCCAAATTTTTCTCAAGCGGATTGTCAACCTTAGTTTCATCTCTCTTGTCTTACTTCCGGGAATGCAACTGAAAACCGAATTTTAATTGTTTTATATAGCTATAGCTTTTAAAAATTTGACTATCGGTTTTGCCTAGTGTATTCCCTTATTTTCCTCCTACTTACAAGGAAGACAGTAATAAGACCGTTTCTGCGAATACACTACTATTTGTAAAAACTGCAATACCGCGAAAGAATTCCCCAAATAAATTCAAACTTGGTGAATGTGTAGAAAAGTATGTAAGCAATATGTGCTTAGGATTGCAGAGAAAAGGGATAAACATGAGCCGAGCTGTGTCCTGTCGTGTTTGTTCCACAAGATCAGTTTAGGCAGTGCAGAGCTGTCAAACAAGTTGGAAACGTTAAAGTGAGTGCCAGTAAGTCTCGAAGAGACCATATCAGAATGTGAGTGAGTCCAAACGGGGCAGAATCATTGGTCTCCGGGAAAGCGTATATCAAACCGTGGCATTTCGGCTCATATATGTCATGATGCTATGACAGTGATGCGTGTGTAGAATCAATGGATAGAAGGTCTTACGCAGCGAAGAGCGGGCACTGGACCACGCAAGATGACCACAGCACAGGATGGTCTCCATCGTGTCCGATGGCAGCCGGTCCCCACGGCCGCGCTCGCCAAAGCGTCTCGCTTTGGTGTATCGCAGCACCGGGGATCGTTGCTTCGAGTCCCGCCTTGGGCATGGGTGTTATATGTTTATGTATGTGTGTGTAAAAAGTAAAATAGAAATTCAGTAATCAAAGTAAACAAATTAGGTAAATAAAAAGTAGGGTATAGAGCGCCGGAGTCCCGATCAGACTCCGGAACTGTATTTATAAAATATGGCATAACGGACCGCATAGCTTCATCTACAGTGTTGGCTGGAGCACTGCAACAGGTGTGAAGTTGTCTGCATTGACGATTCGTGGCCGTACGCTGCGGACTGGCACACATGCCATTTAGTTAACTATCACTGTCCAGAAAACACAAACGCCTCCAACTGACACGGACACGTGAACACCATCACTGGCGTGCTGAGTGGAAAATGTAGTCTTTTCAAACGAGTCCCGCTTCAACCTGTCCTACAGTGATGGTCGCATACGTGTACGGTGGTACCGTGGTGAGCGTAACCTGGAGGTCTGTACTGTTGAGCGGCAAAGCGGACAAAACCTGGTGGGTTGGTTTGAGTCGCCATGGTCACCGATCTCGCCTCCTACGAATTGAGGGCACTTTGAAAAGCAACGCTTCAGGCATCTCCACAGGCCACATTTCAGCGGGACAATGCCCGGAGAATGCCTTCTTCGAAGAGCGACGGGTACCATTGCTTCACGTTCCCCTGACAAGTCGCCCATAAAACATGTCTGGAATATGGTTGGTTCGTCACGGTTCTCCAGTAACCACTGTCACGTATTTATGGGCCCTGCATACAAACTGCTCGAAGCAAGATCCCCCTCAGGAACATATTCAGAATCGTTTTCATTCCATGCTACAGCATATAGCAGCTGTAATTACAGCACGTGGAGACTACATCAACTACTAAATGGTCATGCTCAAAGGTAATGTACAGTTTTAAAAAGTTAATATTTTGATTAGTGTTATGTAACTAAGCTGTGGTATTAAATTCATCGCATTCATGCGTTTCCTTCTTGGTTTTGCAGTTTTCATTGACAGTGGTTTATTTATCTCGATTAGCATGACGTATATAAAGGACTAATCTTTAAGGAACGTTTGTTTATGGAACAGTTAAAGAAATTTATGTGAATAGAATATTTCAGAATTTTTTTTATGGAATTACCAATTTTCAAGATATTCATTCATAGTTACTGGTTTCTGATTTATAATCTTCTCAAATTGAAATTCCTCATTCGCTTTTAGCTATCTTTTTGTTTGTGTTTTTATTCCAAGAGGTGGAAAGAAAATGGAATTTCAATGTAATCACACAATAGTATTGTTTAAAATAGTTTAACTATCGTTTTAGTTTAGGCATTCCCTTATTCCTTTCGTACCTACTAAGAAGTAAATAAGTAATAATACTATTTCTGCTATTTTGATGTGGACAGAAGTGTAAGCTTCTGTAGGGATAATTTATTACCGAAGAGTTAGACAGGAAACATCATTTTAAGTTGTTTTAATTTCAGGTATATAGAAAGTATTTATCACCTATGAAGATCGCATAGAAACAATATGTATATTGAAATAATTACTAGAGAGTATCTTTAAGGATAAACAGAAAGTAAATTAATGAGCCTTTTTGAGAAATCTTTACGAAATAAGCATGAAAATAAAATATTAGATTCAGAACTTCTGTGATATTAATACGTTTATTTTCGAAATCATGTCCATTCTCCTTGCCACTGGGTCTCTTTGATTTATATCTAAGATATTTATGAAGTAACAGCCCTCATCATTAACCTGTTAGCTAATGCGCCTGACCCATCTTTGTTTTCCCAAAGTTCATGAAATATTAAATTGCTCTCCAGACATTCCCTGTAAAGTTAGCTATATAACCGCTTGTTCTGCATGGTTTACCTTTAACTTTTGCAGTTTTAACAAATAATGTGACTCTATTGTGCTACGTGAAAACATTTCTAAGTTATGTGTTTGTTTTGATACATTAGACAGTTAAATTTCGATTGTTTGAGAATCCACAAATTAAGCGCTGGAAAGTGTTGCTTCTAAAACTTGAGATTAAAATGCGCCTCTGTGTTCAGGTTGAGGATTTTTTTGTCTCCTTAGAGCAGGTAAATTACACTATCCTCATTTTCTTGACTGTCTCCGTGCATATGTTCAATAATGTTCCTGAAACATGGACTCCTTGAGTAGATTATTGAATTTTTAGAGGGGACTTGCCAAAATTCCAGTGAGAATATTGTCTTACGCTCCTCGAAGAGGTGTCCTGTGTATAGAAGGATGAGGTAATAGCAAATACCCGGCGACTGGAACCAGGCAATGGGTAACCAGGTTCCAAAAATTTCCAAATTGATATACTCTGGTAATCGAATAGGATATCATGGACCACCTCTCTCCGAAAGAGGGCGGTTCGTATATCCCGCAACCAGCTGAAGGTCGAGGCGCGAAGCAAGTTCCACAGAGAGCATCCATTTTACTTTCTCTACACGTAATATGTACATAGTGTATAGAGAAGATATTGTATTTCACCCAAAAATATGACACCGAGATTTCACTGGAAATAGACGCTTTAGGGTCCCCTGTATCCAGAAAAAATATTTTCAGAAAAAGATCCGCGCGTGTGTGCGTATGTCTGTGAACACAATAACTCAAAAACGAAAAGTCCGCAAAATATCAAACTTGGTATTTAAGTTCAGTATATTTCAGGGTTGGGACACAAATATTTTTAGAAAAATTTCCCAATCCCAAACTACCTTTAACAAGGAAAAAATTTCGAAAATTTTGATTTTCTCAGAAATGGCTCTAACAATTTTGATTGAAATGCCCTATATTAAAGCTATTTATATAGCAAATAAAATTTATATCTTAAATTTTCTGGGAATGACCTCTAAAGATCTCTTTATTCGGGATGAATTTTACTGAATTTTGCTTAACTGGTAAACTCAAAGAGATAGACAGAAACTTACTACACAAAAAATATAGATCACGCTAAAACACACAATTTATGTCATATACGTTTTTATCGTGAAAGTTATTATTTCTGAGCTATTACTTATTATTTGTTTCAGATTTAAAATTCGTAAAACTTTTCTCACACGCAAAGCTATAACCTTCTGATTCTGCATAGAAAGCATTTCAAACACATGACAGCCTGCTTTTAAGAGATTTGACATTCGTTTTAGCCTAGTGTATTCCCTTATTTTCTTTCTATTTACAAGGAGCAAGTAATTAAGAAACTTTCTGCACATGTATATCTCGATTATCATAAGGTAGATAGAATAATATGCTTTTTAACAATGATTTGTTACAGCGATGCAGAGAAAGTCATGTGAATGGAACTCATCAGATTTTTAGAAAAAGTCCGTGTGTGTCTGTGAAAATGTTAGCTCAAAAACCAAAAGTTGGCAAAATAAACTTGGTATATAAGTTTAGCATCTTCCTAGGACACGAAGGTTTTGAGGAAAATTCATCCACCTGGAACTACACTTTACGTGGAAAATTTTTCGAACAATGATTTTCTCTAAAATGGCTCTAATGATTTTGTTTATAATACCGTAATTTAAAGACAATTACACGGAAAATAAAACGTATATCTTGAATTTTCTGGGAATAGCATCTGAAGGCCTCTTTTTTCTGGATGAATTTTGCTGGATTTTCCATAACTGGTAAACCGTAACAAATAGACAAAAACTTACTACACAAAAATGTAGATCTGGTTAAAACACACAGCTTATATCATATACTTTTCGTTCGTAGAGATATTGCTTGTTATTTGTTTCAGTTTTAAAATATTTAAACCTTTTCACGTACGGGAATTTGTGAACTCCAGAAACTGCATAGAAGCGGATTTAATCCCCATGGCAACCAACTTTTAATGTCATTTTAGCCTAGTGTATTCCCTTATTTCCTTTCAGCTTACAAGAAGCATTTCTGCTAACATTTATCTTGATTGAAATGAAGTAGATACAATCTTAAGCTTTTTAACAATAATTTGTTAAAGAGATGTAGAGAAAGTTGTGTGAATGAAACACTTCAGACACGTCAGGCTGCACAGGAAAAAAGCTGAAAAATGTTGAAGCACTGTTAGCCTGGTGATCGTAGAAGTCAACTATAGTTTACATCTCGACAGATATGAGCTACTGTAAAAAATTACTGAATATCGAGAAAAAGTTCCGCTTTTGAACGCGAATTTGATCCTGCTGGATCTTCACGAGTTGGGTTTTGGGCTAAAAATGATATTGGGGATATTGATACAAATATTATAATTACAATAATTGGGTTCATTAAACTTTCATACGAATTTAATTAAAACACATTTTGCAGGAATAATAATTTTAACACTAACTACAATTTAATAAAACTGCAACTTTTTGAATGAATTAATAATACCAAACATATACCTATTTTCTCATTTAGTTCACCCAAACGGTCTGAAGGACGAATGAAATAGTTGATGGAACAATATGGAAGGACAGGAAATTTGAAAGACGAGAGGAACCACCAGGATATACCAGAACACCTGAAGAGAAAAAAAAAAAAAAAAAAAAAAAAACAACAGCTAAAGGTCAGAGTGAGCGGTCACCGGGAATCGAACCCGGGATTTTCGAATACGAAACGCTTGTCTATACGCGGTGCAAATCTCAGTTATTGCGTAAGTAGAGAAGCGCTTATCTTAGTCCTCTGAAAAGAAACAGTTTGCGGGGTGTTCTGCTCTCAGGAGAGGTACGGGTGTGCAGTGCCTCATAGCAGCTCAAAATGGTGCCATAAATAGATCTACTGTCTACATTAAATACATCACGCGACATTAGCATGCCAACATATATCTGGTGTATCAGCATTGATAGCATATAGTGTTTTCTAATACCAAGTGAGTCAAAACCTCCGAACCGGCTGCGAGATGTTCTTCTCCTGGGCGTGTGGACACACACTCCTGCTGTAAACAAGGTCACGCTTCTGCTGCAGTTTTTCTCTGCTCTGATAGTGCAGTACTGAGTTGATAGTGATGTGGTGTAGTTCAGTTATTACGAGTGATTTGTCATTTTGTCCTGTTCTTGGTCACACTTTGTGTATAGTTACTGAGCATATGTTTTCTACTGTACACTGTGTATTTATTTATGATTCGTATGTATTAACTTAGTCGGCGCACCAAGTGAAAGTACGATTTGAAGAAAGATTTCCAGGTGTAAAAATTGCAGGCCGTACATCAGTATTTTGTAGATCCACATTTAATGTTTTTCACGAAGGAGGCTTGGATCCACCTTCATAGATATGCAGTACACAAAGTAATCGTTATTGGAGCTCTGAGAAACGTAATATTGTTCATAAAGTACTCATTGCTGACGAAAAAATTGGTGTATGCCATTAGAGGAGGAAGAGCTACAGGGCCAATTTTTTCGAGTCAATAATTGACTTAGGTACTTACTCGAATACAATTTTGCCCCCCCCCTCTTTTTTTTTTTTTTTTAGATAATTGACAGACAGGGGGCGTGATTTTTCCTTTTTTCAACAAGACTCTACAAAGCTCATAGGTCAATCTTTCAATGACAGCAATTGAAAGTATGTTTCAGGATAGAATTATTAGTAGAGATTTATGGCCCCCTCGGTCCCCCGACCTACCTTCCTGCGATTTCTATCTCTGGGGAAACTTTTACAAGACAAACCGACCCACCCACCCACCCACACACACACACACACACACACTGGAAGAATTAAAACAAAATATCCGCCAGGAAATTGCCAGTATTTCTCAAGATGAAATATGGCTAGTGATGGGTCGTCTCTTAAAGAGTTACCAACATGTATGGACAACAGCAGTGGCCAGTTTCAGCATTTCCTTTCATGAAGTTGGAAAGTAAAGCCTTTAAAAAATAATTTTAAAAATGCACTATGGTTTCATCCGCGCCTTTCTATGATAGCGGCAGACGGCAACCAGCGACGAGGGCGCGGACAGGCAAAACTCCGCCCAGCCGGTTCGAACTTTTTGGTCTCTCTCAATAGCCATGTTGATATGTTGGAAGTTGAGTGTTATCTTTCTAGATAATGCTCACTTGATGATGCAAGCACATACTTCCCAGACACTCTCTCCTGGGAGGAAGACAGTATGTGTCCGTTAATCACTTCTCCCTTGTAGTTTTCAATTATGAAATTAGTAATTTCATCACTTTGGGTATGTAAAACTGTTTTCCTTGTTGCGGCGTTATGAGCACACATGTGTCTGTACATAACCTAGCTTCTTATAGACGCAAAACCATTTGGCCGCTCGATATACAAGAGAGAAGATAATATTTGTATTGTGGTGTGTAGACCTGAAGTTATAGCCATGCCTCGCCTCATCACCCTCTTGCCCCGCCGCCGGTTCCAGGGGCAGAGAGCTGAGTCAACAGCTGTAGTGAGTGCAGCGAGGAGACAAACAAACTTAAGGAAGACAAAGCAATACCAGGCACAGACAACTTTACCTGCGGCATGTTGACGAACCAACTGTCTCTACTGCCACTACAGGATGAAGGAACACAAACTTATCACTTCCCTTGCACACAGTTTGTTTTTGCACAACTCTGCTATTATTGCTTAATGCTGTGGAAAGAACCTTGTTCAAACAAACTCTTAATAGGTGTTAATTGTTGTGTCACAGATTACTACTCTCGCTGCCAGTGTGAGCGATAGAGTTTTGGCACCGGCGCAGAATCCAGTTTTCCAATTCATCTCGAACAATCGATGAGTTTACTAGAATAAGACCCCGACTCTTTCAGACAGCAGCACTTCAGGGCGTCGTAACTGTCTTCATAATGCTCCAGTGCTGCTACCAAACTCTAGGCTAGCGTTTTTACTTTCTCTACATAGTATGCACATAGTAGGTAGACAAATTTGTACCAAATTTCACCAGAAATATGTTTTGAGCTCTCCTGAATCCAAAAGAAAGCATTTTTGGAAGAAGGTTCGTGCGCATGTGTGTGTCTGTGGACAGCATAACTTAAAAAAACGAAACAACCGTTCATAGCTCAAAAAAGGAAAAGTTCAGATTTTCGAAAGATGGGATACGAAGCTCTTCAGGAATATCTGCATGCTCCAACTATCCTTTACATGGTACATTTTTCGAAAAGTTTGATTTTCTCCAAAAGGCTCTAACTATTTTGATTAAAATATCAATATTTAAGATATTTTTAATCAAACGAAATGTACCTATATCTTAAATTTTTTGGGGAATAGCCTAAGAAGAACTCTTCATTCTGGATGACGTTTGGTAAGTGATAAACTATGAGAGATATACAGAAACATATTACAAAAAATATAGATGTCATTAAAACAAATTTATGTCATATGCATTTTTTGCAGAGTTATTCATTTCTTATATATACCTTGTTATTGGTTTCAATTAAAGGAAACCTTTTCTCAAACTAAACTCATATTTCGTTTCATATCTCTTTTGTTTTACTCCTGGTCATGCGAAGAGAACCGAATATCAATTGCTTAACTTAGTGACGAGTTTTTAAAAGATTTGACTCTGGCTTTAGCCTAATGTATTACGTTATTTCCCTTCTTCTTACAAGAAAGCAGGCAATAAAACAATTTTTGCTAATGTTTATCTCGATTAGTATGACGTAGGTAAAAGAGTAATCTTTTGTAATAATGTTTTGTGTAGAAAGTAATATAGTGGTTGTACTTAGAAAATTAGTTTTATATTTTTTGTTCCGGATTTAATGAGTTTCTACGACAATGTAAATATTTTAAATGAAATTTAATAAATAGTACAACAACAATAATATTATTAGACAACAGTTGTAGTTTCTACTTCACTAGACCTTTGAAATTAAAAGCAAACCTATGAAATATAACGACCTCCATCTATTTTTGGAGTGGATGACTTCTGATTTTGTTTCCATTAGTTACATTTTGATTCCCTATCTTCAGGAGTAAACGTCAGTTGACTGGCTATACTATGTATCGGAAACTGCTTCGGCTATCCTCGAGAATCATTGGCTATGCTTCGCATGGCAAGAGAAAACACCAGAAATGTTTGTTGTAGTGACTTCCCTTTTACGTCTCGATCCTTGAATATACCCAACACATCGGTCAGTCATGCTATTCCCATTTGAGAAGACAGGCTATATTACATTACGAACAGCTCGAGCTTTGTCGTATGGTGCCCACTTTATGCAGTAACAATGGGCTAGAAGGAAATAACCAAGAGATTAAGAATGTTTTTTTTTTTTACAAACTGCAACAAATTTTTTCTTCACAAATTTACAGGTTTCACAACTAGCCTATTTAGTTCACAAAACCCAGGTTCCTGACTCGGAAGATAGTACCTAATCAGGTTACAGGGTGAAAAATAAAATGTCCTAAGTTGTGCTAAAACAGCTTAAGTGAGAATACCCTGATTTGAAGTGTGACATCCATATATCTTTCTCCACTTCCTATCATTTATTAGTGGGTATGCAAACTATTCTAACTAAATTTTACTTCATTTTAAATGAGATAAACCTTTCAGAAATAGCTGTGAAATACATTCTTCGTATTATTTACAAAGGAATAGCGCATGGTACTAAGGTGGCGGCGTGTGTACCTCACTTTCAACAGATCGTGAGTTCGAATCTCGCTTAGGCTGAGTTACCCGGATAAGGTATTTTTTGGGGGTTTCCCTTGTCCTGAGAAGACGATAGTTAAGTAACTTTAAGCTTCATGAACCTCAAGATAATTTGAGCATCATTTCACCAATTCCATTAGTCATCCGATATGATCAATCAGATTAAAGGGCATTGTTATACAAAAAGAAGAGGCAAAAAGGAATAGTCATAAATACAAGTTTTAAAACAGGACGCAATTTATACTGGCTTTAAAATTCCATACTCTTACTATTCAATTGTGAGAAACAATAGAAAATCGAAAGAATGACCAAATGTTAAGCAATTCTAATAATGCATATAACGGAAATGGCATATGACACAAACATTTTATTTAAAATCAATTGTGTTACATGATATTTACATTTTATGTAGTACCATTTCGTCTATCACTTAGCAGTTATGGAAAATTATGTGAAAATTCCTTCCAGATGAAGATAACTTCACACATCATTTCCAAAATATGTGATGTATACATTTAATTTATGTAAATATTTGTAGTGTGGTATTTTAATCAAAACCACTAAAGCCATTTTCAGAAAGTCAAACATTTGTTAACATGTTCCATGTAAAGTGCAATCTAGAGTGGGGAGGCTTTGTTGAAAGTCATCCTGCCGTATATTTGGAAGATGCTAATGCTAAATACCAAGTTTGGCATTACTTAACCAAGTTTTCGTTTTTGATTTAGGCTGTTCAAGGATATAATACGCCCAGCACACTCAGGACACTTTTCTTGAAACATTGCTTTTGGATTCAGGAGTCCTCAAAAATGTATTTTGAATGAAATATCGGTTTATAATTTTTGGATGCAATAAAATACTTCCCCTGTTTACTATAAGAGTAGAGTAAGTAAAGCGCAGGCAGCTAAAGGTATTTTAAGAATACTAAGCATAGACTGTTTGCTCATTTTGAGGGCACACGTTAAGGTGATGCAACTGTGAATTTTGAAGAATTGAAATTTATATCAGTTATTTACTCAACTTTAGCACTGCAGCCCATGAACGGTTCTCTCTTACAGTGGCTATCCCAGAAGTACTCGACCTGACTTATAGATGGCGGTTGTTATTTTGAAACAACTGTGGTAAAAAGTACAACCTTAGAAAGCTTAAGTTTGAAGTTACAATTTTACTTTGTTTAGTATTTGTTTGACAGCCATCATTAGTGAAAGCTCTCAGCGAATTTGTAAACATGAATAAAACTGGTCATCGATATGAGATACAATACTTTCATTTGAAAGGTCTTAGTCCAACTAATATGAGCTACATTCTACTTTGAGGGAGACTGCCCCTTTGTTTACAATAGTGAAATATTGAGAGGTAGACTTTAAGTGCGGCCGTACGAGCTGACAAGATGACCAGTCCAGAAATTGTAAAGAAAATCCACAAAATGGCATTTGGGTGATCGTCGACTGAAAGTGCGCGAGCTAGCAGACATTGCAGGCATTTCAAAAAGCTGTATATCGCATACTGACTGAAAAGTTGGATATGAGAAAGTTGTGTGCAAGGTGGGTGCCGCGTTTGCTCACAATAGAACAAAAACAGCGTCGCGAGGATGTTCAGTCGAGTGTTTGGCAATGTTTCGCAGCAATAAAACTAAGTTTTTGCGTCGATTCATAACCATGAATGAAAATTGGGTCCATCGCTTTGCACCTGAGACGAAGGAACAATCAAAATAGTAGACTGGAAGGGGAGAATCGGCTCCAAAGAAGACGAAGAAAGCTCCATCTGCAGGGAAGGACATGGCGTCAGTTTTCTGGGACGCACGCTGGATATTTTCATTAATTATCTCAAAAAAGGAAAATTAACCAATGGCGAATATTATATGAACTTGGTACAGCGGTTGAGTGATGAAATGGAACAAAAATGGCCGCATTTAGCGAAAAAAAAAGTTTTGTTTCATCAAGACAATGCATCAGTTCACACGTCAAATATCGCCATTGCCGAAGTCAATGAGCTTAGTTCGAATTGCTTTCTCATACACCCTATTCGGCAGATTTAGCTCTCTCTGATTATTTTCTATTTCCAAACTTGAAGAAATGGTTTGGTGGTAGAAGAACAATGAAGAAATGAGTCTGCAGTTGATAGCTATTTTGCAGACCTCGATAGTTCGCACTATAAACAGGGTATCGAAGCTATTGAACATCTCTGGGAAAAGTGTATCGAGAAAGGAGACTATGTAGAGAAATAAAGATGTCTTTCCCCAAAATTTGTGTGCTTTCTTTGTTAGGTCAGGTATTTCCAGGACAGCCCTCGTACATTAACCGTCTCCAGCTTCTACACCCAACTCTTCGTAGGTCCTCCTCCCCGTCCTGTGACCATCCTCTTTCCTCCAGGTTGCGCATATATCGCTCGTCTTGGCCATCTTTCCTCCGCCATCCGCTCCACATCTCCCAACCATCTAAGTCTTCCTCCTTTGATAAAAATTACTATTCCAGGTTCTTCATACAATTCCATCAACTCCTTATTATTTCTACTTATGAACTGATTATTTTCAAAACGAGGAGCATATATTTTAGTAAGGAGCTTTCTTTTAAATCAGTTATAGCACACAATAATAGTGATACTTCTGCCATGTTTCAATATTTTAGCTTGTATGGTTACTTAAAAGAAATCTTATATGCAACACTCACATGACTTTCTCTAGCTGCTCTACACACTTCTTCCAAAAAATTATTCTTTTTAGAAATGCTAATCCAGATAAACATTAGCAGAATGTCCTTATTACTTAGATCCTTATAGGTAGAAAGGATCTAAGGGAATGCATTAGAGTAAAGTGATAGTTAAATGCTTTAAAAGCTGTCGATATGCGATTGTGGTTGCAAATCGCTTCTTTGCTTGGCCAAGAGTAGAACAAAAGAAAAATGGACCCTTCCTGTCTGAGATAATTATAAGTACTTCACAATTGTAACCAATTACAAGGGATATCTCGGAAACGGTTATCTCCACAACAAAAAAGCAAAGGACATACACTGTGTGTTTTGACGAGATTTTTGTCTATCTCTTATGGTTTAGCAGTTAATAACATTCGGCAAAATTCACCCAGAATAAAGAGATCTTTTGAGACTGTCAGAAAATCAACATATACATTTTAATTGGGATGTAAATATCTTTAATATACGGGATTTTAATCAAAATCGCTAGAGCCATTCTTTATAAAATCAACATTTTTGAAAATTTTCCATGTAAAGGGTGGTTTGTGGAGGGGGTATTTTCCTGAAAATCTTTATGTGGTATCCTTGGAAGATACTAAACCTAAATACCAGGTTTGGTATTTAACAGTATTTTCGTTTTCGAGCTATGCCGTCCACAGACACACACACACACACACACATACACACACGGATTTTATTTTTAAAAATGCCTTTTTCGGACTCATATCTCATATGGGTGGAATACAATACCTTCTCTATCCACTATGTAAATTGTACATGCAGACTAGAGAAAGTAATAATTTTTAATGTTGAAACTAATTATTCTAATGAAAATGAGCCACATGATGTATTTTAAGAATATTCACATTAAAATGTTCAGTTTTACAGTAAATGAATTTACAAATAGATCTGGTACATTATAATATTTATATTAGGCCTAATAAGCGCACAAAATTATTATTTTTGTACCTTCTAAAACTCTGGATTTTCAAAGTTTAATAATTTATTATCAAAGTTGGAGCAACATTTCGTAGAGCAATATAATCATTTTAACGTGCCTTTTAGAGACATTATAAAGCGTTTGAAAAAATTGATGAAAAATGAAATCGGAAATGTGTTGAAAATACGTTTGCACATACCACCTACCTATATCTTTAGTTAATTTGTAGTTAAAATTGTTCAAGTGAGAAAAATTATATATTTTCTTAAAGTTTAGAATTCATATTATAAAAAAATTAATGTACACATTTGTTTTATAAAATTTCACAAATGTATCGCCTTAATAACTTATAGCATTCAGGAATGCTCAACTGATTTGGAAAACCCAACTGAATATACCTAAGTTTTATTGAAAAATCTATAAATCTCATTCTTTTCGATGATGATTTATTAATTCTCTCATTGTATGAGTATTATTTACAAAAATATCTATTTCTACACAATGGCTTTATATTACAGCTTACAAAGAAAATAAAAATCTTCAGGCACATAGCATCCCAACTCAAATGGATCTCCCAACTCAAATGTCAATTGATGGTATTAATTAATGTCATTAGTTGGGATGTAACGTTATAAGATAAGTTACAAAGAAATAAAACAACACATTTTTACAGATCTTAAGACTCTAATGAAAAACAGTTCAAAGGGAAACAAAATATAATGATCATTAAAACATTTGATCTTTCACATATCTCTACTATACACGTAGAGAGTAGGAAGGTAGAATCAACCTGCAAAATTCAATGCCATAATCGTTTTTCAAATCCCGGCTATGGTTTTGAACATTACAATAGTACAAGACAATGGAAATGCCACTATTCACGTTGGAGATGAAAACTAAGTACTTGATATGCAGTGTTAATCTACCCCGTTCCACAATTTGTGCGCCAGACATGGTTATCTTCACTGATGCCACGCATTATGGGATAAAGATTTTTCTTAATCGTAATTATTTTCCTAATTTTCGATGTTGAAATTTAATTAATTTTACCAATAACCATTAAATATACCCAACATCTTCACACTGACGTATGGGATCAGATCTGGTGGGAAAAGTGCCAACTATTCATTCCTTCCGTTTTTCGGTGAACCACCGTGGGAGATAGTACATCAGACTAGCGGGAGATTCGCCGAGGAGATTCTTTAAAAGCACAGCGAGGTTTCGTTGCGAAGTCGCCAAGGGTAGGTGAATGTGAGCTTTATTTCGGTTTGGGCTTAATATGATTTGGTAATTTTAAATGCTTATTATTTGAAAAAACAAACTTTGCTGGTCGGAACAATCAGGCGTTCTTTTGATCCGAGATTTAGTTTAATTGTTAATTCAAAGGCTTTAACTTACAGATGTAACACTTTTAAATAATATCTTAAAAAATGCATTAAGAGAAAATGGCTTCAGGTGAATAAACTGTGAAACTCTACCGGTGTTTCTTTGCAGTTTCCTGGGTTTTTAAGGAAACTTTTATTATGATTCACTCTGGGTTTTTGTACCTTAGTTATTTACTAGGATAATGACAGCACAGCCAAAAACAGTTGAAAAATAAAAGTGGTGGTGATCAGTCTATCGAGACTGCTCATTGGTGAGAGACTGAAAGACCAGAACGGGAATACTGAAATTAACAAGCAATTACAAAAATGAGAATTAAATACTTGTCAATGTCATTGATTGCGCAAGACAACAGTAGCACCAACCTCTAATTAGAATTATTGCATTACATTCTATCAACCAGTTGTCTAATGCAATCTTAATGAGAACAGTTATAATACCTGGAAGTGAAACAGTCCTAATGCCATGAAGTATTTGATGATGAAGAGCCCATACTGGAAAATGTAGTTGTGAGCTTAGCTAGTTTGTGTTAGTAACATTTAAGTCTTCAACTTGACCCTGAAAATAATATTCAACGGCGTAGCTTTGTTCCGAATAAGTTCTGCAATCCTTTTATTGATGGAAAAAAGACATAATAATTTTCGTATATATTAGAAATTCAAGCTTAAGGAACATAAGTTAAGCCTTTATTTCGGCGAGCATACATTTTGAATTATTTTAAGGATTGAAATATTTTTATATACCTATATACTCACGTTAACAAAACAAAATGCGTAGCATTATTCTTCGATTAGTCATATTCATGAAATTCTTCTCATTTCTCTCTTCTTAATACCTTTTCTGAAAATATTTTCTTCTAGTATTTTTTTCTTCAAAATATTGCCAAATTAATCCTGACTAAGCTAAAATGGAAAAAAATATAATGTTTTATACTCACATGACTTTCTCTAGCTGCGCTACAAACTTCTTACAAAAGATTCTTCTTCCTTCCGCACAATGCTAATCGAGATATAGGTTAGTAGAATGTTCGTATTACTTAGTTCCGTATAAGAAGGGAACTAAAGGAATGCGCTATGCTAAAGTGATAGTCAAATGTTTTAAACTATCGTTATGCGACTGCCAATGAAATCGCTTCTTTGTTTGGCCAGAAGTTGAATAAAAGAAAAACGGACACTTTCTGTCTGAGTAAAGTATGAGTACTTTGCAATTGAAACCAATAACAAGGAATATCTCGGAAACGGTTACCTGCACAACAAAAACGTAAAGGACATAAATTGTGTGTTTGACGAGATCTACATTTTTGTAGTACGTTTTTGTCTATCTCTTACGGTTTAGCAGTTACTCAAAATTCGGCAAAATTCACCCAGAATAAAGAGGTCTTCAGAGACTATTCCCAGAAAATTCAAAATATACATTTTATTTGGGATTTAAATATCTTTAATTTACGGTATTTTAATGAAAATCGTTAAAGTCATTTTTAATAAAATCAAAATTTTCGAAAATTTTCCATGTATAGAATAGTTTGTGGTTTGGGAGATTTTCTTGAAAATCTTCGTGTTGGATCCTTGGAAGACACTAAACCTTAATACCAAGTTTGATATTTAACGGTCTTTTAGTTTTTGAGCTAATCTGTCAATAAACACACACACATACCACACACAGACACACGGACTTTTTTCTAAAAATGCTTTTTTTTCGGACTCATATTTCCGTTGAAATCTCGACATCGAATTTTTGGGTGGAATACATTACCTATCTCTAGGTACATAGTACATACAGGGCTAGAGAAAGTAAAATGAGTTTTAGCAGGGATTTAAAGCCACTGGCTATATTTGAGGTGGAATGATATGTTTTCCGTTTTAGTTCCATTTCTTCCAAATCTGAGGGATATGATAGATGGCAAAGACGTGATGACGCTGAGGGTTGCCAGATGGACTTTACAGCATCTGTTGATATTTTCTATCTGGAAGACACTCTTTTTGTGATAAGTTTCTAAGAAACAAAGGAAACAGAAATTCATTCAATATCAAAGTGCCCCACAATGCGCGCGTGATGTAAACAGAAAAGGCTCTCTACCGCCGAATGTAATGGATCTAGAGTTATAAAAGTTTTTCACAAGATACTTGGGGGAGTTTGCTTCTAAATGAAGTGATCGTCGGAGAAAGGGCTTAACTCCGTTTGTGTCCTCAATTCTACTTTACTGATAATTACTGATGTTTATATGGGTCGTTGTTAAAGATAGACTTGGCCTATTTTCTGTCTGTGTTTGGAATTGCAGACATTTTTGCTTTCTCTACACGTTCCATGAATATTGTGTATAGAGAAGGTATTGTGTTGCACCCAAAAATTCGATCCCGAGACTTCACCGGATATACATGTTTTGGGACACCCTGAATTCAGAAAAAAACATTTTAGAAACATGTCCTTATGTGTGTGTGTGTGTGGGGGGGGGGGAAGTATAGCTCAAAATGAAAAGTCGGTTAAATACCAAACTTCATATTTAAGTTTAATATCTTCCAGAGGAAGAACACGAAGATTTTCAAGAAAGAGCCCCTGCCCCCAACTACCCTTCAAATGGAAAAAAAAAAAAAAATCGAAAAAGTTGGTTTCCTCAAAAATGGCTATAACGATTTTGATTAAAATCACTTATATTTAAAATATTTACATGACAAATAAAACGCAAATCTTAAATTTTCTGAGAATAGCCTCTGATGTACTCTTTATTCTGGATGAAGTTTTCTGAATTTTGCATAAATGGGATGGACAAAACTTACTCCGCAAAAAATGTAATGTCCTTAAAACACACTATTTAGATAATATACATTTCATTCATTGAGTTGTCCGTTCTTGATATATCCCTTGTTGTTGGTTTCAGTTTTAAAAAAGGGACTTAAAATTTTCTCATGAATTTGTCAACTCTTGGCCACGCAAAGAAACGGGTTTCAAAACCATAGAAACCACAGTTTAAAACATTTGACTGTCGGTTTAGCCTAGTGCATTCCCTTATTTCCTTCTCTTATAATAAACAAAGAATAAGACCGTTTCTACTAATGTTTATATCGTTTAGATTGAAGTCTTTAGAAGAATAAGCTTATTAACAATAACTTGTTAAAGAGATGTAATAAAGTCATGTGCATGAACGTATCAAATATTTTTTAGCTTAAAAGCACATTATGGATAATTTTTACTTTCTCTAGCACGTATGTACAACGTACATTGTAGATAGAGAATGTATTGTAATCCACTCAAAAATTCGATACCGAGATTTCACAGGAAATGTTTGTTTTGAGATCCGCGAATTAAAAAAGCATTTTTAGAAACATGTCCAAGTGTGTGTCTGTGGGCACCATAGATAAAAACGAAGGGATCGTTAAATACCAAACTTGGTATTTAAGTTTGGTATCTTCCAAGAATGCGACATGAAGATTTTAAGGAAAATCCCTCACCACCAACTACCCTTTACATGGAACTTTTTTCGAAAATTTTGATTTTCTCAAACCTTGCTGTAACGATTTTGATTAAAATATCGTATACTACAGATATTTATCTGAAAATAAAATGTATATCTTGAATTTTCTGAGAATAGCCTCTGAAGACTAGTTTATTTTGGATAAATTTTACGGAATTTTGCATAACTGCTAAACCGTAAGAGATGGACAAAAACTTACCGCACAAACATATAGAGCACGTTAAAACATACGATTTATGTCATACACATTTTTTTCGTGGAGTTGATCGTTTTTCAGGTATTCCTTGTTATTGGTTTTAGCTTTGAAAAACATACTTTTCTTATACAGGAATTTGTCAGCTCTTGTTCATACAAACATAGTAATCAGCTTTTGACTATCTCTTTAATCTACGGTACTCCCTTAATTCGCTTATACTTACAAGGAAGCAAGTAATAAGACTATATCTGCTATTTTTTTTCTTGATTAGCATGATGTAAATAGAAGAATTAGATTTTTAATATATTTTTTGCAGAGATGTAGAGAAAGTCATGTGACTGGAACACATGAGATTTTTGTGAATAATTGGACAGCCTTTCTGTTAGAAATGTTTCACTTACCGTTGGTTCCTATACATAATGTTGATGACGAGGAATGTGATGGCCATCACGATTCCGACGGAGGCCGTGGAAGCGAGCAACGAGTAGATGGTAATGTTTACGTGTGAATGCTCGAAGATCTGCAGGGTTCGATCCTTGGGTGGCGCCCTTCCAGCCCATCGCACCGCTTGGCCCCTCGTTAAGTCCAACTGCTCTGTCACTCCGTTGAACTCCCCAATCTTCACCTCCGAACCATCTAGGCAATAATACAAAAGGGCTTGTTCTGCTTAAATAGTAGATTCAAAATATTTTAGCGGGAGGCTGTACAAAATATTTAAAAAATTAAGGTGAAAAATACAAATAGGAATTTAAAAGCAATCAAGGCATATTTAAGAGCATGTGACAATAGGAAAGGTAGAGTCAGACTGAAACATTGAATGCCATAGCCGGGATTTGAACCAGGTATCTCGTGGTTTCCCTCCTGGTGCTCTAACCACTAAGCTACCACAGCAACATGCCGACACGGCAGTACATATATAATTTGAGATCTCGTTATGGTTTGGGGAATTTAATACCAGTCGGCATTATATCATGGTAGCTCAGAGGTTAGAGCAGCTGGACAGAAACCAGGAGATCCGTGGTTCAAATCCCGGCTATGGTATTGAGCTTTTCAGTCTGACTCTACCTCTCTCTATGCTACACATGGGCGTGGAAGAAACAATTAACAATATACCATAATTATTAAACAGAATCAGCACTGATCCGTTATTACAAACTGATAATCACCGAAAGACCATTCAGTTTTATGAACTGAATAGAACGCAAGCGTTTGATGCTGTAGGGATCATTCACAATGACTATTAAGCTATATTGACTTTAATGCCTATTGGCTTTAAGAATAAAAATATAAAAATATATACAACAGACAATCTAAGAATGCGTGAAGGGAAGGTAATATGGAGCCTGAGAAGCGACCACCCACATTATATGCGATAAGAGAGGTTTTGAACAAGTATCAAATCAACAAGAACTGTTTAAAGGGCATTAAACTCATAAAAATACATCATCTACCATTGTTAATTGTTGGTGCGACTTTTATATCCGAGTCATTCACATAGAGGCAGTTAGTGAGTCAACAAATGGATGGCGACAGAAAAAAATTATGGTAGATGGCAGTGTATTCGTTTGATGAGAATCGCTCTCTGATTGGCTGGATTCTTATGTTTTGCGAAGAAATAAACTCGGACCTTGCAAGCTTCTAAGATTTAGCTAAATTCAATACTTCTTTTATATTAAAATTTAGTTTTTGGAAGATGGACTGGGCTTTATCATAAAGCGCGAGGAGCGTGAATATTTGGGGGGCTTACAATTAACTGAACCTACAGCAAGGGAAGTGTTATCAACTCCAGAATCCAGAAAGGTAGACCGGCAAATGTTTTGTGGCAGGAGACAATAACAGCGAAGCCCGCCTGGGTAGTGTGGTGGTGGCGCATCTGCCTCACATTCAACAGTCGCGAGTTCGAATCCTGCTTACGGTAAGTTACCCGGATAAGGTTTTTTCGGGGTTTTTCCTTATCTTGAGAAGACGAAAGTCGAGTAACTTTAAACTTTATAGACCCCGAGATCATTTGAGCTCCATTTCACCAATTTCATTCATCGTTTGATATGACCAGCCAGGTTAAAAGACGTTAATCCCCAAAATGAAATAACAAATAACAGGGAAACATAACTCCAAATCTATAAATTCGTAATAAGAATTACGAAACATATAGAATATTTAAACACAAATGTGAGATTTAAAAATGGCTTTTCACTGAAATGGAATTGTTTCAGGAGCGAACTACAATACTTTAGAATGTTATGGCCACGTACAGACACTGCTAGAAACAGACTGCCTACTCAGGATTTAGAATGGATGCCACTAGAGAGGGGGAAGGAGGTTATATCAAGTAAGACCTGGATTAACGATATAAGAAAGGTAGGAAGGATGAGCATTTGGAAGAGTTGGAATGGGAATCAAGAAAATAGAGGAAGATGGGATTTAGCATTGTAACCCTGTATAATAATTGTTATGCTTACTGATTGAAGGTGAAAGATTGCCTCATTAAGTTTCGTCATTGTTAAGCTTAATTATCATTGTGAATGATGGCAACTCCCATTTGTTTGCCTTTACAATATTATTACGCTGATCAACGTGGCCTATCATACCAGTAAAATGTGTTTCTTGATTGCTGTATATTACCATCATTTGAACTTAACTACTTGTGACCACATAGATTGCTCACAAAAATTTGGTATATATTCAAGATAATAATGAATAATCGATTTTTAAACAAAAGAAAAAACTCGTTTTTGAGACTTCTTTGAAAAAACGCAGAACTCAAAGAAATTTAAGATGAGCAATGAGCATCAGCGATTCAAACTCGGATCGGCTGCATCAGAGTACACGTGCGTACGCATCCTCGGAGCTAGGCTGAAGAGGGAAAGTGATAGCCTAAGCGTCACTGGACTTGCGCTTTCTGCACTTCATTTCAACAACTCATTCAGCCCTGTCGACAGCTTGTCCTGAATGCTGAGTTGTATTGCTTGCTGCAGGAGAGTGCAGTGGAGTACTCCACTGCTCTTTGGCGCGCACCCAATCTGAAAAAGTCTGGTCTAGGGAGTTAATTGTAGATTTGCTTCATACAGCAGATTAATATAAACGAATACACTGCCAAAATATCAAATGTAAACATATATCTCATTCTTGACCACAACTAAGAAATACACAGAAAGAGAAATACTTTTTGAGGACACACAGAATAATACAAATGTGTTAAAAACTAGGATTAGACGATGAAAACTACTTAACTAAAACCCCATAAAACAGCATTTTCTTAACCCAACACTGTATGGATGCTAAAGCCTCTTTTTCGTGTGTAACTTACGTGATTATACGCATTTTGAGAACAAACTTTTTTTTCAAAAATTTTAACAACTACAAAGCTATTTAACAGAAATGAACATGAGGTTATTAACACCAATAAAATACCAAAAAATAGTAAATCCCTACCTTGGAGGCTGGACATAATGGAAACAATATCACTCCAACTCCCTTGATTGAATGCACTAAAAAAGCAGGCGACAACACTAAGCTCCAAGAAATTGCATTAAAAGAAATTTAAGCTATTTTTAGCAAAAACCTAAATGTTGTTTTCAACACAATTTATATAGCACGAAAAAGTATTTATTGAGGATATAAGAAAAAAAATATAAACCTACAATTTATATAGCACGAAAAAGTATTTATTGAGGATATAAGAAAAAAATATAAACCTTCTCTAAATCTCAGTTGTATAAATAAGATTAAAGGTTTATTTGTAGGTAACTCAAACTTTATTTTAACTAGTACAAAACTGGAATGCAAATATACCAACTTACTTTGGAACTGTTTGAGCAGAATGCTTGCCTTCCGTTCGTTGTCATAGAAACGGACCGGACCCTGGAACCAAATAGGATATTTTGAAGAGAATTTTATTTCTTTTCATATATTGTTCTACAATGATGTAAAAACTACAAAACCGCTAAAAAACTAATGCAACGAAAATAAATGTATATAACTACATTGTGCAAATAAACAAATCTCCTACGGTTATGTATAACTGGATACTCTATGATTATATTTCATTAATAAACCCATATTTTTATTAATAAACACATGTCCAAAATGCTTTTTTTTACGTGCTAGGATCTTTGAAACATGGAGGAGGATGTAGAAAGTATGGATAATTAAGATAGGTAATCAGTAATAAAGAAAATTGAAATAGATTTTAGCAAAAGGAAATTTTAATAAACTATATTTAAAGCTTCCTTTATTGATAGGTTGACTCATGGACAAAATGACCGCCAACAACTTCCATCAATTTTCTGCATTGCCTGTGATGTAATGTTAAATTCTTAGAGTTGTAACTCTGGTGCACGGCACTAACGGAGATCTTATATATATATATATATATGTAATGCAGTTCCGGAGCTTTGTGAGGACTCCGGCGCTGTATTCTTTTTTCTCCATTTTTTCCAGTTTCCTATATTTCCTTAGTAGACCTTATTGTTCTTAACGTTTTCCTTTTACATATACATACACAAACATAGACACATTTACAAACACAGAAACATCCATGCCCAAGGCGGGACTCGAACCCACGATCCAGTGCACCACGAATCGCCAAAGCGAGACACTTCAGCGAGCGCGGCCAACGGGATCGGCAGATCTTCGTAAGCTACCTGTCTGAGGAGATACTGCACTAAACTTTCTAACTTTTTTTAAATTTAAAGCTATGTATTTGAACATTGCCACACTTGACACCAGGAAATAAGGAAATCACTTTGAAAATGCTCAAAACTCTAGCTCAAATGGTTTCTCAGCTAATACATTGACATCCTTTTAATTAACGACCAACATAACACATTTTTTTGAAACTGCATTGTTATTTATCAGTAAAGTATGACAGTAACATTTTATGATGCTTAAGTACATTGAAAATAAATGCAAGAATTTAATTAAAGCTGAGATATCAATTGTAGATAATTGAATGTTAGATTTGATGCTATTAAAATGTCCATATTTCCGTGTGAATTAACTTTTTGAGTCAATGTATTAAGAAATTATAACACGCAGCTTCAATCTTTTTTCAGAAAATTTTCAGATTATGCATGTAAATTTTCATACAAATCAGAGCAAAACTGAAATGTAAGAAATACATTTCCTGTGCAAAAAATTAAAACGAGAAAAAAATACGCATGCAAAGAGAGAGCTGGGCGAGTCCAATGTGGTTGAAAGGGAGCGCATTTGTGATATAAATATGTCGCTGGTCCTTTAAAAAGCGGATGAGGGTAAATGTTTGTCAAAATGACACACAGAAGTTTATAAAATATTTGTATGACATAATTAGAATCAACATGTTATCCTTCTTAGTCAAAAAACGGCTTCAGAGTGCCTTAATAAACGCATCGTCAAAATTGGAAAATGGTATGGGCTGGGTGCTACTTGTTGGAATAATGTTGTTCAGAATTTCTTTTGCCCTCCTTAGGCTTTCCGAGGATTAAAAGCATCTCGGTCTACTTTATTTTTAGCATTCTCTTTTAACGGTAGCTAAACAAATGACTATTGTGAAGTATGGAACTACTAAACAAAATAATACCGTTGACTGTATGGTGAAGGACAGCTATGCTGATGCAGTATCTGTATGAGTCTGCGGTTTGTTTGCTACGGCTTCCCATTTTGCAGGCTCTGGGATGTAAAGTATTTCTGAACATGGTTTAATAAACAAAATATAACAGCGTGGTACAAATATACCATTGTGCCTTTTAGGATATAGTAGAACCTCATTAATCCGGACGCTATTAGTCAGACAGCCGTTTAATACCTGACAACCTTCACTCGCACTGCCTCCCATCAGTTTCAATCGGTTGGTCGCCTGTTTTGCCGCAGCTAGTGGCAGGTTGTTGACCTTCCCAAGGTTGAAGATAACAAAAATCTGCATATTACCAATAGTTGAGGCATCTGCGCGAGTTAATTATCAAATAAATTAATGTCAAAGGAAGACAACAAAAGATGAACACCTTTTTTAAACCATTAAGCGCATAATATGTGATCAATGATAATGTGTCTTGATTGCCAGGTTATAATTCTGTTCTGGCCATATCTTATATACTAAATAACCTTTGTATTTCTTAAATTTAAAATCCACGTTCTTTTTTGCTGAACAGGTTATTTTGTTTAATCTGGACTTTCATTAATGCGGGCAAGCTAGAGTCCTAATTAGACCGGATTAATGAGGTTCTACTACTTTTAGTTTTACATCCTGTATATTGTTGGCATTAATGAACAAGAATCTCTAGAGGCTATATTTCTACTGTGCTATATTTGTTAAAAAAAACCCTACTTTGTGATTATGATTTTATACTAATGTTAAAAAAGGTATATTTTAAAAACATAAGATTAATTACAGTACCTTAAACAGTTCGACTCTTTGGTGTAATGCAGAGTAAGAAAATCTACAGTTAAGTCAATTCAAACAGCTGTTTCTCAAGTCAGATTCACAGTTGAAATAAATTGAAGGCTGACATTACAAGCATAATGACTTAACATTGCTTCATTAAACTAGTTTTCTATAGCCACTATTGATTTATAAAGCCTTAGTGGTAGCAATTACCGGAAAACCTTTTCTTTATATTCAAAGATAATAAGGTTTCATATTTTCGGAATGCAGGAAGAGTAGAGAAAATTATTTGCATAAAGATTTCTCTATCTTTGGAAATTTAATTTTAGAAGCCCAGAGAGATAGTGGGAGTATTTATGGACTATTTCAACTTTGTTCAACTATTATACGGTCAGAGTTATGATACGGATGATTAAGTGCTGGAGCTTGAATGAGCAAAGCCCGCAATTTAGCAATTCATATAGGAGAGTTTCACACATCCTTCGTTTAAACGAGTGCCTTATTAGGGCGGATTTCTCGTGCTGCACCGCGCTGTTTCTAAATAGTTCAGTTCCCCTTCACGTTTCTTCTTCGTGTGCCAGCAGCCGAGGTGAAGTCTGTGTTATACAGATGTTGACACAAGATCATGCGTTTATAGTATGTTGGTGTTGTTGTGATACTTCAACACACAAAACCTTCAAGTGTGATTCCCATGTCACAACAAGCGCTTATAGAGAAGTGAGACAAGTTATAAGCAAAGTGGAGTTCTTGTGCCTCACAGAGAAACAGTTGTAATTGGGCGAATACTTAAGGAGACGGGCTATATTCTGGATAAGAAACGGAAATTAAGTTGTCATCTTCTTACAGAGCAAACCCTCGATGACGACGGAGAAAAGTTAGAAAGAAGTTAGTAGTTAGAAAAATATAACCAAGAAAGCTTCTACTTGGGCTTACAATGCCACTTACATTTTAAAATTAATACTGTATATGGTAACACTTTAGGGGTTGCAACTTCGCGTTAAGTTTTGCATTTGGTGCTAGATATTGCTAAGGAAGAAACTGTTATATTTACAACGGCATTAAGAATTAATGAAGTTAATGCTAATATTCTTAACAGGTGCGAATAGTAGTGTAGTGTTCAAAACCCGTTGTTAGTGCTTACAGCGCCACATGTAGTGGGCACTGCTAGGACCTGAAATGAAATGAATATTGGGAAATACTTTTGGTAAGCTCCTGGCCTAAGTTTAAAGTATCTCTCCGGCATTTTCTAGTATTAGGACTGCAAACAATTAAAAAAAAATATATGATATGTTGCATTCACATGACATTCTCTATCTCTATAAAATTATTGAGTATATTAAAATAAATTATAAATGTATGTTTATTTCGAATTTAAAAGACTTAATTTAGTAATTTAGCTATTGTATCATAAATATTAAAAATGTTTTTAGGATGATCATTCTTAACAAATCATAAAAATATGAGCTTATTATATTTTAAATAAGCTTATCTTCTATCTACTTCATACTAATCGAGATAAACATTAAATGAAACTATTTTATATCAACACCTATTTTGATTTTTTGGACATCCCGAAGTCTACATTTTAATCCTTCCAGGGTTTGGAATAATTTTAAAACTGAAACCAATAACAAGGAATATATAAAAACAGCCAAATCCATAAAAAAATGTATATGAGATAAACTGTGTGCTTTAACGAAATCTACATTTTTGTGTAGTAAGTTCCTGTGTATCTCTTACGCTTTACCAGTTATTCAAAATTCAGAAAAGTGTATTCCAAATTAACAGGTCTTCAGAAGCTATTCCCAGAAAATTCAAGATATACAATTTATTTCTCATGTTTTATTTATTTATTAGTCTGACTTATAAATGAGTTTGCCAAGTGACACAGAACAATATACATTTAGAGGTTTTTAACAAAACATGTTATAAGTGAGTATTCCAAAAACATATTTTATAATACGTTATAATAGTTATATGAAATTAAGTTATGAGAACAGATTGTAGCAGATTATAAAAGATGTGCAACAATAAAAGTCATGACAATAAAAGAGAAAAGAAACCTACAAACATAAAGTGATTTATAAACTATAATACATTTTACGTTCTATTCAAACCATATAAATGCTTTCGAAATATGGCTACGGAATGTTTTATGATGTTTTCCGTGATTGCTTGTTCCACACATTATATCTTAAATATAAGGGATTTTAATCAAAATCGTTAAAGCCATTTTTGAGAAAATAAAAAAAATTAAAAAACATTTCCATATAAAGGGTAGTAGGGTAGTTTGGATTGGGGGATTTGCTTAAAAATCTTCGTGTCGCATCCATGTAAGATAGCAAACTTAAGTATAAAGTTTCGCATTTCACGGTGTTTTAGTTTTTGAGCTACAAACGGACCTTTTTTTAAAAATGCTTTTATTGAATTCAGGGGACCTCAAAACATATATTTTCGTTGAAATCTGGGTATCAAATTTTTGGATACAATACAATACCTTCTTTGTACACTATGTACTTAGTATGTAGAGAAAATAAAAGAGGATCTGTTAGAACGACGATCAAGGCTGGGTTTTTAGCCGCAACCTCCCGCTACCTGTTGCCCAGGCCGGCCAAGCGTATAAGCGAAGACTGTGTACACGTGATACTGTATATACCACCTTTAAATCAAACCTACTGTGAATTTTATTTCTCGAATTGCAGGCAAAATTGCACTAAGTTTCTCTTAAAAAGCATAATTAACTAGCAAAATTAGACAAAAACCTTTTCTATGTATAGACCTTAGTAAAAAATATTGTCTTACTATTGAATTTGGCTTGCAAAAACTGCACGGAATATCAAATACGTTTCTGTTAAAACCAGAATTAAGTGGCAAAAATCTGGACCCGTAGTTTACTCGTTATAGCATTTGCAGTGCGAGAGGTCCCAGCTAGGTCCCTTATCTCCTCGGAGTCTGGAGTTATGAATGAGACTATGGCTATGAGCAAATAATCTTATGGACAAAACCCAAAGAAGTGAAATCTATACGAGTTAACCCATTGCCTAGAGGCGATATTCTCCAAAATTAAAAAACCGCCAATGTCACCATTGCAGTTAAAACTTAAATATCAGTGGAACATCTGATGTGTTCCATTCACATGACTTTCTCTACATCTTTTTAACAAATTATTGTCAAAAGCTTATTCTTCTATCTAATTCATGTTAAACTAGATAAACATTAGCAGAAATGGTTTTATTGCTTAGTTCCTTATAAGTAGAAGGCAACTAAGGAAATACACTCGGCAAAAGCGATAATCAAATATTTTAAAAACTGGTTGCCATGTGGTTGAATCTCTTTCTTTGAATTGCTAAGAGTTGACAAATACCCGTATATGAAATGTTTTAAGTATTTTAAAACTGAAATCAATAAAAAGGAACATCAAGTGTGGTCAACTCCACGCAAAAAATGTATATGATTAAATTGAATGTTTTAACGTGAACTACATTTTTTTTGTAGTAATGCTTTTTTATCTCTTACGGTTTAACAGTTATGCAAAATTCAATCAATTTCATCTATATTGAAATTATTTTCACAGGCCTTTCCCGGAAAATGAAAATATACATTTTTTGTCATGCAAATATCTTTAACGCAATTTAACCAAAATCTTTACAACCATTTCGGAGAACATCTAAATTTTCGAAACATTTTTCCATGCAAAGGGTAGCTTGGGGTGGGGGAATTTTTCTCAAAATCCTTGTGTCACATTCTTGGCAGATGCTAAACTTAAATACCAAGTTTGGTACTTTACCGACTTTTCGTTTTTGTATTGTGTTCCCAGACATGCGGACACACTGATACACACACAGACCGTTTAGTAACATGCATTTTTTGTATATAAGGACCATATAAGATGTATTTCCGATGAAATCTTGGATTCTAATTTTTGGGTGGAGTACAATATCATCTCTACCTATGTACTATGTACAATATAGAGAAAGTAAAAATCTTATGTGTTACGTTCATATGAGATATTTATCCATTCTGAAACAAAATATTCTTAAAAAAAGCTGATTATTCTATCTAATTCATGCTAACCAACATAAGCATAAGCAAAAAATTCTTTAATTAGCGTTTTCTAATAGATACAATGGAAATAAGGGAATATACTGGGCTAAAACGATAGTGAAAACGTTACAGAACTGTTCAATTTGTAATGAACTTGAAATTCAGTTTCTTTTGCATAATCAAAATGAAAAATAGGGGAAAACGAATTAATTTTAATGTGGAACAAGTAGATGTATTGAAAAATTTGACACAAAGCAAGGGATATCTCGGAATTAGTTAACTCTACAAAAGGGTATTAGACCTAAATGTTGTGTTTTAAAGACATCCACATTTTGATGTGTAGAAACATTTTGTTTATTCCTTACAGTTTATAAGCTGCACAAAAGTCATCCAGAATGAAGAAGGTCTCAAGGTTATTCGGGAATATTTAAGATATAAATTATATTTGTCATATAAATAGCTTAGATATAGGACATTTTAATAAAAGTAAATTGCATCTAGTTTTGGGAAAATTGAATAGTTCAAATAAACTTTCATGTAAATTTGGAGTGTCTAGATTTTTCTGAAAATCTTCCATGAAACATATTGGAGTTTTTGAGTGGTGCTGTTCATAGACCCACAAACACACTCATAACATTATTTTATTACTATCTCTACACGTACTATTTACATAGTGTATAGATTGCGTATTGTGTTCCAGCCAAAAATTGTATATCGAGATTTCCCCGGAAATACATGTTTTAAAACTCTCTGTGTGTTTCTGTCTGTCCGTCTGCATGAGTGTGCATGCCTGTGAGCAACTTAGCTCAAAAACGAAAAGCCCGTTTAATATCAAAGTTGGTATTTTAGCTCAGTATCCTCCAAAGATGCGACACGAAGATTTTCAAGAAAATCCCTCCCACCTCAACTAGCCTTTTTATGGAAAAAATTCGAAAACGTTGATATTCTCTTTAATAAATCGTAAGAGACAAACACTTGCTACACAAAATATCTAGATCTCATTAAAACACACACTTTATCTCTTATAAGTTTTTTCTTAAAGCTAAAGTTTTCTGAGATATTCTTTATTATTGGTTTCACCTTTAAAATGCTTATGCCTTTGTAATAAGGGAATTTGTCAAGTACTGGCAATACAAAGAAAAACATTTCAATCACATAGCAGCCTGTTTTTAAAATATTTCACTATCTCTTTAGCCTCGTGTATTTCTATTTTACTTACAAAGAGGCAAGTAATAAGACAATTTTATCTAATTTAGAATGAAGTAGATAAAAATATGCTTTTCAACAATTATTTATTATGAGATGTAGGGAAAGTCATGCGAATGGATCACATCAGGTTTTTTTGAATAAGGAATCCTCAAAACGTCTATTTTCGGTAAAATGTGCTATCGAATTTCTGGGTGGAATGCAACAATTTCTAGATCTTCTGTATATTGTAGATGGTAGAGAAGGTACAAAATCTAATATATTACATTCACACAATATTCTCTAAGTATTCTGCAATAAACTATTCTTAAACAGGCGTATTCATGTATCTACTCTAGACTAATAAAACTAAGATAATCAGTAGCACAAGTAGTCTTATTGTTAACTTCCATGTAGGAACGAGAGAACAAGGAAATATATTAGGCTAAAGCGATAGTCAAATCTTTCAAAAGCTGGTCCCTTAAGTGATGGTATTGAATTTACATTCCCTTTTTTAAATATAGTGTTTAACGCCCGCTTTTTCTACTAATGGCACCGCAGGCGATGACACTGGTGGTACATGGAATGAAGATGGAGCACCGGTGGAATGCGGGGGAAACCGGAAAACCTGGAGAAAACCCCCTGCGCCGCTTTGTCCATCACAGATCTAATATGCGGTCGATTGGGATCGAACCCGGGCCATCTAGATGAACGTTCGCTTTGCTGGCCATCATAAAGAAACACGAATAACGACATCCTATTTAAGAAAAGTATACAAATTAAACATTTTAAACCAATATATATATATATATATTTATATATATATATATATATATATATTTATATATATATATATATATATATATATATATATATATATATAAGAAATGGTTAACAGTACAAAAAATGTTTCTGACATAAATTTTATTTTGGCGAGATCTACATTTTTTGTAGAAAAATTTTGAACACTGTTTACTAATTATACAACGGTTAATTGTCATTAAATGTTTGTAGTTATTTTTATTATATATTTTTGATTTTATCAAATAGCCACAGCAATGTTTGAGTACATATAAATATTCGAAGCTTGTTCTAACAATATTAGTTTTGCGATTGTTTTCGATGCAGAACTAAAATTACATGTTTAATATTTAATGGTCAAGGCTGAGTGGTTAGACCGCCCGCCTCCCACTTAAGCGGCCTGGGTTCGATCCCAAGCTCCCGCATGTGGAATTTGCGGTGAACGAAACGGTGACTGGTGGACTTTCTCCGGATCCTCCGGTTTCCTCCGCCAGTTATTCCATCAATTGCTCCATTATCACCTTTCCTATCATCTATTTTGCTTTAATTTAATATCACCCACTTCCTCACATTTATGCCTGGCTATGGGCTGACCACTCGTTCCAGTTTCTTCATTCTGTGGTTATGTGCCTAGGTTCCCCGATAGGCTTCTGACCCCTGGGCACTCGCTAGTAAGCCTAGAAGGGTGTCAGTGCTACATACAAAATATTTAATGGACTTTTCGTTTTAGGGTTGTGGTGTTCGCGGGCGGGAGCATATACATACATACACAAAAACAGCTTTTTTAAAAATGCTTTATTTGGATTCAGGGAGCTTTAAAACATGTCATTCCGGTATTATATTGACATCACATTTTGAGAGGAATGCAAAAACTTCTCTACCTACCAGGTATATTGTATGTGGTTGAGAAAGTAAATATTAGCCAAACGATATTTATTATTAGTTTAATTGTTTTTTCAAACAAACCATGTGTAGGACAGGAGTTGCATAGGTAGAGTCGGACTGAAGTAAGTACCAGGATTCATAGTATAGCCAACCTATAATAAAATATTTTATAGATTTTCCTAGTCGAAAAGCTGTACTTAGTATTGTTTTAACTGCAGGGGGTGTTAAAGGTTTTTGTTAAAAACAGAATTAACTAGCATAAAGAATTTACCAAAAACTATTTCCTCATTACCCAATGACTATATATTTTCTCAGCAGGATTATCAAGGAGATAATAATATTGCTATTGTGGGACTCCATCAGTACTTTGAAGTGCCGAACAGATGCGGCACAGTCCCGAAGTTGGATTCAGTGGAATTACGTGGAAAGGCACTCTAAGCGTCGGGTACTTACGACTGCTCGTTGTTATTCTAGAACTCCGAGGAAGTGATAACCTACTGGTTCTGCATCATGCTGTTTATATGCATACTAATGGTGTTTGCTTCTTGCACTTTGTTAGAAAGTGACAGTGGGAGTGTGTATAAGCGACAAAGGCCGTTGCAGCCCTTTTATTTCAAAAAGCGGTGGTGAATTTCGTGTTAGGAGAGATGTGTCAGCAACAGAGATCATCGATTAGGTCGGCTCTACCACTGTTTTATTCGCGTATGATACCCGGACTGCTATACAGGGCAGAAGGGAAGTCATTACATTAATTTAAACTCGTTACAGATCTCATTATTTAGCACATACTCTACTACTTTTATTTGTTTCAACAACCATTTTCTACGCATATATTTTGTTTTCCGAGATATAAAACGCACATGTTGCTGCAGTAGTTTGGAGTGCAGAGAGCACTCTCTGTTTCAAAACCAGAAATAGGTCAGAGCGTGAACAGGGTCAACTATCGCTAGCCTTTTCTTTTTGTGGATTAAGGGGAAGCCGAAATGCTAAAATTTATTTTCTAAACTACTAAATCCAGTGACGGAGCCGTGGCCGAGGGGTTAGACTGCTTGCCTACCATCAAGGAAGCCCAGGTTTGATCGCAAGCGCCCTCATTTGGGATTTGTAGTGCACAAAGCGGCGTCTGGGGGTATTTCTCCAAGTCCTCTGGTTTCCTCCGCCACATGTTCCACCATTTGCTCAATTTCGCCTGCATTTAATATCATCAACTTCCTCACCCAATACCGGCTACGGGTCGACCACTTGTTCCAGGTTCACCCTTCTGTGCTGTTGGCTCACCGACAGGCTTCTGATCCCTAGGCATTCATTCGTTAAGTCCTAGACGGATGTAAGTTCTAAATAAGGGGAGTATAAGCCAACTACGAAACGAAATTAAAGCTATTGCTTATACTTTAATTTTTACTTTCTGTACCACGCAATATACATAGTAGCTAGAGAAGGTATTCTATTCCAGCAAAAAATTAAATACCCAAATGTCACATGAAATACATGAAACAAATGTTTTTTTGGACACGAAGATTTTCAGGAAATTCCTACTAGCACCCTTAAGTGCTCTTAACATGGAATATTTTTCGAAATTTTCGATTTTATAAAAAAGGCATAACGATGTTGATTAAAATTCCATATATTAAATACGTTTATATGACAAATAAAATGCATATGCTGAATTTCTACCAGTTTTTAAATACTTGCTTTCCTCAAACGGGAAGTTCGCACCCGTTTCATATCTCTATTGTTTTACTCCCGGCCATGAAAAGAATGTTAAAGTTCAATGACAATCGCAGAGTGACAGCTTTTAAACTATCTGACTATCATTTAACTTATTATACTTCCTTATTTTCCTTCTACTTACAAGGAAGCAAGTAAATAGGATATTGCTGCTAATATTTATCTAGATTAGCACGATATACAAAAAATAATACGATGTTGTGAGAATAGATTGTTTGTAGAACAGATAGAGACGGTCATTAGAATGGAACACATCAGATATATTGTAATAACATTACTGGTAACAAAAGAAGCGTTCATGCCAAACATCATTTAAGTATCTTCTTCATCCTGGCTATATTAACTAATATATTCTATTCGATTATCTACAGTTAAAATCTACCCTCTTCTACAATTATTGAACTAAATATACCAAAAAAATAAGAACTGAAGCTTTCCTGGCGACGTGTTAATTCAAAATCTTCTCGGGCTTCTAGCCAGGTAAAAACTTGGCTTGACACCAACGTTTCGAAGAAGTGCATCTTCCTCGTCTTCAGGGAGACGATGCACTTCTTCGAAACGTTGGTGTCAAGCCTAGTTTTTACCTGGCTAGAAGCCCGAGAAGATTTTGAATTAAATATACCAATTTTACTTTATATAACCCGTACAATGTACAATGTAGATAGTGGATAGAGAAGGTATTGTATTCCATCCAAAATTATTTTCCAAGATTTTAACCGGAAGTATATGTTTTGAGGTCCCCTGAGTCCAATTTTTTTAGAAAGAGGTCCACGTGTGTGTATCTTGGACAGCATAGCTCAAAAACAAAAAAATAAGTTAAATACCAAACTTAGTATTTAAGCTCAGTGTCTTCCAAGGTTACAGCACGAAGATTTTCAAGGAAATCCCCCCACCACTAACCACTCTTTACATGGAACATTTTTCGAAAATTGTAATTTTTTCAAAAATGGTTATAACGATTTGGATTAATATATCGTATACTCAGGATATTCATATCAGAAATAAAATGTATATTTTGAATTTTCCGGCATTAGCTTCTGAAGAGCCATTTATTGTGGTTGAGATTTGCAAAATTTTGCTTAAAGGTTAAACTGTAATAGATAGACAAAACCTGTAGACTTCGTTAATACACTTAATTTATGTCATATTCGCTTTTCTTGTAAAGATAAACGTTTCCGAGATATTCATTGTTTTGGTTTCAATTCTAAACTAATTAACTTATCTCAAACAACCCTAGTACGCGGGTTTAAACCCGGAGGAGGGCGATAGATTTTTTTCAGGCGTAAATATCCTTAGCATGGCTTCCTTTGGAAGGAAAGTAAAGTCGCAGATTTACGGCACCTAAAAGAACCTCAAGGCTGCTAGAGAGGTTTCTGAGCAAAATTAAGTGGTGTTTCACGCCCAATATAGAATGGGACGCTAAGAACCACAGCACTTAAAGAGTGTCCATAAATAAACCTACATTACTTTTAATTTCTTTTATCTGAAACGGGGTCATGCAACACGACCCCAATCTCAATTGTTTTACCTAGCGACCAGCTTTCAAAAATTTGACTAACGTTTTAGCGTAATGTACTCTAATAATTCCATTTTACTCACAAGGAAGAAGTAATAAGAGCAGTTCTGCTGATATTTATCTAGATTAGCATGGCGTAGGTAAAACAATAACCTTTTGTAAGAAAAATGTGTTTGTGGAACAGCTAGAGAACGTTATGTAAAAGAACATATCAGACTTTTTAAAGTTACATTCTTTTTGTATATTTCTAGAAATTGTACATTTGTAATTTTGCTAATGTGGCTAGTGTTTCTTAAAAACATTGTTTTACATCACAAAGTGGACAACACTGCAAAAACAGCGCATAATTATACTAATTAACTTTTTAAAACTAAACTATGACAATATCAAAATTCCAAATATTTCATTGGAGAACTTTTCAGGGCTCTATCTGTAATTTTGTGGGAGAAGATAGATTTTGAATATGGGAAAATAACAACACATTTGGTTTTAAGAAAAATGGCTTTAACGTTTGACATAGGGAGGCATTTAACCAGCGCAACGCTTTAAAATGGCTTGGAAAACGTTTGTTACTTGCGCACTAGGAAAATCAAGCATTGCAAGTATGTGCACCATAATTAAAAAATCTAAATTTTTTACCAAAATTGCTAAAAAGCAAAAACACTTCTGTGTCCACTTAAGGATTGAATACAATATCCTAATGCACAAACAGCATTCAATTGATAGATTTTTACCTTGTTAAACTCATGGCATTGTGCCGTATTTAGATCGGCATTGGTAAATGATAAGCTGTTGTGGCTTTACGGTGCTGGTCTGTCCTCTCCACCTCTCTGTTACTTCGGCAATGTCACTTGGCCGTGCTTGCTTCGGTGCTCGGTAACTAAAACTACGACAGAGAACAAGTTCACCTGCTGATGGAGACCCAGCGAGACGATGCCTCTCTTGGGCATACAACCGTAATTGGCAGGCTGAGGGCAGCCCGAGATGTGCTAGACGTGTCCCTGTTCTCGGAGAGAACTTAACCACGTTCTGACGGCATTGTGAGTTTTGCAGGATGGCGGGTGTGTTTTGGGGTTGTGGAGTGACAGGAGGAAGCAAATATTGCTCCTCGACGGTTGCCTTGATGGTGCAACGGCCCTTGTGCACCGCTGGTATGTGTTAATCAAAATGTTTGTTTTGAGGTTTTAATTTTGAACCCAAGCAACTCTTGAAGGATTATAAGGAGCTTAGCCGTAGCAGCTGTTGGAACCGTAAATCACTCATGCTAAATTTTCTTATACGATGCCTAGACGTTTCAAGCGATTTTTTATTCTTTAGTAGGCACACACAGCTTGTATGCTTATTTTAGTGTGCGAAATTATAATTTCCTTAAATAAGGCAGTACGAGACTATAGCAGTATTTATATTTCCCTAAGGAAATGCTGCAATTTCATATATACTATATATTTACGACAAAGGTTGTTTGTGGTGCTAGTTCGCAAGCTTTTATTGTCTGTACAGCTGAGAGGCGTGATTGAGCTAGTCACGTTTACTTGTATAGTTAAATGTCTTAGTATTGATATTAGAATTCCGAAACTCAATTTTTGTACTTATGTCAAAACGTTATATTAATGTTTATATTCTATTTTACTGTACATTTACGTGCTATTTTGTTCTCTAGTGCGTACGAATGGATATTTTTATCACATAAATTTCATTGTATTGATAGTTGTTTGATATTTATCTGTGGTTAATTCTCATTAAATTATAAATTTCTTTATGCATTTTCTAATATGGCTCCTATTATTCAGCAAGATTTAATTTCATGATCTGTTCAGATTGTAGTATTGCATTTCTTTAATTCTTACACATAGAATTATATCTCGAGTGTTAGAAATTTACATTTTGAATAATAGGCATTCAGATTTCGAATATTTTATTGTATTGTATTTTTGCTCAGAGTATAAATGAAGCCTTCCTATTTATCTTTCTATTCCGCTTAATTAGTGAAAGCATCCAGGCTTCCTCGCTTAAAGATCCTGGCCAATTCATTTTACGTTTTCATTACATTTAGAATGAAGCACACTCCCCCGAGGAAGAGCAAGAGCATGCTTCACAGAGTAAAATTTGCTTTAAAACTAGAGGAGAAGCAAGACAATATTACTAGTGAAATCAAGCTGGAAGAAGAGCAAGCTGCAGCATACATCCCTTAAGAATTGTAGGCATGACAGGACATCTACAAATGAATACAAATGTTTTTCCTCCTCGCAAAACATTTTGGAAAAAAAACTCAATGAACTAGTTGAATTTTGACCATTAACAATCAAGTATACTATAATGAGATATTTAGAGAGTAGAGCACTTTTCTGATCACAGTACGCAACTGAACTATAGTCTTTAAGCAACTAAAAGATACTTTGAAAGCAATTGGGCGAGGCACCTTAGAATGCTTAGAATAAACAATTCAATTTTCTGATCGCTGTACACAATTTGGCTACGCCCGTGTGAGGACATAGTCCCCCCCCCATTGTACAGCTGTGCTGCTTTATTGTTGTCTTTTTTGTTGTTGTAACATTCGGGAGCCGGTTCCCACGCTAAGCTAACTGGACTTAGCTACGTTGTATATGTCTCCAATCACATAACGTCTGCAAAACAGTGTTCGGAAAATTATTAGTTATTTGAAAATCTGTATCGTGTTACCTAATTAACTACCAAATACGCCAGAAATAGAGTGCCTTATACATCTTATAAATGCTAATCTTCTCACTTTTTGGTTAAATAAAGCCTCTATTTAGAAAGAGAACTATTCTTTACGAAAACGGTTGATCACAGAAGAAATGATGCTTTATTAGTAATATCTCTATGAATAAGTATAATTAAGGTAATAAATTCCGTTCCACCCTACATACCAGCTGGTAATACTTAAACAAATTATTAAAAAGGTCATACTGGTTTATGATTGACTAAATTAGATCATGCGTTGCAAATTATAATATTTATTCTAATCTTCTGGTCAAAACAATTTTACATTCATTGTATTATAGATTTACCTTATGACTAAGCAATTTAAGTCTATTTTTTACACTCACATAAATTCTCTACTCATACTTTACTTACTACCCGTACGAAAGCTTGTTCTTCTATCTACTTCTTGTTAATATAGGTGAACTCTTATTACTCACTTACAAATTTGGTTGTAGAATATGAAGAATCAATACTATAAAGTGATAATCAAATGTTTTAAGAGCTAGTCGCTATGCGATGCTAAATGAAATTGCATTCCCTTTGCATGACTTAAAGAAAAAATTTCTCGATTTGAGAAACGGTACATGTATTGAGCCTAATATCAAGAAATATATCGGAAATGGATAACTCGCAAAAAGAAAGAAAAAAAAAACTTATCACAGACAATTAGTGTCCTTTAAGTTAATGCATTGTAAAATTTGGAAATCAACAGTATTTAATGTATCTTGCTGAAATATGTACCAGTTACTACTTAAACACAATAACAGTGAAAATGTTTGTCATGTTTCAAAATTCTAGATTGTATGCTTATTTAAATAAAACATTTTAACTGCCTCAATACATTGTTCTAATAAAAATGATCCACACGATGTATTATTGAAAGTATTCAAATCGAAAATTCAAGCTTTACAGCAAATGAGTTTACAAATATATCTATTATATAAGAGTTTTTATATTAATCCCTAATTGCTGTAGAAATATTTTTTGTACTATCCAATATTCTTGATTTTCAAAATGAAATATTTTATTTGTGAAAATTAGGGCATTATATCTAAAAAAGATATAAGGGACAATTTTCTTTAATGCACATTTTAATGTAACAATAATTATTACACAAATTAGTAAAAATTGCATAGTGAGGAGAATGTTGAGTATGGAAAAATGTTGATAATACTTTATATGTTCCATTCATATCACTTTTCTGTCCATTTTACAACAGCCTATACTTACGAAAGCTTATTCTTCTCTATACTTCATGATAATTATTATCAAAATTATGTTATTACCTAGGTCTTTCTAAGTAAAAGGAAACTATGGGAAGACCTAGGAAAAGAGCTAGCCAAATATTTCAAAAGCTGTTGCAACGCAATGACATTGAAATTCATTCACTGTGCATGCCCAAAAATATAACGGTAGAGGTATGAAACGAATGACAAGCTTTCGTTTGGGAAAAGTATAAGCATTTTAAAATTGGATTGAACAGCCTTTAATTTTCCATTAGAATCTTAAACACATGGTATTTTAATCAAAATGGTACGATCATTTTTGAGAAAATGAAAATATATAACTGAAATAACTGAAATACCAAGTTTTGTATTTAACGGACATTTCGTTTTTGTATTATGCTGTTTAGGGACACGCGCGGACCTTTTTCTAAAATGCTTTCTTTGAACTCAGGGATCCTGCAATTTTATTTCCAGTGAAATCTCGGTATCGAAATTTTGGACGTAATACAAACTCTTCTTTGCCTGCTATGAACGTGTTACAGAACGTAAAAATGTCCGCAAAGGAGAAGGATGAGACAAGCTGTAAATTAAGTCAAATACTTCTTTTTGCATCACTTCAGATACCAGTAAGCAACTTTGTCATTACCATAAAATTAAGTTCCTTGTCCAGGTACGGGTTTAAGTGAACGTTTAAGAGAACAATTGTTGGTTGCTTGAAGAAACTTTAAAACAGGACCTTTCTCTTGATTCCTTACCATATCGGTGTAGTCCAGGTAATTGATTGTCTCTAGTAAGAAGTGTCAACTACAACAAGTTGTCTTCTCCCTATATATGTCTTAAGTCCGTTGTAAATTGTGATGTGTGTGTGCGCGTGTATGTGCGCGCGCATGCCATTTCGGTGGCATGTAGCCAGCTTTGGCTTGTGTGTCAGACCCCCAGGAGGATAGAGCGGTATTAGAGTATTATCGATGAGGAAAGAGCTGTCGCCCTGGAGGTTCTACAGTTCTACAGCTTGACGCGGGGAGCGCTAGGATTCGCTTCTCAGATCTGACCGAATCCCCTGGATCATATCACTACTCCAACGCCATCCCACCGCCGAGAGCATATTCCCATCACTGAAGAGCGCCAGCACCGCAGTCCTTGCCGACACAACCCTGAAAGAGGCCGGTTGGATGGAATGAAGATGTAATGAAGGGACAGGAAGTTGGGAGAAGTAACCTCCTTGGAATTCGCCTAATGACCCGGTAATACCCTGAAAAAATCCATGAATCTCCCGCATACCAATCTCAAACGAAACATCTGAACTAACTTGACTCGATGTAATTGTTTTTACCCCACACAAGCCGTGTGTAGGACAGGAGTTGGATAGATAGGGCCAGACTGAAAAATTCAATGCCATAGTCGGGATTTGAACCACGGATCTCCCGGTCTCTAGTCGGTTGCTCTACCACTGAGCTACCATGGCAGCATGGCGGCTTAGCATTGGATTTCTCAACTGACTCGCATGTTTCCCGATAAACTACAAGGTGTTGTCAAATTACTTTGAGATGACATACTTTGACTTGTACTTTGTAACATGTTATCCAGGTGTCTAAGTTATCTTTAAGAGAAGCTTTGGCAGTGATTTGATGAAAAGCAAACGTTACTGGTTTGTGGTGTTTTAGCACAATCTTCAATTTAGTTATTGATATGTTTCGCGGGAACATTATTTAGCAACAACTCGCAGTACTAAGTGCTATATTTCTTCTCTGTTGCTGTGAGTTATTAAAAGAAAATCTGATGTGTTACACTCACATGACTTTCTCTAGTTGCTCTATAATTTTCTTAAAAGGATTATTCCTCTTTCTACACACTGGTAATCGAGATAAACAAGGAATGGACTAGGCTAAACCGATATTCAAATGTTATATAAGCTGTCGATATGCGATTGTCAATGCAAATCGCTTCTTGGCTTGGCCAGGAGTAGAAGAAAAGAAAAACGGACACTTCCTGTCTGTGAAAGGCATAAGTACTTTACAATTGAAACCAATAACAAAGAATATGTCGGAAACGATTACCTCGTCAACAAAAACATAAAGGACATAAATTGTATGCTTTGATGAGATCTACATGTGTTACGTTTTTGTCCGTCTCTTACTGTTCAGCAGTTAAGCAAAATATAGCAAAGTTCACCCAGAATAAAGTGGTCTTCAGAGGCTATACTAAAAAATTTAAGATATACATTTTATTTGGCATGTAAATATCTTTAATATACGGCATTTTAATCAAAATCGTTAGAATCATGTTTTAGAAAATGAAACTTTTCCAAAATTTTTCCATGTAAATGAAAATCTTCGTGTGGCATCTTTAGAAGATACTAAACTTAAATACCAAGTTTGCCATTTAACGGTGTTTTCGTTTTTGAGCTACGAGTCCACACATACAGACACACACGGACCTTTTTCTAAAAATGCTTTATTCGGATTCAGGGAACCCAAACCATATATTTCCGGTGAAATATCAACTTCGAAATTTTGGGTGGAATAAAATACCTTCCTTATTCCTATGTACAATGTACATAAGGGGCTAGAGAAAATAAAAAAGGCAAATGGTTTTTCTTTCTTGGTAAGAAACTTTTATTAACGATGCTCCTATGGCTATTCCAAAGGTCTCCCCATACAGTTATAGTTGACTGTTTGGATGAGAAATGAGGGTTGGCTCGCATGCTTGTCAGTTTTGGTGTCCACACAATACAGCGACCATTACCATGAACAGTTGAGTGCTTCTTGTAATGTCACCTGAGGCCAAGCAGCTTTATGGGTAAACTGACGGTAGTTGATTGCTCCTATAAACCAGCGCAACATTCGGTAAATCTTGGGGAGCTCAGCTTCTACGAGAAATGGACTTGTCCCTTGTTTAGAAATTCGCAATCCTAAAATGCATATGATAGATTCCCAAAATTCACATTTCGCCAGATTTATTGAGATGCCATAATCTTCATTTATAGTACAAACGTGTTCTTAAGTGTTCTTATGTTTTCCAGTTGAAGATGATGTAACAAGGACATCGTCAAGGCATGCAACTACAACGGGAGATTACTTAATTCTTATCCATGAAGCGCTGAAACGTACATTCTGTCAAGAAAGTACCAGGAATTGATCATTTAAAAAACCTGTTTAAAAGGGGATTCGAAATTATTGTTGTCGCTAAGTTGGTACAACTTTCCTCTATACCCACGCGGAGTTTGATGGTCATCTGTCATTTAGTTTGTTATATAAATTAGTATTATAAACTACTAGAGCTCCAGGAAAGCAAATTGAAACATACTTGCTAACTTACTTTTAACTGTGTGTCTTAAACACCAGAATAAATAAATATTGATGTTAATATTTAGTAAGGATATTCAATGATGATAATCCTTTAGCTTGAAGAAAGTTGGAATCAGGTGGGATTCAATTCTTGTATGGCAGCATATCTAGATTTACAATTAACCAAGGGCTCGTGTTTACTCAGAGAATACCACAGAACAGATAGCTAAGAGACAAAGAGAATTTAAGTCTGATGCGTTACAATCATATGACTTGCTCCTCACACTTTTTAAGTTGTTCTCACAGAAGCTTCTGGACTGCCTTCTTGGTCATGTGATCAACCAGCTGACTTCTTACCTGGAGGTCCCTGGTTCGATTCCCGGCTGGTGATTGGAATGTTTCTTTAACCAGAATTATTCCCTATCACCTACAGAGTCGGGAAGTGTTTTTAGGCGTATCTCTAGTTCTTCTCAATCTGCTTACTCTCCTCATAGCATACATGCATATGCCTGGGATCTGGTGCTTGTTGAGGAGCAGAAGGTCATTGGATCAAATAGAGTACCTATGGATGAGGGATAAGCATAATGCCTGATAAGACCGTGAGCTCATAGGTTGTCCAAAATTGGGCCAAATGGATGATAACAAAGGTGATAAATGAGAAATTGGTGAATTGAATGGCGGGAGAAACGGAGGACTCAGAGAAAATCAGCCCAGGGCCGCTTTCTTCACCACAAATTTCATATGCGGTATCGTGGGATTCGACACGAGCCCTTTAGGTGGGAAGCGAGCAGTTCAACCACACTTTTGTGGCGCCTCCTAGGCGTTTATTAATGCTTGAAATACTAGTAATAAGTTCATATAGTAATAAGTTCATATATTATTACCAGTTTAAAACAGAATAGCATTTCAAATAAAACTGCGTTTTAATATTTACATTTTAACTATAGTAAGATTTCGTATGTGTGTGTGTGTGTGTGTAGAAGGTTTCTCTAAGATTCAAATTTATAGAAAGCTGAAAGAAATAAAGAGTAAATCATGGAATTTTCACTGAAAATTCAAGATATATGTACATAATATTTGATATGTACATATATTAAACATAATATATTTTAAACAAAATCAATTTTGACCTTTTTGAGAAAAGAAAAAAAGAAAACCTTCATGGAACTTTTCTTAAAAATCTTTTTGTATCCTTGGAAGATACTGATCTTAAATACCTACTTTGGTATTTAAGGGAGTTTTCATTTTTGAGTTATACTGTCCACAGACACACCCACATGCACACACACACATGCTCCTTAAAAAAAACGTGTCTCAAAACATAATGTATTTCCGATGAAATCTCGGTTTCAAGTTTTTGGGTGGAGTATGTATAGAGAAAGTAAGGTGTAGCTCTCATTTAAGCCCATAATTTATGTTGTATACATTTTTTGTGTGAATGTAACCATTTCGGAGATGCTTCTTCTTATTGGTTTCAATTTTAAAATATTTAAATGTTTCTCAAACGGGAATTTGATATGCTTGTTTCTTTTGTTTTTTTCCCGAACCGTAGATACCAGATTTTAAAAGATTTGATTATCGCATTAACCTAGTGTATTCCCTCTTCCCTTTTTGTTTTAAATATCTTAGTAATAAAATCATTTCTGCTAATCATTACGTTGATTAGTACGATGTAGTTAGATGAAGAAACATATGTAAGAATTATTTGCACCCAACAATAGGTAGACAAAGTCATGTGAATGATACACATCATGCTTTAAAAATCTGATGTGTTCCATTCACATGACTTTCTCTACATCTCTGCAAAAATTTATTGTTAAAAACCTTATGTTTCTCTTTACTTCATGCTAATCAAGAAAAAATTAGCAGAAATAATCTTATTGCTTACTTCCTTGTAAGTAGAAGCTAAATAAGGGAGCACCATAGGTTAAAGTGATGGTCAAAAGCTGGTTGCTATGTGACTCAAGTTCTTTTGTGTGTATGGACAGGAGTTAAATTCCTGTATGAGAAAAGTATGGTTTTTAAAGCTGAAATCAAAAACAAGGAATAACCCAAAACCGATAAACTCTACGAAAAAAATGTATGAGTATATAACATAAATTGTGTGTTTTAACGTGCTCTACATTTTTTGTGGGCTAAGTTTTTGTCCATCTCTTACGTTTTTACAGTTATGCAAAATTGCTTAAAATTCATCCAGAATAAAGTAGTGTTCAGAGGCTATTCCCAGAAAATTCAAGATATACATTTTATTTATCAGGTAAATATATTTAATATATGGTATTTTAATCAAAATTGTTAAAACCGTTTTTGAAAAAATCAAAATGTTCGAAAAACGTTCCATGTAAATGGTAGTTTAGGGTGGGGGAATTTTTCTCAAAATCTTCGTATCGCATCCCTGGAAGATACTAAACTGAAATACCAAGTTTGGTATTTTACCCACTTTTCGTTTTTGAGGTATCGTGTTCACAGACACACGGAATATTTTCTGAAAATGTTTTTTTTTTTTTTTTTTTTTTTTGATACAGGGGACCCTAAAACATATATGTCCGGTGAAATCTTGGTTTCGAAATTTTTGGGTGGAGTGCAATACCTTCTCTATACACTATGTACATAGTACGTGTAGAGAAAGTAAAAATATGTAGGTTTTTCATTTAGAGAGGCTTAAAACAATGTTTTCCAGTTCGGCTATTATGTCGTGTTGCTACATATGACATAGCGCCTTTTATTTTAATGTGCTTCTGTATTGTTTGCAGAAAGTATTTTTATTTCCCTTTTGATAATTTTATGGTACAGTGAACTACACGAATAGTTTTTTTTAAAGTAATTTCCGTTTATTCTGTAGTTAAATTGATTTACATACTGCTTATATTTTATATGGGCCCTTTTCCTCTTTGCTTTACTTTCTGCAGAAATTAATTGCACCAAAGGGGGCTCTTACTGTGAAAGCTAACATTTATAAAGCTTAGTAAATCAAATGAGGTCGTCTGTATAATAAAAGGCCTGGATAATTGCATTATTAGTTCCGCCGAGTTCTTCAGATGTAGCAAGGGGGGCATTAAATAAACGTTTATTTTATACGTACTAATACTGTAACTGCTACTATCTTTTCTACAAACATTGAAGGTACTCTTGTAACGTTTTTATGATGATCCAAAAATTAACCACAATACAAACACACATGGGGTTAGCGGTAATGGCACAAGGCAGATCTTCATCCTGGGGCCGAAACCCATTTACGTTCCACCCGAAGATAATTTGCATTACCTTTCAGATTATCATGAGTTATTTCTGTAACGTGCATCTATTAGCAATTATTTTTACGTTATCTCTAGCACGTATGTACTTATAATGTACATAGTAGCTAGAAAAGGTATTGTATTCCATCCAAAAATTCGATGTACAGATTTCACGTAAATGGATGTTATGATATCCTCTCAGTCCGAAAAAAGCATTTTTAGAAAAAGGTAAGAGATTATTGTGTGAATATTTGATATTTATGTTACATTGATTACCTTAAAGTTGATTGAGTTTAAAAATAGATTTTAATTTAATTTATTTTTAAGTTTACTTAAGTAGTTTAATGAAAATTGTGATTTATGGTGTCATAGATACAAGAAGTTATCTTAGGTTGTGATATATTTATGGTGTCATAGATACAAGAAGTTATCTTAGGTTGTGATATATTTATGGTGTCATAGATACAAGAAGGTATCTTAGGTTGTGATATATTTATGGTGTCATAGATACAAGAAGTTATCTTAGGTTGTGATATATTTATGGTGTCATAGATACAAGAAGTTATCTTAGGTTGTGATATATTTATGGTGTCATAGATACAAGAAGTTTTCTTAGGTTGTGATATATTTATGGTGTCATAGATACAATAAGTTATCTTAAGTTGTGATATATTTATGATGTCATAGATACAATAAGTTATCTTAAGTTGTGATATATTTATGGTGTCATAGATACAATAAGTTATCTTAAGTTGTGATATATTTATGATGTCATAGATACAAGAAGTTATCTTAGGTTGTGATATATTTATGATGTCATAGATACAAGAAGTTATCTTAGGTTGTGATATATTTATGATGTCATAGATACAAGAAGTTATCTTAGGTTGTGATATATTTATGATGTCATAGATACAATAAGTTATCTTAGATTGTGATATATTTATGATGTGATAGATACAAGAAGTTATCTTAGGTTGTGATATATTTATGATGTCATAGATACAAGAAGTTATCTTAGGTTGTGATATATTTATGATGTCATAGATACAAGAAGTTATCTTAGGTTGTGATATATTTATGATGTCATAGATACAAGAAGTTATCTTAGGTTGTGATATATTTATGATGTCATAGATACAAGAAGTTATCTTAGGTTGTGATATATTTATGATGTCATAGATACAAGAAGTTATCTTAGGTTGTGATATATTTATGATGTCATAGATACAAGAAGTTATCTTAGGTTGTGATATATTTATGGTGTGATAGATACAAGAAGCTTTCTTAGGTTGTGATATATTTATGGTGTCATAGATACAAGAAGTTATCTTAGGTTGTGATATATTTATGGTGTCATAGATACAAGAAGTTATCTTAGGTTGTGATATATTTATGGTGTCATAGATACAAGAAGTTATCTTAGGTTGTGATATATTTATGGTGTCATAGATACAAGAAGTTTTCTTAGGTTGTGATATATTTATGGTGTCATAGATACAATAAGTTATCTTAAGTTGTGATATATTTATGGTGTCATAGATACAAGAAGTTATCTTAGGTTGTGATATATTTATGGTGTCATAGATACAAGAAGTTATCTTAGGTTGTGATATATTTATGGTGTCATAGATACAAGAAGTTATCTTAGGTTGTGATATATTTATGGTGTCATAGATACAAGAAGTTATCTTAGGTTGTGATATATTTATGGTGTCATAGATACAAGAAGTTATCTTAGGTTGTGATATATTTATGGTGTCATAGATACAAGAAGTTATCTTAGGTTGTGATATATTTATGGTGTCATAGATACAAGAAGTTATCTTAGGTTGTGATATATTTATGGTGTCATAGATACAAGAAGTTATCTTAGGTTGTGATATATTTATGGTGTCATAGATACAAGAAGTTATCTTAGGTTGTGATATATTTATGGTGTCATAGATACAAGAAGTTAGGTTGTGATATATTTATGGTGTCATGGATACAAGAAGTTATCTTAGGTTGTGATATATTTATGGTGTCATAGATACAAGAAGTTATCTTAGGTTGTGATATATTTATGGTGTCATAGATACAAGAAGGTATCTTAGGTTGTGATATATTTATGGTGTCATAGATACAAGAAGTTATCTTAGGTTGTGATATATTTATGGTGTCATAGATACAAGAAGTTATCTTAGGTTGTGATATATTTATGGTGTCATAGATACAAGAAGTTATCTTAGGTTGTGATATATTTATGGTGTCATAGATACAAGAAGTTATCTTAGGTTGTGATATATTTATGGTGTCATAGATACAAGAAGTTATCTTAGGTTGTGATATATTTATGGTGTCATAGATACAAGAAGTTATCTTAGGTTGTGATATATTTATGGTGTCATAGATACAAGAAGTTATCTTAGGTTGTGATATATTTATGGTGTCATAGATACAAGAAGTTATCTTAGGTTGTGATATATTTATGGTGTCATAGATACAAGAAGGTATCTTAGGTTGTGATATATTTATGGTGTCATAGATACAAGAAGTTATCTTAGGTTGTGATATATTTATGGTGTCATAGATACAAGAAGTTATCTTAGGTTGTGATATATTTATGGTGTCATAGATACAAGAAGTTAGGTTGTGATATATTTATGGTGTCATGGATACAAGAAGTTATCTTAGGTTGTGATATATTTATGGTGTCATAGATACAAGAAGGTATCTTAGGTTGTGATATATTTATGGTGTCATAGATACAAGAAGTTATCTTATGTTGTGATATATTTATGGTGTCATAGATACAAGAAGGTATCTTAGGTTGTGATATATTTATGGTGTCATAGATACAAGAAGTTATCTTAGGTTGTGATATATTTATGGTGTCATAGATACAAGAAGTTATCTTAGGTTGTGATATATTTTTCGAGTGTGTATGTCTTTGGAGAGCCTATCTCTAAAACAAAAACATAGTTAAAAACCAAACTTGGCATTTATATTTAATATCTTTCAAGACACTACTGACACTAAGATTTTAATCCCCCACAAAAATACCCTTCACATGAAAAGAATTTTGAAAAATTTAATTTTTATCAAAAGTAAATGTAAAGGTTTTCACTAATATCCCGAATATTAGAGATACTTACATCACAAATAAAATGTATATCTAGAATTTTCTGGGATAGCCTCTGAAGATCTCTTTATGCTGGATGAATTTTGTAGAATTTTACGTAACCTTAAACCGTAAGAGATAAACAAAAATGTACTACGCAGAAAATGTAGATCTCGTTAAAACACATGATTTATGTCATATACGTTTTTCTTGTAGGTGTGACCGCTTTTGAGATATTGCTTTTTATTGTTTTCAGTTTTAAACTACCTTTTCTCAAACGGAAGCATGCAAATGAAGCGTACCTGAATTGTTTCACATAGCAACTAGTTTTTAAAATATTTTACTATCTATGTATTCCCTTATTTCCTTTCTACTCACAAGCAAGTAAGTGATTAAGTCTAATTCTTCTAATGCTTATCTGATTAGCATGATATAGATATTGGATTAATTGTTTTTTCACACAAGCTGTGTGTAGGACAGGAGTTGGATAGGTAGAGTCAGACTGAAGAATTCAATGCCATAGCCGGCAATTGAACCACGGATCTCCCGGTCTCTAGCCGGTTGCTCTGCTACTGAGCTACCATAGCAACTTGTGTGAAAAAACAATTAATCCAATACCAATTGACCATAATAGTTGGCTATACTATGAATCCTGGGTCTAATGTACTTACAACATTGTAAGTCGCCATTGGGGTTGTCATCTCGAAATTATTTGAGATCACCTTGTGGTTTACCGGGAAACATGCAAGTGAGTTGAGAAATTCAATGCTATACCGGTATGTTGCCATGGTAGCTCAGTGGCAGAGCAACCGGCTAGAGACTGGGAGATCCGTGGTTCTAATCCCGGCTATGACATTTAAATTTTCAGTCTGACTCTACCTATTCATGATTTAGATAAATGAATGATCTTTTGTAAGAATAGTTTATATTTGGAACAGTTAGAGACAGTTATGTGAATGGAACATATATTTTTTGGTTTAGGAACTTAATTACGTCTGTTTTGTGTAATCAGGTTAATTAGACTCGGTCCCCTAGAGCACTACGGCTGCAGCCTGCGGTACGAAGAGAAACTGCTTCGAGCCCCAGTGCTAGATGTGAGTTTTCCATGCTGAAACATTTGTTATGGATACATCCAACCATCAGATAATCTATGGGACCAGTGCTCGATGCAGAATAGTTGCTCCGTACTCGGCAAGAGTGCAATATTGGTCGACAGGGTGTGGGAGAGTAGGAGTACGTGCCACAGAGGGCTTCCAAAAGCGGGATAGAGCCGTACGTGGACAGTGTGGTTCTTTTGGCTTCTAAAGTGATCACTGGGAAGGAGGGCAGAGAGAGAAAGGTGGAAGGGAAACAGGTCGAGGCAACGATGTTCGCAAGCACGGGATGAGATTGGATTCATGCCCCCGGGGCCCCTAGAGCTAAGAGACCCTGCTCCAAAAAGCGAGTCCAGACAGAAAGAGGTCTTTGCAAAGTGCGTGACACTCGCCCAGCCGCAACACACCGAACTATTGCCTAGAACCTAAACCCTGAAGTGGTTGATGGGAATCGTGGCCACAGGTAATTTATAGCCGAAGTTGAACCACAGCAGTTTTCGCTTACCGACCAAGGAAAACTACAAAAAAACATATGATACTAAAGGACACGAACCGGGACCTACCGAAAGCGAACCTAACGCATTCTGCCCTCTGGCTCGGTTACGGAGAGAGGTATGCTGACCATATGTCACCCTTATTAATTTAATGCATTGTTCTTTGTCTTTTTAACTATTCTAGTGTGATCTAGCTTAATTTGTTATTTCACTTCTCTAGCATGACTTGGCTATTTTAGGTCACATTACTTATCGTGCTTTGCGCTTAGTGGTCCTGCGTAATGCAAAAAAGTAATCCCTTCTTTCCAATCGCTTACTCAATATTGAGCACAAGACTCAACTAATCACACTCTCATTAGCTCAAATAGCGCACTGAGCAATCCAGTTAACAACAATTACAGCTCACTGCTTGCCGCAAGCACGCTCGCTGATATATAGAAGAAGCCCCGAGTGAATTCACAGGAGGTGTGGAAGAAACTTTCAAAAGCATCGTCGCTTTTTTCTTTTTATTTTTTTTTTTTACTTTTGGACGGGGAAGTAGAAAGGTGTCAAGAGTGAAAGGTAGCAACATAACCGGAGAGGGAAAGTGTTGGAGTATCGTGTTAGCACCTACGCTGGTTGTTCTAAGTACTATAGCCGCTGGTACCTAAGGGGACAAGGTACTCTGAAATGATAAAAAATACATTTTTTGTTTTGTTTTGGACAGTAATAAAATCTCAATTACTTCTAGTTCCAGAAAATTTATACCTTTTGAGGGATTAAGAGGATTTTAATAAATTTAAATATAATTTAAATGCCAGTTTGTATTTCTTTAAAGCTGTTATGCAAAGCCCATTTTTAGAACAGTTGTATATTTAAATTCAGTTTCCTCAAAACAATATTTTTGGATACTTAAGTAGATTTTTCTCAAGAAACAATGAGAGCTGGAAAACTGAACTTTTCAGCACATATATACAAGAATAGTTGAACTTTTTGAACCACAATCGTGATGTTTTTAGAGGCCAACAACTTTGCAAATTTTACAGATTTTTACTTATTTGAATTTGCAAATATATTTCTTTTTTAATTTCTACTGAAATTGTATCACAGCTAAATAATTGAGGTTCAGAAGATAGATGATTATACTAAGAACAAGCACTATCAAGGAAAAAGTACATGAATTCACATGTTTTTAGACTAAGTTTTATTACCTTTCTGCTCAATGAAATACTTTTTATAGGCTCGACCACATAAGATATTAATGCAAACACCCCTTGAAATAATCATTCATGGAATAATTTACACACATTTCTGGAAAAACTATTGAGAATTCTTTAAGAGCAGTGGTAATTCAAATCACATGAGGTGTAATTTCCGATGTTCAGATTACATTGTCCCCTTAATAGGGGCTGTTCCTCCCCTGCATCGGGAGGAACAGCCATGGCATAAGTCGGATAAAAGGAGAGAGAAAAACATGCTTTTTCTTTATGTATTTCTATTTTATCTTACGTCAATTTAACAACTCGGTCATATCGCGACGGAATTTTTCGATAAAGTACTTTGCAAAATATTTTGCATTTCTTTCATTTGCGGTTTTCAGGAACTCTCTACTTTCGCTTTTTACTTTCTTTACACATATTATGTACATAGTGTATAGAGAAAGAATTGTATTGCACCGAAAAATTCGATACCGAGATTTCACCAGAAATACATGTTTTGGGTCCACCTGAGTCCAAAAAAAAGGCATCTTTGGAAAAAGGTCCGTGCGTACGTGCGTGTGTGTATGTGTGTGTGTCTGTCCGTCTGTAGACAATATAACTCAAAAACGAAAAGACCGTTAAGTACCAAACTTGGTATTTAAGTTTGGTATCTTCCAAGGATGCGACACGAAGATTTTCAAGAAAATTTCCCCAAACCAAACTATCCTTTACATGGAAAAAATTCAAAAGCTCTTTATTTTCTCAAAAAACCTCTAATGAATTTTATTAAAATCTATTATATTTAAAATATGTTCATTACAAATAAAATGTATATCTTGAATTTTATAAGAATAAGCTGTGAAGACCTCTTTATTCTGGATGCACAACTGATAAACCATAAGAGATAGAAAATACTTACTACACAAAAAATGTAGAACACGATAAAACACACAAGTTATGCATGTTTTTCGTGAAGTTAGCCGTTTTCGTAATATTCCTTGTTATTGATTTCAGTTTTAAAATACTTAAAAGTTTCTTACACGGGAACTTTTCAACGCTTGGCCACGCAAAGAAACGGATATCAATCCCATAACAATCACATTTTAAAACATTTGACTGTCGGTTTAGCTTAGTGTATTCTCTTATTTCCCTTCTATTTAAAAAGGAATTAAGTCATAAGCCCATTTCTGCCTATGTTTTAGCATTAAATAAAGCATAAACTTATTAACAATAATTTGTTACAGAGATGTAGAGAAAGTCATGTGTGTGGAGCACATCAGATTGTTTTTCATTTTCCGACAGCAAATTACACTTCGTTCCCACTTCTATAAATATTGCTTTATGTGCGTTTTAAATAAACCACAGATAGTTTACTCAATATTACCACTCTATACGTGTGTGTTAACTCATTTTTGAAATTCGGATTTCGAAAATAGGCTGAAGTCTGAGTGAGTATTTAGCAAAATGTATGCCATGTAAAATATCCAGGAGAAATAGTATAGATTAAGGAAGAGAGACACATGATTATCCGCTATATACGAGGTCTGAAGATTTTATCCCAAGGGATACTATTATGTACTTCATAAAGATAGTAGAAACAAAAGTATAGAAGCATTTTGATCTGCAATTAGCCATTTGCAAGAAAAAATACTATTTCTCCAAACTAGATAGTTTATTTCACGAGGATATGGTATTACTCCTTATAAGATGAGTAGGGTAACCCATTTCCGACCTAAATTTGGTAATGGCTGTGTGATATTATACAGGGTTTTGAAATAATACTTTTCCGAACACCGTTTTACAGACGCAGTGTGGTTAGAAATATAGAACAAGTTTTGCTAGGCAAGGTAGGTCAGTGTGGGAGCCGAGTCCCGGAATGAACAAAATAGCACATCTGACGGAAGGTGGAAAGTCAAGCGGTTTTTCTTTTTTGCACATCACCGTTAATCCAAACAAAGTCGACGAAAAGGACATGTAATGTTTTGGCTAAACAAGTTTGCTCTAACAATATGCAAGTAGTGCCTTCATCCTGCAATAATCGTTTCACAGTCATTGACCGAAAAGGACACCATGTTTATGTCAGCTATGAATCGTGTGAATCATTTGGTCTATTGTGTGCTGTCCATGTTAACTATGTGATAATTTTGTATTTATATACAAGATAGCTAATTTGGTTTATTAATTTAGCAGTATCAATTGCAAAACCCATTTCATTTTAATGTTCTATGATCAATTTTCTGTAAACTCTGAGTTTATAATACAGCATGTATCATTGGAAGATGCAGATGTAATTATTGGAAGGTTTCGTACACAAAATTATATCTACATTTATGAGCCACGAGCCATACAGAATAGTTTAAATCTGTTTACGCGCTGACCTACTTCTGGTTTTGAAAGGGGGAACATCACTGCCGTCAGAGTTATCGTCGGCAACCACTACAACGCTCCCAGGGTATGTGCTTTATGGTCTCGAAAAACTTAAAATATCTCTGCAGAAAATGGTGATAGACAAAAATGAAAGACACAAATTATGTTCCAAATAATAAGATGTGTAACTCTTTTAAATTAGCGTTATGTCTTCTCTTCCACCCGAAATATTACGTTTTCCATGACCGGAGCTTAATCGTTGCATTTTATTCATTATTCATTTTTATTTCGCTGAAACTATTTCATTAACGTACTTTGACATTATTGACAAGGAATTATTAACACGATATGCATAGCAACATTATTTATATTGATTGTATTATTTTCATTATGAATTTAAATGAAAAATAGACAATTATAAGGAACCAAAACCAATAAGGGTGTAGCTCGTGAGACAGTTGATTTGTCATGAAAATTAAACATTAGGTGATTTTAAAAGGAACTTGCCTCATTTTAAATAATTGTGTATACTAACATTGAAAAAATATATTCAGAAAGTGCTCGGATATCATTGTTAATCTTTCCTTCTGATAGAAATGGAAATATTATACTATATTTCTAGAGAGAAATTCTAATAATTTTCTTTCATTTTGGTAAATTAGAAACCTATTTTGGAACAAAAAATTAAAAAACAACAACAAACAATTATCTTGGAAAGGAAAGACTGTGAACTTTTATGGTAATGAACATAGAACTTAGTTTATTTTGTGAGTTATCTCATTTCATCAGCACTTCCCTAACAGTTCTCACTGTTGTGAGCTCTTGGTTATAAAGACATAGCGATGTAATGAAATACGCGAACTAGGCTTTCATCGATGGGAATTCGAATCCAAGATTTCTTCAATCTGTCTCAGTAGCTCCATTTTCGGCTCGTCGCACCTGACATCACGGCTATACTCGTAGAACAACATTTATGTTGCGTCGGAAAGGAAATCATTAAGATACTCGTGAAAATGCTTCTTTCTATAGCCGCTATAATTTTCCAGATGCTTCTAGAATGTTTGGGAGGCAGGGAGAAAGTCGGTTACAAAACACTTGTCTCTCTGATCATTACGTTGGTCGAGACGGTCCCTTTACCCGACGAGTCAGTTGGTGAGTCATTTGGCGCTTTCCACCGATAACTTGAGGCCGTTGGCTCACACTGCCTCTAAACATAGATTCTCAAGATAAAATAAACATGTATCATTGAAAGTAACAAACTCTGATGTGTTCCATTCACATGACTTCTCTAGCTGTTCCACTAACAAGTTTCCCTTACAAAAGATTATTCTTTTATCCAAATTATACTAATCGAGATAAACATTAACCGGTCTTATTACTTGCTTCCTTGTAAGTAGGAAGAAAATACGGAAATACACTACACTAAGGAGATAGCCAAATATTTTAAAAGCCGGTCGACATGTGAACAAATGAAGTTCGGTTCGCTTTGCATTGCCAGTAAAACAAAGAGAGATGAAAAGAAAGGTAGCCCCGTTTGAGAAAGATACGTAGGTAGTTTAAATTTGAAACCAAAAGCAAGGACTATCTCAGAAATGGCCAGCTCTACAAAAATAATGTATATGACTTTTGTGTGTTTTAATAACATCTACAACTTTTGGGGGAGGGAGCAGCAGGTTTTTGTCTATTTCTTACGGTTTACTAGTTGTGCATATTTCAGCAATATTCATCCAGAATGAACAGGATCTCGGAAGCTGTTCCTGTGAAATCAATATATACATTTAGTTGTAAATATCTTTAATATACTTTATTTTAATCAAACTCGTAAGAGCCATTTTTCTGAAAATTACAGTTTTCGAAAAGTATTCCCCGAAAGATATGAGCCAAGATGTCATTCATAACGATTGATGAACTTCCACTCCAGTCTTTATCTTGCACACCGATTCTTTCTTGATTACTCGTAAATTATACGCCATTTCCTCACTAAAGACTCACTCTTTGCATTATCACCATATAATTGCACTATCTGCCTATAAAGTTTGACCGGCGAACATTTTGTGCATTAAAAAAAAGAATAGGTCTTTTGGCGGTAAAAAAAGTATAACATGGCCATTAAAAACTGGTATCACCCCCAAATTCGATACCGAGATTTTACTTCAAATATACGTTTTTGGGACCCCCTAGATTCTAAAAAGTATTATTAGAAAAATATTTTCAAGAAAATCCCTCTAACCCAAACACAGGTTTACGTGAAATATTTTTCAAATCTATTTTCTTAAAAAAATCTCCAAGGATTTTGAGTAAATATCATTTGTACAGCATTTACATAACAGCTAATGTATATGATCACTTTCTTGGGAATAGTTGCTGAAGAATTGTTCATTTTGAGTGAATTTTGCAAAATCCGTAAACTGTAAGAGATAGACTAAAAGATTTCCGATAGTAAAGTTACTCATCTCGTTAAAATTATTTCAAACATATATATATATATATATATATATATATATATATATATATATATATATATAAGTTAACCATTTCCGAGTGCTTTCCTTAGATTGGAAGTAGTTATTTATTTTTCTTTCTCCTGGTCAAACAAAGAGAATGGAATTTCTAGGCCATTACATGGCGATCAACTTACAAGATATTTGGCTATCGCTTAAGTTTATCATATTCCCTTTATCACGTTGTATCTACAAGGAAATATGCAATAAAGTCATTTATGTAAATGTTCATCTAATTTAACGTAAAGAATATAGTAGATTAAGCCTTTTAAGAATCGTTAGTTGAAGAATGGTTAGAGAAAGTGAGGTAAATGTAAATTTTATTTAACCCCTTGCAGCTACGAGACGGCTGGACAGGAAGTTTTCCCAATAGAGAATCGCCAATAAAAGAGAATCGGTGCATTGGCCGTTAAGATTCACGGATATAAACCCATTGGATTGTTTCCTGGAGGGACATCTGAAAGAGCTGCTCATTTAAGAGCCCTAGAAAACTATTACAGGCGTTCAGACAACTAAGGAGCTGGCGAGCCTCCAAAGGCTGCATTTTGTTCGAATGTTATCGCCCCATTTTACCAGCCAGCACGACTCATTTTCAAGTGGGTTCTCCTAAACGTGCTTAAAGTAGTTTAAATCTTGTATTTTAATGCTCCACTAGCATTTTCTTAGCATCTATTGGTTATTGCCGTTCGATAGCGTTAATAACTTTAACCTTCGTCCCCATGTCGTTGATACAAGCTCTCATTCAAATGTAACTTATTATAACGACATATGTAAATAAGGCATTCTTTCTTTGCTCTAAAAGACTGGTTTATGTTGTATTTGGTTTATATTTGTTTACGCACCAATCGTAGAGAAACTGGTTCGCAGAGGCGATAACCAAAACATCCCTTCATTTCACATAAACATTTTTAACTTTTATTTTCTCTAGCATGTATGTAAAATACGATACTAGGATTTCATCGAAACACTTGTTTTGAGACTCCTTGAATCCAAAAACAGCGTTTTACCCTCTCTAGCACGTATGTACAATGTATATAGTAGATATAGTATTGATCCAAGATTCAATAGCAATAACGATTTCACCGGAAATATATGTTTTGAGACCTCCGAGGCAGTATGGACTTAGTATTTAAATTCAGCATCTTCCAAGGATACGACATGAAGATTTTTCAAAAATCGTCCTACCGCTAACTACATACCTCTATGTGGAATATTTTTTGGAAAAATTTGATTTTCTCAAAAATGGTTTAAACGATTTTGATTAAAATGGCATATGTGACAATGAAATGAATGTGTTAACTTTTCTGGAAATAGTTCTGAAGATCTCTTCATTCTGGATGACATATATTTAACTCACCAACCGCGAGAAGTAGAAAAAAACTTACTGTACATAAAATGTAGATCTCATTAAAATACAGAATTTATGTCATATAATATTTTTTGTGGAGTTAACCGTTTCTGAGATATTCCTTGTTATTAGCTTCTTTTATAAACTACTCAATCTTTTCTGTCGTTTTATCTCCTTTGTTTTACTGCCTTGAATACAAAAGAAACCGAATTTCAATGTTTCACATACTGATAGCTTTTAATAGATGCGGCTTTCGCTTTAACCAAGTGTATTAATGTATTCCCCTTTAAGTAATAAGACCATTTCTGCTAATATTTATCTTGATTAGTTATTTTCTAAGGAAAGTAGAATAGTTAGAGAAAATCATATGGTTAAGATTTTTTTTAAATAAAAAGTTGTCTCTTTTTCTTTCGTTCACTTTCTCTCTCTCTCTCTTTTCTCTCTGGGTGTGATTTATGTATGAACAACCTACTTCAAAAATCAATAGTCGGTTAACCTATACAATCCCAACATCAAATTAGCCCTACTCTATTCATATTTTCTGCTTCATGAGTTTCTGTGGGTCGAAGCATGAGCAAATTGGAAAAAATAAAATAAGTTTTAGGATGTGGATTTTTGGGGGATCAAAAATGAGCAGTAAACCCTTTTAAATTTTAGTGTTAATTTGATTGCTTTTTTTTTTTTTTTTTTTGTAATTTAACGTCCTTTAACCCGGTTGATCATATCAGCCGATGAATGAAATTGGTGAAATGATGCTCAAGTGATCTCGGGGTCCATGGAGCTCAAAGTTACTCGACATTCGTCTTCTCAGGATAAGAGAAAACCCCGAAAAAAACCTCTTCCGGGTAACTCACCCTTAGCGAAATTCGAACTCACGACCTGTTGAATATGAGGCAGTCACGCTACTACCACACTACCCAGGCGGGCAATTTGATTGTTGTTTCAAGCAAACCGTGTATAGGAGAGGATTTGCATAAGAAGTTAGACTAAAAATTTCAATGCCATAGCTGGGATTTGTACCACGGATCTCCCCGGTCTCTGACAGGTTGTTCTACCACTGAGTCACCATGGTAACATGGTGGCACAGCATTAATTTCTCATCTGATTTGCATGTTTCCCATGCACGCTTAGGACACACACTGTCCTGCCCTACTCACGGCTAGTGTGAAAAACAAATTAAACGTAATTTACACTAATTGGCCATAGCAATTGGGTGTATTATGAAGCCCAGGACTTAAAGCATGACATTGTAAGTCACCATTAGGGTCTGTGGGCCGCGTATCTCACCTAGATGGCCCTAGTTCGATCCCAGTCGATCGTATGTGAGATTTGTGGTGGACAAAGCGGCGCAGGGACGGGTTTTCACCGGGTTCTCCTGTTTCCCTCGCCATCGCATTCCACCGGTGCTCCATTTTCATTCCATATATCACCAGTGTCATCGCCTGCGGTGCCACAAGTAGTAAAATCAGGTGTTAAACAGTACCAAAAACAAATTGGGGTCTGCTATCTAAAAATAATTTCAGATTGCATTATGGTTTACCGGGATTAGATTTTCTCAGAAATGGCTTTAACATTTTTTATTAAAATTCTGTATATATTTAATCTCGATTAGCATGAAGTAGATAGAAGAATAAGTTTTTAACAATCATTTGTTACTGAGATGTAAAGAAAGTCAAGTGAATGGAACACATCAGATTTTTCAAAATATTTTGTAAGCGGCGACATTAAGCAGACAGACAGAGGGACAGCCAGATTCCTCGATAGATCGACCGACCGGTAGGAAGGTAATTTAAGCAAGTTAGGTGGATAGGTAGTTAGACAGATAAGAAGACGATAAACTTAATAAACACACATATAATAAACATAGACTATTTAGAATACATTACGAATGCCAGTACTTTTTTTACACAATTCAAACGCTCCATAAAATTTCTATGTTCCGCTAAGTAAACCTCAATTCCTCCCAGCAGGCACCAGAAGAAATGTTTATGCACACAAGAAATAGTCAATATGGATTAGTAATAGTTGTGAAACAAAGTTTTTTGCGAAAAAAAAAAAAACATTCTCTAAGGGACTAATTTATTACAGCTTTGTTCGGCATTCTAGAGGATTATGGTTAGCCTCGGAATCAGTCTGCACTTTAATTTTATTAATATATTAAAGGCTTTAAGTTATAAATAAAGAACTCTTTACGTCACAGTATATCAATACACCATTAGAATTGCATTCCAACATCATTATATGAATATTAGCAATTCAAATTTCTCAGGTCCACAGGATATTCAAGTAGATATCCTTGTGGTTCTATCCTCTTACGCGACGCCATAGATGGAGGCCGACCATATTCTGATGACTCGGACGCAAGCATGGTCGTAGTCTCTAACCGCTACAATTAGAAAAGTCCCGACGCCGCCAAGGCCCTGCTCAAGAGCCCGGAGCCTCCTGGCGGACCCCCAAAGATAGCATCCGAAGGTGAGTCCCAAGCGAGTATTACTAACGACGACACCAGGACAACGTTTTACAATGGGCAATTTACCTTCCAGCCGCAACCGCCGAACACAGTCACTTACTTCTTCAAACCTGAGAGAGACGTTATTAGGAAATTAAAGGAACAGGAAATGGTGGAGCGGAAAACTCGGGGATATAATGAAGGTATACTGTCATTACCTAGACGTAGCAGCTGAGAAAAATGCGCACTAAATGAGAATGTCCTTATCTTTTTGGAGACCAGAGTGCGGATCATTTGCGCATTTGAAGTCGTTGAAGGTGCATGTGCGTTTATCTAATCTTCGGAATTTTTAAGGCTCCTGTCCGTGCGTTTATAGTTCGTACTGTCAAATACTGTATGTACACTTCTGGATATATTTAAGTAGTACTTATTTTTGTTTTGAGTTGTTTTCTGCGTGCATGTATTTGTGTCAGTGCGTTCAGTGTATTTTCTTGAGTTTCATGTTTACTAATTTTAAAACATAGACAATAAACTTAAAGACAAAGTGCTGCACTATCATACGAGGGAAATTGTGTATATGTATATGAACAGATATGCAGAGGCTGGCGCACTAACCATTAGTGTGAAGAAGACTGGCAAGCGTGAAGGTGACATAATATGTGATTCCGAAAGAAGTACAAGAAGAATTATTAAGGAAACCAAAGAAATTGATGGTGTGACTTCGACTTCATTCCACATAAAAAGCGATTCTGAAGGTCTTAAGGTGCCAGTTAGATACGTTCAATCAGACAGTAGGGCGCCGAACTGTGAATGAATTTTATATTCTTCACAAAGACTGACATTAAAGAATATACACAATTAAAGACCTTGATCAACTTTGAAGTTGGTGTATCTACATTAAGAATGGAAAAAGACAAAAACAACATGAAAACTTTAATGTAGCACCATGACAATAAGAAGCAAAAGCCTCCCATTATCTAGGATGATAAAACAGCACTAAAGCGAGGGCCGTCCCATTATATATGAGACATATATCCATTCATCACACACTATCACAGTATTCCACATGTTTAGAGTGATGACAGCTTCCATGGCCTCTTGGCACCGGTATCCAAAGGTCAGCGCCTTATCATTGTACATGCGGGAGGTGATGTTAGGCTCAAGTCCCAGCTCAAAACCGGTGAATAGCACGATGACATGAACTACACTAACTATGGGAAGCGGATAAAAGAAACACTGACTCCTAACCTTCCTGCAAATTCCGTTTAGTAATTGACAATGCACCATTCCGCAACGTGGTACATAATAAGACGCCCATGCTAGTTCCAGAAGAGACACGACGATTTCCTAGCAGAGCATTTCAGTGCCATTGGTTTCTCTCTCCTTCACAAATCTTACATTTATTATAAGATCATGCATCTCAAATCCAAAATCCTTGAATACAAAATAGGCAGTATCCTTCAGGCACATAACCACACAGTTTTAAGCCTACTACTTTATCATCCTGAGCTGAACTCAATTGAACTCATTTGGACCACAGTAAAAAACTGAGTTGCAGAAATAAACATTTCACTTTCAAAATGGATAACGCAATTAAATTAGCTGAAGATAAATTTATGCAGAAGATTGGTAGAAAGTACGTCAACAGTTCATTAAAATTGAGCACGAAGTCAGGCATGGTGAAGGCTTGCTAGATAGAAGACAGGAGATGACAATGATGAAAGCAGCGGGTCATCCGAGTTTTCTAGTGAAGATGAAGAAGGGGATTTCCCAAAGAATGGAAGAACACAAGATGCAGCTGGATCATCTGCTAGCGTTGCGTCTGTGACCTGAAACCAGCCTCAAGCTATGAGGCATATGATTTCCCCTCTCTTATTCACGTGGCTGCAAGTCGTTTTCCCAGCTCTCTGAATTATCCCTCTGGTATTGTGCAGGTAGCTGCTGCCTCAATTTGATTGGATAATACCTAGCACTGCCTGGCGACTCGGGAAAATTCCCACTTCCCCCAAAAAAACTATGGGTCAGGAAGGCCGTCCACAAATTGAACCCTCAACTTCCAGAATGTGGGTAACGGGCGAAAAACCGCCAGAGCCATCTCGCTCGGTGGCATTCTACATAAAGGGGTGGACAATTATTTCCATGTTATGTTAAAGTGGACAACAGCTATGATACTCATATGAAAGTTTTTGCCAACGACATGGAGACGAAGGTTAAAGCTGTTTACGTTATCAAATGGGAATAACCAAACTAACATTAAGAAAACGGTAGTATAAAAGATTGATGGGATTGTTACCCTATAGAAGTTCGCTAATCGTTTGCAGAAGGCTGGTTTTCTCCGGGTGTTCTGGTTTCCCCCATCATCGCATTTCACCGGTGCTCCATCTTCATTCCAAGTATCATCAGTGTCATCGCCTGCGATGCCATAGTTAAAAGCGGACGTTAAACACTACATTGAAGTTTAGAATTACGTTCGGGAAAAAGAGGTGGTTACTTTTCTGGATAATGTGGTGAGATTTTATCAACACTAACATAAATAGCTTCGTTCTATTAAGGGCCTTATTTATACACACAAATTAGCTTAGTGCGTAAGGAAGGTATTGTATTCTACGAAAAATTCAATACCTAAATTTTGCGGTAAATACATGATTTGAGGTTCTCTGAATATAGAAAATTGTGTTTAGAAAAATGACCGCGCACGCCTGTATATGTTTCATGTGTGTGTGAACAGTATAACTCAAAAACGAAAGAAGGGCTAAATATCAAATTTGGTATTTAAATTCAATGTCTTCGAACGATGTATTATGAAGTTTTTCTGGAAAATCTCTTCACTATCGCCGACCCTTTACATGGAGAATTTTTTCAAAATTTTTAATTTTGACAAAAATGACCGTAACGATTTTAATTAAAGTATTATGTAGGTATATATTAAAGAATATTTATATGATAAATATAATACGAATGATGAATTTTCCGGAAAAGGCCAGTGAAGTTTACTTCATTCAGAAGTAAATTTTATATAATCTTGTATAACTGCTGAAAGTTAAGCCAAAATATAGTACACAAACATAATCAATATCCATAAAACGCATTGTATAGTTATGCCAAATATCCATTTATGTTGCATAGCCCATTTCCGAGAGTATCTGTAATTTTTTTTAAGAGCTAATAATGACCTAGGGAAGGTCATATGGGACGATTTTCGTTAAATCGTCCGTTGTCGTTCTTTTTAGTCCGGTCAGTTTTCTTTTGTTTTTTCCTGATTGATTGGAAACTTTATGGCCCTAATATGGAAACATCTATTGTGTTCCATTCACATGACTTTTTCTACATCTCTGCAAAAACTACTGTTAAAAAGCTTGTGCTTTTATTTACTAATGGAGAAAAAATTGGCAGAAGTAGTCTTATTATTTCCTTCCTTGAAAGTGGAAGCGGAATAAGGGAGTACCAAAGGTTAAAGTGATAGTAAAAACTGGTTGCTGTATGGCTAAGGTTTCTTTGTATAGACAGCAGTAGACAAATTCATGTTTGACAAAAGTACAAGTTTTTCAAATCTGAAACTAAAAACAAGCAATATCTAAAAACGATCAGCTCCACGACAAAAATGTATATAACATAAATTGTGTGTTTTAGTGTGCTCTACATTTTTGTGTGGTCATTTTTTGTCCATCTCTTACGGTTTAGCAGCTATGAAAAATTCCGTAAAATTCATCCAGAATAAAGTAGTCTTCAGAGGCTATGCCCAGAAAATTCAAGATATACATTTTATTTGTCTTTAATATACGATATTTTAATCAAAATCGTTTGAGCCATTTTTGAGAAAATAAAAATTTTCGAAAAAAGTTCCATGTAAAGGGTAGTTTAGGGTGGAGGATTTTATCTCAAAATCTTCGTATCACATCCCTGATATTTTACCGAATTTTCGTTTTTGAGTTATCGTATTCACAGACATACGGACAAACACGTACACACATACCTTTTTCTGAAAATGCTTTTTTTTCGGATACAGGGGACCCTAAAACATATATCCGTTGAAATCTCGGTACCGAATTTTTGGGTGGAGTGCAACACCTTCTCTGTACACTATGAACATAGTACGTAAAGAGAAAGTAAAAAGAACACACTTCTTATAATCAGATACTATTTACATCTCAAACAAAATGTAAAATTTGAATTTTCTAGTAATAGCCTCCGAAAGCGTCTTCAATCCGGATGAATTTTACAGAAATCTTGTATAACTGTTAAACCGTAAGGGATAGGCTTATCTTACTGCACAAAAATGCAGATCTCGTTAAAACACGCCATTTATGTATATACGTTTTTCTTTAGAGTTGTCCGTTTTTGAGCTATTCCTTGTTATTGGGTTCAATTTTAAACCTGATTTTCTCAAACGGAAAGCCACTTTCCGTTTCAACCCTCTTGGTTTATTGCTGGCCATGCAAAGCGAATAAACTTCAATTGTTTCACATAGCGATAGCATTTAAAAGTTTTGACTATCGCTTTAGTCTAGAGCATTTCCTTTTTTACTTTCTCTATCCGTACTATGTACATAGTGTATAGAGACGGTAAGGCACTCCACCCAAAAATTCGATACCGAGATTTCACCAGAAATATTTGTTTTAGGGTCTCCTGTCTCCAAAAAAAGCATTTTCAGAAAACGATCTATGTGTGATTGTGTCCGTGGGTCCGTGTGGCTGTGAACACGATAACTCAAAAACGAAAAGTCGATAAAATACAAAACTAGGTATTTAAGTTCAGTGTCTTCCAGGGATGCGACACGAAGATTTTGAGAAAAATCCCTCCGCCCCACACCAAACTACCCTTTACGTGGAACTTTTTTCGAAAATTTTGATTTTGTCAAAAATAGCTCTAACGATTTTGATTAAAATATCCTATATTAAAGATATTTAAGTGACAAATAAAATGTATATTTTGAATTTTCTGGGAATAGCCTCTGAAGACTACTTTATTCTGGATGATTTTTACGGACTTTTGACTAACCGCTAAACCGTAAGAGATGGACAAAACTTACCACAGAGAAAATGTAGAGCACATTAAAACACACAATTTATGCTATATACATTTTTTCGTGGAGTCGATTGTTTTTAAGACATTTCTTGCTTTTGGTTTCAGCTTTGAAAAACTTATACTTTTCTCATACAGGAATTTGTCAGCTACTGTCCATACAAAGAAACAACTTCGGTCACATAGCAACCAGCTTTTGACTCTTACTTTAACCTATTACACTCCGTTATTTCCCTTCTACTTACAAGGTAGCAAGTAATAAGACTATTTCTGCTAATGTTTTTTTTTTTTCAATTAGCATGAAGTAAATAGAAGTCTAAGCTTTATAAAAATAATTTGTTACAGTGATGAAGAGAAAGTCATGTGAATGGAACACATAATATTTTTCTCTTCTAAGAATTCTGCTGATGTTTCTCTCGAGTAGCATGATTTAGTTAAAAGAGTAATCTTTTATAACTATAATTTGTATAATGAACAGCTACAGAAGGTTATATTATTGGAACACATCATATCTTTTCACTTTCCGTTATAAAGTAATTTATAAAAGAACTTCTAATACAGCGGAACATTTCAATCAAAGGTTTTGTTACAAAGCTATTAAGGGGATTATTTTTTAAATCTTCGTGTCGCATCCGTGGAAGATACTAAACATATATACCAAGTTTGGTATTTAATGACATTTACTTTTATGAGCTATGCTATCCACAGACTCATACACGGACCTTTTTCTAAGCAGGGTTTTTCGGCCTCAGGGGACTCAAAAAATATATTTACGGAAAAATCACGACATAGAATTTTTGGTTGAAATACAATACCTTCTCTAGCTACTATGTACATTGTACGAAGGCCGTTTTTTTCAAACCTCCGATCGCTTAGTATAGAAGCTATGCGAGCGGCAGAAAGTGGACATGCGCTGTAGGCTACTGCGCAACTCTCGCACTTCACACTCCGTCATTGCCGACCTCAAGGCATCACTCTGCGTTGCACTACAGCCACGTAAACATGCCTGCCGTCATTGTTGCTCCCGCCAAGTGTGAATAATGAAGTGTAATTCGGTTTCTCCAAGCAGAAAGGAATAGTGCAGCAGAAATTCATCGGAGAATGAGCCGAGGAATGCAAACTTCAGGAATTGTGTTGATCCACGACAACGCTCGTCCACACACTGCTGCCACAACCCATTGGCTCCTTGAACATTTTCAATAGGACATTTTTTACCATCCGCCGTACAGTCCTGACCTGGCACCCAGCGACTTTCACCTTTTCCCTGAACTGAAGACGTAGCTAGGAGGGCAGCACTTTCAAACCAACGAAGATTTTCAAAACAACGTCAATAGTCATTTGAAATCATTGACGCAACATTTTTTGAAGCGGGTTTTGCAAAGCTTATGCACAGGTACGATAAATGTCGCAATCTTTTCGACGATTATGTTGAAAAGTAACCATAAGTGTACAACTTTCAGTTATAAAATAATTGTTTTCTATGAACTTGTCTTTTATTTATAGCCTATCGGAGGTTGGAAGAGAGGAAAAAAAAAAAAAAAAAAAAGTCAGCCCTCGTATATTCATACGGCTAGATAAAATAAAAAGCTAATGCGCTCCGTACAAAAAACGTTATCTGTTCTGCAAACAAACTGACATGTGTATCTTTTTATCTGTTTAATGCTCATCAAGAGAAAGATTACCACAAATGGTCCTATTACTTAATTCCTTATAAGTAGACAGGAAATCAGAGGAATAAGTAGCAGGTATAATAAACAATGGCGTTTCAATAATCAGCATTTGTATCTACACCTAGGAATTGACCATTTTTGAGAGGCCTGCCATCTACAGAAATAAACTCGAACTATTTCAATTTGGTTGGTATAGATGGCAGCGTAGTGATTTACATCTGTTTTATTTGAAAAGAGTACGAAATTTGAAAGAAACGAAAGTAAATCGTATAGAATGTATCACTTTTATGATGAAATTTATAAAAGACTCCAAATTTAACTATTTAATGTATCTACTAAAGTCTTCGTATTATATTGAAGAAGAACAAAAAACAAATAGAATGTTTCGCGTTAAAGGCTACGATTCATTTATGTGGTGGAAAATTCACTTCTGCGTTTTAATTGCAAAATGTCTGAAGAGGATTGGGCTACTTGGTGAGTTCGATCCCCGTAATAATCTTCAAAACATTTAGTAGCTTACTCACCCAAAATTTAAATGAGTTAATCAATTGAGGTGCTGAATTCTTAAAAAAATGGAGATATTTTTTTTCTAAATGATAGTGTGAAGTATTTTCTAGAGAATCTTTGTGTCGCATCCACTAAAATACTAGTTAAATATAAAACCTGATGTATTCCATTCACATGACTTTCTCTACAACAAATTATTGTTAACAAGCTTATGCTTATATTTTTTTATGCTAATCGACAAGAATTTAAGCAGAAATAGTCTTATTACTTGCTTTTTTTTTTGTAGCTTAACGCCCTTTAACCTGGTTGGTCATATCGGATGATGAATGAAATTGGTGAAATGATGCTCAAATGATCTCGGGGGTCCATAGAGCTTAAAGTTACTCGACATTCGTCTTTTCAGGAAAAGGGAAAACCCCCCAAAAAACCTTATCCGGGTAACTCATCCTAAGCGAGATTCGAGCTCACGACCTTTCGAATGTGAAGCAGACACGCTACCACCACACTACCCAGGCGGGCTTATTACTTGCTTCCTTGTAAGTAGAAGAGAAACAAGGGAGTACTATAGATTAAAATAATAGTCAAAAGCTGGTTGCTATGTGACTGAAGCTCCTTTATTTGTATGGACAGGAGTTAACAAATTCCTGTATGAGAAAAGCTAAGATTCTCAAGCTGATACCAAACACAAGGAATATCTCAAAAACGATTAAGTCGACGACAAAAATGTATACAACATAAAGTGTGTTTTAATGTGCTCTACATTTTTTAACTGGTAAGTTTTTGTCTATTTCTTACGGTTTAGCAGTTATGCAAAATTTCGTAAAATTCACACAACATAAAATAGTCTTCAGAGGCTATTCCTAGAAAATTCAAAATATACATTTTATTTGTCAGGTAAATATCTTTAATATACGATATTTTAATCAAAATCATTAGAGCCATTTTTTAGAAAATCAGAATTTTCGAAAATAAAGTTTAATGTAATGGGTAGTTTGGGGCAGGGGAATTTTACTCAAAATCTTCGTGTCGCATCCCTGGAAGATAATAAACTTAAATACCAAGTTTGGTATTTTACCGATTTTTGATTTTTGAGTTATCGTGTTCACAGACACACGGAAACACTGACTCACGGAAGCACACACACATATACACACACGGACCATTTTCCGAAAATGCTATTTTTTAGATAAAGGGGACCCTAAAACATATATTTCCGGTGAAATATCGGTATCAAAGTTTTGGGTGGACTGCAATACCTTCTCTATAAACTATGTACATAGTACGTATAGAGAAAATAAAAATTGACTATCGCTTTTCTAAATGTATCTACAAGGAAACGGTTTATATAGATATTTCTGCAAACATTTGTGTCTATTAAAGTTAAATAGATAAAACAAAAATAGAATTAATTGGTATACCCACTAAAAAGCGATAGCGGTTAAAAGGCATGTGAATACACCTCCTCAGGTTTTTATTTTCTCTACACGTAATATATACATAGTGTATAGAGAAGGTATTGTATTCCACATAAAATTAGATACCAAGATTTCAACAGAAATAGAACTTTTAGTGTCCCCTGTATCCAAAAAAGAAAAAAAAATCAGAAAAAGTTCCGTGTGTGTGCGTGCATCTGTGAAAATGATAACTCAAAAACGAAAATTCGGTAAAATACCATACTTGGTATTTCGGGGATGGGACACGAAGATTTTGAGAATAATCCTCCCAGTCCAAACTAACCTTTACATGAAAAAAAATCGAAAATTTTGATTGTCTCGAAAATGGCGCTAACGACTGAAAATAGCGCATATTAAAGATATTTATATGGCAAATAAAATATATATGTTGAATTTTCTGGGAATAGTCTCTAAAGATCTCTTTCTTCTAAATGCATTTTGCATTCCGTAAGAGACACAAAAACTTATTACACAAAACATGTAGATCACGTTAAAACACACAGTTTATGTCATAATGTGTATAACACCGTTCATTGATTTACTTTTGTGTCGCTGAATTATTTTTCAGACCAGTAACATAGTGAAGTGATACTGATTGGATGAATAAAATATTGGTTACGAAAAGATGGAAACTTAAAAGTAACGCGTATATAAATTTGACCAAAATTGTAAAAAATTAAAAAAAAAGTTATTTTACTTCATAATAAAATGCTATTAGTTTTAAATTTTAAGAAACTATATAGTATTTCCACTTGGTGCATTGAAACTAATTAACTAAAGCTGTAAATGGACAGTCCCATGAATATTAAGACACTCCTAATTTTAATCTTTGGTGTTTGTGAATTTTTCTACAATTTTTGCATACATAATGCAACACAAAATGTACTTTGTTACCAATTTGGTTCAAATACTTTTACAGCTCCACAAAAATACATTGTAAAACATTTTTCAAAATTAAGCTGCAATGTTTTATAAATAAATTAATCGTTAAAAATCTAGAGCTATGGAGAGTATTAAAATTACTATTTTTATGCAATAATTAGGGATTAATATAAACATATTGTCATGGGCCATTTAATACTTAAACATTCACAAGATTTTTATCCAAGATCATGGCTGGAGGACGCGGACAAATGGGCATTATAACTTTTTACTAAGGCATGGAGAAGACCAGGGAACTAATCTGACAAAATAAACACTAGTTTGACTTCATAAATGTATTCAACCAATAAGCAGAGTAATATTATTACATACTCCTTATTCTATGTTGTTGGTCTCCGTACATCCATGTTGGCGTCCTCACGTTCCAAGGCCGGAGTCCTTACAGCTTCATGCTATCCACTCCCAAACGACGCTAAACCGACGGTTTCCAAAACTTCCCCCACCCTACAGCGTGGCTAAAACCAGCCAATCAAAACGCTGTTTTTCTATAACTGAAACTATGCTGTAACGAACACCCCAATAATATTTAAATATATTTTTTTATTTGTATCCAAATATTTCTCTATATTTGACAATTTTATTTGACAAAGCCTCCTATAAAGCTCATTTACTGTAGAAATTGTATTTTTATGTGAATATCTTAAAAATGCATCGTCTGAAGTTTTTTTTCATTCAAAATAGGTTTCACAAAATAAGCAAATATTGACCACTGAGCAATACGATGACCATTGCTGAACGTATTGGCGTCATCACATGGCATCTACAGGCTTTTCCGTGTGATGAGCTTTGACGACGGTTCCAACGGAAATTTAGAAAGAATGGATTACGAATAAAAAGTAAATTGTACCGAGTCCCAAATCTGTACATTATGCCTCACTCAATTGAAAATTCCGAAATAAAGTGCTGAAATTCACCTTGAAGAAGCGTGCATATCATTGACAGAATTTGCAATTGACGTGAAAGACAATGTACAGATTTAGGACTGTTCAATTGACTCCCGCATTTCCTCAATGTTAGCTACGCTTGTGGAAGATCGACCTGGTCGAGACTCATCAGCAGCAGTGCCCATTTCTTGAAACTTATTTTAGAGTTTCCATATGGTTCTATTCGTTGGCCCATTCTTTCTAAATTTACCGAGGTCGCAGCTCATCGGAACATCTAGACGTGCGGTGGATTGCCGGGGTGGTAACGGTTGGTATCTGCTATTAAACCACGTTAGGTTCGCTTACCTTGGTTCACCCCAACAAACGCTAATCAAATACTTGCTTGTTCAGTAGCTTGAAGTCATGTTAGATATCATTTGTTCGGCTAGCATTTAAATAATTGTGTGAATTTTATGTATCTTATTTCAGCATGAATTAATCTAGGGCTCATGTGATACAAGGAGATTTAACTACTGGATGATATTGGCTAAGTTTCTGCTGAAATATTTTAATTTATTTACTTTAAAATATATAAATGCAAATGTAACCAACCAAAGCAAATTTTAACAATAACACATTACAGATGTTAAATAATTTTCTTTCCAACATAATTTATTACACACTTGATTAAAATGATAGCTCTTTTTGCGTCTGTTACAATGACGAGTACTGTACAAAATTTGTCTATTACAACTTACGTACTTATATTTTAACAATGCTCATTTATCACGTATTACTTGAATGTATACATATATTCAGAAATATCGAGGTTTATAACACTCGTATATCCAAAATGTACAACGCTAACTTTGTATTCTTTTTGAGAGTACAATTTTTTTAACATGCTTGTTTTGTAACCATAGCTGTTTTGTTATTTCTATAGATACCAATGCAATTACATCAGAATGCATGGTTGATTATATAATCTACTGCTACAGACGCCACGTCACAACGGCACTACGTTCAGGAATAGTCAACATATTGCTTAGTGATCAACCTGTAACAAAAAGTCATTCGTAAGTTACCTCAATCACGAAATAATTAATCATTTTGTGGATACCCTGTATATTACTTTCGATGTTCCAAATTTCAAAAATGCATTACCCTAAGGAGAGAAAAACACTAATGTGATCTAGGGAAATTGTTAGACTTTATGGGTAGACGTTTAAAATATAGCGTCTAATGAGAAACCATATAACCCAACTGACCTAAACATTAATGGACAATGCTTGGTACTTAAACAGTTTAACGTATATCCGTGAATAGCTAAGTGAATAAAGTACAAGGGGATTGCAAATACACTTACATATTGATTTAATTTGGATTTACTTCATATCCTCAAGCTATAAGGATATGAAATAGACCTACGAGCAGATAAATATTCTGTTATCTGCTCGGTATATGGTATGACGCTTGGGAATGAACCGTTGCTGTCTCTACTTAGTTATCAAGGTGAAATGTCCGTACACGGTTTAAACTTCTATAGTTTAATGCTTGCTTTATGTTAAGTCTGCCTTGCGTTACTGTGACTAGCAGCATTTCATTGATTTCTGAACAGCAAGTTTTGTGTACATTAATCCCATAATCGTTGATTCGGAACGTAGAATTTACTAATTCTGCATTACTTATGGATATTAGGACCAGAATTGATAATCTCTACAGTATATCTACAATGTTTATTAAGAGAATTATTTAACATAATTTTAACCATCTATGTACAATAGAGTGGATGGAATTCTGCTTATACAATGCACAGTGGTTGGCAAGAAAATACTAAATCCCCTCTGCTCTGCCCATCTCCACCCTTTATGAGTTCGGATGTTAGACTTTTAACATCATACCAATATGAGACGAACCTATGCAGGAACTGGTATGTAGCATTCCAAATCATGCCATTTATGTGAAATGTTTTTGTATCCTTCCTTTTCACCACTCATCTAATCCAGAACTTACTATAGGCTAATATGTGTGTGTGTTTGTGTGTGTTAGTGTCAGACTTAATCGAAACAAAAAAGATATTGCCATATCCGTAAAAAAAAGTTTGCCAATATTAAGCAATAAAAGACAGTACAGAAAACCACAAGGATCACAACGTAAACTTGACTGTATCTAGCTTTCCAGAAAATAATTATCAAAGAATGAAAATCAAGCCTCCAATGACCGTTTTTGGAAATTTTAATTGAGAGATTTTTGAGTATAATATCGGTGATTAAACATTGTGTAAAAATGAAACTATGTGGAATATTACTAAGATATGTGAAACTTTTAAGTTTACTAGGAACGGGACCTTGGTAGCGTCGATACTCGATGGTATCGAAGGATGTCAAGTACATTAGGAGAAACCTTCCATACATTTTCGATATTTTTACACGTTTAAGTTTTGCATTATTGACAATTGTTGTGTTTAGCTTTATGCTAGCTAAGGAATAAATGGAGTCGGAGTTTCACGTAATTGCCTCACACGCATCCCCAAAGAGCTGCTGGGCTAACTTCAACACAATAGGGGAAGGAGTAACTTGCATAACATAAAGTGTTAACTGTGTCGCGAATGAAGCTGATTAAGTTGATACAGTAATCATGATTGGCCAATGGCTTGGTCTCACTCTCAGCCATTACATTTACCTCCTTCAGTGAGAAATCTGTGCATAACAACCGTTATATTTAATCGCTTTGATTATATATGTTTCTTTATATTTTCAAGGATGCAAAATAAGGAATAGCGATTACTAGTATTTATTTTTCTATTAACAGAAATTTCTAAGACATTTTAGCTCTAAATCTACTTATTTAGAGAAGTAAATAAATAAATATAATAATAATAATAATATCAACAAGCTAAAACAAAAAGTCTATTAAATACCAACTTATTATTTAAGTTCAGCATCTTTCAAGGATGCGACAAGAAAATCTTCAAGAAAACCCTCACCTTAAACTGTCTTTTACAGGGACAAATATTCGAAAAGTTTTATTTTATCAAAGTCAGCTCTATCGATTTTGATTAGAATAGCAATGTTAAAAAATCTTCATGATAAGTAAAATGCATGTCTTGAGTTACTGAAAATAGCCTTTTAAGTCCTATTTAGTGGTTGATTATTGCAGTTGCGGTAAACCGTAAAAGGTAGACAAAATTATTGCATAAAAAGTAGATCTCATTAAAACACACTATTTATATGATACAGGTACATAGTCGTATTTTTGTAGAGTTAACCATTTCATACATATTCCTTGTTATTGGTTTAAATGTTTACAGTAATCAAATGGGAAATTGTCATTCGGTTTTCTTTCTTTTACTCCTAGCCATGCAGATAGAACAGAATTTGAATATCGTCATATATTAACCAGATTTAAGATATTTTATTATCGTTTTAGCCTAATGCATTTCCGGTATTTCCCTATAAGGAAATAAGAGAGAATACACTTTTATAGTTTGTTGCAAAAGAGGCAGGGAAAGTAATGTGAATGTAACACACCAGCTTTTTTAAAATTATTACTTATTTTCATCTTTTAAATTACTTGATCAACTATGACACCCATCATAGTGTTCAAGCTTTCAATTTACATCTATCAATTGTAATGATTTAAAATTGACGCTGAAAATTGTACCTCTTGCAAAACATGAATTAAATATTGTGTTAATTCTGGTTGTGGACTATGTTGAAATAATCAGGGCTATTGTGTAACATTTTGTTACAGCTTAGCACATTGCTAAATCCACTAATCAATTATTACACACTATTCGGCATTCTGTAACTTCCTAACAAAACAAAGATTTGTTTGTTGAACACAACAAACAACAACGCCGAAACCCTGTTTCTAACACATTTGTTACAGAACAAAATTGCATAGAAATTATTTTAGTGCTGGTGTAAGAGGAAATGCATGATAAAAATCTGATGTATTCCATTCACATGATTTTCTCTACATTTCTGAAACAAACTATTGTTCAAAAGTTTATTCTTCTGTCTACTTCATGCTAATCCAGATAAACATTAGCAGAAATGGCCTTATTACTTGCTTCCTTGTAGGTAGAAATGAAGTAAGGAAATACACTAGCTTAAACCGATAGTCAAATCTTTAAAAAGCTGGTGGTTGAATTCTGTTTCTTAGCTTGGCCAGGAGTTCACCAATCCCCCTATGAGAAAAGTATTTTAAAATTTAAACCAAAACAAGAAATATTTCAGAAATAGTTCAGTCCACGAAAAAAGTGTAATAATGTCATCAATTATGTGTTTTAACGAGACCTACAGTATTTGTGCGTGTGCTTCTGTCTATCTCTTATGGTTTAACAGTTATACAACATTCATTCAGAATAAAGAGGTCTTCAGAGGCTACTCTCAGAAAATTCATAATACAAATTTCATTTTTAATGCAAATATCATTGATATACAGTATTTAATAACAATCTTTACAGCCATTTTGGAGAAAAACAAAAATTTCAAAACATTTATGCATGTAAAACGTAGCTTTTGGTTGGAAGATTTTCCTGAAAATCTTCATGTCGCATCCTTGAAATATACTAAACGTAAATAACAAGTTTGGTATTTAACGGCCTTTCGTTTTTGAGCTATGCTGCTCACAGACACAGACACAGGCACGGACTTTTTTCTAAACATATATTTCCGTTGAAATCTTGACAAGAACTTTTGGTGGAATGAAACACTCTCTGTAGCTACTAGGTACCTACATCGTATGTACATATGCGCTAGAGAAAGTTAAAAATCGCGATAATAAACGAGTTACAGATTCCAAAATAGAGAATGTTTTTGATGAAATCAGTTCATTAAGCTCAATGAATAATTGTAGCCGCCTTCTTAAAAATGAAGTTACAGAATAGCCCTAATTGTCTAAGTTGTAAGTTATAGGTTATATGAAACTAAATTATTTGGGATATCAACTACTGAAATTCATGCTCTATCTACTTACTGTTTTCTTTACTCATGGTGCGCATTTTGTTGCATTTCGGGTAAAAAAAATTAAAAAATGAAGAAAATCAGTCGCAAATATGTTATTCAGTAGTTATGTTTTATAAAATTTGCCTTTAGGAAATAATACAAAGTAAACAGTCAGAATCTTCTCAACTGTCAATGTTTTTCTCCATTTTGTGCTGAACTTTCAAGCTGCATATTAAAACATACGCTTTAAGTTAACTTACAGTGACGCCCTCGAAGCTGGTGTTACGCAATGCTTCCAAGAAGAGGTACTCCCATAGCGGATCACGATAACGGAAGTCCACCACCGTCTGGTTATGACGATGGTGATGTATGTGGTGGGCGACGTGCTGGATGGCCAGAGCAACGGCCCAAATACCGTCATACGTGTACCCATGAAAACGTGAGTACTCCGTACCTCTTCTGGAGTCGTACTCGAGCCGATACTCCTCCGCAGTCTGGAACAGAGAACACTGCTATGTATATTATTTGTAAAAGTAAAACATACACCAACTAAATCCTCAAGCTTCACACAAATTCTGCAGAAAATAACAACACTATCAGTTGATTTCATAATAGTGAAACATCACTGAACAGGAAACTCAAAATTTATTTTCTACTTCAGGGATGTCCGAGGTAACTCTTACAGGGTACTGAACTCAGAACTTGGTTTCTCCCAATACCAGTGCGGGATGGAAAATGCTGGTGTATTACATACTGACACGCATACTTATAGTGGTAGGTAACGGTGTGCTGTTTGTAAGAAACACAAACAGAATGTCAGCTTCGAAACGCAGGAAGTATAACTTTCATTTCATTTTCAGATGATGATGATGATGATGAGTGATGCATTAAGGGTCTAAACTGAATGGTTATTAGAGCCCTTCATTTTCATAGGCTCTACACGAAGTGCAAAACAGGACGAGCATAAAATGTTCACAAAAAGTGGTTGGGAGCTATTTAAATCATTATCGAAGGATTCATTCTCCAAATTGTGATTATTCGCATCACATTTAATAACAATGTTAGTCCTATATTTGCAAGAAAAGCTTCTCTAAAATTAATTATATAAAAATCACCATTGCAATAAAGTACGCAACTATTACCTGGTTCATCTATTAAGGCTCTGAACCTCATTCTTAGCAGCAGATATTGATGAACTCGTCCAAAGTAAAATATATTACGAGGTAGAAAAAAAATCACACTAAATACAGATGAGGAAAGCCTTTACAAACATTTCATTATGTCACATAGTTCACACGGACTGGAATTAGGTTTTGAGCCTTCTGCTCAGCACCATCAATTTGGATATGCCTGTTTTATACACATATGTGTACTACTCAAATAATGCTCTTTGCGTCTTAGCTATGGTGCATATCAGACAAGCCCTCACAACTGTCAAAGTAAGACGGAAAAAAACTGTTGGATATTTCATTGCAGTGCAGGGTTACAAACAGAAGGCTCTAAGTAATTGTCTTCCAAGAACGCCATGCAACAGGCCTCAAGAATTAAATAGGAGTGGGCGAGGCAAGTCGCGAGGCTTCATTACGATAGATGGGTCCAGAGGACCACAATGTGGGACCCTTACGAAGACAAAAACCTAGCCAGGCCTAGATACAGATGCCGGAATCACTGCAGACAGCTAGTAGACTCAATTTGTTTAAGCTACCGTGAAAGACAATTAAAGTGGAGTAAAAAAGAATACGAAACACAGGGCTGATGTAGGGCATATGACTTTTTCTACCCATTCTTTAGCAAAATTATCTAAGACAAGCCTACTCTACTACTTCTCGTAAACATCTGTACAGGTATATGATCAAAGAGATGATCGCTAATGATAACTTTGTAGTTTCGTTCTCTTTGCTTGGCCGGCAGAAAAGAAAACGAATGACGACCTAATCTGAGAAAAATATGAGAAAATTAAAACCAATACCAAGGAATATCTCGCAAATTGTTAATTCCGAAAAAAATGCATTTGATATAACCTGTGTGTTTTGACATGTACATTTTTGCGTATTAGGTTTTTGGCTATCTCTTACTTAAACTGTTCTTACACAGAAGTGCTCATCTGTTTCATATCTCTTTTGCTTTATTCCTGTGTACGGAAAGAGAACCGAATTTCAATGCCAATTGCATAGTGACAGCTTTTAAAAGATTTGACAATAGCTTGAGCCTAGTGCAAGCTCTTATTTCACCTCTACTTACAAGGTAGAAAGTAATAAGAACATATCTGCTAAGGTTTATTTCGACTAAAATGATAGATAAAAGAATAGTCATGTTTTAAACAATTTTTAAGGAACAGATAGAGAACATCAAGTTTTTTCCTCATGTTCTCCCTTAGCCGTAAATAAATAAATAAATAAAAAATAACAAACAACAAATAAATAAAAAAAAAACAAACAACACCGCCTAGTATATTTTGTTTTATGCGTAGGTCTAAAACAGTAGCAGAAATGAATATATATGAATTCATATTCATAGGGTCATTTCAAACGTCATGGCAACTATTTTATATATTCCGAATAACTGAGTGTGCGATTGTAATATATACATTTAAAAACATGTACACAGAATGGGTTGTCACCACCAGATGACCTTTGAGTGCATTGGTAGGTGCTTGTAGATACACGTAAACGTTAGTATCCTAGAGGCTGTGTTCCAGATGAACGTCACTAAAGTTGAAAATTGAGCATACATAAAAATTGCATTTCTGCATAGCAGATATGCTCGTGAGTGTCAAAGGTGTGTGGAGGCCTTGAGGGATTTTTTTGAAGGTCGTTAGCTCGCGTACTCTTTTGTGCATATGTAATACGAATGAAATAATGATCACTGTTTGTACATATTTCAATGACCCGTACCCATAATTCTTTGTACCCGGATCCCAATTTATTACCAACATTGAAAAGAACATTCCAGCGACTTTCAATCGTATATCCTGAGTTTTGTTTCCTGCAACTTTGTTGACTGTTAAAAAATAGTTGCCATGACTTCTGAAATGACCCTCATATATATATATATATATATATATATATATATATATATATATATATATATATATATACGGGATACATGGCAAAGCGTTACAATTTTAATTGAGAACGCTTTGCCATGTATCCCATATAAAATATGCTAATTTACGCCTTTGTCATCTGGAATAAATTGAAGAATAGGGACGATAAAATACGTGCTTCATGAACTCCTCTCCTGACCGATTGATATTGAGTATTTGCTCTATTGAATGCTGAAATTCACAATGTCATAAGTCTGCATTTCATTTTACTGACAAGTTCCTTGTGGAGAAGTTTCGCCAAACGAGTAACATCTGCAGGCTCTCAAAATTCATTTTAAAATAAAAATAACACAATCAAGTTTCACCTTCTTTATATTCAAATTTGAGTCAATTAATGTTTTTAATACAAAAATAATGTGTGCAATAGTAAAACTTCCCTAAAATCTGCCTGAAATTCAGAAATTATATCAGGCTGTTTAGTCCAAACCCTTAATCGATTATAGATAATTTTGCAATAAGCTTTATCCTGTATAGATAACACTAGTATTCCTCTATCATTTCCAGATAGTTGAGTGGAGCGGTTTCACATAAATAGCGGCTATTTTCAAGTTTTAGGAAACTTCTCTCCATTAAATAATTTGTTGAAACCTCACATAAAATTTCAGGAATTTTTAAGAAGCATTTAATAAATTTGCCTGGAATTCTTTCCATGCCAGTACTTTGCTATTCTTTAGGCTTTTTACTGTACAAAAAAAATATTGTCTAGATGGAGGATTTCCTGTGTGGAGATAAAGTTTCATGTCCTTCTAGATAGTTCGGTCACAGATTTATATAAGTTTTAATTGTACTGTATTTAATAACAACTCAACTTTTTTCAGGACTTTATTATTATTGTTATATTATTATTATTATTATTTGGACATTCCCATACATCTGCTTTATAAATAACAGACATGAGTCTAGGACACATTTGTGATGTTGTTCTTCAAAGCTGATAAGAAGACAAAGCTAATTCGAGGGATACGAAATTAGTTTTTTTCTACATAAAGTTCGGTTCTATGGCTGGATCGATTGTTCAAACTGTCATAAAGAGCAGAGCATATTACGATTATTAATAAATAAACAAATTAGCAGAAAAAACGAAAAAAATTGGCAAAGGTATTTAAAAATGATAGGGGCAATTGATTATATTTAATGCTGTGTGAAGCAATTGTTTTTAAACTCTCTTATTTGCCAATATTTTTATATAGTGATAAAGATCATACAGCTCCTGTCGTTTTCTAATTCAGGTACTGCAGGCATTACTTGGTATTATGAGGATGATATATATAGCACAGGAATGAAATCATAAAATCTTCCGGGCTGGAAGGTTAGGGTCGATTAAAAAACCCTTACCTTCCATCCCGGAAGATTTTACGACTTTATCAGATAACTACGGCTATGAAAACCTTCACAGATAGCTTTTTTCGAGCTTATTGAATTGTAAAACTATATTACTAAAAATTGTCGCCTTCTATCTAAAACATTTTGATGAAAGTATGTAATTATTTGTCAAGTATTTTATACTTATTTAGGTTTTTTATTAATAAGAATGCTGCTGAATCCTTAAGACCAGTGTGGGCTTTCTTGACCCGCTGGTCACCACATGTAATGTGACAAGCAGTCGTCTAACGCGTTGTAGAACTCTATTGTGTGCAATTAGGAGGTGAGCTCCACAAGAATCGGTCGGACATTTAGGGAAAAATGGGTTAATTTTGCCATAGAAGGCGGTTGCAATGTCTAAGTATTAATTCATATTCAGACAAAATACAAAATGTATTACCAAATTCAACTTTCCCTCAATTGGAGGCTGCGAAAACAAACCATACTATAAATAATAAAGGTATTAAATACATAATTGATATTTAACAAACAGATTCATATTTTGACAATAAAATAACTTAAAATAGTTACAACTGTCTGAAAGCAATTAAAATGTACATACCTAGACTGTTAAAAATATAAGTGCTGATATTTTTAACTTTATTGGTAATTAAGGACAGTGCAGTGTATTGAACAACACTATATCAATACTTCTTCATTTGCAGATGAAACTTTTACTTACTAAGTGCAGTATGCCTGCAGATTGGTTAGTGCCTCCAAGTAAGTGTGGCACACACAAGCTATACTCTTTATTTTACCTAAGAGCGTGGATCTGAAGGCGTAACGCAGAGTGAGCATATTTCACGGTAACGTAAGTTTATCGGAACTGAGTTCAGTGACCCCATACTACCTACGCCAGCAGGTCACGTCCTGAAGTGTGAAACCTTTGAAGAAAATTATAGTCTATACAAATAGGTGTTGTTTATTTAGTGGCGCAGTTATGAACACTTTCATATCATTCACCTCCCGAACACTGATTCCAGATTTTCCATTCAGTGGTTTAGTGCCATTATCTCCCTGACAAGTTTCTGGCTCCAAGGTATCCGGTTGTAAGTCCTAGGGTGGGGCTGTCAGGCCTATATAAAGGGAAGGGTAAGCAGACTACAAAAAAAAAAAAAAAAAAAAGTTTATCACCACACAAAAATTTCAGAAAGATATAATGCTGGTTTGTTATAAAATTCTTAGACGAAGAGATACATATTAAGGTGCAATTTACCATTTTGTGTATCTATACCATAACACACTGAATATAAAATTGCTCTATTCCAAAAAAATGCATTGCTTAATTATTATTATCTGCAAAATGGTACAAAAAGCATGACATATTACTACTAGCAGTAATTGTAATCCCATAACTTCAGTTGAAACATAATGTAGAATACTGATTTCTTAGGCATAAGAAACATTTCAATATAATAAAGAAAATAAACCTAATATGTAAATGAATATGAAAGAATGGGCGGAAAGAGATTGCAGTAACAAATAAATTAATGATTAGAGATATTAAAAGGAAATACATTAGAATAAGCAATAAATTTTAAAAAATTGTAAAGAGTATTTATGCTGTATACGAAAGGAAGTTACTGCTGAAAGGAAAAACCAGAGATTTAGGAATATTAGCTGCAAGGTTTATTTGGTAATGTGGGTCAGAAAGTCCTTAGCAGAACGTATATACAATAGAATTGTGGAAAATTTGTGTTCAGAGTGTTACAAAGAAGAAACATTAAACATTAATGACCAAGGGTACTTTGGACCTGAAGGGAGCAAACTGGAGTCTAATGTTTTTGCTGCGGTGCCAAACTTGTTCGGTGAGAGGAGACCGATTTGGAAAAACCTTTGACAGAAAATACTAACCAATAGAAATTAAGAAATGTTTAACTTCGGATCCACTCGTGTCAGATCATAGAAAATAGGAGGGTCCATAAGAAATTTTTCTAGGCCCGAAGGGAGGTTACGGTCAGGAATTGTAGAAGAGAAGAAGTTACTTATAAGCTATCAATGGTGCTGAGCAGATGTGTTGCATATATTAACTTCAGTGCTGCGATATAAAGTATGTGTGTCTTTATTTTAGGAAAGTGAGTGGTGGACAAAGAGTCATTTCTCCGAGTTCATATAGGAATTAGAGCAGGGAATAGTTGGAAAATAGCGTAAATTTGTAAAAGTTTAATTGTAAGAAACTTATTCAGCGTGGGGGAATAGCATTGTAAATGAGAAAACGGAAGTCAGAGGTGACAAATAATTTAATGTGTGTGAAATGGATAAACTGGGGTAATCCGAAAAAATAGTTATTTTTCTTTCTTCACACATGCCCTGAGAAAATCCCTAAAAGAGATCCTACTTTTAAGCCCTTCTTATCCTTAAAAATCCTAGCATAAAATGGCATATAAACCATAAAATTCCCGCCACAAACATGATTATATTTATTTTCTGTATACAGTGCAAGTTTTGAGTGGCATTTTTAAATTTTTCTTCTAAGTTTATAGCGATATTATATTTATGTCTTCAGTTTGATAGTTCGCGGGTTCAAAGCCGGCGGAGGGCGATGGATTTTTTCGTGCGTAAAAATCCTTAGCATGGCTTCCTTCGGAAGGAAAGTAAAGCCGTTGGTCATAAATTTACGACACGTGAAAGAACCCCAAGCCCGTTAGAGAGACTTCTGAGCAAATTTAAGCAGTCTTTCTCGTTCAGTATAGAATGGGACGCTGAGAACCACAGCAGTTAAAGAGCGTCCATAAATAAAACTACATTTAAATGTTTCAGTTTGATGGAACAAGCAATATGTTGGATTTTAAATAAGTATGCTATAATGATAATGCACAAAGCACTTTAATTAGCTTTGTCATTTAAGGGGACAGAGTACCTCCTCTTTACACAATGTTAAATACGAATACAGAGTTTGGTACGCTCAGCTCTAAGCCAGGGTTGCTGTTGCAGCAAAAATAGGTTGCCCACACTTCCCCCACCATTATACCTCTGCTACCGCAGCCTCTCTGGTGTAACAAACCTATTCACAATGAAATGGACCAGTGGCGGACGCTGATACTATAAAAGAATCGTAATAATATTGATAAACTATGTATTTATTTTCATTATATGACTATTATGCTAGTAATAGTGGTGGTGGTGGTGGTATTGGTGTTTTTTTGTAATAACCTTATATTCACAGTATGTTCCATTACATTGATTCTTAATACTGCATGCATTATTTGGCACAAGTTTACATTAACAATATCGTAAAACTTATGTAATAACATTATTTGTTTGATGTTTTATGGTATTGCTTGTGGTGCTGTGGTGGTGGTCAGCAGGTTACATCATCTTATTTTCTTTGCTTCGTAAACTTCTTACTTTCCCTACTTAGTACATAGTAATACAAGTGGAGAAGATATTGCATTGCAAGCAATAATTCGATATCGAAATTTCACCGGAAATACACATCTTAGGGACCCATGCATTTTTAGAAAAAAGTCCGTGTGTATGTATGTGTGTGGTTGAGCGTGTGCCTGTAAACACGATACCTGAAAAACGAAAATTTGGTAGAATACCAATCTTGGTACATTCCCAACCCCAAACTACCCTTTACATTGAAAAAATTAAAACATTTTGATTTTCTCAAAAATGCATCTAATGCTTTTGATTAAACTATCGTATATTAAAGTTATTTACGTGCGAAATAAAAGTTGTACCTTTAATTTTTAGGGAATGGTGTATGAAGACCTCTTCATTCTGCATTAACTTGTAAACCGTAAGAGATAGGCAACAATTACTGCAAAAAACATATGTGCGGTACCGAAGCCAACCGCGGTCAATAAAATAGCCCCGAAGTCTCCCGAACCCTTAAAGGTTCCTAATTACATAGTCCTCAAGCCTCCCCAAAGCAGGTAACATCCCTGTTGAAACAGGTAACACTTCCAGTTTGGTGTTTATAATATCTAATGAAGCATTATATACTTCTAGTGGAAGATGTTACATTTTTTGCATGTTTACTCTCTTCAGTTGATGGTATATTAGTTTTGATGACCTTTCACATATATCTTCAGATCAAGGTACTTTCTGTCTCTGAATTTTGTCACTAGGTGGTGCCGCGTTGTTATGGTCTTTTTGAATATCTAGGACCTCTATTTCTTACATGGAAAATATTTTATTAAAACATTTACAAACTTTGACATTGCACATCCTTCGCGCTACCGCACTTTTTAAACACTTCTGGAATCCGAAAATATAAGCGTTCCGAAGAAGACTTTTCTGTCTTACTCACCGTAATTTCAGTCTCGGAGGAAAACATGTTAACTGTGAAAGAAATCAAAGAACAATTTAGGCCTACCCATTCCATCCCACCTGCTGGCTAATTACACCGGTTTCGTGAGAGGTTTGGGAGTTGTTACCTGCTAAGCTTACGGGGGCCTTCAGTCCTGTGCCCGCCCAAACACATATCTCGTTAAAACACACAATTTATTTCATACACCATTTTTTTGTAGAGCTGCCCATTTCTGAGATTTTCTTTTTTGTAAAGAGATGAATTTCAATCATAAATCTACCAACTTTTGAAACATTTGACTATCACTTTAGCCTAGTGTACTCCCAGTATTAAGATCATTTTTAAAAATAAGCTATTTCAGATATGTAGAAAAAGTCATGTGAATAAAACGTCATGTGAATGGAATAGTATTATCAATATTGTCTAGCAAATATAGTTAATTTATACGCAAAAACACCCTCCAGTAAGGTTTGAGCATATTCAAAATAGACTAGAAAGTTTAGCGTGTTCACCGTAAGCGTCATAAAATGCGGGAGAAAAAGGTTTTACACTTGTAAGTCATAAAAAACAACTGATTCCCCCATGTACTATTGGCTGACATCCCTGCCATAGCTTGTAATTCACATACGCAAATTAACTCTTACCTTACAGAAAAATATGCTGGAAAAGTCGTCTTTCCGCAGCTTTAAAAAAACAAAACAAAACATTTTACTGAGTAAACACATTTAGAGAGAGACAATTTAGTTTCACCATCAACGGTTCGTATTTCTGTTTGCATATTTCCTTGAGTTTTTGCAATGTGCGAATGATTTTCGTGGTGGACGTTAAAGATGTGTTTGCCATATTCGTCTAGTTTTTACTTTCTTTACACGTCCTACGTTAAGTACATAGTGAGTAGAGAAAGTATTGTATTCCACCTAAAATGTTGATGTCGAGATTTCACAGGAAATACATATTTTAGGATCTCCTATATCCAAAAAGGACATGTTTAGGAAAATATCCGTGCGTGTGTGTGTGTGTCCGTGTGTCTATGAACTCGATAACTCAAAAATGAAAAATTGGTAAAATACCAAATTAGGTATTAAGTTTGTTATCTTTCAAGGTTTCAACACAAAGATTTTATGAAAAATTCCCCCAAACTACCCTCTACATGGAAAAACATTTATAATCTTTGATTTTATCAAAATTGGCTCTAACGATTTCGATTAAAGTTCCGTATATTAAAGGTACTTACATTACAAATAAAATGTTTATCTTAAGTTTTCTGGAAATGGTCTCTAAAGATCTCTTATTTCTAGATGACTTTGCATAACTGGTAAACCGTAAGAGATAGAAAATAAGTTACTACACAAAAATGCAGATTTGGTTAAAACATACAATTTATGTCCTATACATTTTTTCGTCGAGTTGACAGTTCAGATATACTCCTCGTTATTGATTTCAGATTTAAAATACTAAAAATGTTGCTCATACGAGAACTATTCAGCTCTTGGACATGCAAAGAAACGGATTTCAATCACATAGCAACCAGCTTTTAAAAGATTTGACTATCACTTTAGCTTGTGTATTCCCTTAGTGTCCTTCTACTTACAAGGAAGCAAGTAATTAAACCATTTTAGCTTTTGTTTATCTCGATTAACATGAAGTAGAAGACTTTTGATAATAGTTTGTTAGAGAGATGTAGTGAAAGTCATGTGAATGGAACACATCAGATTTTTCTATTGTTAACACTGTACGTCTTTGCACGTGTTTATTGCTTTACACTGAACCAATGGTCTGATTTAATCGTAGATCGTGAATTGAAGTTCAGGAAAGCAGGATGTTTAAGAAAACTTGATGATGTATTCTTTACTAACACTAAAAGGCAATAATCCTGTTTAAAACGCATTTAGATACAAATACGTATAGACGCGGTTGTTGTTTCAGACAACAACAACAATGGTAAAAAGTACAAACCTTAGAAAGCTTAAGTTTGAAGTTTGACGATTTTACATTGTTTAGCATTTGTTAGGCCGCCTTCATTAGTGAATGCTATCAGCGAATTTTTAAACATGGATAAAACTGGTCATCGTTAAGTGATACGATACTTTCATTTGAAAGACCTTAGTCCAACTAATATTAAAGCTGAGCTAGATTATACTTTGGGGGACTCTGCTCCTTCCTTTACAACAGTGAACTATTGGGTGCAGAGTTTATGCGCGGCAGTACGAGCTGCCAAGACGAACATCGCAGTAGTCGACCAAATTAAGTTACCAGTCTAAAAATTGCAAAGAAAATCCACAAAATGCTATTGTATGACCGTCGGCTGAAAGTGCACGAGCTAACAGACATTGCAAGCATTTCAAAAAGTTCTGTACATCGCATACTGACTGAAAGTTTGTATATGAGAAAGTTGGGTGACGCGTTTGCTCACAGCAGAACAAAAAACGGCGTCGTGAGGAAGTTTTAGTTGACTGTTGGGCAATATTTCGCTGCAATGAAGCTGAGTGTTTACGTCAATTCATAATAATGGATGAAACCTGGGTCCATCAATTCACACCTGAGACGAAGGAACAATCAAACATTGGATTGGAAGGGAAGATTCAGATCCTACCATCTGAAGACAAGGCAATGGCGTGAGTTTCCTAGAACGCAGGCGGGACAATTTTCATTGATTATCTAAAAAAAGGAAAAGTAATCGATGTCGAATATTACAGCATTTGACTGATGAAATCGAGCAAAAGCGGCCGAATTTAGCGAAAAAAAAAGTTTTGTTTCATCAAGACAATGCACCAATTCACACGTTTTTATTATCACCATGGCCAAAATCAATGAGTTAAAGTTCGAATTGCTTCCTCATGCACCGTATTCGCCAGTGTTTAGCCCGCTCTGATTACTTTTTGTTTCCAAACGTGAAGCAATGGCCTGGTGGTAGAAAATCTGTCAACAAAAAAGAGGTGGAGTCTGAAGTTGTTGGATATTTTTCAGACCTCGATAGTTCTTACTATAAACAGAGTATCGAAGATATTGAACATTGCTGGGGAAAGTGTATCTAGCTGATAGGAGACTATGTAGAGAAACAAAAATGTTTTGCCCCAAAATTTTCTTGCTTTCTTTGTTGGAACGGGTACTTCTGGGACAGCCCTCGTATATGCTACGAGAAGGTTTAAAAACTGAGAAGGCAGCATATATAGAAGGCCTGTCAGTTGAGTTCTTCAAGAACTCTCTAGAAATTAGTTAAGTGGCATACTTATATACAACCAGTTTCAATAAAATATTTGAAGGGGTAGAATATCCTGAAACATGGAAAACCGCATTATCCAACCTCTTTACAAGGGCAAAGGGAGTTACAGCCAGAATGCAACATAGTGCAGAGGGGAGTCAAACAGGGCTGTTTATTATCTCCGTTACTTTTTAATTTGCTATCGATGATATTGTTAATATAATGGTGGAGGAAGACATAGATGCACCGACAGTTGAAGGTGAAAAAGTATCAATTCTTTTGCACGGTGATGACATTGTTATTCTTTCTAAAACAATAAATGGCTTGCAATCTGGCTTAAACGCATTGCAATGATTTTGTAGACAATGAAGCATGGAAGTGAATATTCTTAAAACTAAAGCACTCGTATTTAAACATTGTTACGTGTACGGTCAGCAGGAAAAGTGGACATACGGGGAGAAAGAGATTAAAAATGTTAAACATTTCGATTATCTAGGTGTATGGTTTGACATAGCAGGAAAATGGCGCAAGAACACTGAGTTTGTATAACACAAAGGGATTGGACAACTTTCTGAAATATTGAAGTTATTGACCCGGATACCAGATATGCCAGTAAAAACATTTCAAACCATGAATGAGCAATGGTTACTTCTTCATTACCATATGGAAGTGATGTGTCGGGATGGGATAGGGTAGATAATCTAAATAAAATACAATGTCGTTTCTGGAAACGTATTCTGGGATTGGGGAGCTATTCTTCATGAGTTGGGATGCTGGGAAGTAAATGCTAAATTAAGTGTAGTTAGATGCTGGCTGCGAATTATTGAAGGTGATCAAACAACTCTAAGAGCAATATGTTATCGGCATCAGATGAACAACATAGAGCATCCTAAATGGTGGGCGGCGGGGCTATAACGGGGATTATCAAAGATTAGCTTAAACGATATTTGGCAGCGAAAATAGATATAACGTTATGAATAAAGTAAAAAGATGATTATGCGATATAAACGGGCAGGAGATAGAATCTGATTGTAGAAAAAATCGTCATTGCAGTTACAAAACGAAATAAAAATTGGGTGGGGTAAAGAAACATGTATTGGGTATGAAACAAAGATCGGGATAACGTGGCTCAGGTTGGGAGGGTAGTTGATGGAGCTGGTAGGCGGATTTGCCCATTAGTGGGGATCACGAAGATTGTGTGCAGATGAAGGAGGCTAAGAAAAAATTATTGCCGAAAGTATTTTTAGCTTCAAACAGACGAAGGACAGCATTCTGGGATTTGACTCTAAACAGCCAAAACTGGGCAAGCCATCTATATGTATGAATTCGTGGTGTAGTTCTGAGTGCAAGTGTGTATGTTTGTGTGTATGTTATACCAGATAGTTCTTTCTTTTATTGATCTGTGGTTCTGTTGTCGTAGCGCGTGAGCGTGTGTGGGTGTCTGTGTGTGTACATTTCTAATGTTAATAAGATATATAAAATATATATGTAGGTAATATTTTAAACTCAAGTATTTTTCGACAGCATGTACGATCACCCATACGACTCTGTGGCGCAAATATTGTATTATTGTGAACAATAAACTGCTACTGCCACTAGCACCACCACCACCACCACCAATACTACCACCTATCTAAGAAAGAAGTACAAAGTCTTAACAGACGGACCAAGTGATGGTCGCATTATCTACGGCGATGCTGGTTTTCTTTTAATGTAATTCATTTTAGAGAAGCTTTGCTCACAAAATATGTGGTGCCAAACATGGCCATTAAATGGGATGCAAATAATCCAATTTGAAAAATGAATCTCTTGGCAATGATTTAAATAGTCTTAATCTCCTTCTTTCGAATATTTTATGTTTTTACAATTTGTGGAATAAGTAACTCTATGTACGTTCATGTGGAGTCTCTAAACATTTTATCAAAATTATAGTTCCTGCGATTCGAAGCTGACATTCTCACGTTGTTTGTTTAGAGGAAACACATTCCCTATTGATCATTATATGCATATATGATAGTATGTGTGACTCACCAACATCTTTCCACCTTGATTGGAGTCGGAGAAAACTAATAGAACTTCACTACCTCCCAAGAGGTACCTGGATTATAAAATATCTACTCAAAGGCTGATTAAATATCGTATAATACATATAACTTTAAGAGGTACGCTTTATGTAAAGCTGTAAACAAGAATTCACACTACTACACAATTCCAGTGAAATAATGCAGAATTCCTTTTGTTGCATATAACTCTTCTGAGTTCTGATGTGGGATACTTGGCCTTGACTATTGAGCTGGATGACTTAAACTAAAGAAATTAGCATCCATCAGAAAAACTTTGAATGAATTTAGAGTGTGGGAAAATATAAGCGAAAAATATAAATACTCGTTCGTAAAAGAAATACAAGAAACTAAATAATTATTGAGAACTCGCATTCGTTTTACTCAACCTGGTTTACAGAGAAGGAATAGAAACCTAAGTAAACAAGCAAAGGCTTACATGGCAGTGTGTCCGATGTTTTGAACCACCCTCCTGATTACTTCCCTTAGGAGAGAGGTTTCGACCCGTTCAGTTGCCGCGTTGCGGAGCTACAAAACCGTCACTCGTATTTTTGGTGTCATTAGAAGTGTATCGGGCCAATATCAAGGCCCTCTCGGTAGGGAGCTATTCGGAATGCTGGGCTCGGCTAAATGTGGTTCTCGAAATAGGGTACGTCAGGGCAGTAATGCTCTTGTGCGCCGCCTTAATGTCTTCCGCTGCCGACCCAGGGAGCTGCTATACGGAGAACTAGAACCCCTACCGATGTTGTTCGCTAAACCTCCCTTCTGGGGTTGTGAGGCATAAGTCGCAAATTTTTACTTTCTCTACACGTACTATGTACATAGTGTATAGAGAATGTATTGCATTCCACCAAAAATTCGATACCGAGATTTCACCGGAAATACACGTTTTAGGGCCCCTGTATACAAAAAAAAAAAGTAATTTCAGAAAAAAGTCCATGTGTGTGTCCGTGTGTCGGTGTGTCCATGTGTCTATGAACACGATAACTCAAAAACGAAAAGTCGGTAAAGTACCAAACTCGGTATTTAAGTTTATTATCTTCCAGGGATACGACACGAAGATTTTGAGAAAAATCCCTCCCCCAACCCAAACTACCCTTTACATAGAAAAAATTCGGAAATGTTGATTTTCTCAAAAATGGTTCTAACGATTTTGATTAAAATACAGTATATTAAAGATATTTATATGCAAATAAAATGTATATCTTGAATTTTCTGGGAATATCCTCTAAGGTCCACTTTATTCTGAATGAATTTTGCTGAATTTTGCGTAGCTGGTAAACCGCAAGAGATAGAAAAGAGCTTACCCCACAGAAATGTAGATAACGTTAAAACACACAATTTATGTCATGTAGGTTTTTTTCGTTTAATTGATCATTTCTGAGACATTCCTTGTTATTTGTTTCAGTTGTAAAAAACTACATTTTTCTCACTCCTCGCCCTGCATAGTAATGGCTTTCATCCACATGGCAACTGGCTTTTAAAAGATTTGACTATCGTTTTAGCATACTGTATTTCCTTATTTACAAGGAGACAAGTAATTAAGACACTTTCTGCTAATGTTTACCTCGATTAAGGGTAGAAAGGAGACTAGTTTTTTAATAACTTGTTGCAGCGATGTAGAAAATCTGGAACACATCAGATTTTTCTATCTGTGTTTGCTCCTTATGACCTGTTTCCAATTTTTACAACATTTATATCCCTATTTATGGTTGCACTATGGATCCTTGATTTCCATATATATATATATATATATATATATATATATATATATATATATATTTGCGAGGAACCTACTGACATGCCTGTGTAATTGTATTAGCTAACAGTCCCAAAGCTGTAGGTATTCCATTTTGAGCATTTAATGAATGGATAGTATGGAAGGAAGCTACAGTATCTCATTAATCTACTCGTAGCTTCCGGGAATTTCTTCACTCTTGTCTAAATAGTAAACATTTCATGACAGCCGATAACATTAAACGCAACAGATACCGAAATGTAGCATACCATAACTTTGATAAATGCTCATTTAAATTCACGAGAATCCTCATAATCAGTATTGGGTTTATTAATTCAGTAACCTAATTTTCGAAGACCTTGAAAATAACAATCGACACTTTTAAGTATAGCAGATTTTTACTTTCTCTACATAGTATATAGAGAAGGTATTGTATTCCGCCCAAAATTTGATACGAGATGTCACCGGAAATACATGTTTTGAGACCCCTGAATCCAAACATTTCTTTTTTAGAAAAATGTCCGTGTGTTTCTGTCAGTCTGTCAGTCTGTGTCTGTATCGTTAAATACCAAACTTGGTATTTAAGTTCAATATCTTCCAAGGATGCGACACGAAGTTTTTCAAGAAAATCCCCCAACCCTACTACCTTTTACATGGAACATTTTTCGAAAATTTTGATTTTCTCAATAATGGATCTAACGATTTTGATTAAAATATCGTATATTAAAGATATTTGCATGACAAATATATATTTTGAATTTTCTCGGAATAGCCTCTGTAGATATCTTTATTCTGGATACATTTTTCGGAAATTTTCATAACTGGTAAACCATAAGAGATAGACAGAAGCTTACTGAATAGAAAATGTAGATCTTGATAAAACACAGAATTTATGTTTTATGCATTTTTTCCGTATAGTTGAACATTTTTTAAATATCACTTGTTATTGGTTTCAGGTATAAAATACTTATACTTTTCCCATACGGGAATTTGTCAATTCCTGTCCATACAAACAAAGGAACTTCAAGTACATAGCAACCAGCTTTTGAATATGGCTTTAGTCTATGGTACTCCCTTATTTCTCTTTTACTTACTTGAATAGAACATGCATATCTTGATAAAACACACAATTTATGTTAGATGCATTTTTTTCGTATAGTTGATAATTTTTAAAACATCCCTTGTTATTTGTTTTAGGTTTAAAATACTTATACTTTTCTGATACTGGAATTTGTCAACTCCTGTCCAAACAAACAAAGAACTTCAAGAACACAGCAACCAGCATTTGCCTATGGCTTTAACCTACGGTGCTCCCTTATTTCTCTTTTATTTAATTGGAGAAAAGCAATAAGACCATTTCTGCTATTTTTTCTCATTTAGGATGAAGTAACTAGAATATTAAGCTTTCTAACAATCATTTGTAGCAGAGATGTAGAGAAAGTCATGTGAACGGAACACATTAGATTTTTTTATTAGGTTTATTACAAACAGGCTGTTTAACTCGCTGTCACTTACAGATTTTCAGATACAAACATTAAACTAAATGTTGCATGGAATATCATTTTAAGGATGGGAGAGGGTAGATATAAATAAAGTACAATTTGGAAGCACATTCTGGGTTTGGAGAGGGGTATTTCATACTACGTGTTCTTCGTCAGGTAGGATCCTGGAAATATGCTAAATAGGTGTAGTAGATATAGCTGCGAACAATTACAGATGACCAACCGACTCAGAGCAAAATTACTGTCGTTAACAAATGAATAACGAACTTACAAATTGGTGGATGGCAGTAAATGAGGATTATAACAAGTGGCTTAAACTATGTGGCACAAAGGTTAATAAAAATATAAAACGTCGTGTGAAAAAAGTTAAAGCTAGACCATGTGGTCTAATCATGTAGCATATAGGATCTAAATGTAAGCTAAGTGATCATTGGAACTACAAAATATAATAAAAATAGGTTGGGGCAAGGAAAAATAATTTTAGGGTTGCGTATGAATAGCATGTACCTATTGGGTTGGGAATTAATACATTAAATGAAGTTTATTTATGGACACTATAACTGCTGCGGTTGTTAGTGTCTATGTTGGGCAAGAAAGAATGCTAAAGTTAGCTTAGAGATCTATTTTTTCAGGCTTGAGGTTGTTTGTGTGCTATAAATCTAAGACTCAGGACTAATGACTTCACTTTCCTTCCAAAGGAAGCCATGCTAAGCATTTTTACATCCGAAAACAGCTATTACCCCGTCGGGAAACGGGACGCATATTTTGACAGCTTACGTGCAGACGTAGAATGCTGGGAAAATGATTACCTGGGGTATTTTTGGCTTTAAATAGATGGAATACAGCATGCTGGGACTTGATCCTAAACAACCAAAATCAGGACATACCTGGCTGGCTTCATACTTGATAGAAATACGTGTTAAGAGATAAGTTGTTTGTGTAAATGTTGCTTATACATACTTTATTTCAGCACGTATGAAACATGGGTGTAAGTATGGGTGTCCATTTATGATTAAAATGTTTTTGTTGTAGGTGTATTCTTACAGTGTTGCCAATATACAATAGGGGTAGGATAGGTAGAGTCAAACTGAAAAATGCAATACTATAGCCGGGATTTGAACCACGGATCTCCCAGTCTCTAGCCGGTAGCTCTACCTCTAAGCTACCGTGGCAACATGCCTGCATAGCATTGAATTTCTCAACTGTCTCGTATGTTTCCCGGTAAACCACAAGGTGGTCTCAAAGTATTTTGAGATGGCAACCCTAATGATGACTTACAATGTCGTACGCACTTTAAGTCCCAGGATTCATGGTATACCAACTATTATGGTCAATTGGTATTGATTTAATTGTTTTTCACACAAGCCGTGTGTAGGACAGGAGTTTGATAGGTGCACTCAGACTGAAAAATTCAACTGACTCGCACGTTTTCCGGTTAATCACAAGGTGATCTCAAATTGTTTTGAGATGACAACCCCAATGGCGACTTACAATGTTTTAAGTACTTTAAGTCCCAGGATTCATAGTATAGCCAACTATATGGGCAATTGGTAGTCATTTAATTGTTTTTTTCAATGCTATGCCGGCATGTTGCCATAGTAGCTTAGTGGTGGAGCAAGCGGCTAGACACCGAGAGATCTGTGGTTCAAATCTCGGCTATGGTATTGAGTTTTTAAGTGTGACTTACCTATCCCATTGCTTGTGTGAAAAAAAGCAATTAAATCTATACAATAGGAGTAGTTAAGGTTTCCAAATCAGATATTTTTCCAGAAAGCATATTTGTTCTTCTGACACATGACGTAATGTAATATAGCGCATAATAAACACCACTATATTACTATAGAAGTAACTTTACGAGACGGCACCATTGTCTGTGTACGTGTTATACGCTCGTGGGCGAAATTACGAAAGCATGCATAAAGGTAACAAACAGTTCCTGCTCCTATCGTTGTGCCGCTACTGGTAGTGGTTTTCCATTTACTGAAATACGACACAAAGTTTGTCAGTAAATCTCCTGCAAGTCTGCTCTCAAAGGCAATAGGAGTTTGCAGATGCACATGGAAACACGCTGCAAACAAGCAGAACTGTACGACAAAGAGTAGTGACTAAATGAATGTAGTTTTACAACGATAAAACTTGAATGTATATGGCTGCCAGGCGAAGTAAAATTACTTTACGTAGGCTTCATGGGATTGCAGCCGAGTGATGTGTGATTCTATGGCCAAGCCTTGGGACCTATACACTCTGGAACCTTTAAGAGTGCTCCAGCAGTGTAGAGAGCTGAAAGTTTAGTCATGAAAAAGTGCATTACAAACTCGCATTTAGCCCAGAAACCTTTCTTGGACAAGGGCCCCATTTTAAGTGAAAGGTAGCTGGATTTTGAAGTCTCACTTAACTATTCCGGAAAAAGAAACTTAGTTTGTTGACCTGCTGGTTTTTTGTTCAAGTTTCTCATCTCTGTGATAATCATCGTCCATCTGCTACCGAAGGTCCTCCTCGTTTCATCTTCCCAGCGTGTTCTCCAACTACCGACCTTCCTCTAACCAATTTTGGGGTACCAAGCAGCCAGTGAGTGTGTGTGTTTATCTGTTAAGATGCTGCTCATTTCTAATTTAGGTAGCTTCTTGTGATTCTTTGTGTCCCTTCCTTATTTCTTGGTTCCGAATTCCATATCTCGTTACACTTTCCATTTTCTTATTACAGATATTTATCGATTATCTCTCTCTACATTACTATGTACAACGTGTATAGATAATGTATTGTGTTCCATTAAAAATATTATACCGTGTTTTCACCAGAAATACAAGTTTTGAGATCCCCTGAATCCAACATAGTGCAGAAACGAAAAGATAGTTAAATACCAAATTCGGTTTTTCAGTATAGTATCTCCCAAGGATGCGACACGAAGATCTTAAACAAAATCCCAACCCTAAACTATCCTTTACATAGAAAACTTTTTCGAAAATTTTGATTTTCTCAAAAATCACTAACGATTTTGTTTAAAATATCGTATACTAAAGTTATTTACATGACAAATAAAATGTATAGCTTAATTTTATGGGAATAGCTTGTGTGACTTTATTCTGGATTTGCTGAACTTTGCATAACTAGTAAACATTAAGTGGTTGAAAAAAATTACTGCACAAAAATATAGATTTCGTTAAAACACATTATCTATGCCATGCACATTTTAGTGGAGTTGATCATTTCTAAGATATTTCTTTTTTTAGGTTTCAGTTTTAAAATACAGAATTTGTCAACTTCATACAAACAAAGGAATTTCAATAACATAGCAACCAGCTTTTAAAATATTTGACTATCGCCTATGGTACGCCCTTATTTTCGTTATACTTACAAATAAACATGCATTTAGACCATTTAATCTCTATTAGTATGAAATAGATAGAAGAATAACCTTTTTAATAATGCTTTGTTACAGAGATGTGGAGAATCCCATGTGCATGGGACTTATCAGAATTTGTTTCTAAACTAACCATTTATGAGCCATGCTAAAAGCTGGTTCAATTTTATTTGACCTTTCAATTTAATATCGTAGGACTTCTCCAGGTGTAATATATAACTTTGAGGGAGCAGAAATGCCACAATACTGCTGGCTACTACTTTGTCAATGGTGTTAGTTAAAGGAAAATTTTCACCTGAGTATGTATGTAGTATCTTGTACGTATTCCAGAAGTTTGTTGCCTGTTGATGTAATGCTAGTTATTTGCTGATTTCATAAACTTAGTCTTCATATGACTTATTTTTGACTCAGCACTGAAATATTCGCCTTCAGTTCGTTGAATGAAATAGCAATGATTACTATATTGTTAGTAAATTTAAATATGTTTGTCCCGTATATACATATTCTATAGTCTACTGTGATGCTCTTAAACTATATTCTGGAAGCTTATGAAGAGTTTGGGAGATATTGATCTCCTTGTTTTACTCCTTTTTGTAGTTTGAATTATTCCCCCTGTGTGAGTATACATGCATTCTGATTGTAGCGTTTGAGTATAATTTCAGCAAATTTCCAATTATCTATTACTTTCTCTGCACGTGTGTACATACAATGTACGTATAGCTAGAGAAGATATTTTATTCCACCATAAATTCGATATCGATATTTCACTGGATGTATTATGGACGTCTAGCTTAAAAACAAAGGTCCATTAAAATATCAAACTTGGTATTAATGTTTAGTATCTTCAAGGATACAATGCGAAGATTTTCAGAAAAATACCTCCACCACAAACTAATCTTTGCATAGAAAGAGTGACTGAAATTATTTTGATTAAAATATCGTTCATTTAAGATATTTACATCACAAATAAAATGTATATTTTGAATTTCCTAGTATTAGCCTCTGAAAACTGTTTTTCTAATGAGTTTTTTTTAATGAATTTGCATAACGGTTAAACCGTAAGAGATAGAAAAAAATTTACTGCACAAAAACTATATATCTCGTCAAAACACATGATTTATAATAAATTCGTTTTACTTGCAGAGTTGAGCGTTTTCGAGATATTCCTTGTTATTGGTTTCAATTTCAAGCGAACCGAACCTCAATTGTTTCACACAGCGGCCAGCTTTAGAAAGATTTGACATCGGTTTAGCCTAATGCCTACCCTTATTTCCCTTCTACTTATAGGAAACAAGTAATAAAACCAATTCTGCTTATGTTTATCTCGATTAGCATGATGTACATAAAAGAATAATCTTTTGTAAGAACAGTTTGTATATAGAACAGCTTAAGAAGGTTATGTGAATGGAACACGTCAGAATTTTCTCCTGTCCTCTGTTTTCATGTTATTCTGTATTGAATGCCTCCTTTGCAAAATCTATAAATGCCAAATATAAGTTTCGATTACACTCTTGCGTTTTTATAGTCACCATTTGTAAGTGGTGGTGGTGGTTGAGTATTTCTTGGAGTTAAACTTGATCTTCTGTCTGATTCTCTTTCAGAAAACTATCTATGCCCTTGGTGATGATTTTTTAGAATATCCTATATACATTTGGCACCACAATGGTGGTCAGTGGTTTATTTTGATCCTTTTTTGTGAAATATAATTATACCATTAGATTTCTGTTGGTTGAGTATGGTTTTCGTCTTCAAAGCTTCGTTAATTGGATCTATCAGGATTCTTCTCCCACTGGCTTTAGATGTTTGCTGGTGAGATTATCCTTTTTTGGTGACTTGTCTGTTCTCGTTGCTTGAATATCTACACAAACTTTACTTCCCAAAATCGAAGGAAAGGTTTAGGTTTCTTTTATAGGTTTTTCGATGAACCGTGACAGTCCAGGGGTCGCTGTTGGTAGTGTACTGGAGTACAGATGTTCATAGAAGGTTGTACCTGTTTCTGATGTCTTTATTCTATCAGTGACGTATTTTAGTGCAATCGTTTGTAGTTACTTTATTAGTTCTTTGCCTCATAAAGAAAATATGGTGATTTTTAAGAAAATCCTTAACCGTACACTCTACTTTGCATAGAACATTGTTCGAAATATTTTATTTTCTCATAATGATTTTATTAAAATTATATATATTAAAGATATTTACATAATTTAACTTTGTCTGTATTCAGAAATAAATTTATGTAATCTTACACAACTGGTAAACGTTAAGCTAGAAATTTGATCTATTTAAAGTGCACAAATTTCAAAATTTATTTTGGAATCAGATATTTTTCTAAATATTATTAAATAGTTCTAATTGGTCAGTATTACGTCGTTGTTTTCAACTTCTGTCTATTTCAGTTGTTACGTGCAATATTATGGAAATTGTTTGGAATTTTAAGGCTGATTTTTAACGTTCAAATTTTAAACACCTAACTATAGGTAGCTATTCGCTTTCTATCTGTAACGAAATGTGTAATGTAGATGTTTGGGAAATTTCTATTTCGATTGAAGTGGAGTAGTTACAAAAATTCTCGCAAGAATAACCTATATATATATAGGTTATAGAGGAAATCGTGTGAACGTAAAATATAATTTTTGGTTTCATTTGCACAGCCTCCTATCCGTGACTTTAGTTATAGGAAAAACTAGTTGAATTTTGGATGTCTACTTTCTCTACTTCATACATAGGACCTAGGTAGACAATGTATTGTATTCCACCGGAAAACTTGATACTGAGTTATTACTGGAAATACCCTAAATAAAAAAAACAAAAAAACAAAAAAACAAAACACATTTTAAGAACAGGTTCTTGAGGTATGTGTGAGTGCGTGTGTGTGTGCTTGTGTGTGTGCGCGTATATATGTATGTGAGCAGCATAGCTCAAAAACGAAAAGTCCATTAAATACCAAACTTAGTATTTCAGTTTAGTATCTTCTAAGTATGCCGCATGGAGAACTTTAAGACAAAAAAAAAACACCCCAACTAACTACCCTTTACATGGAATATTTTTCTAAAATTTTGATTTTCTCAAAAGAGGTTCTAATGATTTTGATTAAAATACCACATGCTTATGATATTTTTATGATAGCCCAAATGTATATCTTAAAATTTCTGGAATTGGCCTTGGAGACCTTTTCATTCTGGATGAAATTTGCTGAAATTTAAACATTCCTTAATACGTAAACCGTATGAGAAAAATAAAAATTACTACAAAAAGTGAAGCACTCTTAAGCAAATTATATTACATTTGTTGGTGGAGTTAATCGTTTCTAAAATACTCCTTGTTAATGATTTCAATTTTAAACTTTTCTCAAGTAAGAATGCAAAAGGGAACCGTATTTCAAGAGCTTCACATAGCGATAGCATTTACGAGATTTGACTATAGCTTTAGCCGTGTATTCCCTTCTAAATGAGGCAGGTAATAAACATAATACAAATGTTTATCTCGATTATCATAATGTAGACAAAATAGTTACATTTGTAAGAATAGTTTGTTTGTAGAACAGGTAGAATAGGTCAAGTGTATGGAATGCATACCTTTTTTCTGTTGGTTCTACTAAGTTTATTAACAAAGACACAATTCACTTCCATATTAATTAATTCCTTAATCTATAAAGGGTAGGGAATTATTCTAATTAAGGAAAAAACAATTCTCCGCTCTATCCAGGAATCCAAAGCAAACGCTTTGTCTTATATTTGAGTAATTCTGTATTTTAAAGCAGTGCAGTAATAGTCGTTTATAAGGAAATTCTTATAATGAATTAGTATCTTTTGTTAAATAACTAGAAACATATAGTATAATTGCTGTTTATACTACAGAAAGAAAGACTATAACCAAGGTCACCAGTTCGAAGCTCGGTTAGTATGGTTTACTCGGATAATATTTCCACCGGATTTTCTTTTATCCTGAGAAGACGAATGTCTATTCTCTAAGGACCCCAAACTCATTTGAACATGAATTCACCTATTTAATTAGCGTCCGATGTGACCTACCAGGTTAATGGGCGTTATTATTATCATCATCATCACCACAGGGATTAGGCTTCAAGCCTGCTTCGGCTTAAGATATATATTCAAGGGATCTAGGTGAACCCAGTATCTTACTCTTGGTCTATAGCTTAGAAGACTCTTAGGAACGAGGTTAGAGTCCATTCCTTATGTTGAATCTGTTGTTCTCTGTGTATTGTAGTAATCCTAGGCAATACTTCGTACAAAAATCTTAGCGGGATCTTAACTAAACAAGTTTCCTAAAAGCCTAGGAAATATTGCTAGGAAACTGCAAATAACACTGGCAGTGTTCCATCACGTTTATTGCAAATAACATTTTATGAAACAGTCACTGTTTCTTTTGTTTTAATCCGGAACATGTAAAGAAGCCAATTTCAATGGCAATCGCACAGCAACAGCTTTAAAAACATTTCACTATTGCTTTAGTATGGTGTATTCCCTTAGTTTCTTCTACTTATAAGGAACTAAGTAGAAGAACCTTCTGCCAAACTTATCTGGATTAGCTTGGAGTAGAAAGAAGAATAATCTTTTGTAAGACACTTGTTTGAAGAAGAGGTAGAGAAAGGCATGTGAATAAAACACATCAGATTATTTTTCTTGCAGCGATATTACCTTTAATACCTTTGGGATGTAATCATTGGTCGTAGATCCACATAATAAAACAGGTATTGGCATTGTTATTTAGAATTCCATCTGGTTCTCTTTCCTCGCTTTTCCTTTAGTATTATACCACGAATATACTGAACCACAGGTAGTTAGGTTTATATGGTTCAGAAATATGGCAATTCAAAATTATTACAAACAAAATATTTTAGCACTCGAAATATGTTTTTGATGGTGCTTGGTTTGTATATCTCTAGAAGACATAAAATTAGGAAGTAAATTCTGGGGTAGGACAGAAATATTAAAAATATATTACACGGCCGTTCAAAGAAGAATTAATTTTCTACAGACATGTTATGTATATGAATCAAGATAGGTTACCGAACCTGCTATAGAATGGATGTTATCAAGTAGAAAAAAAAAAGAATGCGACATCAAACAACATGGAAGAATGAGGCTATGGAGACAATGAAGGAGAGCCAACCAATTAGGTTTAAAATTATAATGTTTAAATAATCCTCTTTCTGACTTTGTGCTGATCCAAATTTGCTTGGCAGAGGTAGAAAATTCGCGCTGCTTGATACGAGTAGTTGCTCATCAAGGTTGACACACAACAGAATAATAACAGACAGGGTCTGGCTTAATAGCAATATGCTATTGGGCAAAACTGTTGCACATCCTGTCATTTCAGTCCAACACTTCATTTCCGTGACGACGGCTTGCCCTCAATTCTGAACTGCAGGAAGATTCACGGGAATAGTGAATACTCCATTCTTTTTTAAATTAAGTAGTATGCAAAATCTTTTTCGTCTTTTTATATTCATCTACAGTTAATTTAGCATTTTAATGTTTGTAACAGTTTAATTGAAAAGTTTGTTTTCTTTAACTTAGGCAACACTTACAGATTTTTACTAGACTTGCAGGCTGACTCAAATAACTGTGTGATATACTTTAAAAATTATACACCTACAAAGACATCCATAGTAATAAAGTAGAAGGCTTGTAATTTTTCGTAACAGTGAAATCCACATTTATGAACTTTTACTTTCTCTACACGTACTGTGTACATAGTGTCTAGAGAAGGTATTGCATTCCACCCAAAAATTCGATACCAAGATTTCACCGGAAACACACGCTTTAGGGCCCATTGTATAAAAAAGGGTACTTCCAGAAAAAGGTCCGTGTGTGGCGGTGTGTCCGTGTGTCTGTGAACAGGATGATTCAAAAACGAAAAGTCAGTAAAATACCAAACTTGGTATTTTAACTTCCAAAGTTGCGACACGTAGGTTTCCAAGATAATGCCCCCCCCCAACTACCCTTTACATTGAACTTATTTCGAGAATTTTGATTTTCTCAAACGATTTGGTTTAAAATACCATATATTAAAGATATTTATATGGCAAATAAAATGTATATCCTCTGAAGACTACTTTATTCTGGATGAATTTTACGGAGTTTTGCATAACTGCTAAACCGTAAGAGATAGACAAAGGCTTACTTGTATATCTTCAATTTTCTGGGAATAGCCTCTGAAGACTACTTTATTCTGGATGAATTTTACGAAATTTTGCATAACTGCTAAACCGTAAGAGATGGACAAAGGCTTATCACAGAAAAATGCAGAGCACGTTAAAACGCACAATTTATGTTATATACTTTTTCATGGAGTTGATCGTTTTTGAGATATTCCTTTTTATTGGTTTTAACTTTCAAAAACTATACTTTTCTCATACAGAAATTTGTCAACTCCTGTCCATACAAACAAAGGAACTTCAGTGAAATAGCAACCAGCTTTTGACTATCACTTAAACCTAATATACTCCCTTATTTCGCTTCTACTTACAAGGAAGCAGGTAATAGGACTATTTCTGCTAATGTTTTCTTGATTAGCTTGAAGCATAAGCATAAGCATAAGCATTTTAACAATAATTTATTGCAGAGATGTAGAGAAACTCATGTGAATGGAACACATCAGATTTTTAAAAATGCAAACGTTTTATAACAAATACGTAATCTTAAATCTAACTTCCAAGGTTATATTCAGTCATCACTGCCATCTCTATATGACGTTTTTTGTTTAATATCAATGATACTGTGTTTATGCATACATCAATTCCTGTTATTTTGGGGTTTAGCACGATCATCAAATTATCATGAAGATTTTTTTTTTCAGATTTCTCGAGCTATTTTGACCCTCTCAGCTATTTATATAAACAAAACATGAAAGAAGAAGGGAATTTCATTACTGTCTGTTGAGATCAAAGCGAATGAGCATGCCCTTAGGGGGGTCTATTGGAATGAGTCAGGAACTTACCCAGTCTTCCCCAGTCTAATAAAATACATTTTTTATCAAAGCGATATTGGTTTGTACCGTATTCTTGTTTTCATTTTTTCTCGACTGGAAATACAGAGGTGAAATAATACACATACAGATGGCTCCATCGCATTGTTTACTTGCGAGTTTTATTACCGGCTCTTCATGGATTACGAGAGCCCTTCTGTTATAGCCACATATCTCTCTCCGTCATCTCATCGGTCTTCCAATATATCTTTTTCTATATGGTTGGCATTCATTCTCATTTGGGAATATTTTGTTTTTTCCATCCAATGCAAATACTTTCTCCACATTGATGTATTTGTCTTTTATAGACCAGTCCTTAAGTTTTCCTCTGATTTAATAATCTTTAGTTTCTACAATGTACACAATATATATATATATATATATATATATATATATATATACACACAGAAATTTCAACATAAATACATGTTTTGAGGACCCCTGTATCAAACATTGTTTTCAGAAAGGCCTGTATGTATTTGTTCGTCTGTTGACAACATAGCTTAAAAACACAAAATTAGTTAAATACCAAAATTGTTGCTTACATTGAACATCTTTCAAAATGTTCGATTTTCTAAAAACTGAATAGCCATTATAATTAAAATTTCGCATATTAAAATACTTTGATGACTAATAGATATATATTCTGAATTCCTAAGGAGCAGTTCCTGAAGTCCTCTTAATTCTGAATAACTTTGCATTATTGGTTAACCGTAAGAGAGAGAGAGAGAGACAAAAACTTGCAACACAAAAACTGTAGATGTTAAATCACTATGTTCATGTCACATACATTTACGTGGAGTTAGTCATTTAGAGACATTCCCTGTTTTTGTTTTCAATTTAAAATGCTTAAAAGTTTCTCAGACGGAAAGCTCTCATCCGTTTAATACCACTTTTGTTTTACTCCTGTCCTTAGAAAGACAACCGAATTTCAATGACAATCGAATAGCGATAACTTTTAAAATATTTGACTGTAGCTTTAGCCCAGTATATTCACTTATTTTTCTATTATTTTTAAGGACCAAAAAATAAGACCAGTTCTGGTAACGTTTATCTTGATTGGCATTATGTAAATAAAATAATGATTTTGTATAAGAATAGTTTGATTGCAGAATAGACGGAGAAAGTCATGAAACGCGTAATGCTTTATATTTTGTTTTTTAGATTCAATCGAGAACAAGAAAACAAAAAACAAAGAAAAACAACATGGTTTTGGTTTCCTGTATTATATTTCCTTGTTTAATGTTGGCAGAATTCTTTTATAGAAGGAATGGGAAACTAGTATTTTAACTTAGTAGCTGTAAGACATGTAGAAGTTCTATTGGTGCTGTGTCAAAAATTAGGCGCCAATGAACAGACATCTATTCTCTAGTCTCGACCGAAGGAAAGAGGGACACAAGACAGATATTATGCAGGTGGTTGCAATAATCGCCTTATTTCGCTAAATTGCTCTATTTATTATATATGCTATATGAAATTGACAAACAAACTCAAAATTACTGGCTTTATTGAGCGGGAATGTAGGATTATGGAACTATAAGGAGCATTTCCAAAATCCTTGTGGAAGAAATACCACACAGGATTACTGGCCAAATTCGGTATTGTAAAAAAGTCACAAGCAACTGAATAGGATAGATTTATTAACTTAATCGTCTAAAATGAATTGGAGCTATCCAGTTGAAGATTCATATTGTTTAATAATTAATTAAATGAAAAATTGATAACTCAGTAAATTTTGAGTGAAATTATACTTAGCTATAAACCTAAAATGGATTATGAAGAACCATTATCAGAACGTAGCAATTTCGTATCACTTGGAAAGATTGGCCTTCTTATTATTACTTAATTTTCGTTCAAACATACGAAAATAATGTTTATTAAAACCTCAAAGCATTTTTGAAAAAGTAGAAATAGAATGAAAAATTCAGGATCATAGTCAAAATACCAGTCGGTTTCCCTTGCCACCGTTATTCCATCTCAGCTACAAAATCAATGCTGGCAGGTCATAACGTTTTCTATTTAACTCAAATTTTCCTAGTAAAAACAAAGTGTTCTCAACTTCTCTTCAGATAACAACCCCAATGCCAAATTGCTATATTAATTGATTGTGCTTTTCTCAACAAATCTATGGGCATTAGCCTCTAATATATATGCCATCACGAAAAAGTTCTTCAATCAACGAATGACTATAACCAAGTTGAGCCATGAATGTGGGAGGAGTGCACACCGCTCATTATATGGCAATTTTTCTTGCTCTCGATTGCACTGTCTACGATAACTCTGTAGTATCTCATTTCTATCAAATCCATCTTTGTTATCCGTGCATTAGAGTTGGAATCGCCAATGTATTACAAAGTTTTAAGTCATTTTCTTTTCCTGCTCTTTGTTTTAACGCCCTTGTTATATTCCACAAATATTATTTTCGAATTTACTTGCTTTATTAGTCAAATTTGTTTGTGTATATGTTAGAGTATCTAATTTCGGTTGAAACTAGAGCTAAGCAAATTTAAACTAGTTTATTTATAAAACACTTAGTACGATAAGAATTAGTTTTTATATTGTACTTAAATTAAGAGCTCCTGAAGAAGAAAAAGCTAAGTGGTCTCTTATGCACCATTTTTGAAGAAGGGGTGGCAGTGCCTTAAATGTAAACCGCGCCTTCTCCCGTGAGATGACGTTTATTTCGTGACAGATGGCATCTTTCAAATCCTCGATAATTTGAAACCGTGCGAGAATACTTTTTTCCTTCAAGTATCTCATAGAAAGTATTTTGGAACTGTTAAATCCGGAGGGCGAGAGGGCCAAGTCAAACTTCCAAGGCGGAAAATCCGTCGATTGGGGATCACCTGTCAGAAGAAAGCTTGTTTTGAAGTGCAGTATGCAGCGAGGCACAGTTTTCTGAAACCAGACGCTGGTCACTTGTGCTTGGAGTTCTGGCATGACGAAATATTACAATATCTCAACATCCTTTGAAATTTACAGTTAATCGTCACCAGCGTAATCTTCAAAAAATAATCCCACAAGTTCCACCCACACATTGCATAACAACTTCCTGGGTGCTCAAAAGTTATTTATCACCTCAGCATGTGCCACGGAGGGTTCATAACTGCTCAGAGTGTCAGGCAGCTTTGAAAGCCCTTGTGATATCAGGATGTGTGTGGGGTGTCAAAGGATGTGGATAGACTTTGTGCTCGCGGTCAGGTTACCTTTACCTGAGTTCCGAGTCACGGTGAGATAATGGGATGGCAGACAGATCAGCTAAGCGGTAGCAGGTTTTTCATTTGTAGGACCCGAGCTCTTTTGCGGCGTGTCTTCCAAAAGCGGTAAGAGATAATCTAGTGTATTGCGACGACTCATTTTAAGATTGGATAAAGGAAATTACCGCCGAACAGGTTCATGATTTATTTCCTGGTCCGGGTGGTTAAGACTTTTGAGCCTTACTGGAACCAAGCTGGGAATTGTTGTTGACTTATTCTATAAAACACTCTCAGAAAACACATATATTGGAGCTTGTTGAGGGCCTGTTATGTAGGAAATGTGGGATGGATATTGAAATCTCCAGCACATATTACTTGAATGCGTGGCATTCGTTATTCATACATATGCAACTCGGTGCTCCTTTTTTTTTTTTTTTTGTGGAGTCCGAGATATAAGAGGAGTAGATATCGGGGATGTGGTCCGATTCATTGCGACCATTCAATTTGAATGAAGGCTCGATTTAATGGCTTAATTTCATGTGACCTGAGTAACCGACAAGGTACATGGCTTCTAGGGTTTGTTTATATATATGCAAATCTAGCCTGCTCTTCATCGGGAAGTAGACCTTAGCAGCAATAGTTACGTCCATTCCAAAAACATGCGCTCATTAAATCCTGTTACAGTACATGTTATATCAATAGGATCGTTGTCATGCATTCTACAACGTAAATTATAATGAATGAAGGCTAAATGAACGGCTTAAGCTACAAAAAAGTGTCCACAACAGCTATAAAGAGACCAGAAACGGAGAAGGAGACATGTGTGATACTATGCTTACAAGGTTTAACGCAGCAAGCGGGCGCAATGATTATAGCTCACTGGTTAATTTCGTGTTCTTTCACCACTTCCAGGTGTCAGCGGTTCGAGTTCCACAGTCTGCGTGCAGTTTTTCTTCTTTATGTATTATCCATCGAGGTGCAAATTTAGTTCAGTGTTTGCCTGTCTAACGATTCTAGTTGTAAACAAAAAGTATACGAATGAAGAACACACAAAAGTTCATTTTATGTGTTCTTCAGTCTTGGATCCTTAATTTTCTTTCTAATTATTTTGAAAAAAAAATATTCACTAAGCATTTAAACAATAAAGGAAATTTTTAAAAACGTTCTGAATGTTCATTTTCATTTGTGTTTCCCGTAACTGGGCTGATTAAGTTAGAATAAATATAAATAAAGATAACAACATAAAAGAAAAAAATAATCAAGTTAAAAAGTGCTCCAATATCCCATCTACCTTTATACTAAATCAGGAAGAAAGAAAGCGGGGGGAAAAATTGTTAAAGCTTTGGTGAGATTCGAACTGAATCGAGTATCTTGGAACTCATGCTAACACCGCGCGTTATTCATATACGCTACTATGTAGTTATAACTTGCAGCCCCAAAGTCTATTATGTTGATGTGCAGAAGATGAGTCTCGGGAACGATGTTTTCAGGTTAGACTGTAATCTGCGGGTTGCATAAAACCAGAGAATAAGGGACAGGTGAACCACCTTGTATATTTGGAAGCTATATGTGGATACAACACGTGTATGTATGTATATAACATATAACAGCATATTTAAAAGGTAATAAGCTTTTATGTCTGGTTGTACAATATTGTAAATGTCTGTTTGGGTTGTTTCCTCCCCTGATACAATGTTCACAATTACTTTAACCCATTTCATTCCCCAATGTTCCGAATACGCAGCTTTCTAGTCCTTCTAGCCTTAGGCATTCTGTTTTACCATATGCATAACGAGGCCCGGTTTCTACAGTGTTTCTCCAGTTTTCTCACAAAGTAGTCATACTCTTCACTAGCTGCAATTACTTAACCATCCGCATGCGAAAACATCGTCAAACAGTATTATCCATCTGATGTACATTCTGGAAATGTTCTATCTCCATTCCTTAAGCGTTATATACATATCCCACCACCACCACCACCACCACCGTCATTACTATCATTATTATTGGCAGATGCATTAGTGTTATTCTGCATTAAATCCTAAATAGTAATGTGCATCACTCCTTATTGCATGTTTCAAGGTTAATTTCTTTGTTGGAGAATAGGTTTAACGTACACTTGCAGATTTATCCAGTGTTGCACAGTTTTATATCTGGAACTAGACCATTAATTTTACTACTCTCATTACCCGCCAACGTTCACTTTGGCCAATGCAGTATTTGAAAATCCTACAACATGTGCGTATGAATTCTCTTTAAAATCCATTTCAACCAAAAGATGAGTCGTTTTTGTGCACACAAAAGGCTCTTCAATTGTGAAAAAATTACAAAAACGGGTTAAAGGATTTCCGGATTATCCGACACACACAGCATACGGACACCATTTTCTTTCTTTATCACATTATATAACTACAAAATAAATAGGCTGATATGTGTTTTACCTCTGCTAAGAGTTCCATTGATTTTTTTGCGATTGAATTCTAATGATTTAATTTAAAAACACATCAGAAACTAATACATAAGTTTGGAGATATTTCGAATTCAGGCAGCCTTATTTATTTGTCGTGTTTCAGATTTCTGACGCTAGGCAGTGCATACGTTTCACACCCGTGCTTTAAAGCACCTTACATTTATTTTAAAGCCCATTCATTCCCTGTTTTCATTTTTCGTTAGTCATTTAGAATTTTTTTTGTAGATATTTAACAATGGCATGCATAAAAGTTGACCCATTTCGCCAGTTTGTAAATGTGTTTCTCTCGAACGAATTTTACCTTCAGATAACCAATTTTTGACCCCACTCAGACAGTGACCTACGTAAAATCAATTTAAAGGGATAACATTATCCAATGAACGTCTGTGTGGCTGTCATTGTGTAATATGTCAATGCGAGGAGTAGTTCGCATAATGAAACAGTTTTGGCACGATTGGTAAGCAAGGAATGGCTAAACTAATTACCACATATTTGGGCTTCTAAAGTAAGGCTTGAGCATTATTTGCATGTGTGTTTTAAAATGAACGTCAGCTATGGCATTTATATACACACATGTGTATGTACGCTAATGTATTTGTATATTTAATATATGTAAAGAGTGAGTGAGAGAGAAAGAGACAGAGAGAGGTAGCTTTTATCAGCGACGCGGAGAAGTAGGTGAAGTCATTTCCGCCAGTACGAATATTGATATTAAGGAAATTAATATAATATCCAAATAAAAAATTTAAGTTTTAATGTTACCTTCAGTTGTCTGACCATACCCGGACTATCTAGTGGATATAATGATACTCGTAATACAGAGATGGTTGCACTGGTAGGGATGGGACTATATTTTATTGGTACCAATCTAAATCCAATCTCCACTTATTCACGCTGATATACGCTGAGAAGCGTACACATTTTCAATGACATAACTAATTAAATTAGATGAGTGCTTTCTGACATTATACGCATACACTCATTTTCTGTGTTCATTAGCAAAAATCTTACGGCTAATATAAAATCAGGACACTCCATTGCAGGTAAACTTTTAGCATATTTGGCCGCTTTTACTGAGCAATATTTTCAGTTACCGTTCAGTTTGGCAAATATTTTTTATTCACAGAATGTAACTCCTACGTAAAAAAAGAAAGGATATCCAGGTGAGTGTAATTTAGCTGACTCGATGTATGTGCAATATTAATTAAGGATTATGAGAACTTCTTAACAATTTACGAAACCAGAGAAAATAGATGTGCGTGCAGACTTCAAAATATAAAGGACAAAAGCCTGAAATTATTTTTAGGGGCTTCTGGGTTTTGTTTTTAAGCAAATACAACTTTCAAATGTAATAGTAGTAGTTTTATTTCTTGCCTTTTGATTTTAAAAGTGCAGATCTATTGTATGTTAAAGTACTTATATTTACAGATTTGTTTTGTGTAATAATTTATCAGTGCTTCTCCACATATTTCTCTTCATATAGGATGTCCATTGCCTTCTATTCGTACTCGTTTATCAGGCGTTCCAATGCTCTCTTCTCCCTGCAGAGTCTACATTTATCTTTGTACATTTTCCCCTGGTATCTGCATACCAGAGTTTCATTTCCGCACCTAAATCTCGCTATCATTTTCTCGCTACTGCGCTAATTTTATAGTGAAAAGCTTCTTGTATATTTGGCAATACTATGCTCTCTCAATTTTTATGCCTTTTTTGAGATGGAGAGCTTCACAAAGTTAACTACTTTAATAATTTTTTTTTCAAAATCGTTGTGAAATTGAATTTCAGTATTAGAATAACATGTTTTATGTGTACACTGACGCTAATCTTATTTAGGCACTTCCATATACGGTTCTCTGAAAATTAGATACATCAAGATGCAAATAATAGAGCATTAGGTGTAATATAGTTTAGTTTTAAAGCGATGCACACAGCCTTGATTGGTTGATTCCGATGTTTCACTGAGTTTATCGCTTTTCAAATCCTGGCTAGGACATTGAATTTTTCAGTCTGACTCCACCTATCTAAACTACATTATGTTTAAGATATTTTTATAACAAACGAAATGTATATCTCGAATTTTCTGGGAATAGCCTCTGCAGACCTCTTCATTCTGGATGCTTTTGTTTAACTGACAAACCATAAGAGATAGACAAAGACTTACAACACAAAAACATAATTTCATTAAACATGCAATATATATATATATACATATTTTGTACGTACACCGTTTACGAGATATTCCGGATTACTGGTTTCAATTTTAGCCACTTAAATTTTTCTCAAACGCGAAGAAATCGTTTTTGTCCTTTCTCGTTTGTTTATTCCTGGCAAGCAAAGAGATTGGAATTTCATTTGTTTCACATAGCGACCAGCATTTAAAGGTCAAGACTATTCTTTTAACCTGCACATTTTCTTATTTTCCTGTCTACTTATAAGGAACCAGTAATGATGACAATTTATGCTGATGTTTATCTCAATTAAATAGAAGAATGAGCTTTGTAACAATAATTTGCTAAAGAGATGTAGGCCAAGTCATGAGATTACTTTTCTTATATTGGAAATATTCGAGCTATTACGATAATGATTGAGAAATTCAGAAATGTTCTTTTGAGATTTTGAAAGCATTACATAAACTTAAATAATGACTCCTGTGAAATTTCTAATTCTAAGCTACAATTCACCTTGTGTAAGAGGCAGAAATATGATGAACGGTGTAGACGCCAATAAAGTACAAAAATGTATTAATAAATATACAGGGTATGAGTTCAATAAGTGCAAATAATTTGATATTTAGTAGAGAGCAACACGTATCATGCAAATATCTCTATAAATGAAGGAGATTTCAGGGACTGAAGTGTTTTGAACAGCCCCGTTATGTTTGGCTAGTGTTTAAGTCGCCATGTAACGGCCAGCTTCTGTGTTTGGTACAACTCACATACCGCCGACTTACATTCATGTAGATCACAGTGAGGAAACGGGAAGCCGATTCCTTTCTTTCCTTAACACAACGAATGGCTGTTCATATATGGTGATATTAATTTAATTTACGCTATAACTGGGGAATATGCCAATACTGGAGGGACTGTATCTTGGGAGATTTCTAAACTATCTTCCAAAAAAGACAAAAGTTAACTGCATTGTATCAAAGGATTTGTTACACAAGTTTTCTTGATTTCTGATATGAAAGTTCTTTAATTTTTCACCTTTGTAAGAACAATGAGGATATATTTATAGTTTAAAGAACGGAAGTACTTACATGTTGGTTTGAGTGACCTGTTTGTTCAGCAAAACGAAATTTAAATAAATTATATCAATGCCATTGTGTTTAATATTTTTAGATTGAACACTCAATATATTGTAAATCCTAATCATAATGTTGTATGAAAATAAAAACGTATGGTTACGTAAGCTTCAGAGCGATCGTCATTCTTTGCTCAAATCGTACCATCTTAGTGACGCAGGGCAAAGGGCAGGGTCAACCGTGTGACTTGCTACGTAAACAATCACTGAGCGTTTGAGTTAGAGATAATAACCATCCTAAAATAATGACCGTTTCCTCATGAATATAAATTTAGAAAATAGCGACAAAAACTATAAATACTGCATAATCACATCGCCGTCAAACGCTGATACAAATATTTATACTTATTTTCCTTCCATCCTGTACAAAATATTGACTTTTTCATATTAAGGTTAATCTCTATGAGGTGATAGAAAGTGGTTGAAGAAGTGGATGACCAAAGGGTTGTGTGCTAATAGAGAAGGGTATTAAAGGTGGCGGCGCTTAACAATTCTTCCCACCTTAGCTGCTTTGAGATCCCTCTATTATTGAACGCTCGAACAACGGCGCACCTTGATTTACAGCTGCAGCCATCTGATTGAAACGGACAACCCCACACCCTCTTTCGACATGCCAGGAATTCCGCTAAGTAGAAACAATAGGACAGCAAATATGAAAAGAGAAACCATTGCTTTTGAGCGGCCTAGTGGATGGCTATGGAACTATGTAATTGCATTCCTAGTCATCATTTTGGGGAAACAATATGAGCAGTGATAATCATTACCGGAGACCCCGAGGTCGATATTGCCTCTGCGCTGTGGATTCCAAAGCAACGCACTCTTGCTGGAATTTATAGCCTACATACATCTGAGAGACAAAACAGCAGCTCAGAGATAAGTGTGAGCATATGCTCAGTTGGGCTTGAGAACATGAAGTATCATGTCAGCAGCATGTCTTTGTTGACAACAGAGAAAACTAGCTAACAGGTGACACAGCTGGTGTCAGGGAGCAATACTCGACAAGTGGGTCACCACATCATGGTGTGCACGTGTTCTCCAGGTCAATTCACCCAACACATCGCCAACCTCATGGGAGTGGCGCAAACACTCCTGGTACTCCCATTTTCTGTACAACGTATTATGTACATATAAGGTAGAGAAGGTGTCGCCTGGCCGAATGGTTAGACCACTCCCCCCTCACCTAGACGATCTGGGTTCGATCACAAACGACCATATGTGGTTTTGTGGTGGACAAAGCGGCGCAAGAGCTGTTTTCTCCGGATTCTCCGGTACCACCCCCCACCATAACATTTTAGAAATTAATATATGGAAGCCAAGTGTATTCATAACAAGTGTTTATTCTTTTTAATGGAAGGAAATTGATGCCATATTGATGTATTGATTATGTGGTAGAGGAAAAATTATTTACTGAAAGTAATTAACTTCTAAGTGTTCTGTGAATACCATAAAATTGAATTTAATGTTTATTTTAAGTATACTTTCATTTATGACCAGAACCAGTTATTTAAAAAATGCAACAATAATAATTACATTACTACGTGCATGAAAAAGGAAGTTGTTCCTTTTAGTATACCGCATCCCCAACCGATGTGGATACTCATATTTAAATATTCACTAAGCGCAAATAGCTAATGAAATGAATATTATATGTACCAAAAGTAATTTATTTATAGACAAATGGAAGTGTGTATTACTTTCTTAAAGAATGTTTAATATGGAGAAACATGTTGAATAAACTTTGAGTCTCTATGAGAGCGGAATAGGGCATTCCTCATTTGTCAGTCTTCACGTGATCATCATTGCTCGGCGCAAGGGTAGCGTCCTATGCATTTAACGGGAACGCGTGCTGCTACCACGTTAGTGGAATGTGATCTTTATTTATCAGTGCCACCATACAGTGTTAACAATTATTGTATTCAGTAATATTGAAGAACATCACACCAGTGAAACTAGTGTATCATTTAAAGGCATTTTATTACCTGTAATGCATTCTCTCCCTCGCGGCCACGATCCTGAGTCAGTAGCAATCAATCTAATAACAGTGAGTTATTATAAAAAGAAACAGAAATTTCAATTATTTCGCCGATGAAGCTAGACCGAGGCAAGACACAGTGTATCATTAAACAAAGATTTTATGAAATCAAAACAACAGTATTAGATAACTGAGCTATACTTAGTGACGCCACATAACAATTAATTTGTTCCACTGGTGTTCCATTTTCATTCCATGTATCATCAGTGTCATCTCGTGCGGTGCCATTTGTAGTAAAAGTGGACGTTAAGCACTATCAAAAAGCAAAAAACGATAGACAAGATATTGAATACCGCCCAAAAATTCAATCTAAAAATTTCACCAAAATAGTTTTAGGTCCCCTGGATCTTTAGAACAAACACCACCACCACCACCACCACCACCACCACCGCCACTACCACCATGTACGGCCATGAGGCACATGATATTCGTGTATTTCCTTGAGAATGTTTGGCAATAAAACCACCATCACACCACCAACGCCGCCACAGCCACCACCATTACTTCTACTACTACTTCTAGTTCTCGTGGGTACACTCATTAACAGTACATTGTTGAAGCTGAAACTTTTTCTTCTTCGGTGTGGTTACTGGCCAAGTATTAAGGTTATAAACAAGCTTATCTCTGCCATGAAAGAGCGGATTTGTGGTTACAACCTTCGGTAAGAGTGTCTTTTTTGGCTGCGGTTGTGGCTGCAAAACCTCACCACGGCGCTCGTTAGAAATTCGGCCGGCGGCTTCCAGCTTCTAAGTAATCGGTACCTCAGATTCAAAAGCTATGCAGGACATTATATTATTTATAGAAAACAAGAACTGAATAACCATTCTTTAATAGGTATAGTTATGGTCTTCTTGTGCAGTTATGATCTGACGGATTTTATACAGACTGCTGCAACTAAAAACTATTTTTTTAAATGCCTCCCTGTCTTCTACCAGATGAATGGGAATTGAATGATGCATTTGTAAAATTTGACCAAAGTTAAGGAAAATTAAAAAAGTATTTTATTTCACAATAAAATTACATGAATTCTAAAATTTAAGAAAATATATTATTTTTCGTACTTGGGCTAGTTTAACTACCAATTAACTAAAGCTATAGATGAGCAGTGCATACCCATTAATAGGCACCTCCAACTTTAAACCTTATTTTTCTTGCAAATTTTTTCCAACACATTTCCATACTCAGAATGCACCACGTGATAGAATTTTTACTAATTTGTTTCAATATATGTACTGCTCAAAAATACATTAAATAAATGGTAATATTATTTTTTTGAAACCATGCTGCCATTTTGATAAATAACTTATTACATTTTGAAAAGTCAAGAGTTTTGGTGAGTACGAAAAAATCAATCACCACATTAAGGTTAACATATAGAAACATAATATCACAGATATATTTTTAAACGCATTTGCCGTAAACTTGATTTTGTACATAAACATTTTTAAAACTCTCGTGCGTTCCATTTCCATCACTTTATCAGCTGTTCCACAAACAAGCTTTTCTTAAAACAGATTATTCTTTTATCTACATTATGATAAACATAGTAGGAACGTCTTATTGCTTGATTCTGTGTGAGTAAAAGGGAAGTAAGGGAAAGCACAGCGATATTCAACTTTTTTAAAAGTCAACCCCTATATGAAAAAAATTGAAATTCGATTGTCTTTGGTTGCTAGGAATAAACAAAGGAGAGGTAAAGAAAAATGATTTTCCGTTTGATTAATGCTTTAAGTGGCTTAAAATAACGCTAAATAATTCGAAAACTGTTAGCTCCTCAAAAAAATGTATCTAATTTTTTTTTTTTATGTGGGTGTGGTACATTTTATATAGGTATCTCTTACGGTTTACTGGTGGTACATGGGTCATCCTGATTGAAGGGGTCCTTAGAGGCTAGTTTCAGAAAATTCAAGATACACATTTCGTTTCTCATGAAAATATTTTAAACATTTGACATTTTAATCAAAATCGTTACAGCCATTTTTGAGAAAATCAACATTTTCAAAGAATGCGCCCTGAAAAGGGCAATTGGGGGTGGTGCGATTTTCGTGAAAATTTTTGTGTCGCATCCTGGAAGATAATGAACTTAAATACAAAGTATGTAATTTCTAGATATGCTGCACAGTGACACACAAGTACATGTTTCTGAAAATGTTTTTTTTTTTGTTTTTTTGGATTCAGGGGTTCTGAAAGCATCCATTTCGGTGAAATCTCGGTATCGAATTTTGTGTAGAATACAATACTTTCTCTATCCACAATTTGCATTGTACATTAAGACTGACCAACCCATTTGCATAAAGAAATAGGTGGGGATGAGTATTCCTTCTGCTGTAAGTGGTCCCGTGCATTCACACCACTTCTCTTAATGTTTCCTCTCTTGAACACATCTATGGAGTGTCATGACGTTACACAAGCTATACAATTCTGCAACCTATCCTGGAAGGTAAGTTTCCTTACATAGTGAGCCGTTACCCCCTTTTACAGTTCAAACCGCATCTGCTGATATCTACTGACATCACATAGTTATGGCAGAAACAGGGTCGTCTACTATTTAATTGTCAGAGTAGACAGAGATTGTGCTGCGACTTGGTGAGAAATGTTACAAGTATCCTTCCTCCACTTCTTAAGCAAGCCCTCGTGGGAGAGAGAAGCAAGTCTGCCAGCTGGATAATTCACCATCTAAAGCAGAGAAAAGCTTTACTTCGTAGCCGTCAAGGATAGGCAAAAGTGGGGTTTCTTTCGGCTTAGGAAAAATTTGGAGTCATACATGTTTGGTGAGTCTAAATTGTTATTATTGCTAAACAATTTCTTGCTCGGAATAATCAGGGTATTACTTTATTGTTAGATACTGTTCAAATTGTGTTTCATTACATGCAACTTATGAGTCGGATTTACAAACTGTAACTATAAAATTGTAAGGAATGTAGTTTTCTACTATAGATCTAAGATGCATATCGGTCTTCCACTCAACGACCAATACCTTGTACAATGTATGTAGTAGGTGGAGACGGTTACATTGCACCCCAAAATTCAATACCGCGACTTCACTGGAGATACAAGTTTCGTAACCTCCAGAATAAAAGAGGCATTTTTAGAAAATGTTCCGCAAATGTGTGTGCGAGTATGAGAGAGAGAGATAGAGAGAGATAGAAAGAGAGAGAGTGAGAGAGAGAGGGGAGGAACAACATAATCGCATAATGAAAAGCCGGATAAACTTGCTATTTATGTTTAGTACCTACTAAAAATGCCACACAAGGATAAAGAAAAGCTCTCTGCCTATTCTACTTAAAAATGTATTGTAATGATTTTGATGAAAACACCATACATTTAACTTATTTCAATAAGAAATTAATTGTAAATCTTGAAGTTTCTGGGACCAGCATAGAAAACAGAATTTTAAGCTCTAAAAGGATTTGATTACTTATTTAAGCTTCTTTATTCCTCTTGTGTCTATAAGGAAATATGTAATAAAACAATTGATGCTAATCTTAATCTAGATTAAATTGAAATAGAATAATAGGATTTTGTAATAACAATATCTAGCAGAATAGGCAGAAAAGTCATGTGAATGTAACACATCGATTTTTTACTTTTTCCACACGTAGTATATACATGGTATATAGAGAAGGGATTGTATTGCACCCAAAAATTCGATACCGAGATTTCACCGGAAATACATGTTTTGAGACCACCTGAAACCAAAAAACCATTTTTAGACAAATTCCATGTGTGTGTGCGTGTGAATGTTTCTGTAGGCAGCATAGCTCAAAAACGAAAATACTTTTAAATACCAAACTTGGTGTTTAAGTTCAGCGTCTCCAAACTACCCTTCACATGGAAAAATGTTTGAAGACTTTTATTTTCTCAAAATATCTGTAACAATTTTGATTAAAATGTCGTATATTAAAGATACTTACATGACAAAGTGTATATCTTGAATTTTTTGGGAGTCAGCCTCTGAAGACATATTTATTATTTATTCTGGATGAATTTGGCTGAATTTTGCATAACTGGTAAACTGTAAGACAAAACTTACTTCACAAAAAATGTAGAGCTCGTTAAAACACACAGCTTACGTTATATATACTGTTTTTGTAGAGTTGGCCGTTTTTGAGATATTTCGTGTAATTGGATTCAGTATTAAAATACTTAGAGTTTTCTCATACGGGAATCTGTCAACTCCTGGCCATACAAACAAAGGAACTTCAGTCACATAGCAAACAGCTTTTGACTATCACTTTAGCCTATGATAATCCCTTATTTTGCTTCTAATTACATGGAAACAATTAATAATTTCTGCTTATTTTTGTGGATTAGCATGATGTAAATTGAAGAATAAGCTTTTTAATGATAATTTGTTATAGAGAAAGTCGTATGAATGGAACACATTAGATTTTTTCTTCATATTTTGATGTCTCTAATAATAATTAGAGTATAATGCAGTATAAGGGATTGTAAATAAAATGAATTATGAAATGAATGATTGTAAAAGTAAAGCATCCTTCACCTGCAGCACGAAACTGTAGTTTGTCTAGTTTACACATAAGTATTTTGTACACGTTTTATCTCCCGTGGTACCCTATTTGCCCTTGTCACCAAATAATGTTATAACCCCAGTATCGTAAAGTTATACGAGCCATATTTTGTTTCTCTGTCCACATTGTGGTGTTCCTATCAGAACACAAAAAGCCGTAAACAAAACGCTCGCGCCTGTTCGCAGTACAGTAACCCCAGATTAGTAGTTATCTCCTCGTTCTATTGGTAGGGAGACGGATCGAGAACAATGCACATTTGAAATGCGCCATATTTGCTGCTGTGAAAGAATGCCTATGGCTGGCCACGGCAAGTGAATGCCTTGGACTTGACAGGCGTATAATGGAGAACAGTGATGAAGGAAATAAAAAAAAAGAAAGCAAATAGAAATTCACAGCTTGCTTTCTAAAATATTTTCATTTCCTCAGAGCAGTTGTCACCGAAATTTTGTTTCTTGGGGTTACTGAAAATGTAAGTGTGCCATTAGTTCTCACGTTTCCTTATTTTTACCGTCCTCATAAGAAGGACTTAGCTCCTCAATACTGGGGATCAAATGCCTGTTGAGGAGCAGACTTGCTATGAATTCGGATCAAGTATCCTGAAATAGAAGATCAGCCCAACGCTGGTATGAGCGTGAGAAGGTAGGTGATATGAAATATAGGCGAGATTAATGATAAAAATCTGATATATTACACTCACATGAGTTTCTCTACTTCTGTATAACAAATTATTGTTAATAAACTTATTCTTCTATTTACTTCAAGCTAATCGAGAAAAAATTAGAAGAAGCGAAATATGGGAGTATCATAGGTTAAAGTGAAGTCAAAAGCTGGTTGCTAGGTGATTGAAGTTCCTTTGTTTGTATGGCCACGAGTTGACAAAGTCCTGTACGAGAAAAGTACAAGTTTTTCAAAGCTGAAACCAAAAGCAAGGAATATCTCAAAAACGATCAACTCCTCGAAAAAAAATTATATCATAAATTGTGTGTTTTAATGTGCGCTACATTTTTTGTGTTTAAGTTTTTGTCCATCTCTTACGGTTTAGCAGTTATGCAAAATTCTTCCAGAATAAAGTAGTCTTCAGAGACTATTCCCAGAAAATTCAAGATATACATATTATTTGTCAGGTAAATATCTTTAGTATACAATGTTTTAATCAAAATAGTTAGAACCATTTTTGAGAAAATAAAAATTTTCGAAAAAAGTTCCTAGTAAAGGGTAGTTGGGGGTGAGGGGATTTTCTTGAAAATCTTCGTGTCGCATCCTTGAAAGATACCAAACTTAAATACCACGTTTGGTATTTAACGGTCTTTTCGTTTTTGAGCTATGCTGTCCACAGACCACAGACACACATAGACACACACACGCACACACACACGTACCTTTTTTCCAAATATGGTTTTTTTTAGATTCAGGGGGACCCAAAACATGTATTTCCGGTGAAATCTCGGTATCGAATTTTTGGGTGAAATACAATAACTTCTCTATACACTATGTACAAAGTACGTGTAGAGAAAGTAAAAATATGATGATGGAGTGGGGTGGGTGAAGCCGGAGAACCCGGAGAAAAGCCACCCAGAAGTCAACCATAAATCTCATATGCTGGGATTGAACTCGTACGGGTGGGAGGTTAGCGGTCTAATAACCTTGCCACGGTGCTGATCTATATTTATTACTTTCTCTATACGTGATTGTTCATACGTATAGAGAAGGTATTGTAATGCACCCAAAATTCGATACCGTGATTCAACCGGAAATACATATTTTAAGACACCCCGAATCCAAAAAAAAGCATTTTTAGAAAAATGTCCGTGAGTGTCGGTCTGTTTATCTGTCTGTGTGTATGTGTCTGTGGGCAGCATTGCTCAAAAACGAAAAGTCCGTTAAAAACCAAACTTGGTATTTAGGTTTGGTATTTTCCAAGGATGTGACACGAAGATTTTCAAGAAAATCCTCACATCCCAACTACCCTTTACATGGAACTGTTTTCCAAAATTTTGATTTTCTCAAAAATGTTTGTAACGACTTTGATTAAAATATCGTATATTAAAGATATTTACCTGACAAATAAAATGTATATCTTGAATTTTCTGGGAATAGCCTCTGGACTACTTTATTCTGGATGAATTTTGCATAACTGCTAAACTATGAGAGATGGACAAAAACACACAAAAAATGTAGAACACGTTAAAACAATTAATGTTATATACATTTTTCTCGTGGAGTTCATCGTTTTTGAGATATTCCTTTTTTTTTTTTGGTCTCAGCTTTGAAAAACTTATACTTTTCTCATACAGGAATTTGTCAACTCCTTTCTATAATAACAAAGGAACTTCAGTCACATAGCCACCAGCTTTTGACTATCACCTTAACCTGTGCTAATCCCTTGTTTCGCTTCTGCTTACAAGGTAGCAAGAAATAAGACTATTTCTGCTAATTTTTCTTGATTAGCACGAAATAAATAAAAGAATAAGCTTATTAGCATTAATTTGTTGCAGAGATATAGAGAAAGTCATGTGAATGGAACGCATAAGAATTTGTTTAAACATAACATAGTTTCAAAACTTTACAATGCTAGTCACGGTTTTCAATAATTACTAAGAGACCGTTTATATCCTCTGTGACATTTAGGATTTATATAAAATGGATGCCTTATAAATTCCTGTTATATATCGAGTATACTGAGGCAACAGTTTAAAACTGGCAACAGGATAACACTTGTCATTTCTTGCCTTTTATTGAAGGACATTTTATTGCTTCAGCTGTTATTGTCATCGTCATTATTATTATTATTATTATTATTATTATTTGTATTTTCATACTAGCCGTGTGTAGGACAGAATTTGATTAACTAGAGTAGGGCTAAAAAATTCAATACTATAGCCAGGATCTCGCGGTCTTTAGCCCTTTGCTCTAGCCACTGAGCTACCAATGCAACATGCCAGCCTGGCATTACATTTCGCAACTGAATCACACGTTTCCCGATATATCAAGAACCTTGTTTGTGGCATTGTCCCATCATTTGGGTCTTTTTACTTTCTCTATACTTACTACGTATATAATGTATAGAGAAGGTATTTAACTCCTCCAAAAAATTCGATACCAAGATTTCACCGGAAATATATGTTTTAGGGTTCCCTGTATCCAAAAAAAAGTATTTTCAGAAAAAGGTCCGTGTGTCAGTGCGTCCGTGTGTCCGTGTGTCTGTGAACACGATAACTCAAAAACGAAAAGTCGGTTAAATACCAAACTTGGTATTTAAGTTTAGGATCTTCCAGGGATGCGACACGAAGATTTTGAGAAAAATCCTCCCCACCCCAACTACCCTTTACATGGAACTTTTTTAGAAGATTTTTATTTTCTAAAAAATGGCTCTAACGATTTTGATTAAAATATCGTATATTAAAGATATTTAGCTGGCAAATAAAATGTATATTTTGAATTTTCTGGGAATAGCCTCTGAAGACTACTTTATTCTGTATCAATTTTACGGAATTTTGCATAACTGCTAAACCGTAAGAGATGGACAAAAACTTACCACACAACAAATGTATAACACTTTAAAACACACAAATTATGTTATATACATTTTTACGTGGATTTGATTGTTTTTTACTTTTGGTTTCAGCTATAAAACATACTTTTCTCATACAGGACTTTGTGTACTCGTGTCCATACAAACAAAGGAAATTCAGTCACATAACAACCAGCTTTTGACTATCATTTTAACCTATGATACACCCTCATTTCGTTTCTATTTACAAGGAAGCAAGTAATAAGACTATTTCTGCTAATTCTTTTTTTCGATTAGAAGGAAGTAAATGGAAGCATAAGCTTTTTAAAAATAATTTATGGCAGAGTTGTAGTGAAAGTCATGTGAATGGAACACATCAGATTTTTACTTTCTCTATACATACTATGTACGTAGTGTATAGAGAAGGTATTGCACTCCACTCAAAAATTCGATACCGAGATTTCACCGGAAATATATGCTTTAGGGTCCCCTGTATCCAAAAAAAGTATTTTCAGAAAAAGTCTGTGTGTGTGTCCGTGTATCCGTTGTGTCCGTGTGTCAGTGTGTCCGTGTGTCTCTGTGTCCGTGTGTCTGTGAACACGATAACTCAAAAACGAAAAGTCGGTTAAATACCAAACTTGGTATTTAAGTTTAGTATCTTCCAGGAATGCGACACGAGGATTTTGAGAAAAATTCGTCCACTTCAAACTACCCTTTACATGGAACTTTTTTCGAAAATTTTGATTTTCTAAAAATGGCTCCAACGATTTTGATTAAAATATCGTATATTAAAGATAAATAAAATGTATATTTTGAATTTTCTGGGAATAGCCACTGAAGATTACTTTATTCTGGGTCAATTTTACGGAATTCTGCATAACTGCTAAACCGTAAGAGATGGACAGAAACTTATCACACAACAAATATAGAGCACTTTAAAACACACAATTTATATTATATATTTTTTTTCGAGGAGTTGATTGTTTTTGAGATATTCCTATTTTTTTTTCACTATAAAAAACTTATGCTTTTCTCATACAGGACTTTGTGAACTCGTGTCCATACAAACAAAGAAATTTCAGTCACATAACAACCAACTTTTGACTATCACTTTAACCTATGGTACCCCCTTATTTCGCTTCTACTAACAAGGAAGCAAAGTAATAAGACTATTTCTGCTAATTTTTTCTCGATTAGATGAAGTAAATAGAATAATTTGTTGCAGTGATGTAGAGAAAGTCATGTGAATGGGACACATCAGATTTTTACTTTATATGTTTTAGGGTCCCCTGTATCAAAAAAAAGCATTTTCAGAAAAAGTTCCGCGTGTGTCCGTTTGTCAGTGTGTCCATGTTACTGTGTGTCTGTGTTTCCGTGTGTCTGTGAACACGGTAACTCAAAAACGAAAAGTTGGTAAAATACCAAACTTGGTATTTAAGTTTAGTACCTTCCAGGGATGCCAAACGAAGATTTTGAGAAAAATCACCCCCACACCAAACTACCCTTTACATGGAACATTTTTTAGAAAATTTTGACTTCCTCAATAATGGCTCTTAACAATTTTGATTAAAATATCTTACCTATATTAAAGATATTTAAGTGACAAATTAAATGTATATCTTGAATTTTCTAGGAGTATCCTCTGAAGACTACTTTATTCTGGATGAATTTTACGAAATTTTGCATAACTGCTAAACTATAAGAGATGGACAAAAACTTATCACACAGAAAATGTAAAGTACATTAAAACACACAAATTATGCATATACCTAAATTTTATCGTAGACTTCATCGTTTTTGAGACCTTCCTTATTTTTGGTTTCTCTATGAAAAACATACTTTTCTCTTACAGGAATTTGTCCATACAAACAAAGGAACTTCAGTGACATAGCAACCAGCTTTTGACTATCACTTTAATCTATTTTACGCCCTTATTTCGCTTCTGCTCACAAGGAAGCAAGTAATAAGGTTATTTCTGCTATTTTTTTTTTCTGATTAGCATGAAGTAAGTAGAAGTATAAGCTTTTTAAGAATAATTTGTTGCAGAGATGTAGAGAAAGTTATGTGAATGGTACACATAAGGTTTATTAAAATACTTGCAAACTTTGCAGCATTATTAAGATTGTTCAATAAAAGCAATACTTTTCCGATTTTCTATGCTAAATCTTTTTCACCAATTGTGTGTAATTTTTCTTCTGCTATCAGTGTACGATTTCGCATGTATTTATTCTTTAGCACTGGCACTGTAATCTCTAATGTATTCAGAACACTGTGAAATGAAGTGAAACTTCGGGATAAATTCTTCACGAATCTTTGAGCATATAGGTGCCAAAATGTTTCCAAGGATGACTGCATTCCCGTCTTCGCAAATGAATAGGTAGGTACCTATGGTCAGCAGAAGAGGGAGCCGCACAGAGACAGGTGGCGATCCCGACGAAGGGGAAGCCTGGGGAAATCTGGAAGGCCCCTGTGAACCGTCTGATGCGTCGGCACACTCAGGGTGCGAGCAAGAAGGTACGACCGACAAGCAATAAGACAAGGTTCTTGGCAGGAAATTCAGGCATGGTTGTATTGCCGAACCAAGTACCGTAGCTCAGGTCCCAACAACCATAGACAGGACTGTGCTGTGTAGTGAAGAGGTTCAAAGATGTAGTCAACTGCACCCGACGGGAAGAAGCTTGTGGTGCATTTTTATTTGTGATAACTTTTGAGTCAATAAAGATATTTGTTTCAATACTTTATAATTCAGGTATTTTTTTTCAAATAGTACTGAAGATATGCACAATCGAGGGCAACCAATAAACCAATGATTTTGGTTCCCAATAGCTTTGTCATTTACTATTGGGAGAATCTCTTTAACAGTTGTGTTCCACACTTGTCCCACCTCTTATTTGAATGAACACAATTATTAGCGAAAAGAATGGGCAATTGCAGCATTGTACCTGAGTGTTTGAAATACCCTCACTAGTTTTGTCCGTCTACTATTAGATTTATGTCAAAAGTCTGACACTTTAACCAGGGAGCAGAAGTCTACGTTCAGGGGGCGTAATACAAACATTATGTGGTGGGATGAAACTGCCTTTAAATATTGATCTCTAAATTATATATGGCAGTTGAAAGGAACAAAAGACATGGACAACAAACCGAAAATTATTTCGCATCAGAATCAGTGGGGTTACGGTTCTATATAGACTGTTCCCAAAATCAGCCTCGAACAAGTTTCGTGTCACAAACAAAAGTAAAAATTTGGTGTACAATTGAGTTGCCATAAATGACCAAATAATTTGAAAATTCTTCATATTTTTCTAGCTTGCGGAGGAACAATTAATAAAGCTGAGTTGATTATGTTCTCTCAAGTAATCTAAAACTGTCTTATACCCTAGCTTCTGGTGCATATTCAGCATCTGTAAAAAAAGAATATGCCAATCGACTTGGCTTGCTAAAACTAGCAGGAGCCATGAATGTGGGAGGAGCTGCTTTATTAAATCCTTACCGAATTAATACACAGCTCACTTAATCGCCACGTTGTTTTGCTCTGGAGTGAAGACCAAGTTTTTACTTTCTCTAGATCACATGTACAATGTACATAGTGAATAGAAAAGGTATTGTATTGCACCCAAAATTTTGATGTCCAGATTTCACAAGAAATTTATTTTTAGGGTCCTCTAAGTCCGAAAAAACATTTTTAAAAGAGTGTGTGTCTGTCTGTCTGTTTGTCAATCTGTCTGTATGTGTGTCTGTGGACAGCATAGGTAAAATCGAAAAGACCTTTAAATACCAAACTTGGTATTTAGGTTCAGAATCTATCAAGGATAGGACTCGAAGATTATCAAGAAAATCTCCCAAAAATCTAACGGTTTTGATTAAAATCCTGTATATTAAAGCTATTTTTTGGTTTCATTTATATAGCCCCTTTAACATCTAAGGTCATATCGGGGTTTTGCACTTGAAACAACTCGTTGTGTGTACTTTCTTTTACATTTGCTTTAAATCATTTCATTTTCCTCAAACACACACATTCACTCTCACATACATACTTCCAGACTCTGTGGGGGATAGGGAATAATTCTGGCTAAAGAAAAATTCCCCGCCACAACCGGGAACCGAACCCGGGACCTCCGGGTGAGAAGTCAGCTCAACTACGGAGGCAGTCTTTAAATCTATTTATACTCAAATAAAATGCATATCTTGAATTTTCTGGAAATAGCCTCTAAAGACCTGTTTATTTTGGATGAATTTTGCCAAAATTTGTTTAACTTCTAAACTGTAAGGGGTAGACAAAAACTTACGACACAAAAAAAAATATATATATCTCGTCAAAACACGCCATTTATGTCCTTTACGTTTTTGATGTGGAGGTTACCGTTTCCGAGATATCCATGTTATTGATTTCAGTTGTGAAGTACTTAAACTTTTTTCAGAAAGGAAATGTCCGTCTTTCTTTTGTTCTACTTCTGGCCAAGCAAAGAAGCGATTTGCAATAACAATCGCATAACGATAGCTTTTAAAGCATCCGACTATCACTTTATCCTGGTGCATTTCTTTATTTCCCTTCTACTTATAAGGAACTAAGTAATAAAAATATTCTACTAATGTTTATCTGGATTAACATTTTGTGGAAAGAAGAATAATCTTTCGTAGGAAGTTTGTAGAGCGGCTAGAGAAAGTCATGTGAGTGTTACACATCAGATTTTTAAATCGTATTTCCGGGAATTATCTACTTATGCTAATTTTGTTTAAGTTTTTAAATGTTAGAATAAACAACTATGTATGAAAGCTTTTATTTTACATAAACTGAATATTTTATGTTTATAGACACAGAAAGTTATTCTCTTCACGGTATAAAATGGTGATCATAGATACAAAATCACATGAGGAAAGTGCACCAGAAGTAAGATTTTCTAATTTTTACTTAAGAAGCAGGTTGTGACTTATCACTTATGCAAAGCTCTAAGTGAGCGATTACTTATTTTTATAATAATTATTTATATACATACAGGTGTTTCAAAACGACACCAAACGAAGATGTGGACCTTGTGGTCATACCGTACGTGATACGTGAATATAATATTCAGCTCTGAATTCGGCACATACAAAAATTGCCATAAAATCACCATGGATTAGGCAGTCGTACACAGCCAAATGGCACGTGCCTGGCCCACTCCAAGAGAGATGTCAGTTGGTAGCGAGGGACCCAGTCGCGTGGTGTAGGGGTGTGTTGACAGACAAGCTGGCGCGGCACATGTCACCTTAGTAATGGAAAGCGTAGCATGTGGGTTTTATTGTGTTTTTCGTATAACACGTTCTGAGGTTGTTTACGTGGCGTATGACAACCGTATTTCCTTCGCTGCCTAATCCCAAATATGTGCGAATTTTAAACACACATAACGTTTTAAAAAAGAAGAGTTTGAAAGCTGTGACATCAAGTTTCGCACAAGCCAAAGTGTAAGCTAATCGACTGCTATCTTCGTTTTGTATCGTTTTGAAACAGCCTCTATAATTATTTAATTACCATTCATTCAGCAGCTATTGTGCAACCAGAATTTAAATCAGTGGAATGGGTTAGCTTCCATAATTTTCACTGCCCTAAAGATGACTTTAGTTAAAGAAATATTGCATCAATAATAATAATGCAACTTATGAAGATAACTTATTCTGCCTGCTTTAAAAATGTGTTTTCTAAGAGCAAGTCAGTTTACGAATACCCATTAACATTTTGAGGAAATCGGACAGAGCTGTATAGAAAACCTTGAGTGCTATTAAAGAAAAAAAAAATATAACCAAGTAATTTTACAACAAAAAAACAGAAGATTTGTATGTAGCACAGTACTTCAGTATATCTAAAATCAGTACTGCAGAAGCAATTATGGAAATATGTTTATACTTGTATCTTATCATCTGATCAGCTTTGCTTTCGGTAATGTATTTGTTAAATTTGGAAACTTTATTATCTTTTTGAAATTATACTGGTTGTTATACACAATAACGCAGTTTATACTCTTAAAAATAACTTTGAATTATATCATATGTATAACTTGTATAGTTATTTAAATACAAATGCTTCGTGTAAAGCCAATTTTCTTATAAGCATTCTTCACACTGCATCTACATAAAATGTAGAATTACAGTAAGCGAGTTTACTAAAGATTTCTAATATCAGAATTTTTATATAATTTTTGATTACTGTAGAAAGATTACCCCAAATTCTTGATTTTTTAAAATGTCGTAATTTATATTGGAGATTTGGAGGCTTATTCTAAAAGGTATAATATGGTAATTTTTGAATTTACTTATTAGATATATTACCAATTTGAAACACATAATGAAAATATTGCAAGAGCATGAACAATTACTGAGAAATGGTTTAAAATAAAACAAGGTTAAATATTTGTTAATAAACATGAGCCTATACAATTATAGCTTTCCTTAATTGGTACTTAAAATGCATCGAGTGTAACAGACGATATGTTTGTTTAAAGTTTACAATTAATAATATTTTTTTATAAAATTATATATTTTTTAATTCTTACAATGTTTAGTCTAATTTTCCCGATGCGTGACTCTAAATTTAAGCTATTAAGTAACAAGTCATATAATTGGCATAAAAACAGCAAAAAGTGACTTACAATGTTTTAGATATCAATGTTTATCACAACAGAAATATATTTCCTAACAAACATTGACAGAATATTAATATATTACATTTTAATGCGTGAATGATAAATGACTCTTAATTTGAGCACTTAAAAGTAACTAATTTCTATCTACAGACAATATAGGCCTACAGCTGAATTCAAGCTCTTGGAGCTATCTGCTACTACTACTACTACTACCGATTTAAGCTGCTCATTATGTTTATATGTTTTTCATAGCCGGAACCTTTTTCTCTTACTATGACTTAATGAAAATTAAAACACAATCTGAACCACTTTACTGACTGTTAGAGACAAAGAGAAGTGGATCTCAGATCACGTGATTACTGGTACACACACGCGGAGCTTTCCCGTTGGCTGGCGCTGATTGCTACGTAATTAAACGTCAGCTCCCATCATGCTCTGCCGTGGGCTGCTGGCTCCCTGCGATTTTCATTTCCGGAGGCTACTGTTCAACAACACAAGCTCCCGCAAAATGGCAGAAAACGCTCGGCTGAGATTTGTTGGTGGGGCGAAATTAGGAGTACTAACTGATTCTCTGACAAACATTAAAGCTTTTTAAAATCATTGTTACAGCTGGTGGCATTGTTTATACTGCATTAAAGATAAACAGTTGCCACAGAGTTTAAAGGGGTTAAAACGAAAAAGAGAAAAACTCGTGATGTAACTATGTCTTTCTTTCCCCATTATCATTTTCGTTCTGTAGATTGTTTGCATATAAACCTACTTTTATTTGCTACGGTAAAGCATGGAAAATATTCGTTAGAAGTAATATCAGGTAAGTAGTAATAGTAGAACTATTTATTCGTAAAAAAATGCTAATTCCCTCAACTGTAGATTACCACAAACAAAGCATACGAAACAAAACAAAAAAATGTGATATTTTCCATTCACATGACTTTCTCTACATCTCTGCAACAACTTATTGTTAAAAATCTTATGCTTCTTTTTACTTCATGCTAATCGAGAAGAAATTACCAGAAATGGTCTTATCACTTGCTTCCATACAAGTAGAAGGGAAATAAGGGAGCGGCATAGACTAAGTGTTAGTCAAAAGCTGGTTGCTATGGGACTGAGGTTCCTTTGTTTCTATGGTCAGGAGTTGACAAGTTCTCATAAGAGAAAAGTATCAGTTTTTTAAAGCTGAAACGAATAACAAGAAATATCTCAAAAACGATCCACTCCACACAAAATGTATATAACATAAGTTTGTGTGTTTTAACGCCCTGTACATTTTCTTAGGTAAGTTTTTGTCTCTCTCTTATGGTTTGCCATTTATACACTTTTTCCATAAAATTCATCCAGAATAAAGTAGTCTTCAGAGGCTATTCCCAGAAAGTTCTAGATATATATATTTTATGTGTCAGATAAATATATTTAATATACGATATTTTAATCAAAATTGTTAGTCATTTTTGAGAAAATCAAAATTTTCGAAAATTTTTCCATGTAAAGAGTAATAGGGGTGAGGGATTTTTTGTTGAAAATCTTCGTGTCGCATACTTGGAAGATACTAAACTTAAGTACCAAGTTTTGTTATGGATTAAGGGAGACACAAAACATTTATTTCCGGTGAAATCTCGGTAACGAATGTTTGGGTGCAATACAATACCTTCCTGACACACTATACAATAAAAAAAGATACAAACTACATACGTTAAAATATTACAGAAACAAATAATTAAATTCCAGAAAACCAACACAGTCTATGAACATTTAATACAATAGTGTACATGTTATTATACAAAATGATTTCTCAGTAAAACAATTGACCGTTTAATAACTCTCAGGGCCACATCTTTAACAAGGGGTTATGTGAGCTAAAAGTTTAAAAAGTTTAGCAAAGGAAGAAGGAATGGTACCCCTTGCTCTAATTACCATACCAACACGTCGATTGAAGTAACACGGTATTTACTGCAAAATACGTAAATTGCACAGTTCCCGTTTTAGGACTTCAGTAGCAGCCTGGTGGGGTCCTTGGGGGTCAATTGAGCAGCTACTTGATGGAGAAGTAGCGGTTCCAGGTCATGAGGACCGCATTAACTGGCCGGGAGGGGGCTCTAGGCGCTGAGCACGTCTCACCATCGAATACTGCACCCCAGCATGACGTCTGTCATGGACCGAGACGGGAGACGCAGCGACCAAGGCTACTTGTGAGTGTCGTGCCACGGAGCTATTATTGTTATATATCATTTCAGTAGGTTGTTCTGCAGCTGTTTCCCTTCTGATGGTAGGGTCTATGACGGATCCATCACTTGAGCCAGATTTAATGGCTATGACATCAATTCTTCACGTGACCCATCCGTAGTAATGCAACGAAACTTCTCGTATACTGGGTGTTTCTGGTGTTGCAGGGCTGCGACGATCGTGGAGCGTACTTTATGGTGCCTAACATTTCTAAGCAAGTTTCTACCTGAGCAGGACCCAACGATGTGGAAGAGTTTCAGTCTCACTACGATGACGGCGGCAGTGGTTCCCGTTCTGGGATCTGCCTGGTATTGCTCTGACTGGACAAACATTTGCCGCCACTACTTAGTCCCTTTGATCTACAAAGTCAACTACCTTCTGGAATAAAAAAAGACAAGAAATAAACCACAAATCCAATTTATTAATCGACGTAAAACTTCTAGCAGAAATTCCGCGGTAAGTTTGTACATAGCACCTGTTAAAACATGGAATATGGAAATTTATTACGTCGCACACATTTCTGTTAGTAATGTCAACTACTGCCTGTCGACCCAAGTGTGCGCCTCGGGTCTTAGTATGCCCATAGAATATTTTCCATCACATAAATTGATCGTCATAAATATATGATTAGTATTTAAAGTAAGATCATAATTACTGGATCAATAAACGAGCAGTTAAAATAAATAAACAACAATGACGTTGCAAATTAGTGTGGAGCAGAACAAAATACTTACAAAGTTTGGCAAATCTTGTAAAATAATCATTAGCTTTGTTATGTCGTTAAAACACATAATTTATATCATATACATAATTTTTGTAGAGTTGAATGTTTTCAGATATTCCGAGATATTAGTTTCAGTTAAGGATACTTAAGCTTTTCTCAGTCGGGAAGTTATTCCTAGCGAGCAAAGCGAACCGAATTTCAATTGCTTCACATGCGACCGGCTTTTAAAGGATTTGACTATCGCTTTTGCCTCTGCATTCCCTTATTTCCCTCCTTCTTACAAAGAAGGAAGTAGTAACCAACTCTGGTAAAGTTTATCTGGATCAGCATGAAGGAAATAGAAGAATAACGGTTTTTACGATAATTTATTACAGAGATATAAAGATAGTCAATGTAAATGGAACGCATCAGAATTTTTTGCTTATTTTGGTTCGCCTCAATAAACTATGAAGCTTTTATTAAAATTCCGAAATTTCCCCCAAAATATATGTTTTAGGGTCCCCTATATCACAAAAAGGCTTTTTAGAAAAAAGCTCTGTGTGTGTGTGTCCGTATGTCTGTGAACACGATAACCCAAGAACGAAAGTTAGTGCAATAACAAACTTGGTAGTATCCTCCAAGGAAGCGATGTGATGATTTTAAGGAAAATCCGCCAACTCCAAACTATCCTTTACATGGAAGAATTTTTAATTTTTCAAAAATAGTTTTAACGCTTTTGATTAAAATACCGTATAATAAGGATCTTTACAGGAAAAATAAAATGTTGTTTTGAACTTTGTGGGATATCCTCTAAGACCTCTTTCTTCTGGATGAATTTTGCATAGCTGGTAAACCGTAAGAGATGGACAAAAACTAAACTGTACATAAAATGTAGGTCCCTTAAAAAGACACAATTTATGTCATACATTTTATTTGTGGAGTTAACCATTTTTGAGACTATTCTTGTCATGGTTTTAGTTTAAAAAACATTTCTCATACGGGAAATATTCAACTCCTGGCAAATCAAAGAAACGGATTTTAACCACCTGGCAACCAGCTCCTAAAATATTTGACTGTCGCTTTAGCCTAGTATAGTCTCTTATTTTCTTTCTACTTATAAGAAAGTAAGTAATAAGCTCGATTAGTATGGAGTAGATAGAAGAATAAGAGTTTTAACAATAATTTATATCAGAGGTACAGAAAGGCATGTAAATTGAACACATAAGATATTGCTAATATTGATGCTGAAAACAGATTTCGTTTTTGTTAATGCAATTTGTAAGTATATTTCAACAAAACTGAACTTTTGTAAAATTTCCCACACCATACACAGGGCCAGTAGAGAACTACTTATAGAGAAATTCCCCTGCCCCTCCAAAACAAAAAATCGAACTCAAAACTTATAGGGTTGGTATTCAATATGTTCATACTGGATCATAGGTGCGCTCATATTTAATTCAGGAAAACATCTAAACCAATCCTAAAGGATGAACATCACAATATAACAACCAAAAAGTGCTTCTCTCTTTAAAAACTATAATTTTCTTTCGGTTGCGAGATTTGCAGATAGTGAAATACAGGGTTACTACAAAAGAAATAGACAACTTCAACTTCCTGTAAAACAAAAACTATTAGAGATAGCAGCCTAATTATTTTGGACGTATGTTGAGAAACTCTCAAAGTTTTGTTTGTTACTATTGGTAACGCTGTAGTGTTTTGTTTGTTGTTGCAGAAGCTGAAATGGCGGAAAATCCTGTGGAAAAGGCATATTGCGTGTTGGAATTTGCTAGAACGCAATCAGCAACTGTTGTCCAACGACATTTTAGAACACGTTACCACAAAAATGAAATGATGCGCTCACAAAAACCAGCATCGTCTTCATCATGTCGCAACATGTCGATGCAAAAGTCACGCCGTATGACCTTATCTTCTTCACTCAGAAACTGCAACATCTGTAATCTGTAAGGCATCGTGTGCAGTCGCTTCCGCAAGATTTTCCATACAGTTTGATGTGGAATTTGTAATTGCATGCTTGCCCTAGATGTCGATTTCTGTGGGCTTCTTATGTAGGCAGAACGAACACGTTCAACGTCTTCTTCCGAAATTCTTGGTCTTCCCGAGCTCTTCCCTTTGCACAAACATCCCGTTGTCTCGAATTTTGTATACCAGTCATAGATTGACTGTCTAGTCGGTGGCGTTTTGTGGTAACGTGTTCTAAAATGTCGTTGGACAACAGTTGCTGATTGCGTTCTAGCAAATTCCAACACGCAATATGCCTTTTCCACAGGATTTTCCGCCATTTCAGCTTCTGCAACAACAAACAAAACACTACAGCGTTACCAATAGTAACAAACAAAACTTTGAGAGTTTCTCAACACACCTCCAAAATAACTAGGTTGCTATCTCTAATAGTTTTTGTTTTACAGGCAGTTGAAGTTGACTATTTCTTTTGTAGTAACCCTGTACTTTGGACCAAATTCATGCTTAGAGCACTTGTCGAGCTTTGCTCTCGGTCTTGTATTTTGCGCGTGGAATCAGTGCAAAGGAAAAGATGGCGACATCAAACCGAAAGAAAAAGTGCTCTAGTGAGATGGACACAAAACCGTTCGTTTAAAAGGGCGAATTATTACTTTGAGAAAAAAAAATTAAATTTCTGAGAAACACAACATCACTTCATTCAGTTAACTTTTTAACCCAAAGTTACAAAGTGTATAAACATTTATGTAACAATTGTTCTTGATTAATAATGTGCGTGACTGTACACGAATATTAAATTCAGGTAATCCACGTGTTGGACAATATTTTACGTAGCTTTACACATCCTAGGAAAAAAGTAATGAATAATTCAGCATCTGTATCTAACATAAGTGAGCGCGTGTCTTCATGTGTTCATGAATGAGACCTTAGCTCCTTACCCCACATTTCTTTTGTTATTATCGACGTGTTCGACAAATCAGCCATTGCAGGCATTTTCTTTTTAGGAGAGAAGTGAGTGGGTGTTACGCACTGTGATGTAGCCTATCATAAACACAATATCTTAAGTAATTATTCTTCTGTCCTTATATACATACTGTTCAGGTTTGTGCTCATGAAAAATAACCACACGGTTTAATTTTCTCTCTTTAAACCAGTGTAGCTTGGAGTACTAGTACCACGTCATTGCAATAATAAACACTTTAATGCTATTACTGACATAGGTGCCATATTTATTGAATACAATAACAACCTGTTTATAATGGTAGGAGTACACAACAGCATTAGTCTAAAACAACGAAAATATACTCACAATGCCGGAGACAGTGATCTCGCCGTTGGTAGAGAGAGGCAAGAGGTCTGTGAGAATGCATCCTTCTAGTGCAGCTATGAGATCAAACGGATTGCACACTTCATCTTCAACCAGCCACCACTGTTCTGTGTATGTCCCCATAATAATCCACTGGTACTTCCTCCCATACATCCCAGATCTGCAGAAAACAAGGAACCGAATTAGCAATTCAATTGTTGACATTTTGCATTACTGTGGTAGCATGTTATGAATAACAGAAACATGGGTGATGAACGCAAGTGTTTTGATTCTTATTTATAGGTATACTTGGCAAGAAGTTGCTGTGTATGGGGAAGGAGGGTAAGAATGCGCATGCTCTAAATGTTATTTATTTGTGTCAGGATTAGATACTCTATTAGTTTTATTGCCAAAACATTTAAATGATAGTATATAACAAAGAAAATAATTGAATCTCTGTAGCTATAAAATAATACTAGGAGTACTATTAACAAAACCAATATGGACATTATTTGAAAGGTATCAGTATTTTGACTGTGCGAAGGTAGTATAATAATTTCTTGTACGAGATATTTACTTGAAACTAACACATAGTATGAACTGGTGCATAATGATCAGGGTTCAAATGATACTTAACGTATCCCCATAAACATTGCCCTAATAATTTACAAATGCAAAATGCTGCAAATGCATACCCTTGGACAACATTGCTCGCCAACTAGTACATGCACAAGAGTATACATTCCCAAATATTGCCTTACATAAATTGTTTTATAAACATTTCCAAAAGTTACCTTACATAAACCATCCTTTAAAATTACATACACTTTACACACACACGGCTTGTGTGAAAAAACAATTAAACCATTACCAATTGACCATAATAGTTGGCTATACTATGAATGGTGGGACCTAAAGTACTTACAACACTGTAAGTTGCCATTGGGGTTGTCATCTCAAAATAATTTGAGATCACCTTGTGGTTTACCGGGAAACATGAGAGTCAATTGAGAAATTCAATGCTATGCCAGCATGTTGGCATGGTAGCTGAGTGGCAGAGCTACCGGCTAGAGATCGGGAGATCCGTGGTTCAAATCCCGGCTATGGTATTGAATTTTTCAGTCTGATTCTACCTATCCAACTCCTGCCTACACACGGTTGTGTGAAAAACCAATTAAACTAACACACTTTATATGATTGAAATAATCACAGTAATGAAATGAACATAGCTTATTCAAAACAAATGAAAAAACATGTAAGGTAAGCAAAAAAAAAAAAAAAGAATCTCACAACCACTCATCACGACCACCTCTTAGAAGAATGTTCATGTCAGCAGCTTTTGCAATGGTCACGCATTAGCCAATCTGATGCTGGAGTGTCCATGTACTTCTCTCCACAAAATGGACAACCTGTTTGAGCCTTTTCAGCTATTGCTCACACCTCTTTTTCTTCGGGTCTTCCATTTGTGATCCACCTTTCTGGGTGCCTGGTCCTCTCTTGGATCTTTCTTAAACGGCACATTGTTAATAAATGAGACTGTTTCTCTCTGCGTTTTTCTTCTCCCCAGTTCTCTGTAGCTTAGGAGAAGGAGAATGAATATTCCTTGGGGACATATTCGGAGGTCCTGAATTCTGGTTTGGTGTAAAGAAAGTTATTATGTTGGAAGGTCCTGGATTCTGGTTGGATTTTGAGGGAATTATCTAAGGAGGAGCAGAAAACCGACTCTTTTCATGTTTTTTTTTTTCTGTTTCAGTTGGCATTTTCGGTGCAGGACGTTTAGTAATACTATTAGTTGTAAAATTCTCATTATTAAAACACTATCTTTGTATGGGAACAAGTTTTTCAAGTTTTAACAGAAATTGAAGTAAAGTTACTCTAAGAAGTTTTTCTTACAGTATATTGATATTATCGATATTCATATTAGATAATATTAATAGAGGTTTGAAAATGTACCTAGCTTTTACATTTTCTAGCAGAAATGTACAATGTACATACCAATAGAGAAAATATTGTATTTGATCCAAAAATATTCGATACCGGGATTCCACCGAAAATACATTTTTTGGATCCTTGAATTAAAAACCAAGCATTTTTATAAAAAGGCCTGTATGTATGTCTGTTCATGTGTATACGCGAGCACGCGAGCGCGCCTTTGGATAGCATTGCTCGAAAACGAAAAGTCGGTTAAATAACAAACTCGGTATTAAGATCAGTATCTTTCAAAGGCGACACGAAGATTTTATGAAAATTCCCCCATCCCAAAATACCCTTTATATGGAACCTTTGGATTTTCTCAAAAATGTTTCTATTGATGTTTTTTAAAATATCATGTGTTTATGAAATTTTCATGACCAAAGAAAGGTATTTCTTGAATTTTCTGGAAATAACCTCTGAAGAACTGCCAAACCTTAAGAGAGGGTCTAAAAGTCACTACACAAAAATGCAGATCTCATTTAAATACACAGTTTATGTCATACACATTTTTGTAGAGTTAACCGTTTCCAAACTATTCTGTGTTATTGGTTTTAATTTTAAGTCTCTTAAACGTTTTTTAAATGGAAGTCAAATTTCCCTTCATCTCTCTTTTGTTTTACTGCTGGCCTTGCAGAGAGAACTGAATTCCAAATGTTTCACATAGTGACTAGTTTTTAAAATATTTGGCTATCGATTAGCGTAGTTTATTTCCCTCTACTTACAAGTAAGTATCTAAGTAGTAAGACAGTTACTGCTATTGTTTATCTCAAATAGCATTTTGTAGTTAAAAGAACAATATTCTAAAAATATAATTTTTTGTGGAAGAGCTACAGAAATTCATATGATTAAAAAATATATTTTTTTTAATTGTAAAATTTAGTCATTTTCAACCTATATTATTGTTTTTATAAACAATGATTACGAATTTGTCTCTTAGTTTCGAAAATAGCAAATACAGAGAAGAAATCGCAAACGAAACTTCCGCGGGCGAACCAATCGGAGAAAGTAGACAAACGACATGTTCTATGAATTAATTTACTCAGGATGGATGAATGAATATCGTAACGACGGCGTATTATATAAAGAAATCGTAAAAGAGGTTCATTACAGTTAGTTTTTCAGTCCTAGGAAAGCAAACTTTGATTTCTACTTAGCCTAATCTTTGAATTTATGTCGTAGGATAGCATACAATATTTTAAACCCAGAGAGAATAATATAGTATTTAAAATAATAGTTTTGATGTTGAGATTCCATCTTCATTCTTTCTCTTGTTGTCCTTCTACTATCATATAAGAGTTAGAATCAAGTGCGAAGTGAGTCGAACCACATCATTAGGGGTTAAAACTCCAACTTGCGAACTAGTTTAGTGGGGAAACTGCTACTGCTTAAGTCAATTGGCTTTGTATACACCATGTATCCTTTAAATACTCGTTATAAATATGACACAGAGTGGGTATAATTCTCACTACAAATCATAGTTTGAGTGAAGCTGTTCTCACTGATGAGAGAAGCTTTTGATTAATGTTCCTCTGCCTGACTAGAGTACATCACTAATGGTGCAGTTCGTCAAATCTGCTTTTACCGTGGACATGTTTGTTGTGCTGCAAGCTTTATTGACCAATTCTCAAAGCATTATCTTGACACACAGGCTTTAGTGAGAGATATGTTGATTATACGTACTCTAACGTGCATAAAAGTGGTACTCTCCCCTAAATCGCAATAGTACTTTTATCTCGTAAAGTTTCCACCTTCGGGTAATCAAACATTGAGTTCGGTCTTCTAATGGGAGCGGGGAAGAATTATTTTGTTTGTTGTTAAACTGGACGACAGCTGCGATATTTATACCAGAGCTTCTTCTTCTTCTTCTTTGCCTTCATGACCTACTGCATTAAATCTGTTTCCAATCAGAAGGTTTCTGAAACCTTTCGGCTTATAGCTTCAAAAGCATATGACAGTCTATTAAAGGTTTTAGTTTCGGTAGTGTTTAACGCCCGCTTTTACTGCTCTGGCACCGCAGGCAATGGCACTGATGATACGTGAAGATAGAGCTCCGGTGAAATGTAATGGCGGGGAAACCGGAGAACCCGGAGAAAACCCGCCCCTATGCCGCTTTGTCCACCACAAATATCATATGTGCTCGAACCCGGACCATCTAGGTGAGAGGCGAGAGGTCTCACCACTCGGCCACGGCACGGCCAGGTCTAGTTTCATAAAGGCCACGCTTTTTTACTTTCTCTATACGTACTAGGTACATGATGTATAGAGGAGGTATTGTATTGCATCCAAAATTTGATTCCAAGATTTTACCGGAAATTCTTGTTTTGTGTCTCCCTGAATAAAAATAATATAGAAAAAGGTCTTTGTGTATTGGTGTGTGGACAACATAGCTCAAAAACGAAAATACTGTTAAATACCAAATTTGGTATCTTAAAAGAAAATTTTGATTTTCCCAAAAATGGCTCTAAGGATTTTCATTATAATATGGAATATTAAAGATATTTATAAGACACACAAAATGTATATATTGAATTTTCTGGGAATATCCTCTGAAGATTACTTTATTCTGGGTGGATTTTACGGAATTTTGAATAACTGCTAAACTGTAAAAAATGGACAAAAACTTTCCAAACAAAAAATGTAGAGCACGTTAAAACATACAATTTAAGTTATATATTTTTTCTTGGAGTTGACTGTTTTTTTATATATTCATTGTTATTAGTTTGAACTCTAAAATACTTTCTTACACGGGACTTTGTCAACTCCTGGCTATACAAACAAACGCATTTCAATCACATGGCAACCAGCTGTTAAAAAATTTGACTTACACTTTAGCCTAGTGTATTCCCTTATTTCCATTCTAATTACAAGGAATCAAGTAAAAAGACCATTTCTGCTAAATTTTTCTCGATTAACATAAAAGAAATCGAATAATAAGCTTTTAACAATAATTTGTTGCAGAGATTTGAATGAAACACATCAGATTATTTTGTGTGCAGACCAGCTCATTTGGTGTCTATCTATAATGTTAATAATACACAAATCCGAGGCTTATATAATTTATAATATTTTATAGAGCAATAGTGGCGAAATAAGCAATAGTTGTAATAAATAACATCTACATATTAAAATCGAGGCATAAGGTAAATTGCACGAATTATGATTGTGTTACTACAGAATCATTAGCGGACCAATTTAAGTGTTCAACAGTTAGATGGAAAATCAGAATTATCAGGGCAACTAGTTGTTTCGATGAAGTCAATAAACTAGAACACGATTAGCTTCAAGTACAGGCAGTTCCTTAGAATATGTACATTCAGGTATCTGAAGGTTGTTGAAAATGCACGTAGACAACTTCTGGGAATTGGAATGGAAAAGAGAATACTTAACAAAAATCTGATGTGTTCCTTCACATTACATTTGCTATATTTCTGTAACAAATTACTATTAAAATGCTTATTTTTCTATCTACTTAATGCAGTCGAGAAAAACATTAGCAGAAATGTTCTTATTATTCTATTCCTGATAATAGAAAGAAAATAAGGGAGCACACTAGACTAAACCGGCAGTCAACTGTTTTAGATTGTGGGATTGAAACCCGTTTTTTTTAACATTGTCAGTAGTTAACAAGTTCCCGTATGAGATAAGTTTTAAGTATTTTAAAACTGAAACCAATAACAAGAACTATCTAGGAAAACGGTCAACTCCACCAAAAAATGTATGTGATATTAACTGTGTTGGTTTAATTGTTTTTTCACACCAGGAATTGGATAGGTTGAGTCAGATTGAAAAATTCTGTCATAGCCGGGATTTGAACTACGGATCTCCCGGTATCTAGCCAGTTGCTCTTCCACTGAACTACAATGGCAACATGCCGGCATATGAATCCTGGGACTTAAAGTACTTACAACATTGTAAACACCATTGGAGTTGTTACCTCAAAATAATTTGAGATGACCCTGTGGTTAACCGGGAAATATACGAGTCAGTTGAGAAATTCAATGATTGCCATGGTAGCTCAGTGGTAGAGCCACCGGCTAGAGACCGGGAGATCCGTGGTTCAAATTGCGGCTATGGTATTGTATTTTTCAATCTGACTCTACTTATCCAATTAACTGTGTGTTTAAACGAGATATACATTATTTGTGCCAAAGTTTATGTTCTATCTCTTACGGTTTACAGTTATGCAGAAGTCATCCAGATTGAAGAGGTCTACAGAGGCTATTCCCAAATATACATTCTATTTGCTATGTAAAATATTTAATACGAATGGTGTTTTGGTAAAAATCGTTAGAGCCATTTTTGAGAAATTTAAAATTATTCGAAATGTATCCATGTAAAGGGTAGTTGGGGCGGGGTGGTGGGGAACGTTCTTGAAAGCCTTTGCGTCGCATCCTTGGAAGATATTAAATTTAAATGTCAAGTTTGGTATTTAACGGATTTTTCCTTCTTGATTTATGTCGTCAACAGACACATACGGACCTTATTCTAAAAATGCTTTTTTTTTGGATTCACAGGGTCTCAAAACATGTATATCAGGTGAAATATTGGTATCGAATTTTGGGTGGAATAAAATGCATTCTCTATACACTATGTAGATACAGGTACGTGTAGAAAAAGTAATCAGTCAGTCAGAGGGTAAAATGTCTCAGATGCTATATGAGCAAGATTTGTATGTTATAGAAAGTAGGAACTTTGGTGGTTAGTTACGACGTAGGCAGGACTTAGGTTAATACAAGGGCATTTATTTCGATAATGTAATTACTTCTACTGCGTCTTCTTCTGCGTATTCTCTTATTCTTATTGCAGTTGTTACAAGTTAGCGCTTAAGGAGACGCACATTCATCACGGACTTGACGCAAAAGTGATTCGTTGTATAGTGCTTTAACGAGTCAGGGTAACTAAAGCTTGTTACCTTTAGTACGGAAACAAGTTTTGCCTAAAACATTAAGTTCTTAATGCTCTAGAATTTTGCAGATTATAGCAGATCATTACAATTTATCGTGTTCAGATTCAGGAGCAGTTGATTATTTATCCTTTGAAGAAAACGCCAACTCGGAATAGATGATGTATTGGTCTTCATTAATTGCTCTCAATAAATGTATTTGGTTATGTCCATTTTCACCCCACGCACGCATAACTAGGGAGAAAGATCACACATCAGTGTATTAGGCAGGGGACAGACAACTCTACCCTTCGGCAGTTTAGCGATATTATGGGAGGTATCCTGCCAATCCAGTGGCTAGAGGTATACTGCAGCCAAGCCATCCAGCTTGCCCCGGTGTTTGTGCTTGAATGCAGACTGTGCGTGCTGCGCAGTGGGAGCGGTTGGTTCGTCCTAAGCAGCAGTAGCAGTCAGTGCATCAGCGTCGTTTATAATTGAGGAGCTCTAGTTAAAGCGAAAGACGCCCACGTTCAAATTAATTCACTTCTGAATGGGAAGCTGTGGAATTCCTCATGGAAAGTAGCGGTGGTGCTATTTGTATAATTTGTCACAAAACGTTATAAGTGCTGAAGCATTAAATCTTCAGAGTTATTTTTATAAAATGCATGCTAATGATTATTCACCTGCTGAAAATAAATTCACTACAAAGTTTATGTTCGTTTAATCCAAAAGTCCTCCAACGTGTTTGCTGTATAGTGAGTTTAATTTTATTATTTTTTGTGTATACACATGTTTCAGAATCAAAATGGTGCCAATTTCTGCTGACAGAGAACTTTTTCGTACTTATAGTAAACGTTATTGTATGTATGTGCTGTAATTGTGTTGTATTGACTAAAAACTATAATTGATTTGTATTGGGTTGTTTTAACTATAATTTAACATCAAGCAGTAAAGGAATAGTAAACCATATACCAGGTAGTCCAACTGGTTCGCATTTGATATGTGCGGATATTCCTTCGTATGTTAAAAGAGTTTCAGATCTTGCTTATCAGTGGAGACGGTAAGCGGATAGCGCTCATCGAGAAGGATAAAACGAAGGTCCACTCGCCAGTTCTCCATTGGCTTGAAATAGCCCCGTTGAGTTCTCTAACTCTTTTAGGCACTAAGGGATTATCTGAACACGTCAAGTACAGGGCAGTTGAGCCACCTGGTTTTTGCGGATGATTAGGTCTTGTTGGTCAGTCAAGAAGACAGTTTTCGAATGGTGAGATTTGCTCTTAAGTTGCAACAATTTCCATTGCCATATTTTCGTATACATATTTCTGAAAATTGTATTGCAACTGCATTTCTATTGTGTTACTATGAATATCAAATTAATATCAATTAGATAAATACTTTGTATGATATAAATTATTTCATAAATAGTATAATGTAAACATTTTACCTAATCAAAGTGTTTCATCCACCTCAAAATTTGAAAGAAAATTGTTATTTGTTAAACTGGAGCTGTGAACCACACAGCTAAACGGGGATATTTCAGCATCTTTGATTTCTTAATTTTGATATATTTAAACGATTTAGAAATGTTCATATCTAAAATGATCATTTTTTTCGTTTTTGTTTTGTTTTTGTTGTTTTCTTTTTGTAGTATAAGCTCACCATATATTTAAAATAGGAATAGATGTAGATAAACGGTCCTATTTTACATAAACTACATGTACCATAATTATTGCTGTACAAACTGGAACTGTGATATAATAGTTCTGTCGACTGTAATATTGCAATAGATTCTTCTGCCATTGTGATACATTTTAGTAGTTTTTACAAACAAAATCAGAGACGCGTGGAATATTTTGAAGGTGTAAAAATGTATTTTTAGAAATGTAGTTTTGAGAAAAACGATTTTTTGTATAAATTGTCTGCTAGGAAACAGGTGTATTTCACGATCTTTGAGTGACTGTAGAGTCCAAAGTAAGAGTGAACGCTAAATGTTAATTCTCTATGGATGCTAAACAATTCTAACGGCTATTAGTTATAAAAACGATTTCCGAATTGTAGTGAAAACTGTATACCGTGTCCATAAGGTCAATAAGGAATGTTTAAAAGTAGTTAATTTGATAGAACAAACCCACTCATCTTTGAAGCAAACAATGGCTCAAAATACTAGGACACACCAAATACTAGGACACACCAAATACTAGGACACACCAAATACTAGGACACACCAAATACTAGGACACACCAAATACTAGGACACACCAAATACTAGGACACACCAAATACTAGGACACACCAAATACTAGGACACACCAAATACTAGGACACACCAAAATACTAGGACACACCAAATACTAGGACACACCGAATACTAGGACACACCAAATACTAGGACACACCAAATACTAGGACACACCAAATACTAGGACACACCAAATACTAGGACACACCAAATACTAGGACACACCAAATACTAGGACACACCAAATACTAGGACACACCAAATACTAGGACACACCAAATACTAGGACACACCAAATACTAGGATACACCAAATACTAGGACACACCAAAATACTAGGACACACCAAAATACTAGGACACACCAAAATACTAGGACACACCAAAATACTAGGACACACCAAATACTAGGACATACCAAATACTAGGACACACCAAAATACTAGGACACACCAAATACTAGGACACACCAAATACTAGGACACACCAAATACTAGGACACACCAAATACTAGGACACACCAAAATACTAGGACACACCAAATACTAGGACACACCAAATACTAGGACACACCAAAATACTAGGACACACCAAATACTAGGACACACCAAATACTAGGACACACCAAATACGAAGTAGCACGATGTATCCTATAAAGAGTACTGACCTTGATTCCTGGGGTAACGTATTTTTAATTTCTCTACACGTACTATGAACATAGTGTAAGGTATTGCATTTCATCCAAAAGCTCTATACCGAGATTTCACCATTTATTATCCCTTCCGTAGGTGTTTTTTTTTTTTTTCTTTTCAATTCAATAGGTGTGGACCACAATTGACCTGGAAATTCTGCCAACATTAAATAAAGAAAACTATCGGCAACACTTTATTTTATCGGTAACACTATATAGTCATGCAAATACTGCTTGAGCGCATTCTCCAAGTCTTTTAGCATTAAAACTGTTCGATATTTCCAGCATGCATCTATGCTTATGAACATTCTGTATAACATTTCTTATCGTCTGTTGAGCATGTGAGTAGTCTGTGTCTAAAAACGTATTGCATTTGTATTTGTTTCTTAATAAGAAAAGAGGGCGACAGAGTAAGTTAAGGGAAAAACCAGTGAAAATTTCAAACTCAATATTTCTGAAGCAATTACGTTCTTTTTTAACACTTGCCTTTATTATTATGTGTTGGTAATTCTGACATTTTTAGACTAATGAATTAAGTATTTTTTGAGAAAAATATTTGTTTCTTAACTACTCAACAGAAATGTTCTTTGCGCTTCAATTCTAAAAATTTGTAACAAAACTTAATATTTAGGTTCCAGTTGTCTGATGAGTTTCAACTTAATTAAATATTACTATAGGAAAATGTATGATATATTATTTGTTAATACTTTTGCGTTATTTTTGCGGATTAATTAATTTTAAGATAAATTAATAGAAAAATCAAACCGATTGATTAAAATGTGCACCGCAAGGAGCATCTCGAACAATAGCATGCGTTGTAAAATGCATTCACAGATATACACTCCTTTTAATACTGTAAGCGTCCATTGTTATCATTAAAACTTAGATTTGACTTTTCATGACATGACAATTGTTTAAATTGCAAGCGATTGAAAATTGCTTTGGAGTATTAAAGGACCACGTAAATGAATGTGATAAAATCCAAAAATTAACATATTCAAGAATTTTGGTCATTTTTTTTACAGGTTGATGTCCTTAAACCTTCCCTTCCATTCTTCGTTAGCCAATGATTTAATCGAACACATACATAATGACTATCTGATGCTATGCTGATTGGTGTGTTTACAAAGAGGCAAAGCACTCAGACTGCTGTTGACCAAGAATACCAATCACTGAAGCCACATAGGGTATCAATCTCACGGTTAAAAAAAAAAATACAAAGTGCTCCTTTACGAGCAAGGTGTAAGTGGCTGTAGGTAATGTACACGTTTTGCGTACTGGTTTTCGTGGGTCCAAATTTTGGCAATAACTAATCATTTTTATGCCAAAAAATACCTACACCGTATGCTTACATTTATGTAATACAGATTTTCCACATTATTGTGGATCTATCTATATCATAGCCAAAGCTTCTTCTTTTGACATACTTTTGCTTCTTTTCTTTTTCCTCATATTCTCTCTTCTACTTCGGCAAGAAGTGGTCTTTTCTACTGTGACTCTTGTGTTACCTTACAACGACTACATTAGCAATGAGATTTCTGATAAATTTACTGCTGTTCTCGCGCTGGCTTCAAAGGACTTGAGCAATTTGCAGTGTTCCACAGTCAATGGCGTGGAGGTGGGTACAGCATCACAGGACTCTACGCCAGCAGGGCAGAGAGCATTTATGATATTCCACAGTCAAGGGTGCGGAAGTGAGTGCAGATTCACAGGGCTATACGGCCACCTGGACAGGTAGCATTTATGATATTTCACAGTCAAAGGTGAGGAAGTGAGTGCAGCTTCACAGGGCTATACGGCCACCTGGACAGGTAACATTTATGATATTTCACAGTCAAGGGTGAGGAAGTGAGTGCAGCTTCACAGGGCTGTACGGCCACCTGGGCAGGTAGCATTTATGATATTCCACAGTCAAGGGTGAGGAAGTGAGTGCAGCTTCACAGGGCTATACGGCCACCTGGACAGGTAGCATTTATGATATTTCACAGTCAAAGGTGAGGAAGTGAGTGCAGCTTCACAGGGCTATACGGCCACCTGGACAGGTAACATTTATGATATTTCACAGTCAAGGGTGAGGAAGTGAGTGCAGCTTCACAGGGCTGTACGGCCACCTGGGCAGGTAGCATTTATGATATTCCACAGTCAAGGGTGAGGAAGTGAGTGCAGCTTCACAGGGCTATACGGCCACCTGGGCAGGTAGCATTTATGATATTCCACAGTCAAGGGTGAGGAAGTGAGTGCAGCTTCACAGGGCTATACGGCCACCTGGACAGGTAGCATTTGTGATATTCCACAGTCAAGAGTGAGGAAGTGAGTGCAGCTTCACAGGGCTATACGGCCACCTGGGCAGGTAGCATTTATGATACTCTACAGTCAAGGGTGAGGAAGTGAGTGCAGATTCACAGGGCTATACCGCCACCTGGACAGGTAGCATTTATGATATTTCACAGTCCAGGGTGAGGAAATGAGTGCAGCTTCACAGGGCTGTACGGCCACCTGGGCAGGTAGCATATATGATATTCCACAGTCAAGGGTGAGGAAGTGAGTGCAGATTCACAGGGCTATACCGCCACCTGGACAGGTAGCATTTATGATATTCCACAGTCAAGAGTGAGGAAGAAAGTGCAGATTCACAGGGCTATACCGCCACCTGGACAGGTAGCATTTATGATATTCCACAGTCAAGAGCGAGGAAGAAAGTGCAGATTCACAGGGCTATACGGCCACCTGGGCAGGTAGCATTTATGATATTCCACAGTCAAGAGTGAGGAAGAAAGTGCAGCTTCACAGGTCTATACGGCCACCTGGACAGGTAGCATTTATGATATTCCACAGTCAAGAGTGAGGAAGAAAGTGCAGCTTCACAGGTCTATACGGCCACCTGGACAGGTAGCATTTATGATATTCCACAGTCAAGAGTGAGGAAGAAAGTGCAGCTTCACAGGTCTATACGGCCACCTGGACAGGTAGCATTTATGATATTTCACAGTCAAGGGTGAGGAAGTGAGTGCAGCTTCACAGGGCTATACGGCCACCTGGGCAGGTAGCATTTATGATATTTCACAGTCCAGGGTGAGGAAATGAGTGCAGATTCACAGGGCTATACGGCCACCTGGACAGGTAACATTTATGATATTCCACAGTCAAGAGTGAGGAAGTGAGTGCAGCTTCACAGGGCTATACGGCCACCTGGGCAGGTAGCATTTATGATACTCTACAGTCAAGGGTGAGGAAGTGAGTGCAGATTCACAGGGCTATACCGCCACCTGGACAGGTAGCATTTATGATATTCCACAGTCAAGAGCGAGGAAGAAAGAGCAGCTTCACAGGGCTATACCGCCACCTGGGCAGGTAGCATTTATGATATTCCACAGTCAAGGGTGAGGAAGTGAGTGCAGCTTCACAGGGCTATACGGCCAGCAGGGCAGTAGCATTTATGATATTTCACAGTCCAGGGTGAGGAAGTGAGTGCAGCTTCACAGGGCTATACGGCCACCTGGACAGGTAGCATTTATGATATTTCACAGTCCAGGGTGAGGAAATGAGTGCAGCTTCACAGGGCTGTACGGCCACCTGGGCAGGTAGCATATATGATATTCCACAGTCAAGGGTGAGGAAGTGAGTGCAGATTCACAGGGCTATACCGCCACCTGGACAGGTAGCATTTATGATATTCCACAGTCAAGAGTGAGGAAGAAAGTGCAGCTTCACAGGTCTATACGCCCACCTGGACAGGTAGCATTTATGGTATTCCACAGTCAAGAGTGAGGAAGAAAGTGCAGCTTCACAGGTCTATACGGCCACCTGGACAGGTAGCATTTATGATATTCCACAGTCAAGAGTGAGGAAGAAAGTGCAGCTTCACAGGTCTATACGGCCACCTGGACAGGTAGCATTTATGATATTCCACAGTCAAGAGTGAGGAAGAAAGTGCAGCTTCACAGGTCTATACGCCCACCTGGACAGGTAGCATTTATGATATTCCACAGTCAAGAGTGAGGAAGAAAGTGCAGCTTCACAGGTCTATACGGCCACCTGGACAGGTAGCATTTATGATATTTCACAGTCAAGGGTGAGGAAGTGAGTGCAGCTTCACAGGGCTGTACGGCCACCTGGGCAGGTAGCATTTATGATATTCCACAGTCAAGGGTGAGGAAGTGAGTGCAGCTTCACAGGGCTATACGGCCACCTGGACAGGTAGCATTTATGATATTTCACAGTCCAGGGTGAGGAAATGAGTGCAGATTCACAGGGCTATACGGCCACCTGGACAGGTAACATTTATGATATTTCACAGTCAAGGGTGAGGAAGTGAGTGCAGCTTCACAGGGCTGTACGGCCACCTGGGCAGGTAGCATTTATGATATTCCACAGTCAAGGGTGAGGAAGTGAGTGCAGCTTCACAGGGCTATACGGCCTCCTGGACAGGTAGCATTTATGATATTTCACAGTCAAGGGTGAGGAAGTGAGTGCAGCTTCACAGGGCTATACGGCCTCCTGGACAGGTAGCATTTATGATATTTCACAGTCAAGGGTGAGGAAGTGAGTGCAGCTTCACAGGGCTGTACGGCCACCTGGGCAGGTAGCATTTATGATATTCCACAGTCAAGGGTGAGGAAGTGAGTGCAGCTTCACAGGGCTATACGGCCACCTGGGCAGGTAGCATTTATGATATTCCACAGTCAAGGGTGAGGAAGTGAGTGCAGCTTCACAGGGCTATACGGCCACCTGGGCAGGTAGCATTTATGATATTCCACAGTCAAGGGTGAGGAAGTGAGTGCAGCTTCACAGGGCTATACGGCCTCCTGGACAGGTAGCATTTATGATATTTCACAGTCAAGGGTGAGGAAATGAGTGCAGCTTCACAGGGCTGTACGGCCAGCAGGGCAGGAGTAATTTGTGGCGTTCCACGGTCAACAGCGAGGGGATGAGAGCAGCTTCACTGTGGTGTTCCACAGTCAACGGCGAAGATGTGGATGCAGCTTCACCGTGAAAAGGGACATGTTGCTATCAAAAAAGTACTTTCCGCTCACATACTGTTAACTTCTATAGCATTTTTGCTTCCATCTGCCTGAGGGTGTTACCCTGATTGTATTTTAACCTACCATCAGGATAACCATTCGGCACACGTCGGCCAAAGTTCAAAGTGGCCATCGGAGGACATGAACATCTTAGAGCAGATCCGAATTCAATAGATTGGAAATCGATAGAATATGTTTTGGCGAAAGTAAAGAAGAGACTTTCTCGAGCTGTTAGATTAACTAATGCTGTAGAGTCCTGGAGTGTGTATTTCCATTTATGCATCACTAGCAGAGGACACTAATTATTTTAAAACACCAGTGCATTTCATGCCCCCTAGATTGGGGATAGTTATAGAAAATAATGGGAATCACGTTGGAACTTGGATTTTTGTGAATTTCTATCTTGTTTTATAAAGTTTTGGTCACATTTTAAAGAACCGAAATTCAGGTGACTATGGTTTTCCTTTCTTTTGTTTTCGTTTTTCTTTTTTCCTTTCTATTTTTTGTGAGAACAACAGATAAATAGCCATTGAATTAATATAGTATTATGAAAATAAGTCTGCATAAATAAAAAACAGTAGTATGAATTAGGTATTAATGAAAAGTACATACGGATGATTGGATTCGAACCTACTGCCTAGATAGCTCACTGCATTTCAAACTAAGAAGTTTGGCACTGAGCCATTTTTACAGGAGCCATGTTTTGTTGTGTTTGTTTAAGAAGGCATCGAAAAGTTTAAATCATGAAGTTCTTTCTTCTTATTTTTTATTTGAACATTGAATTATGCACTTTTTTTGCTAAAACAGTTTTTTTTTAATTACTTGCGAGCTGTTACTCTATAATATAATACACTACAATAAACTGTGACTCAGCTCTGATTTGCAGAAAAAGTATGTGCAGTGTGAACCTGGTGAAGTTCGTGTGATTCCGTGAGACCGAAAACATACTTTGAAAGTTTACAGCACTGAAACATTTTTTCCATGACTGTAGATACGGGCTGCCGTTATTCTGATCACGTCATTGGACCACAGCTTCTTATCCTTGAGTGCATGATGATGCTCATAAGACATTTCTGGATTAAGTATTATCAATTTTTTAGAACAAGTACCGCTTGATATTCGGACTCGACTTTATTTTCAATTCAATTGAGCTTGTGCACATTATGCTATAAACGTACAGGAGTATCGAAACCACTGAACCGAAAGATGCAGACCTACCGTGCTCTGGTCATATCCTTCTCCGAATGTCAATTCCAAGGATTCTTTTTCTGTGTTGTTATCTTCAGACTATGGTGTGCTAGTCACCGATTGATTCTGAAGAGGCACACTCGTTAGTTGCATTATTGCAGCCAATGATGAGATTCATAGCGACCCGGTACGTCTCACCAGAATTCAGGAATCATTACTGCGTAGATGTAGTCTACACATTGATGATAGAGGTTGCTATTTTGAGCAATTCTTTTGAAACTGTGCCTTTGTTTTTCTTTCATTCTTCGGCTTACCCTCCTCGTATTGAAGGACTAACTAGGGCTTAAAAGCCAATGCCTAGGGGTGAGAAGTCTAACGGGAAGCCAATGGCAAGAAACCATAGAACGGAGAACCTGTTACGAGGGGAACATGAAGGAAGGGAGCATGAACATGAAGAAGTAAATGATATGAAATGTAATCTAAATTGTTGACTGGAAAGGTGATGATGGAGCAATTGGTGGTATGAGTGGCGGGGGAAACCAGAGGACCCTGAAACAACTCGCCCAGACACCGCTTCGTTCAGTTCAAATCCCACATGCGGGCGCTTGGGATCGATGGGAGACGAGCGGTGGAACCATTCAACCACGGCGCTGTCAGGGTTTGTAAAAATTAATTAACACTTAAGTCTGAAAGAATTTTATAAATTTACATTCTTATTAGTCGATCATTGTACCAGTTCATGCAATATTGTTGTACGCATTTAGCTATCAGTATATATTATTTAGGTCACAACATTGAGAATTGCAAGTTAAAAAAAATTAAAATAAAAAAAAAATGAACAGTGGTTACGTTTAAAATTGCTTTTATATAACATTCTTTTTGTAAGCCAAAATAAGTTGTATTGAGAATGCACATTGTAAACAAGAGAGAAAAACACGCAGCTTTGGTTTTGGACACGAAATATAGGTGCTGTTCATTTACACCTATCTGATAATATTTCCATTGGGCTAAAGACGCAGGCTGCGAAGACATCCACTTTTGTTCTTATCGCACATAACAGTTGAAGTGCAATGATCAGTGGCCTGCAAACTCTCTAGTAACTTTAAAGCATGTCTCAAAAATTTGCTTCCATAAACCACAGGCTTTCTCACTCATATTGACTGTCAAATCATCTATTATTAGTACAATTCTGAAGTGTTATTCTTTTCATCCGATATATTTTATGTATTGCTGATATTGCAAATTAAATTGACTATTTGTCAGCCACTACTACTTGGAATAGTACTAATAGGTCTTTGCTATTGTTGACTTGCGTGGCATAATGAAGCAATTATGTAATATATTGAATACGGCAATAACCTACTTGTATTATATAAATACAATGCAAATAACTTGATATTTAGTAGAGAATGACACACCTACAACACAAATGGGTCTCACTTTGTCCGCTTACTAATGTTATTGACATAAATGAAGCATACATTTGAGTGTTTAAATATGTTTTGAACGGCACTGCGTTGTGTCTGTTGCGTTTACATACATCACCCGCCGACTGTATCCACGTGACTCACAGAGAGGAAACGAAAGACTAATTCAGTCCGAAACTTTCCTTTGCACAATGAAGAGCTCAAATATTTATTTAATGTATCAAGCAAGGGGGGAATTTGCTGCGAGGGATCTGAACCATCAGCGATTTCTAAGTAATCATCTAATCCCAAAAGACGAACATTCACAGTAGTGTACCAAAGGATACTCGGTTCTCTTAATTCCAGATTTGAAGTATTTTAAGCGTTGAGCTTTAAGTTTTCAATTTCTAACCTTTGTAAGAGTAATGAGGGCGAGTTTTTAGTTTAATAAGCAGAAGTGCAAATGCCTGCGTGTTGGTTTGAGTTCTGTATTTGTTCAGTAAAACCAAAATTAAATATAGCATGGGTAATAAATATGACAGTGTTCAATATTTATGAGTTGAATCATAAAAATACTGTGAATTCTAATCAGATAATATTGTATGAAAACAAAAATTTAAGGTTTCTTAGGGCTAATTGTCAATGCGATCAGCAGTCTTCTTTCACATCACACCACCTATAATCGGGCAGGGCAAATGTCAGAGGAGAGTCAACCGTGCAATCTTTTACGAAAGAACGGAACGTCGAGCGTTTGTCAAGGATTAATAGCTATTATATAAATGTGAATTTTTCCTCCAGAACATACCGTTAGAAAATAGCGACAAAAACTGCAAACACTGGTCCATCACATGGACCTCAAACGCTGATACAGATATTTACACTTATTCACCTTGTATTCTTAAATACGCACCTATAAGCTTCACAGAAGACACGGCGAGCCCAAGATTCGTTGAAGTTTCCCAGGATAATTCTGACGTCCTTCTCTTTGAGCTTGTTCATCGCCGTCTCCACTTCATTAGTGAAGCTCTGGGTCTCCACTATCTGGAAGCCGAACATATCCAAATCGGCCACCAGTCTGTTGTGAGCCTGCAAGAAGAAAACCCAATTATTATAATTAGTATAAAATAATTTAGCTTTATACTATTAAAAGAATAAGTGGCAGAAAATATGAAATATTGTAATAAAACTCTTCTCTAATAAAGCAATAAACAAGTATTTATTTCTCCCATTGATTGCAATGAAAATCTTTTTGCAAATAACTATCTCTATCCGGCTTCCCCCACAATTCTACAGATAGTTTCATTTCGAGTTCGCTGTGCTGGCTACTATTACTGCACGATACCAATTTCATCAAAACTGACTCAACTGCTGCACAACACGCATTGCCTGTTGAAACTGAACTTTCTGTGGGGTTTGTTCTCTCACTTAATATCCACCAATGACGTGGCAAGAAACATCCAGAGGCACCACACCTGCAAACAACCTTAGATGTCACAAACTCGCGCAGGTGTAACAATGCGTGTATTCAATGTTAAAACCTACGACAGCACACGTGTCCACTAACAGGTGTCAAAGTAGTTGCCGACGGTATGTTTCATTTCACGCAGGTGTAACAATGTACGACAACAATAAGTGATTACTTCAGAAACAAGCCTCTTACAAACGTACGACGATTACGGTCGCAATATGTCTGAGGTGCGTATTTAGAATGCAAACTTCATTTCAGTGTTGCTTGGAATAGGAAAATATAAAGTGCAATTCATTCTTAATTTTCTCTGTTACTTTGAAGAAGGTATTGGCTTGAGGCGAAGCACTAAAGGTGGGATTACACATAGGAAGCAACGAGCAACATGTTGCATGCAGCATTGCTACATGAAGCAGTTTTCATGTTGCAGATGTTTACACAGGCAACGGACATTTAACAGCTGCATGCAGGAAACTTTCTTTGAAACTTGAGTGGGGGGGATGTTGGTGTATGCAACAAAACTAATTACTGAAGCAAATTTTGCAGTGTATCTAGTAGGCTATGGATCAATAATGCATATTGCCGAAGAAGAAAGTAAACTAGTTTTCTGCATATAAGTAGGATATAAGAGAAACTACGAAAAAATATTCGAATTAATAGTAAAGTATTGCAGAAATGAAAAGTTGTATAATTTAAAAACCCAAATAAAAAAAATAGAGTGAAAACATATTCTATCTCATCTAGGTGAAAAATATAGTTTTAGTGCTGAGGAAGTTCTAAGAAATTCATTCCACCGCGAGCATAAGATAATATTGAAATAACAGCGCCAATGCCGAAACAGATGGTAGAGTCACATTTTTGTTCAGTTGACGAACATCGTACTGCACTTCTATTGGCATTTTCTGGGACTATGCGTTTTCATAGCCATTATTGAAAAAATCTGTGTTTTAGTCGCTGTTGTGAATCTAGAATAAAATTATATTGTTGGAATTTAGGACAAATTCTTCAACTAAGTTTTACTCCTTTCGCATACAACATTTGCTGCAAACTAGCAACACTCAACACAATTTTTTTCCTGGGTTTTGCATGCAACGTGTTGCACATTGTTGCCTTGGTTTAATCCCAAAAATATAATACAAGTAACAAACATGCAATTATTTTTGATCATATAAGGTTATAAACCATTCTTGTGCGAAAAATACGTAAACAGTTTCCTAAGCTAATTGTTTGATAAGCTATTTTATTTGCGTAACAGAGTGATGCTGTTGTCTCCTTAGCGCGATGGTAGCGCGGCTGCTTGTCAAGCGGTAGACCTTGGTTCGATTCCCGGTACGGGGTGCACTCAGCCTCGTGAGGAGCTCCTCGATTGAGAAGCAGCCGGGAGGGACTTAAGGCCCTGATCACGTCTCACCCTCCAGAAGCCGAGATGGAGATGCAGCGGCCGGGCCGGGCGGTTGGCTATGCTCCCTGTGGACTGTCGTGCCATCGAGCTGAGTTAACGGAGTAATGCAGTATTTGGAGGCATTAGAAAAGGTTCGTCCTTTTTATACTTTTGCAGTAGTATAGTTTATACCTTACCTCTGATAAACATTCTACCTTCAACCTAAGGAACGTGCTCCATTTGGGATGATTCCACAGTCATTTTGTGATAAAGCTCCTAGATTTACTTTACTACCATTCCAGCCTCGAAATCTTGACCACAACACTCTGGCATACCGGATGACAACAAAAGTAATCAATTATCGGCATTCATGTAAATTGCGCAGTGATTTCCTTCGACATAATGGTAGTAGCGATAAATGTAGGAAGCACATCATTAGGATGGACCAAATCTCACTGCATTTCAGTGTTTGGGCAGTATTATAGAGCTGCATACTGTCTAATATGTGTGCAGCATTTACTTATTGTGTGAGCGTTTTAAAGTACGTAAGCTTTAATTTATGCAAATACAAATTATTACGCCGACGCTGCTCTGACGATTCAGTTTGGATACCACGTGGTAAATATCTTTGCATCTATCTTTAGAGAGATATATTTTAATTAATAGTGGTGTACTTTCCACTTGTTGTTTGGGCTATATTTTATTACGTTAGCTTTAAGTTTAAGTAAATACATAATAGATCACGATTTCCCAATTGTTTTGGAACATTAGCGGGAATGAGACTTCCAGTTTTCTTAATAGGCGTGTTTCTACAATATTAATATGTACTTTGTATTGTTCTGTACTGTTTTAACAGGCCGTTTCACCATCAACCACACAAAGCAAGAACATAGAAATTGCAATCTGCTGTATTTGATACTGCAGCATTGAGAACGGAGGAAAATCAAAATACGCATTCAAAGAGTAGAGTTTGCAACTACTCGCTTCGGGTGATTAACAGCATAGAACACGACAACCAACGTCATTGTCATCAGAGTTACAGAATACCGAATATCGCCTAAGTTGTTTAAGATTCATTTTTGGCTGTAAGATTAACTGTAACAATTCTCCTAATCAGAAATCTATAGAATAGCCGTGATTATCTGCACTTTGGCAATGTTACGAAAGAAACTGCATTCATTTGTTAAAAGCTTTCAACAGAAGTCGTTTCTCACCGCTTACAAAGGTTTATCTATAGAATGCTTCAATATTTAACTTTTACCTTCTCTACTCATACTATGTACAAGCAGAGAAGGTATTCTATTCCTCCCAAAAATTAGATATCGAGATTCTACTGCGAATACTCGTTTTAGGGTCCCTGTATAAAAAAAATAGAAAAAAGCCCGTGTGTTTGTGAGCATAGCTCCAAAACTAAAGCTCGGTAAAATACCAAATTTTTATTTAAGTTTAATAACTTCCAGAATATGACACGAAGATTTTGAAGACAAATCCCTCTCCCCAAACTACCCTTTACATGGAAATAAATTTACCAAATTTTGATTTTCTCAGAAATGACTAAGATTCTTTTTTTTTAAACAATGTATATTAAGGATACTTACATGACAAATAAAATATATTTCCTGAATTTTCTAGGAATAATTTCTGAAGATCTCTTTATTCTGGATGAATTTTTCTGAATTTTCCTATCTGGTAAACCGTAAGAAATAAATAAAATCTTACTACACAAAAATGTAGATCCCGTTAAAATACACAATTTATATTTTTCTCTTTTACTTTATTCGTGAAGTTGTCCATTTTTGTGATATGCCTTGCTATTGGTTTCAGTTTTAAAATACTTAAAGTATTTTCATACGGGAATATGTCAACTCCTGGCAAAGCAAAAAAATGGATTTCAACCACATGGCAACCACCTTTTAAACGATTTAACTATCGTGTATTTCCTTATCACCCTTCTATTTACACATTTCTGCTAATGTGTATCTCAATTGAAGTAGATAGTACAATAAGCTTTTTATCAGTAATTTATTACAGATATGTACAGAAAGTGATATGAATGGAACACATCAGGTTTTTATTTCACCTACCAAGCTACGAAGTAGCCGTGTTTATCCCTTACTGATTGCTTATCGTTATAGGAGTTTGGAATGCAGAACATTAACGAAAGACGCCAGATACGTTAAAAGTAAACCTTAATCATTTTGAGATTTTTTCTCTACTGCTAATAAATGCAGTCTTATTGTAGTAAAAAGAGGAAGTGGTTATTGCATCCAAAAATGCCGCCTCCGAAAAAAAAAAAAGAAAAAAAAAAAGAAATAAAAACGTGTGTGTGTGTGTTCGAACGTCTATTAAGGGCATAACTGAAAATCGAAAAGCTGGCTAAATATCGAACTTGGTATTTTAGTTTACCGCCGTTTAACGAAGCGAATGGAACATTTTTCACTCTTTGGAGTATTCATTGTTTACTTTCTCTAGCACGTATGTATATACAATGTATATAGTAGCTATAGAAGGTATTGTACTTCATTAAAAAATTCGATGTCAAGATTTCACCAGAAATATATATTTTGAGGACCCCATATGCATTTTTAAGAAAAAGATTTGTGTGTGTCTGTGGGCAGCTCAGCTCAAAATCGAAAATACGTTAAAATCAAACTTTATATGTATGTTTATGTTTGTTATTTTCTAAGAATATAACACGAAGATTAAAAACAAAAAATGAAGAAAAGACCACTAACTACCCTTTACAAGGAATCATTTTTTTTAACAATTTTGATTAAAATACAGTATATTAAAGATATTTACGTACACTACAAATAAAACATATCTTTTGAATTTTCTGGGAATAGGCTCTAAACACCTATTTATTCTGGATGAGCTTTGCAGGATATTGCATAGAGGTTAAACCGTAAGAAATAGTTGAAAGCTTATACATAAAATATGCAGATTTCCTTAAAACGTAATTAATGTCATGTAGTTTTTCCCTGTAGTGTTGACCGATATTCCTTTTAATTAGTTTCAGTTTTAAACTAACTCTGCTCAAAAGGGATTATGCAAAGCCAATCGAACCTCAATTGTTTTACATAGTGGCCAGCTTTAAAATATTTGACTATCGCTTTAGCATAAAGTATTTCGTTATTTCCCATCTACTTAAAATGAAGCAAGTAATAAAATCCATTTTGCTAATGTTCATCTAGATTACCATGATGCAGATAAAATAATAATCTTTGGTGAGAAGATTGTATCTGGAACAGCTATAGAAGTTCATGTGAATGGAACACATCAGTTTTTTTTTCTTCAAAACTGAGTTTAACAACTTAGATTAATTGCTCTATGTCAGCAATTTTACATTGAAAAATAAAACCTCAAATAATCTGAATTTTTGTGGAATAACCTAAGAAGCTGTGTTCATTTAAAATTAATTATTTACAATTGCTAAGCCTAAGATATGACAAAAGCATACCGTACAAACGATGTAAATACCTTTTAATTATTTCAAACAGTGCTTTTTGTGGACTGAGTATTTTGGAGATATTCCTTTTTATGTGTTCTATTGTTCAAATACATAACACTTTTTTCAACTGCAAAACAGCCTTCCCTCTCTTGGTCTTGCAAAAAGAACAGAATTTCAGAGCATTAATGTAGCGACCCGTTCTAAAAGCAATTGACTGCCGCTTAAATTTTCTGTATTTCCTTATACCGCTTCACCTACAAAGAAATCCATGTACTCTAAATTTTAAAGAGAAAAAAATTCTTTGTGTGTGTGCGCGCGCGCGTATGTGTGGCCCAATCTCACAAGCACATATCCGATTTTGATAAGTCTTTCACCATTTAAATTCCCATTTCATTCTGACGACATCGGACATAAACATTTGATTTCATAAATTACTAAATGATTAAAACGGATTTACAACACCCTGTAGTTTAATAAGAACACATTGGATTTATACAACAGGATGGTGAAAATCTTGAAAGTCAAAACTGTTTCCAAGTGTATTGTGAGTCAAAGACAGTGCTTTGCACGATAAACTTACATAATTCACAGCTTTGTCTGCCTAGTCAGCAAGTGCCAGCTGCAACAATCCCAAAAAGAATCGAACCAGTTTGGGATGGCTATATTCTCGCCCTTTCCGATGCAAATTACAATCATTCCGCTATTGTTGAGAAGTGTAAGAAACGAAATTCTACTGTTTTCAAGAAGAGGATAAGTTCTGCACTCAATATAAAAGAAAAAAAATCTTATATATTCCATTCACATGCCTTACTCTAGCTTCAACAAAAACAACTTTACTCTCAAAAGTTATTCTTTTATCTACAATATGCTAACCGAGATAAGCGTTAGCAGATATTGTCTTATTACTTGCTTCCTTATAAGTAGAAATGACATAAAGTACAGTAGACTAAATCGAGAGTCAGATCTTTTAAAAGCTGGTCCTATGTGAAACAATCGAAAGTTCGTTCGCTTTGCATGGGCTGCAGTAACACAAGACAGATGAAATGAAATGCTTCCCCTTTGAGAAAAGTCTAAAGTAGTTTAAAATTGAAACCAATAACAAGTAATATCTCAGAAACGGTCGACACTACATGAAAAACGCACATGACATAAACTATGTTTTAACGAGATCTATATTTTAAGTAGTAATTTTTTGTCTATCTCTTACAGTTTAACCGTTATGCAAAATTCTGCAAAATTCAACCAGAATAAAGAGGCCTTCAGAGGCTATTACCAGAATATTAAAAATATTTATTTTATTTGCGATGTAAATAACTTTAATATACGGTATTTTAATCAAAATCATTAGAGCCATTTTTGAGAAAAACAAACTTTTCAAAAAATTATCCATGTAAAGTGTAGTTAGAGATGGAGGAATTTTCTTGAGAATCTTCGTGTCGTATCCTTCGAAGATACTAATACCAAGTTGTGTAACGAACATTCTTTTCGTTTTTTATCTATGCTGTACAAAGACACACACATGGACACACTGCCCTTTTTCTAAAAACGCTTTTTTCGAACTGAGGTACATGAAATCATATATTTCTGGTGAAATTTTGATATCGAAATTTTGGGCGGAATATAATACCTTCTCTATCCACTATGTATCCTAGCTATGGGCTAGGTAAAGTAAAAATCATATGGGGTTAATTCCAAAGAGGCAAACCCGCGACTTGCAACTAGCGTACTCCAGTCCTAATGAAAAAAGTAAAAAACCTTGTCTCAGGCAATAGCCCAACCATACAACGAGCCATTACATGCATGTTAGGAACACAAAACACCAAAATCAACATGATTTGAACAGGTAGAGTCAGACTGAAAAATTCAATACCATATCCAGGATTTAAACCACGGATTTCCCGATGTCTAGCCGGTTGCTCTACTACTGAGCTACCATGGCAACATACCATAGCATTAAATTTCTCAACTGCTCGCATGTTTCCCGGTAAAAAACAAGGTGATCTCAAATAAATTTTGAGATGACAGCCCCAATGGTGACTTACAATGTTATAAGTACTTTAAGTGCCAGGATTCATAGAATAGTATTATAGGCTGGGAGATTCGTGGTTCAAATCCTGGCTATGGCACTGAATTTTTCAGTCTGACTCTACCAATCCAATTCCTGTCCTTCACACGGTTTCTGTGAGAAAGCAATTAAAATTAACATTATCTGAAGTTGGAAACATGTCATAAAGGTAGAGTTCACAAACTGTTGCCTCGTCACATTTCAGAGAGTCGCTCAACAATAGCAAATTTTATAAGAGACACCTGGCGAGCGAAATATGAAAGTGTCTCATGACATTGGTGGAGACATACGTCTAGGTGACGGCTACAAACGGAATCCAATTTACCAGCGCCTAAAGGCAGAAAACGATTTTCAAAATTGGTTATGATTATCCACAAACACTGTAACAATGACAATTGACAATCCACTGAGCTACTAAACAGGAAATCAACTCTCAGTAGTATCAGGAGATAGTTCTGATTCGCACTTTATCGCAATGTTATTCAGGATCTATATGGAGCAGGCGCAAATAAAACTACCAGTCGCACATTAGGATCAGCCTCAGTTTTCTGGAGACAATAGAGGGAGAATCAGGAACACGTACTATTCCTTTCAGTAACATTCCATGAAGTCCCTAATGCATTAGCTATGGATTTTTGTACATTGGGACTTCTAAAAAGATGCTTGGCAGACAGGCGTCTACTTACGATAAATGGCTAATGGAAAGCTTCTAAAGTGGAGTTGGGAAAGGTTTATATTATTGTAGTCGTAAAAGCCTTCTAGGATGTAACTTAAGAGCAGAGCTAAATAAAAAATGAAGGGGTATCCAAAGGATCATGGATAAGTGGTGGGAACATGAAATTTTATAGGACAAAATTTCAAAGGAAAATTCGTTACCAGAAATCGGGGGGGGGGGGGGGGAAACCACTGCAGAAAGTAGACAATAGTTATTCTACAGAATTCCTTGCAATAAAATGCAACACAAACCAGTTAAAATGTATTTCAAGTATTATATTGTCATAATTTAACACTGCGATAAACAGGACAGGATTTAAAAGTAATAATCGATACTGAATTACATCTATTTATTTAATTGGCAATGCAATATTTTCAAAACCTCTGAATAATGTTTATTCTAATTTTACAGATATACTGGTAGTTCGGAGACGCCATAGAACGAATAGCTGATATTTGAACTAGTCCGAAGTTTGATGTCGCAGCTTTCAGACTTTTTTTACACGTGAAATATATAAATATAAAAATTACATTTTGAGATTAGGCAGCTCAGAATCACCAGTGTGTGAAGCCCGCATATACTTCAGGGTGTGTTCTTGGCAAGCACGTGCTATGGTGGAAAAAGAACGATTTCTTTTTTTTTAATACGGTTCCGGAGTTGATCGGGACTCCGGCGCTGTATACCCTATTTTTTATTTATCTACTTTGTTTACTTTTATTACTGTATGATTACTGAATTTCTGTTTTACTTTTTACACATACACATACACAAACATATAACACCCATGCCCAAGGCGGGACTCCAACCCACGATCCCCTGCGCTGCAAAACACCAAAGCGAGACGCTTTGGCGAGCGCGGCCATGGGGACCGGCTTGTTCAGCAAAGCTGTCGAAGCTTTCAAGTGCAGCGATAGAGGCTATTTAAGGAATTGCTTATACTCAGACAATTTCGAGGTTGCTCGAATGCGAAAGATACTATTTTATCCTAACCACAAGTATCTATTATCCTAATAGTACTCTGTCAACAAATCACTGTAAATATTAATAATAAATTGTTGTTAAATGTACAAATGTTTAATTTGGTATTACGAATCAGAACCAGTAAAATAAACTTGTTGTCTCACTGTAAAAGGGAATTATTTTTATTTAACTTCATCTACAATCCTTTGGTAATATTCTGATGGTATTCTTGTTTCTGTTGACTTTATCAGTTCTTTGCCTACATCCTCAAACGACTAACGTTAATTTAAATCTAAAAGATAGTATAGTGCCATATGCATCCCAGCTATATTCCTAATCATTTCCTTTCATCATTGCCTGTCATGATGAAATTGTATGTTGGAAGAATAAACAAATAAAGGAATAGATTCATTGCCGCATTTTTGTAATACGAGGAATTCCTTAATGTAGACTAACCACTGTACAGAATATCAGCACGTTTATGAAAGCTATATTTAAATTAGGTATTTCCCAACCTACCTGTATTACTTCAGGTAGGTTGTTCTTAGGTAACTGCCTAATTCACGCTGACCTTGAGGCGTTTTCTTAATCTATTTTATTAGCTTTCAAAACTATATTTTGTATCACATAGCAGTTCACCAACAACTACATATTGATTCGTTTTGAAATACTCAGTATACGCTGAAGCTTCAGGATATCTAAACCTTCTAAAAACCGTAATTTAAAAAAGTGATTTTACCTTATTTGCTTTATGTTGTGTTGTAATCAAGTTCGATAACAGGTCATGTTATTTAACATTAGAAATCAGTTAATCGATATTTTAAATTGGCTTACTTTTTTTAAAAGTGAACACGTAATGAAAAAGAAAAAAGGGGGGAGGCGTCTGGGCTTTCTTTCCCTATTATGACAGGCACTGATAATGAACTTTGCCCGCACCGAGGCTACAAGTATCTGTGTGTAAGAACGCACTAAACATAAGAATTAATTTAGCTTTGATATGTTTAATGTTTTCCCCAGTGGTCAATGTTTCCTGTATTTCCTTTAGCTTCGTCTGCAACCAGTCAGTTCCATGTTTGATGTTGTACTTTTTCAAATTCCGAGAGTTTGTGCTTAACATGTCGTTCCTTTTCTGACCCTGAATATAATCTGGGTCTGAAGATTTGAATCACTTCAGCAACTTGATTCATCTTCTCCGAAATCTCTCATAAAAATAGCATTTACTCGAAAAGGTAGCAGGTTCCATAATATATATATATATATATATATATATATATATATATATATATATATATATATATCTGATGTGTTACACTCACATGACTTTCTCTAGCTCTTCTACAAACTTCTTACATAAGATTATTCTTCTTTCTGCACCTTGCTAATTGAGATAATCATTAACAGAATGTTCTTACTACTTAGTTCCTTATAAGTAGAAAGAAAATAAAGGAATACACTAGGCTGTCGTTATTCGATTGTTATTGCAAATCACTTCTTTTCTTGGCCAGGAGTAGAACAAAAGAAAAACTGACACTTCCTGTTTGAGAAAATCATAAGTACTCACAACTGAAACAAAAAACAAGGAATATCTTGGAAACGGTTACCTCCAAATCAAAAATGTAAAGGACATAAATTGTGTGTTTTGATCAGATCAACATTTTCTGTGCTACCGTTTAGTAGTTAAGTTAAATTTAGCAAAATTCATCCAGAATAAAGAGCTCTTCATAGGCTATTCCCAGAAAATTCAAGATATACATTTTATATGGTATATAAATACCTTTAATATACGGGATTTTAATCAAAATCGCTGGAGACATTTTTCAGAAAATCAAAATTTTCAAAAAATTTTCCATGTAAAGGGTAGTTGGGTGTCGCATCCTTGGAAGATACCAAACCTAAATGCCAAGTTTAGTATATAACGGTCTTTTCGTCTTTGAGATATGCTGTCCACAGACACACACAGACAGTTAGACAGACAGACACACACATAGACACGGACCTTTTTCTGAAAATGCTTTTTTTAGATTCAGGAGGTTCTAAAATGTGTATCGAATTTTTGGGTGGAATACAACACTTCCTCTATACACTATGTACATAGTACGTATAGAAAGTAATAGTGGCAATTGTAAAATGTAATATCTTTTGTGCGAAGCGTTCTTGTTAGTGGCAGTGTAGAAATAGTGTTATCTGTCACAGCAGAGGCTACAGCATTCGAGTAAGAGAAGTGAAAAAATTAACATAAGTGATTTAGTGCTTACCATAGTCAACAAAACAGAAAGTAAATAAATAAATAAATAAATAAATAAATAAATAAATAACTTGTCTTAACACACCTTAACTGAATAATAAAGTAAATAGAAGTAATAATGACGATAAATCTGGTGTAATTAATTCCTAACTAATTTTAATTAATTTATTAATATAACAGTGAGTTTTATGATTCAGTAATGGCAACCTACCCTAACTAGTGTTGAATGTATGTATGTATATAAAGCATGTTATTTACCCTAAGTTTCTATATTTATTGAAATAGAATCGAACCTCGTTGGTTAGCAAAGGCGAGTATATTGGTCGTTACAATAAGAATACGTTTGGTCTTAAAGTAATGCATCTGTAAAATTTATGACAAGTTTAAAACATATATTTTGATAATAAAATAATATGAATTCTAAACTTTATGCAAATATATCATATTTCTCACTTGGCGCAAATAAACCGACAGTTAATTGAAACTATAGGTAGCTAGTGTCCATGCTTATTAACATGTAGTCCCTGCTTTAAATCTTATTTCTTGCAAACCTTTTTCCAACCCTTCTCCATAGTCAAAATGTTCCATATGATGTAATGTTTCATTAATTTGTTTAAAATTCTTTGTGCTTCGTTTCAAAAGCATATGAAAAAAATAGTCATATACTTTTTTTCGAAATAACGTTCCGATTTTGAAAAAATAAATTATTAATAATAATTATTATTATAGCTTTTGGAAAATAATTACTTTTTTTTCACACCAATAGGGGTTATATAGAACAATATAATTTAAATAATCTACTTGAAAACTTGTTAACTTAAAACTGAATTTTTTTTTTAAAAAATGCATCACGTGGCTCATTTCTGTTAGAACAATGAATTTAATCAAAAATATTTAAATAACTATTCAAGCTAGAATTTTGAAACAATCCAAAAACATGACTATTCTTGAATATAATAACTCGTATAAGTTTCAGTTTAATATTTATGCACTATGGATTTTCCAAATTTCATAGATGCATCAACTTAAGTGAATTTTCATTTTCGTGTGAGTCATCCGAGAATCGCGCCCCACAGTTTTAGAATCGCTAAAGACTTGGACAATTGGATTAAACCGTAAGCGAATTCTCAAAACTCTGCCGATTTGGGTAATGTGGGGAGCCGATACCGTCATATTTTTAAAAATATCTGAAGTGTTAACATTCACATGACTTTCTCTAGCTGTTCTACAAACAAACTTCTTACAGAAGATTATTCTTCTTTCTACACAATACAAATCGAGATAAACATTAGCAGAATATTCTTATTACATAATTCCTTATAAGTAGAAGGGAACTAAGGGAACACAATAGGCTAAACTGAAAGTCAAATGTTTTAATAGCTGTCGTTGTGCGATTGTCATTGCAAATCGCGTCTTTGCTTGGCCAGGAGTAGAACAAGAGAAAAACGGACATTTCCTATCTGAGAAAAGTATAAATACTTTACAATTTATACCAATTAAAAGGAATATCTCGGAAACGGTTACTTCCGCAACAAAAACTTGACGGAGATAAATTGTGTGTTTTACCGAGATTACAGTTTTTTTTGTATAGCAAGTTTTTGTCTATCTCTTATGGTTTAGTTTGGCAAAGTTCGTCAAATTTCATCCAGAATAAAGAGGTCTTCTGAGGCTATTGCCAGAAACTTCAAGTTATAAATTTTATTTGGGATGTAAATATCTTTAATATACGGAATTTTAATCAAAACTGTTATAGCGTTTTTTGAGAAAATCAAAAATTTCGAAAATTTTCCATGTAAATGGTAGTTTCTGTTGGGGGCATTTTTTTGAAAATCTTATTGTCACATCCTCGAAGATACTAAACCTAAATACCAAGAGTGGTATTTAACGGTCTTTTCATTTTGAGCTGTACTGTCCACAGACACATACTCACACAAGGACAGACAAACAGATGGACACACACACACACACATACACATACACACGCGGACCCTTTTCTAAATTTTTTTTCAAGGAACCACAAAACATATATTTCTGGTGAAATCTCAGCATGGAATTTTTGGATGAAATGCAATATCTTCTCTATCCACTATGTTCATTGTACATGCGGGCTAGAGAAAGTAAAAATAAGGGTCATTCAACAAAATCGTCCTTTTAGGAATATTAATTAGAGCTACATTTATTGAATTGTGCTGAATAAATTAAAAGTAGAACATAAAAAAAACCAAAATTTTAAAGATGCATATCTTTGTTTACTTTTTACTCAACACTCCCCTCGCAAACCCATAGGATAGGATGAGAAATATTTATTTGTAATTTTTACTTTCTCTACCTATATTCATATGCATAGAACATAGGTAGATGGGCAATAAGCATTCCACCCAATAATTCGATGCGAGATTTGACCGAAAATACAGGTTAAGGCCCTGTAGCCAAAAAAAAAAAAAAAAAAAAAAAAAGGAAGGAAGGAAGGAAAAAAAAAAAAGAAAAATTAAAAGAAAAAAGATACGGGTCCGCCGCGCGCTCGTGTGTCAATGTGTCTGTGATCACATAACTCAAAAACAAACAGTCGGTAAAGTACCCAACTTGGTATTCACGTAAAGTATCTTCCAAGGATGCGGCAAGAAGATTTTCAGAACCCTCTGCCCCCCCAAACTATCTTTTACATGGAAAATGTAAGTTTTGATTTTCTCAAAAATGGCTGTGATGATTTTTATTAAAATACCGTATATTAAAGATAACTACACGACAAAAAAATCTAATATGTTCCATTCACATGACTTTCTCTCTACATCTCTATAAAATTGTTTTTAAAAAGATTATAAGACTAATTAATTACTCTTCTATCTATTTCATGAAATGGTCTTATTAATCGCTTCTTTGTAAGTGGAAGGGAAATAAGAGAGTATCATACGCTAAAACGATAGTTGAATATCTTAAAAGCTGATTGCTATCTGATTGAAGTTCCTTTGTTTATAAGTCTGGGATTGACAAATTCACATATGAGAAAAGTATAAGCATCTTAAAACTGAAAGCAATAGCAAAGAGTATCTCAAAAACGGTCAGCTCTACGAAAAAAATGTATATAACATAAGTTGTGCGTCTTAACGAACTCTCATTTTTTTTTTGTGCAGTAAGTTTTTGCCTATCTCTTACGGTTTACGAGTCATTCAACTTTGCGCAAAATTCATCCAGAATAAAGAGGTCTTTAGAGCTATTCCCAGATATACAACATATACATTTTATTTGTCATGTACGTAATTTTAATATACGATACTTTAATCAAAATCGTTATAACTATTTTTGAAAATATAAAAAATTTCTAAAATTTGTTCATGTAAAGGGTAGTTGTGGGTACGGGAAGTAGAAAATCTCTGCTACTGTTTATTTAGATTAGCATGAGTAGATAAAAGAGTACTCTTTTGTAATAATTTGTTTTTGTGGAACACCCACAGAAAGTTAAGTGAATGCAATACATCAGATTTTTTTATTTATTACTTTCTCTAGCCCGTATGTACAATATACATAGTGGATAGAGAAGGTATTGAATTCCATCTAAAACTCGATGTCGGAATTATTAGACATATTTGTTTTGAAGTCCCCTGAGTCCATAAAAAGCATTTTTAGAAAAATACGCGTGTGTGTATCTGTGGCACTGTGGGCAACATAGCTCAGAAACGAAAAGCCCGGTAAATACCAAACTAAGTGTTTAAGTTTATTATCTCCCAAGGATGCAACACAAAGATTTTCAAGAAAATCCCCCAACATCCAATTACCGTTTAAATGGAAAAGTTAATGAAAATTTTGATTTTCTCAAAAATGGCTGTAATGGTTTTAATTAAAATATCGTATATTAAAGATATTTACATCACAAATAACAGGTTAATGTTCAATTTTCTGGCAATAACCCCTTCTTTATTCGGGATGCATTTTGCGAATTTTGCATAGCTGGTAAACTGTAAAACACAGATAGAAGCTTACGCATAAAAATATAGATCGCGTTAAAACACTTAATTTATGTAATATACGCTTTTTTGTAGAACTGGCTGTTTCTGAGTAATTAATTGTTATTGCCTTCAGTTATACACTTATGCTTTTCTCAAATGGGACCATACAAAGCGAACCGAACCGCAACTGTTTCACATAATGACGATTATTAAAATTTGATTATCGCTTTAAGATAATGTATTCCCTTATTTCCATTCTACTTAAAAGGAAGCAGGTAATAAGACCAATTATGATAATATCTATCTCGATTAGCATAATATAGACAAAAGAATAATATTTTGCAAGAATAGTTTGTATTTAGTATTGCTAGAGAATTTTATGTGAATGGAACACATCAGAGTTTTTAGTTACCAACTTTCGCTATTAGGATTTGAGTCCCACCAACAATACGAGGTAATTGTCAACCGGGAAGACCAAACCTTTATTATACAGGATTAGATTCTGCCTTGATGACTCTCCATTAGGAACCGACATAGACTACGTCATCCATAACCATATACTGTCAGCTATGCCGAACCGGTAAGAATATGGCAGAACCGAAGAACTTGGAAGGCTATTGGGGAAAGTTAAGGGAAGTATTCTGTTTCTATGAATATCAGGAGATGCTTCATCAATTAAAATCCAATGTGCTTCCTTAACATGACCTTCTCCATATCTCTGCAACAAATTATTGTTAGAAAGCTTATGCTTCTATTTTCTTCATGCTAATTTAGAAAAAATAGCAGAAATAGTCTTATTACTTGTTTCCTTGTAAGTAGAAGAGAGATAGAGGAGTACCATAGGTTAAAGTGAAAGCCGAAATCTAGTTGCTATGTGAGTGAAGTGCCTTTGTTTGTAGCGACAGAGTTGGCAAATTCATGTGTGAGAAAAGTATAATTTTTTTTAAAGCTGAAACGATCAATTCCACGAAAAACGTATATGACATAAATTGTGTGTTTTATCGTGATCTACATTTTTTGTGCTGTAAGTTTTCGTCCCATAACAAGTATTTCCGGTGAAATCTCGGTTTCGAATTTTTGGATGGAATACAATAACTGCTCTGTACACTATGTACATAGTACGTGTAGAGAGAGTAAAATTTTGGTGCTATAAAATTACACTTATAAAGGTTAGATGTTAGTTCCCCATGGAATATCTGGTCCATTGTAAATAATTACATAAAGAACGGCTTGTGTTGTGAACTTCAACTGTTTCTGTGCTACCCGCTTTAATGAACTGCACGTGTTACAATGATTAAAGATACAAGAAAGCTTTTACAGCGTTGTGTTATGTGCTGCTGTGCGTACATACTTTAATATCCTATTGACATATTTCATTTTCACTGCTTGTCCTATTGGAAACAGAACTGGTTTATCTGGTTCTTCCTCAATATTTCATATTCTGCTCCCAACGAGGACTTGTATTCTATTTTTCTCACTCCAACTATTACTATTCGCTGGTGCTTGTTTTCGAGTTTGATATAATGTTTCCGAATTTTGTCGGATAGCAAACGTTTAGTTACCTTTTTGTAATTCCGTGTAGTTTTCTTCAAAGCAATCACATGTGATATCTATTTGTATATTCTAGGGTACGCATGTACAATGTACATAGTGAATAGAGAAGTTATTATATTCCACCCAAAATTCGAAATCGAGATTTCCCTGGAAAATAAGCATTTTTAGAAAAAGGTCCGTATGTGTCTGTCTTCGGACAGCATATCTTAAAAATGAAAAGTCCGTTAAACACAAAGCTTGGTATTTAAGTTTAGTTATCTTCCAAGGATACATCATGAAGATTTTCAAGAAAGTGGCCCCACACTCGACTACCCTTTATATGGAAACATTTGCGAAACTTTTGATTTGTTCAAAAATTGCTCTAACGATTTTGATTTAAATATCGTATATTAAAGATCTTTACATGACATATAATATTATATCTTGAATTTTCTCTAAAGAAATGTTTATTCTGAATGAATTTTGTGGAATTTTGCATAACCGATATACTTTGAGAGATAGACAATAACTTACATTACAAAAAACGTAGAGCGTATATATTTTTCCTGGAGTTCACCATTTTTAAGATATGCCTTGTTATTGATTTCAGTTTTAATTTTCTCATATGGGAACTTGTCAATACCTGGCCACACAAAGCATCGCGTTTCTATACCACAGGAAACACATTTTAATGCTATGTCGGTTTAGCCTAGTGTATTCCCTTATTTCCCTTCTACTTATAAGAAACTAAATAATAAAACCATTTCAGATAATATTTTTCTCAACTAGCATGAAGTATATAGAAGAATACACTTATCAACAGTAATTTGTTACGGAGACGTGAAAATCATGTGAATGGAGCAACTCAGATTTTTCTTTCTCTAGCCCGCAGGTACCATGCACATAGTGGAAAGAGAAGATATTGTATTCCACCTAAAAATTCGATGTCAACATTTCACTGAAAATATATATTTTGGGGTCCCCCGAGTCCGAAAAAAGCATTTTTAGAAAAAAAGTCCGTGTGTGTGTTTGTCTGTGGACAGCATAGCTCAAAAACGAAAATACCGTTAAATACCAAAATTTGTATTTAGGTTTAGTATCTTCCAAGATGAGACACGAAGATTTTCAAGAGAAACCCCCCACCACAAACTACCCTATACATGGAAATGTTTACGAAAAATTTGATTTTTTCAAAAATGGCTCAAACGATTTTTATTAAAATCCAGTATATTAAGATATTTACATCTCAAATAAAATGTATTTCTTAAATTTTCTGTGAAAACCCTCTGAAGACCTGTTTATTCTGGATGAATTTTGCCCAGTTTTGCTTAACTGCTAAACCGTAAGAGATAGACAAAATTTTACTATACAAAAAACACAAAACGTCTCGTTAAAACACAATTGACGTTTACGTTTTTGTTGTGGAGGTAACTGTTTCCGAGATATTCATTATTATTGGTTTTAATTGTAAAGTAGTTAAACTTTTCTCAGACAGGAAATTTCCGTTTTCCTTTTGTTCTACTCCTGGCCAAGCAAAGAAACGACTTGCAATGACAGTGGCATAATGATAGCTTTTCACTTTAGCCTAGTGCATTCCCTTAGTTTCCTTCTACTTATAAGGAACTAAGTAATAAGAGCATTCTGCTAATGTTTATCTCGATTAGTATTGTATATAAAGAAGAATAATCTTTTGTAAGAAGTTTGTAGAGTAGCTAGAGCGCATCAGATTTTCTCTTAATATTTTGGACATCTATAAATTCCACTTGGGAAGATAGAAAGGCAATTATTAACCAAAATAAGTGACAATAGCAGTAACCAACTAAATTAAGTAATATTTACATTGGTATCACTATGCATTTTTGCCCTATATGCTTACCTAGTAGAAGATTTGCATTCCATCTAAACCTTTGATAGCGATATATCACTAGAAAAGCACGTTTTAGGAGTCTCTTAATCCTAATTTGTAGACACCAAGATATCTCAAAAGCGAGAAATCAGTGAAATACCAAACTTGATATTTAAGTTCAATATCTCCAATTTTCGAAAATGTAACTCTCAATAATGGCTCTTAACGATTTTGATAAAATATTATAAGTTTCAGGTATTCTCATGACAAATAAAATATATCGATTTAATTTTCTAGAAACAGCCTCTGAAGTGCTTCACATTCTGAATGAATTTCATTTAACTAGCAAAGCACAAGAGCTAGTCAAATGTCTTACTTCATAATAGTGAACATATCGTTAAAGCACACGATTTAATATGGCAAACATTTTTTTAAAGTTAGTCAATTTCGAAATATTCCTTGTTTATGGCTTGCAGTTTAAAATACCTATTCTTTTTCAATTCGAAGACATTCTATTTTCTTGATGGTAATGCAAAGAGGACGGGATTTCAAAGATATCATATAGCAATACACTCTTAAGGTTTTTGCTGCAGTTTAAGCCAATTGTATTCTGGTATTCTATGCGTATCTAAAAGCGAATAATTTTACCATTTCTATAAATATTGATGTGCTTTATCATGAAGTAGATATGAATACGCTTTTGTTAAAACAGTTTGTGAAAGAATGGGTGGAGAAAGTCATAAGAATGTAGTGCATAATTCTTTTTTAATGTCATGATTCTGAATTCTCACGTACGTGGAAGGGTAAAATGTGTTATTCTCTTTAGAAATTATTCTATGCAAGGAGACAAGTGGAAAATTACAATAATTATCGTTTTATTCCTAGAGCACTTACTATCAGCAGACATTATGACATTAAGCTTCATATACGGAATGTATAAGATAAATCGTATTGAGGTATGTGACGAAACACGAGATATATTATCACTTAGTTCAGCATTGTCATTTAATTACTTTTTCTATACGTACCATGTACATAGTGAATAGAGAAGGTATTGGATTGCAACCAAAAATTAGATGCGAGATTTCACCAGAAATACATGGTTTGAGTCCCCCTGAATCCAAAAATTGTTTTTTGGAAAAAGGTGCGTCTATGCGTGTGTATGTTTGTGGACAGCATAGCTCATAAACGAAAAGACCGTTAAATACCAAACTTGGTATTTAAGTTTGGTATCTTCAAAGGATGCGACTCGGAGGTTTTCAAGAAAATACCCCCACTACCCTTTATATGGAATTTTATTCGAAAATTTTGATTTTTTTTAAAAATGGCTTTAACAACTTTGATTAAAATCACTTATATTTAAGATATTTACATGTAAGATAAAATGTATATATAGTATTTTCTGGGAATAGCCTCTAAAGACCTCTTTATTCTGGATGATTTTATTGAATTTTTTAAAATTTCCCCCCCCATTATGTGGTGGTCAGGAAGACTGGACGTATCTATATTTTGGCAGCTGTGTGCAGACAAACTGTGTTTGGAAAAAAATATTACCAAAGGTATTTTTGTCTTCCAGCAGAAGTAGGACAGTATTTTAGGAATGAATGCTAAACATTAAGCTTGAGCACATATTTAAGAAGAACAATATTTATGCAAATAGAGTTTAAAAAAAATTTATGTGTTCCATTCACATGACTTTCTCTAACATATCTGTAACAAATTATTGTTAAAAAGCTAATGCTTCTATTTCCTTCATGTTAATTGAGAAAAAATAGCTGAAATAGTCTTATTATTTGCTTCTTTGTAAGTAGAAGCGAAATAAGGGAGTACCATAGGTTAAGGTGATAGTCAAAAGCTGGTGGCTATGTGACTGAAGTTCCTTTGTTATTATAGAAAGGAGTTGACAAATTCCTGTATAAGAAAAGTATAAGTTTTTCAAAGCTGAAACTAAAAAGAAGGAATATCTCAAAAACGTTCATCTCCACGAAAAAATGTACATAACATAAATTGTGTATTTTAACGTGCTCTACATTTTTTGTGTGGTAAGTTTTTGTCCATTCTTTCGGTTTAGCAGTTATGTAAAATTCCTTCAAATTCACCCAAAATAAACTAGTCTTCAGAGGCTATTTCCAGAAAATTCAAGATATACATTTTATTTGTCAGATAAATATATTCAATATACGATATTTTAATCAAAATCGTTGAGCCATTTTTGAGAAATCAAAATTTTCGAAAAAAGTTCCATGAAAAGGTAGTTAGGGGTGGGGGGATTTTTTTGTAAATCTTCGTGTCGCATCCTTGGAAGATACCAAACTTAAATAACAAGTTTGGTATTTAACGGTCTTTTTGTTTTTGTGCTATGCTCTCCACAGACACACACACGGATTTTTTTCCAAAAATACTTTTTTTTTGGATTCAGGGGAACCAAAAACATATATTCCCGGTGAAATCTCGGTGTCGAATTTTTGGGCGGAATACAATACCTTCTCTGTACACTATGTACATAGTACGTGTAGAAAATGTAATATACATCTAATACTTGAGCATTTTTCTGCAAGAGTATAAGAGTATTTTATTGTAAGTGTAAGATTACTGTGCTGCGAATATATACATAGATATGTTTTTGGTCGTATCTTTAATTTAGGATTTGCGAACCTAGTTTTTTATAGTACCTAAGCATGCATAGTCTTTTGAACTATGCAACAATGTGATGCCAATAAAGGACACTTGGAGTCAAATGTTCTATATTTCTGTATACATTTTCTGAATTTTTTTCCCTTCTAATTACATTACTGCTATATTAATATAAATACCCATGTTCATGAAAATAGGATAACTAGTTTGAAATAAATAAATTATTTCACGTTTGCTATTAAATAAATATATTGACGTGACTCATTGAAAACCTTGGTGGACATTCTTCAAATTGGAGCTTTGAAATACACGGAGAATCTATATGCGGTGATATTCAAGAACTTTGCATACTGAATTATGAATTTATTTTCATAAAGGTATTTTTAAAAAGTTATTATTGATGTTAGGATAATTGTGTCACTTGTAATATTGCAATAGATACTTTTGCAAATTCTGGGACGTTTTAGTTTCATTTAAACAAAAAATTCAAGACGCGTGGATCATTTTTAAAGTATGAAAATGTAGTTTTGAGAAAAAATATATTTTGTAAAATAGTATGCTAGGTAAACATGATTCTCTATAGCGTACTAAACGTACCAAATACTATTTCCAATAAAAAACAACTTTTGATTTTTACAGGGTGTAGTCAAAATTGCACTTCCATATATATATATATATATATATATATATATATATATATATATATATATATATATATATACACCGGCACCACCACCACCAGTATTTCTATTACTAGTAGTAGTTCTACCACAACAACAACAACAACATGAGAGTGATTAATCTATCTGCTGATATCCTATAAGTGTGTCTACATGGAATATTACATTTTGCAATGTGGAAGCATAGCTAACTTCTTCCCTTTTAACCGTAAGAATATCAGTTTTGATCCTCGAGCCAGCTGTGTGAGGAACTTGAAACAGAAACATCTATCACGTAAAGTTCACTGATGTTGTTGTGGAGGAAGTTCTGATAACTCGTCTAACGGTTGAGGATTTGGAAGCTGGTCACGACGGCGCTCCCGTCTAATTGATTTCTCCAAAGTACCTATTTCCAGGAAATGCGTCACGACACCAGATGCAATATTCCGCAGCTCATTTCTAAGGATTTGTGCTCGTGGCAGTTTTGTTCTATCTCGAGCAATTCTCTTTAGATTTACCTTCGCCATTTCTGCTTCACACTCAGATAGAATGGCGCGGGGGGATTCATTCTTCCCCGAACACTGTAATGCTACCATTACCTTCAACTGTTATTGTCCTGCCCATACATTCTTGTGCTTCGGTTCTTTTACATTTCCAATATACCCTTCCTTTGAACGTAAGTAAATTTTAGTAAATAAATACATACTTATTTAGTTCATTTCTCTGGTATGTAAATTTGCATGCATAAAATTGACCCATTCCCCTAGATTGCAATAATGTTTTTCTCTCCGTTATGTGTTCAAACTTCAGGCAACCAGATCTTAACTCCTCTTAATCACTAGCAATTCTCTTCGTGAATATTTTACTCTTACATGCCTTTCTCTACCTATTCTGCAACAAACTGCTCTTAAAAATATGATGTGCTTCATTCACCTGCTCTGCAAACCAACTACTTACAAAAATCTGATGTGTACCATTCACATGACTTTCTCTACATCTCTGCAACAGATTACTCTTAAAAAGCTTATACATCTGTTTCCTTCATATTAATCAGACTAAAATAGCAGAAATAGTCTTACTACTTGGTTCCTTTATGCTATGTTTGCTTTGTTCCTTGCTGGTTGCTATGTCACTGAAGTTCTTTTGTATGGAAGCAGTTGGAAAATTCCTATATAAGTCTTCATAGCAGAAACCAAAAACAAAGAATGAATTACAAATGATGACTCCACGAAAAAAATGTATGAAACATAAATTGTGTGTTTTAACGTGCTCTACATTTTTCGTGTAGAAAGTTTTTGTTCATCTCTTACGGTTTAGCAGTTATTCAAAGTTCCGTAAAATTCATCCAGAATATAGTAGTCTTAAGAGGCTATTCCCAGAATATTCAAGATATACATTTTATTTGTCAGGTAAATATCTTTAATATTCGAAATTTTATCAAAACCGTTAGAGCCATTTTTAAGTAAATCAACATTTTCGAAATAAAGTTCCATGTAAAGGATAGTTTGGGTTGGGGGGATTTTTTATAAAATCTTCGTGTCGCATCCCTGGAAGATACTAAACTTAAATACCAAGTTTGATATTTTACCGACTTTTCATTTTTGAGTTATCGTGTTCACAGACACACGGATACACTGACACACTGACACATGGACACACACACAGACCTTTTTGTGAAAATGCTTTTTTGGATACAGGGGACGCTAAAACATATATTTCCGTTGAGATCTTGGTATCGAATTTTTGGCTGGAGTACAATACCTTCTCTATACACTATGTATATAGTGCGCATAGAGAAAGTAAAAATTTACTCTTCCTTCTACTTCATGCTAATCGAGATAAGCATTGTCAGAAATTCTCTTATTATTTAGTTCTTTTTAAATATGTTGAAGGGAAATAAGGGGTTACACTAGGTTACAAATATTTTAAAAGACGTTATTGATAGTCAAACAGTGTTATGAAGTTAGTTTCTATACTTAGCCAAGAGTAAAAGAAAGAAAAAAAAAAAAAAAGAAACTTCATCCAGAACGAAGAGGTACTCAGGAACTATTCCCCTAAAATGCATTTAATTTGTTATGCAAATCTCTTTAATATAGGTATTATTATCAAAATAGAACCATTTTTGATGAAATCAACATTTTTGAAAATTTAGCCATTTAAAGGGTAGTTTGGTGTGTGGGGATTTTCTTCGAAATCCTCGGGACGCATTCTTGGAAGGCGTTGAACTTAAATATCAAGTTTGGTATTTAACCGACTTTTAGTTTTTGAGTTATATTGTCTACAGACACATGGACAAACGCATGAGCCTTCTTCGAAAAAGGCTTTTTACTTTCTCTACACGTGTATAGAGAAGGTATTGCACTCCAACCAAAAATTCGATACCGAGATTTTACCGGAAACACAAGTTTAGGGTCCCTCGTATCCAAAAAAAAAAAAAAAAAAGAAGTATTTCAGAGAAAGTTCCGTGTGTGTATCCGTGTGTCCGTGTGACTGTAAACACGTTAACTCAAAAACGAAAAGTTGGCAAAATACCAAAATTGATATTTAAATTCAGTATCTTCCTGGGATGCGACACGAAGATTCTTAGAAAAATCCCTCTACCATAAACTACCCTTCACATGGAAAAAATTTTGAAATTTTTTATTTTCTCAAAACTTGCTCTAACGATTTTGATTAAAGTACTAAATTTTCTGGGAATAATCTCTAAAGACCTCTTTATTCTGAATGAGTTTTGCTGAATTTTGCGGAACTGGTAAACTGCAAGAGATAGACAAAGACGTATTACACAAAAAATGTAGATCAAGTTTAAACACACAATTTGCCATATACATTTTTTTCGTAGAATTGACCATTTCTGAGATATTTCTTTTTACTTGCTTCAGATTTGAAATACTTAGAACTTTTCTCACATAGAAAGTTGTAAATTCCTTGCTTTGCATAAACACGGATTTTAACCATATGGCAATCAGCTTTTTAAAATATTTGACTTGAAGTCCCTTATTTTCCTCCTACTTACAAGGAAGCCAATAATTAAGACAATTTTTGCTAATGTTTATCTCGATTATCATAACGTAGATAGAAGAATAAGTTTTTTAACAATAATTTGTTGCAGCGATGTAGAGAAAGTCATTTGAATGGAACATATCAGATTTTTTTATACAGAGATTTTAAAACTTGTATTTGCAGTGAAATCCCGGGAACGAATTCTTGTAATCTTATATCTTCCTATTTATATATCTTCTCTTCCTATTCTTGCACTACAAGGAGAAAGAAGAACAAAAATGGAAATAAAAGAACTATGTGTTACACTACACTCACATTACTTTCTCTACCTGTTCTGCAGCAAACTATTCTTTAAAAAGGAGTTTTCTCTGACTACTTCACGTTGAAACGTTTGCATAAATGTTTTATTACACATTTCCTTGTAAATACAACTGAATAAGTGATACAGTAGGTTAAAACGATAGACAAATCTTTTGAGAGCTGACCGCCAAGTATTTGACCAGGGGTAAGAAAAACGTATAATGACAGTTCATTTGAGGAAAGTATAAGTGATTTAAAATGAAACAAATAATGAATATATGAGAAATGGTTAACCCTACAAAAATAATGTATTCAACATAAATTATGTGTCTTTATGAGGTGTACATTTTTTGAGTTGTAAGGCTTTGTTTCTTACGGTTTACTGATTATACAAAGATCTTACAGATAGAAAGTGCTTAAAAGGCTATTCCTAAGAGATTCAAGATACACCTTTTTTGTCATCCAAATAGTTTAATATGTGATATTTAAAATCGTTAGAGCCGTTTTTGAAAAAATAAAACATTTCGAAAATCTTCCATGTTAACATGTAGTTTGATTGGGCGGATTTTTCATAAAATCTTTGTACCCTGCCCCACCAAATTTTGTGTTTAATTTCAGTACGGGTTTTACCCTTTAGAGTTATGTTGCTCACACACACACAGAGTCACACTTTGTAAACAAGTTTCTTTTTGGATTCAGGGGTCCTCAAATAATTTCCATTTAAATCTCTGTACTTTATATTTGAGTGGAATACAATACCTTCTCTACCTACTAAGCACGTTGTACATACGTACTACAGGAAGGTAGACCTTATGGATGTAAACACAATGAAGTATAATGACCGTATGAAAAGGAGAGGTGAATCACATACCATCTCTGTGAAAGAGTATCACCACGATTGTAACATAAAGAAAGTCTAGTATCAAAGTCTGAAGTGTGGTTATGGCGTGTCTGTCTCACATGCAAGAGGTCCCGAGTTCGATTCTCGGTTAGAGCAAAGGAGGTTTTTTCCGGGGTTACCCTTATCCTGAGAAGCTGACATATTGAGTAACTTGAAGCTCCATGCACTCAGGGCTCATTTAGGCATCATTTCACCCATTGCATTTCTCGTACAATATGACCTATTAGGTTAAAGGACCTTAAACTAAGGAAAAAGGCTAAAAAAATCAATTTAATTCTAGAAGAAGGGATGAAAGATTATATACCCATTTCGTTAAACTGGAAAATAGCAACGAAAATTACATATAACAGCTTCTAATAGTGACATTTAGATAAAATAAGTTATTGCCCTTATCAAGCAGAAATAAAAAAACCAATATTAAAAAATCTGATGTGTTCCATTCACATGACTTTCTCTAGCTGTTTCATAAACATTTTCCTTACAAAACATAATTCTTTTAATTACATCCAGGTAACCGAGATAAACATTAGCAGAAATTCTCTTGTTTGCTTCCTCGTAAGTATAAGGGAAATCAGGGTATTCACTGGGCTAAAACGATAGCCAAATCCTTTAAAAGCTATTGTAATGTGAAACAATTCTGTTTTGCATTCCCGGGAGTTTAACAAAAGAGATGAAACGAAAAGTGACTTCCGACTTGAGAAAAGTTCAAATAGTTAAAATTGAAATCAATAACAAGAAAAACTTTGGAAACATTTAACTCTGCAAAAACAAAATAAAAAAGTATGTGATATAACTTGGGTATTTAATGATATGTAAATATTTTGTGTATTAAGGTTTTCTGTATCTCTTGCAGTTTACGAGTTATACAAAAGTTATCCAGTCATTTCTTATTTCTACTGAACTTTAATTGTTTCTCATTGCGTTGAGCTTTTAAAAGATTTGACTATTGCTTTAGCCTAATGTGTACCCTTATGTCCCTTCTACTTACAAGAAAATAGGTAATGCGTCCATTTTTGTTAATGTTTATCTCATAGGGCATCATGCAGAATAATCTTTTGAAAGGAAAGTTTGTTTGTGGAACAACGAAAAAGCCATGTGAATGGAACACATCCTGTTTTTTGTAGAATCTATGATTTTCGACACACATATTGACTTTAATTTTCTCTAAGAGGATGTCATTATCCCTTTTTCGTTTTTTTTACTCATGACCATGCGAAGATACCTAAATTTCAAAATCAAACACACAGAAAGAGCTTCTAAAAGATTTGACTATTGGATTTTCCTACTGTTTTTCCTTCTACTTATAAGAAAGGAGACAAAACATAACCCTGTATATTAAATGAATATATTATATAAGTGTTAATAGAGATGTGTGTTAAGGATATGTAAATAAGTGTAGAATGTTTTGAGTTAGCTTATAAGTTATTAAGTGTTGAAGTTAAGAATTGGCTGGAATGAATCTGTAAAAGTAGCAAGGTCAGTCAGAATCGCGCATGTTATCGGCAGGTAGACGCCCGGTCTTTTGTACTTCAGTGAGGGTAAAATCGGAAGCATTTTTGTTTTAATGAAGTCCCGTTAATGCATGGTAAACTAAAGTCACGCAGACCGATGACCTTGTGCAAAGTAACGGAAAATGGTCACCTGATAAACTAAGCAGACGAATCGTGCGATGGGAATAAGGTGACGCCAAAAAGAGCGCGAAAAAGCCACCAATCCCGCAGAAGTAAAGACCTGAAAATCACAAATCTCAGATTCATAGAGGACAGCACGCACTTTTTTCTGGAAGACATTGGCGGCGTAGCTATGTCCAGACGGATAGCAACGCGTGCGCAAAGTGTGCGGCTTAACTTTAAATTCTTGTAAGCTCCGAAATCATTAAGTGCGGTGACCAGGTAATTAGCGAGAAGCGCGTGATTTTATATTGGTCATGATAATTCCGAAATTACCACGAAACAAGTTTAAATAAATACTTAGGCAAAGTTACAAAAGTGGCGCAAACCGCGGGGCGTTTCGAAACCCCGAAGTAATAAAGGTCAGCCACAAGAAAAATCAAACCAGCCAGTTTGGTTCTCTGGTAAAGCAAATAGAGAAAACTAAGTGCTGTGTTTTTCATTCCACCAATGAGATCTCCGCTAACGTCCTTACCAGGATACGACCTCATGCTCTACTGATCCCGCATTCCCAGAAACTATTCTAGCCTTCTGCAGGAAGCGAGTGAGACCAGTGTTGCCAATTTAGTCATTTTATAGCTAGTTCTACAACATTTTGAGTTTAGCTATTAGCTATATTTTTAGCCATAAATTTCTTTTTCATGCGCTATTTTGGTTTTCATTCATTTTAATACTACGTTTAGTGGTTCGTGTTTTTCTATCCCATTGTGAATGACACACGGGTCAGTACAGCGATTACAATTGCATCATTACAGGTCAATGACGCAACCATTGCGCGGGATTCGGGAAATCCCCTAATTCCAACGGTTAGCTGCTCATCTGAAACTGTAACGTGCCGTGTTTCCAGAAGCAGATGTATATAATATGGAATACATTATGACTCAAAGTAAATGAATTAAATATACGACTGAAACTGATAGTGTAGCATAAATAGTAATATACTGCTAAGAGAGCTGTTGGAAACTAAGAAAAGGACGAGAAGAATATATTTTTCATTGATTAGGTGAGTTAATGTAGGCTTTTCTTTAGCTATTTTTACTTTCTCTGTAAGTACTATGAACATAGTGTATAGAGAAGGTATTGTAATGCACCCAAAAATTCGATACCGAGATTTCACCGGAAATACATGTTCTGAGACCCCCTGAATCCAAAAAAATATTTTTTAAAAATGTCCATGTGTGCCTGTATATGTGTGTCTGTGGGCAGCATAGCTCAAAAATGAAAAGACCGTTAAAAACTAAACTTGGTATTTAAGTTTGGTATCTTCCAAGGATGCGACACCAAGATTTTTAAGAAACTCCCCACCCTTTACATGGAAATATGTTCGAAAATTTTGTTTTTCTTAAAAATGGCTCTGACGATTTTGATTATAATCTCGTATATATAAGATACTTACTTGACAAATAAAATGTATATCTTGAATTTTCTGGGAATAGCCTCTGAAGACTACTTCATTTTGGATGAATTTGACGGATTTTTGCATAACTGCTAAACCGTAAGAGATGAACGAAAACTTACCACACAGAAAATGTAGAGCACATAAGAACACATAATTTAAGCTATGTGGAGATGGTTGTTTTTTAAGATATTCCTTGCTTTTAGTTTCAGGTTTAGAAAACATACTTATCTCATACAGGAACATAACATCTCATCTCTCAACTCCAGTCCATACAAACAAAGGAACTTCAGTCTCATAGCAACCAGCCTTTGACTGTCAGTTTAGCCTATGTACTCCCTTATTACACTTTTACTTACAAGGAAGCATGTAATAAGACAATTTCTGATAATTTTTTCTCGATTATCATTAACTAAATAGAATAATAAGCTTTTTATCAGTAATTTGTTACAGAGATGTAGAGAAAGTCATGTGAATGGAATACATATGATTTTTATTGGTAATTTTAGCCACGCTTTAGAAGTAGTTTAGCGACTTTTTATGTTGATGAGCTGGCAACACTGCCTGAGACCATCCGAGGACTAGGAAGAGCAACGCTGCATACCGAGAATCAGCTACAAATCTGTTAGGTATTGTGGGAGCAGCTTTAGAAACTAAGTAATAAGGTAATCTTTGATAATGTTTATCTCGTTTAGCATGAAGTAGAATGAAAAATATTCTTTTTCAAAAAGTTTGTTTGCAAAATAGATAGAGAAAGTCATGTGAATGGAACACATTAACCATACGCCAGTATGTATAAGAAGAGATAAAGTCATATAATGGGATATTTGGCTAAATGCCGTAGTGGTGTGTTAGCGCTTACGAAGCAGGTATCTGGCACGTTGTGCATGGATCTATAGTATTGATTAGACGCCGGTGCTATAAGCAAAACACAGCTGCTAGAATACAAACAACACCAACCCATCAGAATATCAAATTGCTCTCTCCGCAGTAAAGTTCCAGTACGGTCCGGCAGTAAAACACGAAGCCAGGATTGAAAACAGATGGCACAATTGTTGGAACAGGTAAAGCATAGTCACTAATTCTCACACTAAGATATACTCAGGAAATGATGCTAATAAAGCTCCAGCTATCACTGGCAATCCAATTCCTGAGGCTTATATCGAAAACTAATAAGCGCACAGCAGCAATATTGGAACTTCAAGTAGATTACTTTCTCTATCTACTCTGCAACACACTATTCTTATAAAACCTACTTTCTATGTATTTTACGCTAATCTAGATAAACATTAGCTTAAATGTAATTGGAAGTGAAGTAAGAAAATATAGGTCTAATCCAAAGCAATAGTCAAATCTTTCAAAATCTGTCGTTATACAATTGAAATCAGTTCCCTTTGCATGAATTTACATGACTAAAATGTGCTTCCCACTCGAGAAAAGTATACTATTTTAACATTGAATCCATTAACAAATAAATGCTGTTTTAACCACAGCTACCTACATATTTTTTGTATTAATTTGTCTATCTTTTACGATTTATCAGTTATGTAAAAAGTCATCAAGAATGGAGAGGATTTCAGGGACTTCTCCCAAGATATTAACAATATACATTTTATTTGCCATGTAAATAACTGCAATACACTATTTTAATCCAAATGTTACAGCTATTGTGAAAATTCTTGCACTTAAATGGTAGTTTGGGGTGGGAGAATTTTCCTGAAAATTTTCTTGTAATTTCCTTTGAAAATACTAAATATAAATACCAATTTTGGTATTTTACGGACTTTTCTTTATGTTGTCCATGCACACACACACACACACACACACACACACTGAAAACATGCATTCCCGGTGAAATCTCGATAACGAATTTTCGGGTGAAATATAATACTTTCTCTACTTACTGCGTACATTGAACATAAGTGCTAGAGAAGGTAAAAAGTGATCAAGTGATCTTTATTAACCACTCATATATTTGGTTGCATACACAAAGCAAATTATAGAATGGCATCTGAATAGAACTGAATGACTGTATGCTGGCTTTGAAACTCCGTACTCTCTTCATAATATAGCGACAGTACTTGGCAAAGTATTGGACAGTTACTACCAAGAATATGGATGTTTCTAAATCGACTACTATTGAGTAACACGAGTGCCTATACTTTTTGTGTATCCAAATATGTTTCAGGTATACAAAATTATACAGACTTTATTCGAATAAAATATTCTTCACGGGCTATTACCATAATGTTCAATATATACATTTAAACGACCCTTCCCTAGTAGGGAAGTATCGTGTTAGGAATAAAGAACCCTTTTTAACACAAGTTATTTATTTCCCAACATAGTCTTGTTTTAAGGGATATTTCTTAAACGTTTCTGCCATTTTTAACCCTCCAAAGATAGGAATCGCAAACTACGCGTCAATCTCGACATTGTCCTCATTTGATCCAATTTTGTTCCCGTGAGCCACGACTTCACGATTGGGAACAGGAGAAAATAACAAGAAACTGCAGTTCTTTTGTTTGTATGGACAGGAGTTGACAAATTCCTGTAAGAGAAAAGTGTTTTTGAAAGCTGAAACCAAAAAGCTTCTCAAAAACGACCAACTCCATGAAAAAAGTGTATATAACATAAATTTCGTTTTAACGTATTACACATTTTTGTGTTTTTGTCCATCTCTTACAGTTTAGCAGTTATGCAAAATTCTGTAAAATTCATCCAGAATAATGTAGTCTTCCGAGGCTATTCCCAGAAAATTCAAGGTAAACATTTTATTTGTCAAATAAATATCTTGAATATACGATATTTTAATCAAAAACGTTAGAGTCATTTTTGAGAAAACCAAACTTTTCAAAACATTTTCCATTTAAAGAGTAGTTGGGGGTGGAGGGATTTTCTTGAAAATCTTCGTAAATGTAAATGTAAATGGCGTGTTATTTATGGACGCTCTTCAACTACTGTGGTTCTCAGCGTTCCATTCTAAATTGGGCGTGAAAGACCGCGCTTAATTTTTCTCAGAGGTCTATCAGGCTTGAGGTTTTTTTACGTGCCGTAAATCTACAACACGGGATCAACGGCTTTACTTCCCTCCCGAAGGAAGCCATGCTAAGGCTTTTTACACCCGGAAAAATCCATCTTCCTCCGCCGGGTTTGAACCCGCGACCTTGGGTATATGAAGTTAGCATAGTAACTACCACACCACGAAAATCTTCGTGTCACATCCTTGGAAGATATCAAGTTTAAATACCAAGCTTGGTACTCAAAGGTATTTTCGTTTTTGAGCTATGCTGTCCACACACACACACACACACACACACACACACACACACATACACACACATATACACACACACCTTTTTCCAAAAATGTTTTTTTTTTATTCAGATTGAATAAAATATATATTTCCGGTGAAATCTCGGTATCGTAACGTTGGTTACAATACAATTCTTTCTCTATATACTATTTACATAGTACGTGTAGAGAAAGTAAAAAGATGGAAGTATATTAAAAATCTTATATGTTACATGACTTTCTCTAACTACTCTACAAACAAACTTCTTACGAAAGATAATTCTACTTTCAACACAAAGCTAATCGAGATAAATATTAGCAGAGTTGTATTACTTAGTTCCTTATAAGTAGAATGGAACTAAGGGAATGCACTAAGCTAAAGTGATAGGTGTAGTCAAATGTTTTAAAATCTGTCATTAAGTATGACATTGCAATTCGCTTCTTTGCTTGGCCAGTAATAGAACAAAGAAAAACGGACGACTGTGGAAAGTATAATTCCTTCACAATTGAAACTAGTAACAAGAAATACCTAAAAAACGTAAGCTCCACGAAAAAACTGAAGATGACATAACTTGTGTATTTTAACAAAATCTACATTTTTTGTATTGTAAGTTTTTGTCTACCTCTTACGGTTTACTAGTTATGCCATATTAAACAAAATTCATTCAGAATAAATAGGTCTTTGGAAGCTATTCCTAGAAAATTCAATGTATACATTTTAATTTTGATAGAAATTACTTTAATATGTGGTATTTTAATCCAAATCGTTAGAGGCATTTTTAAGATAAACGCATTTTTTGAAAACTTTTCCATGAAAAGGATAGTTGGGATGGGGGAGTTTCTTGAAAATCTTCGTGTCGCATCCTTGGAAGATACCAAACTTAAATACCAAATTTGGTATTTAACCGTCTTTTCGTTTATAAGCTATGCTGTCCTCCGGCGCACACACACAGGCAGACAGACAGACACACACACATACACGTACCTGTTTCCGAAAATGCTTTTTTTTTTTTTTTTTTGGATCCAGGGAGTGCTAAAATATTTATGCGTTTGTACATTGTTCATACGGAGCTAGAGAAAGTTAAAAAAGACTGCTTCTTATCTCCCATTGACTATAATAGATCTTCAGTACCGATCTGGATGTAAACAAAACACTTCGTTTTCAGCGCTTGCAGAATCACCATTTACTCATCTACATTGTTATCGCATGAATGCAGAGCTGTGGTGAACACTTATCACAGGAGTTAGAAAGAAAGTGTCTGACTGAAAAATCAATGCATTCTATAGCCGGGATTTAAGCCACGGATCTCCTGGTTTCGGTCCAGTTCTCCAATCACTATGCTATCATGCCAGCATGCATATACAGCATTAAATTCCCTACCAGATCCGCGTTTATCCCGGTAAACTACACTCTTTGATCTCAGATTATTTTGGGTGATAAACCCCAATATCGTAAGTCCTTTAAGACCCGATCTTCGTAGTTTTCAACCAGCTACTAGAACAATCACTGTGACATAATTGTTTCAGCTGACTTTTCCTTTGCAACACCTGTCCTACACTTCGGCCAGTGTGAAAGAAACCAATACAATATTTGATCTCATAGTTCAAGAAACCCAAGACTGAAGGTATGTCGCCATGGAGGTATGTCATTTCAGAATAATTTGAGATTCCCTTGTGCGGTTACCGGGAAATACGCAAGTCAGTTGGGGAATTTAATGCTGTGTCACTATTTGCCATGATAACTCGGTGGTTAGAGCAATTGGCCGGAGACCAGGAGATCGATGTTCAAATTCCGCTGAGACATTGCATTTTTCAGCTGAGCTCTGTCTTCCCAACTCTTGTCAACACATCGGCCAGTGTGGAAGATGCTAATTGGACATCACAATGCACCATTCTTTAGTTTCTATGATATACTGTTTCGTATTAACGATAAGCTTTGAATTACGTTTAACATACTTCTTGAAAACCCACAGCTAATTTGTGCTTTTAAGACACCATATTATCTCACGATGTGCTTTGATTTCCCGAGTTAACGTCGTCATGTGCTTACATCATATTGGGTTGTAAGAATGTAGCGATCATTAAACATTTAAAAGGCAAACACCAAAAAGCAGCATGCACAAAACAAGCCCTAGCTCTCATGGATACAGACCGACCAACAAACGCTGTTAACACATTAATATGAATGCAGGATTCGACTGCTTTAGAATGTAACGTTGAATGCACGCGGATACATAAACCAATCTCACATTTACACTTCAACAAGGAAAGAGAACATCACAAACGACGATGGTACAGTTACAACGTGTAGAATTATTCATCAAATACAAACGCATAAACGAATATAAACAGAGGGGAGGGTATCACATAGGGTTATTGATGAAGAGGTAGCTGAATCACCAAATAAAACATCTGACTGAGGAAGAACTAAACCATTTCCGAAGTTTATGCATACGTTCTCCATGAATTTGTCTGCTTTACTCTGTTTTATTACAAAAATATTCATCAGCGAATTAATTTCCGAGCTAATTGAGATTCTTTTTAGTATTACTCACTGGAATACGTATTTACGTCTCAGGATCGTGGCCGCAAGGGAGATAATGCATTACACGTAATATACTTGTAAGTGGTATACTGGTTTCACTGGCAAGATGTTCTTATATATTCTTCAATATGACGGATACAATAATTATTAACACTGTATGATGCCACAGATAAATTAAGATTGCATTTCACTAACGTGGTAACACCCTTGTGCCGAGCAATGATGACCACATGAAGACTGACAAATAAGGAATGACAAAGGTTGAACGTCTGTTCCGTTCTTATACAGGCCCAAAGCTTATTTTACATGTTTCCCCTGTAAAACATTATTTAACGAAGTATATAATACAGACTTCGTTTTATTTATAAAAAAATTACTTTTGGTAACATCATATTTCATAAACTATTTGCGCTTAGTAAATATTTAAATATGGGTATTCAACGGTTGGGGATGCGGTATACTAGAAAGAACAACTTTCTTTCTCATGCACGAAGCAATGCCATTGTTGACTTTTTTAAAATAATTATACTTATAATACACATTAAACTAAATATTCTGATATTCACAGAAGACTTACAAGCTCATTATTTTCAGTAATTCATTTTTCCTTTACCACACAATCAATAAATGAATATGGCATCAATTTCCATCCATTAACAAAAACTCTGATGTGTTCCATTCACATGACTTCTTCTATATCTCTGTAACAAATTATTGTTAATAAGCTTATTTTTTATTTATTTCATGCTAATCAAGAAAAATTAGCAGAAATAGTTTTATTACTTGCTTTATTATAAGTAGAAGCGAAATAAGGGAGTGCCATACGTTACAGTGAAAGCCAAAAGCTGGTTGCTATGTGACTGAAGTTCGTTTGTTTGTATGGACACGAGTTGGTAAATTCCTGTATGAGAAAATTGTTTTTCAAAGCTGAAACCAAAAACAAGGAATATATCAAAAACGATCAACTGCACGAAAAAATGTGTATAACATAAATTGTCTGTATTAACGTGCTCTACATTTTTTGTGCATTAAGTTTTTGTCCATCTCTTACGGTTTAGTAGTTATGCAAAATTCATCCAGAATAAAGTAGTACTCAGAGGCTATTCCCAGAAAATTCAAGGCATACCTTTTATTTGTCAGGTGAATATCTTTAATGTAGGATATTTTAATCAAAATTGTTAGAGCCATTTTTTATAAAATCAAAATTTTCAAAAAACGTTCCATGTGAAGGGTAGTTGGGAGTGAGGGGATTTTCTTGAAAATCTTCGTGTCGCATCCTTGGAAGATACCAAACCTAAATACTAGGTTTGGATTTTAATGGACTTTTCGTTTTTGAGCTATGCTGCCCACAGACACACACACACAGACCCACACACAGACAGACAGACACACACACACACACGGAAACCTTTCTAAAAATATTTTTTTTTTGGATTCAAGAGATCTCAAAACATGTGTTTACGGTGAAATCTCGGTATCGAATTTTTGGGTGCATTACAATTACTTCTCTATACACTATATACATAGCACGTATAGAGAAAGCAAAAATAAACGCTTGGCTTCCATATATTAACGCCTCAGCTTCTATGAACATTAAATCAGTTCTAATAATTTTACAGCCATTAGTATAGTAGTAGCTGTCTATCTAAGGAGTTTTAGTGAGTATTTTCCATCATTCATGTCTTGAAGGCAACTGAGCTGCTGTACAAGGATTGGAGTATGCCTGAGTTCGAACGGTGTCTCGCTCTCAGTCCATTTCTTATGGTACCACGAAGGAATTGCTTTATCATTTGCCGTTAGAACGCCAGTATGGCCAGACGCAAGAGGAAGGCTTAATCTGTTTTCTTAATTGGCGTTGTTGCTACCAGCTAACTTTGTGTAATATTCCAGTGTGAACTAGAGAGATACAGTCGTCAATCTTTTTATAAAATAAAATGTAGTTTGCAACTTACATAAAACCGGAAGAAGAGTGTTTAGGGAGAGTGATTATTATTACTATCACATCGTCATCAACATAATAATAAATTACTATTACTAATAATAATGACAACAATAAAATAATAATAATAATAAGCGTTTTTTCTTTTTTTTTTAATGCAAAACCTTCTCTGCCTATTGTATACATTGTACGTGGTAGTGAAAGAAATGTAAATGTAGCACAATGGACATTGTAGTTTTAAATGTAGAGTTCTAATTGTAGAGTACTTTGTGTTAGAATACAACAGTTACAAGTATATTGAATACCCTAAAGAGCAATCCAATCGCTTTTTTTTTTTTTTTTTTTTTTTTTTTTTTTTTTTTTTTTTAACATTTGCAGAAATAAACTCAGTACATAAATCGTATTATTTTAATTCTTTATTTTACTTTTTTATTTTTATTTCTTTTTTATTTTTAAGCGTTGAAGTGATCTTAAGACAAAATATATTTGGTTTTGTTCTTTTACTATTTGATATGCCGTATTGTCAAACTTATGTGCTCTCCAGTAACCTTAGTCCTCCCTTTCATTGCCAAGTTTATTCCAAAATTTGTTAATTTGTTTAAACAAATATTTTTTTTCAGCAGTGCTCCTAATTATATATATAACAATAATATATAATAACAACTTTATATTTAACAAACGTTTGTATATTTTAAACATCTTCAGTAATGTAATTTACTTAAATGACAATTTATCAAATTCTTGACTTTAAAGAATAATTATTATTTAAATTAATTATATTGCATATAATTTGTAATGTTTATTAAATACCCATACAGGTGAATTTGAGTTACGTATTTTTCTTACGAAAATTCTGAATAAATGTACATACAACATTTGTGATATTTTAAATATTTTTAATATATAGGAATTATCAGGAATAATGACAAAATGGATTTTTCTGTTATAACCTAGATCTTGAAACCAACAGTCAGAAACGCAGTAACTTTTTGTACGCTATTACAATTCATTTGTCCTAACACACCTAGGTAATACTCACAATAATATGAAGATAAATAAATGCAATTCCCTAAGAGAGCAACTATGAACCATAAGTATGCCACTGTATGTACTTTGCTGCTTTTCGAACAAGTTCGGCTCGAAAAAACGAGCAAGTATTATCATGCACCATATCAAACAAATGAGCAAAACGTAGGCTCCTGACACTGCTAATGGACAGCCGTCTTTAGAGTAAGCAAGTAATCAGTACCATTGTTGTCATGAGCTAAATATCACTAAATAAATTAGACATATTTAAATCCTGCATTTAAGGGAAGATTGCATAGGATACGAATACAATGCCAAATTGTTAAGCTGCAGGTTTGCTTTTATTTTCTCTAGCACTTATGTACAATGTACGTATTGGGTAGAGCAGGTGTTGTTTCCACCCCAAAATACGATACCGAAATGTCATCTGAATTACATGTTTTGTGAACCACTGAATCCAATAAGTTAAGTTTATCTTCCAAGGATGCGACACGAAGAATTCCAGAAAACTTCCCCCATGCCACTCTACCCTTTATATAGAGACCTTATTCAAAACGTTCGATTTTCTAAAATAAGGCTCTAACTATTTTGAATAAAATGCCGTACATTAAAGACGTTTACACGGTAAATAAAATGGATGTTCTGAATTTCTTGGGGAATAGGCCTTGAAGCCCTCTTCATTCTGAATTAAGTTTTCCATAACTGCTAAACCACACAAGACAGGCAAAAACTTAGTGAATATCGTTAAAACAATTTATGCCATATACATTTTTTGTAGATCAAACCGTTTCTAAGATATTCCTTGTTATTGGTTTCATGTTAAAATATTTAAATGTTTTCTCAAACGAATGCTCTTATCCCGTTCATACCTCTCGTGTTTTACTGCTGACCATGGAAAGAGAACTGAACTTCAATGAAAATCGCACAGCGACAACTATTGAAAGATTTGACTGACGTCTTACTTACTGTATTCCCTTATTTCCCTTCGACTTATACGGAATTAAATAATAGATCATTTATCCTAATGCAGGCAAAATCATAATGTTTTTCAAGAATAGTTGGTTCTCAGAAGAGATAGAGAAAGGCATGTGAATGGAACACATGTGAGGTTTGTTTTTCATTCCAAAGACACATAATTATACTTTAAATGTACTACTCTCATGTGTACACTTTGTTTGTCAAGAAAATATCTTAAAAAAGAGGTATTTTAATAAAATGTAACCAAATTTTAATCAAAATCAAATAAAATGTAAATTTTGAATTTTCTGGAAATAGCCTCTGAAGGCCACTTTATTCTGCATGAGTTTTGCTGTTAACCGTAACAGATAGACAAAACCTTACTACACAAAAATGTAGGTCTCGTTAAAACATACAATTATGTCATATACATTTTTTTCGTGGAGTTAACCATTTCTAAGATGTTTATCGTTTTGTTATTGGTTTCAGTATTAAAATATTTGAAAGTTTTCTCATACGGGAATTGGTATACTTTGGCATGCAAAGAAACGCTTTTCATCCACATGGCAACCAACCTTTAAAAGATTTGACTGTCACTTTAACCTAGTGTTTTCCCTTATTCCTCTTCTATTTACAAAGAACTAAGTAATGATACCATTTCTGCTAATGTTTATCTCGATTATCATGAAGTAGAGAGAAGATTAAGCCCCTTAACAATAATTTGTTACAGAGATGTAGAGAAAGTCATGTGAACACATCATGTTTTTTTTTCAAATAAAGGGCAGTCTGGGGTGGTAGATTTGCTTGCAAATGTTCGTGTCAAATATATGGAAGATACTGAAATTAAATATCAAACTTGGTATTCGACATTTCATTTATGAGCTTTGGCGTTCACACAAAGACCTAATCTAAAATAGTTTTGGCGGGACCTCAAAACGCGAATTTTAAGTTAAATCTTATGGAATTCAATACTTCATGCACGTACTGTAAGTAAGCAGTAGAGAAGGCAATAAATGAGATAGGGTCTGTAGTGGAAAGAAGTGGAGGAAAATTGCTGCCTCCCATTACAACGTATTTTTGTCGACTTGACTGATTTGTTTGCTCTTCAGATTTAAATCCATATCATTATTATCTGTAGGGAATGCTTAAAGATTAAGTTTATACAGCAAATCCCCATACGCTCGACGAATTATCCGGCTTGCGGTTTTCAATAATGCATTCAGTCAACAGAAGCCAGGCTTGATCGACGCAGAGGGCAGCATTTCAAACACTTTTTATAACGAAAAGTAAGCGTATTCATGTTCGCATCGTTAGCAGTTTCTAGGAAAGAAACCATACTTTTCCTTATCTTCGTTTTCCCTTGTGATTACGGCTTCTCCTGGATCCAACCTTGAGCACGTTCCACTGGAGATTTATGAATAGGTTTATAAAGAAAATCAGGTCTTTAACATTAAACACAACCATTAAGCGTGTTTTTAAAGGCACCGGGGTAACGAAGTGGTTTCGTTCGCGACTCTTGTGCTGAGAATACGTGGTTCAATTCCCGGTTCTGGGGTGGCAATTTTAGGTAGATCATACCATGCCGCTAACTCAGCTATAGTTGTAATCTGGGCTCGTGAGCCCCTTAGGTTTTGGAGTGGGGAGAGGGGAAAGAGATATTAGTTACCGGGCGAGCTGTTATGCTGTAATCATTCCTGCAGATATGTGTATTATCTAGTATAGCCTACTTAGCATAATAAGGTGCAGAAATAGTTCAATGATGTAAGAAGATTTGCATTCTTGTCATCAAGTCTGAAGTTAAGAAGTGTAAGGCAGTGAAAATTCAGAAGGGGGTGAAATTATAAGTAGCGTTATTGATAAATGTGATAAAGGAACTCTGAATTTATATCTAGTGTCACAAGCGACACAACGGCCTGCATATTATACTGGTATTTTCATGCAAACGATAAAGAGAATTCGTAAGGAGAAGAAAGAGCTGCGGTCAAGAGGAACTAGTGTATTGAGAAGAAAAACTAGACCGGAACATACTGTTGTGCAAATCGATGACTTTGATGCTGCCGTCATACGAAGAGTATTACATGATTGCCATGCTCAGCAGAAACGAGTACCGACAGCCGGGAAATTGCTGCTCATTGTGAAAGGGAGAATACATTTTTCTTGGGGGAGAATGGTTAGAGCTAATTTTGAGAAAATCAAAATTGTCGAAAAATGACACACGTATACGGTAGTGTGGGTGGGAGTTTTTCTTGAAATCTTTGTGTCGCACCTTGGACGATATTGAACTTAAATAGATACCAAATTTGGTATTAAACAAGCTTTTTGAGCTATGCCGCCGATAGACAAATACACACATAGACCCACCTCTTCTTCTTCATCATCATCTTCTTCTTCAGAAAATGAAAAAGCAATATCAGAATTGGACACGAAATTGGCACGGCCACTACAGTATTAAGATAGGCTGCAAGTTATTCTTCAACAGCGTTTCTGTCTGCGTGTGTCACCTTATCTGTTCTCCCAAGGCCAACGCAGTCCACGGTAAAAACTGAAGGTTTAACTCCACCGTTATCCAAACCATCACCCTACATGGGGGGATCGGACACCGTCCACCGACTTTTTGCACTTTAAAACTAGGTTCAATCATATTGAGAAATCACCGAAGGTCAGTATTATCCTATGGAGAACCTTAAAAACAACATCTTTTTAAATGTGCTCGTAGGCTTTCAGGTCGGTGCTATTAGTAGTATATAAAATGTCCGGGCTTGTAGGCCGTGGTCGAATAATAAAATTATTCAAATTTGACGTTTCGTCCTCAGCTGTGGAAAACATCCTCAGAAAGGAAGTTGGGCAGGAACGGCTGACGACTGCAATAAAATTTTAATACTTTTATTATTCGACCACGGCCTACAAGCCCGAACCTATTATATTTTACCAACATATTTTTAATTTGATGTAACAAAGAGAGAGTGGTGCCAGGTCCGGGTAAGTAAACCGCTCGTCTCTCACCATGAAGACCTGTGTTCGTTTTCAGGAGACCAAATGTAAGATTTATGATGGACAAAGCGGCATCTGGGTTTTCTCCGGGTTCTTCTACGGTTTCCCCCGCTATTCAGTACACCATGTTCCATAATCATCTTATATTTTCTCCATTTCACTTTCATTTCATATCTTCTTCCTCACTGTCAAACAGTGCATTGGGCTGATCACCCATCCTAGGTACTCTCTCTGTTCCAGAGTGTATCTGCTGCTCAATAGGATCTATCCCCAGGCGCTGACTTGTATATCCTGGAGGGTGCACAAGGGGAGTAAATCGGGAAAAAAGAAGAAATAAAAATGGAGAACAACAAAACGAGAAATGATATTAGGGCAATGACTACGGAGCTAGAAATTGAGGTTGAATATTTTCAATATACATTTGTGATCTGCAATTGCTTGTGTTTTTGCAAAGAGAAGATTTAATTGCTCTCCATAACGAATATACATTTTACTGCGTTCTGGTGTTTTTAAAATTGTTTTCTTAAAATAAACACATATTATTTTATTCACTTGCTAGAATGATCTACAGCTATTCTAATACCGTTTGTTTAAAAGTTTTATCTCATTTAATCGTCTAGATCATTAAAGGCATTGAATGAACGAAGTGGCGGAAGTGATTCTCAAACAGCCTCAGGGTCTCTGTGAAATGTGATACAAATTGCGTAATATTAAATTTATTATTTGTATTCATAATCAAATAATATTAATTTTAAAATTTAAGAAAATATTTTGCGTTCTCCATTAGGCAATTTAACAATTAACTCAAGCTATAACTGAGCAGGCGCATTCTTATAAATAGGCAAATAGTTCTAAATAGTTTTCTCGCAAACTTTTTTCCAACACTTTTCTCCACATGATGTAGAGTTTTAATAATTTGTTTCAACATTTATACAATACCTTATTAAAGGCATATTAAAGGAAATGGTCCTATCATTTTTCAAAGTAATGCCGCAATTTTGAGAAATAAATTATTAAATTTTGAAAAATGAAGAGTTTTGGAGATTAAAAAAGTAATAATTTGTCCAAAATAATGAGGGTCATTATAAAAATATTTTGACATATTAGATTTATTTGTAAATTTATTTACTGAAAAGTTGAACTTTTTATGTGAATACTATTAAAATACATCACGTGGATCATTTTTATTAGATCAAAGAATTTGGAAGCCATGATAAATAATCATGAAGTTAGACATTTTGTACATGGCAAAAATATAACAATTATTATGTTTAACACCTTGCATAATTTTCATAAGATGTTACCCACTATGGATCTTCCAAATTTCATAGATGTAATCCATTAAACAAAATTTATCTTCTCGGCATAATGGAAAACTCCGGGGGGAAAATCTTATTAGTTAAATCTACGTAACCGAGATTAAAACTAGAAACATCTCCAAGGCCAGTCAAACACGCTACCGCACAATATCAACATATCCCAACGTGTATAGAGATCTCGTTGTCTTCGTTTTGTTTTTACCCTTCTTTGGTTTTCTTTTATTGTAATTAATGCCACTATTTGTCACAATACTAAAGTAGTAGTAGTGGTGGTGGTACTGGTAATAATACTAGTAGTAGTGGTTGTAGTGGTAGTGGTAGTGGTACTGATCGTGGTGGCAGTAGCAGTAGTAGTAGTGGTAGTTGTGGTGGTAGTACTGGTAATATAATACTAGTAGTAGTGGTTGTAGTGGTAGTGGTAGTGGTACTGATGATGGTGGCAGTAGTAGTAGTAGTAGTAGTAGTAGTAGTAGTAGTGGGTGGTAGTGGTAGTTGTGGTGGTAGTAGTAGAGGTAGTGGTACTGATGGTGGTGGGAGTAGTAGTAGTGGTAGTTGTGGTAGAAGTAGAGGTAGTGGTACTGATGGTGGTGGCAGTAGTAGTAGTAGTAGTAGTTGTGGTAGTAGTAGAGGTAGTGGTACTGATGGTGGTGGGAGTATAAGTAGTAGTGGTAGTTGTGGTGGTAGTAGTAGAGGTAGTGGTACTGATGGTGGTGGCAGTAGTAGTAGTAGTGGTAGTGGTAGTTGTGGTGGTAGTACTGGTAATAATACTAGTAGTAGTGGTTGTAGTGGTAGTGGTACTGATGGTGGTGGCAGTAGTAGTAGTAGTTGTGGTAGTAGTAGAGGTAGTGGTACTGATGGTGGTGGCAGTAGTAGTAGTAGTTGTGGTAGTAGTAGAAATGGTGCTACTGATGGTGGTGGGAGTAGTAGAGGTAGTGGTACTGATGGTGGTGGCAGTAGTAGTAGTAGTAGTGGTAGTTGTGGTGGTAGTAGTAGAGGTAGTGGTACTGATGGTGGTGGCAGTAGTAGTAGTAGTTGTGGTAGTAGTAGAGGTAGTGGTACTGATGGTGGTGGGAGTAGTAGTAGTAATAGTAGTAGTAGTAGTGGTAGTTGTGGTGGTAGTAGTAGAGGTAGTGGTACTGATGGTGGTGGCAGTAGTAGTAGTAGTTGTGGTAGTAGTAGAGGTAGTGGTACTGATGGTGGTGGCAGTAGTAGTAGTAGTTGTGGTAGTAGTAGAGGTAGTGGTACTGATGGTGGTGGGAGTAGTAGTAGTAATAGTAGTAGTAGTAGTGGTAGTTGTGGTGGTAGTAGTAGAGGTAGTGGTACTGATGGTGGTGGCAGTAGTAGTAGTAGTTGTGGTAGTAGTAGAGGTAGTGGTACTGATGGTGGTGGGAGTAGTAGTAGTAATAGTAGTAGTAGTAGTGGTAGTTGTGGTGGTAGTAGTAGAGGTAGTGATACTGATGGTGGTGGTAGTAGTAGTAGTAGTGGTAGTGGTAGTTGTGGTGGTAGTACTGGTAATAATACTAGTAGTAGTGGTTGTAGTGGTAGTGGTAGTGATAGAAGTAATGGTGCTGGTAGTAGTGGTGGTAGTGGTAGTAGTAGTGGTGGTAGTGGTGGTGGTAGTAGTGGTAGTGATGGTGGTAGTGGTAGTAGTGGTAGTGGTGGTAGTGGTAGTAGTAGTGGTGGTAGTGGTGGTGGTAGTAGTGGTAGTGGTGGTGGTAGTGGTAGTAGTGGTAGTGGTGGTAGTAGCGGTAGTGGTGGTGGTAGTGGTGGTAGTGTTAGTGATTGTAGTGGTAGTGGTAGTGGTGGTAGTGGTGGTGGTGGTAGTGGTGGTGGTGGTGGTAGTGGTGGTGGTAGTGGTGGTAGTGGTGGTGGTGATAGTGGTGGTAGTAGTGGTAGTGGTGGTGGTAGTGGTGGTAGTAGTGGTGATGGTGGTGGTAGTAGTAGTGGTGGTGGTAGTAGTGGTGGTGGTAGTAGTGGTGATGGTAGTAGTGGTGGTGGTGGTAGTAGTGGTGGTGGTAGTAGTGGTGGTGGTAGTAGTAGTGATGGTGGTAGTAGTGGTGGTGGTAGTGGTGGTAGTGGTAATGGTAGTAGTGATGGTGGTAGTAGTGATGGTGGTAGTAGTGATGGTGGTAGTAGTAGTGATGGTGGTAGTAGTGGTGGTGGTAGTAGTGGTGGTGGTAGTAGTAGTGATGGTGGTAGTAGTGGTGGTGGTAGTGGTGGTAGTGGTAATGGTAGTAGTGATGGTGGTAGTAGTGATGGTGGTAGTAGTAGTGATGGTGGTAGTAGTAGTGATGGTGGTAGTAGTGGTGGTGGTAGTAGTAGTGATGGTGGTAGTAGTAGTAGTGATGGTGGTGGTAGTAGTGGTGATGGTGGTGGTAGTAGTAGTGGTGGTGGTAGTAGTTGTTGTGGTGGTAGTAGTGGTGGTGGTAGTGGTGGTAGTAGTAGTGATGGTGGTAGTAGTGGTGGTGGTAGTGGTGGTAGTAGTTGTGGTGGTGGTAGTAGTGGTGGTGGTAGTGGTGGTAGAGGTGGTGGTAGTAGTGGTGGTGGTAGTGGTGGTGGTAGTGGTGGTGGTAGTAGTGGTGGTGGTAGTGGTGGTGGTAGTGGTGGTGGTAGTAGTGGTGGTGGTAGTGGTAGTGGTGGTGGTAGTGGCTGTAGTAGTAATAATGATGACGTAATGACGATGATAATAAAAATGAGAATAATAACAATAATTTACAATTACTGCATAAAATAGACTTATAAAGGAACGTAACCGTTTATGTAGGTATTGACAAATTTTGCTCTATCTTCTCCATTCCTAGAGCATAGTTTTAACCATAGTTTGACAGTATACTTCACAACCCCCAAATATAATGGAAGTGCCAACGGGGAACATTTCAATTTAAATATCCATGCTTTTACTAGCGGAGTACTTAGCGCAATTCTTTATTGAATTTCGCCGCACACATGAGACAAAACATAAAAATTAGAAATAGAAAAGAATGTCACATTTTTCTTAGTTCTAGTGTTATTATTACTGTATTATGACACCTATAGCTTTAGTCTTTTTCTGTACGTTTGAAAGCTTTCATATAGAATTACCTCTCAGCTAATTTATCAACACGTGCAAATTTTTCTTCATCCTTTTCTAGACTACATATCTATACTGTATTGATTGTATCTTCCCTTGAGTACTAATTGTAGAGAAACTTTGTTCCACCAGTATCCATACCTCTTCATCTCACATTGATTATTACATTATCATGAGTACAATTTTTCTATCTGAATTTCTTTTGGGACCAATTACATAGAAATCGGATACTGTTTGCGTGCGTTCAAAGGTAGGTTACCAGGCTGGATAAATTGTTGCAATGTCAGTTATCTGCATGCCATGTTCGTGTAAACTACTGTGTGATGTAAAAGAAAAAAGGTGTTACGAGCCAGATTTTACATAATGTACAGTCTGGTGTACGGAAATGTGTCTTTGTGTGTCTTTTCGTATGTTTCCTTATTTAATTTTGGCAGAAACTTTTCACCATATGTGATTTTCCTAATATCCTATTGGTTTTTATTGAAGTCCGACGCACAAGCATTGACCGATGAACAAAGATCGTGGTCAAAGTGAGAAGTAGTGCAAAGGAATTAAGTTAACCTGAGTGGAACGAATATTAACACCACCTCCTGGTAGCATATAATGAATGTTATTCATTATGTTTTCCTCCTTATGCTTGTCTACTTTACGAAAATCTGTTTTAGGAATGCTTTGATATGTTCGGTATAGTTAGTGTATATTGTGCTTTAACTTACAGTAACTTATTTTGAAAGTGAATTGCATTATTCTAAATAAATACGTTAAAATGTGTTAAAGCTAATAACATATAATTTAAAATGTTTTCTCACAGAAACCGTGTGTAGGGCAGGAGTTTGATAGGTAGAGTCAGACTGAAAAATGTAATGCTATAGCCGGGATTTGTACCATGGGGCCATGGTAGTTCAGTGGTAGATCAACTCCTGTCTTACACACGATTTCTATGAGAAAACAATTTAAATTATCACAATTGTCCCATAATAGTTGGCTATACTATGAATCCTTAGACTTAAAGTACTAACAACATTGTAAGTCGCCATTGGGGTTGTCATCTCAAAATAATTTGAGATCACCTTGTGGTTTACTAGGAAACATGCGAGTCAGTTGAGAAATTCAATGTTATGCCAGCATGTTGCCATGGTAGCTCAGTGATACAGTAACGAACTAGAGCCCGGGAGATCCGTGGTTTAAATCTCGGCTATGGCATTGATTTTTCAGTCTGGCCATACCTATGTAATACACATATAATAAAACAGATAAATTTGCTTCATCTCTCACACTTCTTCCCCCGAAAATTTTGCAAAGTTAGCATTTTTCAGTATTCGTAAAGCATTGGCAATCTGGTTTTGCTGTTTTCCTCAACAACCGATGATATATAATTGAATTAAAGTAGGACGCATTCTGAGTTAAATGTTTCAATACATTTGGACGTCTGATTCGCCTCCGCTATCGGGAAACAATGAGCAAGCGCATGTTATCAATCACGCCTTGTAGCTGGCAGGTGTTTGAATGGGGGGGGGGCGTGGCAAAGGAATTCAACTACAACCTAAATAGTTGTTTCTCTATCCGCGTATGTCTATGCACCGGACTGTAGACCACTTATGTAAATACTCCAATAGTAGCTTCTTTGATGAGGTTATTTTAAAATACTTAGAGAATTAGTAACATAAAATATCCTAGTTCAGGAAGGAAAGAATCTGATAGTTCCGTTCACATTATGTTATCCACCTGTTCTCTAACAAACTATTCCTTCAAAATCGTATTTTTTATCTAGTTCGTACTACTCAAGAAAAACGTTAACAGCAATGGTCTTACTTCTTTTACCTTGTAGGTACAAGAGAAACAATGGAATACACTAGGCTAAAGCAGCATGCAAATATTCTAAGAGCTGGTCACTATATGGTTACGTTGAAATTCGGTTATCTTTGCATGGCCATGAGTAAAAAACTATAAAAAGAAAAAAGGAATGACAACTTTCTATCGGAGAGTGGGGGATTTTCTTGAAAATCTTCGTGTCGCAACCTTGGGGGTACTAAACTAAAATACCAAGTGTGATATTTAGCGGACTTTCCGTTTTTGAGCAATGTTGTCCCAGACAGAAACATACACTCATACGCAGACACATGCACACACTGACGTTTTTCTAAAAATGTGTTTTTGTTCAAATGGTCTCAAAACATGTATTTCCGGTGAAATTTCAGTATCGAATTTTTGGACGGAATATACCTTCTGTATACACTATACCTATACATAGTACGTGTAGAGAAACTAAACATTCTCATGACTTTCTTTAGCTATTCCACATACAAACGATTCCTACAAAAGATTATTCTTTTATCTACATGGTGATAAACATTAGTAGAATGATGTTATTACTTGCTTCTTTGTAAGTAGGAGAGAAATAAGGAAATGCATTAGGCTAAAGCAATAGTGGGATCTTTTAAAAACCGGTCGCTATTGAAACAATTGAAATCCAATTATCTTAGCTTGCTAGGAATAAACAAAAGAAAGAGGAAACGAAAGATGCTTCCGGTTAAGGAAAAGTTTAAGTATTTTAAAACTGAAAGTAATAACTCGGAATATCTAAAAAAAAAAAGGCGAACTCTGCAAAAAACAGTATAAATTGTGTGTTTTAACGAGACATACCTTTTTTGAGCAAAAAGCTTTTGTCTATCTCTTACGGTTTACCAGTTATAAAAAAAACATACAGAAGTCATCCCGAATGAAGAGGTCTTCACAGGCTATTCCCAGAAAATTCAAAATAGATATTTGGTTTGTCATGAAAATATCTTAAACATATGGAATTTTAATCAAGAGCTATTTAATCGTTAGCGCCATTTTTGAGAAAATCAACATTTTTGAAAAAGTTTCCGTGTAAAGGTTAGCTGGGGTTGGGTCTAATTTCTTGAAAATCTTCGTGTCTCATCCTTGGAGGATACTAAACTTAAATACCAAATTTAGTATTTATCCCACTTTTCGTTTTTGACCTATGCTGCCCCAAAACACACACACACACGCACAAACACACTCGCAGACAGACACACACACACACATGCGCAATGCTTTTGTTTGGACTAGGGGCTCTCAAAACATGTATTTCCGGTGAAATCTCAGTTTCAAAAGTTTTGTTTGAATACAATATCTTCTTTATCCACTATAATAAGGATAACCATACTCTGTGGAGGCAGTGAAAGCAGTAGACCGGACGGCAAGCCACCAACTTCTAGTAGCAAAGTAGTATTGATGTACAAGGCATAAGACCGTAAAGGCTGCTGTACCCGTTGGATTACAGATCACTCCTTCTGATTATTGATGGTGAAAAAAGAGCCGGACTGGATGGCACCCTAACTCCAGTTGTTTAGTGTGAAGCGTGAGTACGGAAAAAGACCATGAAGACCACTGTCCACTATATACAGATTGAGTATCATATATGACCAAATAGTTAAAACGACATTAAATAATTAGAAAAGGAAGAAGCAAACATTACAAATCAAAAATAATACTGTCCTGTTATCTACAGTAAAATAAATTAGCCACAAAAATGCTCTTCTTTGTACAAAATCATCTGTTAATAAACGTATAAACACAAATTATGCATTAAGATATTACTGGCACCTTATCCTAGATACCATATTTTCTTAACTAAAATAAGATTAGCTGATAATGTAAAGGAAAACGAAATGCTATAGAATTCAATGAATCAGCTTGCGTTGGAGAACGATTCAAAAGAAAGTCGATAACCTTTCAAGAAAAGAGAACTTGAACCAGGAGAAATTACATTTCAGAAACTGAAAAGGATTAGAGAGTATTCAAGAGTGAAGATAATTAAATTTTATCCTACCATGGAAGACTGCGGAATCAGAGGAGAAAATGAGTATTTTTGCGCGTAAAGGAGTTGCTAATTAAGCACAAAGTAATTACTGCTGTAAAGGATTAATTTACATAGCACCACATTTTGTTTTAGCTAAAATTAGTCTTGCTGTTTGATGATATTTCATGCTTGAAATAGTAACAAGCAAATATAAAGTTTATCCAGTGGCATAAAGTACTTAATAGTAAGCTTAGTGTATAAAGTACTTCTGTCAGCCAGAGGTAATATGTTGATGTTTTTAAATATTTAGCTCCATTCCAGATAAAAGTGGGAATTCAAAAGTACAAAATGAAAGAAAATTAACCGATGGCAAAACAGCCATTAGTATTCTAAATTTAGGAATACAAATATATTACACATAATCCCCCTCAAAAATAAACAAATACCTCAGGGTTTGTTACAAATCATTTCATAATATGGATTAGAAACATGGAAGCCAACAGAAACATGCCAATAAGCTATTACCAGTCGAAATTTATTTTTGGAGATCATCAACAAGAATTTAGAGTTGCAAAAGGAAGCTTTCTTTACTAAATTTACACATTTTTTTACTACTTTCTTTTATCTACCTGATACTAATTGAGATAAACATTGGCAGAGTTTGTCTTATTACCTGCTTCTATGTAAGTAAAAGAGAGTACATTAGGCTAAAACGATAGTGAAATCGTTATGTGAAACAATTGAAATTATATTCCTGGAATAAAATGAAAGAGATGAAACTAAAGTTGACTTCCTGCTGGAAAAAAAGTTAAGCAGCTTAAAATTGAAACTAATAGCAAGTAATACCTCGGAATTAACTCTACAGAATGACATATGACATAAGTTGTATGTTTCAACAGGACAAATTTTAAATATCTTATACTTTATTTATTATATTTTAAATCCTTTAATTATTAAAATTTGAGATAATATCCTTTATCAACAATAATTTAGTTATAAACTTAATGAATAAGCTTATGTCTTGAAATCATAATGAAAGGGTTAAATCGGGATCTAATTTTTGAGTAGTAATTTTTTGTCTTATTCTTACGGTTTGCCAGTAAGACATACAATAACCGCAACATAAGTTGAAAGAACTGAAAGAAAACATCAGAAGAAAAATTACTGCTCCTTCAGAAGAATAATTATGCGTGTAATGGAAATTCTCTTAAAAGGTGTGAGAGATGCATGACAAAACAAGGACTTCTATTCCAACATATTTTTGTGATAAAGATATGTGGTAATTGTATGCATGCAAGTCTATGCACTCGAATTGCGGGCACGCCGTGCGCTTGAGTTCAGGATCTGTGAATATTCAGCAGCGGACCGTGAACCAACCGGCCAGGAGTCAGAAATAAGACAGTGCACTTTCCCACAAGCTTAACTTACCATGGCAATAGAGTTGTAATTTTTGGTTTTTGGAGTATTCTTGGACTTTAATATATCAAATTATTATTTCTCTATACGCAATTAATAAATTAACATGACAATGCCGGTGTTATTAAATAGAGTTTCATTTCTAATAAAAATTCGATATCGAGTTTTCAACAAAAGTACATGTTATTATATTCCCTTAATGAAAAAAAAACATGCATGTATCCGTGAGCAGTATAACGAAAAACTAAGATTCCGTTAAATACCAAACTAAGTATTTAAGTTCAGCTCTTCCACAATGAGATACGAAGCTTTTTAAGAAAATTTCCTATCTAAACTATTGTATACTTGGAAACTTTTTCGAAAATAGATCTTAACTGGTTTCATTAACAAGCTATACGCTTAAGATATGTTTATAATGAAATACATATCTTGAATTTTCTAGGAATATCCTGTGAAGTTCATTCCAAATAACTTTTATACAATTCATAGACATAAATAGTTTGGAATATACAAGATTAGACCAGATTTGAAAATATCAAAGGTTATATAGTTAGATTGAACAAATACAATATGTAATAGGCCTTTTTATAAGCACAAAAACAAATGCTACAAATTATAGCAATTACAAATTAATATATTCAACTAAAATTTCCTAAACTTGTTTCTACCATTAAATATCATTTTTATTGTTTGACATTACTTGCATATAATTATATATTTAGACAAAAATGGTAGTATTTGGTTGTATTCAGATTATTCACTGATTTTTTTTTTCCAGTCCACATAATGGCATTAATACGTTACTACAACCTGTTATATTATGATTGTGTACAACATTATTTAAATCGTATTTATTAAAATGTTTGAATTCTATCTAATGCAGATAAAATATACATCGATAATAGAGTCATAATATGAAGGCTTTCAAAAACATTAAAATTTTATTTCTATATATACACTTATATCTCTCGAATACACATTAGCAATAACACGAGAGGGTTTCTTCTGTAATAATGATCCACTAATGCTATCCCATAATACTACACCATAGCTAAGAAGACTATGAAAACGTGCATGCGTTCAGAATGTAAAAAAAAAATGGACAAAATCTGCACAAAAAAGATGTCGTTAAAGTAAAAAAAGGTATTTAATATACATATTTGTGTAAAGTTAATGCATTTATAACATATTCCTTGTTATTCGTTTGAACTTTAAAATACTTAATGTTTTCTCAACGACATGAAATCGTTATTCAGTTTTTTTTCTCGCATGAATCATCCTCTTGAAAGTCTCACCATCACTTTTCCTGCTATATCCCTGTAATACTGACAACGAAATGTCTTAATATGAATTGAAAGCTTTTTCGGGCGAAAGAGAAATGTAACAATAATCATTGGTATGCATTTTTTGTAGAATAAGGAGCAGTAAAATAAAAAAAAATGTATAATATCTGATTTTTGTAACCCCCACAGGGTAGATCCTATACTCATTAGGATTTAAATAGTGACATAATTATAAAAATCAGATAAGTAGCTTTCCACAACATACACACACACACACAGACACCCATACGCACACACAATACCATTCTTGATATAATTAGTACAATTACAGATTGTTTATTTATAGCGTACCTATTTCTGATTTGATACATTCCATTTTTACAGGTCTGTAGCGCTTTAGGGCGTTAAAATATCCGTGAGAGTATGAATGTGCATGGGAATGTAAGTTTAAAGTATACAGAATAAAAATATGTGTCAAAGGCACTGGTTTCCAACCGGTGTGCCCGCACTCTAGGGTGCCGCGTGATTGTCTAAGGGGTGCCGCAATATATTGATATAAACCCCACCAAAATATCTCTGCTTAAGCTTAAAGTCTTTTATGGTATTGAAATAAAATAAATCAAATTAATTATTCGTATGCACGACAGATGATAACAGTGTTCGATTTCGATGATTCAGTTGTCTTAGTACTCGACAGATACTATAAAAGTGTACGCGTTCTGACGCCAACAGTAACATAGCTGAACTAAGCTCCCCCCTTCCCATCATTGGGAGTGGTCAATCAAAATTATCCAACAAAAACAATTTTTCACAAATTAAACACCAGTGGAGCTGAGGAAAAATTTGCTGCTCCTGAAAAATGCAACCGTTCGAGGAGCACCTCCTTAACATCATCACCTGAAACCTCAAAAATATGACCTCAACCTTCACCTCATTCCTGTGGTTAAACCCTTACCAGAGTAGGCACACAGCAGCAACATCTAGGCTCGCCACGAGCCTACCAGATCTCTCGCTCACACACGCATGCCACTTTCGGTTTTTTTATTCGCATTGATTCACAGTGTTAAGCTATGGATAAATTCATTGATAAACATAAACGTCAGGAGTGTGAAAGTGAGCAGTCGGCTCCTACTGCTTGCTTTAAGAAGCAAATCTTACAGTTTCTACCGGATCGTCGAGTTCAACACAAAAAGAAGACAAACGAAAAGAACATACGAGGAGAGTTACTTAGCGTATGGTTTAACATGGAATAAGAATGAGGGAAACCATATCCCTTATGTTTATTTGTGACAAAACACTTAGCAGCGATGTCATGGCACCTAGCAAACTGAAGCGGTATCTTAAACAAAGCATCCTAGTGTGTCACAGAAAAGCGTGATGCATTTTTCACGTGTGTTAGAATTGGAGAAGAGAACAATTGAGCGAATGGTAAAGAGAATGACCGTGGGTTATACTGCTCTTGAGTCTCATTTGATAACTCCTTTCTCCAATAACACAGTCAGGTGCAGGAAATGTCTTGCAATATCAACAAAGAAGTCGTGGAAAAAATAAAAACTTCTAGAATATTTGCTTTGCAAGGGTATCCATATTGGTGACAAATTGCAACTCTTTGGATTTATCAGATATATTGATGTTTAAGATGAGTTTCTGTCCTGTAGGAGACTACAACCACAGGCACTGATATTTTCGTTCCTATTAATTCCTTTCTCAATGACCATGAGCTTTCAAGGAAAGTCTTGTGGTATAAGTACAGTTAGTGCACCATATATGTCTGGGAAATTTAAAGGTTTTACTGCCAGAGCTCTCAACGGAAATCCATCCATTATTATAACTCACTGCTTTCTGCATAGAGAGGTATTAGTCAACGCGCGTAATGAAGATTTTGCTCTAGTGTTTATCCAAGTTGTGGAAATGATGAATTAGTTGAAGTGCAGGATTTTTGAACAGTTATGTCGTTCAACGGATGCAGCTCATTCCTCTTTGTTACTTCAGGTAGAAGTAAGTGGGTTGTCGCGGGGTCGTGTATTGAACCGGTTTCATGAACTTAAAAGGTGAAACCCTTTTTAAGGATGAAAAGCAAGACACATTTCATGAGCTGTTACGAAATAATTCTTGATGTTTGGAACTGTCGTATCTGGCAGATATTTTCATAATCTGAATGAACTGAATGTTTAAATGCAGGGTCGATAGGAAACAATAATTTCCTCAGCCAATAAAATGAAAATTTTTAAAAGAAAACTTAGTTTTTGGAGGCCTACAGTTCAGAAAGGGGATCTGTCGAACTTTCTATCTCTTCTTAATCTGGCAGGAAACAAAGACCTGGATAAGCTGAAACACCGCATTATTGATCAATCATCAATATCGTAAGATGCAATAGATGCGCACTTTCCATCTACTTCCACTATGAATCTCGACTGGATTATCTCACCATTTGATTTCGTACATAGTGCGGAGGAAATAGATTTCACTGCTTCCGAACGGGATGTATTAATTGATCTTTGCGCTGATTCCACACTCAGAGATAGGTTCACCAAGAGTGAGGCGTTGGTGGCTACTTTTTGGCTTCAACGGAGAGAGGAGTAGCCTAACCTAATGAAGTAACCAATTAACGCACTTTTGACCTTTTCAACATCCTATCTATGCGAGCAAGCCTTCTCTGCTACGGTGATAATAAAATCCAAAGCAAGAAATAAAGTGAATATGATGACTGACAATAATTTGCGCGCTGAGGCCCGATGTCACGTAGTTCTAAACATAAATCACAAGTCTCACATTAAACGTTAATCGAACAGCACTACTGATGTATTTTTACTCAGTGATTTTAGTAAAGTTTACTGTATTATGTTATTGTGTATGTTACTTATAATATGTTAATTTATTCAATTTTAAATTTAATTTTTTTAATTCAAGGAAGGGTGCACCTAGTGTTTAATGCTGTTCCCAAGGATGCCAGGAACTTCAAAGGAAATATCATTTTTATGGATTAAAAATTTACTGCCTTATATTCACATGATTTTCACTAGCTATTCTGCAATAAATTATTTTTACAAAATATTAATTTTCTATCTACTCCAAATGTATATTGCGATAAATGTTTATGGAAATGATTTTATTGCATAATACTAGAAGAATAGAGGAGTACATTAACCTAAAACGATTCTCAAATCTGATAATATTTGGCTCCCTATATAATTGTATTAAAATTCCATTCTCTTTGCATGGCCAGGAAAAATGATTCACAACTTCCCCTAGATCAAGTTATGAGTACCTATTTTAAAAAAAAATAACAATATATCAGAAACGGTTAGCGCCACAAACATTTATTTGACCTAAACTGTGTGTATTAATGGGGTATACATTTTAAGTATAATATTTTGTCTATGGTTTACCAGTTATGGAAAAGTCACTTGGAATGAACAGGACTTCAGGGGCTATTCTCAGAATTAAAGATATACATTTCCTTTGTAATGAAAATATGCAAAACAGTTTTGAGAGAATCAAACTTTTCGAGAAACTCCATGTAAAGAGTAGTTTGGGGTAGATGGATTTTCTTGAAAATCTTCATGTCGTATGCTTGGAAGATGCATACTTAAAATATGAAGTTTGATATTTAATGCATATATGAAGTTTTGGTATTTTGAGTTCACATATTCTCTCTCTCTCTCTCTCTCTCTTTATCTATACACATAAATACTCATACACACTAAAAATAGTTTTTTATCTTTTAATCACTCCAATTAAGTAAAATTTACAATAATTTAAATTTAGAAATATTGATAAGATTCCCTTCTATCCTTACTTCACATTTAAAGATATTTTAGGATTTATTTATTATTTATTCTCATAAGCACAGATCTTTTTTAAAAATGTTCTTTTTATAATTCAGAGACTCTTAAAGCATTTTTCCGGCGAAATCTCCACACCAAATATGGTCGCAATATAATCTATAATTTCTCCACTTACCAACTGTTTCACAGAGAATTTCAATGGTATTACCTAGATATTAAAGTCAGGATGGGGGAATATTTACAATCTTATGGATTATACTGGCCAATGTAAGTTGTTTTACATTTAAACAATCGTTTATAAAAATCTTTGTTTCATTCGCATAACTTTCTCTAGTTGTTCCACAAAGAAACTATTCTTACAAAGGATTATTATTTTCTCTACGTTATGCTAATTCATATAAACGATAGCGGAATTGGTCTTATTAGCTGCTTCTTTGTAAATAGAAGGGATATAAGGGAATGCATTAGACTAAAGTGATAGTCAAATCGCTTAAAAGCTGGTCGCTATGTGGAACAATTCAGGTTCGATTCACTTTGCATGGTCTCCTTAGAGAAAAATTAAGTAGTTTAAATTGGAACCAATAAAAAGGAATACCTAAAAAACGGCCAACTCTACAAGAAAAACAAATAACATAAATGATGTGTTTTAAGGAGAGCTGCGTTTTTATAGTAACTTTTTGACTATCTTTTACGGATTAACCGTTATGAAAAATTCTGCAAAATTCATTCAGAATAAAGAGCTCTTCAGAGACTATTCCAAGAAAATTAAATACACATTTTATTTGTGATATAAATATCTTTAATATCGGTATTTTAATCAAAATGATTAGAGCCATTTTTGAGAAAAACAACATTTTCAAAAATGTTTCATGTAATGGTTAGTTTGAGGCGGGGGGATTTTCTTGAAAATCTTGTGTTGCAGTCTTGGAACATATAAACATAAATACCAATTTTATATTTTACTGCATTTTCGTTTTAAGCGATGCTTCCTATAGACACACACATACACACACACACACACACACACACACACACACACACACACACACGTACGCGCGTATATACAGCGCTTTCTCTAAAAATGCTTTTTGGACTCAGGGAGTCTTCAAAGCTTATTTCCAGTGAAAAAAGCTGGGTAGAATACGAAACCTTCTCTAGCCACATTGTGTGTACATACGTGCTAGAGAAAGGAAAAAATCTGATGTTCTCCATTCGCATGAATTTCTCTACATCAATGGCATTACCTAGATATTAAAGTCAGGATTTAAGTAAGATGGGGGAATATTTACTATTTTTACTATTTTATGGATTGCTTTACACTTAAACAATCGTTTATAAAAAACCTTTGTTCCATTCTCATAACTTTCTCTAGTTGTTCCATATACAAAACTATTCTTACAAAATATTATTATTTTATCTATGTTATGCTAATGGATATAAACATTAGCAGAGATAGTCTTATTACTTGCTTCCATGCAAGTAGAAGGGATATAAGGTAGTGCATAGGCTAAAGTATTAGTCAAAAGCTGGTTGCTCTGTAACTGAAGTTCCTTTGTTTGTATGGACAGGAGTTGACACATTCTCGTCTGAGAAAAGTATACGTTTTTTAAAGCTGAAACCAATAACAAGGAATATCTAAGAAACGATCCACTCCACGAAAAAAATGTATATAACATAAATTGTGTATTTTAACGAGCTCTACATTTTCTGCTAGATACGTTTTTTCTTCTAACTCTTACGGTTTGCCAACTATACAAAATTCTGTAAAATTCATCAAGAATAGTCTTCAGATGTTATTCCCACAAAATTCAAGATATACATTTTATTTTTCACTTAAATATCTTTAATATACGATAATTTAATCAAAATCGTTAGCCAATTTTGAGAAAACCAAACTATTAAAACATGTAAAGGGTAGTTTATTGTGGAGGGATTTTCTTGAAAATCTTCGTGGCGAATCCTTGGAAAATGCTGTACTTGAATAAGAATTTGATTTTTATGGCTTGATTATTTATATTATTTTCTAGCAATCCATGATGACTTCATATAATTGTAATTCCTGAAGCTAGCAGGCAAAAATTATTTTTTGGGAGGAGGAAGGGCCTTTGTTTAATGTTACTCAATTCATCCTTCACTTACCAATCCAATTCATCCCTCACTTACCAATCGGACCTTTCGTTTTGGAGCTATGCTGTCCACAGACACACACACACATACACACGCATACACGCACACACATGGACCTGTTTGCAAACATGCTTTATTTGGTTTCAAGGGATCCAAAACATGTATTTCCGGTGAAATCTCATTACCGAATTTTTGAGTGCATTACAATACCTTCTCTATACACTATATACGTAGTACTTGTAGAGAAAGTAAAAAGCGGGCTGAGTTCCTGTACATCCTGTTAATCGGATAAATATTTGCAGAAATAGAATGCCCAGTTTTTAGGTTCCTGGGAACATACGGGGAGCTGTGTTGGTAGACAAATGTTTGAAATGCAGGTCGCTGTTTACGGCTTTGATGTTGCATACTGCTCCCTTGACGTCACACGAAACAAAATGAATGCAACATTTGCTGAGGTCCATTCACATACCTTTCTCTACCATTCTATAGCACACAATTGCTACAAAAACTATTCTTCTACTTCATGCTAATCAAAATACATTAACAGACATACTCTCATTAATTAGTTCCTAATAAGTAGAACGGAAGTAAGGGAGTACACTAGGCTAAAGCGATAGTCAATTTTTTTAAAACTCAGTTTCTATGTGACTGAAATTTGGTTCTTTTTGCATGGCCAGAAAAAGAAATGACAAATTCTTGTTTTTAAAAATACGTATTTTAACATTGAAACCAATAAAAAGAGTATTTCAGAAATTGTTAACTTATTAAACATTTATATGATATAAACTGGGTGTTTTAACGTAATCTACATTTTTTGTGTTTTAAGTTTCTGTCTATCTCTATGGTTTACCGCTGTGCAAAATGTTATATTCAATGAACAGGTCTTCAGAAGCAACAACAATCCTTCAAGGTTCATCACTAAAATTTTGAAAAAAAATATCCCATAAATGACTATTCCTAAAAAAATTTCATTTGCCTTATAAAAGTTATTATATCTGGCATGAAACAGATTTTCATCTTTCTCTTTGGAGCTTTACGACAAATAAAGTGTATTGAGTTTTACCTTTCTGTCATTACTTCCTATGAACAGAAACTGCAACACACACCTATATAGTATGTTTCAAATATAATATGTGAATTATGTGATATTTTGTCTAGTTAAAGCCTTTTAAAAGGTTTTTCTTGTTGAGGGGACCTCAAAATGATCTTATTACTTATTTGTTGTAAGTATAAGGGAAGTAAGGGAATATGGCAAACTACATCAAGTTTAAATACGCTGTCTGGGGTTCATTTGACAGTTATGCTTTTCACACACATATATTCACATGGACCTTTTTCTTAAAGGTGTTTTTGCGTCATGTCCTCGTCTCAAAACCATTCCGTTGAAACATAGGTAATGAATGAATGGTAGAAATGAATATTTTCTCCGTTCGCCTCTCTTCAAGATACCCGGGGTTCAAATCCAAGGCATAGCAGTGAGATTTATGGTTGGTAAGGCTTCTCCGGTTTCTCCGGTTTTCCCCTTCATTCATAATACTACCACCTCCATCATGAACTTTCCTTACATCCATTTTCTCGTAATTTCATATTATGTTTCTCACTCTCCTACCAGGTAAAAGACTGATCACCCATTATTTCTCCTTTCCCTGTTCCAGAATTTCTCAGCTTTTCAAGAGGCATCTGACTATATGCTGAGTTTTAAGCGGTAGGTGTGTATATCTTCCATACAAGAAGATAAATAGCGAAACAAGAAGAAAATGAATTCTCCCTCTACCTCCCATAGTGTATAAAGTTAAATTAGCTCTGCAGAGGAGCTTTCTTTTGCCATAAATACAAGAACAAATTCTCAAGCGTTCTTTTATTAATATTTTACTTAAACAATACTACGAGTGTGTTGGGGAACTTAATATATTTCTGGCATGTTACCACAGTAATTCAGTTGGTGAGAGCAGTCGGATGGAAACCGGAAACTTCGTGGTTTCAATCCCAGCTGTGACATTTACTTTATTAGTCTAATACTATCTTGCAACCTTGTCCTCTACATAGTTTGTGAGAAACAGCATTTAATTACCATTAATTGCCTTAATATTTCGTTAAACTACAAACTTAAAGGTACTTACGACATAGTATGTGAAAGTGTTATCTGAAAATGAGTTTCATACCTGAAACACTTTTTTAAGTGAGCTGTGTCCTGTTCTTACTTCTCCTTGGTTCTGGGCCATACCTTATCGTTCAATGTTTACCTTGGTCAGTCTGAGAGGGACAGTGGTCGCTCGGAGCTAGACAAGAAACGTATTGTGCGGTGTGTGCTGTTACCCAAGATTGGGATGAGTAGCTGAACTCAACTTTTTCAAAAGGATGCACACTCACCTTAGAACTTAAAAGATCTTAAAATTTAAAGGTACTTTGTGTGGGGTTTTCGGGTAGTGGTTTTTCTTTCTTTCAATTCAGAGATAGACTGTAGGGGGCATACATTTTATATGGAATCCAGAAGTTGTTGGGTGAGATTTTCGTGTGACTGAGAATATAGAGAAATTTGAATATTACTTGTAAATAAAGATTTCTTCGGGCAATTCATACCAAAATTGGTGTTTTGTACCTATATTTATGACGGTTTAATGGGGAATGTAAATGAGTTCGAGCTAGATGGTCAATGGGGCTTACTATTAAAATATTCCTGGATGGGTTTTTTTGAGACATTTTAATATTGTATTGGGGTGAATTTTCAGAATTGCGATTCGCCTGTTCTGTTTTAAAAATTAAAGTAGTAGTATTTTTAGAATCTTTGAAGTCACAAGGGCGGGGAATTGTGCTCTTTTTTTTGTAATGTCAAATGGGGGTTATAATTGTTGAATAATTACAAATTCTGGGTTAATTTCATACCATTTGTGTAATGCCTGTATGGAGCAGTGAACTGTGAGAGGGAGACATTTAAATTTAAATAGTGTCTGGCTCAGTATTTGTCTGATTTCTTTGTACTGGAATTTTATTGTAGTAAAGCACCTTCTTATAGCATTCGCACTAGGGATGCCTGTTCTTAGGAGTCATTTAATAACTACCAGACGAAAGTCAAGATTATACGGTTTTCTAGATCACAAAGTAAACTGAGGTATTCCGTATGAAATTTGCGCAAGTATAGATTTCGACCTCCTTCTTATTCTATGGATTTATTAGATGTATTCCAATATTCTAAATTGTGGCCTGAGCTTATGGCATTTTAGGTACTAATGCCTGAGACAGTAAGAATTAAAAAAAAAAAATGGAGAAAAGAAATTTCAAATAATGATTTTGTGACGGAGGTGCTTTTATTGGACAATGTGTTTGTTTTCCATTTGTTTTATTAATTAATTTATGTATGTGGGTTGAAAGATTCTTCACTAACATATTGAAAGTTCTGCTATAATTTAAATGTGTTTGAGAGAAATATATCTTTTTGCAAGTTATTGCCATTGCAGGGGATTTAACTTGGATATTCTTTGGTATTTTTATTTATCCAGTCATTATTGGGTGTGATTTAGGTTTGTATTATGTGGTTTAATTTTCTTCGTTTTTGAGATTTTATTTGCTGAGGTCAGTTCTAGCTCACTGTTCTTGATTGGAATTGGATTTATATTTTTGTATTAACAATAAATTTTTTGGTGGGCTTTGTTACTGTATGTGAGTTAGCGTTTCCTGATAGTTTGTTTTCCAAACTATTTTTCTCAATAGGGTTGGATTTATTATTATTCTTCTGGTAACTTTTTTCTTTGGGCTTAATTAGACATTTAGCTGTAAGCTTTTGCTCTCATTAATTATCGAATAGATATAAAATTAAGCAAACATTTTTAAGCCGGAAATTGTGATTACCTTGCCACTTGGTAATTTCTGTTTAATTAATGAGCTGATTATACCTAAAAGAATAGAAAAATTTTAGGTATTAGATTATTTAGTTAATTCAGTATAGAGTTTTTCCTTTTCTATTGCGGGGGGGGGTGTATTTTCCGTGATTTTTGTTATTCATATATTTAAAACAAAAGCAAAGGAAATATATAAACATCTATATGTATGTATGTATGTATGTATGTATCTATATATGTTATGTATGTTATGTATGGTATGTATGTATGTATGTATGTATGTATGTATGTATGTATGTATGTATGTATGTATGTATGTATGTATGTATGTATGTATGTATGTGTGTATGTATGTATGTATGTATGTATGTATGCATGTATGTATGTATGTATGCATGTATGTATGTATGTATGTATGTATGTATGTATGTATGTATGTATGTATATATGTATGTATGTATGTATGTATGTATGTATGTATGTATGTATGTATGTATGCATGTATGTATGCATGCATGCATGTATGTATGTGTGCATCTATGTAGGTATATATAAATGTATGGGATTTAACATCAAATCTTTACAAGGATCTATATTATTGTCATGTTTTTTACAATATTTTAGTTTTACCAGTTATGTAAATGAATTCAGAATGAAGAGGTATTCAGAGGATATTTCCAGAAAATTCTACATACATTTCATTTGTCACGAAAATATATTAAAAACACGGTATTTTAATTAAAGTCGTTAAAATACTTTTTGAGAAAATCAACATTTTCGAAAGTTTTCCATCTAAAGGTTACTTTGGGGTAGTGAATTTTCTTGAAGACTTTCGTGCCGCAGCCTTGGAAGATGCAGAAATATCAAGTTTAGTATTTAACCTACTTTTCGTTTCTGAGTTATCGCTGACTTTTTACTAATGTGTTTTGTTTCTTTTGCATTTAGGGACCTAAATCATATGTTTTAGTGTAAGATCTCGAATTCGAATTTTTTGGTGGAATACAATACCTTCTCTACTACTATGCATATAGTTTTTAGACAAAGTAATAATTAAAACAATTACCTTATACAGGTGCTCTTTACAATGTTCAATAGATTAGCAGAATAAACTGAGAAAATACTTGTATCAACATGTGCTATTAAATTAATTGTACAATGATTCCTTAAGTTCCATATTGTAATTATTTAAATGGAGTTTCAAGCAGTATCTCCTGTACATGAATCGAGGATAACTGAAGAGTGTATTCTCTATTGTTTCTTTTCTTTCTACAACAGCATTCGAAATCCTTTTCCACAATAAGATGAAACCGTCAGAGGCATGTCGAAAATATATTGCGGCCTGAAACGGATTGTGGGAGTATGAACTCGGGAAGAATGCTTTGCATTTAGAGCGGCTGTGAATATCTGGGGAAATATATGTCTTCTTACTGAGCCACTGTTGCTATTTATTCACTGTAAATTCCACGTACACATTTATTGACTGCATTAGTATGAGTGAATGTGTGAATGTTCCAATGTTCCGCACTGCAGCAATTAGCATATTGTAAATCAGACCCCCGGAGGAGAGGATAAGATGTTTAATTTCAAAGTGGCCGACAGCCGGATAGGGAGAGAGCTGCCGTGGAGGGTCCCTAATAGTTCACAAGCAGTTCTTCCTCTCGATGCGGGGAGCGCAGGTGTCCGTGGCTCAGTCTCGGATTGACCACCTGAGTCCGAAGACCACCCAGATGCCGATAGCTGTACTTCCAGAGCGCAGTCACCTCCACGAGATGCGTTTAAGCTGAAATCTTCGTCGACACAACCCCGAAAGAGTCCGGTTGGGATGAAATGAAATGACAGGAAGTTCAGAACAATGATGAATCCTCACCAGCATTCGCCTAGTGACCCGGAACCCCTCCCCCCCCCCGAGAAATTCATGGGTCAGAGAGGTCTGCCCCGGGAAAAAGATGTCATGACCTCCCGAATGCCAGTCCCAGACGAAATGCGTGAGCCACCTCACCCGGTGTTTGCATTGTGTGCTCTGACTTTATTCTTGATGCTCAATATTTGTTACAGCCATAATTGTCACTACTGTGAGATGTTTCTTTTGGTTGAATATTTGCTTTTAATGACCGACATTACTTATATGACCTCGTATCCATTTAATGCAAATATGTTGCAAGTTTTTACCTCATTCCTCTAGCTGTGGGATTTACTTTTTTCTTGATTGAGATAAGCCCGCTTAGAAATTTAGTGTGTAAATAAAACCTTATGTACATACACACATACTAATTGCCTATTTTTACTCTCTGTACGCATACTATGTGCATAACATATAGAGAAGGTGTAGCATTTCACTCAAAAACGAAAAGTCAGTAAAATACCAAACTTCGTATTTACGTATAATATCTTCCAGGGATACGACTTGAAGATTTTGAATAAAATCTCCCCTCCATACTACCCTTTCCATGGCAAAAATTACGAAGAAATGGCTCTAACGATTTTGATTAAAATTCCGTATATTAAAAATATTTATATGGCAAATCAAATGTATATCTTGAATTTTATAGGAATAGACTCTAAAGACCTATTTATTCTGGATTAACTTTGCTGAATTTTGCGTAACTGGTATACTGTAAGACATAGACAAAAACTTACTACATAAAATGTAGATCTTATTAAAATACACAATTTACGTCATATACGGTTTTTTCGTGGAATTGAAATATTCCCTGTTATTTGTTTCAGATGTAAAATACCTAAACGTTTTACTTTCTCTAGCCCCCTATGTACAATGTATTGTAATGCACCCAAAAACTAGATACATAGATTTCACCGGAAATATATGTTTTGGGGTCCCCGGAATCCGAAAAAAGCATTTTTAAAAAAAGGTCCGTGTGTGTGTCTGTCTGTCTGTCTGCGTGTGTGTCTGTGGACAGCATAGCCGCAAAACAAAAAAGACCGTTAAATACAAAAATGTTCAAAAAATCCCCTCACCACAAACTACATGGAAAAAATTTCGAAAGTTTTGATTTTCTTAAAAATGGCTCTAACGATTTTGATTAAAATCCCGTATGTTATGTTCGAAATAAAATGTATATCTCGATTTTTTGGGAACAGCCTCTGAAGATCTCTTTATTCTGGATGAATTTTGCTGAATTTTACTTAACTGCTACACCGTAAGAGATAGAAAAATGTACTACACAAAAAATGTACCTCATGAGAAAACACACGATTTTTGTCCTTTACATTTTTGTTGTGGAGGTAACCGTTTTAGAGATATTCCTTGTTATTGGTTTCAATTGTGAAGTACTTAAACTTCTCTCACACAGGAATTATCTGTTTTTCTTTTGTTCTACTCCTGGCCAAGCAAAGAAGTGATTTGCAATGACAATCCCATAACGATAGCTTTTAAAACATTTGACAATCACTTTAGCATAGTGCATTCCCTTATTCCTTTCTACTTATAAGGAACTAAGTAATAATATTGTGCTAACATTTATCTTGATTAACATTGTGTACAAAGAAGAATAATCTTTTGTAGGAGTTTTGTAGAGCAGCTAGAGAAAGTCATGTGAGTGTAAAACATCAGATTTTTTAAACACGGAAAGTTGTAAACTCTTGGCCCTACATAGAAAGGGATTTCATCCAAATGGCAACCAGCTTTTAAAAGATTTCACTATCGTTTTAGCCTAATGCATTTCCCTTATTTTCCTTCTACTTACAAGGAAGCAAGTAATTAATACAACTTCTGCTAATGTTTATCTCACTGTCATAAAGTAGATAGAAGAATATGCTTTTTAATGAAATTGTTAAGGTGATGGGAAGTCATGTGAATGGAACACAGATGTTTTTGAATGGCAAAGAAGTCTGCTTGGAATGCAGTGCAAATAGAACTTAGGTTATATATTGCTTTGAGAATCTCTTTGTCTTCTGACTATACAAAAAAGGACATATAATAAAGTCTTCTGCGTTTACGAATTCCATACATGTAGATGTAAAATTCATGGTTAATAATTCACTTTCCTTTATAAACGCAATATCTGTAATCACACAGGTGTCCTGCTCATAATGGTCACATTTTCCTCTCAATCTTTAAACCGTGTTTAAACCCTTAAAACTAAATTACCTATATGTTATTTTCATGTATGTAATTTGAGATTACAATGACACATGCAATGGTGCAGCGCCAGCTACAACGGACGCTGCATCCGTAGACGTTATTGTGTACGCCTTCTTCTTTTGGGCCCATGTTTTATTCAACAGTATTTGCAATACAGTGCCATTGGTTTCGCTGCTCCACGATAGATAGTGCATAACGCTTCTGAGTTGATGGGCTGGGCTGGTTTATTGTTCGCGCCAAAGCTGTCTGAAACTCTCTTACTTTTAAAATAAAGTTTTATAGATACAGCTTCTGATTATGAATTATGTCACATCTCTTTCGTCTGAATTAGTGCCAGGAAAATACAGAAAAATACTTTAATAACAAGCGTGTACATACTTCTTTGACGTTCTATGATGCACCGGCTATGCTCATCCATGTAGAACACAAACATTTGACTCTCACTGAGAGGAAAAAGAATGACTGGGGTATGTCACACTGGGTAGACGCACAAACAGAAGTACTTCACTTTAAATTCCTCAGAATTGATGCTGTTTATTGATACTTATTATTGAGGCACTTATCCGTCGAGCGACTCCCGACATAGTTCTTGTAGATGTAGAAATATATGCTTATGTCTAGTGCTATATCCGCAGCCTACAACGTTCCTCAATTCTACAATCGTCGATAGTTATCGCTTACTTCCCTATTACGCGACATATCAACTCATGAGATAACTCTAATATTTCGCTTAAGGATATCATCTAATCGAGGACCAACATTACAGCCTACATCATACCTATTTTCTTGTGTACGCACCGCTTGTATACCTAAAATCTTAGGACTCATTTCTGATTGGTTGCAAAGTAGCGCGAAAATAAAACTGTCACGTGGTTAATTTTGGAAGTTAATTGTATTATACTCACGTGACCGGTCTGTGTAATGAAAGAGTCCCGAGCTACTAACTTTTAGGGAAAAGACCTGTCTCTACAAAACTTCCTTTTACTTAGACCTCTAATGCGCTTAAACCTTGCTTTTACAAAAGCATTTGTGTTTCTGGATTGACAAAAGAAGTAACCTTGACATATACAATAACAACTCACCCTAATGTTTTGTGTTCTGTTAGCTAAAATAATAAAATACAAAGCGTGATATTATACTGTTGCAATTACTCCAAGGTAAGAGAAACATTCATCCAATTTAACTTCTTCCTTGTTCATGTGTTAAAATGTTTCTGTTCTTGGTTACCATCATTCCCACTGTTATACTTGCATTGAATTGGAATTTGTCATTACAATGTCACTCATAGTTGATTGCAGGGGCCTCTAACGTATTGACGTACTAACTTTGATCCTCAGTAAAGCATCATCTACGTATAAGTATTTGGGTAGTGACAGATGTAGTCGTTAGGTGTATAAAATAATCAAAAGTTCTGGGCTAAATGCTGAACCTTGGGGGTACCCTTTCAGCAGGTCCGTTTCGATGGTTGTGCTCTTCGTGTGGAAAGGTACTCATGTACCATCTTATTCGGATGCTACATATTGTCACATGCAGAATGTGGTACTACTGCGTTAGGATCCACATTCTAAGTGTGGCATGATTGATTAATTAATTTTTATTGTTTTGGCTGTACTGTAGAAAAGGTTAGTCTTATATAACCACGGGAGCGTGGCTGTTTGGCCTCTTTGCCAGTGGGACGCCGTGGGGTGCACATCGCACGTTTGTTGGTAATCATGTAGCTCATAAAGGAGCTATAGTATTCACCCAGGTTTTGGCTACGCATCATCCAGCAACACACAGGTAAAAGTTTAATAAATTAATTAGCTGGAATTACTCGAATTAATACGTTTTAATTTAGTAGTTTGATTTTGGTTCCCACATTTCCTTGGTTCACTCCTGAGGGTGCTAATTTCCCATAAGTTAGCCTGGGGGATACGTCCCTCATGTCGCATCCGATTAGAATAGCTTTGTATGTGCCTCTCGCAGCCACAGCGAGTTCCCCGAGTTATTATTAGGAAAGGCGGTTGCGACATATACCTATCCCCCAGGTATATCGCTTGATATTAGAGTACCTACATATGTTTTTGTTATTTGAAATTTCTTGTGGCCTTGCAACAACTTTCGAAACAAACATCTCTGCTGAATTTTTGTGCAGTGGTTCTACATTGGTTTTTAATGCGCTGTACCATGTATGTATAATATGTTATTCTATAATAAGTTTTTCCAACATTTTTCCTAGAACCGGTAAAAGCAGACTGGTCTATAAGAACTTTCTGTACTTGAGAAAGTGCCTTAGGAATACTATTCAAAATGAGACGCGTCTGGTGTTGCTATCGTATAGTTTCTTGTACAAGCGGTAGAGTGTAATCATTGGTATTCAAACAGCCGATGAAATGTTGTTTTATAAGATAACTTAAAATGGTCCTCACCACCCTAAATTAACAGAGGGCAACAGTATACAACTGTATTTTATCTGCTGAGGACTATAGAATTGTCTTTGAAAACAGCTAAATCAACGTTTTGGCATGAAATGCCACTTCATGGAAAGTTTTTTGTTGTAAAAGAATACACAGGAATCAAACACCTAACATAGGTATTTATGACACCTATGTCTTTACAGAACTACAAATGAATGAAATTACAATAATTTCAACTTACTGCACTTTCAACATTACTTGTACAAACCATTACTTGCCTTAAAAGTGTTGATTCCTTATACTGCACGTGTTTATTGCAAGTGACGCTTTGTCCATCTTGTACAGGTAAATACCAGTGTTTAAAGTTTATATCATTTAGATATTTCCTTTGTCAGTATTACCAAAATAACATGGAATCTGCCTTTACGTGCACAAAAACTAGTGTATTCATCTAGATCGCAATAATGTCTTTCCTCCTACAAGTAACAAACCTTTGACTCTACCTAGCCATGTGATTTCTTATGTGAGTGGGGTAAAATGAATTTAGAGACACAAGAAAACGCTGTTACAGTAGATGTAGAGTGAAATAAAGATGTGAAGGGGTGGTTTGAATTCCACCTCTATGCAGTTTTGCTATTATTGGTACTCAAGGAAATAATGACGACATAATTCCGCCTGTTGAGAAAGGGGTGAAGGATTATCATGCGACGAAGTTGAACTTATTACGGCTATCGAACAGCAAAAAACAAACCTATACTAAGAAAATATGAAAATAAAAGGTTTAAGTTGTAATGTTGCCTTTCAGTAGTTAAGTCTTTTTTGGGGGCAATAAAATACTTTCCAGTTCAGCGTCGATTAGCGTTGAAAAAACAGCTAGCAGAGGGAGGAGGTATGTTGTAAGATTCAACATAAACAGATGTGTTACCTATGGGCCTCATTTTATTCGCGACAACATACATAATAAAACTGCAACATAATGCTCTGGCAATTTTAGTTTTGATAAATAATTGATACTAACTGCATAATGGACTCACTGAAGCTAATAAAATGGCATTTGAAGGTACTTGCAAGTTGGCGCACGGGTAAATGTGTGTGTTTTATTTGGATAATCCCTAAAACGGTTAAAAAGAATCATAACTATTCGAGCCAGAATAGAAGGAAGTATCTCGGAAAGAAAAATAGGCTTTTGATGAAAATGCCAAGCTTTAAAAAAACGAAGTTATTAACACTTCAATACTTGGAATGTTATTTTGATACTGGTGAAACTCCAGTGTTCTATGTACATATTCCTAAAGAGAAACTTTCATTAGCAAAATGAAACTAGGTACGACTAATAAAAAGGATAGGGTGTATTTATATGTCCCTAATTCAGAATATTTATTTACGAGAAATGTAGATATGCTTTTATGACAGTGATTTTACCAATAAATACCATTTAGTTCTAACGTTTGGGCGAATATTACTATACGCTGTAAAAAAAACTTTTTATAAAGATCACCATCGAGTAATTATTGGTATACCATATCCATACATAAACTTGATTGAAATGCTTTTAAGGGTTATTAGACCTGATTCATCGTTTCTGGTGAAACCCTGGTTTCAGCTATATAAACAGATAATTACAAAAAAAACATTCGGCATCCGTTGCTGGAAGGTTGTGCAGCGAACGAGCTTATACCGCAATAATGTGGGTGACTCGCATTCGGAGGTGTAACCTTCAAACTTCCCCACCGAAAAAACTCTTTTTTATGCTTTTCCTAGGTCGGTAAGCGAATACCGGATTTGATAATTTGATCCACGGATTTTCATACAGGCTCTTTCAACACTGCATGTCATATACTTTCTTTACCGTCATACTGGACACTAGGCTGTTCACCCAAACTGGTACTGCAATGTAGCTTCTGACTCTACGCTTTGACTTGTAAGTCCTATAAGGTGTAAGTAATCAATTGTAGAAGAAAAGTCTAACGTGTTGCGTATTTTTAATATTTTCTGCTCTTTCATCTACAAAAAAAAAAAAAAAAAAAAAAAAAAAAAAAAAAAAAAAAAAAACTAACTCCATGGCACGACAGCTCATAGGGAAACTTGGCCTACCGCCCGGCCGCTGCGTCCCCCATCTCGGTCCATGACAGACTCCCCCGACCGGTTAATACGTTCCTCTTGACCTGGAGCCGCTACTTTTCCATCAAGTAGCTCCTCGACTGGCCCCTCAGGGACCTCACGAGGCTGAGTGCACCCCGGACCAGGTCTCCCTACGCCAGTACCGGGAACGAACCCAGGTCTCCCGCTTGGTCAGCAACTGTGCTACCGCCGCACTAAGGAGACGACCCTTTCATCTATAAGCTATTCTTTAAAAAATCTTATTCTTCTATGTACTTCTTGATAATCAAGATAAACTTTAATTACACATTTACACTTTCATTACATGTAAAAACATTTTATAATAAACTAGAGTGATAATCGAACTTTAAAGCACTTTTCCAGGTGATGGCTTATAAATTAACCCTTGAAAAATTTCAAGAGCTGCATTCATGACACTTTTTCTACCTATTCTGCAGCAAAATATTCTCATAAAAGCTTACTTTCTGTCTACGTCATGTTTATCATTATAAACCATAGCGGAAATGGTTTTATTACGATATTATTTCCTTACAAATAGAGAATGAGGAAACTGAATAGACTAAAGCGATAGTTAACTCTTTTAATAACCCATCGCTTTATGATGGTATTACTTGGCCAGAATGAAAAATATGAATAACGACGTCCTATTTGAGAAAAACATAAGCCTTTGAAAATTAAAAAAAAAATAAAAATGGCGTGTTATTTATGGACGCTCTTTAACTACTCTGGTTCTCAGCGTCCCATTCTAAATTGGTCGTGAAAGACCGCTTAATTTTGCTCAGAGGCCTCTCTATCAGGCTTGAGGTTCTTTTACGTGCCGTAAATCTGCGACAGGAGACCAACAGCTTTACTTCCCTTCCGAAGGAAGCCATGCTAAGGAATTTTACACCCTAAAAAATCCATCGTCCTCCGCCGGGTTTGAACCCGCATGGTAACCATTACACTATGGAGGGCGGCATTTGAAAATTTAGATCTATAGGTAACATAGATTACCTAAGAAATGTTTAGCTCCAAGAACTTGTATTTCATATAAATGTTGTGTTTTGAGGACACATACATTTTTTGTGTGTCTCTTACGGTTTACCAGTTATACAAAAGTCATTCAGAATGAAGAGATATAAAATTTATTTCTCATTTTCTTTTATACAAGGTAGTTTATTGAATATTTTCCCCGTTTTTTGAGCTATGTTGTTCACAAACACTCGTTGGATTCAGGTGATCCTAAAACGTGTGCTTTCATTGAAGATTCGGTATCGAATTGTTCGGTGAAATGCAATATTATCTAAACTCGGGTAGATCCACAGTGATCCCTGACAGTCTCTCTGCCTTTCTGCCAATAGATCCATGCTACGTAAGCGTTTTTTTTTAAATAAATGGTTTAACGTCCTTTAACCTGGTTGGTCATATCGGACCACGAATGAATGAAATTGGTTAAATGGTACTCAAATGATCTCGGGGTCCATGGAGCTTTAAGATACTCGAAGAGAAACACTTTATCCGGGTAATCACCCAAAGCGAGATGCGAACGCACGACTTTTTTAATGTATCCGGTACCCGCGGCCGCGCTCGCTAAAGTGTCTCGCTTTGGTGCTTCGCGGCGCACGGGATCGTGGGTTCGAGTCCCGCCTTGGGCATGGGTGTTTTTGTGTTTATAAATGTGTATATGTCTGTGTATGTATATGTAAAAGGAAAACGTTGAACATTAATATAGGTCAACTAAGGACAATTAGGAAACTGGAAAAAAAGAGGAAAAAGGAATACAGCACCGGAGTCCTGACAAGCCTCCGCAATTGTATTTTTTCCCTTTATCTTTAAAAAAAAAAAAAAAAAAAAAAACGTGAGGCAGACAGGCTACCATTACACTACCCTTGTTGCAAGCTGTAACAATCGATCCTCAATGATTTAATAGTTTTTTCACACAAGTCGTGTGTAGGACAAGAGTTGGATAGGAAGACTCAGACTGAAAAAGTCAATGCCATAGCCGGGATTTGAACCGGGATCTCCCGGTCTCTAGACGGTTGTTCTACCACTGATCTACCATGGCAACATGCCGACATAGCATTAAATGTGACTCAGTGGTAGAGCAACGGGCTGGATAACGGGAGATCCCTTGTAACCAATAAAAGCATTTTTAGAAAAAGGTCCGTGTGAGTCCAGTGTCTGTGTGTACGAAAACTCTAAAACCAAAAGTCGGTAAAATGCCAAACTTGGTATTTAATTTTGTATCTTATAGGCCTGTGACACGAAGATTTTGAGGAAAATCCCCCCACCCCAAACTACCCTTTGCATAGAAAAACATTCGAAAATTTTTATTTTCTCAAAAATGACTCTAACGATTTTTTTAAGTACCATATATTAAAGATATTTACCTATATGACAAATAAAATGTATGTTTTCAATTTTATGGGATAATCTTTAAGGACCTCTTTATTCTGAATGTTGCGTAACTGGTAAACTATAGGAGATAGACAAAAACTTAATACAGGGAAAAAAAAATAGAAAAAAAAAAACGGATTTCAACCATATGGCAATCGGCTTTTAGATGATTTGACTATCGCTTTAGTCTGGTGTATTTCTTTATTTCCCTTCTACTTAAAGGAAATTAAGTAATAAGACCGTTTCTGTAAGTGTTTATCTCGATTAGCATTAAGTAGATAGAAGAATAAACTTTTCAACAATAATTTGTTACAGAGATGTAGAGAAAGGTAAGTGGAGCAGATCAGATTTATTGTTGTTGTTGTAATGCACTATTGTGTTGTGTACTAATGTTTTAATTTGTTTGTTTGAAAATAGCTTGTCTTTCTACAGACGTAGACGGGACGAAGTGGCAACAGTGTGACGGAGCGGCCACGAGGTAAAGCAACTGTCAGGGATCACTATGGATCTCTCCGGCTTTAGAATAGGTAAAAGGTATAATTATTTAAAAACGAAAGCGGATAAAGGGGAACCAATATCTCAGAAAATGATGATTTACAAAAAATAGATTTGATACAAATTTTTCTTTATCGAGAAATACGATTTTTCTGTTTTTGTGTGGCAAGGCTTTGATTATCTCTTACGATTCATCAACTTAACAAAAAGTAATTCAGAATGAAAATCACTTGACAGGCCATTCTCAGAAAGTTCAAGGTACACATTTTGGTCGCTAAAATATATTAAAACATATCGCATTTTTTATAAATACCATCAATCATTTTTGACCACTTAAACAATTTTGATGGGTAATTAGAAGTGGTTTGATGTATTAAAATTTCACATCCTTGCAAAACGCTGAGTTGAAATATTAGGTTTTCGATTTAACCGACTTTGACTTTTTGTGTTATGTTCGCTGACACTCTGTGTTACGTTCGCAAGACTTTCTCTTTCTCTTCTGTAGCGTGGTATTCTTACAAAAACCTATTTTTCTATCTACTTCAGGCATATCCATATAACTTTTTTCAAAAATAATTTTATTGCATAGTTCCTTGCAGATACGCGAGAATAAGGGAACACACTAGGCTAAAGCAAGAGCTCAAATCTTTCAAGGGTTGATCGCTATGCGATGCATTGGCTATCCGCTCTCTTTGCTTGACCAAGAAAAAGAAAAATGAGTAACTATTTTCCCGTTTCGAAATGTATAAGTATTTTAAAACTGGAACGAGGAACTAGAAATATCTCGGAAACGGTGAACTCCACAAAAATGTATTGGACATAAATGTGTGTTTTAATGAGATCTATAATTCCTATGTAGCAAGATTTACGTATCTCTTAGAAGTTGGGCAAAGGACATCCAGAATTAGCTGATTTCAAAGACTACTCCCAGAAAATCAAGATATACATACATTTGATTTTTTCATAACAATATTATAAAATATGACATTTTAATAACAATCGTTACAAATATTCGTTACAATCAAAAATTTCGATTTTTTTTAAGTAAAGGTAACTTGCTGTGGGAATATTCTTGAAACATTTCCTGTCGCCTTCTTGCAAAAGCCTGAACTTAAATAACACGTCTGGTATTTAATCGACTTTTCGTTCTGTGCTATGCTGTTCACAGACACACTTAGAAACACGCACTAATACATTTTCTATAACTGCAATTTTACTTTCTCTACATATACTATGTATATAGTGTATAGAGAAGGTAATGTAATGCACCCAAAAATTCAATACCGAGATTTCACCGGAAACACATGTTTTGGGTCCCCCTGAATCCAGAAAAAATAATTTTTGGAAAAAAGGGTCCTTGTGCGTGTGTCCCTGTGGACAGCATAGCTCGAAAACGAAAAGTCCGTTAAATACCAAAGTTGGTATTTAAGTTCAGTATCTTCCAAGGATGCGACACGAAGATTTTCAACAAAATCTACCCTTTACATGGAAACATTTTCGAAAATTTTGATTTTCTTAAAAATGGTTCCAACGATTTTGATTAAAATATTGCATATTAAAGATATTTACCTGACAAATAAAATGTATATCTTGAATACTCTGGGAATAGCCTCTGAAGACTACTTTATTGTGGATGGATTTTGCGGAATTTTACATAACTCGTAAACCATAAGAGATAGACAAAAACTTATGTAACAGAAAATATAAAACTCACTAAAGCACACAGTTTAAGTTTTATAATTTTTTTTCGTGGAGTGAACAGTTTCTTAGATATTCTTTGTTATTGGTTTCAGCTTTAAAATACTTACACATTTCTCATACGGGAATTTATCAACCCCTGTTTATACAAACAAAGGAACTTCATAACAACTAGCTTTTGACTAATACTTTGTTCTATGCTACTTCCTTATTACCCTTCTACTTATTAAGAGGAAGTAATAAGACTATTTCTGCTAATTTTTTCTCAATTAGCATGAAATAAAAAGAAGCATAAGCTTATGAACAATAATTTGTTGCAGAGATGTAGAAACAGTCATATGAATGAAACATATCCGACTTTTTTGGATTCAGAGGACCTTAAACTTTGAATTTCTGTTTAAATCTCGTTATCGAATGTTTGGGTGGAATACAAAACATTCTGATCCTACTCTGTATATTGTGCATATAGATAAAGACAATAGACAATTATTTTTATTGGAGGGCACTTAAAACGTAAATTTCAGTAATATATGTATGGTTTGTTCGGGTAGAATGAAAAATTTCCTCCACTCACTATAGATAAGAAATATAAAAAGTAAAATTGCATCAAGTTTGATATGAGGTGATGGAGTGCGCATGATCTGTATAGTCAGTTTCGAAACGTGTTGGACTATATATATCATTGCTCACTGCCTGGGCTCGTTAAATACCTGCTAGTAGATAAACCAGTGCGCACTGAAAGAGTGCACAGTGAAAAAATGTCGAATAGGATAGGCGTTTAACACTAAACAAACTGTAGATGATTAAACAATCTTTTGATTTGCAGGAGTAAAGGTCCTTTTCTTTCGATAGAGTAAAGATGTATCTTCTAATTCATTGTAATGAATTCTGAGTTTGGTTAATTTATGTTCATTGTATTTTCAAAGATCTGCACATTATTATCCTGAACTTGTTGTATCAAGTTTTATACTTTTATTCGTAAATGTACAGGGCGTTTTTATTTACTAATCACATTATAAAATGATGGTTTTGTGTTACTTTATTAATTGGAACATCTATATAATGTCAATATATGTAATGAGCTACTTTTGGAACAGATTATACCTCATACTATAAACCTCTTTTCACTACCATATCTTTATACTGCTGTCTGTTGTTTGAGTGTGTGCGCTCGTAACTGTGTGCAGTTACCAAGTTCTAATCATAAGGTCATTTAGATTCAGAACTTAAGGATACCCATCTGTTAAAATTGATCAAAAAGTGCAAAAAAAATGTTTTTTTTTTTTGCCTAATTAAATAATGTAATAGTTAAATTTCCTGTTGTTTTTATTTATATGCGGCGCTTTAAACTGTAAAACGTGGCGATTTAAATAGATGTCTAACTGCGTGTGGTGCTATAAACTTTTCACTAAGATGAAAAATTGCTAAAAATACAAAATTTGTTTTTGACCAATATATATTACTCGGAATTTGTGTAAACAGTCCATGACATTTTACACATATTCATGGTTAAAAATTGCTGCAGGATATGATATTCTAAGACTTACAAAGAAAAAGTGTTAAATTGTATGTTAAGCCTTAAAACCTATTTTTTCGTGTATTTATTTTTCAGCGTCTTCAAAACTTTAAATTGTTCCACACGATGCAATTTTCGAAACAGAAGCTTGAAAGTGTTTATGCTTGGATAAAATAGTACAAAAGAAAACTAATTAGATGATAATTTCCTAATATCACCAGTGCTTGTGTAATTAAATAATAAACTTCATATTTCCATAGCAAAAACAAAAAATTAATAAAATAACAATTTAATAATTTTTTTCTCCTAAACCAATAGTCAGATAAAAAATACATGTGATCAATTTACTAATACTGTATTTATCAGTATAAACTGCAAAGTATTATATTTCTGAAACTGAAATTGTGCTGTGTGAAATGATTTAATTAAATGACAATAAAATACTATATGTTAATATCACAGGAACTATTTTGAACAAAAGTCGGAAAACTAGCATGTAAAATATTCTTAATACTGCAATTGCTGTCTTAAAGTTTCAAATCAATCCAAGAAATTGTAGATTTTAGGGTTTTCACAGATGGTTTTCCTTAAGAAGAAATTGTGCATTTTATTCCAAGGTTTCCAATGCCTTGAGTGATCGAAATATAAACGAAACTGTATCGTTTTTATTTATGCTGTTCACAAACACATACACACATATTTCTGTAAAAGTACTTTTTTGGGATTCAGGGTGTTCTAAAACATGAAATCCTAGTATCAACATTTTGGATGGAATACAATATTTTTGCTACTTACTGCACATAACAGAGACTTTTAAACAGGTGCTTGTAAAATCCTTAACCTAACATTAAAAAGGAAAAAATTGGCATTTCAAATTGATAAACTTGATGTGTTTCATTTGCATGACTTTCTCTACCTATTTTGCAACAAACTATTCTTACAAAAGGTAATATTCTTCTTTGAACTTCATTGGTAATCAGATAAACATTAGTAGAAATTATCTTATTGCTTAGTTTCTTATAAGTACCATAGAAGGGAAATAAGGGGATACACTAGGCTAAAACGATGCTATCGCTATATGATTGAAATTTGATTCTCTTTGCGTAAAAACGGCTAAACTAAAGAGGTACTTAACGATTGCCGATTTCCCGTTTGAGAAAAGTATACGTATTTTAAATTTGAAACTAATAAAAAGGAATAACTGGAAATCGGTTAGCTCTACTAAAAATTGTATATGCAGAAAATAGTTTGTTTTAACGAGATATACAATTTTTGGGTGGTACGTTTTCGTCTATCTCTTACGATTTACCAGTAATGTAAAGGTCGTATACAATGAAGAGGGCTTCTTATTTTATTTTACATATAAATATCTATGATGTGCGGTATTTTAATAAAAAATAAACATTTCGAACATACTTGCATGTAAAGGGTAGTTTGCTGGGTTTTCCAGAAAATCTTCGTGTTGTATCATTAAATACAAAGTTGGACATTCAACAGATTTTTCGTTTTTGAGTTGTGCTGTCCACGAGTGAGACGTTTTCTTAAAATGGTATTCTTTGGATTCAGAGGTCCTCAAGAATGTATATCTGGTGGAATTTAAACCTTTTCTTCCTACTATGTACGTACACAATACTTGTTTGAGAAAGTAAAACGTCGCCAGACAAAACGTATACCTACTGCCAATATGACGAAAGAGTGCAGTGTGTGTCGCTTATAGAGAATATAAAGCCCGAACAAGAATATAACACATTGTGGCCCTCAATATATCAACACAAGGTAAATAAATAAGAATACACTAAGAAGTTATTAACAGTTTAACTGCTTCTCTTAGTAAAAGACGATCTTAATCCGCAAGTGGCTAGATTTTGCCTTGTTTACAAACTTGTCCACAGACTCAACTACTGCTTGTCTTTATTGCAGACTTGTATATGCCACGTACTGCGAATGGTGACGTGATACGGCCTGTATTATGTTTATGGGCAAATATCCTCTGTCTTTCGTCCGAGCTTATGCTTCAGACAGGATGTACAAAAGGCACAAAAAGAAACCGGTACTTTATTACATCATCTTGCAGGTGCGTGTTCTATATCGGACCAATAGAGCATACCTATGCTGGGTTTGTCAAATCTTTCGCTAATAGGAATAACCACCTCCCTCAATTGGAAGCGAGATTAGGTAACTTGTACTACAACAGTAAGCTACAATCCTTCCTCCTTCCCCAATTTGAGCGATGGAGCGGCCAGCGGATATCATAAGACACGCCCCATAAATGCCCCTACAGACAGTCAGAAATTCAATATCTATTACTATTTGTGCCCTGTGTACATACCTTTGAAAAGTGAATGGTGGCTGATGTATACTCACCAGTGAATAACGGGGTTCGTTCTGGTAGATGGTGCCCACCCTTGTCCAGTTGAATTCCTGAAGCAGTTTCAGTCTTGGGGCGTTGAAGGCATTCTCGCTGGGAACGATCCGGAAGAAGTTGGGGAAATGCTGTTTGGTGAACATCGGGTGAGTATCTGCATAGGAGAGCTGTAAACAAGAAAACCATAATCAGATTACTTAATTACATTTGCTGTTACATATAATGAGGTGAATAAAATATGTGTCATGATGGAATGGAGCTACGTATATATGTATCGAGAAATTTAGCCCCACTCCTACCAACGTGAATACCTCCATTTATGAGTATAAATCTGCTTACTAGATTGGGAGAACGTAAGTATGTTGCCAAAGTATGATCAACTGCCTCAGGACAACATTATATTTGCATGGTAAACTACCGCTTTCTTATATCAGTTTTCTTAATTTTGTTAAAATTATATATTAAAATAGGTATAAAATGTCATATTTATATTTAATTGTGTGTATGTATACATATATATGTCCAAGAGGTTGTCTTTCCTTTCTCTTTCTGATTCATATGTACGATGAATAAAAGTGGCCGTAGAGGATACTTTTCTTATTCATATATGAATTTCCTGTAAATTTGATGTTTAGTGTTACTTAAATTAATTTATATTTGTACTCGATATAATTAGTTTGTTGTGGAACCTGGTCATTGACTAATATTTATAACAGTTTGTTTCAATCTATTCTATCAAAAACTTTTATAGCATCTGAAAAGGTGTGAGTTCTCATTTTCAATTTACTTTGTTTTATAATAATAATAATAATAATAATAATAATAATAATAAAGTACTATCCACAAATACTTATGGATAGAGTCTATGTTTCATAATGTTTATAAAATTTGTTCTTAACATTAGCAACGATTTTGTACCACACATTTTACAAGCTTATACCCCTGTAATTTTCACAATATGCTATGTCTTCTTTTATTTTAAAACAGGAATTACTGTAGATTTATTTAAGCTTTTGGATATATCTTCCTCCCTAAAAAGTTAAGAAATAGTTCTAAAAGTGTTAAATAGATATATAGTTTGATATTTAATGAAACTTCTCCTATAGCTTCATTTTGAAATTTGTTCAAGACTTGTTCAAGTTCAAAATGAAATATTGATTAAATGTGTTTGTTTTCGATTTACATCTCTGGTAATTCAAGAGATTCTACTGTTTCTGACCATAATTTCTGAAAAGTGTTGTAACCAAGGGTCTAGTGAAAAATGCATATACTTTAACATTGTCTTTCAATTCACTATTTAGCTATTTTAGAATGTTATAAATGTGTGGTTGAAGTCTATATGTATCATTCTCCAAATAAACTACAAATTCTTTCCAGCTCTAAGATTTTTGCAGATCTCTCTTTTGGCAATTTCTCGTTTTCTTTGACACTATAGAAATATTAATTTAATACATTTCTTAACCTTTTCTTATAATTCACTTTCTGTTTATGCCTAGAATTTCAGCTTTCTTTAAAAGGTTTTGAAGAGCTTTCTATTCATTCTCTATATTGTCTTGGATTAGTGTATCTTTCAAAATTAAATCTCACCTTAGTTTATAATATAATTAAACAATGCTTTAATTTTTATACTTGAAAATATTGTTCTTGATTCTTATCTATATATTTTTATCACCTTGATTTAATCCTAATGTGTGCTAATTGGAAGACAATCATCTGATTCAATTTCCGGGTATCAAAATAACACATGTCTGCTACTTTATTGATAGATAAATAATCAACAATTGGTGTGAAATTTAACATCTCCCATGTAAATGTACTATTATGCTTATTTAAAACGTTTCATTTATAAAGTGAAGTTTGTTATATACTGAAAAATCAATCAAATTGCGACCATTCTTATTACAAGTGTCTTCTCCGTATGCTCCATGCACTGGGCTATCTTGCTATGGCCTGCCCTATCATTGAAATCACCGCTTAAAATCAACATGTCAGTCATTAATTTTATTTACTGTTTGCTAAGATCTTTATAAAACTGACCACTAGCCTCCTATTCACCTAATAACTAACATAACTCCATGGCACGACAGCTCACGGGGAGCCTTGGCCTACCGCCCGGCCGCTGCATCCCCCATCTCGGTCCACTACAGACGTCATGGATGGGGTGCAGTATTGGAGGGTGAGACGTGGTCAGCGCCTCGAGCCCCTCCCGGCCGGTTAATGCGGTCCTCACGACCTGGAGCCGCTACTTCTCCATCAAGTAGCTTCTCAATTGGCCCCCCAGGGACCTCACGAGGCTGAGTGCACCCCGGTCCAGGTCTCCCAGCGGGGGAAAAATCCCCACGCCGGTACTGGGGATCGAACCCAGGTCTCCCGCTTGGTAGGCAGCTGCGCTACCACCGCGCTAAGGAGACGACCCTCCTATTCACCTATCGTAGCATAAATACCAGGAACTGCAATATAACCTCTAGATAAATTTAATCAAATCATTCTTTCACAAAGGTTATATATCGTGGATTTTAATTTATTGTTTCTTGGTCATAAGCATATTTCAAAGTATTAGTCTTGTTTTACTGTTGGTACCACTGCTAAATAAGTAAGTAACTGTTTTTTCTCTTTTTTTCTCTTTCTTAGTATTGAAATTCCTTTTTTGCTACTGGGCAACTTTGTAGGCTTACCGTGTGAATTCCAGTTGTTATCTTAAATATTTCAACTAACTGGGACATGACTATAACTTGCGTATATTCCTCATGAAATTGAATAATTTAGTATTAAAATAAGATTTCTTATAGTTAGTGTCTTAATTCTCAGTATATATCTTTAAATATAATATCATAATACATCTTCTGTCTTAACATTAGTTTGAAAAAACATTAGTTTAACGTTTATGAAACGTATACTTTAATTAATTTGCTGCGGCGTGAAACCAGCAGTGATTTTTATAAATGCAATTTTTTTCCTAAAATATTGTTATAGCAATCCCGAAATAGTTTTATTATGTAAAAAAAATGTATCTGATGAGTAACCTCAAACGCAATTTATTAATACTATTCCAGGCAGCATATTATATAATTTAAATGGCTGAACAGGGCTCCAGGCGAAAAGTAAGACTATAAAATCGCACTCAAATTAGCTTTTAACGTAAGTTACCGTAGTTCAATAGAATTCTCGAAGAGACGTTGCTGGCAATAGAGATGGATTTTCTGCGGAGAACAAGGAAATCAAGAATGGAAAAAACTATAAATCAGATAATTATAGAAATTATGAATGTTAAACTAGAGAGTATGAAATAAAAACGTGGAATGTAAAAGCACTCTTTACTTTAGAAATATATTAGGAGTATTGGTGAAGCTCAACCATTCCTATTAAGTTTTCACAAATATATACGGCATGATATTTTGTGTAAATTCTTAGCAAAGAGAGTAATGTCTTTCTTAATACTTTTTGAAAAAATCTGCAAACAAGTTTTAAATATATTCCAGAATTTTGAAACACTTTTTAACAGCTTACACTTTACAAAATTGTTATCGTCATTTCCACACTTCTAAATTTTCCGATATCGTTACATGTTTTATCTTTAGTTTAAAATATGTTTTGATATTTTACAAAATTTAAACGACTTTACGACCAGTTAGTAAAAATGCCTGCAGTGGTGGAGATGAAAAGGTAGAACACCTTCCATGCGAGTACGCATTATCAAACTATTAAAAGTTAAACATATCATGTGTGTTCAAGTTATAACACTTTCCAGTTCTGAGAAAAAAATGGGAACAGAGAGAAACATGCGGGTTGTTTTAAAGTAGGCAGGTACTGTTTGTTAATGTGCGATAGAGATGGCAGCCCTGTATGGTACACAGAACTTCTCGTGGCAATAGCGAGAGTGAGGATTGTTTTGTATACTTAAAATGGCGACGTTTTCGGAGCGTAATCATTCGTTTTCTCCATAGAGTGGTGTGACACCAATTGAAACTCAATGTCATTTAAATGAGACATGTGGTGATGGTGTCATGGATGTGTCTATGGGTGCGACAGTTCAAAGAAGGCAGAATGTCGTGCGACAACAAAGTAAGAGAATCCTGGCCTAGGACAAGCCAGTCCGATAACACAATCAAGCAAATGGAGAAACGTGTTTTGGAGCATCACCAAATGACTGAGGAACAGATTGCCTCCCCAGTTGGCATTTCTGTGGGATCTATTCATGATGACCTGAAAATGCGAAACGTGTCCTCCAGGTGGGTGCCACGAATGCTGACAGCAGTTACTTTGTGTAAACAACTTTGAAGTAATTCCTCATGCTTCCTAGTCACCTGACGTAGCTCCTAGCGACGCTTGGCTGTTTCTGACTATGAAGGGCACTCTCCATGGCTGCACGTTTACCAGCCATGCTGCTATTGCATCAGCAATTTTCCAGTATCAAAACAGACTTCTAAAGAAGTGTTCACAGCGGCCATGGAATCATGGCATTGACGCTACAAAAAATATACATGGCCGCAAGAAACTTACGTCAAGAAGTGACACAAATTTCATAATTTTCGTGTGATTAGTTAGTGAGAAAAAAATTTGGAGGTGCTATAACTTGAATGCACCTTGTATTGTCGAATAAATAACTATGAATGCTAAAAACCATCTGAAGTCTTTCATGGGCTTTGTAAAAATCATACATTTTGAACTGCTATAAGCACCAAACTATAACACTGTAGCAGTAGTAGTAGCAGTAGTAGTAGCAGTAGTAGCAGCAGTAGAGATGATGATAATAATGATAATAATAAAAACAGTTTTCTATATAAAGTTGGAGAACATTGTTAGTGTAATGCTCAAAGAATGTGTAACGCATGCTGCTAATTATGGTACACAATATTATGTAATTACAGGTTACCATAAACATTTAAAACTCTTAAAATTTTCATTCATATTACAAACAGGAGTATATCTCAAATAACCAGAGATAATCCTATTAAACGCCTTCTTATTTAATTCATACATAGTTGGATTTTCGTTTCCGATCTTTAAGCCGTGATGGGAAATCTATTAATTGTTTTGGATAATTTAAGTTGGGTACATCAAAGAACTCACTAATTCCGGTATTGTGCGAGTGAATACCACTACCTCGAGTTAAACTTATAACATTTTATTTTTTATAATTTAAAACTTAAAAGACTTTCTCATCATTAATGTCATTATTTGTCTATTTGTATACAAACAACGTCTTCCAGTGTGCCTTCATTGGTGACTTGGTTATAAGAGGGCCTTTTTTTAACATTCGATGGGCTATAAATGATAGACAAGTCCATAGAAAACAATTATTTTATTACTAACAGTTTTGAACACTTATGGTTACTTTTCAACATAATCACCAAAGCTATTGAACATTTATCGTTTCTGTGCGCAAGCTTTGCAATACCCGTTTCAAAAAATGTTGCCGCCAAATGATACAGCTGTTTATTATGAAACTTTTCGACGTTTGCGGAGAGCCATTCAAAACAAACGAAGAGAGATGCTGATTTCAGGAGTTGTTTTGATCCATGACAACGCTCGTCCATACATTGCTGGCACAGCCCATGATGGGAATTTTGGATCATCTGCCGAACAGTCCTGACCTGGCACCCAGCGATTTTCACCTTTTTCCTGAACTGAAGACGTGGCTAGGAGGGCAGCACTTTCAAACCAACAAAGATCTTCAAAACAACATCAATGCTCATTTAAAATCATTGGCGGCAACATTTTTTGAAGCGGGTATTGCAAAGCTTGTGCACAGGTACGATAATGGCTCAATCTTTTCGGTGATTATTTTGAAAAGTAACCATAATTGTACAAATTTTTTAGTAATAAAATAACTGTTTTCTATGAACTTGTCTTTTATTTATAGCCTATCGGAAGTTGAAAAAAATAAACGGCCCTCGTATGTCTAATTACTTTTTCTAAGTTTTAAAAATGCTTGAACATGAGCGCTACTGTCCCATGATTGTTGTTTCTATAATTGTTGTTATTATTATTAACAGTAATAATAAACTCTTAGAAAGCATACCTATATTAATTTGAAAGATTGAAAACGTTTTACAAATATCCACAGCTATTTAAAAGTGTCGAATCAGGAGTTCAACGTAATGCTTGAAACAATACCTATGAGAACCTTCCAAATAGTTTTAGGGTGATGAATTTTTATCATTTCATTAGCAGTTAGCAACATATCACAATGGAAAAGAACTAGAATCATTAGAATGTCTTATTGGAACTCAATGCATGTTAATGGTTAACTTGTTATTATTCAAGAGTATGACACCCAGGTATCCCATTCCTGCCTCGCCCTCTCTAAATCTTTACTCCACACGGTAGTTAATAAAAGATAGATTTTTCTTGACCTCGCCAGTGTTGTCTGTCTAACAGTAGGCTGGCCCGCAAGAAACCTACTTATCGGTATTGTCAGGTACAAAAAGTATTACAAATCGCAGAATTACACACCTCTGGTATATGCATTTATGTATGTGTGACTAAGTGTAATGATTCAAGTCATTAAAACGAATGAGTAGATGGCACTAATGTGTCGTGATGAATAAATGCAGCTGACAATAAACATGAAAGTGTAAACAGATCGTGACAGTTAATATGCCATTTAGCTGCAGCCTAAACCACTAGAGATACAGACCTCAGAGCTCATTATCATCCTGAAATCTTTGAAAAATTATTCAAACTATTAAAGATTATTCTCACTTAAATATCGGTGTACGAACCACATCTGTATTTATATTTCACATTCATAGTGCTTTGATTGTGATATTCGCTTGTTATAGAACATGTAGTTTACGCTTATTACTTCAGGCAAGAATAACAAGGGATACACACGGTTCCTTAATTAACTCAGGAAGGAATTCAGTTCTGTCTTTGTGTTTAGCAAGCAATTCGCGTCCCTTGTTACTTAATTAGCAGACTGATATGCTTGGTACATAAAGAATCTACCAACTCTCATTTACCTCCTTTCTGAGTTACGTCTATCTCAAGCGAACGGTACACAAAAATCTGATGTGCTCCATTCACATGAGGTTTCTCTTAACCTCTGGAACAACTTTTTGTTAAAAAGCTTATGCTTTTATTTACTTCATGCTAATCGAGAAAAAATTAGAAGAAATAGTTTTACTTGATCCTTGTTAGTAGAAGCGAAATAAGGGAGTACCAAAGGTTAAATTCATAGTCAAAAGCTGGTTGCTATGTGACTGAAGTTCTTTTGTTTGTGTGAAAAGGAGTTGAGAAAAAAGTTTGTCTTTTAAAGCTGAAAACAATAACAAGGGATATCTCAAAAACGATTAACACCACGAAAAGAATCTATATGACATAAATTGTGTGTTTTAACGTACCCTACATTCTTTGTGGGGTAAGTTTTTGTCCGCCGTTAACAGTTTAGCAGTTATGCAAAATTCCTTAAAATTCATCCAGAGTAAAGTAGTCTTCAAAGGCTATTCCTAGAAAATTCCAGATATACATTTTGTTTGTCAGGTAAATATCTTTAATATATGATATTTTAATCAAAATCGTTAGAGCCATTTTTGCGAAAATCAATATTTTCGAAAAAAGTTCCATGTAAAGGGTAGTTTGGGGTGGGGGTATTTTTCTCAAAATCTTCGTGTCGCACCCCTGGAATATAATAAACTTAAATACCAAGTTTGGTATTTTACCGACTTTTCGTTTTTGAGTTATCGTGTTCACAGACACACGACACACGGACCTTTTTCTGAAAATGTTTTTTTGGATACAGGGGACTCTAAAACATATATTTCCGGTGAAATCTCAGTATGAATTTTTGGATGCAGTACAATACTTTCTCTGAACACTATGTACATAGTAAGTGTAGAGAAAATCAAAATCAAACTTAAATTACAGTAAGTCAACTTTTCTGGCAAGAGAATTATTCCACTTTTATTTACTTTACCCGTACTATGTAAATAGTTATAGAGAAGGCATTGTATTACACTCAAAAATTCGATACCGAAATTTCACCGGAAATACATAATTTGGGGCCCCTGAATCCAAAAAGGGCATTTTTAGAAAACGTCCGTATGTGTGTCTGTCTGTATCTGTAGACAGCACAGCTCAGAAACGAACAATTCGTTAAGTACTAAACTTGGTATTTAAGTTCAGTATCTTCTAAGGATGCTAGGGGAAGATTTTCAAGAAAGTCTTCTACCCTTAATTATGGTTTACATGGAAAACTTTTCGAACATTTTGATTTTCTCAAAGGTAGCTCTAATGACTTTAATTAAAATCTCTTATATTTAAAATATTTACAAGACAAATAAAATGACTGTCTTGAATTTTATGGAATATCCTTTGAATATCTCTTTATATTGGATGAATTTTTCTGAATTTTACATAACTGGTAAATCGTAAGAGGAAAGCAAAATCTTACAACACAAAAATGTAGATCTTCTTAAAGCACACAATGTCATCTTCATTTTTTTCATGGAGTTGGCCGTTTTCGAGATATCCTTTGTTATTGGGTTCAGTTTTAAAACTTCAACTCTTCTCATACGGGATCTAGTCAACTCCTGGCCACGCCACTAGTCAACTGATTTCAGTCGCATAGCAACCACATTTTAAAACAGTTGATGTCGATTTAGCCTAGTATATTCCTTTATTTCCCTTCCACTTAAAAGAAATTAAATAATAAGACCGTCTCTACTAATGTTTATCCTGCTTAGCATTAGCATTACTAGATAGAAGCATAAACTTAACAATAATTTGTTACAGAAATGTAGAAAAACTCAGGTGAATGGAACACATAAGATATTTCTGTTGGGGGTGAACACGGGTTGCATATTTTGTTGCAATATGCATAGTAGGAGAAGCAACCGATAATGTTTATTTACAGTCCAATTATTTATCATATTCACAGATTCTAAATCTCTTACACTTACTTCCGCCTAAATAGTTAAATTAATAAAATTATTTCAAGTACCTAGTCCTCTCGTACTAGGATATTTAATAAAATTAAAGCTAGAAGGAGATCCATAAGATCTCAGAAACAACAAAACTTTGACATTTTCGAAAAAAGTGTGCAAAGCCACTTTTGATTCAACTAATTACAGGCAACTTATCTCTATTTTTACTTACTCTATTAAGTACTACGTAACCACATAAATAGTAGGTAAAGAAGGTATTTTATTCCATCAAAAATTCAATACGGAAATATCACCGGAAATGCATGTTTTGAGGATCCCTGAATAACATCATTTTAAGAAAGGGGTCCATGTGTGTGTGTGTCTGTGAATAGTATAACTCAAAACAATTATAGTACCTTCCAAATATGCGAAATGAAGATAAGCAGCAAAATCCCCCTCAACCCAAACTACCTTTTGTATCGAAAACATTTTGAAATGTTTGATGTTGCTAAAATAGTTCTAACGATTTTGATTAAAGTAACATTTTAAACACATTTATATGTCTAATAAAATTCACGTACATTTGGAATAGCCTTTGAAGTCCTCCTAATTCCAAATTATTTTGCATCTGGTAAATTATAAGACAAAGACAAGAGCTTGCTAATTAGAAATGCAAATCCTGTTAAAATACACAACTTATGTCATATATATATATATATGTTTTTTGTAGAGCTAACCATTTTTGAGATATTTTATGTGACTACTTTTGTATCGCATAGCAATTTACTTTTAAAAAAATGACTATCGCTTTAGTTCGACTTAGAAGGAGCCAAGTAATATAACAATTTTGCAAATGGATTCTCGACTAGCATGAACTAGAGAGAAGGATGATCTTTTGTAAGAATAATATGTTGCAGAATAGGAAGAGAAAGACATGTGAATGTAGCATAATATATTTGTTTTCTCTCTCTTTCACATTTGTCTTGATTTTACTACCTCTAGCTCCGGATGTACAAAGTACATAGTGAATAAAGAAGGTATTGTATTCCACCCTAAAATTCAATACTGAGATTTCACCGGAAATACATGTTTTAGGACACCCTGAATCAAAAAAAAATCTGATGTGTTTCGTTCCCATGCCTTTCTCCACATCTCTGCAACAAATTATTGTTAAAAAGTTTATGCTTCTATTAACTTCCTGCTAATCGAGAAACAATTAGCAGAAATAGTCTTATTACATGTTTCCTTGTAAGTAGAAGCAAAATAAGGGAGTACCATAGGTTAAAGTGATAGTCAAAAGCTGGTTTCTATGTGACTGAAGTTCCTTTGTTTGTAAGGGTAGGAGTCTTTTCGTTTTTGAGCTATGCTGTCCACAGACACACACGCATACACATGGACCTTTTTCCGAAAATGTATTTTTGATTCAGGGGGCCCTAAATATGTATTTTTAGTGAAATCTCGGTATCGAATTTATGGGCGCATTACAATACCTCCTCTAAGCACTATTTACATAGTACATGTAGAAAAAGTAAAAAAAAAAAAAAAATGTGTTCTATTCACATGACTTTCTCTACATCTCTGCAATATATTATTGTTAAAAAGCTTATGCTTCTATTTACTTCATGTTAGTAAAAAAATTAGCAGAAATGAGCTTATTAATTACTTCCTTGTAAGTAGAGACGAAATAAGGGAGTACCATAAGTTAAAGTGATAGTCAAAAGCTGGTTCTATGTGACTGAAGTTCCTTTGTTTGTGTGGACAGGAGTTGACAAATTCCTGTGTGAGAAAGGTATAAGTTTTTTAAAGCTGAAACCAAAAACAAGGGTTATCTAAAAAACGATCAACTCCACGAAAATAATTATATAACATAAATTATGTGTTTTAATGAGCTCTATATTTTTTGTGTTCCAGGTTTTTGTCTATCTCTTAAGGTTTATCTTTTATGCGAAATCCGCAAAATGCATTCAGAATAAAGATGTCTTCAGAGGCTATTCCCAGAAAATTCAAGACATACATTTTGTTTGTCAGTAAATATCTTAAATATATTATTTTTTAATCAAAATCGTTAGAGTCATTTTCGAGAAAATCAAAATGTTCTAAAATTTTTTATGTAAAGGGCAGTTGGGGACGGGGGGATTTTCTTGAAAATGTTCGTGTCGCATCCTTGGAAGATACCAAACTTAAATACGAAGGACGGTGTTTAACGGTCTTTTCGTTTTTGAGATATGCTGCCCACAGACACAGACACACACACACACACACACACACATGCGTGCCTTTTTCCAAAACTTTTTTTTTTGGATTCAGGGGGACCCAAAACATCTATTTCCGGTGAAATCTCGGTATCGAATTTTTGGGCGTATTACAATAGCTTCTCTATGCACTGTGTACATAGTACATCTGGAGAAAGTAAAAAAATAAATAAATAAAAAAATGAAGAGATAAAATCTGCAAGTTGTTGTAAGTACTCTGGACAATACTTACTAAATACCGATATCCGCTGGTAATTAGAAGTTATATGTGATTCATTCTAATTTTTAAATATTTTATATCTTGTCAAACTTGTGCCTAGCAAAGTTTTCAGTTTTGATCTACTGTATAAAGAAGTCCAGAAACGTGAAAAAGTCTCACAGCCAGTGGTAGCTTTTAACATCTACTTCGATTAAAAATGAGATATTAAATATTCATATCGTTAGTTTGTGCACTTTTCCAGTTTATACCTTTACCGTTCCCAAAAAATGTTGTACATTTAAAACATTAATGTCAGTTATATATGGAGATCTGATCGAATTGATAATCTAGAGTTTTTGTATTATGTACCATTTTCACTCTATGTCTCTAAACAAATAGAAAGAGAAGCCTCCAATGGGACATAGAAATATAAAAGCAAGATAAATAAAACAGCATAACTAAAGGGAAAAACAGATGGCGGACGTAGACAGCCAGAGATAAGGAAACAACGAAGCTAAAACCTAAAAAGGTTTTACAAAATGAATGAGTATGAACCATAATAACAAGGAAGTTAATCCATCTCAGATAAGTAACAGCAAAACAAAACCTGTAATATGACAATAAAATAAATCGTACCAAAATAAAACAAAAATGGAGCAGAAAGTAGAAGAAGGAATGAGGACTAAGATAAAAAAGTGAAACTAAGAAGAGGAAATCGTATCTCCCTGCCAAAATCGAGAAAATAAAAATGGTAGGAAGAAAGTAAAAGAAAGCAGCAGAAAGAAAGCGCTGTACAAGAATGTAACCAGCTGTGGCCTCCCATAAAAATCCCCATAACCTTAACAGGCTAAGCACATATTTGCTGTCCTTTTCCCGTGGAGTCTTAGGACGTGAGGTTTGTGTGCAAGCTGCAATACTAAGATGCCACAAACTCATGTTTCCATTAATAATATTGCATACAAAAAGTGTTATTTGTAGCATATACGCGAACACTTTTTACTTTAAATATGTTTTATTTACAAACAAATAAGTCCTTCCACAGAACATTTAAATATATTGCATTATCTCGCTACGAGGCAAAGAAGAACAATATCTGCCTCTTATGTTTCAGAATAAAATATCCCTACACGAAAAACTCTTATGTGATCCATTCACAAGACTTTCTGTACCTCTCTGTAACAAATTATTGTTAATAAGCTTCTTCTATCTACTTCATGCTAATCGAGATAAACAGTAGCAGCAAGTGTTTTATAACTTAGTTTCTTATGTGTAGAGGGAAATTATGGAATACACTAGACTAAAACGATAGTCAAATGCTTTATAATGTGGCTGCTATGGCATAAAAGTCCAATTCTTTGCGTGGTCAGGTGTTGACAAGTTCCCGTATGAGAAAAGTACAACAATTTTAAAATTGAAATCAATAACAAGGAATATCTCAAAAAGCCGGTCCCCATGGCCACGCTTGCTAAGGCGTCTCGCTTTGGTGCTTCGTGGGCAGGGGATCGTGGGTTCGAGTCCCGCCTTGGGCATGGGTGTTATGTTTGTGCAATGTGTAAATGTTTGTGTAAAGGAACAGTAAAACCAGTAATCATACAGTAATCATGCAGTAAACTTAGGGGGGGGGATGTAAAAACGGGGATACAGCGCCGGAGTCCTGATCAGATTCCGGTACTGTTTAAAAAAAAAAAGGTCAACTCCAGGGAAAAATTCAGTTAATGTAAACTGTATGTTTCTCCGAGCTTTACATATTTAGTGTAGTATGTTTTTGCCTATATCTTACTTTACTTTAACGACCGCTTTAACTATTTGTGGCACAGCAGGTGGTGACACTGATGATATATGAATGAAGATGGAGCACCGGTGGAATGCGATGGCGGGGAAAACCGGAGAACCCGGAGAAAACCCGCCCAGCGCCGCTTTGTCCACCACAAATGTCACATGCGGTCACTTGCGATCGAATCCGCATCATCTAGGTGAGAGGTGAGTGGTCTAACCACTCGGCCACGGCGCGGCCCCTATCTCTTACTGTTCACCAATTATACAACATTCATTCAGAATAAAGATTTCTTCAGAGGTTATTCCCAGACAATTCAAGATATACATTTTATTTGTCATGTAAATATTTTTAATATACGACATTTTTGAGAAAATCAAAATTTTCATGCCCTGTTTCTTGTGTCCTGAAGATGATAAAAGTCCAGAGTGGTATGCCAGTTCACACTACCCAGGCGGGATCAGTTTCTTGGTTTAGGGTATTGAAGGAGTATGTGATTTGTATAAGTTCTCTGGTAACCGTGTGTATTGTGGTTATTGAGTGATCAGACCGCAGTGGATCGCAGAAAAAAGTGTCAATGAACCGACCGACCAGAACTCCTCTTTGGGTGTTGAACGCAAATCCGTTTAATGCCGGATTCACAATGGAGCGATATTGTCGAGCGCAAAACGATTGGCCAATAGAAATTCAGATTGACGCGACGAAAACCGTGTGAAGAAAGTTGAATTGCATTTAACTTTTATCACGAAACATGGGCGTCATCCACAGAAGTTCATTCGTTTTCAGAAGAAATCCTTATTGAAATGGTGAGGCTACATCCCGAAACTGTCTTGGGCAACCAAGATTATACCTTCATTCCAAAATAATCTTGTCACTTAATTAAAACCACGTCTATGCTGTTGACTGAATAATAAATAAGCTCATACTAAACTCCAAGTTACAAAAAGGCGCTCTGCTGAAGATATTGGCTTTCGAATTGACTGTTTCCTGATATGGATGACTGCCAATGATGTGCCAAACATAATCAAATTGTGATGGTGTCATTGACATGTAATTGTAATATGATTTGAATATAAGTCGAGCCCAACAAACGACGGAGCTTCTTTGTCGATTGTTTCTATCGTTTCTTTTTTTCTTTTTTTTTTTTTATAAAAAGCCATTGCTTCAAGGGTGCTATGCACCGGCACCGCTCAGCAATGTTAAATTGGACCGCGCCATTGTGAACACTAGTTTCCATGACCAGTGCGGTGTTGCGATGAGTTCCATGTCGCGTCGCCAGTATCGCTTCCATTGTGAATCCTACATAAGGTAACATTATTATGAAATGCAGTTTATTTAAAGTTATAAAGAAAATGTAATAACTACAGGTATAAATGCATATCACTTATCCATTGTGAAATACTTAATGAATATTTACCTAATAAAATGGCAATAATACAACTCTTTTAGTGGAGGTAACAACTATAATATCAATAATAATTTGTAGTAGAAAGTACTGTTAAGAACAAGTTACAGACTTTAAATACCTAGGATGCAATAATTGTATTACAGAGAATCTGATCTAATAACAATTTGAAAGTATTTAACTGTCTCAATGGCACTATAAAAATATGTTAAAAACAAAACAAGATAAGATAGCATATTAAAATTCTATAAGTAATATCGGTGCCAACTACTGGAAGCGCATCTTTGACTTTGACAGAGAAAAGAAGAAATAAACTCGAAGCAAATTAAATTATGTTTGTAAGAGAAATTGCTAGCGATAGAAAAATAAACTACCAAAGAACTGAAGGTTTTGAATGATAAAACAGAAGATATAAATCCAAGTGGATAAGCCATGTACGATTAACACATACAGAGAAACTACAATTTCATTTTAAGAATTATATTCCAAAAGAATATATGTTGGAAGATTTAAAAAAATGATGGCAGATATGATACTGTAGATACAATAATGTCTAATGCATGAAGGCAAATAAAAAAATTATAGTAATAATAATGGTAATAATAAAAATAAATAAATAAATAATAATAATAATAAAGTGATTGTGAACGAAAATCTATATTCGCAGCGGTGGAATATTGTAGCAGCGCTGCGCCGATTGACCATAAGAGGTAATTTCTTTGTTGTTTTTACTTTTTTTATTTACATATTTATTTATTTTTGCATGAAAAAAAATTAATATAAGATGCTCAAATAATATTAGTTTTAAAACGCATATTGCTGCTTAAGACTTTACCTCTTTGATCCTAAATTAATTATTTACACTGCAGACATTGTTCGATGAGTAATAAATATTATAATGAACAAACAAGAAATAAAAGCAACTAAACAATTCAATGTCCAGACCAATATTCATCTGAAAAACACTATTGATAGTTATAAAATACTAATTACATGTTTTTTTTTCATATCACTGGAAAATAATGATATTGCATGAAATCACATGCTTTCGTTCTTCTTTTCAAATCGTCATCATCTGTAGGGGCCTGAGTCCAAAAGAGGTTGATAAGGTTAGAAATGCAGATAGTTATTTGTGCGGTATTGGTAACCGCGGACAATGAATTGCGTCATTTGCGAACTAATAATTTCACTTATTAAGCGTGGTATGTTTTCAGGTTGATTAGTACCTCCAAGTAGACGTGGCGCACAAAATCATATGTGTTTTTTCCCCGTCCAGAGTGCGGGACGGAAGGCGTAACAGATTGAGCAGGCCTCGCCGTAACGAATGTTTCATCGGAACTGAGGCTGATCATCCCATGCTATTTAGGCCAGCAGGTCACGAAATGAGATGTAAGCACGCGGAAGCAAAATGAATGGTCTATTATAACAGATATTAGTGTCGCGGCGCAGTTACGACCATTTAAAGAACATCAGGTAGTAAACTATGTATTTGGTTTATGAGAAAATGTTAGACGAAAAGAAGAAAGAAACAATTAGCGCCCAAATTGGTTAAATATTAAGGTAAATTTATATAAAATATTGGTATCTATATCCCAAATATTGTACTGCCAATGTTTTTCTTCCTTTTACTTTTGCTAACGCGTATTAACATATAATGTACATAATAGCCAGAAAATGTATTGTACTCTACCCATAAATTCTATGTCCAAATTTCATCGGAAATATATGTTATTAGATCCCATGCCTCAAACCTCAAAAACAAAGAGACCGTTAAAAATCAAACTTGGTATTTATGCTTAGTATCCTTAGGATACGATACGAAGATTTTCAAAAGAATTCCTTCACCACAAATTATTTTTTACACGGGAATTTTTTTGAAAATTTTGATTTTCTCAAAAACTGGCTCTAACGATATTGATTAAAATACTGTATATTAAGTATATATACTTCACAAATAAAATTTATATTTTGAGTTTTCTGGGAAAATCTTCTCAATACCTATTTCTTCTAGATGAGTTTTGCAGAATTTTGCATAGCGGTTAAACCTTAAGAGACAGACAAAAACTTGATACACAAAAATGTAGATCTCGTTAAAACATAGTTTACGTAATATACGTTTTTCTTGTACAGTTGACCGTTTCTTAAATATTCCTTCTTATTTCTTTCAGTTTTAAACCGTCTAACTTTTCTCAAACGGGACCATGTAAAGTGAATTGAAGTCAACTGTATGACATAGCGACCATCTTTTAAAAAATTTGACTATCGCTTTAGAATAATATAGTCCTTTATTTCCATTCTACTTTAAAGTAATCAAGTAATAAGATGGATTCTGCTAATGTTTATCTAAACCACTGTAATGTAGATAAAAGAATAATCGTTTTTAAGAATACCTTTTTGGCACAGCTAGAGAAAGTTATGTGAATGGAACACATCAAACGTTTTTGTTTTTTAGTTTTTTTTGTTTTCACCTATTGCTAATCAGTTTTACTTTTTCTACCAAGTACTATCTATACATTTATATAGTAAATGGAAAGGGTATTGTATTCCACCCAAAATTCGATACAATATTTCTCCGGAAATACAGGTTTCTTCAAAACCTTTATCGATAAACTAATTTTAGAAAATATCCCAATATGTCTGTGGGTTGCATAACTCTAATACAAAAAGTCTGTTAAATACCAATCTTGGTATTTAAGTTTATTATCTTCAAGGATGCCACAGGAAGTTTTTTCAGTAAAAATCCCCATCCCAAACTACCATTTACATGAAGTTTCTTTCGCAAAATGTTCGACTTTCCCCAAAAATTATGAAAACGATTTTGATTAAAATACCGCATATTAAATACATTTACATGAAAACTAAAATATATTGTATCTTGAGTTTTCTTGGGAATAGCCTCTAAATTTCTGTTCATTCTAAATGACTTTTTCCATAAATGATACAGTGTAAGAGATAGACAAAACTTTTTACACAAAAAATATATAAGACACAATCATTTATGTAAATACATTTTTACACTTAACACTTCAATACATTTCTTGTTATTGGTATCAATTTTAAAATACTTAAACGTTTCTCACACAGGAAGTTCCCTTTACCTTTATTTTACTCTTGGCTATGAAAAAGAAACGATTTCACTGATAAGATGAGCTTTAAAAATATTTGACTATCATTTTACCTCACTGTATTCCCTAGTTCCCTTCTACTTATAGGGAAATAAATTATAAAACCATTTCTGCTAATATTTATCTCGACTAGCGTGGAGCAGAACAGCTGGAAAAATCCTGAGAATGGGACATAAGAGTTTTTAAATCACCTGCACTGAAACCAATGAATACGTATCCAATTAAATCCCTGGAAGTTATATAATGAAACTTATATATTCATTGTTATTATTATTATTATTATTATTATTATTATTATTATTATTATTATTATTATTATTATTATTATTATTATTATTATTATTATTATTATCATTATTAAACATAATATAAACGCAGTTCATTTTTTGCAGCATATACCTTTATTATGCTGGTTCCACATATTATATTTGGATGAAATCAAGAAACTCAATGCGAAAGGGAAGGATTATACGAGTGCATATATCAAAACATCTGATATGTTACACTCACATGACTCCATCTGCTCTACAAATAAACTTATTATAAAATATTATTCTTTCTATACCATGCTAATCGAAGTAAATATTAGCAGAATGCTCTTATTACTTAATTCCTTATAAGTAGAAGGGCACTAAAGGGATGCGCTATGCCAAAGTGATAGTCAAATGTTTTAAAAGTTATCGTTAAGCGACTGTCATTGCAAATCGCTTCTTTGCTTGGTCAAGAGTAGAACAAAAGAAAAACGCACTCTTTCTGTCTAAGAAAAGTATAAGTACTTTACAATTGGAAGTAATAACAAGGAATATCTCGATAAGATAAACTCCACAAAAAAAAAAATATATATACGACATAAATTGTGTATTTTAACGAGATCTACATTTTTTGTGTAGTTAACTTTTGTATATCTCTTACGGTTTACTAGTTATGCAAAACTCAACAAAATTCATCTAGAATAAACAGATCTTCAGAGGCTATTCCCAAAAAATTCACGATATACATTTTGTTTGTGGTGGAAATGGCTTTAATACGTGGCATTTTAATCAAAATCGTTAGAACAATTTTTAGGAAAAACAAAGTTTTCGAAAACGTTTTCATGTAAAGAGTTAAAGGGTAGTTAGGTTTGGGGGATTTTCTTGAAATATCTTCGTTTCGCATCCTTGGAGCATACCATACCAAACTTAAATACCAAGTTTGGTATTTAACCGTCTTTTCGCTTTTGAGCTATGCTGTCCACAGACACACACGGACCTTTTTCTGGCAATATTACTTTCTCTATACGTGCTATGTACTAGTGTATAGATAAGGTATTGTAATGCACCCAAAAATTCGATACCAAGATTTCACCGGAAATACATGTTTTGAGATCTCCTGAATAAAAAAAAAGCATTTTTAGAAAAATATCAGTGTGTGTTTGTATGTCTATCTGTGTGTGTGTCTGTGGGCAGCATAGCTCAAAAACGAAAAGTCCGTTAAAACCCAATTTGTTATGTAGGTTTGGTGTCTTCCAAGGATGCGACACGAAGATTTTCAAGGAAATACCCCCACCCCAAACTACCCTTTACATGGAACTTTTTTCGAAAATTTTGAATTTTCTGGGAATAGCCTCTGAAGACTACTTTATTCTGGATGAATTTTACGAAATTTTGCATAACTACCAAACCGTAAGTGATGGACAAAAACTTAACACACAAAAAATGTAGAGCACGTTAAAGCACACAATTTATGATACATGCATTTTTTTCGTGAAATTGGTCGTTTTTGAGATATTCCTTGTTTTTGGTTTCAGCTTTGAAAAACTTATACATTTCTCATACAGGAATTTGCCAACTTGTGTCCATACAAACAAACGAACTTCAGTCACAAGCTGCCAACTTTTCGCTTTTGAATATTTATTACTTATGTTATATTGATTGCCTTTAAATTTATTGATTTTAAAAAGAGATTTTGTGTTAATTTGATTTTAAATTTACTTAAGTAGTTTAAAAAAAATTATGATTTGTGGTGTCATAGATGTAATAAAATTTATCTTATTTATCCTATTTATCTGGTACGCATTTATTTCACTTCTACTTGCAATAAAGCAAGAAATAAGACTATTGCTAATTTTTATCGATTAGCATGAAATAAATAAATGAATAAGCTTATTAACAATAATTTGTTACAGAGATATAGAGAAAGTCATGTGAATGGAACACATCAATTTTTTTTTTATTTTAATTTGCGCTATTCTAAAGCATGTATTTCCGGTGAAATCTGGAATCGAATTTTTAGGTGGAATACAATACCTTCTCTATCCATAATATAATTAATAATATAAGAATCATAAATAAAAATAACTTATTATAAAATTTATAACAAATAACAGAATAACTAGCTAAAATTATTAAAATACAAATTCAGTATGAGGAGGTTTCGCTGTTGATAATGCAACCTTAAATCGATTTTTTACATTTCACTTCGTACACATAGTTGTACTTACGGGTTAGAGAAAGTAAAAATGTTTCACCTGCAGTACGATAGCTTATAGTCATTATTAATTCTAAATAATAAAAAATACTGTATTACAGCTCAGAGGCTCTGCTATGCGCTGTACATGGTTTATATTAAGGCGCTTTAATTGCAGTATAAATTCCTTCCTACACACCTCTGCAGATTATTGCTGAGTGTAATATAAAAGCGGCTCTCTTAAAAACACTGCGTGGCTATTTGTGTGATGTGAATTTCATTTCCGGCTTCATTTCCAATAGCATTGTTCTCTAAGCGTAAATGTCAGTGATTGTTATCTGTAATGGAGAATTGAATTTACAAGTTCACAAGCCCTAATTCACAGGACAGGTAATTTCACTACGACATAAAATTGCTGTTTACTGCACAGAGCGTTGCGTTTCCATTCATTTTTAATGTTACAAAGCATGCTTTATTCAGCACATACTAACAGTTCTAAATGCAATTCGCGGTGTTAATGTTTTCTATGTAGAATGAACATGGGAATCTAGCGTTAAATATTAACAATTGAAAAGCATGCTTTAGTAGATAATTGGGCATGTAATATAATTTTTTTCGTTACCTACTATGGTGGATAATGTTCTGACACTCCAACTATGAATTTCTTATCAAAATATCGCCGAAAATAGACAGGATGTTTTATAACTCACTATACCAACTCGGTGGATGTAATAGAGAGGTAAAATAAGAGTAGAAGGTCTTTCATTTGAAATTGTTTTATTTCGGAGTTATAATGTATAATGTGCTTTGTTGGTAGTACTAAAATATGGGTCAGTATAGCCTTAAACTTTTCAGGCTACTCGACATTTAGTTTATGCACGATGGAGCCTTGCACATTGTTTTCACGAGGATAGGATGCATCTCAGTGTTGCATTTCGAATAAGTGGATAGATTGTGTAGGACCAGTTTCTTGGCCAACCAAATCATGTGTACATAGTAGACAGAGAAGGTATTGTAATCCACAAAAATTCGATACCATATTTCACGTGAAATACATGCTATGAGGGCCCTCAAACCAAAACGATAATTTTTAGAAAAAGGACCATCTGTTCGTTTGTGTGTGTGTGCGCGTGTGCGTGTATGTGTCTCTGAAAAGTAAAACTCAAAAATTAAAGGCCAGTTAAATACCAAAGATCATTAATTCCACCATTTTCTATGGATATGCCAAAAAGATTTTTCAAGAAATATCTACACTTTACGTAAACAGTGTTTAAAAAATCTTGATTTTTTCAAAAATGCATGTAACAATGTTTATTAAAAATCATGCTTATGATATTTTTTGACAAATGAAACACATATCTGGGAATATCCACTGAAGTTTTTTCATAATGAATACACTTTGCATAATTTGTAAACCATAGGAGATACACAACATATAGATTCCCTTAAAACACTTAATTTATGCCAAACAATTTTGTTTTGCGACGTAAATTTTTTCCAATACTTTTTTGTTATTGTTTTCAATTTCTAAGTATTTATAATCCTCTCAAAGAGGAAGTCGTCATTATTCGTTTTTCTTTTGTTTTACTGGTGGCTATGCAAAGAAAATAGAATTTCAAATACATAGCAACTAGTTTTGAAATGATTTCAAAATCGCTTTAGAATAATGAATTCCCTTGTTTCTCTTCTGCTTACTACGAACTTTATAATGAGAGCATTTCTGCTTATGTTTATCTCGATTAGAAGGAAGTATATAAAAGAATATGCTTTTGTAAGAATTGCTTGCAGTGGAATATAAAGAGAAACTTTTGTGAATAGCATTAAAGATTTTTTAGTCTCTATATTACACTCAAAAAGTTTCTACAGTAATTTATGAAACGCTCGATAGATATTGTCGCATTTAGTGTCCTTTTAGGAAATCTCTGTCTGAAGGGGATTGCATATTTAAATATTATTAGTATAGTCTGCCGAACACATCTGCGTCATCCTCCGTGGTGTAATGGTTACCATGCTAACTTCGTGTACCCAAGGTCGTGGATTTTTTTCAGCCGTAAAAATCCTTAGCATAGCTTCCTTCGGAAGGGAAGTAAAACCGTGGGTCCCGTGTCGTAGATTTAGGGCACGTAAAAGAACCTCAAGCCTGATAGAGGGTCCTCTGAGCAAAATTAAGCGGTCTTTCACACCCAGTATAGAATAGGACGCTGAGAGACAAAACAGTTAAAGAGCGTCCATAAATGACACACATCTGTACTGGGAGTTGGGGAACGGGTATGCAGTCGCCTCTTGTTTTTATTTTCTCTGCAGCGAACAGTAAATAGGATAGATTCCACTCAAAATTTCGATATCAAAATTTCATATAAATACATGTTTTGCGTATAAATAAATGAATAATAACAAAAACATTTCACAAAAAAAAAAGATCCGGTAAGTCTGTGTATTTGTGTGTGTGTGTGTGTGTGTGTGTGAGAGAGAGTTAGAGAGAGAGAGAGCGAGAGAGCACACGCATCTAAAAAAAAGTCCCTTTAATGCTAAACTTGATAGGGAGTTTTGTATTTGCAAAGGATGCGAGACGAACAAATTGAAACGTAAGAGAAATTTTCCCGTTCCAATTCTTTACATAAGCCATTTTTCGAAAATTTCAATTTTTTTAAAAATGGCTCTAAAGGTTTACAATAAAACAGCATTTTTTAAAGATATTTTCGTGATAAACGACATTTCAAATGCATTTATTGTGATTTAACAATTTCCGAGATATTCCTTGTTATTGGTTAAAACTTGCTTAAAATAAGTTTCATTTTGATATATTCTTTTTTTAACACTCCTAATTAAGATTTTACGTTATGGATGGTCATTTGTCATGCATCGCCATTTAAGATGTTTATATTGATTTTACTGTGGCTAAATTTGACGGGACTTCCTGGCTACTTTTATCGATTATCATCTTCCAGTTCAGTCGCGTTGTAAGGTTAAAATGGTAAAACGGTGTATTCCAACAATGTAAGCATCCCGTTAAGAGATTGAAGTATGCAAAGCTTCAAAGAGGTGCCGAGCAGGGTTCATGGGTTTTACAAGATGGTAGCGCGAGCTTTTTCAACCGTATATTTTATCCCCACTCTATTCTGAACTAGCATTGTTAGTTGAGAAATACAATGCTATACTTGCATGTGGCCATGGTAGCTCAATAGAAGAGCAACTGGCTAGAGACTGGGAGATCCGTGGTTCAAATCCCGGCTATGAAATTGCATTTTCCAGTCAGACTCTACCTATCCAGATACTGTAATTGCTGTATAAAATTAAAATTTTATGCTAATGCAACAGAAAATATTATATACTCTCTTGTACTATCACTTTAAGAATCAACCATTTTTCTTGTGCATATGAAATAATCTGTGACTCAGTAGCACAATTATAAACAAAAACAAACAAGAGAACGCGACAATTAAGGGTGCCATATAAGAAGGATTACGGGGTGGAGGAGACTACGGCGCAGTACACACTTATTTGTTTGCCAACACAGTCATCCTTAACCCTTCCTGTTTCTCTTCTCCCCTGCAAGTTATTAGTCCGAAGGAGAGATAAAAAGCAACCCAATACGCGAGTTTTGGTAAGTTTATCTAATAACTTCACGTGTTCACTTATTCTAAGCCTACTCGGTAAAGATATGAGGCAAGGGAGCGTGTTCAGTTTGGAAACTGCTGGGCTAGAGATCCCTCGATATAAAGTTTCTTAAAACCCGTAATTTATTGCTTGGTTCATTTGCGTTTGGTCAATAACATTAGCCTCTGAAGACCTCTTCATTCTGGATGCATTTTTTATATAACTGGCAAGATATATACAAAAACTTATTACACAAAAAATGTAGATCTCATTAAAACACACAATTCCTGTCATAGATACTTTTTTGTATGGTTAACCATTTTTGAGATATTCCGGATTTCAATTTTAACCTACTTAAACTTTCCTCCAATGGAAAGACATCTCAAGGTTTTCAAAATACTATTGTAGAAAGATATGTTACTCCCCAATGTAATAACTTAGTCAACTTATACATCAAATCTATGTATGCACCAAGTACTTTAGATTTTGCTCATCTGCATAATATTTAAAAGCTCAATTTCCAGCCATATTGAATAAAAATAATAAGAATGCTGTTTTATGCTGTTTAAAATGTTGGTCCTTGGAAATTCTGTCTTAAGCTACATACTTATTATTATTATTATTATTATTATTATTATTATTATTATTGTTGTTGTTATTATTAAGGACAATTTTCAGTAACGTGTGAGGCTCGCAGACTGGCGTTCGAATGCTTGGGATGGATTAAATAACACTGGCATCGCGAATTCTCCAGTTCTCCATGTGTTCAAGATCGAAAGATCACCTAAGTTGCCGGCGGGTGAAGCATGAGGCGGTAGAGTTGCTTTGATGAACAGTCTGCTCTGGCGTTCGGCATGTGACGGGCCCTTAGAGAGGGATCTCTTGGAGGGAGGTACGCCTATATGGGAGATCCAGCCGATGACAGGATGTAATATGTGGAAGCGTGAGTAACCACGCCTAGATCTGAACACGGTGCTTAGGTACCGATATGATTCCTTTTAATCATGAAAATTATATTGCTATAAAATGGCCATGTTTCACAAACACAGTGAGGTTAGAGCTAATCCTAGCTGTGTGATTTTAGTGCTGTTGGTGATTTTGTTCTCTCCAACATTTGTTGGCTTTTAAAGATCTTATATTAATTACCTATATATCTGCCTAAAATGTTTCGCGAAACGACGCTTTGTCACCAACAACTTGCGACAAGAAAGTTTCCCCAACCTTAGGGTCAAAATTACACACATGCAAGCAACCAGTGGTTGGAAATGGATATTTGGGATGCTATGCTATACCGAAATTCATTTTTTCAAGCTTCTTTTTATTTTGAATATCTTCACTAACCTAGAGTATTCGGTGGGTGTTCAAAATTGTGACCATCTGCCACAATACATTGATCACAACGATGTGTGACATTTTGTCACTCCTTCCTCAAAATCTCAAGTAGTCTGCTGCCTAATGACAGTGGCAGCTATTACCCTAGCAAGTTGTTCCTCTTCAGTTCTTACAGAAGTTTCATACAGAAATGTCAGTACTGGCCCCCAGAGGAAAAAGTCCAGCCATTCCAATCCTGGGATTAGAAAAGTTTAATGAATGACTAAATGTATTTATTGATATAACCTCTACAACCGCACGGTCCACAGATCGTACATGCTTTTGCAATACACGAAATGGTAGGCAATATTAAAACAACAACAACAAAGAATTACAAGTAAACACGAAAATAAAAAGACAAATACATTTAAATACAGCAATTTACGTTTACAACACATTACTGTACCCTATAATAGTAATAATAATAATAATAATAATAATAATAATAATAATAGACAAATACACTTCACTCTCCACTGCCTAATGTGAAAACTCACACACCATTTATGTTACATTTTCTACTGCTAGAATGCAATTTAGCCACTACTTCCCAGTTACAGTATGGCTGTGATGAATTTCAACTGTTTAGAGTTAACAATTACATGCATAAGCCACCAGGCAGCGCTAAATTTATGGTTGCAAATATTTACCAGGCACATGGTGCATAGCGAGTTTCCTGTTTATATTTAGGGATATTACTAACGCATTATATGGCTAAAAAATATAGGAGCAAAGGTAAGCATAAATTAGTATATTTCTTAGCTTATAACCCGAAATTAAAGCTTCCTAACCTCAAAGCCACGTAGGGCAATAATGGAAACGTAACTTCATTTTGGTTTCCAGAGTCATGAATCCTAAGATGTTTTATGGAAAGCCTAGGAGGAAGGGAAATAACATTCCGATTAGTCCAATTTCTGGCTATGAATCAGAAGATTCAATATTAGATTCTGATTCAGATGAAGACTTTGAAATAAGTAAGAATGGAACTTAAAGTATTAGTATTCCAGAGAGCGATAACAGCGACACAAATGAATAAGAAAATAATGTAGGAGTATAAGATGAAAGATGGGCTCCGATGATGAAATTGAAGATACCACATAATCTTTCTGAATGGTCGTGAAAGACAATTACTAGTCGCTCGATTATACCTATTCCACTTTGGAAAGGAAAACTTCCCTTAGGAACAGCTGTTATTCACTCACCAATTGTATATTTCAAACAATCTGTAGGCAAAGCTGTTCTATAAAACACAGTAGCTCAATCTAATCTATACTCTGTGCAGAGAGATCCTTCAAAAGACTTACATTTGGACAACACTGAAGCAATTCTTTGGATGCTCTTTACCATCATCTCGGATGTGTGGGAAAAATTGAAACTCGAGTACCTGCCGTAGCTAATAAATGCCCCTAATCGGTGGGAACAAATAGAACTAAATATTCATTTCAACGACAATAGTAACATTGAACCAGATGATAAGATTTACAAATTCGACAATTTTTATAGGCTTAGTACACAATTTCGAAACAATACCCATACACAGAATCTGTCAGTTGATGAGCAAGTAACCCGTTCAAGGGCAAACACAGCCTAAAGAATTACATAAAGGACAAGCCAAGAAAGTGAGGATACAAAGCGTTTCTGCTATGAGACTCATAAGGAATTGTCTATAATTTTGAATTATATTTAGGAAAGGTCGCTCATAATACCTCTTTACCAGAAGTTGGTGTTAGTGGAAATGTTGTTCTTCGCCTGGCAATCATAATGCATTCACTAGTGTAGATTTGCAATTTGATTTGAGAAATCTAGGCATTTTGTTTGTGGGTATAGCTCGCTGTAATAGGCTGAAAAACTGTCCATTCTCCTCAGATAAGAGTTTGAAGAAACAGGGAAGAGACAGCGTTGAAGAATTTTCTGTAAAAAACGTGGTGTTATTCTAAAAGTTGTAAAGTGGTACGACAATATACCTGTACTTATTCAGCACCTTTGTTGGCGCTTATCCAGCTTCAACAGTCCAGCGGTGGGATGAGACAAAAAAAAAAAAAAAAAAAAAAAAAAAAAGAGGAAAAGAGAATTGCATTTGAACACCCTAATGCAGTTCTCTACTATAACATATGTATGAGTGGAGTTGACTTGATGGACTCCCTTATTGCACTGTACAGAACCAAGGTTCGATACAAAAAATGGTATCTTCACATAGTGGATTAGCTGTCGTCGATGCCTGTTTGCTCTGCAGGAGAGATTGTCTTGCTTGCGGAGTGACAAAAAAAGAGGGGCTCTTTTTTTGTTCTTTTTTTTTTTTAAATACAGTTCCGGAGTCTGGTCGGGACTCCGGCGCTGTATACCCTACTTTTTTATTTACCTAATTGTTTTACTTTGTTTGCTGTATGATATCTGTTTTCATATTTTTTACACACACATATACACAAACATATAACACCCATGCCCAAGGCGGGAATCGAACCCACGATCCCCGGCGCTACGAAGCACCAAAGCGAGACGCCTTGGCGAACGCGGCCATGGGGACCGGCATGATTCGAACTCACCACCCTTTGAATGTGAGGCAGAAACGCTGCCACCACACCACCCAGGCGGGCTCTTTGGCCGACTTCAAATCGTATTTGCTTTTCTCTCTGTATACAACAAAAAGATGGGCAAAAGAAGAGGGGAAGACCCACCTCCTCTTCATTAGAGGCTGAAATTGAAGAAAAGAAGAAGAAAGGTTCAACTGCTCCAATGCCTCATAGAGAAGCAAGGCAAGTTGAAACTAACCACTTTTTGCTTTACACGTACATCTAATTGTTTTAAGCAGTTTCACACATAGTAGAACATTTGTTTCATAAATGTTTTCAGTAAAGTGCAAATATTGATAACACATTTTATGATTAATTCTGTGGTTTTAAAGAGTGTATCTTTTATTAAGGTTAATTTCCAGTAAAACAATTTATTTGTTTCAATTTCCAAGCCTAATTAGCTTGGAGAATGATTAACGAATATCTAACAACGATAGCACATTTCAGGACATTACTGTTCAGTGTGGCCTGGAAGTCACAAACCTAATTTTTGAAAACCAAAAGTCAAAACTTAAGAACAACTGTATTTATGTGTACTTACAACACACTTACTTAATATATGCAAGTAAAAAAACATTAAACACAATAAAATAATTTCGGCAGTACAAGCTTAAGAGAAATACAGGGTTCCTACAAAAGAAAAAGACAACTTCAACTGCCTGTAAAACAAAAACTATTAGAGATAGCAACCTAATTATTTTGGAAGTATGTTGAGAAACTCTCAAAGTTTCGTTTGTTACTATTGGTAACGCTGTAGTGTTTTGTTTGTTGTTGCGGAAGCTGAAATGACGGAAAATCCTGTGGAAAAGGCATATTGCGTGTTGGAATTTGCTAGAACACAATCAGCAACTGTTGTCCAACGACATTTTAGAACACGTTACCACAAAACGCCACCGACTAGACAGTCAATCTATGACTGGTATACAAAATTCGAGACAGCGGGATGTTTGTGCAAAGGGAAGAGCTCGGGAAGACCAAGAGTTTCGGAAGAAAACGTTGAACGTGTTCGTTCTGCCTACATAAGAAGCCCACAGAAATCGACATCTAGGGCAAGCATACAATTACAAATTCCACAGCAAACTGTATGGAAAATCTTGCGGAAGCGACTGCACACGATGCCTTACAGATTACAGATGTTGCAGTTTCTGAGTGAAGAAGATAAGGTCATGCGGCGTGACTTTTGCATCGACATGTTGCGACATGATAAAGACGATGCTGGTTTTTGTGAGCGCATCATTTCATTTTTGTGGTAACGTGTTCTAAAATGTCGTTGGACAACAGTTGCTGATTGCGTTCTGCAAATACCAACACGCAATATGCCTTTTCCACAGGATTTTCCGCCATTTCAGCTTCTGCAACAACAAACAAAGCACTACAGCTTTACCAATAGTAACAAACGAAACTTTGAGAGTTTCTTAACATACCTCTAAAATAATTAGGTTGCTATCTCTAATAGTTTTTGTTTTATAGGCAGTTGAAGTTGTCTATTTCTTTTGTAGTAACCCTGTATATACCCATAATATATATGTACAATATATAAAACCACAACACAACAATGACATAAGTATGAAAAAATTATATGTATATAACACATCATAATAACTTTTGTTCAGCTATTCTTATTTTCCCCCTCTTCTCTATTGTCAGCCTACTCAGATTTCAGCTGTCTTCCCTCAAGTACAAATTTACCTAGCCCGTCCACGTCTTCCGTGCCTGCCAGTAGCTCCAACATGCTTTTAGCTCTACAATTGCGATGGTAAAGGATCGCGGTAAATATTTTCCCCTCCATTCCTCCGTACCCCTATAACTTCCAAGATATGGGTCTACGACTCTTCCTCTTCATAAATGGGACAGATTCTCATACCATTCTCGTCAGAAATTTTTATGCTCCGCCATGCTTCTAGTCTAATCCACGCGAGCCCTTCTCTAGTGAGTTTAGTACTTGTTTTAATGTATTGCTCCATACCCTATTCGGATTTTAGCCCAGACTGTACTTCTAATGAAACCTTTTCCGTGCATTGCGCAATTATTTCCTATCTGTCAATATCACAGAGGCGGTCTTAATTTTTCTCCAAATACTCCGACTGTTTGCCTGCCCCGCCATTCAAATGTATCCCATCCCAATGATTTCCAACCTTTTCTTTAATTTTGAAGCCCACGTCAAATTACCTTCCATTCGCAACTGTTCATGGTAGCAGGCTGCCCTAATTAGGGATTGGTTTCCGTGATATTTACCTCTCATCCGATATTTAGCTGCTCTCAGTTATATATCTATCGCTTCACTATGCGCCCCGAATTTGCTCATTATTTCGCAGTCAGCCGTACACCTCCCTACATCCAGAATTTCTTCCAAACATTGGATCCTCACTTAGTTCGGATTCCCCGTTAGTTCCAACCCCCCCCCATATTCCTCCTCCATATGTCATTGTAACTGTCGCTCCATATAGAGTAAAATATAAAAATCTGATGTGTTCCATTCACATGACTTTCTCTACATCTCTGCAACAAATTACTGTTAAAAAACTCATGCTTCTATTTACATCTACCTAATCGAGAAAAAATTAGCAGAAATAGTCTTATTACTTGCTTACTTATAAGTAGAAGTGAAATAAGGGAGTACCGTAAATTAAAGTGATAGTCAAAAGCTGGTTACTATGTGACTGTAGTTCCTTTGTTTGTATGGACAGGAGTTCACAACTTCCTGTATGAGAAAAGTATGTTTTTCAAAGCGGAAACTAATAACAAGTAATATCTTAATAACGATCAACTCCACGAAAAAAATCTATATATCATAAATTGTGTGTTTTAATGTGCTCTACATTTTCTGTGTGGTAAGGTTTTGTTCATCTCTTACGGTTTAGCAGTTATGCAAGAATCCGTAAAATTCATCCAGAGTAAAGTAGTCTTCAGAGCCTATTCCCCGAAAATTCAAGATATACATTTTATTTATCTTAAATATCCGACATTTTAATCAACATTTTTAAGAAAATCACAATTTTTGAAATTTTACCATGTAAAGGGTAGTTTGGGATGCGAGGATTTTCTTGAAAATCTTCGTGTCGCATCCTTGGAAGATACTATACCTAAATACCAAATTTGGTATTTAACGGTCTTTTTGTTTTTGAGCTATGTTGTCCACAGACACACACACATACACACACGGATCTTTCTCTAAAAATGCTTTCTTTTTTAATTCAGGGGATCCTAAAACATGTATTTCGGTATCAAATTTTTGAGTGGAATTCATACGTCCTCTATACTCTATGTACATAGTACGTGTAGGGAAAGTAAACATTACAACATTTATTGTTCAGGTGAGTGCGTTGACGTTGGGAAGGAGCCCCGTCGTGTTGCAGCCACATGCTGTTCCAAACAAAAGGTCCATGAAACTTTTCCAGCACATTTGTAGAACGAAATGACCGTGTTGGCCATTCCTAAGGGGCGATGCTTAGTATCAGTAAATCTCTGCTGGTGACCAGACACGTGTATGTCATGTGGATTTCTGTCACTTCAGTTATGACATTTGCGATAGTTAAATACACCCTCACGGGTAAATAGGCCTTACTGCTGTACAATAAAAATTGTAGTGCAGTTTTAATTAATCCATTGGCAGAACTTAAGTCTTGATTTAAAGTCACGCTTGCACCCGTAGTCTATGATAGAGGTGAAATTGCTGCTTCTTTGCAACTTTCCAACAAAAATTTCAGAAACATGCCGTTCATAGGCAAATCAACATTAATGGTTTATCTACATAGGATAAAAATTCTGATTCTCCTCAAATACTGATTTTTAAATAGTACTGCAATTTGCTACTCTCTATGCCTTTAATGTGCCAATCTTTCTTATATCAAAATGCTCAAAATAGTGTCTTACACCATCTATATTTTTTTAACCTAAAGGTTGGTGACCCCTATATTTAGTTCTGAAGGAATTAATTTTTATTTGCTCTACACGTACTATGCACATAGTGTATAGAGAAGGTACTGCACTCCACTCAAGAATTGGATACCGAGATTTCACTGAAAATATATGTTTTAGTGTCCCCCTTATCCAAAAAAAGCATTTTCAGAAAATGGTTCTTGTGTATGTGTGTGTCTATGTGTGTGTGTATGACCGTGTGTCCGTGTGCCTGTGAACACGATAACTCAAAAACGAAAAGTCCTAAAATACCAAACTTGGTATTGAAGTTTAGTATCTTCCACGGATGCAACACGAAGATTTTCAGAAAAATCCCTCCACCCCAAACTACGCTTAACATGGAACTTTTTTCGAAACTTTTTATTTTCTTAAAAATGGCTATAACGATTTTTATTAAAATATCGTATGTTAAAGATATTTACCTGATAAACAATTTTCTGGGAAATAGCCTCTGAAGACTACTTTATTCTGGATGAAGTTTACAAAATTTTGCATAACTGCTAAACCGTAAGAGTTGGACAAAAGCGTACCACAGAAAAAAATATAGAGCACATTAAAATACACAATTTATATTATATACATTTTTTTTTTCGTGGAGTTGATCATTTTTTTAGATATTCCTTGTTTTTGGCTTCATCTTTAAAAACTTACGCTTTTCTCATACAGGAGTTTGTCAACTCCTGTCCATACAAACAAAGAAACTTCAGTCACATAGCAATCATCACTGACTATTAGTTTAACCTATGGTATTCCCTTATTTCGCTTCTAGTTACCAGGAAGTAAGTAATAAGACTATTTCTGCTAAGTTTTTCTCGATTAGCATGAAGTAAAAACAAGTATAAGTTTTTTAACAATAATTTGTTGCAGAGATGTAGAGAAAGTCATGTGAATGGATCACATCAGATTTTTATTTTTAAGTTATAAGTTACACACAAACGTTAAGGTTCATTTCTTCCAATTTGGATGACGCATGTAGGGAAACTTCTCTCAATATATTCGTTTGGCTCGTCGTGCATACAGTCTGCTCACTGCATCTTTTCAGCCAGTCAGATTACAGATATGCAACTTAAAGGTATTTCCTTCGCATTCGAATTCAAAATCCCGTGGTGTCCAAAATATTCAGTTCCGACCATTGAATTTATTATATCAAAATGCTCAAAATAGTGCTTTATATCGTCTATATAATTTTGAACCTAACGGTTGGTGACTTCCATATTTAATTCTGAAAGAATTAATTTTTATTTTTCAGCTATAAGTTACACACAAATGTGATACAACACTTCGATTATTTTAGGAAATATTGAGCTTCTTGAATATAGTCTATATTATTAAAAGAAGTATCCCAAATGTTCATGCATTGGGTATTTAAATAAAATGTGCTACGTCCAAAAGAAAAAATTATCTTTTCCTTCCCTAAGTTTACATGCTAGTACAAAAATTATAATTTTGTAGTACTAATGAGAGCATTAATTCAAAGAAATTAGCCTGAAGTGCTGCATTCACCTGACTTCCTCAACTTATTCGGCAATGGATTATTCTTGCAAAGCTTATTTTTTATCTGCTTAGTGCTAATCGAGACAAGCATTAGTAGAATGATTTTATTACTTATTTACGAGGTAAGCAGAAGGGAAATAAGGGATACACTAGGCTAGTTCTCGATGTGCAGTTCTTTTTGCATAGCCATAAAAGAGATATAAACGAATGATGTCTTCCCGTTAGAAAAGAACCATCCGTTTGAAGATTTGAAAATGATACCAATAACCAGAAATATCTCTGAAATTGTTAACTGCACAAAAAATTGTAGTATAGGTCGTGTATTATGTGTTTTAATGAGATGTAACTTTTTTGTAATAAGATTTTGTATATTTCCTATGATTTACCAGTTATATATGTGTCGTATCGTTGAGTAAGCTGAACTTAAATACCAAGTTTAGCATTTAACGGACTTTTCGTTTTTGAGCTATGTTGGACACAGACCCAAGGACACAATCATACACACACATGGGTCTTTTCCTAAAAATGACTTTTTTTAGATTCAGAGGACCCAAAAGCGTGTGTTTCCAGTGAAATCTCGACATCCAATTTTGGGTGGACTGCAATACCTTCTCTATGTATTATATACGCGCTAAAGAAGTAAAAATGAAGCGTAGAAGTATCAAAAAGCAACACTTCACTTCCTTTTCCTCCTTTCACGTCTCAATGATATTTTCCACCATTGAGACGTTTCCTAGCATCTATGTTTTTGAAAACGGAAACATAATGATATAAAAATACTCCCTTCTACAATAGTAGAAAAAACGCGCATTCGGAAATCTGAAACAAATGGTAAAATAAAACTACAGATGTTAACAAGCAAAAGAAACAAAACAAAAATGTAAGCATCTAGCCGACAGCGATCAGTTTACGAGTTGAAACTTTTCTATCCAGGCTAAAATTATTAAATATATTTGTCGCTGAATATCTACAAACTGCATTCATAAACATCGACTACAGAGCTGCTCTTCTCGTCATTGCAAAGGACAATCTAATCGCCATAACACACCTAAAGAACTCAATACCCATCAGCTTTCACTGGATCACATGTCATACAAAACTCCTAGGGAACGAAAGATCCGACTTTTCGCAAAACTGAGCGAACCACAGTTACAGAACCACAATCGATACCATGGGAATTTCTTTGATTCGGGGTAAGCAGCTGCTGCCAGATCATTATACCAGTACAAGAATCTGCAACTCAGGTCAAACTAGAGCTGACGCGCCAAACCTTTCTTTCACGGCATTTATCACAGACGTTCTCTATTCTTAAGTAGGTACAGACCACAATGTCTCAATTCTTGACAAACCACGGCTGTTTCCAATGAAAAACTCTCCCTGTCCTCTCTGTACCTGTTTTGAAAGACCCCACACACGGCAATTCATCTGATAACCGAATGCACCCCATTTTCAACATGTCGATTAAGAATTATTCAAGCTGCTTAATTGCCGCCGCTTCAACGCCGTCTGTGCGCTGCCTTCCTCAGAAACATCTTCCGCACTTTGCATTGATAAACATTAATATACTTATATATAAACTTTGTAAATAGCTTTGTTAATTTACCGTGCCATACATTTCGGGTTGTAAATAATTTCAACATAGAGGGAAATAAAGAGAAGAAAGAGAAAAAATAATCAAGTATCTCAGCAACAAACTTTGTGGTATGATAACTCTAACAAATATCTTTTACTTCCTCTAAACGTACTATGCACATAGTGTAGAGAAGAAGTATTGTATTTCAGCCAAAAATTCGATACTGATATTTCACTAGCAATGTATATTTTGAAGTCCCCTGAGTCCAAAAAAGCACTTTTAAAAAACGGTCCTGTGTGCCTATCTGTGTGTATGTCTGTGTGTATGTCTCTATGTATGTCTGTGTGCCTATATGTGTGTATGTCTGTGTGTATGTCTGTGTGTATGTCTGTGTGTATGTCTGTGTGTATGTCTGTGTGTATGTCTGTGGACAGCATTTTCAGGACTTTCAAGAAAATCTTCCTACCCCCAACATGGAAAATTTTTCTAAAATTTTGATTTTCTCAAAAATGATTATATTGATTTTGATTAAACTACTGCACATTAATGCTATTTACAGCACAAATAAAATGTATATATTGAATTTTCTGGGAATAGCTTCTGAAGGCCTGGTTATTCTGGATGAATTTTGTATAACTGGTAAACCGTAAGAGATAAACAAAAACTTACTAAACAAATAATGTAGAACTCGTCAAAAACACAATTTATGTCATAACTTTTTAATGGAGTTGACCATTTCCAAGATTTTCCCTGTTTTTAGTTACAGTTTTAAAATCTTTTCTCATACGGGAACTTCTCAACTCCTGACCATGCAAAGAAAACGAATTTCAATCTTATAGCAACTAGTTTTAAAAAGATTTGAGTATCGCTTAAGACTAATTTCCCTTCTGTTTATAATGAAACAAGAAATAAGGAAATTTTTGCAACTTAATTTAGGAGATACACATTAAGGACACAAAATCTGGAGTTTAGATAGGCTGATTAATATTGGAGTAAGAGCAATACAGATTAAAAAAAAATAAAGTAATTAAAAGAAGAACTTGAAAAAATTCATATTCGACCCCAATGCATTAATGACGCCTTCGAGCCTTTTCCAGCAAGAGAGTTGAAAGACGAATGCGGCTAAAGCAGCGTGTATGCGCACAATCAGTTCTTCTCTGGTATTATCTATCATACATTACTTTTTTACATGCCCCCAAAGATGGAAGTCAAATAACGTTAGAATGGGCGGTGGCCATGCAACAGACCCTCCTCTGCCTATTCATTTCTCCCTGTAGGGATTATTGAGAAGTTCTTTTTCTTTTGCAATGTAAGGTTTAGTTGAATAATAGATTACAATAAAGTGTGTTGGTTAATTGATTATTATTGAGATATATTTTGAAGGAGGAGAAACTTATCAAGAATGACATATTACAAAAGTAATATCAGAGCTACGGTTCCACTTCACAGAATTAGCTTCATTGTCATACCTCTCTTCTTCCTGCAGGCTTGTACTTGTTTACACGGCTGGAATCTTGTTTTCGTCCATTTGCCTACTATGTTGAATTCATTTTTCTGTGTAGTCTTCGATACTCTTTTTAAGTTACAAATTCCCAATTCTGCCCGGGTATTAAGTTGCTGAGAAGTTACTAAAGTGTGGCGGAGTCCCGCCATGCTGGAACCACATTTCCCTTTGGGTAGGAATGGGCACGTTCTTCATGACCAGTGGCACTGAATTAGGGACTTCAAGGTCACAATTTAAACGTGATGGAAAATCTGCCGTAAGACGGGAGCAAATCTTATGTATAGCAGCTTGGTCAAATGCGTTTGCAACTCCTGGAGCGGAGCGTCAAAGTCATGGATTGCCTTCTCAACTATCTGGTTCCCAAACAACGCATCAGCCGATATCGGTTGTGTGATTATTATCTTTCTGAGGCCTACTATTTCGCGAAGTTTATTGCAAAGGTAGTAAATTATTCAGAATAAAAGTTATTATTAGGGACTTCAAGGTCACAATTTAAACGTGATGGAAAATTTGCCGTAAGACGGGAGCAAATCTTATGTATAGCAGCTTGGTCAAATGCGTTTGCAACTCCTGGAGCGAAGCGTCAAAGTCATGGATTGCCTTCTCAACTATCTGGTTCCCAAACAACGCATCAGCCGATATCGGTTGTGTGATTATTGTCTTTCTGAGGCCTACTATTTCGCGAAGTTTATTGCAAATGTAGTAAATTATTCAGAATAAAAGTTATTATTAGGGACTTCAAGGTCAAAATTTAAACGTGATGGAAAATCTGCCGTAAGACGGGAGCAAATCTTATGTATAGCAGCTTGGTCAAATGCGTTTGCAACTCCTGGAGCGGAGCGTCAGTCATGGATTGCCTTCTCAACTATCTGGTTCCCAAACAACGCATCAGCCGATATCGGTTGTGTGATTATTATCTTTCTGAGGCCTACTATTTCGCGAAGTTTATTGCAAAGGTAGTAAATTATTCAGAATAAAAGTTATTTTTACGTAGTTGGGGAAAAAAGGTAAAGGGTAAAGAGTCAGTAACGGTGAGGAATACCTCGCGCACTGCGACGTATGCTAAAATGTTGTATGCTAACACCCCCCTAGAAGTAAGGGAAGAAGTGAAAGTGTCACAGACCACAGAGACGCGCAAAGTCCCTAACTAGTGGCTGAAACTTTATCTCAGCATCAGGATATGAGGAGCAGTCATCAACAACATGAGTTCATGATCCTGTAAAACAACCCCGCCCTAACGAGGACGCAAACACAATTCCAAAAACATAATATACAACACACAATCATCCGCGCGTATGAGTGACACCACCTGAGTGCTGGTAAGAAAACAGCAAGAAAGGGAAATGATGGAAAGGAAGTCGTGGAGAATAAATACCCCAGCATTCACCTAAGTGACAAAGGGAAACCACGAAAAATCCCCAGTGAGAATGCACAGTCGACGGGGTTCGACTTCCAGTTGGAAATCGAGTTGGACACGTTATCGTGACTCGTCTGGTCACTTGAGTTTTTACACACAGCTACCTTCTCAACGAGAACCTGTACCTCTCTGTCTGCCATGTAGAGCACAATTATCTGTTTGTCATATACAGTTGGAGTGTGTTGCTCTAGCAGCCCTTCAAGCAACTCTTCAGCCTCCGGTTTCTCTTGTCGAGGTCCTCGAGGATGACAGCAACGCGGTGGATAGGGTTTTTAGCTTTTTATCTTAGGTGAATTTCCCGATAAGCTTTTTTTGTTAACTGTCACTTTATTTCTCCCAACGAATCATATTAGGGTGCTTGAATTGTTCTTTAAAGCTTTTATCGTTAGTGATGTATCGTTTTGACCTATTAGCGAAGAAGGTTTACCATTATATCTCTTTTTATGTTTCATTGTTCGACCCGGGTTTAGATACCTCTATGGCCATTGCCATATATTCTTGTATTTAGCCTGAGGTTTTATTAATTACATTGGCCATATTTTGTTCATGGTTTAATTTAATACTGTTTTTATCTGTCTGGCCTATATCTTCGTTTGCGTTCTAAGGGCACTAATAACCATACAGTTGAGCACCCACAAACCCCATTCATCATCATCATCATCATCATCATCATCATCATCAGCATCAGCATCACGTGTTACCTTGGCGACCCCGCGCAGGGTTAGATGCGGTTTTTTATTATCCAAATGTACAAATACTATAGAGGCCCTTGATTAAATATTCTCTGGTTTCTTGTTACAGGGATAGGTGTGTGGTGTAAATCAGTTTGAATAAACTTGAGAAAAGAAATGCTGCTCTGCTCGAGACATCGCAGTTTCCATTTTGTCAATACTCGGCTGCCATCATGTTTTCGATCGGTTCCTATGTCAATGCTGAAGAAAGAGCATGCAGATAAAGTGCACGCGGGTTGCTTAAAGACGTGAGAGAGTGAGAAAAAGAAAAGGTACTTTTCTGCAGCAGGTAGGAATGATGCGACGATCTTCCTGCTTCTCATCTCTGCTCTCTCTTTCTCATTTCATTCCATCAAGAACCCCGGCGTTATCTCCAGGGAGCCAACCTCCATTAATAATGCTCCCTCTGTTGGGCTCCACATATACCAACTTCATTTTCATCGAATTTCCTGGACGCCGTAGTTCATTACCATGATAAGAGATGGCTGCAGGAGCGCGTTTTCTCTCCTTTCTTCACTGTAATAAACTAGTGTAGTTTCTCCATCTCTTTCTCTCGAATGCAGATGCAGAGTGGAGAAAAGGTGTCTCCTGGAAACTGATAAGTTTTATTTATGGAATCCATTAAATCTAACTTCATTTGTTTAACCTCACTTTTTCTGTAACCGAAACCCATTAACGACGGTTGGCAGGTAGAAAGCATTTCCACAGCTAAAAGCTCTAATGAATTTATAAGTGCAACTAAATTAAGCCGAGACTCTTTCAGGTTCAGTGAATTTCTGCAAGCCTAAGATATCTGAAATTAATTAATTTATTCGTCTCTTAAAAATGTGTCTTTCAAGTAGCTATTTTCTTAAGCAGTCAAATTGACCGCCTATTAGCTGATTTAAATAGTTGAAGTCAAATAAAATAGAAGATATTTCACTAATCTTTATATCGGGGAAAATAGTCATGAATATAACATTTACAATAATGCTCCTAAAGGATTATTGGAAATTAATGAAGAAGACAATCCAAATATTACTAAGAAATTTATAAATAGCCAATCTCCAGGGGGAAAATGGAATAACAAATAAAATGAAAGGCACTTGTTAGATATAGTAAGGATAGTTAAACAAATATTATAAGAAGCTAAACTTACGGACGAATGGGAAATTACCATTGTAATCCCCAATGTTTAAAAATATAAGTTTCCACTCACATGCTTTTCTCTAGTTGTTCCACAAACAAACTTTCCTTTTATTTGTCATGCTAATCGAGATAAACATTCCCTAGCAGAAAAGTTCTTATTTTGATTCCTTGTAAGTAGAAGAGAAATATGGGAATATATCCAAGAGCCATTGATTGCTATGTGAAACAATTGTAATTCGCTTCCTTTTTACATTCCCGGGAGTAAAACAAAAGAGAAGACACGAAAATATACTTCCGCTGGAGAAAATTTTAAGTACACGGTTTAAATTTGAAACCAGTATCAAAGACTCAGTTTACTCCACAAAAAATGAAATGTATAAATGACATAAATTGCACTACTATGTTTAAACGAGACCTAACAGTTTTGCACAGTAAGTTTTTGTCTATCTCTGACGGTTTATGACCTATACAAAAGTCATACAGAAGAGATCAAGTCTATTTACAGAATATTCTAGATATAGACTTCGTTTGTCATAAAAATAGCTTAAACATATGACATTATAAATTCATTTTTCTAAAAATGTTCTATGTAAAGAAATGGGGTTTGGGGATTTTCTTGAAGATCTTCTTTCGCATCCTTGGCAGATACTGGATTTAAATATTAAGAGTATCATTTAATCGACTTTTCGTTTTAGAGCTATGCTGCACAGAGTCAGATATACACGCACACACATATATGTTTCCAATAAGGCATTTTTTGGAGTCAGGGAGTCTCAAAACATTTTTTCAGTGAAATCTCGGTATCGAATTTTTGGGTGGAATGTACTACCTTCTCTATCTAGTAGGTAGGTACATTGTACATGCGTACTAGAGAAAGTAAAAAGAAAAATAGAATCAGAAGAATTATAGACGAATTAATTTACTTATACATATATAGCCCCCTTTACTTTCCATGGTCATTTCGAGGGCTTTGACTTGAGAAATTATTACTGGCGTTTTCTCGCTTAACTGCAGGACTTGTCAACATTGATTTTCAGTGTAATACTGTTAAACACAGCAAATTACAACTAAAATTAACTCAACCAGCACTTCTGAGTTTAATTTCTTTCCAAAATAAAGAAAAAGGGTTCCGATTTGAATTGCTAATCTAAGCTTCCATTTTTATTACTTTCCCTTAGTACATACGTAAATAAGGATTTGCTCGCTACCCAAACATTGTATATCGAGATTTCAGTGTAATATAGTTTTAGGTTCCCTAGATTAAATAGAAAAAAACATTTTTGAAAAAGATCCAACGGGTGCGTGTGTGTGTGTGTGTGTGTGTGTGTGTGTGTGTGTGTGTGTGTGTGTGTGTGTCTGTTCATGTGTCAATGTGTCCCAGATAAAATTCAGTAAAATACCACACTTGGTATTTGAGTTTAGTATGTTTCATGAATGCGACACAAGACTTTGATAAACATTGTAAACTAACCTTTATATGGAAAAGAAATCGAAAATTTTTATTTTCTCCAAAATTGATATAATGATTTTGATTAAAACATCGTACATTAAAGACATTTTTACATTACAAATTATCTTAAATTTTCTGGGAACAGCCTCTGAAGACCTCTTTATTCTGAAAAAATTCTGAATTTTGCATAACTGGTAAACCGTAAGAAATAGAAAAGACTTGTTACACAAAGAACGCAGATCTTCTTAAAACGCGTGATTTATACTTTTTCGCTGTCGTGTTGTTTTTTTTGTAGAGGTGTTAGTTTCTGAGATATTCAATGTTATTGGTTTTAGCGTTAAAATACTTATACTTTTCTCATACGGAATTTGTCATACAATAAATTAATTTTCGATTCTATAACAACCAGCTTTTAACATATTTGAATATCACTCTAGCGTATTGAATTCCCTTATTTCTCTCCTACTTACAAGGACGCAAGTAATGAGACCATTTCTGCTGTTTATTTCGATTATCACCAAGTAGATAGAAGAATAATCTTTTTAACAATAATTTGTTACCGAGATGTAGAATATGTCATGTGAATTGCACTCTCAAATTTTGATAATAACATTTGAATTTAACATAGCTGCATTCTAATATTTTATTGATCTCGAAAAGGCTTTTGCTAGGCCGTAACTTAAAGATGTAATAAACATTTTGGAAATAAGGTAACAAATGCTATCAGTTACCTATAGGAAATATTTTATTAAGACTTTTATTAGAATAAAAGTAAATGGCAGAAAACATATTATTTTGTACAAGAGTTCGTCAAGGAGAATCAATAAGTCCATTACTGTTTAGCTAAGTAATAATAAAATATTAAAATATTCCTATCTAAACCAAATATGGAAATAAAATGTGAAATAAATATATTAATATTGTATGCTATGCGAATTATGTGTTTTTTTTTTTTTTCTAGCTTAACGTCCATTAACGTGGTTGATCATAACGGACGATGAATGAAATTGGTGAAATGATACTCAAATGATCTCGTGGTACATGGAGATTAAATTTACTCGACATTGGTCTTCTTAGGATAAGGGGAAAAAAAACCTTGAAAAACCCTTATCTGGGTAACTCACGCTAAGCGAGATTCGAACAAGCGTCCTGTTGAATGTGTGGCAAATACGCTACCACCACACTATCCAGACGGGCTGATGTGGTCTCGATGACCAGTATTGAAGCTGTTTTACAAAGATTACTATATAGCTCTTATCTTGAATGCCAAACGTTTCAAATGAAGGTATCATTAACAAAAACTAAAGCCCCCACAAAGTCTGGAAGTATGAGCAGGAGGGAGAATGTATGTGTGTGTACGTGTGTGTGTTTAACAGTATAAAATTATGATGTAATCCATTCACCTGACTTTCTCTACATTGTTGTAACAAATTACTGTTGAAAAGCATATTTTTCTATCTACTTTATGATAATTGAGATAAACATTAGCAAAAATTATCTTAATTACTTGCTTCCTTGTAAGTAAAAGGAAAATAATATACTATATTGTTGGATGATTACACCAGTACCACATATTCAATAAAATTATTCTCAGCAAAATTCACAAAATGGCCAGAAGTTACTAACAAACACGCAGACATTCATGTTGAGCTGAAGTAAGCCACAAGGCCAATGTCACCTTTGGCAGCCATTTGAACTAAAATGGAATGAACTTAGTGAAAGAGGAAACAAAACTTATCATTAACTAAGGTATGTACCAAATAGGGTTTTCTCACCCTATTTAAATAGAGATACTAAAACAGCAATATACCACGTTGTCCATTTGCCCCATATTTGACGTGTGCAGGTATCCCAGAACCTTTTACTCTTTGTACATGTACTATGTACATAGAAAATAGAGAAGGTATTGCATTCCACCCAAAAATTTGATCCTGAGATTTCACCGGAAATAGACGTTTTAAGGTCCCCTGTATCCAAAAAATGTATTTTCAGAAATAGGTCCATGAGTCAGTGTGTCCGTTTGTCCGTGTGTCTGTGAACGCGATAACTTAAAAACGAAAAGTCGGTAAAATATCAAACTTGTTATTTAAGTTTAGTATTTTCCAGAGATCCGACACAAATATTTTAATAAAAATCCCTCCATTCCAAACTACCTTGCACATGAAAGACCTTTCGAAGACTTTGATTTTCTCAAAAATTGCTCTGACGATTTTAATTAAAATACCGTATATTAAAGATATTTGTATGGCAAATAAAATGTATATCTTGAATTTTCTGGGAATAGCCTCTAAAAACCTCTGATATATCGTAAGAGATAAACAAAAACTTACTTCACAAAAATGTAGACCACGCTAAAACACGCAATTTATGTTATATAAGTTTTTTCGTTGAATTGACCATTTTGGAGATATTCCTTGTAATTTTTTCAGATTTAAAATAACTAAACTTTTTTAACAAGGAAAGCTGTAACTTCTCGCCCTGCATAGAAATATATTTCACTCACAAGACAACCAGCTTTTAAAAGATTTGACTATCATTTTAGCCTTGTGTATTCCCTTATTTTCCTTACACTTACAAGGAGGCAAGTAATTAAGACAATTTCTGCTAATGTTTATCTCGATATTCATGAAGTAGATAGAAGAGTATGTTTTTACAGTAAGTTATTACAGCGATATAGAGAAAGACATGTGAATGGAACACATCAGATATTTTAAGTTTAACGCACGAAGAAATAACTGCACATGTCAAATATGGAGTAATTGGACAACGTGGTATAAAGTAGTGATATTGACCTATACTGCTAAAACAAAATCAGGTGTTGCTAAAACATATCACCTTAGATAAAAATGAGATGAATATTCTGAAGAAAATTGTAATAAATCAAGGAAAGGTAACATTAAAAATCTGATGTGTTCGATTCACATGACTTTCTCTACATCCCTTTAATAAATTATTGTTAAAAAACTTACGCTTCTGTCTCCTTCATTCTAATCGAGATAAATGTTAGCAGAAATGCTTTCTTGTAAGCAGAAAGGAAATAAGAGAATACACTAGGATAAAACGAAACTAAAAGTTGGTTGTCATGTGAATGGAATCCGTTTGTTTGCATTGCCTGGAATTCACAAATTCTCATATGTGAAAAGTTTTAAGTAATTTAAAACTGAAACAAAGAACAAGCAATAACTCAGAAATGGTCAGGTTTACGAAAAAAAGTATATGTCATAAAATGTGCATTTTGACGAGATCTATATGTTTTGTGTACTAAGTTTTTGTATATCCCATACGGTTTACTAGTTATGCAGAATACAGCAAAATTCATCCAGAATAAAGAGGTTTTCAGAGGCTATTGCCAGAAAGTTCAAGATATACGTTTTATTTGTCATATAAATGTCTTTAACATGTGGTATTTTAATCAAAATCGTTAGAGCCATTTTTGAAAAAATAAAAAATTTCGAAAATTCTTCCATTTAAAGCGTAGTTTGAGGTAGGGGGATTTTCCTTAAGACCTTCGTGTCTCATCCATGTTTGATATTTTACCGGTTTTTGTTTTTAAGTTATTGTGTTCACAGATACATGGACACACATGTTTTTTTTTGGATACTGGGGTACTCTAAAACATTTTGGATGGAATACAATACCTTCCTTATTTATTATGTATATAGTACGCGTAGAGAAAGAAAACTTAAAGGAATAAGAAAGCAGCTGAATAACTAAGCATAGACAACCGGATGGATAAAAGAAGAATTAATGGAAGCAGCAATTATCCCGTATGACATCACGCTGGATCGTATGCACAGGAAGAGACAATTTGACGGCAGATGGAAGAAGATTACCAGGGGGACCGGGAAAAAGATGGAGGAACTTTTAATACTGGATGAAACAGGACACAGGCCTAATAAAACGAGAAAAGAACTACTTGAAGGAAGTATATATACAACAAATTAAACTTATTTTTTTGCTAACGACGATGACAACGTCCAAGATCATAACAGCGCCGCCGATGTATCGAAATTTTGTCCCGAATTTCCCTTTAACATGCCTGAGATGTGTTGACATGGGACTGTCGCTTTTAAGCACATCGATCTGATCTGGTTTGAACCCGCGACCTTATGTTCAGAAGGCAAGCGCCCAATCAATTGAGCCATATGATTTACTCCATTCACATGACTTTCTCTACCTACTTATTCTGTAACAAAATAGTTTTATAAATCTTATACTTCTATCTATTTAATGCTAATCAGCTAAACACTAATATAAAGCAGAAAGGAAATAATGGAGTACACTAGGCTAAAGCAAATTTTTTAAAAACTGGTTGCTATATGATTGGCATTCGGTTATATTTGCATGATCAGGAATAAATCAAAAGAAAAACGAATGACAAGTTCTCATTTAAGAAACGCCTAAGTATTTTAAACATGAAACCAATAACAAGGAATATCTCGGAAATGCTTTATTCCACAAAAAATATGTATATGACATAAATTGTGTTTTAACGAAATCTACATTTTTTCGTGCAGCAAGCTTCTATCTCTTACAGTTTACAGTTATGCAAAATTAATGCCGAATGAAGAGCTCTTTTCTTCAAGATATACATTCGGTGTTTTATTGAAAATATTGGAACCATTTTTGAAAAAATATAAATTATTGAAATATTTTCCGTGTTAAGTTAGTTTGGGATGGGGTGATTTTCCTGAAAAATCTTCGAATCGCAGCTTTGGAAGGTGTTGAATAATGATTTGGTATTTAACCGACATAGACATTTCTCTAAAAACGCTCATTTTGCTTATTTTAGCACGTTTTAACAATGTGCACAGTAGATGGATAAGGTACTGTATTCCACTCAAAATTTTGATACCAATATTTCACCGGAAATACATCTTTTGGGATACCCTTTTTGAATCCAAAAATGTCCGTGTGTGTCAGTGGTGTAGCTCAAAACGAAACGTCGATTAAATACCAAACTTGGTACATAATTTCAGTATCTTTCAAGTATGCGACACAAAGATGTTCAGGAATATCTCCCCACACCCAACTGACATGGAGTATTTTGCGAAAATTTGGATTTTGTGAAAAATGGTTTTAACACTTTTGATTAAAGTGCCTTATGTTTAAGATATTTTCATCAAAAAGGAAATATATAACCTGACTTTTCTGGGAGTAACCTCTGAAGACCACTTCATTCTGGATGAATTTTGCTGAATTTTGCATAAGTGGTAAACCTTAAAACATAGACAAAAACTTATGTACAAAAATGTAGGTCTCATTAAAATACACAATTGGTATTATATAAATGTTTTTGCAGACTAACCATTCCCGCGATATTCCTTGTTATTGGTTTCATTTTAAACTACTTAAAAACTTTTAAAATTGGAAGTCAGCTTTCTTTTCGTCTCTTTTGTTTTAACCCGGCATTGCAAAAGAAAACCGAATTTAAATTGTTTTACATAGCGATAGCTTTTAAAAGATTTTACTGTTGCTTTAGCCCAGTGTATTCCTTTGTTCCCCTTCTAGTTATAAGTAACTACGTCATAAGACCATTTCCGGTAATGTTTATCACTATTAGCACGCTGTAGAGATTAAAGAATAATCTTTTATAAGGAAAGTTTTTGTGTGAAACAGATGGAAAATCATGTGAATGGAACATGTCAGACGTTTTGGATTCAGGAGGCCCTAAAACGGGTATGTAAAGGGAAACCTCTGTATTGAACATTTGGGTGGAATGCAATACCTTCTCTATGTACTATGTACGAAGTAGAGAAAATAAAACTAAAATCCATGCAGTTCAGTTGGCATGGAGCCTGAGCCTAGGCCTGCCAACCCGACAGCCGGTCTCACGCTCACGTAAGCAGAGCATAGTGGGCGATCAATTAAATGAAACTGCAAACCATCATGCATCTCTCAGCCGGAAGTTCGGCCGCGGCGAAGATCTATTCTTCTAAGTGCTGCTTGTTAATCGAGATTCTCTTTATTAAACATTTCCCTACCAGCAAAATGCCGTGTGAAGTTCACATTCGGAAGATCCCTAGTTCGATTCCCGTCAACCACTCACCTTGACCTTGAGTTTCCATATCTGCCCCTGGTCGGTAGTTTAATAGTTGGGTAGTTGCTCATCTACCACGATTTCCATTCTATAATTTTCCTGTTTTAAGTCCTTTTTCTTCTCATCTTTATGGTGTGCTTCCGGGTTACATGCCGCATAGCACTGTCAGACAGATGCTTGCTCAAAGAAAACAACTACTCTCCGTGGACACCAGAGAGCTGCTTGGTTAATGAGTCGTTCATCAACCTCTCTGGCCTTCTTCTGGAACTTTTACGGACTTTCTCGCGTCTCTGTGATCTATATAATATGCGGCCCGTAACCTCATACGTTCCTTCACTTAATGCATACTTCCTGTGGGATGGTAGCCACAATGTATCTGTATGACTCGCAATGTGCAAGGTGTCCATTTCCGTTGTTTAACTTATACCTGTAAGGTATGCTTGTCGTCTTGTAGATATAGAAGCAATAGACTAAAGCGATACTCAGAATTTTAAAAAAGTAAATTTCTACAGTTTGACGTTAAAATTCTATGATCTTTGCTTGACCAAGAGAAAAACATTTGATGTGTTTCATTCATACAACTTTGACTTCCTACTCTGCAACAACTACTTTAACAACTACTTTTCTATACTTCTTGTTAAACGAAATAAACATTAGCAGAAATGATTTTGTTAGTCAGCTATTTCTAAGTAGAAGGAAAATAAGGGAATACACTAAACTAAAGTGATAGTCAAATTTTTAAAAACTATGTACCTATGTGATAAAATTGAAATTCCCTTTACATGCCTAGGAATAAAAAAAGAATAACAACTTCCCATTTTAAAAATACTGAGTATTAGGCACTTTAAAACCATGCACAAGAAATATCTCAGAATTGCTTAACTCATCAAAATATGTACATGACATAAACTGTATATTTTGACATGTTCAAAGTTTTTGTCTTTCTCTTACACTTTACCAGTTGTGAAAAAGTCTCCAGGATGAAGAGGACTTCAAAGGCTAAAGCCAGAAAATTCAAAATATAAATATTATTAGTGATGAAAATATTTAAACCCTGATATTTTAATCAAAATCATTATAGTCATTTTTGAGAAAGTAAAATATTTCTAATAATGTTCAATGCAAACAGAATTTGAGGTGGGCGATTTTATTGGAATGCTTCGTATTGCATTATTAAAATGTTCTCAAATAAAATACAAATGATTTTTCGTTTTTGAGTTATATCTTCAGTGACAAACAGGGGCCTATTTAAAACGTTTTTATCCAGGACATTATAACATATATTTCTGGTGAAATCTCGACATCGAGCTTTAGGTGGAATACTATACCTTCTTTAGCTGCTATGTACATTGTATTTACATTTGTGTTAGAGATAAATACCATGATGATCATGAAAAGCAAAAAACACAAGTAAGACAAAGGCTGTAATCATTGTAAGACAATTAAGGAAGATACATTTGAGAGAGGAGAATAAGGAACTGGACGTGATGGTGATATTGAACTGTTGCTAAGAAGTCAGGAAAGGCTTCTGTTAGAAAAAGAAGAAAGTTTAGCGGAACTGAAAGAAAGAATTAAGGAAGAGATACACTGTATAGTTCAGAAACTTGGTCGTAAATAAGCAACAAAGCTTTTAGTAACAATGGGAACCAGAAGACATGCTGAAACTGATCAACAGGAAATTTACTTTGTTAAGAGATGTCTTGAAAAGGATGGCAAATGGGGCGGAAACACATTAAAGAGGACAGATTAAAGTTAAAGAAAAGTTTCTGTGAAAATCCAAAATCTACAGTTTTCTTCCGATTTGCTTTCACTTATATCACACTCTCGAAACATAAAATATAAAATCTACTAAACACGTTAACCGACCAGTCGAACCTTTAAAATATTTTTCTTATACACAATTAATCTTTTTCATATAGTAATGTAACGTATTTCGACCCTACGTTTTATCATATGACTCCGAAGCTTATAGTTTTAGTTTAGTATAAAATACAAATGTATAGTTGCAAAGGTATATGTTAATATATGAAGAGAAAAATATTACATACTCTTGAGCTTTTTAAATTATTCAGTGTGAGTTATAGAGACTAATTAATTTCAGCTAAAACCTTTTTATATTTTTAACAGCTACACAAAAAGTTTTAAATATGTTAACTGTGATTCTAGGAGTGAATAAAAATGCAAAAAATCTGTATATTCACATGTTTACTCCTGCATTTTTCAAAAAAAAATTTTAGAGTTATTCTTCGTTTTGATTCATGTTAAGGGACAAACATTTTTGGACATTTTTCACAGGGATATATTTCCTTATGGATAACATAAAACTCTTACAATGATATAGGGGAATACACCAGGTTAAAGACATAGAAGAGGTGGTAGCATGCAATACTTATAAGTGTGACATGCAAAAAGAAAAAATCGTATTATTTGTTTTCCAAATTTAATAGGTATACTGTCTTAAATTGATGCATCTGCGAAATATGGCCTAAATTTATAAAAGATATTGTGTTTTCATAATAAAATAATATTAACTTAATAAAATATACCGCTTTTCGGAAATGTCGAATTTGATCTACCAATATAAAGCTATCATTGAATAGGTGCATGCTTATTGACAGGCACGCCATCTCTCCATAATCAAAATGCTCCACATGATGCAATTTTTACCTTCCCTACATGGCATATGGTACGTGGGTAGAGAAGGTATTGCACTCCATACTAAAATTCAATACCGAGATTTCATTGGAAATACACATTTTAGAGTCCCTGTATCCAAAAATTCATTTTTATAAAACGATATTAAATACAAAACTTGGTATTTAAGTTTATGTCCCAAGGATGCGATAAGAAGATTCTTAAAAAACTTCACCACCCCAAACTATCTTTACATGAAGGAAATCTCGAAAGCTTTGTTTTCTTGATTAAAATACCGTATATTAAAGATATTTGACAAAATGATATCCTGACTTTTCTGGGAATAGTCGCTGAAGACCTGTTTATTTTGAGTGAATTTTTCTGAATTTTTCATAATAGGTAGACAAACCGTAAGAGATAGACAAAACTTACTACGCAAAAATGAAGATCTCATTAAGACACACAATTTACGTCACATATATTTTTTGTGAAATTGGCCATATTTTAAATATTCCTTGTTATTCGTTTCAGTTTTAAAACACTTAAAACTTTTCAAAACGGGAATTTGTAAACTTCTGGCAATGCAAAGAAACGGATTTCAGCTACTTGGCAACCAGATTTTAAAAGATTTGACTATTGCTTTAGCCTAGTGCACTCTTTATTTTCCTTCTATTTACTAGAAAGAAATTAATAAGACCATTTCTGTTAATGTTTATATCGATTAGCGTTAGTAGATGGAAGAATAAGCTTTATAACAATAATTTGTTACCGAGCTGTAGAGAAACTTAAGTGACTTGAACACATCAAATGTATTACCATTTGTTTCTAAATTGTTGTATTGCATTGAAAGGATAAATTAAAGAAAATTACATATACTTTTTTTTAATTAATGCTCAAGGTTAGAGGAAAAGAATTATAACATTTTGAAAAATCAGGATTTTTGGAGCCTAGGAAACATGAATTTTCTGCAATATTTAGGAGTTTAACATTAATTTTGCCACTATATTTCTTTAAGTGACTGTGTAAGCTAACACTTTGAAACATGGCAAAAATATCACTGTTATTGTGTGGAATACGAGTAATTAGTATAAATGTTTACAAAATATCTATTTTCTATTATATCATTATCATAGGGTAACCTATCCGGTGTATATAGTGGGCAATAGAGACGAAAGCAGGGAGCTGGATTTGGAGACTAAATGAATATAAATGCTGAGCCATAGACAGAAAGGAGCCACCATGGAGATGAAAGTTCAATGGAATTAAACACATAGAACATAAGAGATTTTAGGGGAGCTTGTTTCTAAGTTAAATTTTCAGATATGCTGTTCACATTGAATTCCATTACATTCTCCATATCGCAGGCTGATCCAAAAGCGCATAGTTGATGTTTGTATAAATCTTCGCGTACAGTGACAGCAAAATTAGTTTATGTTGCAAGGTATCAAAACAAAATGTTACTCATTACTTGCCCAGAAGATTGAAACCGATGAAAAATTTACATTCGCATGTAGGATGCAGGATAATGGAACGGAGCACCTCGCTCACTGCGACATCGACCTGGATCAATTGTAACGGCATCCTCCCTCGAGAGACAGGTTGACGTGAAGAGCTCAGGAGGTCCCTGGTTCAAAGACAGGTAGACCCACAGAGACGCGCAGAAGTCCTAAAATCTTCAGTTTGAACACCCGTGCACCATTAGAGAGTAATCCAAAGCAGCGAACTTAGTAGGTAGACAGCTCACTCTAGCATACACGGGGAATAATTTTAGGTGCTAACTTGTTGATCCTAAGGTTGCAGTTTCATATCCGACCAAGAGCAATGGTTTTTAAATGTGCTTAATAGCTTTAGCCTCATGTCAGTCAGATTAACTGGCATTTTAAGGAGCTCCTGAGTAGTTCCACATCACCGGCGAATTTGATATGGTCCTGAAAACTGATAGCTGTTAACAGATTTGTTAAACAACGAATATATGTTTTTAAAGTAATGTGGATAAATATTTTCAAAACTCAAGAAACTGAGCCGTCCAACCAGAACGAATATGCATGAGATAAAATCACATAAGAAGCATGATAGGGAAATGAAATGAGAGGATACAAGAATCTTGGTAGGCTACAACAGCTCGGCATTCGCCTTGGTGACTTGGGAAAACCACGAAAATCCCAAACGTTAAAGGGTAGTAACCGGGAATAGAACTCAGCATCTTCCGAATGTGAGCTTCACACGTTACTGCGGAGCCATCACGCTCGGATGTATTCGAAAGCTTTGCTCTTCTTGTTCTTCTACAAAGAATTCTTCACAACACCACATTTTCTATCTATTTCTGGTTAATCGATATAAATTTTGCAGAAATCCTTTTACTAACCATTAACTGTGATTACAAGGATACAGAAAGTTTAAGCGAATAAACCTTAAAGAGCGGGTTTTTATGTATGACCTTGTAATTCCGCTCTTTGCATTAACAGGGGACAATTTCAGAGGATGCTTATAGCTGGAAATACAAATAATATGCTTAAACAACTGGTCTGTTCTCTGCACATGACTTTCTGCAAACAAACTATTTTATGTAAGATTATTCTTTTATCTACCTCATGATAATCGTGAAAACATTAGCAGAAATTATCTTATTACTTAGTTGCTTATTAGCAGTAAAGAAAGTCTAAAGCGACAGCCAAATCTTTTAAAAGTTGTCATCAACATTCGTTTTCTTTCCTGGGCCAGGAGTAAAACTAATAGGATGAATCAGTTGAGGAAAGATTTACCCACTTGAGAAATGGTTAAGTACTTTAAAACTGAAAACCAATAAGAGGGGATATCTATAAAATGGATAGCTATACAAAACAAAAGTATACGGCATAAAAAGGAAATTTTAACGACATCTACTTTTTTTTTGTGCAGTAAGGTTTTTCCCGTCTCTTACAGTTTATCAGTTATGCAAAAGTTATCCAGAATGAAGAGGACTTCAGAGGCTATTCCCAGAAAACTCAAGAAATACATTTTATTTCTCATGCTAACATTTATAATATACAGCAGTTTAATAAAAATCATTAGAGTCGATTTTGAGGAAAAGGAAGGTGTCGAAAAATTTCCCAAATAAATGTTGGTTTGGGGTGGGGAGAATTTTCTGAAGATCTCGTCCATCTTTTGGATGATAGTAAATTTAAATTCCATTAGGTTTACAACCGATTTTTTGTTTCTCACACACAGAGCGTAAGACCTTTTGCTAAAAATCCTTCCCCCTCCCTTTTTTGGATTCAGGAGACCTTAAAGCATGTATTGCTTGTGTTATCTTGGTAACTAATTTTGAGGTGGAACACAATACCTTCTCTACCTACTGTATATACGTACTGGCGGGTAACTTTTGTTTTTATTCTATTCAAATATTTTATTTATAACGGCTTAAAGTTTGAAATGACCTTTGAAACAATCTATATATCTGTTAAGTATACACGATTTATTTTAAATATATTTTTTGTGCAGTAACTATTTGAGAGATATCCGTCCTTAATGGGTGGAGTCGTTCAATACCTGACCATTCTTTCAATGTCCATTTGATGTTCAGTTGTTTCTCTGCTATGGATGGAAAGGGTATGACATTTTAAGACCAGGATAAATAATACCCAGTTGATAAACATTTTTGTACCTTTATTCTTTGCATCTATAACAAAATGTGTACTCTAGGTATTTATGCAAAGATTCTGTAGAGTGAGGTAATAGAAATGCAAAATTTCGTCTGAATAGTTTATATATGCAAAAATAAACGATAGAGTAGCAGAGAAAACCATGTGAATACAACGCATCAGATTTATTAAGAATATGTTGTTGAAAATGGGTACAGAGAAAGTCATGCAAAGGCACACGTCAGATATTTTTGCCAGGAGTGTTGGCTATGCTAACAGTTTCTGAAATACAGTGAAAATAATGTTTATATATATATATATATATGAGTCTACTTGAATAAAATCCATCTTTAGAGTTGTATTGCACTACAGCTTAACTGCAAATTACTGCAGTAATAGAGTGATATTAAGGCTTTAGAAGCATCCTTAAAATACCTAGGTATAATCTACGCTGTAGCAGCATTAAACAGTGCAATTGACAGTTGCCATGCCAACAACCGACCTAAGTCTGTCAGCTGCTGAATTGTTAATCATAAGGTTAGTATAAGCGGCTTATATTGAAACAGGAACACTTGGAGCATTTAGTATAATAATTAAACTCCCCCCCCCCCCAGCAGTTGGTATACCTTTTGCTCGAGGATAAGAAAGTAAGTTCCCCATATCTTATTACTAGTCTTTGATTTTAGGCTAACACATCCATTCGTTTATCACTGTTTACATATCTTAAATTTTATATGAAATATAAATGTATTGGAGGGGGTTTATGCACCTAAATGTGTAATTCTCTTACATATAAGTAGACGAAGAATTGCATTCCACCAAAGAATTCGATACTTGATGTGCATTTACAGTATTTCAGCACGAATATTTTATGTTATTTTTATTTCTGATAGTGTTTAACGCCCGATTTTACTACTATGACGCAGATGGCACTCATGATACATGTAATGAATATGAAGTATCGGTAGAATGTGATGGCGAGGGAAACCGGAGAACCAGGAGCAAACGTCCCTGCGCGTTTTGTCTACCACAAATCCCACATGCGGTCGCTTGTGATCCAACCCGGGCCACCTAGGTGAGAGGCGAGTGGGCTAACCACTCAGCCGCAGCGCGGCCTATTTTATTTTATGTTAAATCATACTGCACAATCACAGATATTTTTCAACTTTAGCAATACTGCGCTTGTATTAAGCTTATATTTCACTCCATTTATTTTCGTGTTCTGTGCCATTTTTTTTGTCTTTCTGTTACTCGCTACAAAATAATAAAACTATTTTAATTTCATCGCTTCCACAGCATGTAATCGATAGTTAGCTGTTTGGTATTTTATCGACTTTTCGTTTTTGAGTTATCTTGTTCACAGACACACGGACATTCATGGACGTTTTTCTAAAAATTCTTTTCTTGATTAGAGAGAACCCTAAAACATCTATTTCCGATGAAATCTTGGTACTGAATTTTTGAGTGGAATGCAATACCTTCTCTGGCCACCATGTACATAGTATATGTAGAGAAATTAAAAAGGAAGTGCCCTACTTGGGGTGATCCAGGAACTGGAAGCTCCCTCCCTCGTTTATGTAATGCTATTCCTACACCTACTCCTATCCATGTTTTCATGTAGAACCTGCCAATATAGTTTAACTCTCAGAAATGATGTCAATAGATACTGCGACAGTGTTGTGTGTGTTACCTGCGTCAGGTGCCATCTTCTGCTAGCCTTGGCAATGGGATCAGTGACTTGTGTGCAGGCAGCACCAAACAGCATCACTTTGTGTGGACCGACGTGCATCATGTCGAAGAAGGCCTTAACTCCCACCGCTGCATTGCACTGAAACAAAATACACCAACATAAGTTCAACAGCAAAAATCTCAGCAAGAGACAGCAGCCAAAGAAAAAGAAATAGAAAAAGGAATATACACCTTTCCCTCCTCCACAGCCAGATTCAAAGGGTGATAAACAATTAGCAACTGGGGAATACTTCCTCAAAAACAGCAGCGCCAAGCAAGGAAGAGGAAGATGAAGGAATAGAAACAAGCAGAGGTTGTTAAATAAGGGAAGAGAAAAGGAAGAAGGCACTTCTTCCACCAGAAGAAACCGTCCATAAACCTTAAAAAAATTCTTCAAATTTGGACATTGACATTGCCAAACTGAAGAAAAAAGTTAAAAATCCATAGAAAAGAAGAGAAACACATAGAAATTAAAGAACTATAAAGCATGTAAATTATTGTGATCACAGAAGTTTTGCATAAGATTTGTAATAAAACTGTACACCTAAAAAAAAACAACAAAAAAAAACACATGAAAATTATACGGCACTTGCTACCGTGTTTTCTTATTCAGATATAACAAAGCCACACACACATATACACATTTATGCAAAAGACAGAATAAATTGAAATACATCTGCATTAGAGCTGATATTCGTTTCATAAACCTGAATGTACACGTATTCTAAATTTTGTATTTTTGTATCCTTCTAGTTACATAATTGATTTTATTATAATTGTTCAGATAATTAAATAATCTAAACAAATACTTAGCTTTAATGTAAGCCTAAAATATAAAAAAATATTATACTATAAATGAAATAAGGTAAAAGCAGAAATAAAATAATACCTATCCCATAACTGATTCTGCTGCTACTGATAGCCAGTAGGTAGTTAACTTTCCTGTGACGCAGTGGCTATAGCCGACGATTTTCGGGATATTGGCGCAAATAGTGAAGTAAACAGAGATAAGTAGCGCGCCAGCCAGAGTAAACTTAAATGCATTATTGTCACATAGCCAGTAACTCCTGGAAGTTTCCCCTTGTAGAATGTTCTGGAACACTAATCACTTGTTACATTAGCAAGTGTGTTTCTGGTTTGACGAAAAGTATTTTCTCCTACCGAGTTTGTGACGTACAGTGCGAACTGCAGGAGACATTGGAGGAGCCTTGTGATAGACCCGCCAGCGAGTGAAACGTTCGTAATAAGAGGCTACTCGTACTTTTTTTATTTTCGCAAATACGTCACGATGAAATTGAAGTGCTAGCGAGAACTTAGAGAAGGGACCGTTAAAAACCAAAATAGGTCTCAATCATCTCTACTCATCTACTTATTATTCTTAAATTATCCGGATAACCTGCGGTATATAGGCTGGTATCAAGCCAAATTTAACAATGCTTTAATTAGAATAAATCAGATGTGTTCCAATCATATGACTTTCTCTACATTTCTGCAACAAATTATTGTTGAAAAGCTTATTCTATCTACTTCATACTAATCGAGATAAAGATTAGCAAAACTTTTCCTTATTACTTACTTGTAAGTACAAAAGAAATAAGGAATACACTAGGTTAAAGTGATAGTCAAATCTTTTAAAATATGTTTGCCACGCGGTTAAAACCCGTTTCTGTGCACGCCCAGGAGTTTACAAATTCCTATAAGAGAATGAAACAAATAACAAGGAATATCTCGGAAATGGTCTATTATACGAAAAAAAGTATATGGTATAACTTCTGTGTTATAATGAGATTTGCATTTTTTGTGCGACAAGTTTTTGACTTATCTCTTGTGGTTTATCACTTATACAAAATTCAGCAAAATTCATCTAGGACAAAGAGGTGTTCAGAGGCTATTCCCAGAAAAATCAATATGTACATTTTATTTGTCACGTAAATACTGGGATCTTTAATATATGGTGTTATAACAAAAATCATTACAGTCAGTTTTGAGATAATCAACATTTTCGAAGTTATTTCCATGTAAACGGTAGTTGAGGGTGAAGGTATATTCTCCTGAATTTCCATTGTCTTAAGCTTCTATTTTTCTTAAACATCAGCTACTGGCGTATATTGTTCTGAACTTCCAATGTCTTAATTTTATTACGGTTTAAGCTACTTTATTTACCAATTTATGTAAGTAATGGTTTTAATATAACGTTAAGCAATTAGTTAAGAACTGTTAAATACTTTGGGTAATTAATTTTGTATTTATTTTGCATACATTTCTAAACAGTTTTCATAAGCACTTAAGTTCTTATTCTAGTATAGAATATATTTTAGTGGCTCCTTATTATAGAAGTTCACCACCAAACTTTAGGTACTCTTTCTCACATGCAGTTTTCTCTATTTAAGATATCTAGGAAGTAGAAAATGTGTTATTACTATCGATGATCTCAGGGTGGAGTTGAAACAACACAATTCATAAAACAATTGTTTATCTGATGATAGCTAACAGACTCATTATGCCCTTCAGGAAGCTTTCGTACATATGTGCAAATATATTCTCAAGAATTATCAAAGCTTATGACTTTCTCTACACGTACTATATACATAGTGTATAGAGAACTATCAAAGGTTATGACGTTCTCTAGATACATAGTGTATAGAGCAGGTACTGCATTCCACCCAAAAATTCGATACCGATATTTCACCGGAAATACGTGTTTTGGGCCCTCCCGAGTAAAAAAAAAAACAACATATTTTCAGAAAAAGGTCCGTGTGTGTGGACAGCATAGTTCAAAAGTGGAAAGACCTTTAAATACCAAACTTGGTATTTAAGTTTGGTATCTTACAAGGATGCGACACGAAGATCTTCAAGAAAATACCCCCACGCCAGCTACCCTTTACATGGAACTTTTTTCAAAAATTTTAATTTTCTCAAAAATGGCTCTAACAATAATTTTGATTAAAATATCGTATATTAAAAATGATAATGGGAATAACCTCTGAAGACTACTTTATTCTGGAAGAATTTTACCGAATTTTTCATAACTGCTAAACCGTAAGAGATTAAACAATAACTTACCACACAAAAAATGTAGAGCACGTTAAAACACACACTTTTTATAGATACATTGTTTTCGTGGAGTTGATTGTTTTTTAGATATTCCTTGTTTGTGGTTTCAGTTTTGAAAAACTTATACCTTTCTCACATAGGAATTTGTCAACTCCAGTTCATACAAACAAAGGGACTTCAGTCACATAGCAACCAGCTTTTGACTATCACTTTAATCTATGGTCACTCCCTTATTTCCCTTCTCCTTAAAAGGAAGCAAGTAAAAAGACTATTTCCGCTATGTTTTTGCTTAATTAACATTAAGTAAATAGAAAAAAGCTTTTTAACAATAATTTGATGCAGGGATGTGTTTTAAAGTGCTCTACATTTTAGTGTGGTAAGTTTTTGTCCATCTCTTATGGTTTACCAGTTATGCAAAATTCCCTAAAATGCCTTCAGAGTAAAGTAGTCTTCAGAAGCTATTCTCAGAAAATTCAAGATATACATTTTATTTGTCAGGTAAAGGTTAATTAGGTGTGGGGGTATTTTCTTGAAAATCTTCGTGTTGCATCCTTGGAAGATGCCAAACTGAATACCGAGTTTGGTATTTAACGGTCTTTTCGTTTTTGAGCTATGCTGTCCATAGACACACATACAGTCACACACACACACGCACACAAACGGACCTTTTTTGAAAATGCTTTTTTTTTGGATTCAGGGGGACCCAAAACATGTATTTCCGTGAAATCTCGGTATCGCATTTTTGGGTGGAATGTAATACCTTCTCTATACACTATGTACATAATACGTGTAGAGAAATTAAATATGTATACCACGCTAAGACAAGTGTTCAAAAAACATTCACAACTAATATAAAAGTAGTGTGAAGTATTGAGTAAAAATAAACCATTGAAAAATATTAATTAGTTCGCATCTTATTACTGAACTGACCCTCATTTAAAAGTACCTCAGTACAAAAAAGTACCTTGCTATTTATGGACGTTCTTTAACTATAGTGGTTCTCAGCGTCCCATGCTGTATTTGGCGTGAAAGACCGCTTAATTTTGCTCAAAGGCCTCTCTATCAAGCTTGAGGTTCTTTTACGTGCCGTAAATCTACACGGGACTAACGGCTTTACTTCCCTTCCGAAGGAAGTCATGCTAAGAATTTTTACGGCCGAAAAAGTTCATCGTTCTCTGCCGGGTTTGAACCCGCAACCTCGGGTATATGAAGCTAGTATGGTAGCCATTACACCACGGAGGGTGAGCCCTCCGTACATTTCAATGTTATTATGGTTAACTAATGATTCTACATTCATCATTCAATTTCTATAGGTGCAAAGCACATCCAAGCCAAAAACAATAACAAACAATATGTGGAAAAAATTTCAAACGTATAAGGTTTGAAATAAATTGAAAAAATAATAAAACAACTTTGAGAATTTACGTAACTACCTATTTAGGAAACGTATTTGAAGAAACATGCATTTGAATTACCTAAATATAATAGAATGAATGGAATTTTAAGAAAAGGTTTCGGTAAATAATATATGTATCATTAAGACTACCGACCATTATTTATATATCTCTTACAAAACATTTAAAGTGCCTTATTTTATGTGCAATTAAGAAAAATGAATGCTTCAGAAAACCCGGAAAAATTTCAAACTCTTTGCCTCTTCTTTCTACGTTCTGACTCATTTATGAAGCTCTTTCTATCATCTGATTTACACATTCATTTACGTTTGAAGACCAAGAGATTATCAATCAGTTCTAATGCCATTTCTTATCCACTATGCTAGACAACGGACAAAAATGAAATGAACGACTGTGCGATTTAAGCTCAGGTTTCAGTTAAACTGTGGAAACCAAAACCTGTATAAAATTAAGAGATATAAAAAATAAATAATTCCACTATTCAGCATTGTACAAAAATTGAGCTTTTATTTATGGATTTACTTTAACTGTTATGGTTCTTATGGCTCCACTTATATTGGGAGTGACAGACCGGAGATTTAGTTCAAAGGTCTCTATCAAGCTTGGGAATATTTATATGCCATACTCGTAAATCTACGACACGGGGCCACCAGCTTTACTTCCCTTCCGGAGGAAGCCATACAAAGTAATTTACATCCGAAACAACCTTTCGCTTTCTGCCGAGTTTAAACCCATGCCCTGGGCACTAGAAGCTAGCATGGTACCCCTAGATAACGCAGACTGACTTAACACTCTTCATATAAATAATAATAGTTAGTCAAACAGTATAACATTTAATTCAAGATCTTCTCGGGCTTCTAGCCCAGTTCACCCTGAAGACGAGGAAGATGCACTTCTTCGAAACGTTGGTGTCAAGCCAAGTTTTTACCTGGCTAGAAGCCCGAGAAGATTTTGAATTAACACGTCGCCAGGAAAGCTTCAGTTCTTATAGTATAACATTTGTTTAAAACGTGATAAATTTACATATAATTTGTTTTATAATTATATAAATCCAGGATTTAAGTTGTGGTGTTTTCAAAGTGTAGCATTATACAAACTTGTTCCTCTATCTTAATATACATATAAAAGCCAATGTATGTATATATCTATGAATATATATGTATGTGTGTATGTATGTATGTGTGATATGTATGTTATGTATGTTATGTGTGAATGTATGTATGTATGCATGTATGTATTTATGTATGTATGCATGTATGTATGTCTCTAATAGACTTCTACACCCACCAATTTTGGCAGATATATCTCGACCAAAGTTGTTGCACCGATTTTGACCAAATTTGGCACAGATAACATTGACACAAGGAGAAACGTACTGTCTGGCTTAGAATGCTAAATGACGTCAGATTTTAGAGATGGATTATTCTTTAATTGCATGTGATGCCTATAAATGCACGCAGGACGTCTATATCTTTCTCAGGGATTAAGTAATAGCTCGTAGTTCAAGCATTGCCAATACAAAAAAAAAAATTAGTTGGGCTTTCACATCCTCACAAAGTAACAAAGTTGAACGAGTTAATTTATTTTACGTCTCTCTATCTATCTCTCTCTGTCTCTCTCTCTCTCTCTCTCTCTCTCTCTCTCTCTCTCTGAAATTGTTCATTGAGTATTAGCACAGACAAATAATTACAACTGTTATTATATGAAAATGTTATAATTGCATGTTAAAGAATTTCAAAGAAATTTTAACTATATTATATTAATTACCACCATGTTCTTCTCCATTATTATATTTATTGTCATACGATTATTTATTTTGTATTCATACAAAGTAACACAAAAATCAACAGGAGATTGTGAATCTATAAACAACAGCACATCACTGTTGAGTTCCGCAAGAATTTTATCATATCATGTGGCGAGTCAGAAGTTTGCTGTTTTTTTTTTTCACTTTATTTCATATTGCATGTGTTTTAAGGGATATATTGTGTTTGCGTGTTAGTATCCTAGCAAAACTCGACTCGGCCAACGAATTCCTTTGTGTCCTAAGGTTTTAAAACGCCGGATACCAAACCTAAAACTTCTACTTCACTATAGAAAAGATAGGCAACTGGATGCGCTATTGCTACAAGTATTGCTCTCCAGGTAAACAACACAGCTATAAATACTATAGCAATAATATGAGTGCATATGTAGGTGAAGTAAATACAATCAGCACCAAATCCTCAACCAATCATACCTCACGCTGCGATAACAGAAACACCCTTTACTAAAGAACTCGTTATAATCATAGATGCATAGATCACATATCTGAGAGAGATTATAGTTTTGCATTGGGTAAACTCACTAACCCTCAGGGATTTCTAATAACAGAGCATATCTGGAATGGCGCCGTGGCAGAGTGGTTAGACTGCTCGCTTCTCACCGGTTTTAATCCCAAGCGTCCTCCGGTTTTCCCCGCCACTCACTTCACCGATTGCTCCATCATCACCTTTCCTATAATCAATTTCGCTTTCATTTCATATCATCCACTTCCTTTAGCTCATGCCTGGCTACGATGCCCCGACCACTCGTTCAGGTTCTTCATTCTGTGGTTAGTTTCTCCCGACAGCTTCTGACCCCTAGGCACCCGCTTGTAAGTCCTAGGGGTGTCATCATCCTACATACGGGAAGGGTAAACCGATTACATAACGTAACACACGCCTGGCAAACAAGTAAACAGCTGACGAGCTATGCAGGAACCATTCCACGATGCACCCCATGCACGGTCATGAAATGTATCCGTTCCTCTCCGCCCACTCATTAAGTAGAAACATATTAACTATTTTTTTTGTGTAATCATTTTAAATACGTTGATAGAAACGCAAGTCTATTTGATAAATGTAGCCGAAAGCTAGAAGTTTGAGGCAGTACTAATAAATGCAAGAAGGGGTATAAAATTAATAAGCAACATAATGTAAATAAACATATATATTATAGAAATGAGATTATACTAGCTTAACACAAGCATATTAGCGTAAGCTTAGCTATAAGGTTTTATTTAACAACGGCCAGAGATCTGGGGTGAAATATATAAAAGAAAACCCTTGAACTAAAAAAGACAACGTAACCTTGACGGTATGGTGACATTGCGAAAATTACTGCAAAATTACTGGTAGCTAGCAGCCTAAGTGAAATAGGATATTTTCTATTAGCTGATAGAAAAAGACGCTACTGGGAGCGCTAAAAACAAGCCAATTAGAGCACAATTTCAATGCTAAGGCACAACAAGGGTGTTCGATATATTATGCAGAGACGCAGGTTGTGACACAGTTCTTCTTCATTTTCTGCACAAGTCAGTTCGTCTTTAAGTATAAGTGCAGTCACTTGTTCTCCACAAAGGTCGGTTTTACAGATTATTTACGTAAGAGATGTATACGTGAATTTTAAGTTTCACATGTAAGTGAACGCGTTTTAATACAGTTTCACTTAGGATCTTAGAGAATTATAAAATGCATATACTTTTTGAATATTATTGGTAACAGTTTAAATATAATACTCAAAATAAAGGTTACAAATATCTTATATTTTAAATAGTTTCTTGTACCGTATACGCCCATTAAGAGATACTTGCTTGACCGAAGAATCCAACTAGCCGAAACAAATATGAATAATACCTAAAAATTCTGGCGTGTTCCATTCACATGACTTTCTCTACATCTCTGTAAGAAATTTTGTTAATAAGCTTATTCTTCTACCATCTTCATGCTAATAGAGATAAACGTTAGCAGAAATGGTCTTATAAGCAGAAGGGCCTTAAGGGAATACACTAGACTAAACCGACAGTCAAATGTTTTAAAATGTGGTAGCTATGGGATTGAAATCAGTTTCTATACGTAGCCAAGGTTTGACAAGTTTCTGTATGAAAAAAAAAATTTAAAAATGAAACCAATAAAAAGGATAAACGCTCAATTTCAGGGAAAGAAATGTATATGATATAAATTGCATGTTTTAAGAAGCTCTACGTTTTTATGTAGTTACAGTTTACTAACTATGCAAAATTCAAAAATAAATCATCCATACTAAAGGGGTATTTAGGGGCCATTCCCAGAAAATTCAAGATGTACATTTTTTTTTGCTATGTCAATATCTTAATATGAAAGATTTTAATCATAATGGTTGGAACCATTTTTGAGAAAATCAAAATTTTCGAACTTTTTTCCACATAAAGGGTAGTTGCGGGTTGGGGGATTTTCTAGAAAATCTTCGTGTTGTATCCTTGGACGTTACTAAACTTAAACATCAAGTTTGGTTTCTAACTGTATTTTCGTTTTTGAGCTATGCTGCCCACAGACACACACACAAACACAAACACACACACATATACACACGGATATTTTTCTGATTTTTTTTATTCAGGGGGCCTCAAGACATGCATTTCCGGTGAAATTTAGGTATAGCATTTTTGGGGAAATATAATACCTTCTCTATAGACTATATAGGTACATAGTACCCTAAAAGTAAAACGCACTTTTGTGTTTCCTTAAATGTATGACTGTTGTTAAATAATTTGAACCATTACTAATAGATATCTCGGATATTATTTATATTATAAAATGCTTATTTTGAATAAATGGTAAGGATATTTACATTTTTATGTAGCAGATATTTGTAAATACCAAGTTCAGTATTTAATGGTCTTTTCGTTTTTTAGCTATGCTGTCCACAGACACACACACACATATTTTTCCAAAAATACTTTTTTTAGATTCAGGGGCACCCAAAACATGTATCTCGGTATCGAAGTTTTGGATGCAATACAATACCTTCTCTATACACTATGTACATAGTACGTGTAGAGAAAGTAGAAACGTAGTTAATTAACAAAATAATCAGAGATAAGGATGTATAGGTGTGACTGCTGCATGTTCTAAACCGTGAAACTAGGCAAGGTTGGGTACTTCAGCTAGTAATACATTTTGTGGGTTTTTCCAAACTTAATTGAGTCATCTCTGTACAGGTACATTTCATAAACATGAATCTGGAAAAATAACTGTTTATACGAATAGCCTTCAGAATCGCTATGAAAGTGTAATAGAAGTAGTTCTGTAAATGGTATAATAACATTTTATATCAGCACAATACATGCAATGCCAAAACGGCAGTGCAGTTTTACAGCATAATTTAGACGAAATGTCCACAAATTTCAAAATCAGTTCAAAGGGTTACGCAGCAGCAGCTTGGTAGTAAACGTGTTTAACATTTCGGACGACTTATAAAACGGATAATAAAAGGGGAGCAGCAACGCCATCTACCTGGAAGATAACACACGTACGGCCAGCTCAAAGGACGCCCATAACACTGTTTTCATTGCCGCTCTTTAACCTCCCGGAGATGAGACGAGAACACGTGGGAATTTATCCGTGTTCTGTACCTAGTGAAAGAATTTATTGGGGCACATTCCATGTTTATCGAGCATATGTGAAACTAAAAAGCGTTTTCATGATGCTGAGTAAATCCATAACCTTTGCTTTTGGAATTTTTAAAACAGGCGGCTTCCGTTCGGTATAATATCGGTTTTCCTACTGGAGGCCGCGGATAGTGTGATTAGAATCTACACGAGATGCTTCACTAACCAGTCGCAAATACATTCACATGACTTGTCTACCTGTTAAACAAACGGCCGCGCATTGGCCAAGTGGTTGGACCACTCGCCTCTCACATAGAGAGCCCGGGTTCCATCCCAAGCGGCCGCATGTGAGATTTGATTTTTTTTTTAAGCTTAACGTCGTTTAACCTGCTTGGTCATATCGGACGATGAATGAAATTGGTGAAATGATGCTCAAATGGTCCTGGGGCCCATGGAGCTTAAAGTTACTCGACATTCGTCTTCTCAGGATAAGGGAAAACCCCGAAAAAAGCCTTATCCGGGTAACTCACCCTAAGCGAGATTGGAACTCACGACCTGTTGGATATGAGGCAGACGCGCTACCATCAAACTACCCAGGCGGGCTTATGTGAGGTTTGTGGTGGGCGAAGCGGCGCAGGCGCGGGGTGTCTCCGGGTTCTCCGGTTTCCTCTGCCGTCGAATTCCACCGGTGCTCTATCTTCATTCCATATATCACCAGTGTCATCGCCTGCGGTGCCACAAGTAGTAAAAGCGGGCGTTAAACACTACTCAAAAAGAGATGTTACACAAACAATTTCCTTACAGAAGATTATTCTTTTATCTACAATATGCTAATCAAGATAAACATTAACACAAATGTGTCTTTTTAGTTGCTTCCTTTTAAGTAGAAGGGACATAAGGGAACACACTAAGCTAAATCGACAGTCAAATCTTTTAAAATCTAGACCTATGTGAAATAATTGAAGTTCTTCGCTTTACTTGACCTGGTAAAACAAAGGAAATGAAACGAAACGTCACGCCCGGTATGAGAAACGTTTAAATAGTTTAAAATTGAAGCCAATAAGAAGGAACATGTCAGAAACGGTCAGCTCTACATTAAAATGTATATTAACGAGTTCTACATTTTTTGCGTAGTAAGTTTTTCTCTATCTCCTACGGTTTAACCGTTATGCAAAATCGGTTAAACTCATCTAGAATAAAGAGATCTTAAGAGGGTATTCTCAGATTTCTTAAAATATATATTTTTATTTGTGATGTAAAGATCTTTTATTTACGGTATTTTAATCAACATCATTAGAGCCATTTTTGAGTAAAAACAAATTTTCCATGTAAACAGGGGATTTTCTTGAAAATCTTCACAGAGGCACGGAAATGTATATTTCCGGTGACATTGATATTTTAGGTGTAATGCAATACCTTCTCTATCAACTATGTACATAGTACATACTAGCTAGGGAAAGTAAAAAATCTGATGTGTTCCGTACATCTCTATAACAAATTATTGTTAAAAGCTTTTTATTTTATCTGCTTAATGTTAATAGAGAAAAAAACATCATCAGAAATTGTCTTACTACTTGCTTCCTTAGAACTAGAAGCGAAATAAGGGAATACAATAGACTAAACCGATAGTCAAATCATTTAAAACCTGGTTGCTATGTGCTTTTGTATGCCCAGGAGTTGGAAAATTCCCGTATGAGGATAGTATTTTAAAACTGAAGCTAATTACATGGAATACCTCGGAAACGGTCAATTCCAATAAGAAATCGTATATAACACAGATTTTGTGTTTTAATGAGCACTACATATATTTTTTGTGTAGTAGGATTTTATCTGTCTCTTACGTCTTCCAGTTATGCAAATGTCAACCAAAGCGAAGAGATGTCAGAGACTATTCCCATAGAATTCAAGATATATATTTATCTTTAATATACATTATTTTAATAAAAATCGTTAGAGCCATTTTTGAAAAAAGTCAAAATTTTTGATAAATCTAGTTGAGGAAGGAACGATTTTTTTGAAAATCTTCATGTTGTATCTCTGGAAGATACTGAACTTGCATACTAACTTTAGTATTTAGAAGACTTTACGTTTTTTAGCTATTTTGCCTACAGACATTTACACAGACTCGGACATTTTTCTAAAAATGCTGTTTTTATTAAGGAGTAGAAAGTAGTAGAAAATAATATTCGGCCCATTGTTTTGTATTGCACTAAATTTAACATACAATATTACTGTATATTTAACATATATTAGTTATAGTGCAAAATTATTTTATCGTTCGCATTTGATGGTAATCATAAGATTTATAAACATATCTCGCATAATCTATGAAGCAGATGATGGTGAAGAATTGATGACGAAGGGAAAGATCTTGCCTTCAATGATCTATTGTAGCTAACCACCCGGAAGGATGGGAGACATAAGAAGCTACAGACCGCAGGCAGATAGAACACAGAGACGCACGGAAGTCCATAACGTCCCCAACCCCGATGACCGTCCCACTATCGGGTCGCCAGAGAGGGTATACAAGCAATTCGCCGACTACCTATGTTCACGGGCAGTTATCTTCGCCACCTTCCTGCACTACCATACACCACACACACACACACACACACACACACACACACACACACACACACACACACACACACCTGAAAAATGAGAAGAAACGGAATGAGAAGAAAATAATGGAAAGGAATACAATAGTATACAATAAGTTACCCCAGGATTTGGCTAACGACCTGGGTAGTCACGAAAAACTTATATGTCAGAGAGGTAGGTTGCCGGAAATCGAACCCATGACCTCCTGTATGCAAGTTGAACATGTTAACTCGCGCCATTTTTGTTGTTGTTGTTAACTTTCGGATGGTAGGTTATATTGGACGACAAATGAAATCGGAGAAATGACGCTCAAATAAACCCGGGGTATTATCCGTGTAAGTAGACGAAGGCACCTGTAAACATGATGCGCTGTGGCATTTGAACCACCGATTTCCCGGTAGAACCATGGCTCAAATCCCGGCTATGGCATTGAATTTTTCAGTTTGACTCTACTTACCCAACTCTTGTTCTACACACGGTTTGTGTGAAAACAAAATAAATAAATGAGCACTTTTGCAACAATAGCTTGTATCTGGAGCAGCTAGAGACAGTTAAGTGAATGGAATACATTAGATTTTGCTCACAAATAGGCACACACATGTACCATTTACAAACACACAAACACTAAGGCCCGGAGCGGGACTTGGACCCGCAATCCCCTACGCCTCGAAGCACTAGACCTAGGCATTTTAACGAGCGTGGCCTAATCGTGTTACCCCGCCTCCTTCGTATTGTGCATGACCAGGTGGGAAGCATTTGCCCTTCAATCATTCAGTGGCGTTTAACTGGGTTCGACCCACGACACGATGGCAGGTTTCAAGCGAACCAAACATATCTATTCCAGAAAGAATCGGAGGAAGATTTCTTATTCATTTTTTATTAAGTGCGAAATGTCTTATTTGTAAGCATCACTTACCTTAGGATTTCCATGTAATATTATACAAAACTTTGAAAAATACCATCATACTGATTATGGCAAACATTTTTATCAGGTATGCAGTCAGTAACATCACTTGAATCTGAATTATTTTGCCTGCAAAGATGCTCCCCACCATCTTCAAATGGAACTAGTAGTTGCTTCGCAAAATTCAAAAGCCATTAAATGAACGGTCTCAAGGTAAAAGCGAATAAGTTATTTTCATTCATTTTACACCAGAGCCAAAAAACTAAACTGATTATCCTAAAAGTTACAAAGAAATACATGAATCAACTGAAGCAGTTAATCTTCAAAATCTAATATACTGTTTTCAGTTATTCCCTTTTACCCAGAGATGCACATTTCAAAATACTTTAATGTATTGAAAGAGGAAAAATTGATAAAAATGACTGATTGATTCTCTTTTACCCCGAGACCATCCAAATATTCTCAGAAGAAAGATTGGGATTTATTTAAAGCTGTTCTCAATGGAAATTCTCCCATATTGCGAGATATTGCTGGAAAGCATATATCAATATTTGGTTCTACATATATTTTTGAACAGATGTTCTTGAAAATGAATAAAATAAAAATAAAATATTATATAGATCATTTGGGGTGCCTTTTAAAACTCTAGCGTTCATTCCTGTCAGCAAACATTGATGATGTGGTTACAAGTAAACAGTGCCAAACTAGTTACTAACAAGAATGGCGTTCAAGAAGGTTTTAGTTGAACCATCCCATATAACATTAGTGTTGGTGAAGCCTCTGCCACTGATAGAAAGCGACGTCACAGATAGAGAGGTTTTTGCCTCCCCTCTTCCGCTGTAGGTTGGGCACCACTGGGCTATACTAATACCTTTCAGCCTTAATCGGGGTTAAGAAGTGTGATAAAACGCATCTTTAGCTTTGAAAAGGAGATGACAAATACGGAAGTCTATTATCAGCGTTAAAACCAATTGACAGTCCATAGTAACTTATGACCTGACTGGTTAATAAACTAGCTTTATCTGATCCCATAATTCTATAACCCGACTTGCGTGAGCAACGAAGCAGGGTGCAGGCCAAATCGAGAAATTCTTATTCATTTCACCGTTCACCGCCGGGTGGTGTCAGCGAAGTCATTAGGAAAGCAGAAACCGCAGAATATCTTATTTTTTTGAGTTTCCATAGAAACATGAAGCTTTTGAAATCCTCTAGCAACATTTTTGCTTCTGACACGGTAAAGGGCTCGGCCTTTCCCTTTCTTTCCAACCTTTCCCAATACCAAAAATTGCTCCCTTTTACAAGTGCCTCATTAATTCCGTGCTCATTTTCTCCCGATCGCACACGCTACATGTTTTTATGAGTATCTTGTGAAAGGGCAACTTCTATGAAATAAAGTTCGCTAAGGAGTTATTAATTAAAATTACTTTCTACAGAAAACAACAACAAAAAAGAAACGCGGCAGAAGTGGCATCTCAAGTGGAATAGCAGTGATATATTTTAATTAATATATAATGCGCAGTTATAAATAGTATTTATTTCGATTTCTGTGTGTATTCTTAGAAGGAAACATAGGAGTGTGAATCAAGTAGATGCTCGCTAGCGGAGGCGCTAAAATCAAATGAGTATTCAAAACGAGAACTGAAAAAACTATGCACCACCTCTTCCATACTTCAACTAGTGAATGCCTTATTTATCCTCGTTACTAAAATTAGCGCACGTGCTTAAATCAAAAGCCAATTTGCGTAATGGGATAGGCACTTCAAGTAATAAACCTGTCTGATCGATGAAATAGTTATAGATATAGGTTATACAACGGAGCGATATGCGTCACCACTACCACCTAAATAAATCTATTGTGGCTAGCATACCCAGGAGGGAACCGGGCCAGGCGTTTTGTCTGGGACTGGCATTCAGGTAGTTGTGGCTTCTTCTTTATAGTGTTTAACGTCCACTTTTACTTTTATGACACTGATTATACATGAAATGAAGAAGGAGAATCGGTGAAATGTGATGTAGGGGGAAACCGGTGAACCCGGAGAAAACTCGCCCCTTCACCGATTTGTCCACCACAAATCCCACATGCATCGATTCCCGCGGCTGACCTCTGTGACAAATGGGTAATTTATGGAGTTTTCCTGGGTCGCTAGGCGAATGCTGTGGAGGTTTCTTCCTTCACACGTAATTCCAGTACCTCCGTTTCATCCAAAACATCGTCGTTGAGGACATGGTGGTGGTGCCTCTTCGTGGTGGTGAATGCCCTTTGGAAATACAGCTCTCGTCGTCATGGTGACGTTAGAGACGCCTCTGTTACCCAGGAGAGATGAAGAACTGCTTGGACCACTTTAGGAAACCTCCACGTTGGCTCATTTCCTCCTGTTTTGGCCGTTCATAGATAAATTATTTCATCCTATTCTTCTGGTGTCTAACGCATAATAAGCGCATGGCGGCTGCAGTATTCAGCTTTTGACTTCTACCTCCTTCTATTGTTCTATTAATTATTAGAAGAACTGTTGAAAGAGGAGCAGGTACAGGATGAACAGTAGACCCACCCCTCTCAGCCAGTATTGCCCATGCAGGGCCCGCAGTAGATTTAACTACCCTTCGAAATGACTAATTCATATGCACATACTCACACACACTGGAGGAAGTAATGAAATTAAGGAAGTCGCTAAGAGCTCCAGGCTCGAAGTCCTGCCCCACTGCTAAATTTGGATAGAAAGAAAGTGATGCACGTCTTATCAATCAATCAAACTTCTCCATGAGAAATAATCTTTCCTTTGAGAAAGCATACGCGCCATCTGTCCAGCACTGTCTCGTTTCACGCCTTAAGCCTCATACTCAAACATAACCCCTGGACACATTGGATTTCAGGCTCAGGAACGATTGAAAAGGAAACTGTAATACGAACATTAAGTGGAGTTTTGGAATCAGATAATACGAGGGGCGTTCTATAAGTGCTTTTCAACATAAGCTCCTATTAGCTCGATACATTTTTCCCAGGGTTTCTAAAACTGTTTAGTCTTCCAAAAGGGCAGGCTTTCGGAAGATCCTCAACATAGGCATTTGTTTGGGAGATGACCTCTTTGTTGGAGTGAATTGTTTTCCGCTGAGCCACTTTTTTTAAGTTTAGAAATAAAAAAATATGTCACTGTGAACCAAGTCTGGTGAATACGGTGGATGTTATGTAATTCGAACGCTTAATTCTACAATGTTCGCCATTGAAACACAAGGTTGCAGATGTACACCCTTGCATTGTCTTGATGCGGGAGAATCCTTTCCTTTGCCCGAAAAGGGCGTTTTTTATTGATTCTCCGTTCAACCGGTGTAATAGTGATGCATAATATTCCTTATCACTCTTCCTTTCTGCGGTTAATCACTGTAGATGATTCCTCTGCATCCCAAAAATTGAGGCCATTACCTTGTCTGTGGATTTCATCACCATTGCCTTCTTTGGAGCCCGTTCGCTTTTAAAAATTCAGTTTCTACTGTACTTTTTGACTCTGGAGTGAAGTAGTTTATCCATGTTTAATCCACAGTTATGTATCGACGCAGAAATTCGTCAGGATTGCGACGGAAAGGTGCCAAATCAGTTTCCGAATCGATCACACCTTTGCGTTCATTCTCAATTGAGAACAAACGTGGCACACATCGTTCGAAACGATGTTATTTATTTGGAACGTACGGCAATATTTATATTCACTTATCTAATTGTAAATTGTTGCAACGCGGGAGCAGATGTGCCATGAACTTCATCAACCCGGCTTTTATTTCTTTCGGTGTTAAGCCTTTTAAATTGAATTGTTTAGTCAGCGCATGAAACTTTTTTTCTCCATCTTTCAAAAGAAGCACAAGGTTGTTGATTCAATCACCTATGGCAGCAAAACCGCCTGATGGATATGGTTGAAACATTAACTACCATCTAGTAAGAGACGATGGTTACGAAATGCAAACTTTTTTCGATGCTACGAGTGCAATTTCTTGGATCTTCTAAGGAGCAGCAGCAAACTTGATATTGATGTTCAGCATCTTTCAAGGATGCCACACGAACATTTTCAAAAAAATCACCAATCTGAATTACTGTTTACAAGGAACATTTTTCGAAAGCTTTTTATATTCTCAAAAATGGGTCTAACGGTTTTGATTACGCTCTAGATATTTACGTCCACCTCTGCATTGTAGTGGTATCGTGTCTGCCTCACATTCAAGAGGTCCTGTGTTCAAATCTCAATAGGATGAGTTATTCGGATAAAGGTCTTTTCCGGAGTTTTCCTTATCCTGAGAACATTATGGACCCGAGAATCATTTGGCCATCATTTCACCCATTCATTACCAAACAAGATGGCTTACCGGGTTAAAGCACAGCTAAACGCATATTATATCCACACATAAATTGTAGATCTAGTTAAAAAAACACACTTCATATATATACACTTTCCATGGAGTTTACTATTTCTAAGATATTCTTTGTTATTGGTCAATTTTAAAATACTTATACTTTTCTCAAACAGCATTCGTTTTCACACCTTTTTTGTTTTATTTCTTACCATGTAAAGAAAACGAATTCATAGAATAGTAAATAGACATATCTCTTTATATCTCAGGACAATAAAAAGTGTGTAGCAGCGTCGAAACACTGCATTCAAATTGCAATATGTTGCATAAAACATTAAAATATTTGCTGCCGTGAAATTCTTTAAGGCTATAAAAAGCATTAGATAACAATATTGATTATATAGTTCTCTTAAAAACTGATCACGAAAGATATTTTGCATTATTTGGTAACATTTTGACTGAATTTAAAAACTAGTCTTGATCTTAGAAAATTTGTTTTTATGCACATAAATGCTAGAACAGTTTCAAGTGTTGTAATTATGAACAACTGTTAACATTTCTCTTCACATAGAGTAAACAGTCCGGGATAAACATTGATATCATGGTCAAAATATTTGATTTTATAAATAATGGTTTACAGTGAGTTCCTTGTGGAACTCCACACATAATTCTTATGACTTTTTTCTAATAATTAATAATTTACTTGCTGAAGAATTACTGCTCCCACATTATTTGACCATCGTTTTAAACTCGTGTATTCCCTTATTTTCTTTCTACTTATAAATAACTAAGTAAAAAGATAATTTCTGCTAATGCATGTCTCTGTTGAAATAAAGAATAATCTCTTCAAATAATAGTTTCTTTGCAGAACAGATAAAGAAAATGAATGTAACACACCGGATTTTTATAGAAATGTTAAGTCTGGTGATTGTTTCCCTTGATTGGAAGTAAGCAATAGTCGTTGCTACATTTTTAAAGAAATTTTATCTCTTGTCTTATTGTCATATCGTTTCATGCCATTTTGCTTCCTTGCACCAGAAAGCAAGTTGTGGAGCTGGATTTGTATCTCGCTGTTGGAAAGGGGAAAGTGAGCATTACCATTCTGATAATCTTAATTAAACATACAACTTTTCTCTTCAAAACCCTTCTCTTTGTGATGATAAAGATCTTCTTTCAGGCAGAATACAAGCAATGCAACTCGTTTACTGTAATCCTATTTCCCGCTCGAGGAACAGAGTTGGCATTAAGAAGCAGCTGCCACCGACAAATACCCTTCCTTTCTCTTCCAGTTTCTTCCTCTCTTCTTCCTACATCCACGTTTAAGAAATAACCAACATTCCTGATTCATTTTAACCTTATATAGATAAAGTTTGTATTATACTTTTATGCAATAGCACTGCCTTGCTCGTGTTTTGATGGTTTATCCTTTCCATAGTTAGCCTTAGGTTGCTTATCCAATAACTGTCCATTTCTTCTGACATATTCACAAATTATTAAGTAACACACTCAAACAAATATTTAGTTAAAACCCATACACTACAGAAAAGAAAAATCTTATGTCTTCCATTCACCTGACTTTCTCTACATCACTGCAACAAATTATTGTTATAAAGCATATTCTTCTACCTACTTGTTGATAATCAAGATAATTATTAGCAGAAATTTTCTGAATTACTTGCTTTCTTGTAAGTAGAAGGGAAATATTGGAGTACACTAGGCTAAAACGATAGTCAAATCTTTTAAAAGCTGGTTGCCATGTGTTTGACATTCATTTCTATGCAAGGCCAGGAGTTTGCAACTTTGAGACCATTTTAAGTATTTTGCTTCTGAAACAAATAACAAGGAATATCTCAGAAATGGTCAATTTAATGAAAAAAATGCATATGAAAAATAGTGTGTTTTAACGAGATCTACATTTTTGGTATAGTAAGTTTTTGTCTGTCTCTTACGGTTATCTTTAATATACGCTATTATAATCAAAATCGCATCCTTAGAAGATACTAAAATTAAATACTAAGTTTGGTATTTTACCGACTTTTCGTTTTGAATTATCGTGTGCAAACATGGATCTTTTTCTGGAAATACATTTTTTGGATACAGTGGTCCCTAAATCGTCTATTACCGGGGAATCTCGGTATTGAATTTTTGTGTGGAATGCAATACCTTCTTATACACTATGTACGTGTAGAGAAAGAAAAATTACATAAACAATATGAAAAAGCATCACTGATCAACCGAAATATCAGTTTATAATAATAATTTCTCGTGAATGCAGCTATGCGTTTCGATTTGTCACATTTGGGGTGATTCGTCGATTTTTACTGAAAAAAATCTTTATCGGAAGTAATACCAGTTGAAGTAACGTAGTACTAAGTAAACATCAGAAAGAAAAAAGTCAAAAAAAAAGTCAACAATATAAACATATGAGAGAAGAGGAAGAAGTAGTGATAATTCGTCTGGTTTAAAGCTGTTGTTGCATTATCGCTTAGATTATCGTTTTTATGTCATCAGTTTTTATTTTTGCTTATAAAATATCACAAACATACAATGGATAAAGAAATCTGATGACACAAATTAAGAACCTATACATTATAATTAGTGTATGTCCGAACACCAACATTTCCTAACAGAATATGAGCACGTTAAAACCGACTTATCTATTACTCTAGGGTATTAATGTTTAAGCGCCACAGTCCTTATGTAACCAATACTGTATCAAAAGATTCGATGCCTAGATTCCGCTAGAAATACATGTTTTAAGAAACCCTGAATCCAAAATAGGCATTTTAAGAAAAAGGTCCAGGTGTGTGTGTGTACGTCTATAGACAGCAAAACTCAAAAAACATGATATGTTCCATTCACATGTCTTTCTCCAGCTATTAAACAAAAAACTTTGCTTACAAAAAATTATTCTTTTATCTACGACATGCTAATCGAGGTAAACAGCAGAAATTGTCTTATTATTTGCTTCCTTGTAGGTAGAAAGGACATAAGGGAACACACTAAGCTAAATCGATAGTCAAAATGTTTTAAAAGCTGGTCCTATGTGAAACTTTGCAAATAAAAAAGAGGGATTAAATGAAACGTCACTTCCAGTTTTGGAGAAGTAAAACGTAGTTTAAATTGAAACCAATAAAAAAGGAAGATCTCAAGAAAGGTCATCTCTACATACAAAACATATATGACAAAAATGATGTGTTTTGCCGATATCTAAAATGTTTGTATAATAAGTTTTTTATCTCTTACGATTTAATCCGTTATGCAAAATTCTGAAAAACTCATTCAGAATAAATAGGTCTGTAGAGGTTATTCCCAGAACAGTTGAAATATACAGTTTATATGCGATGTAAATATCTTTAACATATGGTACTTTAATCAAAATCGTTAGAGCCATTTTTGAAGAGAGCAAAATTTTAAAAAAGTTTTCAATATAAAGGATGGTTTGGGGTGGGGAATTTTTTGAATACCTTCGTGTCGCATCCTTAGAAGTTATCATACTTAAATAACAAGCTTGGTTTATAACGGTCTTTTCGTTTTTGAGCTATGCACTCCAGACACACACCCACATTTACACACATAGACTATTTTTTTAATTTTTTTTCGGACTTAGTGGACCTCAAAGCATATACTTCCGGGAAATTTCGACTTCAAATGTTTGGGTGAAATACACTACCTTCTCTATGAATTCTTTACATTGTACATACAAGCTAGAGAAAATAAAAACGAAAATTTGGTTAAATACCAAACCTTGTATTTAAGTTCATCTTCCAAGGATGAAACACAAAGATTTTCAGGAAAGCCCTCACTCCAAATTATCTTTTACATGGAACATATTTCGATTATTTACAAAAGACTAAACCGATTTAATTAAAAAGCCAATTATTAAGCATATTTAAAAGGAAAATAAAATATATGTGTTAAATTTCTTGGGAATAGCTCAGACGTTTCCTTCATTCTGAATGACTTATACGTAACCAATTGTCTGTCTCTTAAATCGTAAGAGAGAGAGAGAGAGAGAGAGAGAGAGAGAGAAGGAGAGAGACAAAAACCTACTGCACAAAAAATGTAGATCTTGTTAAAACATAGAATTTATATCAGTTTAGTTTTTTAGGCTAGCTATTTCCGAGATATTTATTCCCTGTTATTTGTTTCAGTTTTAAAATCCATGAAATTTTCTCAAACGGGGAATTTTCATCCAGTTCATATTTCTTTTGCTTTACTCCTGGACTTGGAAAGATAACTGAATGGTAATGTCAAACGCATAGAGACTGCCTTTGAAGTATTTGATTATCGGTTTAGTCTAGTATATTCCTTTATTTCTCTCTTACTTACATGGAAATAGTTATAAGACCATTTCTGCTAATGTTTATCCTGATTAGCATGAAGTAGATAGAAGAATAGAAAGTTATGTAAGCTGGCATTCTGGTCCCAAGATGGTGGGTTCAGTATATTTAAAGGCAGCACCGTCTGTCAATAGATTTATACTAGGTGGTCCAACCGCGGCGTATTTCACGAGTGCAGTTAACCCTTCATGCTATAAAAGTGTTGCAGAATTCAATGGGGTAATTGGAAGCAAATCCAGTCAGCGGCAGTATTAGCAAATAGCGCGAACGACCTTCATTGCGCACTTCTTGCATATCAGCAAAAACGGTGACGGAATCGCGCTCATCGAGAGGCAGATTTGTACTATAGTCCGTGATCATGTTAGTACAATGACAGTGTAAACATATAGTGGAAAACGTTGTTAACTGTTTTCCACTTCCGTTAATGGGCCATATTTTTAATTATGCTCTTCTTATTATTGGTTGGGAACAATTTCACTTACCAAAATGTACCAAGTTAGTTTTGCAATTGTTTACGCACTTTTCTTAGTTAACATTAGGTATTAGGGCACTGTAGGGTTAAATCAAAACACTAAAGCGCAATAACAAAATGCATGCATGAGGGCAGGTAGTGTTACAATTTACTACTACTAGTACTATTATTATTATTATTATTATTGTTATTATTATTATTATTACCGTTATCATTTACCGCTATTTAAGCCTCGCAGCGAAAAATAAGAAGATCGTTGTGTTACAGAGTGATTTATGTAGAACTGACACATTTCTTTCTTTAATTATTCCGTTGGAAATTCATTCAATGACCCAATTTTAGCACCAAATTAAGCAGAATGTCCTGGAGTTTCAATTCCTTGTCACTAGATGCGCAGATGTTTATGTTTTATTCCTTACTGCATTGTTGACAGTTGTTTCAATATGTTGTTCTTGTAGTCAACGTGAAAATGCAGTACGGTGTAGAGCTGAGTCAAGGATATTTTCAGTAAGATGGGGCTACATGCCATTCATAAAATGAATTCATGAACCTAATTGCAAGTTTCTTTGACGACCGGACAATTTCCAGGAACCTATGGCCACCGAGATCTCCGGATATGACATCGCCGGACCTCTTTCTATGGGGTTACTTAAAAGACAGGGTTTACGCCACACGTCCCCAGACATTGGACGATCTGAAGCACAACATCACAAAGGAGATTCAAACTATTGACAACAGAGTCCTCCAACGAGTGGCCAGTAACATGGAACGGCGTAATGAGTTGTGCCTTATGCGGAATGGAGGACATTTTCAACATTTGTTATACAGGCAAATAATCTCCCAAAATTTCTCTACAATTTAGGTGTAATAAGCTGTCGCTAGCATAAAACGTTTTGAAACAATTAATGAAAGAAATATGTCAGCTCTACATAAATCACCCTGTATTATTAGTATTGCTGCAGGTAGCAGAGAAAACCCCAACACGAAAGCATCATAACGAAAAATCTGGAAAAATGACAGCACATAGTATTTCACTTTATTATCATCAACAATATTGTTGCTATTATTATTGCAATGTTATTATATATTATTCACTAGCCGAGTAAAATAAAACACGAAAGCATCATAACGAAAACCATGCAAACACAAAATCAGATAAAATTTCACTGTACTACATGCTCTCGTGTTTGCATCTTTTTCTTATGAAGTTTACATGTTTTGATTCATTTTATTAAGCGTAATAATAATAATAATAATAATAATAACAATAATAATAATAAATGTAATAGTAACAATACCACCACCAATAATAATAATAATAATAATAATACTAATAATAATAATAATAATGCAATGAAGCACTAAACGCTCTCAGGCATGGGTTCTATTTTAATGTTTTGATTTAACCCTAGAGTGAACCTAGATTTTCATTTTAAATAGGAACACCACGTACTAAATTACTAATCCATCTTGGTACATAACGTACACCTTAGTTGGTGAATTTATTCTCAATAAATAAATAAAATAAAAAATCTGAAGTGTTCCATTCACATGACATTCTCTACATCTCTGCAACAAATTATTGTTAATAAGCATATTCTTTTATCCACTTCATACTAATCTAGATAAACACTAGCAGAAACGGTCTTTTTACTTAGTTCCTTATAATAAGAAGGGCAATAAGGGAATACACTAGGCTAAACCGACATTCACATGTTTTAAAATGTGGTTGCTATGGGATTGCATGCTTAGGAGTTGACAAGTTCGTGTACAAGAAAAGTTGAAGTGTTTTAAAACTGAAAGCAATAGCAAGGAATATCTCGTAAACGGACAACTCCAATAAAAATGCATATGACATAACTTGTATGTTTTAATGAGCTCTACATTTTTGTGTAGTAAGTTTTGCCTATCTCTTACGGTTTACATTTATGTAAAATTCCGCAATATTCATCCAGAATAAAAAGGTCTTTAGAAGCTATTCCAAGAAAATTCCAGATATATACCTTATTTGTCTGTAAATATCTTAAATATAAGAGATTTTAATCAACACCATTAGAATAATTTTTGAGAAAATCAACATTTTCAAATTCCTTTCCATGTAAAATATAATTGGGAGTGAAGGGATTTTCTTGAAAATCTTCGTGTCGCATATTTGGGAGTTAGTGGCCTTAAATTTGAAGTTTGGTATTTGACATACTTTTCGTTTTTGAGCTATGCTGTCCAAAGACACACACATATGCGGACACACACAGACACACACGGATTTTTTTGGATTCGGGGTGTCACAGACATGTATTTCCGGTAAAATTTTTGGGTGCAATACAATATTTTTATACACTATGTACATAATAGGCGTAGAGAAAAAAAATGAAAAATCTGATGTGTGCCATTAACATGACTTATTGATTATTGTTAAAAAGTTTATTCTTGTATTTACTAGTCGGGAAAAAATGACAGAAGCGCTCTTATCACCCGTTTCCTTGTAAGTAGAAAGAAAATAAGGGAGTATCGATAGTCAAATCTTTTAAAAGCAGGTTGCTATGTGATTAAAGTATCTTTGTTTGTATGGACAGAAGTTGACAGATTCCCTTATGAGAAAAGTACTTTAAAGCTGAAACTGTAACAAGGAATTTTTCAAAAACGAAAAAAAAAAAAAAAAAGAAATGTAAATGTAATATACATTGCGTGTTTCAACGAGATCTACATGTTTGTCCATCTTTTATGGTTTACCAGTTATTCAAAAATCCGCAAAATTCATCCTAAATAAATATGTCTTCAGAGGCTATTCTCATAAAATCCAATAAATACACTTCTTTTGTCATAAAATATCTAAAACATGTGGTATTTTAATCAAAATTGCTATAGCCAGTTTTGAGAAAGACAGAATTTTTGAAAAATATTTCATGTAAAGGATAGTTCGGGTTGGAAAGATTTTCTTGAAAATCTTTGTGTCGTATCGTTGGAAGATACCAAACTTAAACACCAAGTTTGGTATTTAACGGTCTATTTTGAGCTGCCCACAGATACACACACTCACCTACATAGACATTTTTCTAAAAATGCTTTTTTGTATTCGGTGGGTCCCTAAACAAGAATTTCAGATAAAATCTCGGTATCAATATTTGGTTGGAATACAATACCTTCCCTATACACTATGTACATAGTACGTGCGGGCTGGGGAAAGAAATAAAGCTCTTACAGGAAAGTGGAAAATAATTAACAACGACAGTTTTTGAAATGTGATTGCAGTACTTTTGTGCAACGAAGGTCGCTCGCGCAACTGACCGATATTTGCTTACAATTGCCCTATTAAATTCTGCAACACTTTTATTGCACGAAGGGTTATCTGCACACGCGTGAAATACGGCGTTTTTGGGTCACCTGGTAGTTGCTGCAAAATTTAGAAACGTTTCAAAATATATGCCGCTTAAATGAAGTAATAAAAGTTGCCAGTCTTTCCTGACCATACACGTTTATGAGAGCTATTTTGACTGCAGATCCCATCCCCAGCGCATTTATAGCCTTTAATAAAGAAGCGGCATGTCATGGGGTTTGTGGAAGGTTTGCGTTAATGGACTCTTAGGAAAGGCGGTTTAACGTTTGAACTTTTACAGTATTTTACGAGAAGTAATCTTGCATGTTGAAGAACTCCTGCGGGACGAAATTTCCGCACTCTGGCGGCGCTGACAGCGTCTTAATTGAAAGAGTCGCTTTCAAAGAAACCTTTTTGTAAACGCTGGGTAAATAAAATTCATTAAATTATGCTTAAATGAGCCCGAGGTCCTTGGATCTTAGGGTTATCCATCTTTGCCTTCTCAGGATAAGGAAACACTCCGTAAAAAGACCTTATCAAAAAACTCCCCTGAACAAGATTCGAACCCGGCACCTCTTGAATGTCAGAAAGACAAGCCTCTCCCACATCGCCGTGGCGGGCGATTAAATATTAACCTTTTATGTAAAGAAATTATTGTTGTATTTGGCAACAGCAATAAATAATTGTCTCTTTTTTTTTTTTTTTTTTTAAATACAGTTCCGGAGTCTGGTCGGGACTCCGGCGCTGTATACCCTACTTTTTATTTATCTAATTTGTTTGCTTTGATTACTGTATTTCTGTTTTACTTTTTACACACACATACACAAACATATAACACCCATGCCCAAGGCGGGACTCGAACCCACGATCCCCTGCGCTGCGAAACACCAAAGCGAGACTCTTTGGCGAGCGCGGCCATGGGGTCCGGCTCTCTTCAGCTTTTTATTTTCTATATACGTACTGTATACAAAACGTATTGCATTCCACCCAAAATTCGATACCAAGATTTCACCGGAAATACATGTTTTGGATCCTCCTAAATCCAAAAAAGTATCTTTGGAAAATGATCCATGTGTGCGCATGTCTGTGTGTATATGAAGTGTGTTTGTGTATGTGTATCAAAATCGAAAATACCCGGAAATACCAAACTCGGTATTTAAGTTTAGTATCTTCCAAGGATACGACACGAAGATTATCAGAAACCCCCCCAACCCAAACTACACTTTACATGGAAAAAATTTCGAAAATTTTGATTTTCTCAAAAATGGCTTTAACGATTTTGATCAAAATCTCTTATATTTAAAATATTTACATGCTAAATGAACTGTATATCTTGGATAATTTGGGAATAGCCTCCAAAGACCTATTTATTTAGGATGATCTTTATTGAATTTTGCATAACTGGTATACTGTAAGAGATAGACAGAAACTTACTATACAACAAATGTAGATGACGATAAAACACACATTTTATGTCCTACACATTTTTTCGTGCAGTTGATCGTTTTTGAGATATTCCTTGTTATTGGTTTGAGCTTTAAAAAACTTATTTTCTAATACAGGAAGTTTTCAACTCCTGTCCATACTTCAGTCACATAGCAACCAATTTATGACTATCACTTTAACCTACAGTACTACCTTATTTCTCTTCTACTTACAAGGAAACAAGCAATAAGACTATTTCTGCTGATTTTTTTCGATTAGCATGAAGTAAATAAAAGAATAAGCTTTTTAACAATAATTTGTTGCAGAGATGTAGAGAAAGTCATGTGAATGGAACCCATCAGATGTTTTGTGTCCGTGCTATCATTAGCTGTGTGGTATGAGAAATAATCTGTTACATTTACATGACTACTCATTCTTCAAGAAAGTATTTTTTAAAAGAATTATTCTTGTATTTATTTCATGCTAATAGAGAAAAAATTAGCAGAAAAGCTCTTATTACTTGATTCTTTGAAAGTAGAAGGTAAATAAGGAAATACACTAGACTAAATTCATAGTTAAAGTTTTAAAAGCTGGTTGCTATGTGATTGAAGTACCTTTGTTTGTATGGACAGGAGATGACAAATTTCTGTGTCAGAGAAGCATAAGTTTTTTAAAGCTGAAACCAAAAATAAGGAATAGTTTAAAAACGATATACTGCACGAAAAAAATGCATATGAGACAAATTGTGTGTTTTAACGTGCTCTACAATTGTTGTGTAGTAAGCTTTGTTCAGCTCTTACGGTTTAGCAGCCATGCAAAATTCTGTAAAATTTATCCAGAATAAAGTAATCTTCAGAGGTTATTCCTCGAAAATTCAAGATATACATTTTATTTGGTTTGTAAATATCTTAAATATAAGAGATTTCAATCAAAATCGTTAGAACCATTTTTGAGCAAATCAAAATTTTCGATAAAGTTCCATGTAAAAGGTAGTTGGGGATGGAGGGATATTCTTGAAAATCTTCGTGTCGCATCCTTGGAAGATACCAAACTTAAATGCCAAGTTTGGTATTTAACGGTATTTTCGTTTTTTTGCTGTCCACTGACACACAGACACACACACATACACTAACACGCACACACACGGACCTTTTTTCAAAAATGCTTTTTTTTTTTATTCAGTGGTACCAAAAACACGCATTTCCTGTGAAATCTGGATATCAAATTTTTGGGTAGAATAAAATACCTTCTCTATACACTATGTACAGAGTACGTATAGAGAAAGTAATTTTCTGCTCGTCCTAGGAGTTGAGTATATTGAGTATACTTTCTTCATTCCCAACCTAATTTGTTTTCACTACTAACCTGCTTTCATCAATTATGCTGTTAGATCTTTTCTTTCTTCACTAATTTTCTTCAGCCATTTCTCTCTTACCTTTCCTACATATTTTCCTGTTTCAAAAAATTTAGTATATTATTCCCAAAATCTTTTAAATCAATATATCCACCAGTAACTTATCCCACACTTTCTCTGGTTCGTGTATTGACAAGGTAGAGAAGAAATTGAATTCCTTCCAAAAATTCGATGTCAGATTTCACCAGAAATACACTTTTATGGTTCCTGAATTCACAGACAAGTATTTTAAAACATGGTTTTGTATGTGTGTGTGTGTGTCCGTCCGTCCGTATTTTTATAAACAGCAAAAGGAAAGGTCCGATACAAAAGCTGATATTTAAAGTTCAGTATCTACCAGGATGCAACACGAAGATTTTCAGATATTTTCTCAAAATTTAATTTTAACAAGTTTTGTTAAAATGTCACATAATAAATTTACTTACATGATAAATAACATTTATATTTGAATTTCCTGGGAATAGTCTCCGAAGTCCTCTTCATTCTGGAAGACTTTTGCATAACTGGAAAACCGAAAGACAACAGCTTACTACACAAAAATGTAGATCTCGTTAAAATACAAAATTATAAAGTTTTGTGGTGAGCTATCCACTTCCAAGTTATTCCTTGTTATTGGTTTCAATTTTATAATACATATACTTTTGGCATACAGGAGGTCGTCATACTGTTATATATTTTTTTTACTCCTGGCCATGCAAAGAGAACATATCATATTATTTTGAAAATGTACACAGTAGCTAAAGAAAGTATTGTATTCCACCCAAAATCGATATCGTAATATCATCGAAAATATAAGTTTTGAGGTCCCCTGATCGTGAAAAAAGCTTTTTAAAAAAGGTTCGTGCGTGTGAATATTTCTGGACACGTTAGCTCAGAAACGAAAATATAGTTGAATATCAAACTTTGTATTTATATTTAATATCTTCCATGGTTGCGACACGAAAATTTTAAAGAAAAACTCCTTACCACCAACTTTACATGAACAATTTTTTGCAAGTTTTGTTTTTCTCAAAATTGGCTCTAACTATTTTGACTGAAGTACCATATATTAAAGATATTTTGTGTTTTGCGAAAGCACATACGTTCTGTTGACCGTGTAATTGGTGAATATCTATGTATGAATACTGGAATTAAAATAAATATACTTATTCATTCATTCATTCATTCATTCAGATGGAACAGCTAGAGAAAGTTATGTGAATGGAACATATAGAATTTTTGACCTATATTTCCTTTCTCCATATTTTGACTTCTAACAATGTAGAACATAGTGCACATTTTTATATGCACTGCCACATATCAAACACCTTTCTTTAGCTACTTTTAAACCACTTAACATCATTGAACGTATAGGATTTTGTCCTATTTTTCCTTTCTCCATATTTTGACTTCTAAACAATCTAGAACACAGTGCAAATTTTTATATGCACTGCCACATGTCGAACACCTTTATTTATCGACTTTTAAACCACTAAACATCATTGTTCCTTTTCTAACAGAGGCAATGAGAGCTCTCGTCTTGCTGGGCAATCTCGCTCATTCCCACTGAAGTTGGACTGTGTGCGACACAAAGCACAAGAAAAGCCACACCAGGGTGTTTCTTGCAGACACTAATCTTACACATGTGTCGCGGTCGACATTATCGGAAATCTCCAATCTTATCCTTCCTACGGGTCTTGATTGCTCCTTAGACTCAAAGTTTCTTTCCTACCAATTCATCACCAGCAGGAAGGGGATCAAGGAAGTCGTGATGCCTGTCAGAAGCTCCTTTGTGGATTTAGCGTCATGTTACAGCTGTTCTTTCCGTGTAAGTGGAAGCATGCAATTCAAATATTTAATCGATTCAAAATGCTCTGCAACAGAGCGTAACCTAGTTAATTTTTATATCGAGCAAGAGGCCGCCTGATAACGAGTACGACTCGTATTCTGAAAGTGCCAGGTTTGTTCCTCGCCGACCATTTTGACTCATGGGTTTTTCCAGGGGTCACAAAGCAAATATTGAAGTGACTCCTTTCATTCCCCTTCATATGGTTCCATTCACCATTTGTTTCATCCTCTGCCATGTTGTCACAAGTGTTGGCGGTTGTGAATCGGTGCGGCGTAGCATGGAATAATGATGCTCTGCATGAATCACACTCCCTCGGCCTTTAGTGGAGTCGGCATGTTAGAAACCATAATTGTTTGTGTGATCGTATTGAGCTTATTGCAAATATATAAGATTTTCAATATGTTAATTTCAAAAACAATATTTAGTATGAAAATCGATAAATTTAATAACTGACTGAGAATTAAATTGTTTTTAAATTATATTTTTAAAATATTTTTAATATTATCTTTGAACCTTTTGAAATTTATTATATAGTCATACTGAAGTATTTATAACATTGTTTATATTTATATTCTGAATATTGTTTTATTTCGAATATTAATTAAGAGTTCCAAATGTTTTAAAATCTATGAATTAGAATTTAAAATTGAGGAATATGTAACATTTACTGGATACCAGTTATATAATGTAGTTTTATCTGTAATTTAAAAAGTTTATAATTTTAGTTAATTTAATATTTGACTGTATTTAAACGAGATAGATGCCTTCTGCTAATAAATGGTTCTCGCCATCGCTTGGTGGAATGAGGTTTCCTCGAACGTCATAAAGACACAAAGGGAAGTGTTGAAGTAATCAGTTATTCAATACGACCTTCACAATAAAAATACTGGTGGAACATACATGAAAAATGACATTGTCTACATTCGAGAGCCGAAAAAGTAGCCGATTCTTCCGGGATTGCATTAGCGATTTTTGTTCAATCAGATATTCACGCGCATCTAACAAACTCTCATTACCACGTTCCTCTACGACTGCCTTGAAACAAATCGGGAGAAACAAGCGTCAACCAATACGGAATGTTCTACTCGACGTGGCAAGAAATGGAGGGGCAGAAATAACCTCTCTTAATGGATATTATGGAGATCCGTCTAATAAGTTTACGGCTAATAGCTCCATGTAATATGATTAGCGACTCGACCTTGTAGAGGGGAACTACAGCGCTGAAATGTAAAACCTCTATAGTATTTCCTTCAAACGTATCTTCTGAGGTAGTCATAAACGTTAACAGCTTTGACCGTTATCGAATCTCTTCCGCAAATTCAGGAGCTATGTAAATTTGCACACAGTGAAAATACATTGGAAAACCCACTTCTTAATCTGAGTGATCCAGATAAGGTGACTCAGTTTTCATATTCTTCGGTTTTGGTATTATGTGAGGCGTCTAACTTTTTAATCTCTTTTGTAAATGCTCATTAACCTAGTGTTTGTATCATTTGCGAGGAATAAACACAAACAAAAGTATATTATTATTATTACTTTTATTATTATTTAATATTACACCGAAATGAAAGATGTACTGAAATTATATGAAATAAAACAAAATTCCGTTAATATGTTGTTGCATCACTATCGGGAGAGATATAAAACCTCTCTATCGCGCAATATCCGCTGCAATAATTATATTCATTTTATTTCTCTTCACAAAGTCAAATCTAATGTGTATTCTAGAAAAGTGGTGGCTGGAAAGAAGACAGCGTAGGTTTATGTTTTACAGAACTTAAAATGTATAACGTTCGCGCTGCACTTGTGTATTTTCCTACATAGAACATTTAGTAAACTTATGTGCTTTTTACTTTCTGTACATAGTACACAGAGCACAAATAGTAATAGACATCGAATTTCTGATTGTCTGTAGGGGCATTTATGTCTTCTGATATCCGATGGCCCCTACGTCACTCTAATTGGGGAAGGAGGAGGGGTTGTAGCTTACTCTTGTAGTACACGTTACCTATGTTTATGTTTGTATTGTGTTTTTATGTAATTTGTTTAGTTTTATGTGATTGTTTTTAATTAATTTTTGTATTTTATTGGTTATTTTTTTTAGAATTGATTACGAAAGCGTAATAATTTAAATGCTGAAAAATTGTTATAATTTTATTATTGTTATTTTTATTAGTTTTTGTTATTTGTAGTTTATTATTATTTATTAGCTTTATTATTTTTATTTTATGCTGTATATTTTATTTTTTAAATTTATATTTATAATTAATCTATAAATAGTATATAAATGATGTATGGAAGTAAATACATTTTTAAAAATCTGGCATATTAGCCCTGGGTTTAGAAATTAGGTACCAGGGTTTTTAAACAGATTTTTATTTTATTTTATTTTTTTTAGTACGCGTTACCTAATCTCGCTTCCAATTGAGTAAGGTGGCTATACCTATTAGCAAATGAGTTGACAAACCCAGCATAGGTATGCTCTATTGGTTCAATATAGAACACTCATCTAAAAGGTGACAGTATCAGCCAATAAAATAAAAACATGACGTAATAAAGTACCCTACAAACGGTAAGGAATGCGGTGTACGGAGCAAGACAGTGCCGGTTTGTTTTTGTGCCTTTTATACATGCTAAGTAGGTGGAGAAGATATTGACTCTATCCAAAAATTGGCTATCGAGATTTCACCGAAAATACAAGTTTTAATTTCCTCTGTATAAAGACAGACATTTTTAGAAAAAGGCGGTGTATGTGTGTTTGTATTTTAGTTTAGTATTCTCCAAGAATGTGACACAAACATTTTCATAAAATGTACCCCAAACTACCATTAACATAGAAAAATTGTAGGGAGTTTAATTTTTCTAAAAATTGCTCTAAGGATTTTGATTGAAATACCATATATATGTAGATGACAAACAAAATGTATATCATGGGAGTAGCTTCTGAACACCTCTTTATTCGAATGGCTTTTGCTGAATTTTTCATAACTAGTAAACCGTAAGAGATAAACAAAAACTTACTACACAAAAATTAGATCTTGTTAAAAGACACAGTTTATGTCATCTACATATTTTCATGCAGTAGACTATTTTTGAGATGTTCCTTGTGATTGGTTTCAGTATTAAAATACGGATTTCAATCAGATAGCAACCTGCTTTTAAAATCATTGACTATCGTTTTATCATGGAATACTCCCTTATTTCCCTCTATTTACAGTAAGCAAGTAATAAGACCAGTTCTGGTAATCGATTAGCATAAAGTAAATAGAAGAGTAAGCTTTCCAACAACACATTTTAGCCCACCTGGGAAGTGTTGCGGTAGCGTGGCTACCTCACATTCAACAGGTCGCGAGTTCGAATCTAGCTTATGATGAGTCATCCGGATTTTTTTGGTGATTTTCCTCCATCCTGAGAAGATGAATGTCGAGTAACTTTAAGCCTCATGGACCCTAAGTTCATCATTTCACGAATTTCATTCATCGTCCGATATGACCAATGAAGTTAAAGGACGTTAAGCTACAAAAAATAAATAAACAAAAAAACTTTATTACAGAGATGTAGAGAAAGTCGTAAATGAAACACATATTTTTACTTTCTCTATACGCACATAGTGTATAGAGAAGGTATTGCACTCCACCAAGAATTAGATACTGAGATTTTACCGGAAATATATTTTTAGTCCCCTTTATCTAAAAAAAGCATTTTCGGAAAAAGGTCCGTGTGTGTGTGTCCGTGTGCCTTTGAACACAATAACTCAAAAACGAAAAGTAGGTAAAATATCAAACTTGGTATTTAAGTTTAGTATTTTCCAGGGATCGACACGAAGATTTTGAGAAAAATCCCCCACCCCCAACTACCCTTTACATGGAACATTTTTAAAAAAAATTGATTTTCTCAAAAATGGCTTTAACGATTTTGATTAACATTTCGTATATTAAAGATATTTACCTGACAAATAAAATGTATATCTTGAATTTTCTGGGAATAGCCTCTGAAGAGTAGTTTATTCTGGATGAATTTTACTAAATTTTGAATAACTGCTAAGCCGTAAGAGATGGACAAAAACTTACTACACAAAAAATGTAGAGCACGTTAAAACACACAATTTATGTTACATACATTTTTTTTTTCGTGGTTCGTCGTTTTTGTGACATTCCTTATTTTTGGTTTCTGCTATGAAAAACTTATACATTTCTCATACAGGAACTTGTCAACTGCTGTCCATACAAACAAAGGAACTTCAGTGACATAGCAACCAGCTTTCGATTATCACTTTAACCTATGGTACTCCCTTATTTTACCTCTACTTACAAGGAATATGGCTATTTCTGCTAATGTTTTACTGATTAGCATGAAGTGAATAAAAGTATAAGATTTTTAAGAATAATTTGTTGCAGGGATATAGGGAAAGTCATGTGAATGGCACACATCAGATTTTTTAGTTCTTATGTAATGATTTTAACTAAAGATTCGTCTTCAAAATCAGTATATAATCACTCGTGTTTAGGATATAAATACTTGGAGATGTTAAAACCATTTAAACCTCTCATAAATATTTCCAAGTGCTTCATTTGAACAGAATTTCATTTGATCACGTAAGTAATGGCTGGGATAATTTAATGGAAAACTTCTCCATCTCATTTAGGGTAGTGGGAACAAGTCTGGAGGGGGAGGTAACACACCTGAGACTAGAAAACTTTGGGAAATGGCTGCCACACTGCCATGGGGCATACTTAGGAGAGGGGTAAGTTCTAGCTAGCGGAACAGCTTGGAATGGTATCCAATTCTAGTTTTTCAACAAAGTGACGTCTGAATCAGAAGTTGTAACAGTCTAGCGCTGTGCTACGTTAAGTCGAGCAATGAGGTAGAAACTGAGGAAGCACGTCACCCTTTCCATCTCTCTAATGACCTGAACATCACACGAGATTACGTAATTACTGGGCTCCACGTGGGGAATGTTAGTTATGTCACCAAGATAACACGTAGGCATTTCTTAAACCAGATTACATTATTTCAAAACGTATAAAGGCTATAATTTTGTATACACCGGTTCAGACGTCACTTGAACTTTTAACCATTATAAAATAATATCATTCACTATAGAAACAAATCACACATTACATTCACATGCACTTCTCTACCCTCCATAATTCATTACCTTCTCTAGCCCGTATGTGTAATATATATAATAGATGGAAAAGGTATTGGTTTAATTGTTTATTGTTTTTTCACACAAGTCGTATGTAGGACAGGAGTTGGATAGGTAGAGTCAGACTGAAAAATTGAATGCCACAGACGGGATTTGAACCATGCTGACATAGCATTGTGAGTCAGTCGAAAAATTCAATGCTATGCCGGTATGTTACCTGGGTAGCTCAGTGGAAGAGCAACCGGCTAAAAACGGAGAGATCCGTGGCTCAAATCCCGGCTGTGGCATTGAATTTTTCAGTCTGACTCTACCTATCCAAGAGAGAAAAGGTATTACACTGCATCCAAAAGTTCGGTGGCAAGATTTTACTGAAAATATACGATTTGAGTTCGCCTGAAGCCGAAAAAAGCATTTTTTTTAAAAGCATGTGTGTTGTGTATTTTTGTGCGTTAAAACCGCAAACACCCTTAAATACCAAACTTTGTATTTATCTTTAGTATCTTTCAAAGATGCGACACGAAGGTTTTCAAGAAAATTTATCCCTCCTCCCATAATAAACTACCCTTTACATTGAAACATTTTTGAACATTTTGTTTTTCTCAGATGGTTTTAACGATTTTGATTAAAATACCGTATATTAAATACATTTACATTAGAAATAAAATATACATTTTGAATTTCCTGGGAATAGCCTCTGAAGACCTCTTTATTCCGGGTGAGTTTTGCAGAATTTTGGATAACGGTTAAACCATAAGCTATAAATAAAATGTTCTGCACAAAAAATATAGATCTCGCTAAAACACATACTTTATGTCAGATATTTTTTTATGTAAAGTTGACCGTTTCTGAGATATTCTTTGAAATTGGTTTTAATTTTAAAGCGGTTTTAAACTTTTCTCAAAGGGGAAGGGATGTTTCGTTTCATCTCTCTTTTTTACTGCAGGTCATGTAATCGAACCGAAATTCAATTGTTTCACATAGGTCCAGCTTTCAAATGATTTTATTGTTGATTTAGACCTTATTTGACTTCAAATTACAAGGAAGCAAGTAATAAGACAATTTCTGGTTATGTTTATCTTGATTAGCATGTCGTAAAAAGAATAGTCTTTTGTAAGGAAAAAACTGTAAAAGCTAGAGAGAATCATGTGAATGGAACAAACATTGTGTATTCACTTTAGGCAAACTATTCTTAAGAAAGGTAGAGCCAAACTGAAAAATTCAGTGCTATAGAGTTTGAACCACGGATCTCCCGGACACTAGCCAGTTACTCTATGCACTAAGCTACCATGGTAACATGCTGACATGAAATTAAATTGCTCAACAGACTCGCAAGTTTCCTGGTAAACAACAAGGAAATATCAAATTATTTAGAGATAACGTACCCAATGTCTTTTATGTCGTAAGTGCTTTAAGATCCGGACTTCATAATTTAACAAACTATTAGGTCAATTGGTGTTTTCTTTTTCGCCCAACTCATAGAAGTTAAGTAGTAGAGTCACACTAAAAACTATCTATCAAAAAACTATCCAATCCCTGTCCTTCACACAGCTTGTATGGAAAAAAAGTTAACACTCTTCTTAGGAATCATATTACTTTCTCTACCACGCACATAGAGAAGGATTTGCACTACATCCAAAAGATATATAATGATATCTCACCGGAAATATATTTTGAAGACCTATGAATAAAAATATTTAGTAAAACGTTTATGTGGTGAACGGTATAAATAAAAAGCGAAAAATTCACTAAATACGAAACTTTAAAGTTCAGCACAAACGAGGATGCGATACGAAGGTTTTAAAGGAAATTTCCCTTTTCATGGAATTTTTTCCCCAAAATTGTTACATTTTCAGAAATGGCTCAAACGAATTTGATTAAAATAGAAGATATTTTCACGACAAATAAAATGTAGGTACGTCTTGAATTGTCTGGGAATTCCTTTGAATTCCTATTGATTCGGGAGGGCTTTTAAATAACTGGAACTAAATCTTATCATAAAAATGAAGAGCTCATATTTTATGGAGTTAATCATTTCAAGATAATCCTTGTTCTTGATGTTAATTCCCCAGAGCCTGTACACATAGAAAGTCATTGAGTTTTACTTTCTCTAGCCCCATATGTGAAATTTTTATAGGGATAGAGAAGGTATTGTAATGCACCCAACAATTCGATACCGAGATTTCACCGGAAATATATGTTTTGGGATCCCCTGAGTCCGAAAAAAGCATTTAAAAAAAAGGTCCATGTGTGTATCTGTGGACAGCATAGCCCCAAAACAAAAAGACCATTAAATACCAAACTTGGTATTTAGGTTTAGTATCTTTCAAGGATGTGACACGAAGATTTACAAAAAATCCCCCACCACAGACTACCCTTTACATGAAAAACATTTCGAAAATTTTGATTTTCTTAAAAATGTCTCCAACGATTTTGATTAAAATCCCGTATATTAAAGCTAATTATGTCCGAAATAAATTGTATGTCTCGAACGTTTTGGGAATAGCCTCTGAAGACCTCTTTATTCTGGATGAATTTTGCTGAATTTTGCTTAACTGCTAAACCGTAAGAGATAGAAAAAAAAACGTTTTGCACAAAAAATGTACCTCATGACAAAACACACAATTTTTGTCCTTTACGTTTTTGTTGTGGAGGTAACCGTTTTCGAGATATTCCTTGTTATTTCAATTGTGAAGTACTTAAAGTGTCTGTTTTTCTTTTGTTCTACTCCTGGCCAAGCAAAGAAGTGATTTGCAATGACAATCGCATAACGATAGCTTTTAAAACATTTGACAATCACTTTAGCATAGTGCATTCCCTTATTCCCTTCTACTTATAAGGAACTAAGTAATAACATTCTGCTAACATTTATCTTGATTCACATTGTGTACAAAGAAGAATAAACTTTTGTAGGAGTTTTGTAGAGCAGTTAGAGAAAGTCATGTGGGTGTAACACATCAGATTTTTACTTTTTGATTCTTTTACTCCTTAGCATGCAAAGACATCCAAATCTGTGAACGAGTTATCACATAACGATTATCTCTAAATGTATTTTTAACGCTATTTAACCTATTAGGACATATTGGGCAATGTATGTGAACGAAACTGATGAAATAGTGTTCAAATGATCCCAGAGACCATAGGGCTTAGAGCTACCCGACTTACATCTCCTCAGATATGGAAAAATCCCGAAAAAACCTTACCCGGATAATTCACCCTAAGAGAGTTTTGAACTCAAGATCTCTTGAATGTAACGCATACACGCTAAGAGCTAGTTGCGAGATGATCACTTTTTTCTTGGTATGAATATAAATAAAACCAATAGGACCTACATTTGAGAAAAGTATAAGCATTGGAACCTTAAACCAATGACTAAGAATATATCGAAAATCGTTAAACTCTCAAAAAATATAGGTGATATAAAATGCGTGCTTTAACGATATGTTTTTTATAGTAATCTTTTGTCTATCTCTTACAGTTCACCGGATAAGCAAACGCTTTCCAGAATGATGAGGACCTCAGAAGCCATTACAGAAAATCCAATATATACATTAAAGCTGTTTTAAAATAACTTAAAACACACGGTATTTTAATGAAAATTATTAGAGCCGTTTTTGAAGCAATTAAATTTTTCAAAAATATCCATATAAGACTAGTTTGTGTGGGAGAATTTTTTGAAAATGTTATTGAAGTTATCTTTGGAAGATGCTTTACTTAAATATCAAGTTTATCAATATTAATTCGTTTTCGATTTATGCTTTCAGACACACTATTTACACACACAGAAACACATATGAATGTTTTCCTAAACAGGATTTTATTCAGACTTCTCAAAACATATATTTAAGGTGAAAAAATTGAATATCGAATTTTTGGGTGGAATGCAATACCTCTTCACCCACTATGTATATGATAGTGTAAGTAATATATACATATATATGTAAGTATTTGTAAACTAAAAAACAAAGAATACCTAAAAAATTTAAAATTTACCTGAAACTGGTGTTTTTAGAAATAGGAACTCAAACACGAGATTACCTATCTCAAAGATAAGGGTGTCATGCTTCAGACATTAAGGCAATATTCCCTCTCGAGCTTTACGCGCTCAACATATACATAATGATGCACTCGATTGCGGCAGTGATACGAATTTGGAGCTCTTGCAGATTTAGAGGTAAGTCGTGGTACGTAGAAAGATCCTTTATGTGACTCCATACAAAGAAGTCCCATCGGTAAATTCAGGGGATTTCGGAGGCCAGCTGAAGAAAACCTTATATTGATTCCCAGTGTACCCAGTCTATCTTCCAGCAAATTGTTAATACAGAACATCCCGTTCAGCGAGATGCATAACACTCTAAATTCACACCGAGTTTTAAAGTTAACTTTCAGACTATTTAACATTATTTGTTTCGATCTTACAATAATAATGGAAAACTAAATAACGGAAACAATGTCTTTCTCACCTTCTTGGGCTGCCAAATGACAATTTCGCATCTGTTTAAACTCTTTGAGTTTCTCTTTCTAATGACATCGATTTTGTGTAAATCCATCACCTTAAAACGACACTATACTGTTTATAACCGGGAAATGTTTTATGAACACATTGCACTGTTAATATTTGCCAATTTTAGGTATATATGGCATCTATCGCACGTAGAAACCATTCTGAATAAAGAGAACTTTACTGGTATTTCACAGAAATTTCAATATATACATTTTATTTGTCGTAATATTATGGCATTTTTAACAAATCGCCCACTTTAAAAAAACAAACAAACAAATATATTGGAAAGCTTTTTCATGTTAAGAGTAGCTACAGATATTGAAAAGAGCGTCGTCTTGAAAATGTTGGTGTATCATCTTTAGAAGATATGAATTAAAAACCCAAGATTAGTATTTCTCCGATGTTACGTTTTTCAGTAAGGTTGGTCACACACATCATGCAAGCGGCTAATTGGTTCAAAACACAGGTAACACTCAACGAAATTGCAAGAAGAGAAGCTCAGGTCCTATTTACAAAAGTATGAACACCGTCTCACTTATTTCATTTCTGAATTATTTCATCTTTTTTGTAGTGTTTAATACCCAGTATTATTACAAACGGTACCGCAGGTGATCTCACTGACGATACATGGAATGAAGATGGAGCACTGGTGGAATACGATGACAGGGGAAACCGGAAAGCCCGGAGAAAACTCACCCCTGCGCCGCTTTGTCCACTACAAATACCACATGCAGTCGCTTGGGATCGAACCCGGGCCATTTAATTGAGAGGCGACTGCTCTAACCACTCGGCCACAGCGCGGCCGAATTATCTAATGATTTACTTTCTACAATTTATAATGCTAATACTCGTATTACATACCAATGTTCTGTATAAACTCGTAGATAATATTAAGGTAACGATCTATGAATTTTGACCATTTATTTTATTATCAAATAGCGTGTAACATTCGATCTATTTTTTTAGTTTTAATATTTGCTCCGTCATTAATTTTTTTTTAATCATTACAAACTTTAAGAAAAATATACCGGATACCTATCAATTAACGGAAGCTATAAATGGGCAGCGCCAAACATTAAACCTTGTTTTCTCGTAAAGCTTTACCAAAAACTCTTCCATACTCCAATGGTCCTACAGGATGCAAGTTTTCACTAATATATCGTTTGTCATGAAAATATCTTAAACATTTACATTTTTAAAAAATCGTTATGGCCATTTTCTGAGAAAATAATCTTTTTTCCAATGGAATTGGGAGATTTTCCTCAAAATCTTCGTGTCACATCCTTGAAAGATACTAAACTTAAATACCAAGTTTTGTATTTCACAGACTTTTCATTTTTGAATTATAATTCACTGACACATGTACAGACACACACGGATCTTTTTCTGAAAATGCGCATTTTGGATACGTTGTATTACCGGTGAAATCTTGATATTGCAATTTTGGATGGAGTACAATAGCTTCTCTACATTTGTATTATATAGTATGGAAACCAAATTTTTATTTCTCCAGTTTATTAAAATTGACTATTGTTGTCATTCATATACCATCTGCAGCAGTTGCTCCTCTACCTCCCAATGCGCTCATTGAAATTCTAGGAAGATGCAACAAGCCAGGCGAGCAATGTGAGCAACATTATCTGATTTCCCTATGAATCAATAACCGTCTGGATATTTGCGCCGTTGATATCACTACGTATTCTTCCTGGGAATAAATGTCACTCATTCTCTAATACGCTTATTTCTATGTTACTTATTTTCGTTGCATTTTGTATAAAATCACATAGCGGATACATTGTAAGTCTAAACTCTTTAGTGTGGGAGCGCTGGCTGTTGTTCTGTCGACTTAGCTCTTCAATTTTTACTTTCTTTACACGTACTATGTGCATAGTGTATAGAGAAGGTATTGTAATGCACCCAGAAATTTGATACCGTGATTTCACCGGAAATACAGGTTTTGGGTCCCCCCGAATAAAAAAAAAAAAAACATTTTTAGTAAAAGGTCGTGTGTGTCTGTGTGTGTGCGTGTCTATTGACATCATACCTCAAAAACGAAAATACCATTAAATACCAAACTTGGTATTTAAGAATGATATCTTCCAAAAGTGCGACACAAAGATTTTCAAGAAAATCCCTCCACACCCAATTACCGTTTACATGAAACTTTTTTCGAAAATTTTGATTTTCTCAAAAATGGCTCTAACGATTTTGATCAAAATATTGTACATCAAAGATATTTACATGACAAATAAAATGTATACCTTGAGTTTTCTGGTAATAGCCTCTGAAGACATCTTTATTCTGGATGAATTTTACAGAATTTTTCGTAAGACATGGACATAACTTACCACACAAAACATGTAGAGCACGTTAAAGCACACAATTTATGTTATACATATTTTTACGTGGAGATGATCGTTTTTGAGATATTCTTATTGGTTTCAGTTTTGAAGTACTTACTCTTTTCTCATACGGGAGCTTGTCATCTCCTGGCCAGCCAAACAAAGGAACTTCAGTCACATAGCAACCAGCTTTTGACTGTCACTTTATCCTATGGTACTCCATTATTTCCCTTCTACTTGCATGAAAGACGATTTCTGCTATTTTTTCTTGATTAGCATGAAGTAAATAGAGAATAAACTTTTAAACAATAATTTGTGTAGAGATGTAGAGAAAGTCACGTGAATGGTACACAACAGATATTTTATTGCTGTTTTGTAATATGATTCTCAAGATAGGTTCATTCAATGCTGTTACTTTTAGTTTTTCTAGTAAGAATCTCAAGAAAATGGAGGAAGTATTGTATTCTACACAAAATTATATATCGAGATTTAAACACATCCTTTGAAACTCCCTGAGACCTCAAATTTTTTTTTAAAAAATTGTTTGTGTATGTCGGTGAACAGCATATTAAATAAAAGTCTGTTAAGTACAAAATTTAATATCTAAGTTTAACAGCCTCCAAGAATGAGGTACAACAATTTTGAGGAAAATCACCCAATCCAAAAATGTTACTTGGAAGATTTTTATAAATCCGTTACCGTCTCAAAATTACTCTTGATTATATATCCTACTTTTATGATATTTTCTGGGAAATATTGAACTATTTTCGCCTGTAGCGTCCATACTATGATACTCAGGTTTAGGATTTTTATTAGTTCATTAAAAGAGTCAAGATATTGACGTCCGGTGGAATCGCGAGGTATGTGTACCGCCACCACAACGTTAGAGTCGCAGGTCCACGCATAGACACTCGTCTCTATGGTTCATTGTATGTCCACTGACGTCATTACAGACAGTTCGTATTATGTTCACAGTTTTTAGTCATGTTTTAAAATGTTGGAGACAGTTTCTGATCCCGCCGACTATGAGGTGCGTCCTGTAATACGGTTTTTGAACGCAAGAAAAGTTAAGCCAGCCGAAATTATCCGTCAAGTTTTAGAGAGTCACAGCGAAAACGTGCTGGCAGATAGAACTGTGAGAAAGTGGGTTAGGCAATTCAGTGATGCTCATGACAAAGCACGGAGTGAGCGGCCTTCTGCTGTTACTGGTGGTTTGGTTGAACAAGTGAACGACAAAATTCGGGAAAACAGTTTACAATAAGAATTCTTTGTAATGTGTTTCCAGAAAACACAGTGTTCAGCAGTGGCTGTCTTCATTGGCGGCAACTTTCTTTGAAGAGGGCATAAAAAAGTTGATTCCCGCTATGACAAGGCCTGGACAATAGTAGCATGTAGCTTATGGAATGCTATTTCATGTACAATTAAATTTTGCGAAAACAAATATATTATGATTTTTTTTTCTAAATCGGTATTTACTTTCTGGACGCGCCTCGTATGTTTGATACAGTTTGTATCGCATGTTAATATTTTATATCTGATTCTGTTGTGTATCGACGGTTCAATTAAAACAACATTTTAATATTCTAATAACGTTATAATCCCAAACTGTCACACACCGGCGTTTTCGAATAGCCGTTCGCTTTGTTCGCATACGCAAACTACTCGACAATATGAGGGATGGTAAAGGATCTCTGGTGAAGTATCATTATATTAGGTATATGCTTGCTTCCGTTTCAGTTCTTTTATGCACAATCTTTCTCGTATTACTGACACTGTACCGGCGTACGAATTGGTGATTGGTATTGTAAAATTTAGCTTTGACTATAATAATAATAATAATAATAATAATGCAATTTCCTGTATGAATTAGAAATCTTATGATTATCCTTTATGAAGATGCTTTTACCTGAATATTCACAGCTGTGCTTTGTTTACGAGTGGTTTGGATTTCGGTTTTCTAATGAAGAGGTTTCGAGTTCGAATACTAATTGAATAATTAGTAGCTCGAATTTGCACCAAGCTTCATCAGGTTCCAAATTGATCTCCAAATGTTGACCATGAGCTATGATGAAATTTTCAGTAATCAGGGAAATAGAAATATAACTGCCGGCATATGAAACCATTTTCTATTGTGTTCCTCACAAAAGTATTTTAATTAAAAACCAGAAAAACAATTCAGCCATTCTGCAATAGAAATTAATAAATCATTTTTACCTTTTCTACCACGTATGTACAATATATACAGTAGGTAGAGAAGGTATTGTATTCCACCCAGAATTTCGATACCGAGATTTCACCTGAAATATATTTCTTGAGATCCCCAAAATAGCATTTTTAGGAAAAAGTCAGTATGTGTATGAGTGTGTCTGTAGATACAATAAGTCAAACACGTATGTATGTATGTATGTATGTATGTATGTATGTATGTATGTATGTATGTATGTATGTATGTATGTATGTATGTATGTATGTATGTATGTATGTATGTATGTATGTATGTATGTATGTATGTATGTATGTATGTATGTATGTATGTATGTATGTATGTATGTATGTATGTATGTATGTATGTATGTATGTATGTATGTATGTATGTATGTATGTATGTATGTATGTATGTATGTATGTATGTATGTATGTATGTATGTATGTATGTATGTATGTATGTATGTATGTATGTATGTATGTATGTATGTATGTATGTATGTATGTATGTATGTATGTATGTATGTATGTATGTATGTATGTATGTATGTATGTATGTATGTATGTATGTATGTATGTATGTATGTATGTATGTATGTATGTATGTATGTATGTATGTATGTATGTATGTATGTATGTATGTATGTATGTATGTATGTATGTATGTATGTATGTATGTATGTATGTATGTATGTATGTATGTATGTATGTGTGTATATATGTATGGGTGTATGTATGTATGTATGTATGTATGTATGTATGTATGTATGTATGTATGTATGTATGTATGTATGTATGTATGCATGTATGCATGCATGCATGCATGCATGTATGTATGTATGTATGTATGCATGTATGTATGTATGTATGTATGTATGTATGTATGTATGTATGTATGTATGTATGTATGTATGTATGTATGTATGTGTGTGTATGTATGTATGTATGTATATATGTATGTATGTATGTGTGCATGCATGTATTTCATTATTTCTTGGAAATCTCTTAACATGTGGTATCTTAATCAAAATCCTTGACGTTACTTTTGAGAAAATTTTTCGGAGATCCTACTTCTTTTCTTATAAAAGATAGTTTCGGGTGGGCGATTTTCCTGAAAATCATTGTGTCGTAACTTTGAAGAATCCTTAGCATATCTAAAAATGCTCTATTTGGAAACACGTATTTGCTGTGATGTACCGACATCGATATTTTGGTTGGAATAGTATAATGCTCTTATTTACTACACTAACATTGAAAGTAATAATGTCCTTAATTTAATACGAGGTGGTATTTAAGTTTCAGAAATTCATAAGTGGCGTTAGATTACATTTCATACATCTTTTGCGAGTAAGAATACCAACGGCTTAGTATTCGTATGATTTCTTCCATTGTTGTTAGTTACTTATTTGGAGATTTCAAAGTGTCAGACATGAGAGAGCTGAGCCTGCCTAAAATTTTGCTTAACTGTGTGTAAAACTTCAGCGAAAACGCATAAAATTCAAGCAGGTATTTGGAGACTATGTGGTAGACCAGAGACAAACATACAAATGGTTTGAAAGTGGCTGAACATCGGTTGATTACGATCGTTCTGGGGGGGGGCGAATACCGACATTACATCCGAAAATATCTCTGCTGCTAGGGCTGTGAAGAGATAATCCCCAAGTAGTTGTTTCTGCTCATATCACATTCTATGCGATACTCTATCGTGGCGCCTTTAAACAACGCGGCATGGGGGAGGGGAATTTCAGTAGGAAACGTCCACAATGTAGCGCATGGGCAATTGGTTTCTCCAGAACATTTCAAAGCCGCATACAGCTTCCACCATGCAAGAATTATTCGAGAAAAACAAAATTACAGCCTTCTTCATCCATTATATTAGCCCCATTTTGTCCCGTGCAAGTGTATTTACTGTCAAGACAGCGTCTGATGATAACTACCATCGAACCCATATAGACAAAACTCACAGAACAGAAAAATCAACAGGAGATGCAAACGTGATGGAACATGACTCAAAACAGTTTTAGGAGAATGAGAAAAGAACAAATGCAATAGTGTCTCCCAAAGATTTGGAATAGTAGAACCAGAATAACCCCAATCTCGGAACAAATATCGAAGGTGGAGGTCGTTAATGATTGCTGTACCAATGGGCACAGAGGAGGACAGAAGGAGCGGGAGGTTACAGCCAAGGAACCAAAAATGAGCGCTATTGAAATCATAAATAAAGTGAAGGTAATGTATTCAAAGATTATGAACTAGATAAAGATAAACTTTACGAGCGGTGAAGTTGCATGGATAAACTTAGTGAAAATGAAGAATTCCGTAGGTAGGAGACATCAAGCAGAAATTTAAAGAGATTCTGTTGAAATAAAATAGAAGGAACAAAGCAAGCAGAACGCAGAGAGGTAACAAAAAGTTATGCCTGGCTGTACATAGAATGACAATCTAAAACAATATAATATACTTGAAATAAAACAAATGAGCACCAAAATCAGTTAAGAATGTTCAGCTATAGTGCCTTCAAAAGGTATCTCTCAGAAGGGGTTGGATAGAACTTATGAGGAACCAATTTTGTCAACGAATATCATTTGCCGGCCCTTTTGTACTGTGCCACACCTTCGGCAAACTACGAAATTAACTTGCAGAATTTACCGAATACGCCTCAGCGCCTTTCCCTTTTGTTTCCAGCTGTGATGGCAACATTCTTGTGGAAGTACTGGGAGGAGAAACCTATCTCTGTATCAAAAAGCAAAGTAAATTATCGTGAAAGATGTCGTGAATTATATAACTGAGTACTTGATAACATATATACTGGACGAGTTTTGAACAAGACGTTAAAATAGTACAATGATCTGTGACCTATTTAAAACTGGATGCAAATTAAATAGTTTAGTACTTTAACGCATACCTTAAAATGCTGACTGTCGCCATGAGATTCTTAGCCTGCACACAATTAATATACACGAATACAATAAAATTCTGCACTCTTTATACACTTCAACTTTCAGACATAATCAAATGCTTAAATTTTCCTTCAGCGATTATTAATTCTGTTATGAAAACTTAGATAAAACAGAAATTATCTGAATCACACTAGCAAAGTAACAACACCACTAAATCCAGATTTTAATGTTGTATTCTCATGTATTTGATGGCATGCGCAATACTGTACCATTGCATAAAGTGTCTCTGTATGCCCAGTTCAGTCATATAGAAAATAAATTCATATATATGAGCCATATTAAAAATCACAGGTAAATAAATTTATAATTTGTGAACATTTATTTAGCTAATGAGAGATACTTGGTAAACCCTCAAACTATGAAATAATTAAATAAAGCCGAATATATTAGCAAAGCTTGAGGACACCCTGCATTAACTGCCATCACTGTATTGATCTGGGAATTACCTGTTAACAAGGGCAGCAGATAATTCCTAGCTTGATCGGCTGTCGTCACCTATCTCTCTCTAGCCTTGTGCCCAGACTGACCCACTCGAAACTGACTGACACTCCTGCAAGCCCAGCATAAGCGGACTGGCATCAGCAGAAGAGGATTAAGAGAAGTGGCATGTTATCCCAGCGTGGTATGATCAATCTAATGGCAGTAAACAAGCAGCACAGCAAATATACTTCTACACTTCTTCCTGGAGATATGAAGGGAGGCTATAATTAAGGCAATAGTAGCTCCAGTTCCCAGCATTCCGGGACGATCTTCAAGCACAAACCTCTGCAGTGAGTATGAAACTCTTCTTTATGTGCTTGGTAACTGTCTTCAGGGAGAACTGCTGAGAATTAAGAGGCACAACACCATAAGATCCATCTTGGCAAACACACTACGTGAAACTGGACTAGAACTTTACGAGGAAGTTTACTGCCTAGCTGATAGTGGTAGTAATCGTCGCATAGACATCATTGCGATAAACAGAAGAAAATCAGAAGCAGAGATAATAGAACCCAACATCCACTTTGAACTGAATAAAGACCAATCTCAAATAGTTCATCTGGAAAAACAGAAAATATATGAGCTCACCATACCATATTTTAAAGAAAAATACAGTCTCAGAAAAATAACAACAGTAGGCCTATTTTTTTTGGATCTCGAGGAACAGTTACAAATATGCTTGTGAAATGGAGGACAAAATATAAAATTAACAGAAGTGTGGAACAAGCAATCACGGAAAACATCATAAAACATTCCGTGGCCATTTTGTGAAATCATTTATAGAATGTAAAATGTATTATGGTTTATAAATCGCTTTATTTTTGTAGTGTTTTTTCTCTTTCATTGTTATAAATTTTATTGTTGCACATCTTTAATAATCTCTTAAAATTTGTTCTCATAGCTTAACTTCATATAACTATTATAGCGTATGGTAAAAATATTTGTTTGTAATACTCACTTATAATATTTTTGATTAAAAACTTCCAAATGTTCTGTGTCACTTGGCAAACTCATTTATGAGTCACACTAATAAATATAATTATAAACTTGGAAGTTATAAGGTTAAAAGAAATATGAGGGTTTATCAAAGTCGTTTTCAGGGACTTCGGCTCCTGCATCTTAACAGAGACATTTATTACTGAATACTTAAGTTTTGCAGTGAAAAGGTTTTTAATCTTTATTCGTTAGTGAGGAAAGACATGAGAAGAAGACGTCAGGTAGAGTTGACATGTCTAATGAATGGAATGATAACCCCCTTAAAATACTGCTGAATGAGGAAGATGAAATTGTGGTTAAAAAGAGAATTTGTGCGCATATATTTCAGACGAACTGTAGCGTAATAGATGTAGTGAATAGGGTTAAAAGAACAATATAATTAAACCGACCAGTGAAAGAGTTATACCAGCGAGAGATCTGAGCTGTGCAATAGATTAAGTTAATATAAAGGCTGAAATAATTCTGGACTACCTTGAAAAAGAAAGACTCTATTGGATGAACTACTAGAAAACACTTACGCATGACTGTCATATTGGAGGCAGTGTGACACCTTATATTCTTAAGGTGATGCATCTGTAAAATTTTACTAACAAGTTTTAAAAATTAATATTTACATAATTAAACTTTAAGAAAAAAAATATAGTTTTTCCCACTTGATGCACTTAAACAAATTGTCTGTAGCTTTAACTGTGCAGGTGCATGCATATGTAAAAATATGTAAATTTTGTTCTAACATTTTCCATTCTCAAAATGATCCACAGAATGAGATTTTTATTAATTTGTTTCAGAAATTTTAAACTTTGAAAAAATCAAGAATCTTAGGTACAAAAATTAAAGCGTTTTCTACATAATTAAGGTTAATATAAGATAATATGACATCTATTTGTAAACTCATGCACTGAAAACTTATTTTTTTCTTTTTGACTGGTTTAAAAACGCATCGTGTGTTTCAGTTTTATAATAAGAATGAATTTAGACAGTAATATTATTTAAATAACTACACAAATTGCAGTTGTAAAACCATGGTAAAGTATTACTGCTATTGTGTCTAATAACTGGTAAAAGCTTAAAATCTTATATTGTATGTATTTTTCGAATTTCCTTTCACATATGCATCAGTTCTTAACCTACTTGACCATGGTGTTCTGACAATCGATGACACACCGTTAGTTAAGAAGCAATTCCAGTAATGGCAACACTGAAGATTGGAATGGCCGCTTTAGAACGAAGGATACGGAGAAGATAAGATCCAAGTCTGCTCCAAAATAAAGCTCATAAAGCAGTGGGAATTATACAAATAGTTGGAGAGGTAAGCTTAGTGATCATAACGGTAATAACGGAATTTATAAACGAAGAAATCATAGCCACAAGTTGTATCCGCATAGCATAGACGTGGTTCAATAGAGAATGTTTCAAGAAAAGGTAAAATGGATTAAGAAAGCTTTACACAGCACTAAGAAGTACAAAGGATATGAAGAATTTGATGTTCTATATGTAAATGAGGAGAGAATATTAAAAAGAAGCTCAAAAATAAAGAGGGGAGAGATTAGAGAAAGGTAACATTAAAAAGTCATAAGGATAGTGAGAAAGGTCCTACAAGCCACATATGGAGGTATGGGAGGAACTCATGAGAAGCATTCCGGTATTCAAAGACACCAGGCCAGTGTTAGATGTGAAGACGGAGGTAGAGCATATCACAATCACCACGTTGATTAAGTGAGAATGGTTATCACCGCAGTCAAGCCACATAAGTTACGCGGAGTGGAAGGACTCTGCAATGAACATTTAAAGACATCATTATCTTACCTCAAACGTATAATGAATAAGTGATAGAGACTGCAAATATCCCCAACATGTGGCGCAAGTCACTAACGGAGGCGTCAGCAGATCTATAGGATTATAGTGCTAAAATCTGCGGAGTTCAAATTTTTGAACAAGATCGTAACACAAAGGCTCAGGGCTTTGATGGAGTCTCTATTATCTGAGATCAATTGACGAATGCAGAATGTATCCGCACAATGTCAGTTGAAGGTTCACAGGAAGAAGTTTGTAATTTTCATTGACTATCGAAGCTTTTGGTAATCAATAGGTTAATAGAAGACCACTAATGAAAACATTAGAGAATCTTTTCGTGTAATTGGATAGACAAGGCTAATGTCTAATAATTATTCAGACAACCAAGTTGAGGTCCGTGATACAATTTCACAATTGAATTGTATTGGGCCAACATCAAAGCTTTACAAGGTGACCCTATGCATTTTAATATATGTACACATTAAGTATCCACTAAAGTAAAGGATGGAGTAAATAATATTAACATGTACATATCAGCAAGTCATATGATCCTTTCTGCTGATAATATAGGGAATCTATAGAAAGGAATGCATATTTAATGAATGGGCAGACAAAAATGAACTAAAGCTGAATAAATGTAACATCAAACTAATGGTTTTCAGAACGAGCACTGTGTAAAGAATAGTGTATCGTTTACACACGTCATATCTTGCCTATTTTTGCGGAGGTCCTACGTTAACACCAAAAAACATTTTTAAGCATTCCGTGTGAAACATTTCAATCAATAAAAAATGACTTGCCATCCTAATCAGAAAATAAAATTACATCGGACATTGCAATAAATATCTTTAGGTACCGCTATAGAATTATAGTAATATCTTCACTCACATGCAGAGTGTGGTTGTGGCCTGACCGGACCAATGGTTATTAAGTGTTCTTCAAAGCAACAACTTCATATCGGTAGGTTTACTGGCATGTAAAAGAACTTCTGCGTGGCGATATTCGGGCACAGCGGTGGGCCTGATGTGATCCTGGCACTTGAAAGTGTCGTTAAGTAACTATTTTTAAAACATAACAAATTAAGTTTTATCTTAAATTTTGAGGGAATGGCTTTTGAAGACAGGACCATTTTTTCACAACAATAAAATGTAAGGTACAGACAAAACGTTCTAAACAAAAAAACGTAGCTCTCGTTAAAACACATAGTTCATGTGACGATGATTGGGATTTAAGTGTCTCACTACTAGCCTATTAGCGTCCTTATAAAATAAACACGGCGGGTCAGAGTTAAAATCACGGTAAAAGTCAGCAGAGATAAAATAAGAACTAAAATTAGTCATGAAATGGAGATCAAAACCATCCATTATTAAAAGCATAGTGGGACCGATAAAACCATGAAGAAAAGTATATCGTAAAACTAAAACCATAGTGAACTAAAAGAAATCCTGAGTGTAAAAAAAGTTTTGGATACCAATTTAAAACATATATCGACTGCCCCATGAACGTCGGCAAGGAATTCTTTTAGGGAGGCTGGCAGCTGCAGAATTGTGCGATGAGTTACTAGAGCAACGAGTCTACATTACAGGCTTTATCGTCAGTGATGCTTCACAGAGCGGGAAGACAGGAATAGGGTCTCTTCCTAAAATCTTCGACTATTGCTCTAGTAACGGTATCACTGGACACTGTGGCTGTCGATTCCGCATTCAAATCCGGCAGTTCACTCCCCGGCAAGCCAACGTGTCCAGGAATCCACGCGGACTCCGGAAGCGTGTATAATGTGACGGTGGGGCACATATTACGCTCATCCATCCCATCCATCCATCCATCCCACCCGTCCATCCATCCCATCCCATCCCATCCCATCCCATCCCATCCCATCCCATCCCATCCCATCCATCCATCCATCCATCCATCCATCCATCTATACAAGATTATACGAAATTGTTCCTAATGAAGAGTACTTCGTTTTTTATATTCAGAAAATTCAGGACTTATTTTGTACTTGTCATGTAAATATTTTAATACATGACATTATAATCAACTTTTTTTGAGCAAATCGAAATTTTTTAGAAATATTTCGTGTAAAATACAGTTAGGGTTGGGAGGATTTTATAAATGTATTTACAATGTGCTGATTTTAAATATAAGTTTGGTTGGTATTTATCAGATTTTTCGTTTTCGAGTTATGCTATTCGCAGACATATGTATAGATAGACAAACACACAATGATATTTTTCAAAAACCAGTTTATTTGGATTCGGGGTGTCATAAAACAAGCATTTCTGGTTAAATGTGGACATAGAATTTTTTATTGAAAAGCAATACTTCCTCTTCCTACTGTACTTAGCAGAAAAAGTAATGAACATCTTAACAGCTTGACATAGCTCGTTAAATCTGTGTGTTCTACTTTTACTTTTGAGTATATAGTAAAAGAAGTCAAAGCAATCAAACGAAAACTGTGGATTTGTTTTTATTTTTACGGATACATTATCTTAAATTATCACATGTTGGAGCTTTAAAAGTCTCACAAAAGCAGCGAAAGTTTTCACATAAAGTTTTAGGGACATTGGGAGTGAATATTTGACTACAATTGGTCAAAAACCCGAAAATAACTTTTTTATGGCAAACGGTTGTTAGAAACTTTGGACATTCATAGAAAATAAAGCTCTAGCTGTCCTCCCTTGATTTGGGCTCTACAGCCCTTTAAAGGTTGTAAAATACACTTCTTTTCTAACATACTGTTTTATAAAACAGTTCTTTTCGCAAAACTACATTTGTATGCGTTTAAAATATTCCAGGCATCTCAGTCTTTGTTTAAGCTAAACTAAAGTTTATTACAATTTGCAGGAGTATCTATTGTAATAACTAAGCTAGGAGACTCAAGCATTTCCTCCTATACTGGCATTCGGGAGGTTTCCAGCGTCCGTCCTCTCTGACCCATGAATTTTTCGGGAGTTTTCCCAGGTCACTAGGTGGATGTTAGATAGAATTCTTCATCCCTCCAAACTTCCTGGCCCTTTATTTCAGTGTCGTTTAATCCTAATCGATCTCCTTCAGGGCTGTAACGTCGACAAGGACTGTGGCAGAGGCGCCATTTCGTGGAGATGACTGCGTTCTGGAAATACAGCTCACGACGGAAGGATGGCGTTAAGGGTTGACTGCGAACTCGGGTGGCCTATCCGGGATGCGATATTGCAGATTCTATCTCAGCTTTAGACTGAGCCTTTCCTATCGGTTACGAAAACATATGGCTACGTGACAGGTGAACGACAGGTTTTGTACTTTCGTCGAGTTAGGTTATGTTAGGTTAGGTTATGTTAGGTTAGGTTAGATGTGTGTAAATGAATTGAATCACATAAAGGGTAAAATCGGCTCTTCTTTCCATTGTGAAATGCACAGTCTTACGCTCGTTCTGTCTGCTTGCGCCTGGGCAGCCATATTGGTCAATCGATTAATGATAGAGTCAAATCTAAAACTGAACTAAAATCAGCAATGTTGCATCCGGGACTGAGCCACGAGTTCATGGCACTACCCGCGTCAAGATGAAGAACTGCTTGTGAACTCCATGATGGCTCTCTCCTTGTCCGGATGTCGGCCACCCTCTGAAATTACGCTCACCTCATCCTTCCTCCAGGGGTCTGACGTACAATAAGCCCACGGCTTCAGTAGCATACCCCTCCATAACGTACACAGACAGACACACACATACGTATTGTAATATTATACGTGATAAAATTATCCTAACACCAATAATAATTTTTCAAAACCTATTATTGTAAATATGATCAACTTACTAGATTAAAGTTTCAAACTTTTTAAATAGTAAAGTTTAAAATGTCAACATGTGTGTGCGTGTGTGTTTGTGTGTGTGTGTGTGTGTGTGGCTCAAAGCTTCAATAAAAAAAATGCCAACTAAGTATTTAAGTTTTGAGGCTTGTGGAAAATTACTATTATACAATATAAGCATAACACATGTATTAAATAGTATATATATAATTTGTTTATACGATTTGAATGAAATTTGGTACTCATATTAACATGACAGAAATGCAATCATAAAAAATCTGATGTGTAACATTCACACATGACTTTCTCTACATCTCTGCAACAAATTATTGTTAAAAAGCTTATGCTTCTATTTACTTCCTGCTACTCGAGAACAAATTAGCAAAAATAGTCTTATTACTTGTTTCCTTGTAAGTAGAAGCGAAATGATGGAATAGCATAGGTTAAAGTGATAGTCAAAAGCTGGTTGCTATGTGACTGAAGTTCCGTTGTTTATATGGACAGGAGTTGACAAATTCCTAGGTGAGAAAAGTAAGTTTTTCATAGCTGAAACTAAAAACAATGAATATCTCAGAAACGATCAACTCCAGGAAAAAAAAATGTATACAACATAAATTGTGTGCTTTAAAGTACTCTACATTTCTAGTGTAGTAAGTTTTTATCTAAGTTTTAGGGTTTAGTAGTTATGCAAAATTTTGTAAAATTCGTCCAGAATAAAGTAGTCTCCAGAGGCTACTCTCAGAAAATTCAACATATACATTTTGTTTGTCAGGTAAATATTTTTAATATGTGATATTTTAATCAAAATCGTTAGAGCCATTTTTGCGAAAATTAAAATTTTCGAAAAAAAGTTCCATGTAAAGGGTAGTTTGTTTTGGGTGGATTTTTATCAAAATCTTTGTGTCGCATCCCTGGAAGCTACTAAACTTAAATACCAAGTTTGCTATTTTTACCGACTTTTCGTTTTTGAGTTATCGTGTTCACAGACACACGGACACACACACACACACACACACACACACACGGACCTTTTTGTGAAAATGCTTCTTTTGGATATAGGGGACCCTAAAATATATTTTTCCGGTGAAATTTCGGTATCAAATTTTTGGGTGGAGTGCAATACCTTCTTTATACACTATGTACATAGTACGTGTAGAGAAACTAAAAATAAAATATAGACATTTGAAATTTATTCCCAATATTCTTTAAGATGAGATGCATATGTGAAATTTGAATAAAAACTCTGAAAATTATAATATAATTTCATTTCATGATAACATTTTGGGAATTCTAAACTTGAAAAAACTATATATTGTTTCATACCTAGCACACTTTAACTACCAATTAACAGAAGCTGTAAATAGGCAGGCGCATACTTAGCTATATTAATTGACACTCTCAACCTAAACCTTATTTTCTGTCAAACTTTTTTCAAACACTTTTCCATACGAAATCAAAATGTTTCACACGATATAATTTGTTTTCAAATATTTATACTGCCTTTCAAATGCATAGTAAAAATAATGGTTATATTACTGCTTGGAAATAATACGCCAACTTCAATAAATAAATATTACATTTTGAAAAATAAGAACTTTGGAGAGTACGAAATATAGTTTTTCTCCACAAATTAGGAATAATATAAAATAATATAATAAGACAAATTTATATGTAAATAGCTTTGCTTTAAAATGGAGTTTTGTATGTGAATACTTTTAAAAATGCATTATGTGGTTACTTTTTAATAAAACAATGCATTTTGAAAGCAAATAGTTATAATCTAAATAACTATGCAAGCTAGAATTCTGATACATATCAGAAATATTACTGTTATTGTATATAAATAACTGATATACATTTCAATAACATATCTTACATAATTCGGATATTTTAAACTTCACAAATCCAGAAGGTTTAAACTATTTCTGGGCATTAAAATAGCTTTTTAATTTTTAGGAAGTGTTTTACAGATTACAGCTATGGTTATCTTTAAAGTATTACAAACAATTTTTGGGGAATGTAACTAGTTGTGTGCAATCTTGTTTGGAATGTAAACGGGCCATAAACCTGCGTTTTTGCCCGTTTTGGTTGTAAAAAGCGTTCTTATTCTATCTCAAACTGAATTGCTGACTGACGTTTTGAGAAAATGTTGGACGTTCATGAAACTGAAATGCATTGCATGTTTAGTTTTAGCATTACGGTTATTTTAATTGTATCTCTAGCACTGGCTGGAAAACTCTTTAAAACCTTCATTTCCCGCCTTTCTGTTATAACTCATAAGTAATAATTAAGCTAATATAAGGCATGTAGATTAGTTCAGTGACCTGGAAAGTATACAAAAATGATAATTAATATGACAGCGCTGGAACTGCTGTAGAAATATGGAACATAAACCTTCATTTTTTGTTGCATATGCGTATGTATTGTACATTAGCTACGTAAATAAGATTAGGAGTTGGTAATATTTCTTAATTAGTCGGTTTATTTTTATTTTCAGTAGCTGGTGAAATAGTGACGTCATTTATGCTTCTGGTGTATCTAAAGGAAACGGAGAAATAATAAGTGATTCCCTTTTATACTCGACTCTCACTAGCATAAATAATTCGCTCTGTGTGCCTTGTAAAAATCTCTTTCAAGTCCAACGTTGCTTTTAGAATTAAAGCTCACTAGCTATCATCCAGAAGCGTGTGGTGTATAGCACGCCAGAGTGAGCTATACATATATTCCTTTCATCCTATGTTTACTACTTCGCATTTTCAGCTGTGCTCGGCTTCGGCAACGTAAATCGAAACAATTTTTTTTTCAGCTACCTTTAGCAGGTAAGAGAAAGAATTATTTCCACCCAAAAATATCGATATCATGATTCCACCTCATACTCACATGTGCCCCATGAGTCACAAAGGACCATTTTTACTTTCTCTACACGTACTATGTATAGAGAAAGTATTGCATTCCACCAAAAAATTCGATACCGAGATTTCACCGGAAATACACGTTTTAGGGTCACCATTTTAGAAAAAGGTCCGTGTATTTGTAAACACGTTAACTCAAAAACGATAAGTCGGTAAAATACCAAACCTAATCTTCCAAGGATCCGACACAAAAATTTTGAAAAAAAATCCCTCCACCCCGAATTACCTTTTACTTGGAATAATTTCGAAAATTTTGTTTTGCTCAAAAATAACTCTATTTCAACTAAAATACCGTATATTAAAGATAACTAAATCACAAATAAACCCAATATTTTTAATTTTTTAATAGACTCAGAAGACAACTTGATTCTGGATGATTTTGCTGATTTTTTGTAACAGATAAACCGTAAGAGATTGACAAAAAGTTACCTAAGCGAAAAATATATATATTTCGTCAAAACCATAATCTATGGCAATACTATTTTTTCGTGGAGGTGACCATTTCCAAGATATTTCTTATTAATGGTTTCAGTTTTAAAATACTTAAAATTGTTGTCAACGCTTGGCAATGCAAAGAAATGGATTTCATTCACATGGCAGCCAGCCTTTAAAAGATTTGTCTGTTCTGAAGTGATCCATTCACATGACTTTCTCTACATCTCTGCAATAAATTATTGTTAAAATGCTTATGTTTCTATTTACTTCATGCTAATCGAGAAATCATTAGCAGAAATAGTCTCCTTATAAGTAGAAGCGAAATTTGGGAGTACAATAGATTAAAGTGATACTCCAAAGATAGATGCTATGTGACTGAAGTTCCTTTGTTTGTATGGACAGCAGTTAACAACTTCCTCTATGAGAAAAGTATAAGTTTTTTTAAGCTGAAACCATAAACAAGGAATATCTCAAAAACGATCAACTCCACGAAAAAAATGTATGTAACATAAATTGTGTGTTTTTTGCTCTACATTTTTGTGTGGTAAGTTTTTGTTTAGCAGTTATGCAAAATTCCTAAAATTCATGAAGAATAAAGTAGTCTTTGGAGGCTATTCCCAGAAAATTAAAAATGTATATTTTATTTGTAATGTAAATAGCTTTAATATACGGTATTTTAATCAAAATCGTTTGGGCCATTTTTGAGAAAATCAAAGTTTTCGAAAATTTTCCATGTAAGGGTAGTTTGGGGTGTGGAGATTTTTCTCAAAATCTTCGTGTTGCATTCTTGAAAGATAGTAAACCTATATACCAAGTTTACGATTTTACCGACTTTTCGCTTTTGAGTTATCGTGTTCACAGATACGCACAAACCTTTTTCTAAAATATTTTTTAGTCTTAAAGCCTCTATTTACGGTTAAATCTCGGTATCGAATTTTTGAATGGAATGTAATACCTTATCTGTATACTTTTAGAGTGAGTAAAAATCTGATGTGTACCATTCACATGACTTTCTCTACAAATGCAACAAATTATCGTTAAAAATCTTATACTTCTATTTACTTTATGCTGATCAGAAAAAATTAGCAGAAATAGTCTTATTATTCCTTCCTTGTAAGTAGAAGAGAAATAAGGGACAACCATTGGTTAAAGTGATAGTCAAAAGCTGGATTCTGTGTCAATGAAGCTTGTTGTTTATATGGATAGGAGTTGGCAAGTTCCTGTATGAGAAAAGTATACGTTTTTCATAACAGAAACCAAAAATAAGGAATGTCTCAAAAACGACGAAATCCACGCAAAAAATGTATATAACATAAATTTTGTGTTTTAATCTGCTCTACATTTTTTGTGTAGTAAGTTTCTGTCCATCTCTTACGGTTCAGCAGTTATGCAAAACTCCTAAAATTCATGATGAATAAAGTAGTCTTTAGAAGCTATTCCCAGAAAATTCAAGATATATATTTTTATTTGTTGTATAAATAGCTTTAATATACGGTATTTTAATCAAAATCGTTTGAGCCATTTTTGAGGATATCAAAGTTTTCGAAAATATTCCCATGAAAAGGTTAGTTTGGGGTGTGTGGATTATTCTCAAAATCTTCATGTGGCATCTTTGGAAGATAGTAAACCTATTATAGCAAGTTTGCGATTTTACTGATTTTTCGGTTTTGAGTTATCGTGTTCACAGATACACACAAACCTTTTTCTAAAACTTTTTTAGTCTTAAAGCCTCTGTTTACGGTTAAATCTCGGTATCAAATTTTTGGTTGGAATGTAATACCTTCTCTATACACTTTTAGAGCAAGTAAAAGTAATAATAAAACAGGTATTCCATTTATTTTCTTTGGCATAACTCCAATATGCAACTGATGATGTTTCTATTTTGTGACAGAATAACATTGCAGAAAAGCAAGCTGATACTAATCGGATTCACTTGCCGTGTCATCGGCACATTGCTCTCTAATGACAACGCAATTAGTTAATCAAGGTTTGCACAACCTGCAGCACACAGGAGATGTAAATAATTGACAGTACAGGGAAAGTGTGCATACAGTGTAATAACATTAATGCATTATTTGCCTACCTGTATAAGTTGCAATGTGTTACCTTGACCGCATCGCACTGCCATCCAATACAGGGATTTATTATCATTTTCTTGTTTAATCAAACGCAGAGACCACCAATCGAGCTAGAGTAGCTTGGAGGAGTTATTCACTCTAACTTTCGATGTCGAGATTCTACCTAAACTCCACGCTTTTAAGTTCTCTGGATAAAAAAGTCTGATGTGTCCTATTTACATGACACATCTCTACATCTCTGTAACAAGTAATTGCCACTATACAGTAATCTAGTATTTATTATTATCGATTTCGGTTTTCTCTGAGCCATTGAATCCTCAGCGAGGAATATTTAGGCAGCACATCGTGACCTAGCTTTTTTTGACTATCGATTCGGTTCCATCTATTCCTCTTGTATTTCTGTATAGCGAAGAATATTTAGGCCATTATATAGGACCTAATTTTTCTGATTATGATTTCGGTTTTCTCTATGCCATTAAATCCCCAGCGAGGAATATTTAGACTAGCATATAGTGACCCAGTTTTTGTGATTATAGTTTCTGATTTCTCTATCCCTCCTGTACCATAGCGAGCAATATTTAGGTCATCATATAGTGACCTGGTTTTACTGACTATTGACTCCGTTTTCTCTATCTCTGTTGTACCCATAAAGAAGAATATTCAGGCCAGCATATAATGACCTAGTTTTACTGACTGTCAATTCGGTTTTCTCTATCTCTTTTGCACCCATAACGAAGAATATTCAGGCCAGCATATAATGACCTGGTTTTACTGACTATCGTTTCGGTTTTCTCTATCTCTTTTGCACCCATAACGAAGAATATTCAGGCCAGCATATAATGACCTAGTTTTACTGACTATCGACTCCGTTTTCTCTATCTCTGTTGTACCCATAACGAAGAATATTCAGGCCAGCATATAGTGACCTAGTTTTTGTGACTATCGATTCAGTTTCCTCTATCCCTCTTGTGCCCATAGCGAGGAATATTTAGGACAGCATACAGTGATCTGGCTTTTCTGACTATCGATTCGGTTTTCTCTATTATCTTGTCTATAACGAAGAATATTCAGGTCAGCATAAACCCATTGACCTAGTTTTTGTGATTATTGATTCAGTTTCCTCTATCTTTTTTGCACCCATAGCGCAGAATATCCAGGCCAGCATATAGTGACCTTTTTTTTTTTTTTTTATTTTTTATCGATTCGCTTTCCTCTATTTCTCTTGTGACCACAGCATAGAGTGACCTATTCGGTTTACTCTATCTCTCTTGTGACCATAGCGAAGAATATTCAGGTCATCATATAGTGACCTACTTGTTGGACTATCATACAGCTGTAGTGATCTAGTTTTTTTGGCTATCGATTCGGTTTCCTCTGTCTCTCTTGTGACCACAGCGAAGAATATTTAGGCCAGTATATAGTGACCTAGATATTTTGACTATCGATTCGGTTTCTTCTATCTCTCTTGTGACCATAGCGAAGAATATTTAGGCCAGCATATAGTGACCTAGATATTTTGACTATCGATTCGGTTTCTTCTATCTCTCTTGTGACCATAGCGAAGAATATTTAGGCCAGCATATAGTGACCTAGATATTTTGACTATCGATTCGGTTTCTTCTATCTCTCTTGTGACCATAGCGAAGAATATTTAGGCCAGCATATAGTGACCTACTTTTTGTGCCTATCATACAGTTTCCTCTATCTCTTTTGCGCCATAGCTAAGAAAATTTAGGCCAGCATATAGTGGCCCAGATTTTTTGACTATCAATTCGGTTTCTTCAATCAATCTTTTACCTAAAGCGAAGAATGTTTTGGCTAGCATACATTGACCTACTTTTTGTGACTATCATACAGTTTCCTCTGTCTCTTTTGCACCCACCGCGAAGAAAATTTAGGCCAGCATATAGTGACCTAGATTTTTTTTACTATCAATTCGGTTTCTTCTATCACTCTTTTACCTAAAGCGAAGAATACTTAGCTAGCATTTAGTGACCTAGTTTTTGCGACTATTGATGCGGTTTCCTCTATCTGTTTTGCACCCATAGCGAAGAATATTTAGACCAAAATAGAGTGACCCAGGGTTTTTGAGTATCGATTTAGTTTTCTCTAGCTCTCGTGTGCCCATATTGAGGAATATTTAGGCCAGCATATAGAGAACTGATTTTTTGACCATCAGCTCGGTTTCCCCTATCCCCTTAAATCCATAACGAAATGCATTATAAACTATTTTCTCAAGAATGCATCCGTATTTTAAGTATTTATATAAACATATATCATTTTTATAACTACATAGATATAAGGTAATATATAGTGTGCAGAGTAAGTCGTGGGATGTAGCACATCAAAGTTTTGTCCTAAGGAGATACCGAAATCATAAAAAGAATGTTCTAACGTATTTAACTTTTTGTACACTGGAAACAAAATAAGTATTCAATTCACCAAGTTTACTTAAAGTATGTCTTTTAATTTTGAATATACTAATCTATTTGATTAAATAGCTTCTCCTACAGATATTGAAGTGCATGTACATAATAATTACATTTTAAAAGCTTTGTAATATTTTGCTGTTGAGCTTTTCGTATAGTGGATTGCTTTGGAAATAATATTTAACAACACAAAGTGGATAAAGCTGCAAAAAAGCAGCACATTATACTAATGACTCTTTAAAACCTAATCTATGACTTGTATTAAAATTGGTACTAGACATTAATTTACTAAAGGCATTATGCAGTAATTGAGGGACATATTTCATATCTATAACTGCATTCTTATTTTGAGAAAATAGTTTTTGAAAATGGGAAAGTAATAATAAAAAAAAAACAAAAAAAAACATCGGACCTGAGAAAACAGCCTTTAAAATTTGACATACAGAGTCAATTAACCAGTACAACACTTCTTTAAAAATATTTATAAAATATTGTCGCATTCACCTAGAATATCCAATATTATTAATGCTTATTATAATGTATGGTTCATTTTTTGCACCTAAAATCCAAAAATGTATTTTTGGTTCAAAATTGCTAAAAATCACTTATTTGTCCCACTAAGACTATAAACGACGAGAAATGTCAAGAGCACATCAAGGGAGCCAATACCCGTGGACGTGCTCGCCAAAGTACCTAGTTTTGGTGCTTCGTGGCGGAGGGGATCGTGGGTTCGAGTCCCGCCTTGGGCATGGGTGTTACTGTGTTGTAAATGTGTATACGTATGCGTATTTATCAACAAACAGAAAATAAAGGAAGTTTAGGGAAGAAGGAAAAAAAAAGGAATAAGAGATTAAAAAAAGAACGTTAGAAAAAAACAGAGACCATGCTTTATACTTTTTTTGTACTACGATATGTCAAAAAGATGTCTGTGAAATGGAAAAGGATGCTATAATCGAATATTTCTGACAGACTTATTTCGTATAGCAGTTGTCAGTGGTATATATAGTTATTTTAAAAGAAAGCCTTGGAATGTTTGCTAATGAACACTTGGAAACCTCTTAATACTTAGAATGTGGCAGCAGCGGAAGCAATAACAACTGAGGAATGTGTGAATTTCGCTTAGATGCCAGTGCGCTCTCGTAAAAGCTAATGAACACTTGTGAAATTTTCAGATACAAAAGCAAAGCTACAAAGTTCCAAGGGAAATAATTAGTACTGAATGCGAATAGTGTTTGAATAGTTGTGTTGTTTATTTAATGATAATTGTATTAGCCATAAGGATCATAAACATGTGAGTAGTGGTGAGAGAGAGTATAGGATGACCAAGAAACCTGCCCAATTACATGGCTTAAACTCTCGCCTATAGAAATGTGAAGTAGTAGTGAAATTATGTTTGCTCCCAAAAATATACTTTCCTATTCATAGAATATTTTTCGGCTCTTTCTGATGTCTTCATCAGATTCATTTGGAAGAGATAAAACGTTGCTAATGTAAAAAGAAACGCTGAATAATGAATACCTTAAATTCTTCAAGTAAAATGAGTGTTAGTAAGGGAATAAATGAAACAGCTAAGCTCTATGTGTTCAGCAACAGTAGTGTTTGTATAAAACTGATGGTGTTACTCCTCGTTGAAGTGTTTTTACTTTCTTCACACATAGTGGTGTTTCGGCGGGAATGAAGGACTCGGTAAACACAAGCTAGACGACGGTAACCGGAAGCTTTGGAATGCGAGACAAGAATCTTACAGATTCTTCGGCTTCCATAACCTTTCATAAAGTTCTGGGACGTCATTTTCTAGCTACAAAAGGAAGGAAGAATTGCAAGTCAATGTATATCGTGGACAATAGTTAGTCGTGAGTGACTGGAGTGTTAGCGCGTAGAGGTGTGCAAGCCGACAACTGCCTATGCGTCGAAGACTCGAGTGAATTATTTGCATCAGTAAATTAGATTGTATTTGTAACCATTTTTTGAGCCAATAAGGATATTTGTTCCATTAATTTAGTTTTGTAGTAACTATCTTGTGGAATGTTTGTGTTTAACGTTTCGTTATACTCGTATATTAGCAATAACGCAATATTCGTAGGTGTTAAACTGGAATATGTCCCTACATTACGAGGGTTATGTTAGTTTTTTTCTTTGCTTTGATAATGATTAACGCCCACTTTTTTCTACTTGTGGCACCGCAGGCGATGACACTGTTGATATGTGGAGTGAACATGGAACACCGGTGGAATGTGATCCGGAGAAAACCCGCCCCTTCGCCGCTTTGAGTGCCACAAATATCACATGCGGTCGTTTGGCCTTAGTAGGTGAGAGGCGAGTGGTCTAACCCCTCGGCCACAGTGCGGTGAATATACATTTTAAAGAGTTCAGTTTTATAATGTTAAAACAAGAAACTAGCACTTGTAACGAAAACAACGGTAAGGTCATTCTCAACTGATTCGCACCATGTAAGGCTCATCGTGTTTCGAATTGTAAGACGACAGCGACACTGGTGATGAATATAAAGGTGTTATAGAATATTATTTCTGTAGTGACGTCACGATACAATTCTTGCTGTTTTCTTGTATTAAATAGCTACCTAAATATTAAAGTATTACTTAATTTCAACAAAATAGTTTTCTTAGTTGTTTCTTTAACTGCTACTGCTATATTGGAGATTTTTAACTTCTGAACCAGTTTTATATTAACAGAAGGTTATTGACATTACATAATCATTTTAAATCATTAAATACACGGACATTCATTCACCCATGCACATTTCCAGACTCTATGGGTGATAGAGAATAATTCTGGTTAAAGTAAAATCCCCCCCCCAGCGGAGAATCGAACTCGGGACCTCCGAGTGAGAAGTCAGCTAGTGCACCAGTCCCCCAAGGAGGCACTCAAAGAAAGTTTCTTTATTAACTGTTACAATATTCTCCCTTGTTGATCTCATAAACCTGCAAAATTAAATATAAAAATGACCATTAATGCACGTAACATGTCGCTTAGATTTCCTCTCTTGCACTCGCGTACTGTCGATAGAACGTGGACCACTGGCGTTATCTGGTTGGCCGAGCCCATGAACTAAGTCGCATTAAAAGGACAATAGTGTATAATTAATAAGGACAAATAATATTTTCAGGAACGAAATTACAAACGGTTACATTTTAATTACAGGCCATAGAGATATAGCCACGTGACTCTTTATAGATCTTATTCACATATCATGTTTGCAAATGTTTTATTAGAAGCAAAGCGTATTCGTTCAGTCTCGGATGAACAGGATTTTTTTTATGGGAATTGCCTTTGATACATTTAATCCGGTTTAACAATTACGTCAAAGCAAGAGTAAAGCACGAATGAAAAAAATGACATTTTGATATATTTGCTTCGCGCTCAGTAACTCGCTTCTTTGTGAAAACACACCATATGAAATATTTAATTTGTAGGTACATATATTACTGCACCATACAATCATGGAAAACTGTTCTTATGACAAATCTGGTGTGTTCCATTCACATAACTTTCTTTAGCTGTTCCAAATACAAACTATTTTTACAAAATATTATTTTTTTATCCACGCCATATTAATCGAACACCTTATAATTGTTTATTTGTTAGAAGTGAGATAAAGGGTATAGTCCATATTGTTTATTACCGAAATCCTTACGGTAGTAAAGTTTGAGGAAAAAATCTGATTTTTCCCATTCACGAAAATTTCTCTAGTCCTTCCGTGTATAAAATATTGTTACATGAATATATTATTTTATTTATATCATGTTGTGAAACAACTGAAGTTCGATTTGCTTTACATGGTCCCCTTTCAGAAAAGTTGTATAGTTTAAAAATTAAACCAACTACGGAGAATGTCTCGAAAACGTTCAACTCTATAAGAAAAATGTACATAACATAAGCTATGTGTTTCAACGAGATATTCGTTTTTGTGCAGCAATTTTTTGCCTATCTCTTACGATTTAAATGTTATGCAAAATTCCCCAAACTCATCCAAAATAAAGAGGTCATCAGAGGCTGCTCCTAGAAAATTCAAAATATACATTTTATTTATGATGTAAATATCTTTAACATATGTTACTTAAATGAAAATCGTAATAGCAACATTTTCAAAAATGTTTGCATGTAAAGGATAGTTTGCGGGGGGGGGAGGGTACTTGAAAAGCTTCGAGTCGCATTCTTGGAAGACATTAAACATAAATACCAGGTTTGGTATTTAACGGTATTTTCGTTTTTGAACTATGCTGTCCACAAACACGCACACACGGATCTTTTCTACTTTCTCTAGACGTACTATATACATAGTGTATAGAGAAGGTATTGCACTCCAGCCAACAATTTGATACCGAGATTTCACCGGAAATATATGTATAAAAAAAAAAAGCACTTTTACAAAAAGGTCCATGTGTGTGAGTGTCTGTGTGTCAGTGTGTCCGTGTGGCTGTGAACACGATAACTCAGAAACGAAAAGTCGGTAAAATACCAAACTTGATATTTAAGTTTAGTATCTTCCAGGGCTGCGACACGAAGATTTTTAGAAAAATCCCCCCACCCCAAACTACCATTTACATGGAACTTTTTTCGAAAGGTTTGACTTTCTCTAAAATGGCTCTAACGATTTGGATTAAAATATCAAAAATTAAAAATATTTACCTGAAAAATAATATGTATATCTTACATTTTCTGGAATAACCTCTGAAGACTACTTTATTCTGGCTGAATTGTACGAAATTTTACATAGCTTCTTAACGTAAGAGACGGAAAAAACTTAGCATATAAAAATGTAGAGCACTTTAAAACACACAATTTATGTAATATAGATTTTTTTATGCAGTTGATTGTTTTTGAGATATTCCTTGTTCTTTGGTTCAGCTTTAAAAAAAAAATTATACTTTTCTCATACAGGAATTTGTCAACCTCTGTCCATACAAATAAACGAACTTCAGTTACATAATAACCAGTCTTTGACTATCACTTTAACCAATGGTATTTCCTTATTTCGCTTCTAGTTAAAAGAAAGCAAGTAATATGACTATTTCTACTAATTATTTTTCGATTAGCATGAATTTTTAATTTTTTTTTTTTGCAGGGATGCAGAGAAATTCATGTGAATGGATCACATCAGATTTTTTAAAAATGTTTCTTTCGGACTCAGGGTTCCTCAGATCATATAGTTCTGGTGAAATCTCGATATTAATTTTTGGATGGAATACAATATCTTCTTCAGCCACTAAGTACATGTACATACGGGCTAGGGAAAGTAAAAAGAGATTGCAGTAAGTCTATCCGAAAGGGGAAAAAAGACCTTGACGTTGTCCATGTGTTATGCTCAGCTTAAAGTGTAGCACTGTGTACAGCTATAACATGCTATTATTTATTTATAACAGATCAGGCAGAACATCCATTTGCACGGAGATTTGGTTGCTTGGATACTTATCTCTTATTGTAAACATGGCTATGCATATTATGATAAACTAAAGATGTAGCTATGAGTTAATTTATACATAATTAAAATATGATGTATTCCATTCAAATTACTTTCTCTAGCTTTGCTGCAAACAAACTTGTCTTATAAAAGACTATTCTTTTTTCTGCATCATGTTAATCGAGATGAACTTTAGCAGAATTGACGTTATTACTTGCTTATTTTTAAGTGGAAAGGAAAGAAGTGAATACAGTAAGTTAAAGTGATAGTCAACTCTTTTGAAAGCCGGTCGCTAGGTGAAACAATTGAAATTTAGTTCTCTTTGCTGGTTAAGAGTAAACAAGAATGAGACGAAAAGAAAGATGAATCAAATTTGAGAAACGTTTAAGTGCCTTAAAGCAGAAACAAATAACTCGGAACATCTCGAATATGATTGCCTCTATAAAAACAAAGTGTTTATGGCATAAATTGTATGTTTTATTGAGATGTACATTTTTTGTGTAGAAGTTTTTGCCTATCTCTTACGGTTTACCAGTTACACAAAAGTTATACAAAAGTCATCAAAGGCATTCCCAGAAAATTTAAAAAATACATTTCGTCTGCCATAAAATTATCTAAAATATACGATATTTTAATAAAAATTACTAGTGCTAATTTTGATTACATCAAAAATTTGAAAAATATTCCCTGTAAGGGGTAGTAAGTGTTGAAGGAGTTTCTTAAAAATCTTTGTTTCGCATCCTTGGAAGACACTGTACATAAATACCAAGTTTAGTATTTAATGGACTATTTGTTTTTGAGATATACTGCCCACAAACACATACACACACGGACATATTTCTAAAAATGTTTTTTTTTTTATTCAGGGGATCCCAAAACATTTATTTCCGTTGAAATCTTGGTATCCATTTTTGGGAGTAATTCAATACCATCTCCATCCACTATGTACATTTCACAAACGGGCTAGAGAAAATAAAAAGTCAATAGGAATTACGAATGCTGTTCAACAAACGGGAAACAAATAATCACTTTTCTACGCTCGTGAACCAAGGTCTTGTAAATATTCCATGCAAATTTTCTCTTTCCGTATCGAGGAAAACCTTAGTAACGACTGGTATCAAGCTTGAGTTAAGTTCGTACGCCATGCTGCTGAAAGCTTTGGAAGATAAGCTTCAAGGAATGGAGGATGCAGCAGCATTTTAACTGGCACGCCAGCCAATAAGAAAACAAAGAGAAAACGTATTCGCTTATCTACGAGTTCAAACAAAAAGAATGGAGCGCTCATCAGATCAATTCTTTCTCCAGCCGTAAAAAGTGCCGCTGTCCAATTTCCGGTTCTGTAACGTTCTCTTGCTGTTGTCCGGAATTGTTTGGAACGATTTTCTGGATTAGAATAGTATCCTAAAGCTGGAGTAATGAGCTAACTGCAAAGCATTGCCAAACAAGATAACAAAAGAACGTTTGATGATTTTGTATAGAGTAAGCTTAGGCTTTGTGAATATTTCGTGATGGTTTTTACGTCTTCTACACGTACTATATATGCAGTATATAGAGAAGGTTGCATTCCACCCAAAAATTTGATACCGAGATTTCAACGGAAATACACGTTTTAGGGTCCCTGTATCCAAAAAAGCCTTTTCAGAAAATTGTCCGTGTGTGTGTGTGTGTGTCACTGTGTCCGTGTGTCTGTGAACACGTTACCTCAAACGAAAAGTCATTAAGTATCAAACTTGGTATTTAAATTTAGTATCTTCCATGGATGCGACACTAAGATTTTGAGAAAAAAACTTTCGTTTAGCGCCAAGCAGATGGCATTAGAGGGCGTTCATCACTATTACTAGTCAGATAGCGTCATCTGTAGTCAGATAGCAAAGTGCAACTAGCGTTCGAAGGTCTCATTTCCCCACAGCATTTTTTCCATTTAGCTCCATGGCAGGCTAATCAGTACTAGCGGAGGGATTTGGGGCCTAATTTAGATAAATATCAACAGAAACAGTCAAAGCATTTAAGAACTGGACGCTATTGATATGACATTTGAAAATCCGTCCCCTTTGCATGATCAGGAGAAAAACATAAAACAAAAAAGAAAATGAATGTTGACTCCACATCATGGTAAACTCCACAAAAAATAATGTATCTCACATAAATAGTGTAATTTAATGAGCTTTACATTTTCTATGAACTAAGATTTTGTCTCATTTACCGGTTAAGCAGGTCGTATAGAACTAGAGTACTTTACACGCTTTTACCAGAAAAGTTAAGATTACATTTCATTTTAAAGGAAATATTTTAAACTTGTGATATTTTAATCAAAATCATGTCACTTTTCAAAAAAATTAAAATTTTAGAAACAAATTCATGCTAAGGGTAATTTGCGGTGGAGTATTTTTTAAAAACATTTTTGTTGCATTTTTAGAATATGCTGAGCTTAAATATCAATCTTGGTATTTAATGAATTTTTCGTCTTTGTGTTATGTTGTTCGTACATGCAGAATTTCTTTTTTCCTTCTTTTTTAATATTTTATATGGGTTCAGAAGACATCAAAACATATTTCCGGTGAAACTTAACATCAAGTTTTGGAAAAATTACAATACCTCGCCTTCTTATATTAGTATACAAAGTAAAAATTACTGTGTAACATTTAAATAAGGAACCATAGTTCTACTCATTGTATTTTGTTTACAATAAGGCAAACATTTTCTGGCCTCCAGGGTATCATACTTGACGCCGCCTGAGAGTTTTCACTGGGGTTATCTGAAGGAAGGAAACGGCGTCTGGGCGAGTTTTCTCCGGGTTCTTCGATTTCCCCTGCCATTCATTCAACAAATGTATTCATCATCTTTCCTGTCAGTTCATATAATTTACAATCTCACTTTCATACCAGATACCGGACGGATCATCCATACTGGCTTCTCTCTTCTCCTCAACAGGTGTTTAATCCCAGGCGCTGGCTTGTATGTCCTCCGGGTGTAAGTCGTACATATGAGAAGGGTAGATAGAGAAAAGGGACATATCTGATATAGAGATTCTTTGTGCCCTGATAATCTGAACCAGCTTCTGAATATCAATCTTCAGGGGATGATAACGAGATGTCATGCCCATAATCCTGAGGGTTCTTCCGTAGAATAAGAGAGTTTGGACATGATTACCACGGAATTGTGGACACTTTATTTATTTTTTGATTATTTGTTATATCAGATACAATTCATGGATTGATTTTCCTGTTGTATAATTACTTATTATTGCCTTCTATCGTGTACCGAAAATTTTTCTGAATTTAAAGTTACATTGATGTTTCTTACAAAAATGACAAAATTCCTCTTAAGTTGTTATAACACTAACACCGTTAGGAATAAAAAGAAATAAAAATAATGCGTTAAATATGCTATTATTTGCAGATGACATAATGTAAATACGCAAATAAGTATAAACAAAAGTTGATCCAGGTAGGAAACCAAATAAGTGTTAAATAATAAAGTGTTATAACAGGTGGAAAAATGTAATTACTTGCGCTATAATGTAACTTTTCAAACAAACAGTGAATAAATAATTAATAAAGTGAGTAAGTTTCATGGCTGTTCCGGTTTTACTATATGGTTCCGAGACATGGACACTTAAAAAGAAAGATTGAGGCAAATATAAGCGGCAGAACTGAAATATCTTTGAGCAGTAAAAGGATGCACCAGACAAGGTCATGTTAGAAACGATAACATAAGAAGAGAATTAGACGTATTTTCGTTAAAAGAAAAAGATACAAATAAAGAGAAAAATGGGTCATTTACAAATAATTCACTCGCATTCCGTTGCAGTTATACAAATATAAACCCCTAGGCTACAGAACAATAGGAAGACCAGTTAAAACATGGGAAGAAATATGAGGCCGGAACAGTTGAATTCTCCTAATCCATGAAGAGCTGTTGATGACTTATGCCGGATTTAATATAATTATTAGATATTTTATATTAATTTCTTATTAGATTAATATCTTATTTCGTGAAATTCTGTAGCCGTAGATCAAAATTTTTCTTTTAAAGATTTAGTTAAATGAATCAAGTTATTAAGAACTAACTATTTCAGTAAGTTAGCAGCTTTTATTCTATCAACATTTTGTTCACTGGACTATTATAATTCAATTAAAAAGCTATTAATTCATATTAAATGATATAAGGGAATTTGTTTTATTTTTCTACATTTATAGGAAAACAATTGCTTCAGAAAATCCGGCAGATTTGAATTCTTGTAGCAGTTGCTCTACCATCTGCCGGGCGGATTCATTAACGTTTTAAGGCAACGGTTCGCCAATCAGCGCTTAGACTGATAACCGACAAAAATAAAACGAATTATGAGTACTACTTTTTGTGTAGGCTGCGGGGTAAAATCGAATGTCATAATGTTGTATCGTCTCAGTTTTCAAGGGAGGCAGCAATTTGCGTAGCTTTCAATTAATAATAATGGTAACAAAACTTAAATTTATTTTCGAAATACTTTATTAATGCCACGTTTGCCAACTTGCTTCTGTTTCTTTGGCAAGAGTCCACTTCACTTAACGATTTTGACATTCGAGATCTCTGCTCTGTTGCTGCTCTCGGAAGGCAATCGAATGAAGATCTGCAACTACAGAATGGACCTAAGAACCATAGCTACGCTCAGCACTTTAGTTTATATGTATATGCTTTCAAATAATTTCATATGAGATGTCCAATTGAAACCACCATCTGGAGGGGACTAGGAAATGTTTTAGGCAGCTCGTTTATAACAGGGATTTCTGTAAATCCTTACCCTGCTTTCCAAGCAGTTACCAAATATTATTATTGTGTATCAGGTTAGACTTTTCAGAGAAGGGCTCGGTACTGATCCAGTGAATAATTGTAGCTACGCAGAGAGGAGACACCGGACAGCCGGAACCAGGAGAGTACGTACAGTTACCACATTATGGCGCCTCACAGAGATACAGGTTAACCTCGAACTCCTCCCAGTACAGGTCCAACCTCCTCCCCCCCCCAAATGAGGACGATCCCCAGCAATTAGCCAAAGACAGAGGTATGAAGAAAGTTCTACAGGGAGCATTCTTTTTCCCCCTGCCACGCTGTACCGAAGCACCGCCGCCGCAGACACTTCCAGCCACGAAGTAGGCCAAAGGGGATGAAGGATGAATGAGATTATTAATGGAGCGATATGGGTGGTAGAAATGTTTGGGAATGAGAGAAAACATTCCTGCATTTTCTTGTCTACCCGAGGAAATCTCCAAAGAAACCCATGCATTTCACCAGGAATCAAATCCGAAATTTGCACGAGTTACCTCGGAACCCTTCACTCGGTACTGTTGTGTAGTAGCCATATAAAATAATTTTTGTTTCTGTCTGGTTTTGTGAAGGTTACATAAAAGTGTATAGATACCAGCTGGTCCAACTGCCCCGTGTTTAACGTTTACAGATATCTCTTTGTGCGTTAAAAGAGTTGGAGCACTCAATGGGACTATTTCAAGTTGAAACCCGCCAGTGAAGAACTGGCGAGAGTGACCTTAGCTTTCCCCGTCTTGCTTATCGGCGGAGATGGTGTGCGAGTGTTGCTCATTGCGAGAGGTAAAATGAGTTGTTTTTTTTATTTTTAAAAATACAGTTCCGGAGTCTAGTCGGGACTCCGGCGCTCTATACCCTACTTTATTTGCCTAATTGTTTTACTTTGTTTACCATATGATTACTGAATTTCTGTTTTTTTTCTTCTTTTTACACACACACACACACACACACACACACATACATACACAAACATATAACACCCCTGCCCAAGGCGGACTCGAACCCACGATCCCCTGCACTACGAAACACCAAAGCTGCTGGGCCGGCAGTTATCAACTACCGTATTTTAATATGAAATGGTTCTACTAGTTCTGCAACTTTTTTAACGCACACTTTACCTGTAATATCTGCACATGTCAAGTACGGGGCAGTTGGGCAACTGGTATAAATGAATAAATAAAGAATACCCTGGTCTCAATCAAGAAAAACATGTTTTATTGTCTATAACGGTAATTGAAAACATATATCAAGTTAAATATCACAAGATAAATGCATTTCTTCAACAAATGTGCGTACAGTCGAGTGCATGGTGACGTGCCGCTACAATGCGTAGTGGTTTATGATGGTTTATGATGCTTCTGTCATGTACAGTCACCTGGTTCTAACATTCCAAAAAGAATAATACTCTTCCCCACTTTTTCTTCGTCCTGAAACTGAAAGCGGTTTGTGTTAATAAGTGTTTTATAGGTAGTCTTTTCCTATAAAAACAACACGAGACGGATTTATCCAGGAGCTGGTGTGAACATTCGCTACGAATCATACCTTCCAACCACTTGGGTGAAATGTTAACCTACTCTTTCCCACTTGCCGCTCACTTAGACCTTGGTTTAGTTAGTGTGTGGGTGGGAGTGGGTGGATGTCTCAAGCTAATTAACCTCAAAGGCCTTGTGTGGAACCACAAAAACGAGTTTCTGCTAACATTATATTTAAAAAAAGAAAAAAATATTATAGGAAACCAAAAGCATTGATGCGTTTCATTAAATATTTGCTATTTTTATTAGTTATTTATTGTTTATAGTTGAACGTCATTTAACCTGATTAATCATTATCGGACGATGAATGAAATGGTTGAAATTATGCAAAAACAAGCCCGAGGTTTATAGAGCTTAGATGTATCCGACAGTTGTTCTCAGGATATGGAAAACCCCGGAAAAATTCTTATCGAGAGTCGAACTCAGGACCTCTTGAAAGTGAGGCAGACACAGTATACTTCCACTCGTCTGTGAATAGAAACATAGTCGATAAACTTTCATACTTTGGTTATCTTATCACCAGGACACCTATAAGCAAATTATATACGCATTGATTGCTCCTTTAGAATGGACTTACTTAATCTTCTTTGAATAATTTGCAACTCTTACTTTATCTTCTTCTGCGTTAGGGGGTAACATGCTGTCTCTGGTTCTAAAGATCGTGGGATCAAACCCGGCGGAGTATTCAGGAGTAAAAATCATTAGCACGGTTTCCTTCGGAAGCTAAGTAAAGCCCTGAGTCCCCTACTGTAGATTTTCGGAACGTAAAAGAACCGCAAAGCTGATATATAAGCAGTTTCCTCGCCCAATATAGAAAGGAATGCTAAGAATCGCAGCAGTTAAAGAGTGTCCACAAATAAATTTCATTTATTAATTACTTTCGTAAATAGCTAAAATCTCCTGAATAATCTTGCACAGTTTTAATTGTCTATTTCACCCTCATATCCAATGGTAAGTTAGCCCATTTTGCCAACTTCAGTTTTTATTTTATTATTTTACCTTCTTTATATGCAATAATTGCAGACCATTCCGCAAATTACAGAGTCATCAAAATAATTATCCCTTTAAAAACTTGTAATTATTTTATTAACCCTATTCTAGTCCCTAGAATTCTTTCCCTGATATCTTCATTTCCTTTTCCCAAATAATTTTCTCTTCCCCATTCAATATTTAACTCTTTGTAAATGGCCAGTTTTAAATCCACTAAAAGTTTCGTTAGTTTCAATATCACAGGTCTTAATTTAATTTCTTTCTTAAACTACTTTATCTCTCCAAGCCATCACTTTTCAAAAATAACTGCTCTGTTGGTTATTATTCTGCTAAAAAATTAGATAATCGTTTCTAATTCTAATAAGATATTTTTATTGAAGCTGCTTAACCTAAACCAATATTTTAACTTTCTCATTTTTCTTCACTCCATTTTTCTTAATTCTGACTGACCAATCCCATTAGGTTAGGTTAGGCATAGTCTCAGAATTTATATACAGCAAGAAGATAGAGCGGATAGGTATTCTGTCTAACCGCGAGAAGGCGGTGAGTAAGAAAATGTCCTGCACAGACATCCTATGTTCTGGCGATAAAGTTCTTGGCACGCCTAGACTAATAAGTATAAACATTGTGAGATAGCTCGCGCGCAAGCAATGGGAACTGGAAAGTGCAACAGTTAGATGTGGTAACATTGGTGACTCACATACATTTCTTAGTAAACAAATAGACCTCGTGAGCCCCCTCTCTGACCTCAGATCCCGGTGGTCTACTTGGCCTGATCCAACAGTGCCTCCTAATATTAAAACAATCTGTCTACATTTTAAAAGAGCCCTTTATAAAAAAAGGACAAATACGGATAACGTAAATGAAACATTTGTTGTGTTGCATCAACTTGAGCTTCTCAACTCACTGATATAAAAACTGTTCTTGCAAAAGTGTAATGTTTTTATTTTTTATTCATTTCCTTTTTTCGTTTAACGTCATTTAACTTGATAGGTCATATCGGACAATTAATGAATGAAGTTATTAAAATGTCGTTCAAATGGAGTAACTCGACATTCGTCTTCTCACGATAGGGGAAAATCCCGGAAGAAACTTTATCCAACAACCCACCCTAACCGAGGTTCAAACTGAGGGCCTCTTGAATGTCACGCACAACAGTCAGCTTTCTTAAATGCATCACAGAAGTGTTTTTTTTTTGTTTTTTTAGCAATTTTGGCAAAATAATTAAATTTTTGAATTTCTTGTTAAAAATGCACCATATTTCTAGTGTACCTACACATAGGGAAAGTTTTATTCCTCTAGAGCGGATGTAACATAGTTTTAGACGGCACTTTAAAGTGTTGCGTAGTTAAATGGGGTCTATGCCAAACTGTAAAGGTGTTTTTTCAGTTCAGTTTGTTTGATATTCAAAATGTATCTTCTCCTACATAAATACAGACGTTTGAAAAGTTTTCTCTAAACCGCTGCAGAATTTTGAGGTATAATTTGCGTGGTTTTTGCAGGTATTTCACTTTGTTACTTAGAATATCTAAAAAAAATTAACAAATAAAGAAAACTATTCAATATAGAAAAAATTCAACAGGATAATTTCTTATAAAGGTATTAAGGAATCTAAGTTTAGATGGCTCATGCAGTTAAATATCTATAGGAGAAGATACAGTTTGATTTTAGCTAATTAAATCGAATAAATGAATTAATACAAGCAGAATGAAAAGACAATTGAATTAAAATTGTTTAAAATATTTATTTGGTTGCTAGTAATGCCTGACAGAACGTGACATCTCTAGCTTTAGCACTTTAGAAAATCATTTTTATAATCCCATAAGGAGGTTTCAAAACACATTTTCCACTGAAATATCCATATTTAAATTATAGATGGAATACACTACTTATTATAAGTAAACAGTAGAGAATATAAAAATCTAATGTGTTCCATTCACATTACTTTCTTTACCTATTCATTAACAAACTATTCTTACAAAACCTTATACTTCCATGCACTTCCTACTAATAAAGATAAACATCAGCAGCAATTACCTTATTACTTAGTTGTTTATAAATAGAATAGTGAATACACTAGGATAACGTAATAGTAAACTATTTTAAAAACTGGTCGCTATGTAAAACAGTTTAAACTCAGTTCTCTCTGCGTAACCAGGAGTAAAAGAAAAGTGGTAGGTAACGAAAGATGACTTCCCGTTTGTGATAAGTTTAACTGGTATAAATTAAAGTCAATAACAAGGAATACCTCGGAAACGGTAAAATCTACCAAAAATGTATGTGGCATATGTTGCATGTTTTAAAGAATGCTATATTTTTGTTCAGTATGTTTAAACTATTTCTTCTTGACAAAAATCATCCAGAATGAAGAGATCTTCAGAGGCTATATCCAGAAAATTCAAAAGATACATTTTATGTATCTTGTAAATATATTAATTCTATCGGTATTTTAATCAAAATTGTCAGAGCCAGTTTTGAGAAAATCAAAGTTTTCGAAAAGTTTTCAATGTATTGAGTAGTTTGGGGTGGAGAAATTAACCTAAAAATCTTCATGTCGCAACCTAGAAAGATGCTAAACTGAAATACCAGGTTCGGTATTTAATCTATTTTCGTTTTTGGGTAGTTGTGGTCAGACACATGGACACACACAGGGACCTTTTTTAAAAAAAATATTTTTTTTGTATCCAGGGTAGCTCAAACCATATATTTCCGGCGAAACCTCGACACCGAATTTTTATGTGGAATACAATATTTCGCTACCTACTATGCGCATGATGATGTGTTTCATTCACATGGCTTTCTCTGCATCTCTGAGACAAATTTTTCTTAAAAAGCTTATTCTTATATCTACTTCATACTAACAGGATATAGACTTCCTTCACTAAATAAATACTGAAATAAAACAAAAATTATGTTCAATCTACGAGAATGGCATGCAAAAATATAAATTGTTATATTAATTGCGAAGCACTAGTTTATAAACCTAAAGTTGCCCGAGATAAACATTTACAGAAATGGTCTTATTACTTAGTTCCTTATAAGCAGAAGGGAAATAAGTGAATACACTAGGCTAAAGTGATAGTCAAATGTTTAAAAACTATATGATTGTAATTAGGTCTCTTTGCATGTCTGGAGTTGAAAAATTTCAGTATAAGACAAGAATAATTAGTTTAAATTGAAACCAAGGACAAGGAATACCTTCGAAATAGTTAGCAAACATACAAACATATTGTATATGACATAAATTGTGTTTTAACACGCTTTAAATATTTGTGCAGTAAATTTAAAAAAAAAACAGTTATACAAAATGCATCTACAATGAATTTGACTTCAGAGACTATTCCCAGAAAATTCGAGATATACATTTTATTTTTCCGACAATTTACCTTAATATACCGTATTTTAATCAACGTCTTTAAAGCCATTTTTTAAAGAAACAATATTTTAGAAGTATTCCATTGAAGGATATCTGGGTTGGAGGGAATTTCGTGAAACCTTGTGTAGCGCTGAACTTTAAGCGACTTTTCGTTTTTTAATTATTTTGAGCGTTCAAAGACACGCGGACATTCAGACACACACAGGGATCTCTGTCTAAAATGCTTTTCTTTATTCAGGGGAGCATAAAACGTGTATTTTCATTGAAGCCTCGGTATCAAATTTTGTTGGTGAAGTGAGTACATTACCTGTGTATTATTTACTAAGAAGAGAAAGTAAAATGGTACATGTACTTCAAAACCTGTAGAAGATTAATGTAATAAATTAATTAATATATCCCGAATGAAAAGGTATATTTGTATGAAAGTTGTTATGAACAATTATTTGGTTGCCAGTAATGCCTGTATAAAAATGTGATCTTTGTCTAAAACTCTTTTCTTTATTCAGGGGACTATAAAATGTGTATTTTCATTGAAACCTTTGTATCTAATTTTGATGGTGGAGTGCAATACCTATGTATTATTTACTTAGAGTAAGCAAAAATGGGGCATGTACTTTAAAATCTCTAGAAGATTAATGGTGTAAATTAATTAATATATCCCGAATGAAAAGGCCCATTTAAATGAAATTCGCTATAAATAATTATTTGATTGCCAGTCATGTCAGGATAAAAATCTGATGTGTTCAATTCACGTGACATTCTCAACATCTCTGCTACAAAATATTGTTAAAAATTTGTGCTTTTATTTACTTCATGCTAATCGAGAAAAAAATAGTAGAAATAGTCTTTTTACTTGCTTCCTTCTAAGTAGAAGCGAAATAAGGGAGTACCATATGTTAAAGTGATAGTCAAAAACTGGCTACTGTGTGACTGAAGCTCCTTTATTTGTATGGACAGGAGTTGAAAAATTCATGTATGACAAAAGTATAAGTTTTTTAAAAGCTGAAACCAAAAACAAGGAATATCTCAAAAACGATCAACTCCACGAAAAAATATAAATAACAAACTGTGCATTTTAACGTGCTCTGCAGTTTTTGTGTGGTAAGTTTTTGTTCATTTCTTACAGTTTAGCAAAATTCCGTAAAGTACATCCAAAATAAAGTAGTCTTCAGAGGCTATTCCCAAGAAAATTCCAAATATACATATTTTTTTGAGGTAAATATTTTTAATATACGATATTTTAATCAAAATCGTTAGAACCATTTTTGAGAAAATCTAAATTGTTGAAAAAAGTTCTATGTAGGGATTTTTCCCAAAACCTTCGTGTCGCTTCCCTGGAAGATACCAAACTCAATTACCAAGTATGTTATTTTACCGACTTTTCGTTTTTGAGTTATCGTGTTCACAGACACACGGAGACACACACACACACGGACCTTTTTCTGAAATTGCCTATTTTGGAAAACATATATTTCCGGTGAAACATCCCCTTATCGAATTTTTGGGTAGAGTAGTACGTGTAGAGGAAGTAAAAATGGGATCTTTTCTACAATTCTTTTCTGTATTCAGGGAACCATAAAACTTGTATTTTCACTGAAACCTCAGCATCTAATTTTGTTGCTGGAGTATTACTTACCTGTGTATTATTTACAGAAATTAAAATTGTGCATGTACTTCAAAAACAGTAGAAGATTAATGGAATAAATAAATTAATACATCCTGAATGAAAAGGCATATTTGAATGAAAGTTCTTATGAATAATTATTTTGTTACCAGTAATGCATGTATAAAAATGACAGCTCTAACTCTAATACTTTAGAAAATCACTTCAGTCGCTCACTAGAAGACCTTCATAACGTGTATTTCTACTGAAATCTCAATATCGAGTTTTGGGTGGAATATAATGCTATAGATAAACAGTAGAGAGTGTAAAAATTACCGTATACTAAGAGGAAGAAACACAGGCATACATTTGTCTTCAGAAGTGAGAATTAATGCAAAGAGCCTTCATTGTTTAAGCGCCTCCTTGCCGTTTGCAGGGCGGCTGATTGCAAGATAATGCTCCTGCAGTCACCTCGTGCTACATCGCATAAAACAGTTTTCCGGTCCAGTAACCGACCCCGTTCGTTTCAAAGCAGCTCGTGGCTTGCTTTAGGAAGCCATGGTAATTACTAATGGAGCGTTAGCGCTGGAGCTACGCCTCACCGAGTTCGTTTGTATTCCATGGTACTGTATTGCTGGACAACGTCGCGCTCTATTGATCAGATTAGACATGGTCGGCTATGATAACAGCACCATTATTTGACATTTCATCAGTCCATTCGTAAAAGTGACCTTCATTATTTACCGGAGAGCATTACGTTTTCATTTGAAACGTCTGGTATCACCGTAATGAAGATGTAGTAAATAGAAAAGAAATGTTCTTTTTACTTTCTCTATACGTACTATGTACATAGTGTATAGAGAAGGTATTACACTTCACCAAACAATTCGATACCGAGATTTCACCGGAAATATACGTTTTAGGGTCCCCTGTATCCAAAAAAAGTATTTTCAGAAAAAGGTCCGTGTGTGTGTCCGTGTGTCCCTGTGTCATGTGTCAGTGTGTCCGTGTGTCTGTGAACGCGATAACTCAAAACCGAAAAATCGGTAAAATACCAAACTTGATATTTAAGTTTAGTATCTTCCAGGTATGCGACACTAAGATTTTGAGAAAAATCCCCCCACCCCAACTACCCTTTACATGGAACTTTTTTCGAAAATTGTGGTTTTCTAAAAAATGGCTCTAACGATTTTCACTAAAATATCGTATATGAAAGATATTTACTTGATAAATAAAATGTATATTTTGAATTTTCTGGCAATAGCCTCTGAAGACTACTTTATTCTGGATGAATTTTACGGAATTTTGCATAACTGCTAAACTGTAAGAGATGGAAAATATCTTACCACACAACAAATGTAGAGCACCTTAAAACACACAATTTATGGTATATACATTTTTTTCGTGGAGTAGATTATTTTTGAGATATTCCTTGTTTTTTGTTTCAACTATAAAAACTTATTTTTTCCTCATATAGGACTTTGTGAACTCATATCTATACAAACAAAGGAACTTCAGTCACAGAGCAGCCAGCTTTTGACTATCACTTTAACCTATGGTACCCCCTTATTTCGCTTCTACTAACAAGGAAGCAAGTAATCAGACTATTTCTCCTAATTTTTTCTCGATTAGATGAAGTAAATAGAATCATTTGTTGCAGAGATATAGAGAAAGTCATGGGAATGTAACACATCAGATTTTTTTTTTAATTTCTCTAATACGTATGTACTTACAATGTACAGCCGTAGACAAAAAAAAAAAAGGAGTCATGTCTAGAACGCAAATTCGTCCAAGTCCTACACGGAAAAGCCTTATGTACAGCATTTGCGACACAGTTGTTTATCGGCGGCAATAATCTGCCACTAGCACTAAATCTTAATACGGCTGAAAAGTCCAGGTCCTCTCAATGAAGACAGCATTTAATTTTTTTGTGCTTTATTTCTAACATAATCTCTAGAAAGGCTAACACATTTGTCATATCGGTGTTCTAATTTAATTAAAGCATCTCTGTAGTGCGATTTATCAAGGTCCTCAAAATAGCTGTTTACCGCATAAATGACCTTTTCGTTGCTGTGATATCTTCGTCCTCCAAGAATTTTTTGAGGTTTGGGAACAATGTGATACTCACTGGGTGCTAGATCTGGTTGTTCAAGCAATTTGAACTTTAATTCACATGTGTAAGAAAGAGCATTGTCGTGATGAAACAAGATTTTTTTGTGCCATATAAGTTCTGTTTCTTTTCATCTTATCACTCAAGCGTTGCAGTAAGCTTACTTAATAGAGTCACCAGTGATACTTTTACCCTTTTCAAAGTAATAAATAAAAATGATTCCCTGTGCATCCCAGAAAACCTTGTTAGCTGAGAAAATTGACTTTGCCGTTTTTGGAGTTGGTTCATCTGGTGCAATCCACTTTTTGACTGTGATTTACTTTCTGGAGTGTAGTGATGTATCCAAGTTTCATTCATAGTAATAAGCCGTCTCAAAAATTCACTGAAAGTTTTACGGTAGAGCTCCACATTCCTAACAGAAGCAGTTTTTCATTGTAACTTTTGATCAGGTATCAACAAACGCGACACCCATCTTGTGAAAGCCAAAACATTTCTTAAAATATTACCTGCACGTGCTTTTGATATGTTTGCAGCCTCTGCTATCTCAAACAACTTCAATCTGCGGTCTTCCAGTACTAAACGATGAATTTTTTCAATGGTCTCTGGGCGTCCAGAGTGAGGTTCATCACTAGTGCTCGTACGGCCCATTTAAACTTTGCAACCAATATTTTAATCATCGAATATGAAGGGGCAGAGTCTTTCAATATTCATTTCCTCCTTGATTTCTTTAGATGTTAAGCCTTTCAAATGAAAGTATTTAATCACTGCTCGTTTTTCCAAATCCTCCATTTTCGTGAAAACTCTGAAGTTGTCTTGTTTAAAATGCTGTTATTCGAAAACTAAACAACCTATTGACCTGTAACTATGGATGCAAGCTAATATAGAGCTAAATTATACGATGCTACCGTCTAACTGGCGTAGTGGCGCCATATCTGTGTGAGGTAGGGACTTATCAGCTGACCCTCGTATTACTAACCCACATGATCAGTAATCATAATCAAACAACAGCTTAAGTTTCTTCAACACCAAACTATCAATATTAACTAAAAATATTGACACAAAATATGATATAGTTTGTATTGTATGGCATAAATAAACCAGTTACTTACCACGTGTGTTAACTGTACCTCTGTGATAAAATTTGGGTTACTCCTCTGCTCAGGGTTGCAGGTTCGCTACTCGCATATAGCAAACATTTTTTCCCTCCTTCTAATAATGTTGAACCAACCCATAGCGGTTATTTATTTTAGAAATACTTATTTCATACACGGCATTCTGTACAGTTCATGTGATGCTTACTATAATGCTTCTTTAAGGGTTTATTCTATCGAACAGCAATATCCTGTACACGAAAATATGGTGCGCAGAATGGTGCGCAAACACATTATGAATAAACAGTTCTCTCTCAATGAAAAAAAAAATGTAATTAGTAGGCTATAGCATAATTTAATGAAGGGAGTTTTTTGATTTAATTAGTGGTTTCAAGTTAATAACTCAAAATCTTACTTGATTGTTTGTGAACGTCATACGAAGAACGTGGCTTTTATGATATGGTGCGCCAGCTCATTTTAGTCGAATAGTAAGTCATTTCTTGAATAAAGTTTCTGCATTGATGCATTCATTGGTCGAGCGGAATGTACTACACGGCCTGCTTAATCCCATGGCTGATTTGAATAAATTTATTGCTTTGGAACGCTTAAAGTCGCTTGTTTATCCGACTCCTGTACTAGATATTGTCCTTCTCCAAGAATTTACAGCAAAATACGCGACAGCATGGGACGTACGCATAGGGCATGCATCGAGGCAGGGAGAAGCTACTCGAGCAATTTCTGTACGTTAAATTTTATCTTGTAACTCAAATATAAATAATTTTTCATATCTATGTTCATGTGGACATTTTATTCTTTGATTTTGGGAAATCATCTCCAAAGTATTTGATACTAGTAAAGATATACCAAACAGAAGTAATGGGTGTTAATATAGTTTCCTTTGAAAAACGTGATCGATGTATGTGGGTTAATGGATATCATTTCCAGCAACATCTTTGTGGTTATTGTTGTAATAATTAACATGAGAAATATATGTGCTTAGATTTAAGGGGTAGGTACGTATTGATCCGGCCGGCAACCAATGTGCTTCCCACTGCTAGGAAAATTCCCATTAGACCGGTCACGTCTGTGGCTCTGTAGTGCTATTCCAAATTAAGATACTTATATGAAAATGTATCTATTGCATGCAAAGCAGAACATTTTAGGCAAAAATATGGATCTCAATACCATAGCCGGGAATTGAACCACGGATCTACCGGTTTATAGCCGACTGCTCTATCACTAAGCTATCATGGCAACATGCGGGCATTGTATTTTTCAACTGACCCGCATGTTTACCGGTAAACCACAGGGTGTCTCAAATGATTTTGGGATGACAAGAAAGGCGACTTACAATGTTGTAATTACTTTAACTCATAGGATTCATAGTATAGCCAACTATCATAGTCAATTATTATTGATTTAATTGTTTTTCATACAAGCCCTGTGTAGGACAGGAGTTGGATAGGTAGAGTCAAACTGAAAAATTCAATGCCATAGCCGGATCTCCCGCTCTCTACCCGGATGTAAATGGGCTTTAACCACTTGAATAATAAGTTAGCATTTTTTATTCGATCAACACCTCTTCTTAATTGCAATAATTTATTCAATTCTATCATTAACAGTGATATACCTCTATTTTAGTTTCAACTAAATGAGGATTTATTTATCTTACTACTATGGCGGCTCACCTGATCTGCATGTTTTCTGGTAAACCACAAGGTGATCTCAAATTGAGACGACAATCCCAGTGGGAAACATGCGAGTTAGTTGAGAAATTCAATGCTATGCCGGTATGTTGTCATGGTAGTTCAGTGGTAGATACGAATTTGCCAGTCTGACTCTACATATCCAACTCCTGTTCTACACACGGCTTGTGTGAAAAACAATTAAATCAATATAAATTTATGCCCTTATGATCAATATTTCGATATTTATGATTTGCTTTAAAAATAGCTCCTATTTTTAGATGAAAAGCTCTAAAGTTGGAATGCCTTAAATGTAGATTACAGAAGATATCTCGCAATGCTCAAAACCTCCAGCACCCAGATTTCAGGTTACGGAATTTGCTCATTGTATTAGAAAAACAAAAGTGCAAACACAAAATTTCAAGCTCTCCACACAGTTTGGTTAGAAGGGTTGATTTACTCAAGAGAATAAATAACATTAACAAAAAAGAAAAAGGTGCTTTTTACAGGACCAGACTGACATCACACGCAAACTAGGAAACTGAAATGAAAGAAAGCGAATACAAATAAAAGCAAATGAAGCCAATGGGAACAGAAAGGAATGACAATTCTTTTAACGTTAGTACCGTAATCTAACCTTTGGTCGATATTTGGTGTCACAGGTTGCTGACAGCTTTCAAATGTTTCCTTCTTTTCTGCCTTTACCTTTGAGTTCTGTGAAAGGCTTTGTAATCTGAAAGAAAATAGACCATCCAAAGAAAACACATCAACCAAACCTTTGAATTATACGAGAAAGAGCCTTGGATTGCGCATGCTTTGATCCCTGTCAAGCTACAATGCTCCTGTTTTGTCTTGCAACAATACAGACGGTTCAATCCTTTCATCATCCTTTCTAACAGAAAAAAGGTACCAGCAGTTCCTAGGGCGTGTTTAATGTCCAACAATTAATCAAATGATTCTTGCATTTCGTGGTTTTGTACTCACATCTTGTTGGCAGTTTGTTCTCTGAACACCTCATTCTAAAAATATTTTGATTGTTCAATGGATTAATAAATAACCATTCTTTAATTATATATAACTATAATGCACTGAATATTACTTGGGTGCCCATTTTTTACTTTCTCTACACATACTATGTACATAGTGTATTGAGAAGGTATTGTTTTGCACCCAAAAATTCGATACCAAAATTTTGTTGGAAATACATGTTTTGGCACCCACTGAATCCAAAAAAAAGCAATTTTAGAAAAATTTCCGTGTGTGTGTCTATGATCAGCATAACTCAAAAACGAAAAGACCTTAAATACCAAACTTAAATATGAAGTTCAGTATCTTTCAAGAATGCCACACGAAGATTTTCCAGAATATCCCCCACCCCAAACTACCCTTGACATGAAAAACATTTTAAAATTTTTCATTTTATCAAAAATAGTTCTAACGATTTTTATTAAAGTCTCTTATATTTATGACAAATAAAATGCATGTCTTGAAGTTTCTGGGAATAGCCTCTGAAGACCTTTATTCTGAATGATTTTTATTCAATTTTGCATAACTGGTAAACCATAAGAAATAAACAAAAGCTTACTACACAAAAATTTAGATATCGATAAAACACACAATTTATGTCACATATATTTTTTTCGTAGAGTTGGATGTTTACGAGGTATTCCTTGTTCTTGATATCAGTTTTAAAATACATCTACACGGGAACTGGTCAACGCTTGGCCACTCGAGGAAACGGATGTCAATCTCATAACAACATTTGACTATCGCTTCAGCCTAGTGCATTCCTTACTTCCCTTCTACTTATAAGGAATTAAGTAATAAGGTCGTTTCTGCTAATGTGTCTTGATGTCTAATTTAATCTTGATTAGTATGAAATATATAGAAGAATAACATTACTAACAATAATGTGTTGTAGATATGTAGAGAAAGTCATGTGAATGGAACACATACGATTTTTTGTATTTGTGATGCTAGCTGAAGTTTATGCCTTATAAATCTTGAAAATCAGAACTTTAGAAGTCAATGACTAATTGGTCTGAAGTCCTATACTTATTTCAAATGTCTTCCACTAGAATTTTATTTTTTTTACCCTGTTACGCACAAATAATGTTCTACAGGTATGGTTCAGACTTTTGCACGTCAAAATCGCACCGAGTAACTCGCAACCTACAGGGATTCACCCGCAATATGCAAAAGAGTGCATCATTGAGGGAAAGCTATCGTGACGGCTGAATCAAGCTTTGGAAATGAACTGGTAGGACGCTAGCATTTTGGTGTGGCCTTTGCCTAGATCACCATGCTCACTTATTAGCTACCCTGCTCCCTCTCCGACTTTTATAGCAGAGTATGCGCGTGTACTCACGCTCAGACGAGTCGAATTGGAATAGTCTGATGTAGGTCGGTTATCTTCTCAGCAGACACCGAGAGAAATTGAACCTAAAAAACTATCATTTGGTTTATGCTACAAATTTAGTTGCAATTTTAACATAGTTTATTTGACCCCTGAGTATAAATTGGTACAAAAATTATGTTTAAAGATGTATTTTAAACAGCTTTAAGAGCGAAAAATGTTTATAATGTTGTATATAAAATACTATTTAAATAATGGGTCAATATTTGCATCTCTTCTAAATTACAATTTCTGTGTCATTTGCAAATATTTGTTTAATTAGCAAATTAAACTAGAATTGTTTTAAAAGTAATAAAATATATTTGTATTGCATTTAAAAAAATTATAATTATGTAGAGCAGCATATGACAACATTTTGAAAATATTTAAATATAAATTGCGATGTTTAGAAAGCTTACGCGGTGCGTACCTTCAAAATTTTCTCTAAAGTGTGTATTAAGGATTTTTAATCTTTCTCTACATAGAGACCGTTTTGTGTTCATAAACTTAAGATTAGAAAATCAATTTTTCTTCTTCTAGCATTTACATAATCATAACTAATGCTTTGCATACTTTAAATTCGAAATATACATTCATGTGAAAGTAACCTTCTTAATAGAAAGCTTAAAGCCAACAGATAATTCTGTCTTTAGCCTTAGGCTGCACGCATTTACAACTTCCAGAGACTTATTTGATTGGCACTAAGTGATTGGTACTCTCGGCGTATGTAGCCAACGGTCTTCGAGATTTGGGGGGGGGGGTGATTGAATTGGAGCTTTGCCCCTAAAAGTAAACCATTCCTAATTCATTGGAGGAGAGATAAGCGACGTCAGATGATATCTACTTTTCCATAATTACTGTGGTATGTGCTCAAGTCCTAGTATTAATGCTATGTGTTACATGGACGTAGGAAGGAATCAAGAGAAGGTGACAGTTCAATTTAAGCTTATCGAGTGAAACTGTCTTCAACTGTGGCTCAACAGATTTTGGTCCGTGTTTCTTCAGCAAAAATTCCGAAGTGGAGAAGACTCTTGGGCAGGAAATTAAACTCAAAACACCCTTTTACTGCGTTCTTAAAAGGATAAGGAAGATAAACCCTTTATATTTGCTGAGGTTTAGCTTTAGTTTCTAATTTCTACGAAATTTATAATATTTAATTTACGTAGGTAGATTTATATTTACTATTTATATTGCATTAAATATATTGTGTTTATATCAGAGTGTGAATACACAGACTATTAATGGAAATAAATAGTGTTGGTAATTTAGAACAGTATATTGAACAACATTACCTCAATATTTTATTCTTTTGAAGACTTATAATCTTACTTATTAGGTGTAGTATTCTTTTCAGATTGGTTAGTGCCTTAAAAAGGCTTAGCACGACCAAGGTAAACGTGTTTAGGATAACTTGTTTTTTCACACAAGCCGTGTGGACAGGAGTTGGATAGGTAGAGTCCGACTGAAAAATTCAATGCCACGGATCTCCCGGTCTCTAGCCGGTTACTCTTCCATTGAGCTACCATAGCTCTGACCATAACAGTTGGCTATACTATGAATCCTGGGACTTAAATTACTTATAATATTGTAAGTCTCCATTGGGGTTGTCACGACCATGGAAATCCTGGTGTGGCTGCAAGCAATGAAGGTGAAATGTATTGTAACATGGTACTCGTATAACTGATGTTTGTCTTGTGCCAGTGCCCACGTGCTAATTTGGGGATTATTCAAGACAGCGTCTAAAATTATACCTTCATTGTGCCCAAGGATAACAGGCGTCTCCCTAACAGAACCTGTCCTTTCAAATGCTCCTGTTATTCGTAAACGTCGTTCAGCATTTCGAAAAGTGTTGTGTGTAGGTTTTTGTCTTTCTGGAAATCGTTTTCCATACAGGCATTTAGGCTAGAATACATGGCAAGTTAACGACCGACTGAGTCTGCTAATGCAATCGGCTGAGAGGTTCATAATAGATAACCTTAGCTGAAGGTATTGCACATACCTACATATTTACTTCATGTATTTGCATCTAATGCGGCATATCTATACCTAAAGTGCTTTCCAGTAGTATTCACTAACCCACCGAGGATTCCAGGAGTCAAAAATTTGTAGAGAACATTCTTTAACTAGAATTACAATCTATAGAATGTTAGCTGTTCTAGTATTTTGAAATTATTTTTATTAAATTTATACGTTTTGAAAATTTCCTTTATTATTTAAAGTCTCGGTGAAGTTTCTTTTTCAAAATAATTAGAAAGAAAATTAAAGATCAAAGACTGAAGAACACGTAAAATGAACTGTAATTTTTTCTTCATTTGTATACCTTTTTGTTTACACCTAAATTACAGAATTACAAAACACTGAACTAACTTTGCACCTCGATGGACAATACATAAATAAGAAAAAAGGTGCGCGCAGACTGCTGAACTCGAACCACTGACGTGGTGTAGGTGATGAGGGAACATGAAATTAACCAGTTGAGCTACACTCATTGCTGCGTTTAAACTTGTAAGTATAGTATCACACATGTCTCCCTCTCCGCTTCTGATCTCTTTATAATGTTGTGAACCCCTCTTTGTAGCTTAAGCCGTTCGTTTAGCCTTCATTCATTATAATTTACGTTCTAGAACTATGACAGCGATCCTGTTGATAGAACCTGTACTGTAACAGGAGTTATTAAGCGCATGTTTTTGAAATGGACGTAACTATTGCTGCTAAGGTCTATTTTCCGATGAAGAGCGGGCTAGATTTGCATGGTTACCAAATGGACGACAAGCACGGCAATTTCGAGCTTATTACTTTCAGAGTATAAAGTGTTGCTTATCTCCAAAAATAATAAGGAACAGGTGAACCACCTTGTATATAACAGCAACCAGATAGATTCGGTATACTGCAGCACAATAGCAGGGACAAATCGGTGTGAGAAGGTTATCTGAACATATGTAGCAGACATGGAAAGGGAGGTTTAACATGGATGAGAACAGTGGCAGTGTTCCTAAAGGGGTTAAGAGGGAAAAAAAAACGGAACATTTGTCATATGCGAAGAAAAGGAAAGTAAAATACACCGCTTTGTAGAACGCAAAGAGTTAGAGAAGTGGAAACAGAATGCTTGGGGTTTGAAGTGGAACAGAATGAGTGAGGAAACAGTAGCCGGAAAAATGTTAACAGTTAAGAGGGAGGAGAAGCAAGCTTATGGAGTTTTTAAGGAAGGCCAAGAAAAAATTGTGATCAAAAGTGAAAAAAACAAGAGGAGAGGATGGAGAATAAGGAGGGATAGGAATCAGAAAGGTGGAAAAGGGAAGTAGAGAATAAGGGATAAACGGAAGCCAAAGGATCTGAGAGAGAGAGAGAGAGGGAGAGAGAGAGAGAGAGAGAGAGAGAGAGGCGTAAGAGAACGCTTGAAACTAATAAATATTCTATTTAGAATACAGCAGCTTTAGAATTTAATGTAAACGTATTTAAATCCTTCTGTGCTGTTAAATGCAAAGAAGTATTCATTCATTCATACGGTTTCTGAATTTGCAAGTGCTCGCCATTTTAGAAAAGTAAAACAGTAATATATTCTTCTCCCATGCTTATCTCTTAATCTCTGCTAGTGCGCAGTACATACGTAATATATTCTTACCAACTTTTTATGGTGAAGTAATGATTATCTTTCTTTTTTCTTTCTTAGATAGCTGGTACTAAAAGCAGAGCTTTTAATGCGGACCACTCGTATTCGAAATTGAAGATTATAATACTCAGTGGAACAAAACACTGAACACTTTTCCTTGCGGTGGGAATAATATGTACAGGATGCCCATAAATTCCCAATACAATTCTATACTTCTGATTTACTACAACAAAATAAACATTATATTAGGCTAGATTAGGGCCTTATAATGCTGTTCATCGTATACACCTCCATTATCAAGAGACTAACTAGCTGAAAAATTGTTATTAACCTGTTTCAAACTGAACTTATTTACTATATATCAAAGTTTGCATGAGAGTTAAAGGTAAAATGCTGTTATTATATATAAATCATAAACGCATTTACATAATGGAAGCTCATTATAGGGATTGAATATGTACAAAATCATTAACTTTTTCCCAACTTTTAATAAAGCGTTGCACAGAGGTTATAAGCAGCATACTGTATTTAATAATTATATATTCCTTTGAATAATGGAAAATATCCATTTAGGGGATGTAAATAGCAAGAGTACTGTTCCTTGTTACAGAACAGATTTTCATATAACTTTTCGTAAGAGTAGAAGTAGAATTTTCCTACTTTTTAAAAGCTCTGAGTACATTTGAAAATCGAAACTACCTATTTAAAGAAGACGAATTTAGACAAAAGTTATGTTTTTGCAATTCAATCATTTTTGTACAGAAGTTACAATAGCTTGCTGCTATTATGTAGATATCTTGAATACTTTTGAAAAATGCAAACTTTGTAGGAAATGGACTTAGAAAATAATCTTTTCTTGGTTAACAGGTCTTCATAAAGCTTTGTTTAGGAGTTACTGGTAGAGTATTGTTGTTATGTATAAATCCTGAATAAAATTCGATAATAGAAGCTACTCCTACATACACACACAATTACATTATATGGTACATATCCCTATTGTGCTGACTGCAATGTATACCCGCGAGAAAAATTATGAAGAATTAAGAATCAAAGAAGGGCACTTGAATTTTTTTTTTTTTTTACAAAATGTAGCCTATATTCAGTTCGAAACCCTGAAAATACTAGAAAATTATATTAATGCAACACTAATATGTAAGCATTAAAATTAAACGCGGTGTATAAACGTCTGTAGATAAATTCGTTATTTCTAAAATGCGCAAATATGTCTCTAAAAATGCGTCTCACAAGTGCAAATAACAATACACATTTTGGGCTACAAGATAGTACCAGAAAGAACAGGTAGATATGAAAATACTTTAAAGTGTATCTAAATTTATTAAATTTAAAATAGTAATAACTTTTGCACACATTGTAAGGGGCGTCCTATAACAAAGAACAGTTATAATCCAATAATTCTAAATCTGAATTGTAATAAAACAAATCCATTTCTACAGCTTGATACCAGGATTAAGGCAATTTGGTTCTTCTATGGAGAGTAATCACTAGACCGAAGATTAAAATTCATTTGCATAACTTTAAGTTTCTTTCTAAGGCTGTTTTCCTTAACTTTTACATGCTCAGTAAAAGACTCGGTTTTAAGAAAGTGAATTTAATACTGTGTCTCATTGCATTTTCAAGTATTTTACAATTACAAGTTTGCTCTTGGATATGGAGATTAAAAGCAAGCAATACTTAGTACTAACCAACCTTTAGTATAATCACTATGCCCAAATACTTGAGTGAGAAATTCAGGACCTCTTTTCAGGTCAACACATAGAGAACTGATACCGGCTGGGAGGATCAAAGTTTAGTTACTTTAAGGTGAAAAATCTGGTGTGTTCTGCATCACCTTCTCTTTCTGTTCTGCAAACATACTATTTTTACAAAAATTATGTTTTATCTACGTTATTTTAATCCAGATAAGCATCAGCAGAAGTTGTCCTATTACTTGCTTCCTGTGAAACAAGCGAATGCGATGGTCAAAACTTTTTCAAGTTGATTGCTATATGAAAAAGTTTAAATTCGGTTAGTTTCCACGGCCAGGAGTAAAAAACAGAAGATATACGGAAGGTAAACTTTTCTCAAATGAGAAGTTAAGTAAACTTGATTGTATTTTGTGTAGTAAGTTTTTGTTTATCTTTTACGGTGTACCAGTTATGTACCATTTCATTAAAAAATGAAGAGGTCTTCAGAGGCTATTCCCATAAAGCTATAGACAAATATTATACTTTTCATGTACATATCTTTAATGTACGATACTTTAATCAAAACCGTTAGAGTCAATTTTGAGAAAAACAATATTTCAAAGCCTTTCCATGTAAATGGTATTTTAGGATGGTGGATTTTCTTGAAAATCCCCATGCCGCATTCTTGGAAGAAGCTACCCTTAAATGCCAAGTTTGGTATTTAAAAATTGTTTCGTTTTTGAACTATGGTGTTCACCTACCTGCCTGCCTACACACACACACACACACACACACACACACACATACACACATGCCTTTCTCCAAAAATGCTTCTCTGGATACAGGGAACCTAAAACTCTGAGTACTTTCCATATCTAATATTTGGATAGAATGCAATACCTTCTTTATCTATCTATGTGTGGTTTAACTAGATGTAGTTTTTTAAGTAGAAAATTTTGTCTATCTCTTACGGTGCACAGTAATGAAAAATGCATCTAGAATGAGATCTTAAGGTGTTGTTCCCAGAAATTTCAAGATGTACATCTTATGTGTCATGTAAAAATCTTTATTTTAATCACAATTTTTGCAGGCCGTTTTTGAGAGAAATATGTTAAAAATGTGCATTTAAGAATAGTTTAGAATGGGGGGTATTTTCTTGAAAATCTTCGTGGCACATCTTTTGGTAGTTGCTAAACTTAAATACCAAGTTTAGTATATAACAATTTTTTGGTTTTTGAGCTATGTAGACACACATTCACGTATTCTATAAATGCGTGGTTTATTCAATGGACCTAAAACATATATTTTCGGTGCCATCTTGATATTGAATTTTTGGGTGGAAATAATAACCTTTCTATCTACTACGAAGAGTAAAACTCTATTGTGATCTATGGCATATCATGCACGCAGGGTACTCTAAAGTAGGGATTTTGTTTAGTGCGAGTATATGTTTGAGAAATCATCAGACTGCTACTGCTGACGTAATTTTCGCATGAGTCTCGACACTTTTTGCTTGGCTATAGCATTGTATTTGCATGTATGGGCACCATTTTGGTCAGTCGTAACCTCCTAGGCCGAAAGTGCATATTACTGCGATGTTCAAATGAGAGTGTGCACACATAACAAACCGGTGTGGACACATCCTCTAGTGCAGAAAGTCATGCCATTCAAATGAACGTTCATCTCGAAACGAAATAAATGGCATAAAACCACTAGGAAGAAAATTGCAATATGACATGACAAGCGTTGCTGAATGGTAACGGAGCTGCCCTATATTTTCTGTAGTGCTATTCTTCAGAATGAACATTTGCCGTCTCTTTCCAACATCCGCTGTGAATAATAATCTTCTTGCTGGTGGACAAAATGAGTGGCAGCGAAAACGACGGCTGAGGTAAATTTATTGCTCTAGAGCGTGACTGTCTCCCGTTTGTACCAAAATGTTTTTTTTTTCTCCACGCTATGTCGCTCTCGCGCCATGCTTTGATCCCCAAATCTCTGGTGTATTTTAATATTTTTATGTTTAAGCTGGTTGACGGCGTGGCAGCTAGATGACAGGGCATTACGTCTCTTATCATGTGCCGAATAACCACATCCTGTTAACAGCAAGCTTTCCTTTTTAAATGTGTTGTGCTACCTTCCTCTTTTCCAAAACGCGTCATAATGTATGTCGTTTAATTAGTGAAGTTAATATTAGCGCCCTCGTTCCGATGTTGGCAAACAAGCTTTCACAGGATACTATACAAGGAGCTGCTCTGGATACAAAAATTTCAGCAAAATACATGTTCTGAGGTTCCCTAACTCCAGAGAAGCATATTTACAAAACTTCTCTCTGTGAACACAACTATATATATACGAAACTTAATATAAGCTAAAATAGGCAAAAGTGTTTTAACCTTAATATTACTTTTTACTTTCTCTATAGGCACTATGTACATAGTGTATAGAGAATGTATTGCACTCCAACAAAAAATTCGATACCGAGATTTCACCGGAAATATATGTTTTAGGGTCCTTTATCTAAAAAAAAGCATTTTCGTAAAAAGGTCCGTGTGTGTGTGTGTGTGTGTCCGTGTGTCTTTGAACATGATAACTTAAAAACGAAAATTAGGTAAAATACCAAACTTGGTATTTAAGTTTAGTATCTTCCAGGGATACGACACGAAGATTTTTAGAAAAATCCCCCCACCCCCAACTACTCTTTACAAGGAACTTTTTTGGAAAATTTGGATTTTCTCAAAAATGGCTTTAACGATTTTGATTAAAATTTCGTATATTAAAGGTATTTACCTGTCAATAAAATGTATATTTTGAATTTTCTGGGAATAGCCTCTGAAGAGTAGTTTATTCTGGATGAATTTCACTAAATTTTGAATAACTGCTAAACCGTAAGAGATGGACAAAAACGTACTGCACAAAAAGTGTAGAGCACGTTAGAACACACAATTTATGTTATATACATTTTTTTCGTGGAGTTCGTCGTTTTTGTGACATTCCTTATTTTTGATTTCTGCTATGAAAAACTTATACATTTCTCATACAGGAATTTGTCAACCCGCTGTCCATACAAACAAAGGAACTTCAGTGGCATAGCAACCAGCTTTTGATTATCACTTTAACCTATGGTACTCCCTTATTTCACCTCTACTTACAAGGAAGCAAGTAATATGGCTATTTCTGCTAATGTTTTACTGATTAGCATGAAGTTAATAGAATTATAAGCTTTTTAAGAATAATTTGCTGCAGTGATATAGAGAAAGTCATGTGAATGGTACACATCAGATTTTTTTACCATGTACTTATTAGATTGAGATGGTATTACATTTTACAAAGAAACTCGATTACTTGATTAGAGGACTCCTAAATTAAAAAAAAAAAAAAATATATATATATAGATTGTATGTCTTTAAATAGTGTAGGACGCGTGAGTGGTTAGACCACTCACCTTTCACCTAGGCGACCTCATGTAGGATTTGTGGTGCATAAAGCGACGCAGAGGTGGATTTTTTTCTGCGTTCTCTGGTTGCCATCGCATTTCGCGGGTGCTCCATCTTCATTTCCTGTATCGTCAGAGTCATTCGCCTGAGATGACATATGTACTAAAGGCGGGCGCAAAACACTATAAAAATATGACTTTCACATGACTTTCTCTACATATCTGCAACAAATTATTGTTAAAAATTTCTTACTTCTATTTACTTCATGCTGATCGAGAAAAAATTAACTGAAATAGTCTTATTACTTGTTTCCTTGTAAACAGAGCGAAATAAGGGAGTACCATTGGTTACAGTGATAGTCAAAAGCTGGTTGCTATGTAATTGTATGTATGGGCAGGAGTTGACAAACTCCTGTATGAGAAAGGTATAAGCTTTTCATAGCTGAAAACAAAAACAAGTGATATCTTAAAAACCATCAACTCCATGAAAAACGTATAGGGCACAAATTGTGTATTTCAATGTGCTCTACATTTTCTGTGGGGTAAGTTTTTGTATATCTCTTACGGTTTAGCAGTTATGCAAAAATCCGTAAAATTCTTCCAGAATAAAGTAGTCTTCAGAGGCTATTCTCAGAAAATTCAGGATATACATTTTATTTGTCAAGTAAATACCTTAAATTTACGAGATTTTAATTAAAATAGTTACAGCCATTTTTTAGAAAATCAAAATTTTCGAATTTTTTTCCATGTAAAGGGTAGCTTGGGGTCGGGGGACTTTCCTGAAAATCTTCGTGTCGCATCCTTGGAAGATACCAAACCTAAATACCAAGTTTGGTTTTTAACGGTCTTTTCATTTTTGAGCTTTGCTGCCCACAGAGACACACACACAGATAGACAGACAGACAGGCACACACACGGACCTTTTTCTAAAAATGCTTTTTTTGGGTTCAGGGTTCTCAAAAAAATTATTTCCGGTGAAATCTCGGTATCGAATTTTGGGTGCAATACAATACCTTCTCTATACACTATGTACATAGTACGTATAGAAGTAAAAATTGTACAACGTAACTCAAAAACCCAAAGACACTTAAATACCAAACTTGTAAGGCATTTAAATACAGTATCTTTCAAGGATGCAAAACGAAGATATTTTTGGAAAATCAGCCAATTCCAATCTACCCTTTAAATAGGAAACTTTTAGATTATCGATTTTCTCAAAAATGCTTACACGGCTTTTAATGAAATATTATATATTTCACAAATTTACGTCAGAAATAAAATGTATATCACGAATTTACTAGGAATATCCTGTTCATTCTGAATATCTCTTGCATCGTTGGAAAATCATAGGAGATGGACATAAATAATATTAGTGCACAGCAAATGTAGATCGTGTAAAAATATAGAATCAATGTCTAAAACATTTCAAGTGTGTGTATAGGGTTAACCATTTCCGAGTAATTCCTGTTATTTGTTTAAGTTGCAATATTTATACTTTCATCAAATAGGAGGTCGTCAATCGTTTCTCTCTCTCTCCCTCCCTCTCTCTCTTTTACTTCTGACATTAGGTTTAACTATCGTTTTAATGTACTGAATTCCCTTATTTATCTTGTATGTGTAAGGAAATAGTAATATGACAAATCTGTTAATGTTTATCTGAATGTATGGAGTAGATAGAAGAAAAAATGTTTGTAACAATAGTATTTTGTTGGGGATTAGTCACAGAAAGATATTACATGAATGCAAGATATTACATATTTTCCTCAGTAATGACATACGAGGTTATACTAATGAATGCAGCAATCCTGACCACATGTATTACATTAGTAATATATATGTATTTATAGCACATTTATTATAGTTGCGCAAACTCGCATCAATGGAATATGGTTGTTGAAAGTTCATTAATTTCTTATAATACAAAGAAGTCTGAACAAAAATATACAAGAGAAGTAGTACAATTACCAGAAAAAAAAGAAGAAAAAATACTTCCAATGCAATTTCTAAGGATTTTTAAAAATATTTTTATGATATTCATATGGTTTGCAACATATTTATTTCAACTATTTTCTTTTCAGCCACAGAAATGCTCCAAAAAGTGAAAATTTTTCCCCTAACCTTTTTTGAATGTAGAACATCAATCCATCATATTTTTCTTTGGCCAATAATAGTACTCCTTACTCTTGTCGATGTGTGTATGTGTGTGTGTGTGTGTGTGTGTTTGTGTGCACGCGCGGCGCGTCATTCCGGATGGGGTTCCATGTTGCAGTCACCAAGGACTTATTGTGTATCACCCTTCAGGAGGATACGCTGATATGAGAGTATTACCAATGGGTGTTCGAAACCGGACCGCGGGGAAAGAGCCACCGTGAAGGGTCCCTCACACAGTCCACAGTCGACGCGTGGAACGCTAGGAGCCCGCTCCTCAGGTCTGACCAAACAGACAACTCCAAAGCCATCCGCTTTCACCACTTCGGAAGGGCGTCATCACCGTAGTCCTCGCCGATACTTATAACCCTGAAAGAGACCATTTGGATGAAAAGAAGGGACAGGAAGTTTAGGGAGTGACGAAATCTCTCTAACATTGGTCAGTGAGCCGGGAAACCCGCCGATTAAAACCAAAAAATCAGAGAAGTCGACTGCGGGAATCGATCCAACAGGCTCCCAAATGGCAACCCCAAAAGATTTGCCTGACCTACCCAGGCTGGTGTACGAGTCAGTATATCGAAATGATTTTCAGATTTGGCGCTTGACTCTTCCGAAAACCTAGAAAACCATCTTCTTGGAAACTTTTATCAACTTCAATATCTTGAACAGCTACTGTCAATAATTTCCAGACTATGCCCATGAAGTTAATTTTAGGTTTTGATTGTTAATCATATTTTCTAACTTCCTTGCTTTAACAAATTATTATTTATTTATCCCGTTTCTGCATTTTTTGTATATTCCACTCATGCGTCAAACTCACCGTGATCTAGAGTTGACAATTTATCGTAAAACCCACCCGAAATATTCCTGCTGAAATGACTTGCTAGAATTCCAGGACTACTTTCATGGTCACCCTTAAAGAGCTTTTGTCCTGAATATCTCGAATCATAAATAATAATAATAATAATAATATATTATTATTATTTTATTTTGTCACTAAATGCATGATATAATGTTCTACGTCGAAGTGAATAAAGAAATCAACTCATAAAATAACATCACTATCCAAAGCCTCAGTCAAATTATAAACAGGACTGTTACACAACCATGTTTTCTACTGTAATTTAAAACTATAATGATTTGTTTCTTTAATCTGAGTTTGCAATTTATTATACAATCTAACACTAGTGTTAAAATGATGGGGTTGTATTCCTTATATAGGGTACTTGGGGATTATCCATATATCTCGTATTATGCTGGTGTATTTCATTAGCTGAAACTAATTCGTTAATACTTTTCTTTACATACAATATGTCAAGGTCAAGAATATAATAATTATACCTGTTAAAATCTGTTACATCTTAAAAAAATCTGATGTGATCCATTCACATGACTTTCTCTACATTTTTGTAACAAATTATTGTTAGTAAGCTTATTCCTCTATCTGTTCATGTGCAACAGTGTATTATCACGTTTTGCATTTCATTGTTTTAATTATTAATTTGCACAGGTTTAGTATAGGAAAGTTATTTGCTTCAGTAGCCAAGATTAGCAGATCGCAGAACAAAACATGTGGGTAAAAATCTGTTATCGTATATGCCAAGGTTTCTTCTTTTGTCAATTCGGAAATACAAATGCTTTTGTAAGAGCAAGGTTTTGGTGCATTAAAGGGAGTTTCTCAGAGACAGGATTTTTTCTCTAAAAGTTCGGAGTTCGGGACTTTTTCATTATAAAGAGCGGCAACGTGAGTAAAATACAATGAACTACCTAAACTAACCACGTGATAGTTATATTTTCGCACTACTTAGTAACCAATCAGAAATGAGCTTGGATATTTTGGGTATAAAAGCAGTGTGCACATGAGAAAAGGGGCTGTATGTATGTTCTGTTTTGTATGTTGGTTCTTGATTATGTCACAGACTAGAGAGTATACAGAAAGGAAACTCCGCTGTAATCCGTGCGCTAAAATTCAGTGCGCATGCGCGAATTCCGCCATACTTGGACCGAGTAAACAGCTATGTTGTTGAAGTTACACACTTTGTAATATACATTTTATTAAAGTTATTAAATGTGTATTTTAGCTACTGGAATTATACTCTACTCAATGGTTATATTATACACTGTACAAGTTAGAATATTTGTTGACTCTTATAATGAGCAGTAGTAAAAGAAAAGGCGGCCTCTGGTGCTCAGACTCTAACGCAAAAATAATTCAAATACAATTAATATGACAAAAAAACATGGAATGTCCCCTGTAAAGCTACTAATATGGTTTATCATGTATTTGCATCAAGCTTTAGTTTTGTTTTGTTTTTTTTTTTCTTTTTATGATAGGACTGGTTCATTCTGCCTAATCATATTTACTGTTCATTCTGATTCAAAGTATTCATCTTTTTTATTGTTTTATTAAATAAAGTTTGGCAGCCCATTGAATTACTTGGTTATTTACTACTATTTACGTATTTTTCTAACCATAGCTTCATGTTGCTACGGTTTGTTTTGTATATATGCACAGCAAACAAAGCGGTCTCAAAAATCTGACGTGTTCCATTCTTCGGACTTTTTCTAGCTGTTCCACAAACAAAATTTTATTAAAAAATAATGATTTTTTTGTCTACATCAGCTAATCAACATAAACATTATCAGAATTTGCCTTAATACTTGATTCTTTGCAAGTAGAAGACAAATAAGAATATGCACAGACTAAAGCGGTAGCCAAATCTTATAAAAGCCGGTGACTATGGTATTTAAGCTTAGTATCTTCCAAGGATGCAACACGAAGATTTTAAAGAAAATTTCCTCACCTTTAACTATCCTTTACATAGAGCATTTTTCGAAAATTTTGATTTTCTCAAAAATTGCTCTTACGATTTTGATTAAAATACCGTATATTTTATTTTATACAAATAAAACGTATATTCTGAATTAGTCTACTAGTGTGACATACCTATGTCATTCATCCTCCCTTCAGTGAGAGTCGATTTAGTGTGTTCTAATATCGATGAACATAGCAGGCGCATCACCGAACATCAAGGAGGTATGTACACACTTATTTTAAAAGTATTTCACTGGTTCTAATTCAGAGCGACTCCAAGGTACACGAAAGAGTTGCGACACATGCTAATCGAGATAAACATTAGCCGAAACAGTTGTATTACGTAGTTCCGTGTAAATAGCAGGGAAATAAGTGAATTTACAAGGCTAAACCGACAGCCAAATATTTTAAAATATGGTTGCTATAGTATTGAAATCCATTTCTTTGAATGGCCAGAAGTTGACAAGCCCTCGCATGAAAAATGTATATGCAGTTTAAGACTAAAAAAAATAACAAGGAATTACTTGAAATCGGCAACTCTACGAAAACAGTGTATATGAAACAAAGTGTGTGTTTTAGCGAGATATACACTTTTTGTATAGTAAGTTTTAGTCAATCTCTTAGGTTTGCTACTTATGTAAAATCCAGAAGCTATTTCCAGAAAAATCAAGATATATGTTTTATTTATGATGGAAATGACTTTAATATGTGACATTTAATCAAAATTGTTACAGCCATTTTTGATAAAAACAAAACTTTCGAAAATTTTTCTATGTAAAGAGTAGTTGGGGTAGGGGGATTTGATTGAAAATTTTCGTGTCGCATCCTTGAAAGATACCAAACTTAAATATCAAGTTTGGTATTTAACGGTATTTTTATTTTTGAGCTATGTATCCACAGACACATATACAGACAGACCGACCGACACACATGGACCTTTTTATAAAAATATTTTTTTTGGATTCAGGTGGTCTAAAACATTATTTCAGGTGAAATCTTTGTATCGAACTTTTGGATGGAACACAATACTTCCCCTATACACTATGTACGTAGTATGTGTAGAGAAACTATTGAGTAGCAGTAGGGTAAGCAGGCTAAGAAGAAAAAGAATAATTTGTAATTGATGGAAAGTTTAAATTATTTCAACAATTACTTAAGCAACACTTTGCTCAAAATTCATCTTAAAAAAACACATTGGTTCGACAATCAATCTTTAGTACATTTTTATATTCACAGAATCCATTTTGTATCTTTTTTTAAAATAGCTAAAGGTATTTGGAAACTTTTCAGCTGTTCTTTTCGATATTTGTTGATATATATGTTTTTTAAATGTTATTATTGTTATTATTATTATTATTATTATTATTATTTGATTATCATATTGAAATCGTTGACATGCCGGTTTAATAATGTGCCCTCGAATAGAAGGTAATCTACCTATTGATCTGCGTCACAAATAAAAAAAATTAAGGACGAAAATATATAAGAATTTTAAAATTGTAAGACTTCGAAGCATCCGCTTTAAAGTTAAATCTTGAACAATTTCTAAAAATACAAAATGTCAAAATGTACTGTAGTGTTGAAACTACAAAATTTGTTGAAGTGTAACCGATGGAAATATTTTAAAATCCTTCTTTTATAATGCATACTTACAAAAGTATTAAACAAGATATCATTCTCGTTACTAAGTAGATTTCATAAAATCTCATACTACGTGCTAAGTTAAGACGAACGTTTAATAGAAATGTTTGGACTGCACTAACTCCAAAATAAGCATTGAGTTATGCGAAATATTTGTGTAGGTTTGGACGACAAATCTCAGTTCTATGTGATATATATATATGTGATATATGTACGCTAATTAAAATTTTAATTTGGTGCTTCAGCTATTACAAACCAAATTTTCTAGCTGAAGTTGTAATAGCTTTATAATTTTGTACATTTGTAATTAACAGACGAACTTCCGCGAACTCCTGAACTAAATTACAAACATAGGAAGTAATCTTGTCTCAATTTCTAAATTTGATATTTATTAACGGTACTTCTATGCATTCCCACGCCAATATACCCAAGAGCAGCAGTGATTGAATTTTAAAATTGCAGCAAAGCTCCAATGCTGTAATACTTTTGTTTTTGAAAGGAGCCATAGCGTTTGTGGGGATAGATTATGGAATTATGGATTTTGGATACTACGAGAAAAGTTATAACGATTTGCATACTGAATTAAGAAGCTGGAGAACTTTTCTGATGTAGGAGCTTACAAAGTTGTAAAGAAAAGCCATTAAAGATACTCCCTGAGATGAATTTTCGATACGTTAATAAAAGCAAAATAAACCAACTTCGTACAGTTCATTGGGAATATTATATGAACTACTGAAAAGCATTTAGTTTGTGTATTCAATAAGAATAATTTTACAAATACTTTTGGCACCACAAATCTTATGTTTCAACAAATAAATTTATTTGAGCCTATGTATACAACAAAGTACCATCTTCAAGGATCTGCTTATCCAAATAAAGAACGTTTATTCATTCATTGGAGAATGAAGAGCTCCTATTCCTACAATTATAACAACTTTGAATAATATTACTGAAAAGCTTTTCTGATTTCTCTATTGCTCAGCTGTACCGAGTGCGATGAGTCTGGTGGTTTTGTCTGTTACTCGTATGGGAGATCATGGGTTTAATCCCCTTGGCCGCCCTATAGAACCATAGAGGTTCTCTCGGGCATGTAGTCGAATGCTGGGTAGGTTCATTACGCCCCCCGAATTTTCTGGTCCACAATTTCCAGTTCCCATCGTTTCTTATCTATCTCTTTCAGGATTGAGAGACCAGAAGACGGTGCTTGGTGGGTTGCGGTTGGATATTGAATTGCGCATTGGAAAGATTATTCTGGCGCCGTCGTCGGGACATTCAGTCTTCGGGTTTGAAGATTCTTTTGGAAGTCCCTTGCGAGGCTCTGAGCTCGTGAGCAGAGCTAGAGCGGCGTCGCAGGCGTTCTAACTGTAAGCGTTAAGGACCCCTTCCATGCTTGCCTCGTAGCCATCCGGATGTGCTCGTAGCTCAACGAGGCAGAGGGCCACGAGGCCTTATTTTCGGTGCTCTGTCCCAGTGTTTGGGGGGTGGCCATCCGTTTCTAATCAAGTCTACTACGTATCTGCGGTAAAAAAAAAGAAGAAGAAAGTTTTGCATTCCACTCAACAATTCGATGAAAATATTTCACAGAAAATCACGTTTTGAAGACCATTGGATAATTTAAGAAAAGATTCATTTGTATACTTATGTGAACAGGACTCAAAAATAAAAAGCTACTTAAATTTCGATCTTTGTATTTAAACGCATCATCTTTTAGGGTAAATTTTGATAAAAATCCCCACACACTAAGCCATTACAATGGGAAAATCTTTATTTCTATTTTCTCAAAAATTACATCAACGATTTTGATTAAGATAATATAACGTTTAAGATGTTTGAAAAAAAAAATTACTTACTTAGTAATTTTTTTTGGTAGTGTTTAACGCCCGCTTTAACTACTTATGGCACCGCAGGCGGTGACACTGATGATACATGAAGATGGAACACCGGTGGAATGCGATGGCGGGGGAAACCGGAGAACGCGGAGAAAACCCGCCCCAGCGCCGCTTTGCCCACCACAAATCTCACATGCGGTCACTTGGGATCGAACCCGGGGCGTCTAGGCGAGAGGCGAGTGGTCTAATCACTCGGCCACGGCGCGGCCTCACTTAATAATTCATGTAAGGGACTTGATGATTATAAATTCCATTAAAAATGAACAGTAAGTAGATACTAAAGATGAATTAAAATACTTCAACCAAATTTAAAATTAAAGTGTAGATACGAATTTTACATTGCTGTGTTTCGTGCTAACATCAGGCGATGTTTGTGATTAGAATTTGAGGGCTGTGTAGTCTGGGTTGTCGGATCGCGTCTCTATCCCACACCGGCTTAGCTTACGAGTTCAGTCGTCTCCTTCAGGGACTTGTTCTCCAGAGCTGGTCCTCTGTATGTGGGTGCAGATAAATAGGTTGATTGTGTTCTTTATAAAAACATATGTATTCCTTTTTTTGGCAACTAACTGTATTTTTGGTCGTTCTGATCGTTTTACATTCGGTGTTCGTCTCACTAAATGGTGTTAATATGTTATGGGGCATAAGTACAAAACTAGATTTTGATGTTGAAGTTTTACATTTTATAGCCCGTATACGCAATGTTCATAGCGGATGGAGAAGGTATTGCATTGCATCCAAAAGTTTGATATTGATATTTCACCGGAAATACATGTTTTGAGACCTGCTGCATCAAAAATATATTTTAAGAAACATGTCCTATGTGTCTATCTGTGCGTACGTGTGTATGTATGTGTGTGTGTGGTGGGGGGGGGGACAGCACAGCTCAAAAACGAAAAGTTGGTTAAATACTAAACTTGCTATTTCAGTTTAGTATCTTCCAAGATGCGACACGGAGATTTAGAAGAATATCTCCCCCATTCTAACTATCCTTTACATGTAAAATTCTTCGAAAATGTTTATGTTTCAAAAATGGTTAAAACGATTTAGATTAAAATGTCCCATGTGGGAAATATTTTTATCACAAAGGAAATGTATATCTTGAATTCTCTGGGAATATACTATTAAGACCTCTTCATTTTGGATGGTTTTATATATAACTTTTGTATAACTGGTAAACCATAAGAGATAGACGAAAATTACTTCATAGAAATGTAGATCTCATTAAAACACATACTTTATGTCATACACATTCTTGTAGAGTTAACCATATTTTTAGTTACTCTGAGTTATTGTTTTCAGTTTTAAAGTTCTTAAACTTTTCTCAAACGAGAGACATCTTTCTTTTCCTATCTCTTTTGTTTACTCTAGCAGATAAAAACAAGCGAATTCCAGCTGTTTCACTTAGTGACCGACTTTTAAAAAATTTGACTATTGCTTTAGCCAAGTATATATCCTTCCACTTACAAAGAAGCAAGTAATAAGACCAATTCTGGCAATATTTATCATGATAAAATAATGATACTTTGTAAAGAAACTTTGTCTGTAAAACAGCTAGACAAAGTCATTTGAATGGAATATGTCAGATTTTTATTGTTATTTGGGGACAGCTTTGTTTTTATTTATTTAATTTCAATGGTCATATTCCGGTCTTTTGACTTGTGAAATAATTCACATTACTGTAGGTTATTACAAAAGGGAATCGAACCCGGGATTCACTCTCACATTCATACTTCCAGACTCTATGGTGGGTAGGGAATAACCCTGGTTAAAGAAGTATTCCCCGCCCCAGCCTGGAATCGAACCCGGGACCACCAGTTAAGAAGTCAGCTTCTAACCACACAACCACGGAGGCTGTCAGGGACAAATTGTTAATGTGCTGATGTGTAGATTTTTCATAAGCCTTGACATTTTTCTTTTGAGTAAAGGTGACTCAATTCGTGACTATGTATACTGGAACTTCTGTGTCATAATCAAAGGAGAGAGATATGTATAGGTTGATAAAGGATATAAAGTAGTGTGTAGTGTTCTGTGGAGTCGTAGATCGAACATATCAATATGCCAACTCTTTTAAGCATATTCTGCAGCAAGAGGCTTCTAGATACATTTGTATGTAGTTGTTATTCTCTAAGATATCGTTACTTGCCGTTATAGTTACTTGTCAGGAAGCAGGCTTTGTTGCCTTCAATGTGATTTATCTGGAAATGCCTCCCACATTCCAATTTGCCCAACCATTACAAAAATACAAGCACTAAACCGCTCTTCTTAATATATATATTAACATTAACAAAAATGGTCTAAGTTAAAGTTATAGTCACATCATTTTAAAACTTATTATATGGTGACATTATAATTCCACTTTCTTTGACGATAGGGGTTAAAATGATTTAATAAAAACAAAAGATGACTTTCTTTTTGAGAGAAGTACAATTACTGGAAAATTTAAACCAATAAAAAGAAATATCTCGAAAATACTTCACAAAAACTTTGCATAGGATATAAATTGCGCGTTTTAACGAAATATAATACATTTTGGGTAGGATAATTTTATCTCTGATGGTTTACACTTATGCAAAAGTCATCCAGAATGAACAGGATATTTCCAGAAAATTCAAAATATTCACTTCTATTTGACATGAAAATATCTTAAATAAAATCATTAGTCATAGTCACAGTGTAGCTAAAAACGAAAATACTGCTAAATACCAAACTTGGTAGTTATGTTTAGTTTTCTCCAAGAATGCGACAAGAAGATTTTTATGAAATCACCCCACCACAAACTATCGTTTTCATGGAACAATTTTTATTTTTCTCAAAAGTTACTTTAACAGTATATAAAAGATATAAACAACATTTATCTCACAAATATAAAGTATATTTTGAATTTTCTAGGAATAGCCTCTGATGAGATTCTGGATGAGTTTTGTAGAACTTTGAATAACGTTTAAACCGTTAGGGATAGATAAAAACTTGCTACTTAAAATTTTAGATCTCACTAAAACATAATTTATGTCAATACGCTTTTCTTGTAGAATTTACCATCTTCCTTGTTATTAGTTGCAATTTTAAACTCCCAAGTTTCTCAAATGGCACCATGCAAAGCAAACCCAACCTCAATTGCTTCATATAGTGACCAGCTTTAAAGATTTGACTAAGGTATTCAATGTTTTCCCTTATTTCCCTTCCTACAAGGAAGCAAGTAATAGTTCCAATTCTGCTAATGTTTATGTCGATTAGCATGGCGTAGATAAAAGATAGCCGCGCCGAGGGGGAAATATAAGAAAAATAATACTTATAAATAGAATACTAGAATACTCTCTTAAAACCATCTCTCCCATATTCAACATTATTAACCCTGAAATTATTTCTGATTCTCCCTCAGCAAAATCGAATGGTCTATGATTTGTTTCAAACATTACACAAAGGCTCGCCTCCTATCTAGGCGGCCGGGGTTCCACCCCAAGCGCCCGCATGTGGGATTTGTGGTGGACGAAGCGGCGGGTTTTCTCCTGGTCCTCCGCTTTCCCCCGCCTCTCGTTCCACCAATTGCTCATCATCACCTTTCCAATCATCAATTTTGTGTACTTTTGATATCATCCACATCCTCGTGTTCCCGTCTGGCTACAGGTGCTTCATTCTGTGGCTTCGTGTCATAGGCTCCCCTTCTGACTCCTAGACCTTGGCTTGCAAGTCCTAGGGGAGTGTCAGTCCTACAATTACGGGGAGGCTAAGAAACGAAACGAAGATAAAAGAATAATCTTCTGTAAGTAATTTTATATGGAACAGCTAGAGAAAGTTAAGTGAATCGAAGACATAAGATTATTTAATTGGGGATGTCAAAACGTGTATTTCCAGTGAAATTCCTGTATTGAATTTTAGTGAAATGATATACCTTATCTACCTACTATGTACGTGGTAGAAAAAGTACGTCGCCAAATAAAATCCGTGAAAGATAACAATTCCTTGGGTAATTCTGTTTCGTTTTAAATTCCCTGTCTAGTCTATTAGCATAAATGTTTATTGAGATTCGTCTCGAAATGATCATAGTGACAATAAACATGCAATAAGCTCAATTAAACCATCGGAAAACAGAAATGGTGTTACTTGAAGCATACATAATCCTTTTTGTGATGGAAAGGAAGGAAGAAGATGGTGCGGGAAGAGAGGAACGAAATAGTTACGATGCATACACGTATACCACATCGTAAAATTTTCGTACGAGGAAGCAGCCTCACAAGAAAGGGGCAGAATATTTCTCACGAGGAAATATGCAGTTTAAAGCAACCGTTTGATGCCAGCAGAGTGTAGAGAGAAACGGATGACGTAGTTCAAAGATACATCCATATTTTTCAAGTGGAATGAGATCTGAAATTGCTATTCCCTGAATATCCCTATCGGGGCCTTCCAGGATGTTTCTTCAAGGGAAAATTAGATGTCGCTGAGAAGATAGCTGGCTGCAGCACTAAAAGAAGAAATTGCAGTTTGAGTTAACGCAGTCTACTTAGTAAAGCGTATGCAGCCTACATCCAAGAGGTCCTGAGTTTGAATATCATTTGAGGCGAGCTACTTGATTATGAGCTTTCTGAGGAATATTCCCTATCGTCAAAACACGAATGTCGGATGAGCTCCGGATTCATTGGAACATAATCTTAGCTATTTCATTCTTTGACCGTCCGTAATAGCCTACTCAGTTAAAGTACGTTAAGCAGAGCGAGATGGCTCAGGCGGTTCCTGGTTCGATTCCCGGCGACGATCATCTGACCCATAGACTTTTCATGGTTTCTTCGAATCGGTGGACAAATGCTGCGATGGTGCAACTTCTACCGTGATTTGTCATATGTTTAAGGGTTGACGGTGTTCGGCGGGTTGTGGCTGATAGAGCTCTGTGTAGGCTTCTTTCTGACAACGTTGAGGGACCCACCTTCGTGTGCTATAGGGTGGTTACCCTTTCGATGGACCCCGAAGGCATGGGTAGGGCCCGTGCATCGTCGGATGCATTATTGTGAAAATATTAAGGAGCCCGTCCGGTCTTGTGCCCTTCGTCATTCGGGCCTCTTCTTTCAGGTGTCACATAACTCTCAAATGACCAACATACTAGATTACCTGCGGTGCTCTGGCCCAGTGACTGGAGACCCATTTACGATAATCCTAATTCTACAGGGTACTGAACATATTACAAATATCTGATGTGTTCCACTCACATGAGTTTCTCCTTATTGTGCAGCAAGTTATTCTTAGCAAAGCTTATAAAATTCTCCCAGAGTTCACGTACACACACGTCCGCTGTTTTTGTTTAATAACTTAGCTAGTTTCCGGTAAATGAGGTCTACATGATTGATGACCTCAGAGATAGAAACAGTCTTTGGTTGAGCACACTGAGGAAAGACAGGCGAGTGATCTCTCTCTTCTTCCCCTGGTCCCCCCATTCCCGTAAAATTGGCACCAGAGAAGATGCGCGCAGAGTAGATTAAAGTGACTCAAATGTTTTAAAAACTGATTGCCATATGATGCAACTGAAATGCTTTTCTCTTTGTATGGCCAGAATGAAAAAGGTGAATAAGAACTTAACTGTTGAGACAAAATCTAATTTTAAATATTGGACATTTTAAAACCAATAACGAGGAATATTTTGTTAATGGTTAGCTCTACAAAAATTATATGAGATAAATTAAGTGTTTAACGAGCTCTTCATTATTTGAGTAGTAAGCTGTTGTCTACTATTAAGGCTTACCAGTTATGCAAAAGCTATTCAGAATGAAGAGGATTACATACGATATTCCCAACCAATTCAAGAAATATATTTTTTATTTGTCATGTAAATATATTTACACTATTTTAATCACAATCGTTGCAGCCTATTTCAAAAGGTAAAAATTTCAGTTTGGCTTGACATAATTTTCACGAAATCTTCTTATTGTATCCTTGGACAATATTAAACTTAAATACCTAGTTTGGTAGTTAACGGAATGTTTGTTTTTGAGTTATGCTACCCACAGACACACACGTATGCAAACTAAAACAGACAGACATAGACATGAAGCTTTTTCTAAAAAATACATTCTATGTGTCCAAGAGTTCTCCTGAGTTTCTAGTATTGAATTTTGGGTGGAATAAAGCACCTTCTCTATCTGCTTATGTACGTACATAGTACTTGTAGGGCAGTATATCCACGTTCAATGCTCTCAAAACCAATTAATCTAAGGAACACCCCGAAACTATACTAATATCGCTTTTAAAAATCTCTAAGGTATTTCGTTCACATGTTCTTCTCTAACTGTTCTGTATACTTCCCACAAAATATTCTTCTTCTACGCATGCTAATCGAGATAAACTTTAACACAATGGTCATTGTTCCTTAAATGTACAAAGGAACTAAGGGAATACTAGGTCTAAACTGATTACATAAAATTTGCTTCTTAATTAATTTAAACTAGATGAAATCGATAGTTAATTCTTTTAAACGCTGCCGGTATGCAATTGTCATTGAGATTTGCCTCTTTGCATGCCCAGAAGAAAACAAAAAAGAAGAAAAAAACCGCGAAAATCATCAAAATGCCATTAAATTTAATTATCTCTTATTGATAAAGAACCTTCCTTTCCTTAAACGTTCATAGCCAATATTTGCTAAATAAAATAAACCTTACGAAATAAAATGTGAGCGATTATTAAAACAAAAGCCGTATAAAGTCCTCAGACATTTAATGCTATTATTCCTTGTTTAACAAAGGTATAAGTATTTTAAATTAAAACAAATAATAATCAGTATATCGGAAACGATTAGCCCCACAACAAAAATATGACGAACATAAATTGGGTATCTATATTTCTTGTGTAATACATTTTATCTATCTGTTATAGTTTACCAGCTCTACAAAAGTCATTCAGAATAAAGAGGACTTCAGCGGTTAATCCTAAGAAAATCAAGCTATACATTTTATTTGCCACGTAAATACATTTAATAGAAAGTATTTTAATTAAAATCGTTACAGCCATTTTTGAGAAAAATAAAAATTTTCGAATGCTGTTCCGTGTGGGTTTCTTGATAATCATCGTGTCGCATTTTAGGAAGATACTTATCTAAATGCATCGCTTTTTTATATAACAGACTTTTCGTTTTTTAGCTATCCTGCCCATAGACACATATACACACAGGAATTGTTTCTAAAAATTCTTCTTTTTTGGATTAAAGGTGCCTCAAAACATGTATTTCTAGTAAAATCAAAGTACCAAATTTTTGGGTGGAAGACAATGTCTTCTATATCTGCTAAGTACGTTGTGTATACGTATTAGGGAAAGTAAAAATCGGAAGTATTTCATTCATGCTACATATCTTATCCCTCCTACAAAGTATTCTGAAATATTCTAATGCTTTTATCTACTTCTGTATAATGCAATAATGCTTCTATTATACACTTCGGTTTAGGTAACAAAGAGAAAGTGGTAAGTAAAGAGGCAGTTTGATTTTTAAAAAGCGTATCGCCCTGCGTTGGCTTAGAAATGTCACTATTTTCAGACAGGGAGAATAGAAAGAATTTCTAATCCGTCACATGAGCCTCCCCAAGCTGTATTTTCAATAGTGGCTATACAAATTACTCTTACAAAGTTAGAGTGCTAGAGAAAGACTGTTGAATCCAATGTCATAGCTGGGATTTGAACCACGGGATTAGGAGATCCGTGGTTCTAATTCCGGCTATGGCTTTGAATTTTTGAGTTGACTCTAGCTATCTAATTTCTGACCTACACTCAACTGATGTGAAAAAAATAAATTAATTCACGAGCTCTTCCAAAGGTCTTTCTTACTTTCTCTGCACGCACTATGTACATAGTGTATAGAGAAGGTATTACACCCAAAATTCGATACCGAGATATCACCTGAAAAAGGGAAAAAGGTCCGTGTGTGCGTTTTGTGTGTCCGTGTGTCTATGAATACGATAACTCAAAACGAAAAGACGGTAAAACACCAAACTTGGTATTTAAGGGGTATCTTCCAAGGATGCGACACGAGGATCTTCAACCTTAAATACCCTTTACATGGACAAATTTTCGATTTTTTTTTTAAATTGGCTCTAACGATTTTGATTAAAATACCACATATTAAAGCCATTTTATCACATATAAAATGCAAATCTTGAATTTTCTGAGTCTAACTTCTGAAGACCTGTTTATTATGGATGAATTTTGCTGAATTTTGCATAACTAGTAAATTGTAAGAGATAGACAAAAACGTATTACAAAAAATGTAGATCTTGTATAAATACACAATTTATGTTATACACATTTTTTTCGTGGAGTTTACCATTTTCTAAATGTTCCTTGTTATTTTTTTCAATTGTACAGTAGATACTTATACTTTTTTTCAGACAGAAAGTGTCCGTTTTTCTTTTCTTCTACTCCCTGCCAAGTAAAGAAGCGATTTTCAATGACAATCGCAAAACGACAGTTCTTAAAACATTTGACAATCATTTTAGCATAGCGCATTCCTTTAGTTCCTTTCTACTTATAAGGAACTATGTAATAAAAACATTCCGCTAGTGTTTATGTCGATTAGTATTGTGTAGAAAGAAGAATAATCTTTTATAAGAAGTTTGTTTGTAGAGCATGTGACTGTAACAAGTCAGATTTTTCTCCATCTATTGCACTTTAATTTAAATAAACCTTTGCAGAAACTAGTATATTACATTTCGTCATAGATACGAACAGAACAGCGGCAATCAAAGGTTTTAGATGCTTGACACTATTTATTGTGGTCTTAAAATTCCATCTCTCTCCATGTAATCGTGAGAAATAGCTGCATATCGTAAGCACTTTAAAAGAATGACAAAATGTTGTATAATCGAACCATCAAATTACTGATATATAGAAAATGGCCTTGAGAGGAACAAAGCAATTTGTAGTAAATTCTGTAATTTAAACAGGGTGTAAGGGATATTGATTCAGATGAGATATTTTGTTAATTATGTATCCCTTGGGTGTATTCGTTATTTTTTCTAAAATTTTTCTCACAAACCAATCACATAATTTACTATATGATGTTTTCTTGCGCCACGAAATGAACACCTACCAATACAGATTATACCTTTTGCTTCTATTTTTCACGTATCAAATGTGAAATGCTGGCCTAGATAGTGTGCTCATTAGCCTTAGGGCATTTGAGCTCAGTTACAATATAACATTCTTACCGCGAGAACTTCCCATTCAACGTTACGCCTTCTGACCCTCCGTTTCGGAGAAAATTAACAGCTATGGCTAATGTGTGCCAGCCTAGTTGGAGGTAAAACGCACCTGTAAACATATTGCTATTGATAATTAAAACTATTAGTCCTCAAATATAGCAAACATTGATGTTCTTTACACTGTCCTCAATTATCAATACAAATATCTGCACTTATATCAGTAAAGCTGTATTTATGGTACGTTTTCGTCTGTCGCTAAACATTTACCAGGTGTACAGGATTAATGAAACATTTAATAAGAGAGAAGTGGATTTCATGAGATATTTCCACAAAATTAAATATATACATTTTATTTGCAATATGGATATCTTTAATATGTGATATTTTAGTAAAAATTTATAGGCATGTTTCAGAAAATTGAAAATTTCCAAATGTTCTACGGGAAGGGAAGTTTGGGGTCCGAGATTTTATTGAAAGCCTTCTTATCACATCTAAGGAAGATATTGAAATTAAATTCCAAATGTAATATTTAACCATCTTTCGTTTTTGAATTATTAAAGAAGACAGTCATCCTCCGTAGAGTAATGGCTACGATGGTAGCTGCATATACCCAAAGTCACGGGTTCAAAAACGGCGGAGGACGATGACTTTTTGGGCATAAAATCCTTAGTATGGCTTCCGTGGGAAGGGAAGTAAAGCCGTTGGTCCTGTGTCGTAGATTTAAGGCTCGTAAAAGAACCTCAAATCTGACAAAAAGAGGCCTCTGAACAAAATTAAGCGGTCTCTCATGCCCAGTACAGAATGGGACGCTGAACACCACATCTGTTAAAGCGTTCATAAATAAAATCCCATTCCCTTTTCCTAAAAGAACATAAACCTATTTTTAAATACGGGATTTGAGCCAATATTTATATCTCCACGTTGTGTCATCTACATTTTGCGATTTTGTACTCCATTTTGTATATATTTGTTATTCATATGTTCTTTTGTTTCGTACCGAAATCGAAATCACTGGAGGCAAATTAAGTATTCTGTGTAGAAGTGTTTTGGTTTTCTATCTGCGATTTTGTTTTTATGGTAAATAAGTTTCTGGCGCCGTGTTTTTCTTGGTTGTGAAGCCAGAAATGTATAAAATATGCTAGCCAGAAGCAAGAAAAGGAAAGGCTCTCGAGGACAATACTTGGTGGAGTGAGGTCGTGTCTTTGCACTTTCTAGGCCGGATACCTTAGGATAAGACGCATATAGTTGATTTTACGCGTTAATTAGATAACGCGAAAGTAACTGACTTCCCTAAGTAAACATAGAATCTGGAAGTGATTCAACATTATTCGTCTAAAAAAGTTTTGTACTTTGTCGGACTCGACGAGAGTAAATCGTGAGATTTCGATTTCGTAAATTATTTGTCCAGTTTGATTGAAATAAACTTCAGTTACATAAAAAGAAACAAGTTTCAGTACTGATTTGCATTTAGAAAAGGGTTACTACCCACATTTTACGATCTGGATTATTAATGTGTAAATCCCTGATAGTACCCTGAGAAAAATATCTCATCGCTCTCACCGACTGACCACCACGGCAAATATAATTTTAATTTCCCATTCGTGGGAAAGACTGCCTCTCATTGACTCCAGCAAAAAACGATTTTTTTCTATTTCACAATTTGGCACTCTAAGTGAAGCATCTTTTACTTCATGTTTCAAGAATTTGATTATTCAAACCAATAACAAAGTCTATGGAAACAATTAATATTACAGAAATTTTTGATATAAACAATTACTTTTTCTACACGTACTATGTATATAATGTGTAGAAAATTTGATACCGAGATTTCACTGGAAATAAATCCCAAAAAAAAGCATTTTTAGAGAAAGGTCCATACGTGAGTGTGGGTCTGTCTGTCTATGTGTCTTTGGACAACATAGGTCAAAAACGAAAGTATCATTAAATATTAAACATGGTATTTAAGTTTGGTATTTTCCAAGGATGCGACACAAAGATTTCCAAGAAACTCCCACACCCCAAAACTACCCTTTACATGGACACATTTTCAAAAATTTTGTTTTTCTCAAAAATGACTGTAACAATTTTGATTAAGATACCACACATTAAAGCCATTTCTATCACATATAGAATGTATTCCTTTAATTTTCTGGGAATAGCTTCTGAAGACCTGTTTATTCTGGATGATTTTTTCTGAATTTTGCGCTACTAGTAAACCGTAAGAGATAGACAAAATCTTGCTGCACAAAACATGTAGATCTCGTTATAATACACAATTTATTTCATATAATTTTTTTTCGTGGAGTTTACTGTATTTCTTGTTATTGGTTTCAATTTTAAAATACCTATACATTTCTCATGCGGGAACATTTCAACTTCTGCCCACGAAAAGAAACGAATGTAATTCCATTAATTTCCATAGCAATCACATTTTAAAACATACCAACTGACATTCATGTCGCTTTAGCCTAATGTATTCACTTATTGCCCTTCTACTTACAATAAAGTGAGTAATAAGACCGTAGCATGAAGTAGATGGAAGAATAAGCTTATTAACAATAATGTGTTACAGAGATGTAGAGAAAGTTATATGAATGGTACACATCAGATTATTTTGATAAGAACTACATTACCTGTATGTATATATGTATTAAGATTTATTAGTTATAACAAATTAATAAATTAGTTACCTATGAAGGGGACTTCATAATCTCTTCAATAAAATTCAAGATATAATTTTTATTTATCGTAGAAATATTCTAAACATTTTAATAACATTTTAATATCATTTTTGAAGAAACAAAAAGTAACGAAAGAGTTTCAATTCAAATAGAGGTGGCTTTAGATGGGCATTTTCTTTAAAATCTTTTGTGTAATAAGATTGCTTTCCTGAGTTATTCCGCTCATATCCATCCATATACCATACACATCAGATACTTAGAGGAGACTACTTTCTAAAATACTCAAAACAAGTGTTTCCAGTGAAATCCAGAAAACGAATATTTGAGTAAAATATAATATTCCTGCACTTGAAATAGATGAGCTATGTAAAAAGTATAAAAGGTAGTTTTTAAAATGTTAAAAAAAACCATTACATACATTGAAGCTGTCAATTTTATTAAAATCTGGACATCTATTACCAACACGTGCTTCACTTGGTCATGGTGTAGATGAAGTACCCTGGACGCGCGTTTCCACAACTTTTGTTGTCATCCTCTTGCAGGTTTGCAGATGTCTACACCAAGACCAAGTGAAGCACGTGTTGGTAATAGATGTCCAGAGTTTAATAAAAGGTAGTATTTTAATATTTGAAGGAATAAATCAAAACAAGGGAAATAATACTTCGATTTAGAGAGATTGAACACGATTCGCTATAAATAAAATAGTTTCCCAACAGAATTCTACGGAATCACATTCAGAGAAAGTTACCATGCCTTATTATTATAGCCGGCCCGAGATCGCAAATATGTATAGTTTGCTTTCACTGCAGAGACCCTTTATTACTTTCTCTACACGTACTATGTACATAGTGTATAGAGACGGTATTGTATTGCAACAAAAAATTCGATACCGAGATTTCACCGAAAATGTATATTTTGAGACCTCCTGAATACAAAAGTGTCCGTGTGTGTGTCTCTCTCTGTCTGTCTGTCGTCTGTGTCTATGCGTCTGTGTGTGTCTCTGGGCAGCATAGCTCAAAAACGAAAAGAGCGTTAAAAACCAAACTTGGTATTTAAGTTTGGTATCTTCCAAGGATGCGAGACGAAGATTTCCAAGAAAATCCCCGCACCCCAATCTACCCTTTATATGGAGAAATTTTCGAACTTTTTGATTTTCTTAAAAATGGCTCTAATGATTTTGATTAAATTCTCTTATATTTAAGATATTTACTTGAAATGAACTATATATCTTGAATTTTCTGGAAATGGCCTTTGAAGACTACTTCATTCTGGATGAATTTTACGGAATTTTGCATAACTGCTAAACCGTAAGAGATGGACAAAAAACTGTAGAGCACAATAAAATACACGATTTATATGATATATATATATTTTTTCGTGGAGTTGATTCTTTTTGAGATATTCCTTGCTTTTGGTTTCAGCTTTGAAAAATGTTTTTCTCATACAGGAATTTGTCAACTCCTGTCCATACAAACAAAGGAACTTCAGTTACATAGCAACCAGCATTTGACTATCACTTTAACCTATGGTACTCCCTTATTTTGCTTCTGCTTACAAGGAAGCAAGTAATAAGACTATTTCTGCTAATTTTTTCTGGATTAGCATGAAGTAAATAGAAGCTTAAGCCTTTTACAATATAATAATTTATTGCAGAGATGTAGAGAAAGTCATGTGAATGGAACACATCAGATTTTTTTTATGGCGCGCTAGAGGTGGATGACTTGCTCAGGACTATGCTTATCAGCTGTGTAAATTCTACACCGTGCATCTCAAAAGCGAAAGTTTATTTAAGGCATTTGTGTTGTACATGAATTACATTAAATTATTCTTATTAGTTTACTTACAATCAAGAAATCATATTTGAAGAAAGAATTTTATGCACAATGCATGCACAAAAAACTCAAACTTGTGGACATGTGTGAGGAGATCTTTAATTGTATACTATTTCCAGTTTGGAATAAATGTTACATCACGAATAAAATATATCTTGTATCTTTGAGAATAGCCTCTTAAGATGTCTTTATTCCGGAGAGTTTTGCTAAATTTTGCATAATTTGTAAACCTTAAGAGATAGACAAAAGCTTATTTCATAAAAAATCTGATGTGTTACACTCACATGCATTTCTCTAGCTGTTCTACAAACTTCATACATAAGATTCTTATTCTTTCTGCACCTTGCTAATCGTGGTGCTCATTAGCACAATGTTCTTATTATTTAGTTCTGTATAAGTAGGAAGAAAATAAGGAAATACACTAGGCTAAACCAATAGTCAAATGTTTTAAAAACTGTCGTTATGCGATTGTTATTACAAATCGCTTCTTTTCTTGGCCAGGAGTAGAACAAAAGAAAAAACGGACACTCCCGTCTGAGAAAAGTACAAGTACTTCACAACTGAAACTAATAACAATGAATACCTCGAAAACGGTAAGCTCCACGAGAAAAATGTATATGACATAACTTGTGTATTTTAACAAGTCCTAATTTTTTTATACTAAGTTTTTGTCTATCTGTTACGGTTTACTAGTTATGTCAAATTAAGCAAAATTCATCCAGAATAAACAGGTCTTCAGAAGCTATTCCGAGAAAATTCAAGATATGAATTGTATTTGTTAGGTAAATATCTTTAATATATGATATTTTAATCAAAATCGTTAGCGCCATTTTTAAGAAAATCAATATTTTTTAAAAAAGATCCATGTAAAGGGTAGTTCGCGGTGGGGGGATTTTTCTCAAAATCTTCGTGTCGCATCCCTGGAAGATACTAAACTTAAATACGAAGTTTGGTATTTTAGCTACTTTTCGTTTTTGAGTTATCATGTTCACAGTTATCTGCGCCGCAGATTCATTAAACACATTATTTATGTTATACACGTTTTCTTGTAGAAATGACCATTTTTAACATATTTCCAGTTATTGGTCAGTTTTAAACCACGCTAATTCTGCTCAAACGGGAAACCGTCTTTCATGTCTTGTGTTACTGCTGGACATGCAAAATGAACTTTTGTTTCAGAACTGTTTTTAAAAGATTTTACTACGGTTTTAACTTAATATATTCTCTTATTTCCATTCTACTTACAAAGAAGTAAGTAATATGGCTACCTCTGTTAATGTTTATCTCGATTAGCATGTTGTAATTAAAAATAATATTTTTAAGAATAGTTTATATGAGAAATAGTTTGCGAAAGACATGTGAATGTAACACATTATTTTTTTTAATTTCAAAACCATTTACTTGAACATTTAATACGATAAGACAAATAAATGATAGTGCCAAAGCTCGAAGCTCTTGATCAAATAATTTCTCAGATAAAATTTACAAACTGCCTTGCGGATCCATATAATTATGTCAAAGACGTATGATAATTGTTTTAGTGTATGAAAAGTAAATGTAAGGCTATTTCTAAAACTTATTTATTTATGGAAATATTTCTTTTTTTTTGTTTTATAAAGCTGTTAATTTTAAAATTTCCTAATTTTTTGAATATAAATTAATTCTTTTTGAGCCAATGATTAAATCAATAATGAAATAGATGTAGTGCATTTGAGTTTCATTCAAAGTCAGAGAAAACTGAAATGTAAAAAATGGACTGCTGAGAAAAAGCCACATAAAGAAATGAGAAGTAATCTAGGGATAAAATATTGCGAATCGAGAAAAATAGTTAGCTAAAACTATTCACAGATGTCTATAGGACATTACATAATAGAACAACATTAAAAAGTTCTATCACTGTCACTTAAAACTTAGTCTTAGTATGCCTTATAGAAATAACACTGTATTATATGCTGTAATTAAAACTTAATTTTTGTTGTAATCAATCTTCTAGTTTCAGTTGAAACTGGGTTTCAAATCAGGAGGCGTAGGAAGAATGTTTTTGCGGTTTCTAACTTGGCCTTTCTTGTCAGAATTTTGGCTCAGTTAGCCTCACTGACCTGAATTTCCGTATGAGATATCATATAGGTTTGAAACATTAGTGCCATGCTGCCGAATCTCTGCTAAAGAATAGGAAGGGTCCTCAAAAAATAAACAGTGATCAACAGGATTGGCTGTTTTAGGCACTTCGTTTGCACTGTATAAGAAAAAAAATACTTTCATTAATTCTCATTGACATTATTTCCGTTTTTATTTAATTTAAGATATGCGCCAATAAATTGAAGTAATGTATGAAATGTGTCTTACTACAAATAGGGAATTATTTTAGCTCCAATTATTATTTCAAGTCCAATTTTGTACCCCATTTCGAACCGCAAAAAATAATGATGGCAAAGGCACCATTGGGCTAGAAATAGTTAAACTGAAATACGACTGCAAATTGCTTATGTTATAAATTGTAGCTTATATTATAAATTTGAAATATTACGGCACTGTAATTGTAGCTTATATTATGTTTCTACTGTATAAGCAAATTCTGAATTGTTGCTATTGAATAAGTATTATGAAGTATGCCAACTATTTGTACTGTAAACCACATCATTTTTATTTATCATTTGTTGTATTTTTAATGTTTGGTGACTACAAATAACATTATCCATCTGCAGATATTACAAAATTATTTATGAAATTAAAATTTCGTCGAGTCAGAGAAGCATAACAAAGTGTCTAATCGAATTTACGACTTATTGGAGTTAAAAATTGCTTTATCCATGTACATTTTATATCGGTTACTGAAGCAATGTATCAAAACAGAATCGTATGCAAAAGTGGAAGGTTTGTAAAATTGAGCACCAAATGTTTTCATTAAAATACAGGGGAATCCATGGTAGTATTTATGGGAAGTATATCTGTCAAAATCGGACACCAATCGACAGCATGCATAAATCAGAACTAATGTAATTAGCAAAAGATAGAACAGAAAACTACTATAACTCGCTTTATGCAATTGTTTCCAATGAGTAACGCCAAATGCATACCATTATTTCCCTTGTGGAAAAACGTCATTTCCCATTTATGTCGTAAGGAATCTATTTCGAAAGAAAAATGTTTGTTAAAAGATTAAACTTTCAAAATATGGCATTGTTTGTTGGTATCAAATGATGTTAAGGTCAGCTATACTTCAAAGCTTATTTAATTCAGTATTTGCCAATGTCATTCAGGCATGGGCTCAAAAACGGGAGGTCTGATGTTCAATTCCACTAGGACCATCGTCCTTATCTGAGGTGATTTCCAGGTTTTCCTCAGTCCTTATAACTGATAAATACCAGGGATGTTCCATAAATTTACTCCTTAAAATAAAGCAGTAAATCATTTTAATGTGGATCAAAATATCACGTCATTTTAGTCGAATGGATGAAATATTTTGAAATTATGTGCAAATAGACCGGTGTTCTAGAGCTAAAAGTTACCCGCTATTCTTCTTATCATTATAAGGTAAACTCACAGAAAACACCTTATCCAGGCAACTCACCCTAACCCAGATTTACATTATACAAAAGGCAATATATTTCATAGCAAGCAATATCAAATAAAATGCTAGTGTTTAAATACTAAGTGACAAAACTGAAAATAATTATCTTTTCAGCCCGTTGAGTTAATGAAGAGCATTGGAAAATGCTAATCCGAAAACAGTGGCTTAGAGTTCACATCATTGCAAACATGCAAAAGAAAAATATGATGTGTTCCATACACATGACTTTCTCTACATCTCTAACAGATTATTATTAAAAGCATCTACTTCATGCTCTTCGAGATAAACATAGCTGAAGTGGTATTTTTCTTGTTTTCTAGTAAGTAGATGAAAAATAAGGGAATACACTGGGCTAAAATGGTAGTCAAATCTTTTAAAAGCTGGTTACTATGGTATTGAAACTCGTTTCTTTGCACAGCCAGGAGCTTTAACGACCTTTTAAATTTCATCAACATTTAATACAAAATTATTCTGAAGGACTTAAATTTTTGCGCCTGAAGAACGCTGAAATAGGTTAATATTATCAGATACCTCTCTTGTACGTGTGAGAGAATACATTTACTTGTTATGTTTCTTCACCTAGTCCCTGAATTTTATGCAGTCTTTTATGAACTGTTGTCAATCCTTATTCAAGGAAACCTGTACCTCACGCTCGCTGTGGAGACAATTTCCATAAATTCTCATTCGTTTATTGATTTGTATGAATATTTCTACACGTACTATGTACATAGTAAATAGAGAAGGTATTGCATTCCACCCCAAAAAATTGGAAATCCAAGTTTTCAACGGAAATATTTTAATATCCCATGAATACAAAAAGAAATAATAATACTTTTTATAAAAAAGACCCGAGTGTGTGTTTGTGTGCATGTCTTGATATTTAAGTTCAGTACCCTCCAAGAATGCGACCGAAGACTTTTAAGAAAATGCCCCTACCCAAAACTATCCTTTATATGGAAACATTTTAGAAAATATTGATTTTCTCTAAATATCCCCATACATATTTATTAAAATAGTATATTAAGGATATTTACATAGTAAATAAAATGTATATTTTGTCGTGGTTTTATGTTTGGCATCACGTTGGTGCGCAAATATATCGTGGTTTTATAGCTTCCACGTTAGTGTGGCAATATGTCGCTGTTTTGCTTGTGCAGCCGGATCATGTGAGTCTACTTGGAGTTGGTCTACATTAAGAGTGTACATACCTTGCTTATTCCCTTTGTTGCACTGGCTAAGCTCGTTCTTGGAGACCATGCGTTGTCTCTTGCTCAAGGGGGTAAAGAATGACAAATGTGTGTAACACTTGGTAGACTCAAATTTCAAATTTCACTGATGACTTCTTTTATTAATTATCTGTTGCTGGTTTGAGGCACTAACCCTGCGAGCGACTCCCGACATAAACGATCGCGAACTTGATGACATAATCTTTATAAGTGCTAGTTCCACTCTTACTGAGTTACTATATTTTTACAATCATCACCATATTCTTAAATTTCACGGTCCGTATATCATTTACGGTAATATTTGCCCGTCAGATTACTTATAACACGTCGATTTCTTAAACTGGGCGCCGCGCGATTTCTTAGTCTGTGTATCGTCACATTTCTTATACTGTCGTCCCGCGCGATTTCTTAGTCTGTGTCTCGTCACATTTCTTATACTGTCGTCCCGTGCGATTTCTTAGTCTGTGTATCGTCACATTTCTTATACTGTCATCCCGTGTGATTTCTTAGTCTGTGTCTCGTCACATTTCTTATACTGTCATCCCGTGCGATTTCTTAGTTTGTGTATCGTCACATTTCTTATACTGTCGTCCCGTGCGATTTCTTAGTTTGTGTATCGTCACATTTCTTATACTGTCATCCCGTGCGATTTCTTAGTCTGTGTATCGTCACATTTCTTATACTGTCGTCCCGTGCGATTTCTTAGTCTGTGTATCGTCACATTTATTATACTGTCGTCCCGTGCGATTTCTTAGTCTGTGTATCGTCACATTTCTTATACTGTCGTCCCGTGCGATTTCTTAGTCTGTGTATCGTCACATTTCTTATACTGTCGTCCCGCGCGATCGAGATAAACATTAACAGAATGTTCTTATTACTTAGTCCCTTATAAGTAGAAGAGAACTAAGGAAATGAACTAGGCTAAAGTGACAGTCAAATGTTTTAAAAACTGTCGCTATGCTATTGAAATTGTAAATCACTTCTTTGCTTGGCCAGGAGTAGAACAAAAGCACGGACACTTCCTGTCTCAGAAAGGTATATGTACTTCACATTTGAAACCAAAAATAGGGAATATCTTTGAAACTGTTACCTCTACAACAAAACCGTAGATTATAAATTGCGTGTTTTGACGAGATATACATTTTTTGTACAGTAAGTTTTTGTCTATCTCCTACGGTTTCGCAGTTCTGCAAAATTCGGTAAAATTCATCCAGAAGAAAGAGCTCTTCAGAGGCTATTCCCAGAAAATTCAAGATCTTCATTTTATTCGGGATGTAAATAGCTTTAATGTATGAGATTTTAATCAAAATCATTGAATCAAACTTTTCGAAAATGTTTCCATGTAAAGGGTAGTTTGTGGTAGGGAGATTTTCTTGAAAATCTTCGTGTCGCATCCTTGGAAGATACTAAACCAAAATACCAAGTTTTGTATTTAACTCTTTTCGTTTTTGAACTATGCTTTCCAAAAGCACACAGACAGATAGACAGACTGACAGACACACACTCACGGACCTTTTTCTAAGACCAACACATATTTCCAGTGAAATATCGACATCAAATTTTTGGTTGGATTACAGTGCTTTCTCTGTCCAGTATGTTCATTGTACATAAGGGATAGAGAAAGTAAAATTATTATTCTTTTATCTACATAATGCTACTTGAGATAAACATTAATAGAATTGGTTTATTGCTTCTTTAATGATAGAAGGGAAATAAAGTAACACATTATGTTAAAGCGATAATCAAAACTTTAAGAGTTGGTCGTTGTGTGAAACAATTGAGATCCGGTTCGCTTTTCATAGTCCAATTTGAGAAAAGGTAGGTAGTTTAAAACTGAAACAAATAATAAGGAATATCTCAAAAAACGGTCACCTACAATAAAAACGTATGTGATATAAATTAAGTGTTTTAAGAGAACTACATATTTTGTGTTTTAAGTATCCTTCAATCTCATACGGTTTAACAGTTATGTAACATTTTCAGAACTCATTTAGAATAAAGAGTTTTTTAGAGGCTATTCAAGATGTGCATTTTATTTGGGATGTAAATGTCTTCAATATGTGGGATTTTAATCAAAATTGTTAGATCCATTTTTTAGAAAATCAAAAACTTCAAATATTTTCCCCCCTAAAGGGTACTTTATGGTGGGGTTATTTTCTTTAAAATCTTCGTGTCACATCCTTGAAAGATAGCAAACCGAAATACCAAGTTTAGTATTTAACGGCCTTTTAGTTTTTCAGCTATGCTGTTCACAGACACACTCACAGACCTTTTTCTGAAAATAAATGTTTGGATTCAGGGGGTCTAAAACATGTATTTCCGGTGAAATCTCGGTATCAAAATTTTGGGTGTAATAAAATACTCCCTGTATACACTATATACATATTACGTGTAGAGAAAGTAAAAAGAGAGTAGGTATAAGATCTTTGCATGAATGTTGTACTTAAACGATGTTTCGTAAGTTGCTATTCGTCAATATTGTGATTACACCAACTCGCTTTCATTGAACAATAGGTATGCAAATCCACAGTTTTAAATGTTAATGCATAGTAAATATGTAAATACATTGCAGAAGGAATTATTTTGGAATGTAAATAACAGAATTGTGACGTGTTTACGTCCCGCGGGCTTTAGTAACAAATCAGGCAGACTGCCTCGTTTGCTAATGAATTAACCATAGCAACCCTTGCCTATTGTCTCCAAAATTTCATGTGAAAGTTTCTGCCAAATAATACTTTAGCTACTACGATTGAATACATTTGAGAAATTTTACCGAAAATACGTACTTCGAGGTCAACATATATAGCCGATGTGGCAGCGCCGTGGCTGAATGGTTAGACCACTCGCCTCCTATTTAGGCGGCCCGGGTTCGATTTCAAACGCCCGTATGTGGGATTTGTGGTGGAAAAAGTGGCGTCTGGGCGGGTGTTCTAAGGTACTCCAGTTTTCCCCACAACTCATTCCACCAATTGCTCCATTATCACTTTTTACTTTCTCTATACGTACTATGTACATGGTGTATAGAGAAGATATTGCATTGCACCCAAAATTCGATACTGAACTTCACCGGAAATACATGTTTTGAGACAACCTGAATCCAAAAAAAGCATTTTTAGAAAAATGTCCGTGTGTGTGTCTGTGTGTATGTGTGTGTGTCTGTGGGCAACATAGCTAAAAACGAAAAGACCGATAAGTACCAAACTTGGTATTTAAGTTAAGTATCTTCCAAGGATGCGACACAAGGATTTTCAAGAAAATGCCCCCACCCCCAACAACTTTTCACATGGAAACATTTTCGAACATTTTGATTTTCTAAACAATGGGTCTAACGATTATGATTAAGATGTCGTATATTTAAGATATATACCTGACAAATAATATGTATATCCTGAATTTTCTGGAAATAGCCTCTGAAGACTACTTTATTCTGGATGAATTTTACGGAATTTTGTGTAAACCGTAAGAGAGAGAGAGAGAGAGAGAGAGAGAGAGAGAGAGAGACAAAAGCTTATCAAACAGAAATGTAGAGTACATTAAAACACACAATTTATGTTATATGCATTTTTTTCGTGGAGTTGATCATTTTTTAGATATTCTTCGTTTTTGATTTCAGCCTTGAAAAACTTATACTTTTCTCATACAGGAATTTGTCAACTCCTGTCCATACAGACAAAGGACACATAGCAACCGGATTTTGACTATCACTTTAACCTATACTAATCCCTTATTTCGCTTCTATTTACAAGGAAACAAGTAATAAGACTATTTCTGCTAATTTTTTCTCATTTAGTAGGAAGTAAATAGAAGCATAAGCTTTTTAACAATACTTTTTTGCAGAGATGTAGAGACAGTCATGTGTATGGAAGACATCAGATTTTTCTATCATCAATTTCGCTTATATTCCATATCATCCACTTCCTCCTGTTCATGCCTGGCTAAGGGCGACACGTCGTAACAGGTTCTCATTCTGTGGTTTCGTGTCACTGGCTCCCCGACAGGCTTTTGACCCCTTGGCATTGGTTTGTTAGTCTTAGGTCGGTGTCAGTCCAAATACGGGGAGGGTAAGCCGATTTCGAAACAAAACTATATATAACTGATGTGTTGCATTCACATGCCATACTCTACTCTTTGAAACAAATTATTATTGTTAAAAATCTTATACTTCTGTCTACTTCATGTTAATCGAGATAAATATTAGCAGATATAGTCTTATTAGTTGCTTCCTTGAAGTAGAAGGAATATAAGGGAGTACCATAAGCTAAAACGACAGTCAAATCTTTTAAAATCTGGTGCTATATTTTTGAAATTCGTCTCTTTGCATGGCCAGAAGTTAAAAAACGCACGCATGAGAAAAGTTTAAGTATTTTAAAAGTGAAACCAATAACAAGGAATATCTCGAAAATGATCAACTCCACGAAAAAATGTTTTGTTTTGTAATCGGCTCACCCTCCCCGTAATTGAAGGACTGACACCACCCTAGGACTTACAACCCAATGCCTAGGGGTCAGAAGCCTGTCGGGGAGCCTACAGCACGAAACCACAGAAAGGAGAACCTGTTACGAGGGGTCGGCCCTTAGCCGGGCATGAACACGAGAAAGTGGATGATATGAAATGTAAGCGAAATTGATGATTGGAATGTTAAAGTAATTGGTCGACTGACTGGCGGGGGATACCGGAATATTCGGAGAAAACCCGGCCAGACTCCTCTTCGTCATCCATGAATCCCACATGCGGACGCTTGGGGTCGAACCAGGGCCGCTTAGATAGGAGGTGAGCGGTATAACCATTCAACCACGAGGCCGCTTAAGAAAAAATGTACAAGACATAGTCTACATTTTTAATGTAGCAAGTTTCGGCTTATCTCTTAAGGTTTACCAAATGTGCAAAATTCATCCAGAATGAAAAGTTCTTCAGAGGCTATTCCCAGAAAATTTGAGCTATACATTTTATTCGTCATATAAATATATTTAATATACGACATTTTAATCAAAATCATTGTTGGGAAAATCAAAATTATCGAAAACTTTTCCATGTAACGGTTGGCTTGGGGTGATGAATTTCCCTCAAATTCTTCGTGTCATATTCTTGGAAGATAATAAATCTAAATAGAAGTTTGGTATTTAATGAACTTTCGTGTTTTATTTTCGTGTTACGGACACACTTATCACCTTTTTCTAAAAACGTTTTTTTATACAGTGGAATCTAAAAATGTATTTCTGGTAATTTTTTTGAGTGATAAACAATACCTTATTTGTCTATGTATTGTGTACTAAGTAGAGAAAGTAAAAACAATATTTAGAACATTGTCATTGTGCGAGGTTCCTCTGTCCCTCTATGTGTTTATCTTCCAAAGATGTGACTCAAAGTTTTTAAAGAAAATCCTTTCATTCTCAAGTGCTCCATACATGGGACATTTTTGTTTCGAAAAATTTTATCTTCTTAAAAATCACACTGTTTTGATTAATACACCATACGCTAAATAAACATAAATGACAAAATCTATATCCAGAATTTTCTAAGTTCAGTCTGTGATTTTTGTTTATTCGGAAGGAATTTTGTATAATCTTGTATAACACTTGTGCATAGTTATAATCTTGTATAAGCGATAGAAGAAAAAAAAAACACTGTATAAAAACTGAAAATCTGATGTGTTCTACATTGCTTACCCTCTGTAGCAAATTATTCTGAAAAAGCTTATTTTTATAGCTACCTCATACTAATGTTAAACCTTAGCAGAAATGGTATAATGACTTATTTCCTTGTATGTAGAAGGCAAATAAGGGAAGACACTTAAAAGCGCTAGTTACTTTCTTTAAAAGCTGGTTTCTCTATGATTGAAATTCGCTTCTGTTTGGATGGGCAGGAGTCTACACATTTCCATCCATAGAAAAAAGGTTTATTAAATCTGAAAGCAATAATAAGGAATGTCTTGGAAATGCTTAGCTTCACAAAAAAGTACATGTATATGTGTGTTTGTGGAGTAACTTTCTGTCTTATATCTTACGGTTTACCAGTTATACAAAAGGCATTCAAAATAAAGAAGACTTCATAGACTATTTACAAAAAACTCAGTATATGCATTTTAATTACTATATAAGTAACTTTAGGCTATTGTATTTTAACTAAAATCATCAGAGTAATTTTTGAAAAAATGGAAATGTTCTAATTTTTTTTCCATATAAAGATTAGTCTGGGTGTGGCGATTTTCTTGATAAAAGATAAAATGTACTAAACCTAAATATTAAGTTTCGTATTTAACTGACTGCGTTTGAGTCATGTGTTCACAGACACCATAGACGGATATTTTTCTAAAATTGCTTTTTGGATACAGGAGACTCCATATCTTTTGTTTCCAGTACAGAATTTTTGGGTGGAATGCAATATCCTCTTTGCTTATTTACTATGTACAAAGTAGAGAAAGTAAATATGTAGATCTAGTTTAAAACTCTCAATTTATTTTCAATATATTTCCGAGATATTCCTTACTAATAATTTCAGTTTTAAGGTCCTTTGAAGTTCAGATTTTTCTCACTATTGCATAGCTATAGTACGGAGTTTTAGGGCCAACAGTTCTTAAACCTTTGACTCTCACTATTCTATTGTACTCGTATGCACAGCAAAATGTTAAATGTACCTATTTCTGAAAAGGTTTATTTCATTAAAATGAAATAGGTAGAATAAAATATTTAGTAAGCGTAACTATTATATCCATTAATAAATGATAGAGGGTAGAGAAAATCATATGAACATATCTCATCACACTATTTTCTAAGTCAAAGTCCTTTAAATTGTTGGCTGCCGACATAACACAAGTACCTTTTCAAACTCAATTGATGGTTTAACTAATTTGCAGCATCCGTTATTTATGAAATGATTGTACAATGATCGTATCAGGTATGTTCAAAGGTGAATCTTGCGAGGTACTGACGACGGAGCTGTTTCCATAGATTCCAAACAAGGTGGGGAAATATTGGTGAGTCACACATATACACCTATTTATAGTGTTAGGTAGCCAACGCTATTAAAGCAAACATTAACAAAATGTGAGCTTCGAAACCCGGGAAGTATCATTTTCATAACATCTCCACACGAACTGAAAATGGAATTGTTTGCTCTATAATATTTTACGACCATAAAATATTAAAAGACAGAGGTCGGGAGTTATTTAAATCATTACTTAAATACTAGTTTTTCAAATTGCGATTAATAATTTGGATAAAATTTAATGCTTATGTTTAGCTCCACATATATTTCCTCTATTAAGGCTCTGCACATCATCCTTAGCAGCAGATATTGATGGGCGTATCCAAAGCAACAAACTCGCAGTGCATAACGAACACAATAGCCACTCATACAAAATCATTGTATAATTTTCTGCTGCTTGGGTACTCACTTTTCTGGAGCGCTTTGAACTGTAATTTCGACGTCCCAATGGATGGGCAATTAGAAGCTTGGCTCTGGGCTATAGGACGTATATAAGGGGCCGAGAGTCTCGGCTATATCAAGTGTGTTCTTTTAAGCTTTGTTCATGGGACAGCCCTGCAATAAAGATTTGAAATACAAATAAGGAATAAAGTGTAAACAATTGAATAAGTGCAGTCCAGTAATACAGTTATAGTGTACCAAGTGCGTGTCGTTAATGTTAAACGTTTTATGTTCAATATCTTAGTGTGCAATAAAGTGGTGTTCTCATTTGTTACAACAGTATATTGTACCATTACAAGCGGATTCGATTCTATTTAGTATTGCCGTCTTAGTTGCCATATTGTGAGCAATTACTAGCGAAAAAATAAAACTAATAAATATTTTGGGTAGTTAATTTTTTATTTTATCTTATATACCTAAAACTAGGCGTGGGGATTTATATTTTTACCAGCCAAAAATGGCTATTGACGTTCACATAACCATAGACCCTGAAGTTTCGTGTATCTTACAGGTGTATGTTATATATGAAATAGCCATCATATATAAAATAGCTAGCAGTGGTGGGCCGCGCCAGAGTAGCAAATGGAAAGTCGTGGTAGATTTTAATTCTATATAAAGCTTTGGTCTTCCTTGTAAGTAACTAATTCTTTGAAAGGAAATAAATATACAAATAAAACGGTAAATGAGTTTAAGCAACAAGTAAAAAATTAAAGTATAGCAAACATGTACGATGCAATCAAAACCTTTAACGTGCAGTTGGAACTGCGGAAGAGACAAGTGACCAGAGGCGCAGCTATTCCCTATGCAATCTCCCCTAATATGTAACAATAAGAAGGATTTTAATAAATTCTCGTAATATTAATTATAATTTGCAGCTAAATTTATATCCATGAGAAAACAATATTAAATATTTGTGACACAGTTGCAAAATAAACACAATTTAGCGTCATTGACAACATATGTTTAGTTTTATGTGAGCAACTGTATTCACACATGAATTACGCTAAGGCATAATTTAGCGGGTGAACATATTTTGCACTCGAAGCGTAAGATAATAACCAGTAGAAATCTTCATTATGTTGGACCAAATATTTAATGATAGAACTTTGTCCTAATGTCAAGGGCAAACAAGAAATTGGCTTACAACATTCTGATGTGGTGCATTCGCGGATGTCTCACTTATATTCAAATGAAATTAATTACGATGGAAATGCTAGGATTAATCAATACTCACTGCAACTATTTTAGTTTCCCATAGCAATAAGTATAGATGTTGGTGAGCCTCATAAATATTGGTGTAACAATGAATAAGTCAGGAAACACAGATATAGCATAATGAGTATTATATTCCACATATCTTTATTAAGCATTATTGTGGGTCTGCTGTAGAAATATGTTAAATACAAATGTAAAAGACAATATGTGCATTGGATAAATGATGCAGTTGTGCAGTTGAGTGTTGAGCAATTTGAATCTTCCGTATTTCAGGAGCATCAAAAGAATACATTCAACTGGAAATGTAATTTTCTTTCAGGCATGCTTGAATCATGGATAGGTAGAGTCAGACTGAAAAATTCAATGCCCATAGCTGGGATTTGAACCACGGATCTCTAGCCGGTTGCCCTTCCACTGAGCTACCATGGCAACACGCCGGCATAACATTAAATTTCTCAACTGACTCACATGTTTCCCGGTAAACCACAAGGTGATCTCAAATTATTTTGAGACAACAGCCCCAATGGCGATTTACAATGGCTATGGCATTGAATTTTTCAGTCCTATCCAACTCCTGTCCTAAACAGGGCTTATGTGAAAAAACAATTAAACCAATACCAATTTACGATAATAGTTGGCTATGTATGAATCCTAGGACCTAAACTACTTGCAACATTATAAGTCGCCATTGGGGTTGCTGTATCAAAATAATTTGAGATCACCTTGTGATTTACCAAGAAACGCGAGTCAGTTGCAGCCGGTCCACATGGCCGCGCTCGCCAAGGCGTCCCGCTTTGGTGCTTCGTAGCGATGGGGATCGTGGGTTCGAGTCCCAGCTTGGGCATGGGTGTTATATGTTTGTGTTTATGGGTGTGTTGTAAAAGAAAGAAAACAGCAATACAGTAATAATACAGAAAAACAAGGTAAAAAAAAAGAAAAAGGTAAATAAAAGTAGGGTATACAGTGCCGGAGTTCCGATCAGACTCCGGTACCGTATTTAAAAAAAAACAGTTGAGAAATTCAATGCTATGCCGGCATGTTGCCATGGTATCTCAGTGGAAGATATCTCAGTGGAAGATCAACCGGCTAGAGATCGGGAGATCCGTGATTCAAATCCTAGTTATGGCATTGAATTTTCAGTCTGACTCTACCTATCCAACTCTTTTCCTACATAGGTTTATGTGAGAAAACAATTACACCACTGCTTGATCATGTTGACTATGGAGGCACGTAGTTAAAGAGCGTCCATAAATAAAGCTACATTTAATTTAATTTTCTTAATTGGTCATGGATCTGTACATGAAGGTTGAGATAGCATCATGACTATGCTCGATATCAATGTTGTCGAGTAAAACAAAAGTAACAAAAGTATGATGAAAAAAAATCTTGTTTCATCACGACAATGCTCCGGCCCATCGTTCAGTAATTACAATGGGGAATTAAAGTTGGAATTGCTTGACCATCTACCCTATTCGCCAAATTTAGCACCCAGTGACTACCACCTGTTCCCAAATTTTTGTAGGACGAAGATTTTACAGCAATGAGGAGGTCATTGATGCGGTAGACAGCTGTTTTGAGGACATTCATAAATCGCACTACAGAGATGGTTTAATTAACTTAGAACACCGATATGAAAAATATATTAGTCTTTCTGGAGATTATGTTGAGAAATAAAGCAAAAAAAAATAAAATAAATAAATAAATGTTGTTTTCATTGAGAGGTCCGGAACTTATCAGCCGACCCTAGTACATAAATATGGGGGTAGGTATGGTCCGCGATGACTGTGAAATTGTGTTAGTTTAGGGGGTAAAAAAAAACAACATAAACGAGACCGAAGTAAGGTCTGAAGACCTAACTTATGCTACCTTACCAAGAGAAACTATCCTTTACATTATATTGTGTGACTGTAAATTGTCAAGAGAGATAAGAAGCAAATATATGTTTATCTGATTTAGATGTAAAACTAAGTCCCCATTTGTATTTCTCCGAAAATGTTCCATATTTCCGTCTTATGATAAAGCTTTATAAATAAGGCAAAGAAATAAATATACTGACGATTTGGTAAGGCAAACCAACTTGAAAAATGTTTGATTGTCTTAACTTTGATATCTTCAATATTTTATACTACATACCCAAGACAGGGTAATGAATTGCCTCCCAAAATAGATGTGCAAAACACTCAGTTATTAAAAGTATGCATCTTGGGTTTTTGTTTATCCTAGGTATGTCAATACAGTTATTTTTTGGAACATTAATTAAAGAGTGTAAATAATCTCAAAATACGAGCCGAACAGAGCTTGACCGGTGGATGTTTTGCCGCAAATATTACTTACGGTTAAAATATACTGACAGCTAAAATCCAACTTTTGTCAAAGTATCCATAAAGTTAACCGTAAAACTTTTACAGGCGCTCGTAAAACTAGGCCTTCAGGTGCATTCCTAAAAAAATCGCACGTGTTTCATACACATGACTTTCTCTATCTATTCTGTAAGTAAACTATTTTTACTTAAGGAGCATAATAGTAATTGAATATTTGATCTTACATCAAATTCAGCACTTCAACTATTCAGGAAGCTAATCACGTTTAACCAGGTTAAGGATATATTACAGATATATCAGAGTATATGTGGAACCATGAGCAGAAAATTAAAAACATGATGTGCTCCATTCACATGACTTTCCCTACTTATGTAACGCTGTAACAATTATTGTTAGAAAGCTTCTTCTTCTATCTACTTCATGCTAATTGAGATAAACATTTTCAGAAGGTGTTTTATTACTTATTTCCTTTAAGTAGAAGGGAAATAAGGGAATGCAATAAGCTAAACCAAAAGTAAAATGTTTTAAAATTTTGTTGCTATGGGATTGAAATACAATTCTTTGCGTTTAAGTATTTTAAAACTGAAACCAGTAAAACGAATATCTGGAAAACGGTCAACTCCGTGAAAAAATGATGTAACATAAATTGTGTGGTTTAACGAGATTTACAACTTTTGTGCAGTAAGTTTTTGTCTATCTCTTACGGTTTAATAGTAATGCAAAATTCAGAGAAATTCATCCAGCACAAATAGGTCTTCAGAGGCTATTCCCAGAAAATTAATGATATAATTGTTATTCGTCATGTAAATATCTTAAATATAGGAGATTTTAATCAAAATCGTTAGAGGCTTTTTTGAGAAAATCAAACATTATGAAACTTTTTCCACATAAAGGTCACATCCTTGGATGATACTGAACTTAAATATCAAGTTTGGTATTTATCGGATTTTCGGACTTTTCAGTTTTGAGCGATGATGCCCATAGACACGCAAACACACAGGCGCGCGCGCGAACACATGCATACAGTTTTCTCAAAATATTGTTTTAGTTTTTGATTTAGGGGGTCACAAAACACTGTTTCCGGGGAAATATCGGTATCGAATTTTTGGGTGGAATACAATACCTTCTCTATACAGTATGTATATAGTCGAATAGAGAAAGTAAAAATTACACGAAGAGATTCAAAAATGAAATTTTATAAGGTGATAGCTATAACAGGTTTACTGTACGGCAGCGAATTATGAGTGATAAGGATAAATGGTTGTAGCCAAGTACAGACTGCAAAATTATTATTTTACAATCTGTTAAAGGTTCTACTAAACTGGACAGGATTCCTGATGAATATATTTGCAGTAAAGAATAAACTAGAAGAACATAAACAAAAATGGGAGGACCATCTGGAAAGAATGGAAAACAAGGATTCCCAAGATGGCTTTACAATATAAGCTTATAGGAAAGAGGGAAATAGGAAGACCAGTTAAAAAAATGGAATTGAGGCTGGAACAGGTCGAAAGGCCTGATCCTTAAAAGACAGAAGAAAAACTATACTTACAGAAGATTATTCCTTTATCCGTATCTTGCTAATCAAGACAAACATTACCAGATGCTTACACCTCATGAAATATTGTATCATCAACAGGATCAATAATTCAATTTATTGCAGTTGTTATGTTTATCGTCATGTTATGAGAAAGCATAATTTCTAGACGGCCCGATCTATATTCATCACAAACAAATAGATCAATTGAATGAATATAAAATCTTCCTCATGCTGAACATTGCTTTCTTCCTTCTATGTCGAAGGGAAATAAAGGAATGCACTGGGCTAAAGCTACAGTCAAATTTTTTAAAAGCTGTCGTAAGCAATTGTTATTCAAATTCACTTCTTTACATGGTCAACAGTGAAAAATAAAAAAAAAAAATAAATAAAAAAACCCGACACTTCCTGTTTGGAAAAAAATTTAAGAAATAACAAAGAATACCTCGAAATGTTTAAATTTGCAACAAATATATATGACATAAATCGTGTTTTCACGAGATCTATATTTTTGTGAGAAAGTTTTTGCCAATCTCTTACGGTTCGCCAGTTATACAGAATTCGTCCAGAGTGAATAGGTGTTTAGAGTTTATTCCCAGAAAATTCAAGCTATACATTTTATGTAAATACTTTTAAATTTACGGTATTTTAATCAAAATCGTAGTCATTTTTGAGAAAAGCCAAATGTTCAAACAATTGTCCATGTAAAGAGGAAAGGGGGGATTTTGAAAATCTTCGAGTCTAATCCTTGGAAGATACTAAACTTAAATACAAACTTGGTATTTAACGGTCTATTAGTTTTTAGCTATGATGTCCACACACACACACACACACGCACAGGCACACACACATCGTTTCAGGCTTGGGATGATTAAGGGGATCTCAAAACATGTATTTCCGGTGAAACTTCAATGTTGAACTTTCTGATGGAATGCAATACATCCTCTGTCTACTATGAGCATGGTAACGCAGAAAGTAAATATTCAGATAATCCAGTAACAAATTGAAGACAATTTCTTTAAAATTGCACCAAACATGAAAACATGATATGACGTCTTATTGCATTCAAGAGAGAGAGATTCTAACGAGCAAGTCCCCATAGCCGCATTTGCTAAAGTACTTAGTTTTCTTTTTTTTTTTTTTTAGTTTATATATATATATATAGGTATACAAGGTGGTTCACCTGTCCCATATTCACTGATTTTATTCAGACCGCAGATTACAGTGTAACCTGAAAACATAGTTCCTAACACCCATCTTCTGCATACCAATATTATAGACTTTAGGGCTGAAGGTTAGCTAAACAGTAGCGTATTTGGTTAACGCGCGGTTTTTGCAAGAGTTCCAACACGCTCGATTCAGATTCGAATCTTACCAAGACGCTGACTATTTTTCCCCGCTTTCTTTCTTCCTGATTTGATACAAGGCTAGATGTGATATCGGAATATTTTATAACTTGCTTGTTTGTTTCTTTTATTTTTGTTCTCTTTATTTATGTTTAATCTAACTTTACAGTACAGTTACAGGAAAAACAAATCATTCAGTTTCTTCCAAATATGCAGGTATTATTACAATGTTAAAAAACTAACACACATATTTCAGATAATACCACAGGACCAGACCCATTTTCAGGGTCTCTCTAAAATACCTAGGTTGACAGTCATAAACTGTGCCAAATACATAGGTATTTAGCAATATTTTCAGTTGAAAAGGAAACTAGGTTTAATCCCCATAATCTAACAAACTTCTCAATATCCACTAGAAAAAGCGTTTCCGACATGAAACTTCTTCATTTAGCGCAGCAGCTGTTCGAAATGATGACCTTCGTTGATGCACAGCTATGCGCAATGATTACCTGGCACGTACTAACATCTGGGAAGTGACGGACCTGCAGACCTCCATGATTAGTTGCTGAAGATGATAAAGGTTATGCCGCCGTAGGAAATCAAGTGGCGTAAGATCAGGAGATTTGGCAGGCCACGAGACAGGTCCTCGCCTACCTATCCATCTTTGAGGATATGTGCCGTGAACGACGATCCTTGACCATCATGCTGAAATCACACCAATAATCTTTCATTTAATGGTACATGCCCCAGCAATGGCGGGAGATCGTTTTGGAGGAAGTGAAGGTAGCGTGCTCCTGTAAGGTGACCTTCAAAAAATGTGGCCGGATGATCATCCAAAATGCCACACGATACCTTAATTCCCCACTTGTCTTGAAAACTTTCCTGTCTTATTGACGCTCCAGTAGTGCTGTTGTGGCGATTTACAGTGCCATTGTTGTGGAACTGCGATTCATCTGAAAACAGAACCTACTTTGGATAAACAGACTTCATTGCGGTTCAAACTGTGTAATACCCACTGGCAGAAATTATTCGAGCTTCAAAGTCACGACCGTATAGTTCCTGGTGTAGCTGCAAGCGGGAAGGGTGAAATGTATTATTATGCTGTATTCGCATAACTGATGATCTGCTGATGTTTGTGTCTTGTGCCAGTGCCGACGTGCTCATGTGGGGTTATTTAAGACAGCGTCTAAAATCGTATATTCATTGTGCCCAGAGGTAACTGGTGCCTCTCTAACAGGACCTGTCCTTTCAGATACTCCTGTTATAGGTAAACGTCGTTCAGCATTCCAAAAAGTGTTGTGTGTAGGTTGTCGTCTTTCTGGAAATCGATTTCCATACATGCTTTTGGCCTGTAATGCGTTCCGTTGAGCTTCTCCGTAAATAAGTAACATGTCAACGTACCCATCACTGGAATACAAGGCGAGTTCACGACTAAGTCTACCTATCTAATGAGCTGTGATGTTCATAGGAGATAACCTTTCTGTATGTATGGCCATACCTACATGTTTACTTTGTGCATTATTATCTAATGCGGTATGTCTAGTCCTAAAATATCCTCTGGTAGTATTCGCTAACCCACCGAGGGTACCAGCAGCCAAAAGTTTGTAAAGAACATTCTCTAACTACTAAGAACAATCGATAACATGTGAGGCGTTCTAGTGCTTTGCAATTGTTTTTATTAACTTTATATGTTTTGAAAATCCCCTTTATTATTTAAAGTCTTAGTGAAGTTTCTTTTTCAAGATAATTAGAATGAAAATTAAAGGTAGTAAGCTGAAGAACACATTAAATGAACTGTCGTTTTTAGAGTGACTAAACTAACCTCGACGGATAATACATAAAAAAGAAAGAAAGTACACGCAAACTGTGGGACTCGAACCGCTGACACACTCTGAGGTAGTGAAGGAACATGAAATTAACCAGTTGAACTACAATCATTGGGCCCGCTTTTACCGTTAAAACTTGTAGGTATAGTGTCACACATGTCTCCCTCTCCGCTTCTGATCTCCTTATAACTGTTTTGTGACTCATATTTTGTAGCCTAGCAGTTCATTTAACCTTCATTCACTATACTTTACGTTGTAGAACGTATAACAGCGATACTATTGATATAACATATACTGTAACAGCAGTTTTTAAGCGCATGCTTTTGGAATGAATACAACTAGTGCTGCTAAGGTCTATTTTCCTATGAAGAGCAGGCTAGATTTGCATGGTTTCCAAGAGGTTGACAAGTACGGTAATTTTGACCTTATTGCTTTCAGAGTACGAAGTGTTGCTGTCTATCTCCAAAATTAATAAGGGACTGGTTGTTCACCTGTTCCTTATTATTTTCTCAAAAATGGCTCTAACGATTTTGATTAAAGTATCGTATATTGAAGATATTTACCTGAAAATAAAATGTATATCTTGAGTTTTCTGGGAATGTTCTCTTAAAGTGACTTTATTCTGGATGAATTTTACGGAATTTTCATAACTGCTAAACCGTAAGACATGGAGAAAAACTTATAACACAAAAAATGTAGAGCACGTTAAAATACACAATTTATGTTATATACTTTTTTTCGTGGAGTTGATCGTTTTTAGATATTCTTTGTTTTTGGTTTCAGCTCTGAAAAACATATACTTTTCTCATACAGGAATTTGCCAACTCCTGCCCATACAAACAAAGAAACTGCAGTGACAAAGCAACCAGCTTTTAACTATCAGTTGAACCTATGGTACTGCCCTATTTCACTTCTACTTACAAGGAAGTGAGTAATAAGACTATTTCTGCTGATTTTTCTCAATTAGCATGAAGTAAATAGAAGCATAAGCTTTCTAACAATAATTTGTTGTAGAGATGTAGAGAAAGTCATGTGAATGGAATACATCAGATTTTTCTCTTAATCTACTTTAATGTCTTTATCTCCCTCTGTAGACAAATGCTGGGTGGAATCTTGGTGCTTCGAACTTTCTATTGCTATTTATTTGGAAACTGGGGGAAGCTGCAAGCTGTGCTCATTAAAGACAGGCCTCTTTTTATATTGGTTCATATCCTGAATATCTAATGTCGTTAAGGGTACACAAGATTCATTGCAGTGAAAACCAGATTATAATTAACGGTGAGGATATCTTGTGCAAATAGGTGCTAAATTAATAGGTTCAAAGTTGGATAAGTAGAGTCAGACTGAAAAATTCAATGCCATTGCAGGAATTTGGGGTTGTCATCTCAAAATGATTTGACATCATCTTTTATGGTTTACTGGGAAACATGCGAGTCAGTAGAGAAATTCAATGCTGTCATGGTAGCTCAGTGGTAGAGCAACCGGCTAGAGACCGGGAGGTCCGTGGTTCAAACTCCGGTTATGGAAATGACTCTACCTATCCAACTCCTGTCCTACACACAGCTTCTGTGAGAAAACAATTAAAATTATCATAATAGACTCAAAATCATATAGTAAAACTATATTCTTTTAAACAAAAAAAAAAAAAAAAATGAAACTGCTAAAAAGCATTTGCTTTTCATATTCATTGGACTTGAAAATATTGCTTGAGAATGTGAGTTACATATCGTGTCTATAAAATTTGGAAAATCCACACTATATAAGAGATATTATCGAAATGTGTACTTGTTATACTCAATGATACTCATTTTCGCTATTCTCGCTTGCAAGTTATTTAAATATTATTTATTTTCTAAATCCATTTTTCTAATAAAAGTAAGCAATGTGCTGCATTTTCAAAAACATTCAAATTAAAAGTGCAATTTTACAGGAAATGAATTTACGAATTTAACTTTAATGTTATTTTGTATTATAAAATTATTACTTTTTATACTCTCAAAATATTTTGATTATTTTTCAAATTTAATAATTTATTTATGAAAACTGGAGCAATGTTTCGAAAAAGCTAACTGATATTTTCTTTAATGTGCTTTAGACAAGTAGTATAAACATTCTGAAACAAATAAGTATAAATTTACATTGTGTAGAAAGTGTTGAATAATATGAAACACCGGAAAAAGTTTACGAGAAAAACTTAAGGTTAAGAGTGTCTAATAATAAGCATGCGCCTAAAATATATATTTTCTTACATTTTAGAATTCATGTCGTATTGTTATGAAATTCTTTTTTTATTTTTCACAATATTTGATCAAATTTCACATATGCATCACCTGAATAAATCTAAAGATAATAGGGTATTTTTATTATTTGTTTCTATTTTAGCAAAAAATAATGTTTATTAGGATTCCACAAACAAAATTTGAACGTAAATTTTATAGGACATTTCTGTTATAGTATACAGTATACAATATATAAGGTATATAGATACAGACATATTAGTATATTTTACGTAAATATGTATCACTTCAGTATGTTAATTGATTTCCATCTTGGTCTAAAGTTTTAGTATAGGCATATAATTTACTATCGGATGTTTTCTGCATTGCCATAGAAATGCAGCGACATATACAAGCCGGTCAGGTTGCCTTTCACGTTTTAATACTTCAATATACGCGGGTGTCAGTCTTGCAGAAAAGACTCAAATTTATTTACACATTTAAGTGGAAATGAACATAATGGAAATGCAAGCATCAATATCAAATCCGTAATATTCATTATTTAAACTTTCATTCGTATTTCTTTAAATATATTTGACTTAAAAGCTACAAATAGTGCACTCTTGTGCTGATTGCTTCATTTGTTATTGGTTTTGTACAAGTGACCTTTGACATTCGTTATCGCTCTCGTATAACTGAGCAACCATGACCGTCACATTTCGTGCAAACAGAAATTCTTAACGAAACGTTTCCATGAACATAAGCAAATTTTCTTTCTCTATCACGTATGTATAATGTAGATAGGGACATATTGTAATACATTAAAAAAATCAATACGATAACACATATTTTGAGCACCCCAGAATAAAAAAACATTCTTATAAAAAAGTTCAGTGTGTGTGTCTGTGTGCGTGTGTGTGTATGTGTGTGTCTGTGGACAGTATAACTCAAAAGCGAAAGGTCGACTAAATACCAAAAATTGATATTTAAGTTTAGTATTTTCCAAGGATGGAACACCAAGATTTTCAAATGTATGCCCCACTCAAAACTACCCTTTTTCATGGAAAAAACCTCGAAAAGTTCATTATTATCAAAATGACTATAAATATTTGGATTAAAATACCGCATATTAAATATATTTTCATGAAAATTAAAATATAATTCTTGAATTATCTGGGAATAGCCTAAGACGTCTTCATTCTGAACTACTTTTCTGTAACTTGTAAACCGTAACATATAGATCGAAAACCTACTATACAAAATAGAAGATATTGTTAAAACAGACAATTTATGTTATACATATTGTTGAGTTAAGCGTTTCCGAGATATTCCTTGTTATTGGTTTCAATTTTAAACTACTTAAACGTTTCTCAAACGGAAGACATGTTTCGTTTCGTCTCTTTTGTTTTACTCTTGACCTTTGCAAAGAGATTTCACGTTGTGTTCACCGTATTTCAATTGTATAAACATTTGACTTCGGCTTTAGCCTAGTGTATTATTCCCTTATTTTCCTTGCTAATAAGGAACTAACTAATAAGGCCATTTCTGCTCATGTTATGTCTTGATCAGCATTAAGTAAATAGAAGAATAAGCTTCTGCAAATATAGTTTGTTGCAGAACACGCAGAGAAAGTCATGTGAATGAATTACATCAGATTTTATTGTTACACCGATAGTAATATAGAAAAATGAACAATTATGTTGTGTGTGTGTGTGTCTCATACCTTTTTGGAGGTACCAACCCATCTGAGAAATAAATATCTTATTCTGAAAGTAAGTACCATATGTATCAGATATTATTAAAATTGAAATGTATATATTCAGTTTCTTGGAGTAGCTTTGAAGCCTTCTTCATTCTAAATAGCTCTTGCATACCTGTAAACCATAAGAGACAGGCAAAACCTTACTATATAAAAATATAGATCTGGAAAAAGCAAACAATACATCTCTAACATATTTTATTTTCGAGTTAACCCTTTTCGAGACATTCCTGCTTATTAGTTTGGATTTTTTTCCAATATTTATACTTTTCTGAAATGGAAATTCTTTATTCCTGTTTTAAGCCTGGTCATACAAAGAAAACTGCATTTCAATGTCATCACATAAGATCCGTAGTTAAAAGATTTGCTGCTAATGTTTATCTTGATAGTATGAAGTCGTTAGAATAAATATTTTTCTAAATAATCGTAGGTAAATAAATATTAATGGACCATATCAGTTTATATTTTTATACAAAATTCCTTTAATGTATTCAGGAAGTCTGAATAAATTAATTTCTAATTGAAAACTCCATAAGCTCTTTTGGTTGGAATGGAATAGTAGTAATCAGAGCTAGGAACTTCGTACCGATTTCTTATGCAGAGTAAGAGCGGCCAGGGTTGACAATACCATGCGACGCTACTTGCGCAAGCAAAGGTTAACTTGGAGTGCAACCCATTACTGCAAAACAGCTATCACTGCACAACACAGAACAATGGTGGTAGGAAGGAAGGTGTTCAAATAACACCTCTGCTCAAATGTGAGCAAAATTAATTTGTTTTACAACCATAGTAAGTTTTCTAGCAGTGCACTTATGCAGTACTTATTCAGAAACCGATGGCAGTTCTAGTAAACAAACTGTCAAACGTTTAGTAACAGAACAGCTTCACAGAAACATATTATTGATTGGAAATTTGATTAGAAAGCTACCCACAACTATCAACTGTTATAGTTCAGAGGTATGGAGCTGAACTGAATCTGTTCGGCATGTAGAAAAACTGTCAAGAGGATCCACCAATCCACGAGCATCCCACCTGAAATAAAGATGAAAATGAAAAGAATGCAGGGTTCGGTGAGATATATCGCATATAAGCTGCACTTTTAGATCACAACAAATGTTATTTGCTTGGTGATACTGATACATCATGCGAAGTGGAACAAAATTTTTCACATTACAAATCTTGTTTGTCAGAACCTAGAATGAAATTTTTATATGAAAGACTTCAGAAATATATATAGTTTTCAGTAATACGCAGATGAATAAAGATTTAGTTTAATTTCTGCTTTCGTGTTTACCTGGTAAGAATCGGAAGATGTTTAAAAACAATTAATTGTATTATTTGGATATTATTTTACTTTCGGTGAGTAAATATTACAATTCGTGTTATAATTGCATATGTACATATGTGAAGAAGGAAATCAGTCAGTCAGCCTTATGTATGTAACAATTTCTATGTTGTACATAATGATCTAAATAGGTGTGCTTTTACGGATGTCTCATAAGACAGTTTTGCTCTCTGGAAATACTACTGTTTATCTGACAACAGGTTTATTAACCTCTCCCTCCTGCGTTTTTATCAATGATTTGTTTTGTTGCGATGAGACGGTCGGTCGCAACCTCTATGCCGTACGGAGAATGGTACGAACTTCCTAGCTCTGGCAATTATCGTACTTACCACAGGTAAATAGCAGAGAAAGTAAAAGCTAGTCCATTATCAGCTGAGCACCATAGATGACTTCAACTTTTTCAGATTTTTATCCAATTTTGCCCAATATAACACTACTCGTGGAGGTGGACAAATGTGTTCGGCGAATCTCCTCTAGACAGATAATCGATTGCGACTGCACCCTCAGTATTGAAGCGAGAGAATAACATGTGAAAATTTTTAAAGAAGCTGTCGAAGTTCTACTGCTAGCTTCGTTGAAGGAGCTTTAACGTCTAGATATTAAACTGATGACAAATGAGTTCCACGGACTGAAGCAAAAGGTAAAAAACTGATGTGTTCCATTCACATGAATTTCTCTACATCTCTGCAACAAATTATAGCTAGAAAGCTTATGCTTCTATTTACTTCATAATAATCCAGAAACAATTAGCAGAAATTGTCTTATTACTTGCTTCCTTAAGCAGAATCTTGATAAGTAAGCACCATAGATTAAAGTGATATTAAAAAACTGGTTGCTATCTGAATGAAATTTCTTTGTTTATATGAAGTTGACAAATTCCTGTATAAGAAAAGTACGATTTTAAAGGTGAGACAAAAACAAGAAATATTTAAAAAACAATAACTCCACGAAGAAAATGTATATAATATAATGTGTGTGTTTTAACGTGCACTACATTTTTTGTCTGGTAAGTTTTTGTCCGTCTCTTACGGTTTAGCAGTTATGCAAAATTCCGTGAAATTCATTCTGAATAAAGCAGCCTTCAGAGGCTATTCCCGGAAAATTGAAGACATACATTTTATTTGTCAGGTACATATCTTTAATATATGATATTTTAATCAAAATCGTTAGAGCCATTTTTGAGAAAATCAACATTTTCGAATAAAGTTCCATGTAAATGGTAGTTTGGGGTGGAAAGATTTTTCTTAAAATCTTCATGTCGCATACCTGGAAGATACTAAACTTAAATATCAAGTTTGATATTTTACCGACTTTTCGTTTTGAAGCTATCGTGTTCACAGACACACGGACACACACACGAACCTTTTTCTGAAAATGATTTGTTTTTTGGATACAGGGGATCCTAAAACATATATTTTCGGTGAAATCTCGGTATCGAATTTTTGGGTGAAGTGTAATAGTTTCTCTTTACACTATATACACAGTACGTGTAGAGAAAGAAAAAAAGCATTTCTCACAATGTTACCGTACGTGGGAACAAAAGCAAATAAAACGTGTTCAGGCAGTAAATCGAAAATCATTTCAATAGGGTGATGTAATCGGCACCCAGGGTAATCTGACGGCGATGCGTGCAAAATTACCGTAGCGTTCAAAGTCTAATGGGAACCTAAATGGAGCACCACCTTCTGAAATTGCTCACCTTCATACATTCGGTGAGGAGGGGATAATGGCCTGTACCACAGGAGGAAGAAAGTAGTATATCTCCAGCCCAAAGCCAGGTTCATTACGCGGGTAAACCTGGCTTTTTACTTTCTGCATGTAGTATGTACATATGATGAAGAAACTTGACTAGCTATGGTGGCCCAATCACTAAAGTATTATCCTGTCCTACCAACTCTCAAGACCATTCTACTCCAGGATTTCAGGCAGTTTTCTTGAGTTTACAGCCACAGTCATGGACATTCGAACAACTGCAATTGGAATTGAAAATGTTTTAGTTTAACCATTTCTACTTTTGGACAGCTCCTTAGCGCGGTGGTAGCGTTGTTGCTTGCCAACAGGGAGACTTGAGTTCGATTCCCGGTACCGGCATGGGGATTTTTCCCACACTGGGAGACTTAGAACGGGGTCCACTCAGCCTCGTGAGGTCCCTGGGGGGCCAATTGAGAAGCTCCAGGTTATGAAGCAATAACTGGCCGGAGGGAATCGAAGCTCTGACCACGTCTCACCACCCGATGGAGGATGCAGCGGCCATGGGTGTCAGTGAGCTGTGGCAAGGAGTCATATCTTCTTTTAAAAACGTAAACATATGTCATACATATGAACTTCAAACATCCCTTTGGCATTCTTAAGTACTGGTATTACATTTACAATGTTCAATAAAATATATATATAAAAAAAAAGTTTCCTCTCAAGAGTTGTATTTTACGCAGGACATAAGTATTCGTAAAGCAATGGTAATCACAGAACAAATTGTTGTCTGATAGCCCACAACGTCCTATAGGGTAGCTTGCGTTGTATGGAGTAACTGGTAGCTATAGAAGATCGAAATGGGTCACAAAGGCAACAAAACATCTTTAGACCTAGGGATGCCATTTTTGCACTACATAAACAAACAAAAATCGAATTCTCAAACAGCATGTGTCATAGGAAGCAATCTTCGATAGTGCAGGGTGTTACTGAACATTTAAAAAAAATGAATTGTTACACTCACATGTTACACTCACATGACTTTCTCTAGCCACTTTACAAACAAACACCATGCTAATCGAGATAAATATTAGCAGAATTTTATTACATAGTTCCTTACACATAGAATGGAACTAAGGGAATGCACTATGCTAAAGTGATAGTAAAATGTTTTAAAAGGCTGTCGTTATACCATTGTCATTGCAAATCTCTTCTTTGCTTGGCCAGGAGTAGAACAAAGAAGAAGTGGAGAAAAATATAAGTACTTTACAGTTGAAACTTATAACAAGGAATACCTCGAAAACGGTAAGCTCCACGAAGAAAATGTATATGACATAACTTGTGTATTTTAACAAGATATACTTTTTTGTATTGTAAGTATTTGTATCTCTTACGGTTTACTAGTTAAGCCAAACTAAGCAAAATTCATCCAGAATAAACAGGTCTTTAGAAGCTATTCCCAGAAAATTTAAGATATACATTTTATTTGTGATAGAAATGGCTTTAATGTGTGGGATTTTAATCAAAATCATTACAGTCATTTTAAAGAAAAACAAAATTTTCGAAATTTTTTCCATGTAAAGGGTAGTTAGGGGTGCGGAAATTTTCTTGAAAATCTTCGTGATGCATCTTCGGAAGAGACCAAACTTAAATATCAAGTTTGGTATTTAACCATATTTTCATTTTTGAGCTATGCTGGCGCGCGCGCGCACACACACACACACACAGACATGTTTCTGAAAATGCTTTTTTTGGAATCAGGGGGTCCTAAAACATGTATTTCCGGTGAAAACTCGACATTAAATTTTGGGTGGAATACAATACTTCTCTATCCCTATGCACATTGTACATACGGGGCTAGAGAAATTAAAAACACATACATTAATAATTAAACAAAGAGCGGGTTGTCCACAAAAACTAAATGCTAGGGAGCAAAGGAGAGTGATGAAAATGTGAAGAAAAACCCGCAAATAGCCTCTTCTGAAATTGCCTAATATGTAGAAGGACAGTTTGAGAAGCACGTAACACCTAAAACAATAAGACGACTCATCAATTGTCAGGATTCGATTCCAGGGTACCCAGAAAGAAGCCATGCATCAGCAAGAAAATTTAAAAGAGCAGGTTATTGTTTGCTAAAGAATATTCAGGAAAGAATAATGCATTCTGGGACAGAGTTTAATTTTCATACGAAAGTAAATATAATATATTCCATAGTGATGGCCAAATGCGAGTGTGGAGAAGGCCAAATATTCAAAATTTATAAGCAAGTATTAAATATGGAGGCGGTGGTGTTATGGTCTGGCTGTGAATGACTGCTTCTTGTGTAGGGAAATAAGTATTTATTGAGAGAATTATGGACAGATATGCACACATTGACATATTGAAAGGAAATTTGAAGAAGAGTGCCGAAAAGTTGCATTTAGGTGTCAACTACTACTTCCAGAAGGATAACGATCCTAAACATACTGTTAGGAGAAATATTGCCTATTTGGGGTTGCTATATGATACTCCACACGCACTAAAAGCACCTGCATAATCTCCAGATCTCAATCACATTGAGCCCCTATGGAATGAGCTGGAAATGAGCACATATCCGACAAACTGCAATTAAAACAGCTACGTGTGACAGAATGTTATAATATTGGTGCAGAAATAACTAGAAAACGTGTCCATTCAATGCCCAATCGGCTGAGAGAAGTAATTCATAGAAGAGGTTTGCAAACAAAATACTATTATTACTTTCTCTACACGTATTATGTACCTAGTGTATAGAGAAGGTATTGCACTCCACCCAAAAATTTGATACCGAGATTCCACCGGAAGTATATGTTTTAGCTTCCCCTGTATAAAAAAAAAAGCATTTTCACAAAAAGGTCCACGCGCGCGCGCGCATGTGTAAGTGTGTGTGTGTAAGTGTGTGTGTCCGTGTGTCTCTGTGAACACGATAACTCAAAAACGAAAAGTCGGTAAAACACCAAACTTTTTATTTAAGTTTATTATCTTCCAGGGATGCGACACGAAGATTTTGAGAAAAATCCCCCACCCCAAACTACCCTTTACATGGAAAATTTTTCGAAAATTTAGATTTTTTCAAAAATGGTTCTAACGATTTTGATTAAAATATTATATATTAAAGATATTTACGTGACAAATAAAATGTATATCTTGAATATTCTGGCAATAGCCTCTGAAGACTTCTTTATTGTGGATGAATTTTATGGAATTTTTCATAACTGTTAAACCATAAGAAATGGAAAAAAACTTACCATACAAAAAACCTAGAGCACTTTAAAACACACAATTTATGTTTTATGCATTTTCTTGTACAGTTGATTGTTTTTGAGATATTCCTTGTTTTTGGTTTCAACTTTAAAAAACATATACTTTTCTCATACAGAAATTTGTCAACTCCTGTGCATACGAACAAAGGAACTTCAGTCACATAGCAACCAGACTATTGCTTTAACCTATGGTACTCCCTTATTTCGCTTCTATTTATAAGGAAGCAAGTAATAAGACTATTTCTGCTAATTTTTTCTCGATTATCATTAAGGAAATAGAAGTATAATCTTTTAACAATAATTTGTTGCAGAGATGTAGAGAAATGAATGGAACACAGGATTTTTTTGGTTTGTATTTGCATGAAGTAAACTAATTTTATATTGCTGTATGAATACTTAAGTCTTCCTTAAAATGCACCCTGTGAAAAAAAAAAGAAAAAGTATTTGCGTAGAGCAATGTAAATTTAATTCCATTACATCTTACGTTAGTGGGCTGCGTGAATATCATATTGTGAATTTTGTTCTAAATTTTGGAACCGTCAAATACTCAGAATAAAATATTTTTGATTGTATTTGCAACTGTACGAACACTTTTTTCATGACTATATGCAATGTATTCCACAGAACAAATTGATGTCGAGATTTCATTGGAAATATATGTTTTCAGATCCCCTGAATCCCAAACAGAGCATTTTTGCTTTCTCAACACGTACTATATATGTACATAATTTATAGAGAAGGTAGGTATTACATTCCACCCAAAAATTCGATAGATACCGAAAATTTACCGCAAATAAACTTTATTGGGCCCTAAGGATCCAAAAAAGTATTTTTGCTTTCGCTACACATACTAAGTACATAGTGTATAGAGAAGTTATTGCATTCCACCAACAAATCTATATCTAAATTTTCCTAACTCTTGCATACAATATAATATATAAATCACTGGAGGTTTCTTTTCGGCATGAGCTAGTACTTCAACATTGTCTGCTCTCTGATAACAGTCGTGATGTTTTCTTTCTTCCTTTATTTCTGTGTTTATCCTCCTCGTATATAGCACTTACACCTCCCAGGATTTGCAGGCCTCAGATCCAGTAGAGGAACAAGATCTGGTTCATAAAAAAGTAAAGATAGGTGATTATCAGCGCGATGCCTGGTATGAGGCGAAAAAATGGATGCCGGGAAAGATAATTATGCAGAATGGATGAATGAATGGCGAGGGTAACCGGATAACCCGAAGAAAACCCAGATACATTACCAAGCAACAGTAGTCTGACTACTCAGGTGTGCACTGTGACCCAGGGACAAGTCCGTGGACATTTCTATTAAGCCAGTTCTGTCCTGCATACCGGCCACGAAAGTGGATACGCCATTTGCGCGCGCCAACCCTATGAAGGGGATGACTACCGAAGACCTCGGTGGGGGCGACAACTACTAGCTGCGGTCTATTAGCTATCCAGGCTAGTGCCGGGAAACATTGAGGTGTCTCACAACTCCTCCCAGACGTATCCACTGGTTTCGGGACTTCTGCCAGGTCGAGTCCAACTCAATCCGAGCAGCTCCCTTCCAGGAGGAGATCAGATGTTCGGCCCGCGTACCCCTTCCGCAGCGGGGTCCGCAGCACTTGCAAAGGAGCAGCTGAAAAGGTCGGAACCTCCCCCATAAGAGGAAAGAGACACAACTTCATCCACCACAGATATCACTAGCTGTCTCCTGGTATCAAACTCGTGACGTCTAAGGGAGAGGCGAATGGTCTAACCACTATCTCGGCCATGTCCCCGCTCTCGGTCTAAACTCATTTGAATAATATAAACCTTGTTGGAAACCATAATCTGAAGAGTGAAGATAGGAAATGAAGCATAATAACAAGGCTGAAAGGAAGTTTGATGGAGCTAGACTCACGATAGCGGCTTAGAAATTAACTCCATCGCACGACTAAACTGACATTTATCCCATCAAAGCCGCTTATCACGGGCTACAGCACTAGCAGACTGTTCGATATATTTAGATACGCTTAGCATAATTACGCCTTTTATAATAGTACAACATATAGATTAAATACTTTCTCAAATGAGCATATGAGCTAATTCTATCTCGTTTTTTAATAACTGGAGCCTAGATAGGCGAATATTACTACATCTTCTCTTCTCTCCATTTTGAAAATCTTAAATAATCTAGGGGAAATGCTTGGACCATTATATTTATATAACCCAAATTAAATATGACATAAACTTAAAAGTAACTAACTTTTTAAAAAATGCACACACATTTATTTAATATTTTAAAAGGAAACTTTTATTAAACACTAAAATATGTTCAACCATTATTTTATAGAAGAGAAGTCATCAACAAAAATTTTAAATTTCAACATACTACTTTTTTATGTTTTACTTTCTCTACCCCGTATGTACAATGTCCATAGTATATAGAACAGGTATTATGTTTCACCCAAAAATTCTATACCGAGATTTTACCAGAAATACATATTTTAGGGTCTTCCGAATCTAAAAAAAAAAAAAAAAAAAAAAAAAAAGATTTTTAGAGAAAGTCTTTGAAGAGCTTAACTCAAAAATGAAAATTCGGATAAATACAAAACTGGTACTTAGATTCAGTATCTTATAAAGATGCGATACCTTTAACTGGATCATTTTTTTACTCTTTAGATGGACAAATTTTCCAAAATCTTAATTATCTCAAAATGGCTCTAACGATTTTGATTAAAGCACCGTATATTAAAGATATTTACATGACTAATAAAGTGTACTTTTTGAATTTCCTGGGCATAGTCTGTAACGTCTTCTTCATTCTGAATGGCTTTTACATAACTGATAAACCGTAAGAGATAGATAAACGTTTAAAAATCTAGATCTCGTCCAATTATACAATTTATCTCCATTAATTTGTTTTTATTTTAAAGCCAACTGTTTCGCAGATATTTGTTGTTATTGGTTTCATTTTAAAATACTACCACTTCACTCTACAGCAGGGTGTCTGGGTTTGTTTTACTCGGAGCCAAGCAAAGAAGCGAATTTCATTGACATTTCAATAGTTTCCTTCTACATTAAAAGGAGCTAAGTAATAAGGCCATTCTGCTAATAATTATCTCAATTAATATGGAGTAGAAAGATGTTTCCAGAAGTTTGTTTGTAAAACAGTTAGAAAAAGCCGTGTGAATGAAACACATACGATATTTTATATTTGTGTATAAGAAAATATAATTTAAAACCCACACATTAGCATTGTACATTATTTGGTTTTCTTATTTTTATTTTCTCTAGCAAGTATGTACAATGTATATAGAGAAGAGGTTATATTAGACCCAAAATTTCGATACCGAAATTCCACCGGAAATTTATGTTTTAAGACCCGCAGAATCAGAGAACAGATATTTTTATTAAAAAATAGGTGTGTGTCTCCCGTTATTTGTGAGTGTGTGTGTGAGGGGGGGGGCAACTTAACTCAAAATCTAAAAGTCCATTAACTATCAATCTTGGTATTTATGTTACGCATCTTCCAAGGATGCGATAGGATGAGTTTCAGAAAACGCCAAATTAACCTTTCTATGGAACATTTTTTTAACACTTTTGATTTTCACAAAAATGGCTCTAACATATTTGAAAAATGCCATAAATCTATGAAATTTCATTAGAAATGACATGCATACCTTGAATTTTCTGGGAATAACCTCAGAATATCTCTGTATTCTAGATCTTTTGTATAAACGGTATACTTTAGGTATACCAAAAAATGTAGAGTTTGTTAAAACACGCATTACACAATTTTTCCTATAGTTAATGATTTCCGTAATATTCAGTTTTAAAATACTTTTCCCTTACTCAAAGATAAAGTCATCCGTATTTATTTTGTTTTACTCCTAGTTTAAAGAAGCAAATTTCAATAAATCACGTTGCAACAGCTTTTAAAACATTTGACTATCGCTTTAACATATGCATTCCCTAAGTTCTGTTCTACTTATAAGGAGCTAAGAAAAATACCATTCTGCTAATGATCATTGTTTAGTATGGAGCAATTAAAAATAACCTTTTATAAGAGATTTGTTTATAGAGCAGCTAGAGATGTCAGGGGAATGAAACACATCATATTTTTTATATTTTGTGTAGGAAAATAAAATTTACCGCCACACTTTATTATTTCATTTGTTTTTGATGTTTTTTCTCTAGCATAGATGTTGAATGCACATAGTAGATAGAGAAGGTATTGAATTCCACCCAAAAAATTCGAAAAAAGCATTTTTTTCTCTACACGTACAATTTGCATAGTGTATAGAGAAGATATTGTACTCCACCCAAACATTCTATATCGTATGTGTAAGTTTGTGTGGCTGTGGACGGCATAGCTCAAAAATTAAAAGACTGTTAAATACAAAACTTGGTATTTAAGTTTATTATCCTCCAAGGATGCGAAGATTTTCAAGAAAATCTCCCCAAACTACCTTTTACTAGTAAAAAGTTTTGAAAATGTTGTGTTTCTCAAAAATAGCTCTAACGATTATAATTAAAGTACCGTATAACAACACAAATAAATTGTATAATTGGAATTTTCTGGTAATAGCCTCTGTAGAGTATTTTATTCTGGTTGATTTTTGCAGAATTTTGAATACAGCTTAAACCGTAAAACCTACTACACAGAAAATGTTTGAAACACACAAATTATGTCATATGCATTTTTGTTGTAGAGTTGACCGTTTCCAAGATATTCCTGGTTAGTGGATTCAATTTCCAAATACTTATACTTTTCGCAGACAGGAAGTGTCGCATTTTCTTTTGTTCTATTCCTGGCTAAGCAAACAAGCGAATTTCAATGACAATTGCATGATAGATTTTAAAACATTTGACCATCGGTTTAGGCTAATGCATTCCCCTAGTTCCCTTCTACTTATAAGGAACTAAGTAATATGTTCATTCTGCTAATCTTATCTCGATTAGATTCATGTAGAAGGATGAAGAATCTTGTGTAAGAAGACTGTTTGTAGAACAGTTAGAGAAAGTCATGTGAGCATAACGCATAAGATTTTTAGAAAATGGTTCATGTGTCCGTCTGTCAGAGTGAGTGTTTGTGTGTGTGTGTGAGGGGCAACAAATCTCATAAACGAAACGTCCATTAAATACCAAACTTGGTATTTAAGTTCAGCATCTTCTGAGGATGCTACAGGCAGACTTTCGAAAATCCCGCCAAACTTCCCTTTACCTAGAACATTTTTCGAGAGCAGTGTCTGTAATGCTGTTAATTAAAATGCCATATATTCAAGATATTTGCAATACAAATGAAATGTATACCTTTAATTCTCTGGAAATAATTTCAGTACCCTCTGCATTCTGGGTGACTAGTATGTCACCCTGAATGCAGGTCTACTCGTAAAAGATAGACAAACCACAAAAAGGTAGATCTTGTTAAAGTATATCATTTATATCATACACTTTTTTCCTATAGTTAATCATTTTCAAGATATACGTTGTTATTGGTTTTAATTTAAAAATACTCATACTTTTCTGAAACACGACGTTATTCTTAGTTTTTATGATTTAATTCTGATCATGGAAAGCAGCGAATTTCAACGGCATTCGCATAGCGACAGCTTTTAAAGCATTTGACTCTCGCTGTAGCTTAGTATGACTTCCCAGCTACTTATGAGGAATTAAATAATATGATCAATCAGCTAATGATTATCTCGATTAGCACGACGTACAAAGAAGAATCCTTGTAGGTATTAGAGAAAGTCAAGCGAAGGAAGAGGCCGTTAATTAGCCTCGGCGTGATAATGGCAATCATTCTATCAATTATCTAGATGTATATAAGTAAAGAAAGTTAACATTTATTAATTTGTATACATAGGAACCAAGAAGTCAGTTGTTGACTTGAAACTACACAGAATCCTGACGCCATACTGCAGAGAGGGGTGAGAAGTTGCTTCTTTTGTGTAAGTCACTTATGAATTTCTTATACAGGGGCAGTCCAGTTTAAAACCCACGAGGGGACTTCTGCTTTATATTCGTAGTATCACGTGGTTATTATGACGTATTCTGGGAGATTCGCAATGGTTTATGGGTCACGATGGTGTCAGTTTGGCGGACTTTCTAACCAATCAGGAAGAAGCCACCATGACACCGTATAAAAGAAGTAGGGTTCGACACATCGTGGTCGTTTTAGCTAAGAACTAGCCCGCGAGAGGCAACGTCGTTTTGCCAAGAATCTGTCCACGAGATGCGGTAGGTCGTCGCTGTGTAAAAAAAACTGTGTTCGCGAAGTAATGACGTGTAACTGTAAAACTCTGTCCGCGAAGTAAGGTTGTTATGAGAAGAAACTGTTAGTGAATTATAGTAATGTCGCTCACCTATTTAATAGTCGGCTCGTGATTACTTGTGCGTGAATTATGCCATGTACTTAGGGTAGATACAGAGTAATTGAGAGTACGTGTGAGTGAGTGGTAAGAGTACCAGTCAGCAGAATAACAGTGTACAGCAAGGTGCTTGTTTTGGAATCTCCTTATAGAATAAATAACAGTAAAAGTTTACTAGTGTTTCCGTCACAATTAAAAGATCACTCCTACAATTCCTCCCACTTGCCAAATCCACGCCAGCGAGAGTCAATGATCGTGCAAGACTGAGCAACGCTGTGGCAACCCATCCAAGAAGAGCTTCAGTACCATGTAATTGAGTGTGGTGGAGTTAATTTGAAGTGACACTTAGGTACGCCGCACATAAGCACCCACGTTGAGGCGTAAAACTTAACAATGTAAAATTCCTATTACACATGACAGTCCAACGTGCGGTGTAAACCACAAACCACCATCATATAAAGTCTCGTTCCATATAACCTCCCAACGAGGGGTAATAATAACATGCAAATCCCATTACAAAACACATCAGATTTTTAAGGTTTGTTTCCAATATGAATGGACTCGCTTTATTACGATACACTTTACACATTATTATAGTTCTGTTTATCTCAAATGCGACTGCCAAATAAAAACAATATATTTGGAGCTTAGAAATCTTCATAAAATTGCAAAAATTTGTTAAAGTGATTAATGTATACTTGTTTTTTCACAGTTTAAAAACTCTTGTGTGTTCCATGACTTTCTCTAGCTGATCCTTTGTGCTAATCAAGATAAGCATAAGATAGCAGAAATTGTCGTATTAAATACTTCCTTATAGGTACCAGGCTAAAGTGAGAGTCAAGTGATTTAAAAACTGGCTATATGATGTAAATTTGCTTCTTTGCATGAATAGATTCTTGTATGAGAAATATTTAACTATTTTAAAACTGAAACTAATAACAAGGAATATCTCGCAAATGGTCAACTCCACCAAAAAATATGTTTTCCATTCACAAAACTTTCTCTATCTCTTCCATATGCAAACTATTCATACAATAGATTATACTTGTATCTACTTCATGCTAATCGAGATAAACGTTAACAGAATTGATCTTATTACCTGCTTCCTTGTAAGTAGAAGGGAAATAAGGGAACACATTAGGCTAAAGCGATTGACAAATATGTTAAAAGCTGTCCACTAAGTGAAACAATTGAGGTTCGGTTTGTTTTGAATGGTCCCGTTTGAGGAAAGTTAGGCAGTTTAAAATTATTAAAACCAAGGAATATCTCGAAAACGCTCAACTCTACAAAGAAAACGTATACGCCAGAAACTATGTATATTTGTGAGAACTAAATTTTTGTGAAGTAAGTTCGGATTATCCGCTACGCTAAATTATGCAAAACTCTTGAATAAACAGTTCTTCAGAGGCTATTTATTCCGAGTAAATTCAAAAGATACTTTATATTTGTGATGTAAGGTATTTTAATCAAAATATTTAAAGCCATATTTGAGATTTTCTTGAAAATCTTCGTGTCGTATCCTTGAAAGATACGAAAAATAAATGCCAAGTTTTGTATTTAATGGTCCTTTCGCTATTGAGCTATGCTGTACATAGACACACACACACACACACACATGGAGGGTTTTATAAAAATGCTTTTCTAGGACTCAGAGGGCCTCAAAACATATATTCCAGTGAAATATTGGCATCGACTTTTAGGATGGAATACAAAACATTCTCTTGCTATTATGTACATTGTGTATATGCGTGATAGAGAAAGTAAAATATGTATACGACATAATTTGTGTGTTTTATCGAGATCTCCATTTTTGTGAAGTTTTCAGTTATACAAAAGTTATCCAAAATGAATAGCAGTTCAGAAACTTTTCCCAAAAAATTCAAGATATACATTTTTTGTCATGTAAATATGTTTACTAGAAGGTATTTTTAATCAATATCGTTAGTGCTGCTTTTGAGAAATTCAAAATTATAGAAATTTTCTCCATGTAAATGTTAGTTAGTGGTGGGCGAATTCTCTTGAAAATCTTTGTGTCACATCCTTGGAAGACACTAAACTTAAAAACCAAGTTTGGTATTTTACCTACCTTTGGTTTTTGATTCATTGTGTACACACATACAGATGGACCTTTTTCCAAAAAATGCTACTACTATGTACGTTGTACATACGTGCTAGAGAAGGTAAAAAGGCTATGTACTATGAATATAAATATCTGCCGCACTCGCGTCAAACACTTTGCACAGAGTTTCTTCATGCCATCTACTTTCCTGTACAGGAAATGGCGCACTCTTTCAATATTCTGTGGGATTATAGCAACTTCAGCTTCTTCCCTCGTTCCACTCCATAAAACCCTTAAAACGTTCAAGTTTTAAGCCGTTTATTACTCCTTGCTGTGGTTAGGTGAAAGCACTTTACCAACAGCGAGAGAAAGTTTTGGTTCAGATTGACCGGAGAAATCGATTGTGGGGGTTCACAATGGGAGCACTCCGGTAATAAAACTGTTTTATAGGTTATGTTCCCCCTTTCGGATGAATATTCTTGGATTTTAAACCCAGTATTTGTAACAGAAGGAAAAACAACCTCCTTCATTCTTCTGTCTCTCTCCCTCAGTTTCTCTCTCTCTCTCTCTCTCTCTCTCTCTCTCTCTCTCTCTCTCACGGCAGTTAATTCCATATAGGGTTATGACTTTACATAGTTAATGACACAAGAGATTCACGAGAAAAAATCTGAAGTTTTACACTCACATGACTTTCTCTAGCTACTCTACAAACAAACGTCTTGCAACAGATAATTCTCCTTTCAACAGTACGCTAATCGAGATAAACATTAGCAGAACTCTGTTACTTAGTTCCTTATAAGTAGACTGGAACTATAGGAATGCACTAGGCTAAAGTGATAAACAAATGTTTTAAAAGCAGTCGTTATGCGATTGTCATTGCAAATCGCCTCTTTACTTGGCAGGTGTAGAACAAAAGAAAAACGAACATTCCCGTCTGTGAAAAGTATAAGCACTTCACAACTGAAACTAATATCAAGGAATACCGCTAAAACGGTAAGCTCCACGAAAATAATGTATATGACATAACTTGTGTATTTTCACCAGATCTACATTTTTTGTACAGTAAGTTTTTTTTCTATCTCTTACGGTTTACTAGTTATTCTAAATTAAACAAAATTCATCCAAAATAGACAGGTCTTTAGAAGATATTCCCAGAAAATTCAAGATACACATTTTATTTGTGATAGAAATGGCTTTAACATGTGATATTTTAGTCAAAATCGTTAGAGTCATTTTTAAGAAAAACAAAATTTTCGAAAAATTTTCCATGTAAAGGGTAGTTAGGGTGGTGGAATTTTCTTGAAAATCTTCGTGCCGTATCCTTGGAACATATGAAACTTATATACCAAGTTTGGTATTAACCGTCTTTTCGTTTTTGAGCTATGCTGTCCACAGACACACACACAGGCAGATAGACAGACACACACATACACGCACACGGACCTGTTTCTGAAAATGCTTTTTTTGGACTCAGGGAGCCTAAAACATGTATTTACGGTGAAATCTCGACACGGAAATTTTGGGTGGAATACAATAAGTACATTGTACATACGGGGCTAGAGAAAGTAATAATCTAATATATTCCATTTACATACTTTTGTATAGCTGTTTGCAAATAAACATTTCTTACAAAACATTATTTTATTCTACACTATGCTAATCGATATAAACATTAACAGAATTGGTCTTATTATTTACTTTTTTGTAAGTAGATGGGAAATAAGGGAATACACTAGGCTAAATAGATAGTCAAATATTTAATAGCCGGTCGTTCTAAGAAGTAATTGAAATTCGGTCTCTTTGCTTGTTAGGAGTAAGCAAAAGAGAGCAGACTCCCCGTTTGATAAGAGTTTAAACTGAAACCAATAACACGGAATATCTCGATAACGGTTAACTGTACAACAAAAAATATATATAGCATAAATGGTGTTGTTTTAAGGAGATCTACATTTTATGGTATGTTTTGTCTATCCCTCACGTTTGAGCAGTTATTAAAAATGATGAAAAATCACCAGAATAAAGAGATCTTCAAAGACTATCCCAAGAAGATTCAAGACATACATGTTGTTTGTCATAAAAGATATTAAGCATATGATATTTTAATCAAAAACGTTCGAGCCGATTTTTAGAAGAACAAAGCTTTCGAAAAATATTCCATTTGAATGGTAGTTGGGAGATATTACAGAAAATGTTATTTCGCATCCTTAGAATATCTAAACTTAAATACCAAGTTTCATAGTTTATCCCCCCTCAGCCTTCTCAGATCTCAACTGTCTTGCCTTAAGTATGAATTTACCTAAATCGTCGGAGTCTTCCGTGCCTGCCAGTAGCGTCCAACATGCTTCTAGCTCTACATTCGCGGTGGTAAAAGATCGCGATAAATATTTTTCCCTCCATTGCTCCGTACCCTTACATCTTGCCAATATATGGATCCATGACTCTTCCTCCTCGCAAATAGGACAGATTCTCATACCATTGCTTAGCTTTGCTGCAAATGCTAAAAGTTGTCTAAGCAAAATATCAGGTATGTTATTCGTTAAAAGTAATTTCTTAAAATGAAAATGAGAAGTCGTTTGTTTTATTAATAGTAGTGACTACATAGCACGAACGCCGTCTCTTGTATGTTAGACCACATACATTTTCCTCCTCTACTCGGCTGTAGGCGTACACGTAATCTTCCAACCAAGTGTATTTAAAGCATGGTTTTGGGTGACCACCTGCTGTAATTACTAGAAGTTCTTAACCGCGGTCGTTAAACAATGCAGTTTGTTACCCAAAAGGATTGCGGCTTGAGTGCAGCTTGCGACACGAATGAATTATATTATTTCCATTGTGTTAAACATAAATGGTAACCATTATGAACAATGATTTATTTAGATTACAAGTTTTTTTCCTATGATAACCTGAAATATAATTAAAACATAGTAACTAACTTCACAAGGCCAAAAGCCATTGCAGTATTTTGTTTCCAAGTTAGCGTGCTTTTAAGCATTAAAGAAGGCAATTTTACATGCGAACAAATTCATTAGTTTAAGTGAGGTAGTTTTTTAAGCACTTCTGCTTAGGGTAAAGTAGCCATATTAATTTTTTATGTTACACACGTATTGACCTTCAGTTGTGGCCTAATTGGCTCTCAAGAAAGAGAGAATGACTTAGACAATCTTATTTCTTAATAGCATTAAATACATAGGTCGTCTCCTTAGCGCAGTGGTAGCGTTGCTGCTTGCCAAGCGAGGGACCTGGGTTCGATTTTTGGGGATTTTTTTCCCCCACTGGGAGACTTGGACAACGATATTTGCGAGAAGATGAACTAGACCACCTTCAAGATTTTCAAGACACAATAACAGGCGTGCATCAAATGTCTGCAGTTGCTCAGAAAGCCAATTTAACTTTTAATTTAAATCCGTCCAGATGGTATAGCAAACGCAAAGCTAGAGTACAAGCAAACGAATTCGTATACTTGGTAATTGAAATCCAAAGCGAGCAGACAAACCTAAACACTTCAACAGTTGGCTCTATTAGAGCGGGAGTAGCAGCATAATGCTTTTTTAAAAACTTCCGCTGCGCGCTATATGCCCTTCTTGCACGCAAATGTATTCCAAGGTCCCGCACTTAGAATATTTCAGCCTGGTACAGGCCAAATCGCGTATGAGAGCACTAGGTGGTCTATGCTCTCGTATCGCGGCGCGCTTCCGCATCCCGCCCAGATAACGCGTTCAAACTTGTCATTCCTGACACGGTGACTTGGACCACGGTGCACTCAACCTAGTGACGTCCCTGGGGGGGGGGGCAATTGAGGAGCTACTTGATGGAGAAGTAGCGGCTCCAGGTTATGAGGACCGCATTAACCGGGCGGGGGGTTCAAGGCGCTGATCATGTCTCACCCTCCAATACTGAACCTCACCCATGACGACTGTCATCGACCTAGTTGGGGGACGCAGCGGCCGGGAGGTAGGCCAGGGGTCCTCCTTGTGAGCTGTCTTGTCATGGAGTTGTGCTATTAAATACATAACTGGGACACCTATGTTAGATAATAATTGGCGTGAGTAGGAGTAGACAAAACTTTCTGAAATCATAATGTTTATTAAGTACTCATAAGCAGTTGCTAGTTGTCTTCGAGTTATTTACATTACTTTTGCACTAAAAAGGAATGCAAAACAAGAGAGTCCAAGGGTACTGCTAGGTAGCTAACTGCTGTCTACAAACGTTAAAAATTGTACAAGGGATGGGGATGGATAATTATCTGTCATATACTTGCCTAAATCTGATGAAAATGTAGTCTTACTCTTCGCTTTAGCACATTATTTGCCTGATCATAACAGTCAATAAACAGTAAGACTTAAATATATTGATAGGTAGAGCCAGACTGAAACATCCAATGCCATAGCTGGAATTTGAACCACGGATCTACCGGCCTCAAACCTGTTGCTCTACCATTGAGCTACCATGGCAACATCTGCCACGGTGAGTCAGTTAAGGAATTTAATGTAGTGTGGATCTGTTGTCTTGTGGCTCAGTGGTAGAGTGACGGTTAGCAACCGGGAGATCCGCGGTTCAAATCCCGGCTATGACACTAAATGTTTCAGTCTAACTCTACCCATCCAACTCCTGTTCTATACATTGCTTGTGTAAAAAAAATTAAATTAACACTAATTGATGATAATAGTTGGCTAAACTATGAATCCCGAGACTTAAAATACTTACAACATTGCATATCACATTGGGGTTATCATCTCAAAATAATTTGAAATCACCTTGTGGTTTACCGGAAAACATGCGAGTCAGTTGAATTTAATGTCGTGCCGGTATGTTGCCATGGTAGCTTAGTGGTAAATCAACCGGCTAAAGACCGGGAATTTCAGTCTACCTCTCTCTATCCAACTCCGGTCCTTCAATCGGCTTGTGTGAAAAATAACAATTAAATGAATATTTACGATATTGTTTATTTATAGCTTTGCAGTGTATTAGTTTACTTAGCTTTAAGTTTTATTGTATTAATATATCGATAGATTAACTTGCAGTGACCAACATGATTAGCATTTCAAGTATTATATCATTGAAATACACGTAGACAAACCTTCTAAAATAGGCTGTTCCAGCTTGGTTAGCTTTAGCATCAGAGTACCCACGAGAAACAGGAATCGGCCTGCAGCATGCAATACAGCCCATTTGTGCAAGCAGCCGTCACAGCTGAATGAACTGTTATACAGTGCGTCATCTTTATTGTGAGATCCCAGCATTGTGAATTACACTGGGGCAGTTTCCGCTCTAAATTTCCCGCCTTACTTACGAATAATAAAGATCACTAATCTTGTTATAGTGATATTGAAAGTGATTTCTATCTGCTTACAGACATTCTGACATTCCTCGTTGTCATCAGGTGCTCAAAAGTTCCCGTATGAGAAAATTATGTGTTTTAAAACTGAAACCAATATCAAGGAATATCCCAAAAACGGTCAACTCCACAAAAAGATTTTTATAACATAGATTGTGTGTTTTAACAAGTTGTATATTTTTGTGAACTAAGTTTTTGTCTATCCCTTACGGGTTACCAGCTAGATAAAATTCCAGAATGAAAATTCAAGATCTACATTTCGTTTACCATAAAAATATCTTAAACATAAGGTATTTTAATCAAAATCGTTAGAGCCTTTTTTGAGCATGTTCGAAAATTATTCCATGTAAAGAGTAGCTTGGGGTGGGGGTATTTTCTTGAAAATCTTCGTGTCGCATCCTTGGAAGATGCTCAACTTAAATACCAGGTTTGGTATTTAATGAAATTATCAGTTTATAGTTATAGTCAGACACATTCACGGATATTTTTCTAAAGACGTTTTTTTTTTTATTTTCAAGGGGTCCCGAAACATGTATTTCTGAAATCTCGGTATTGAATTTTTGGGAGCAATACAATACCTTCTCTATACAGAGTAAGGGTGGAGAACGTAGAAAGAGTGAGCGTTAAAGCTTTAAATTTAATCTGTTAATAGTCTTTGCATGCAGGTTTTCATGGAGTTTAGTTAGATTATTTGCTCTCTCTGTAGATGGTAATTAAATATTTTGAGAAAGGAAGGTACAACTGGAAGCTAATAAATTTCTAACTCATGAGCAAGTTGAATCTCTGCTTTGGCAGTGGTTGGCGCTACTAGAGATTTCTTAAAAAATGAATAGCTCTCCGTATAAATATCCGTGCCGTATGATGTATTTAGTTAGCTAGCTTCCTGCTTCGCCGTCAGCGCCCTCCTGTGGAGTGCGTTGGTGGGGAACTAATGCGTTTAGCTAGAACAAACAGAGGAGCCCCGTGCAGGAAAAAACGAGAATCCTCAGCTGGCCCCTTGATTACAGCCTAGCCTCAAGGGACTGAAACTAGCAGCTGTATATTTTACCATAGTCTTGTGAGACTTACCGTTACAGGGAGATTCATCTTATATTAGCTAACTTTTGGGCCACCTTTATATCCTCACCAGTGTTGCCAACAAATGATTATTTTCTCTGTCAAACCGATACCTAAAAAGCTGACGTGTTCCATTCACTTGAGTTTCTCCATCACTGTAACACATTATCGTCAAAAACCATATTCTTATATGATAACAGAGATTAACATTAACAGAAATTGTCTTAATTGCTTTCTTGTAAGTAGAAAGAAAATAAAGGAATACACAAGACTACAAGCTGGTTGGCATGTGGTTGAAATCCCTTTCTATGCATGACTAGAAGAAAAGTATGAGAGAAACAAATAATTTGAAATATCTCAGAAATGGTCAATTCCATGAAAAAATTATATGTCATAAATTGTGAGTTTTAACGAGATCTACATTATGTATGTAGTAGTTTTTGTCTATCTGTTACGGTTTACCGATTATGCAAAATTCAGCAAAGTTCATCCAGAATAAAGAGGTCTTTAGAGGCTATTCCCAGTAAACTCAAGCTACAATTTTATTTGTTATGTAAATATCTTAGATATACGGTAATTTAACCAAAATCTTTAGAGCCATTTTTGAGAAAAATCAACATTTTCGAAATTTTTTCTATGTTAAGGGTAGTTTCGGGTGATGGTATTTTTTTCGAAATCTTCATGTAGCATCCCTGGAAGATAGCAAACTTAAATATCAAGTTTGATATTTTACCGACTTTCGTTTTTGAGCTATCGTGTTCACAGACACACGGATACACTCACGCACACACTTACACAGGGACCTTTTGCAAAAATTATTTTTTTGAATACAGGGGACCCCAAAACTTATATTTCCGGTGAAATCTCGGTATCTAATTTTTTGGTGGAGTGCAATGCCTTCTCTGTATATCATGTACATTCTACGTGTAGAGAAAGTAAAAATGACAAACTCCGAGTTTGTAATTAGCTCGTTTCTTACATTTTGTAGCAACATCTTGCCACGCTTATGTTGTTTTGTCATCCTTTTTGTGAATGCGCTACACTCGAGCTGCCATCTGATGTGTTCCATTCACATGACTTTCTCTACATCGCTATGACGAGTTATTGTTAAAAAGCTTATTTTTATATCTAGTTCATGCTAATCGAGATTAAACATTAACATAAATGTTCTTATTACTTTCACTCTGTAAGTAGAAGGGAAATAAGGGAGTACACTAGGCAAAATTATGTTCAAATCTGTTTGTTGCATGCCCAGGAGTTTACAAATTCCCATATGAGTAAAGTTTTAGGTATTTAAAAACTAAAACCAATAACAAGGAATATCTTGGAAATGATCAACACAATGAAAAAAATTATATGACATAAACGTTGTGTTTTAACGAGATAACATTTTTTGTGTATCGCCAAAACTAAATTAGTATATAGAGGTGTTCAGAGGCTGTTCGCAAAAGATACAAATATGCATATTATTTTTCATCTAAATATATTAAATACGCAGTACTTAATCAAACTCTTCAGAATCATTTTTGACAAAATCAAAATGTTCGAAACTTTCTCCAGGTAAAGAATACTTTGTGTTGAGATTTTCCGCAAAATCTTTGTATCCATGGAAGACACCAAACTCAAGTACCAAGTTTACTATTTCCAACTCTTTGTTTTTATCTATTGTGTTCATAGACACACACATACACACTTACACACGGAATTCTTACTAAAAACCTGTCATGCTCCATTCACAGAACTTTCTCTAGCTGTTTCACAATCAAATTTCTCTAACAAAAGTATTTTATCTGCGTCATGCTAACCTAAATTAAAAGTAGCAGAATTGGTTTTATTACTTGTTTCCTAATAAGTGGAAGCGAAGTAATGCAAAATATTAGCTTAAACCGATTGTTAAATCTTTTAAAAGCTGGTTGGTATGTGAAACATTTGTGGTTCGGTTTGCTTTGCATGGTCCCGTTTGAGAAAAATTAGTTTAAAATTGAAATCAATAACTACGTATAATATCTCATAAATGGTCAGTTCTACAAGGAAAACCTATATGGTGTAAATAATATGATTTAAGGAGATCTAAATATTTCGTACAGTAAGTTTTTGTCTATCTCTTACGGTTTAACCGTTATGGAAAATTACGCTAAACTCAATCAGAATAAAGAGCTCTTCAGAGTTCTCTTTCCAGAAACTTCAAAATATACATTTTATTTTGGATGTGAATGTATTTAATATACGGTGTTTTAATCAAAGTAGTTAGATCCATTTTTGAGAAAATCAATTTTTTCGAAACATTTTCCATGTAAAGTGTAGCTGGGGGTGCTATCCATAGACACACAGACAGACATACACCCACGGACCTTTCTTAGAAAAGCTTTTTTGGGGCTCAGGGGAGCTCAAAGCATATATTTCCGATGAAATCTTGGTATTGAATTTTTGGGTGCAATATCTATAATACCTTCTCTTTCCAATATGCACATTGTAAATACGAGCTAGAGAAAGTAAAATTGGTTTTGATTGGATATATGGGACCTTAAAACGCGTAATTCCGGCGCAATTTCGGTATAGAAAATTTTGTTGGAGTACAATACCTTCTCTAGGGTTATACCATCCACTATATAGGGAAAGTATAAAGGAAAAATCCTTTAACTTGGTATTTATGTTTACTGTTTTCCAAGAATGCAACACGAAGTTTTGCAAGAAAATCCCCCCACCCCATACTACACATTGCATGGAAGATTTTTCGAATGTTTTGCTACTCTCTAAAACGGTTCTAACGATTTTAATTAAAATATATATTAAAGATCTTAACATAGAAAATAAAATCTATCTCGAAAATTTTGGGAATAGCCTGTCAAGTCCTTTTAATTGTGAATGACATTTGCATAAATGATAAACCATTAAGAGATAGAGAAAGATTTATTACATAAACAATATCCAAAAGGTAGCTTTCTTTTATTGGTTTTAAAATGTCTGCTAGTTGAGCTTCTGTCGAATGTGAAGTCGTTGTTTACTATATTTCATCCAGTCGTGCAAAGAGAAGCTAATTTCAAATGCATCACATGGCGACGTGGTTTAATTTTTGTTATTATTGTTTCATTTGTGGAGTTCACTTTAACTTGTAAGGTCATATCTGTGGCTTTTATAATCCGTATATACAGTGTAGGTTATTGCCATTAGGTTAATCATTTTATATTTTAAACACACACACACATTCACGCTTAAATGCATGCTTCAGACTCTGTGGGAGATAAAGAATAATTCGCGTTAAAGAAAAACTCCCCAACCAACTCGCTGGCCACTCGAACAAGTCTTGAAAGATTTTACTATCGCTTCAACCTACTGCATTCCATTTTCTTCTTCTACTTAGAAGGTACTAGATATTAAAACTATTTCTCTAAATGCCTATCCTGATTAGCATGAAGTAGAGAGAAGAATAAGCATTTGTAAGAAAAGGTCGTTGCAGAATAGGCAGAGTAGGTATAACATACGTATATACAGGCCGTTTCAAAGCGACACTAAACGAAGATAGCAGTCGATTAGCTTACACTTTGACATGTCTGAAACTTGATGTCCCAACTTTCAAACTCTTCTGTTTAAAGTTTTTTGTGTGTTTAAAAATAGTACACATTTGGGATAAGGCAGCGCGATGGAACAATTTGTGTCAAACGCCACACCCACATGCTACATTTTCCATTACTAAGTTGATCTGTCCCGCGCCGGCGTGTCTATCAATCCACGCCTACACCACGTGACTGGGACCTTCGCTACCAATCAGTATCTCTCTTGGAGTGAGCCAGGCACGTACCATTTGGTTATGTACGACTGCTTAATCCCTGGTGATTTATGGCAGTTTTTATATGTGCCGAATTTAGAGCTAAAAATTATATTCACGTATCATGTACGGTATGACCAACAAGGACCATATCTTCGTTTGGTGTCGTTTTAAAACATCCTGTATATTTTTATAGTTTATGGAAAATACTAGGTTATGGAAAATGGTGCTTTTTATGTATTAATCATAATTGTATGTGTAATATTTGGTAAAACAAAGCGGTCTGAAAATAAATGAATTTGGGGTAACATAAATAGAACTAGATAACAAGTACACGATAGAAGATGATACATTATGTATTATAATGGAGTTATGAACTAAGGTACGGATGCTGGAAGGTCTGAAAATAGAGACAAATTTCCCTCGGAGCGTATGCGATGAATTATGTATTGTTATTTCAATAATGGCAAACTAAAATAAGCGTTTCATGCCGGTAGAGGTTTCAGAATTTGCTCAGCATAGATCAATGCAGTACATTGTCAACAAGACATCCGCTCTCTTATGTACAGTATGAATGTTTGTAGAACATGGTATGAATTGGATGGTCCTGTCTGTCCTGTGGTAAGGGATTCTACAAAATGTATTAACTTTGCAGAAATCAGCTGTTGATATCTGTGGACGAGTTATCCAGGATCTCTTCGAAGAGTGCAAATAAAGCAATGAAATAAATATACTCTTTATAATACACATTTAAAAGCCACAATTGAAAAATCTATGTTCCGTTCAGATGACTTTCTCTACATTTCTCTAGCAAATTATGTAGTCACTCAACAGATTTCTCTAATTTTTAATTACATAATGTACTAATAAACGTATGCCATTTTAGGCACCCTTCTCCACACTGTTTCATATTAGTCATTATAACCTCAAATATTACAACAGTATCAATAAAATACTAGTGTGGAAGTAAGAACGTACCTTTGTTATATTATCCTTTCCTGTGGATGCATTCCAGAAGTTATAAATATAGGCGCTATTACATAAAATTCAGGACATTTCTTGAAACGACTGACTGCACAAACACGTTTTCCGCTCTGAACGCGCCTAAATTAACCGAAGCGATATCGAGCAACAATAGAAATAGTGTAGCGGTGGCACTAACTATGGAAAGCCAAATTCAGCTACCATCTTTTGGATCTAATGGAAATAATAGTGATGTGTTGTTTTACCCACCTATGTCATCTTAGGCACCTTTCCCCTAACACACATTTAAAAGCCACAATTGAAAAATCTGTGTTCCATTCACTCTATATATCTCTAGCAAATTATTGTTAAAAAGGTCCATGCTAATCGAGATGTAAATAAAACAAAGAAATAAATATGCTCTTTATAATACTCATTTAAAAGGCACAATTGAAATATATATATTCCGTTCACATGACTTTCTCTATATATCTGTGGCAAATTATTGTGAAAAAGGTCCAAGCTAACCGAGATAAACATTAACAAAATGCTTTCTTTTAAGTTAAAGGGAAATAATGAAATACACTGGGCTAGAATGATAGTCAAATCTTTTAAAAGCTGGTTTACATGTGCATGAAAGCCATTTTTTTGCATTGCCAGGAAATAACAAATTCCCGTGCGTGAAAAGTTTAAGTATTTCAAAACTGAAACCAATAACAAGGAATATCTAAAAATGGTCAACTTCACGCAAAAAATGTAAACGACATAAATTATGTGTTTCAGTGAAATATACATACTTTGTATAGTAGATTTTTGTTTATCTTTTACAGTTTACTAGTTATGCAAAACCCAGCAACATTGATCCAGAATAAAGGTATCTTCAGAGGCTATTCCCAAAAAATTCAAGATATTCATTTTATTTGTCGTGTAAATATCTTCATTATAGAGTATTTTAATCAAAATTGTTACTGTCATTTTTGAGAAAATGAAAATTTTCGAAAATTTCTTCATGTAAAGGGTAGTTTGGGGCGGTGGGGAGTTTCCTCAAAATCTTCGTGTCGTATTCTTGGAAGATACTAAGTTTGGTATTTTACCGATTTTTCGGTTTTGATATATCATGTTCACGGACACACTGTCAAGCACACATGGACACACATAGACCTTTTTCTAAAAATCTCTTTTTAGCATAAAGGGGACCCTAAAACTTCTATTGCCAGAGAAATCTCGGTATCGAATTTTTGGGTGAATGCAATACCTTTTCTATACATATGTGCGTAGTCGTGTAGAGAAAGTAAAAATGGCTAAATATATTACTTAGCGTTAAAAATCCTTAGCATGACTTCCTTCGAAAGGACACTAAATCAGTTAGTCCCACTCATAGATTTACGGCACGTAAAAGAACCTCAAGAATGATAAAGAGGCCTCTGAGCAAAATTACGGGTTTTTACGCTCAATTTAGGATGAGAGTTAAGAACCACATTAGTTAAACAGCATGTAAATAGAACTCCATTTCATTTCATATTACATACCACTTTACCGAGCAAGAGGCCCAGGAGTATCTTCTGGGGCTGGCATTTGGGATTTTTCCAGGTCACTAGGCGTATACTGTGGAGGATTCTTCATTCCCCCGAACTTCCTGTCCCTTCATTTTATCTTCAACAAGTCTCTTTTATGCTTGTAAGTGTAGACGATGACTACGGCAGAGGCGCCATTTCGTGGAGGTGACAGCGCTCTGGAAGTACAGCTCTTGGTGGCAGGATGACATTAGTGATTATCTGCGGACTCAGGTGGTATATCTGGACTCTACTGGTTTACGCGGCTCCAGCATAGACTTAGATGGACGATTCAACTTTTTAGCTACTGCAGGTTGCACAAAATAAAGTTTTAAGAATTATTCGCGGTGGCCACTGTTAACCACAACTAAACAAATCCACGAGGACTTGTCTGCACCTTACTTGCAAATGGAGTCTATGGGTATAAAAAAAACTAAAATAATTGTTAATACAACCAATGTTTTCATTTGTTCTTAAAAGTTTAAATTGTGGGCAAAATTTTAGGAAGGTTTTATAAATAGCGTTCTTTAGCTTTTTATGATACCATTTATCTATGCTTATCTATGCTTATCAGTTCGATATTATTATCATTGTAAGAAGCATGTAAAAAAAATCTATCCGGGGCTGAGTGGTGGGCTCCTAGCGCTCCCCTCGTCAACATGAAGAACTGCTTGTAACACTCTATTACGGCTCTCTCCCTGTCCGGATGTCGGCCGCCTTCAGAAATGACACTAATCTCATTCTTGCTCCAGGGGTCTGACGTACAATAAGCCCACGGCTGCAGTGTGGAGTATTCCTCCGTATCGTATACACATATAGTAATTTTATTATTAACGGATTACCTATTTATTGTTTATTGTGTGCGGATAACCTGATAGTGATTCCTAACTTACAGAACAATCTACAGATGACTTTGAATAAGTTATGCAACATAACAACAATATAACCTTAAAGTTTCACAAAGAGAAACTAAAACAATGGCATTAATATGATTCCAAAATAAAATATCTAAAATTGTGGCTTACCCACAAATTATGTAACAAGTGAGTAGATTATTATTTAGGATACGAAATATCATAACAGAAAAACTTGGATATGGAAGAGAAACTCTCTGCATATAAGTATATTTGGGTATCTAGAAGAGAATATGTAAGAAATGAATGAACAAAGAACACACAATTAACATTTTGTATATTAGTGACGTTGCCAATATTACTTTATGGTGCAGAGACTTGGGTAACTGCAGAAAGAGAGAAAAAGAGAGCAAACGCTTTAGAAAGGAGATTTCTAAGATCAGTGGCTGGTGTTTCTTTAATTGAACATAAAAAGAGCGAAGAAATAAGAAGATAATAAAAAAGGAATAAAAAGAACACTAGGTCGTATCCAGAATTGCCGGAAGAACTGAAAAGAACATTTAGACAGAATGGATGAAAGCCGACTGCGAAAGAAAGCATTTAATTATAAACCACGAGGAAAAGAAATATAGGAGGTCCAAAATGAAGATTGAATGAACCTTTCTGATGGGGACGGAACTGCGTCCAACAGCATGGATGATAATGAGGTGATAAGTTTGAATTCAAACAAATGAAATACCTTCCCGTTTTTACGATTTATCATGGACAATAGGTAAAACAATCAATTAATATAAAAAGATAAGGAATAGAATATTAAATGACAGAAAACCTTAAACGGAACATTTGCTTAACACACACAAACACACACACACACACACATATATATATATATAAAATTTTACACAATTCTGATGGATCCTAGCAGAACTAAACAACTATATGTTGTGTTTTGTTAGTAAACTGAAGCGTTTCCAAGTATTGATGAAATGTTTAGATATTTATTTTGCGACCGCTTGTAAGATGTGTGGTGGACAAAACGACGCAGGGGCGGGTTATCTCCGAGTTCTCCGGTTTTCCCTCCGCCATCGCATTCCACCGGTGCTCCATCTTCATTCCAGTGTCATCGCAGGTGGTGCCACAAGTAGTAAAAGCGGGCGTTAAACACCTCAAAAAATACCCCTGAAGGATAGGATGAAATGAGATTGTGGACGAACGGTCAAACTGGTACCGCGCGAAAGAGCCACTGTAGAGGATCCCTAACATAGTCCAAGGCAGTTGATCTCGACGGGGAGAGCGTTAGGAGCCCGCGCCTCAGGCCTGATGGAAGCCCCTGGGTCGTACAGAGGACTCCAACGCCTTCCCGCATCCTAGAGCTGTAATTTTTAAGCATATTCACCATCACGCAAGAGTGCTTTCACCGACACGTAAAAAACTTGAAAGAAACAGGTTAATCGAATCGCCAGCATTCTCCTATTGACCCGGCTAAAACCCGTTAAATCACATTATTCAGAGAGGTCGGTCGCGGAAATCGAACTCACGACCTACCGATGCCAATCAAAAAGAAACGGCTAAGCCACATGGCTCGGTTATGGATCACTGTTGAGTGTAAAATATTCCTTGAAGACCATCATGTGAATCCCTCTAGAGTTTCCGTGCTGATCCAATCCCTGGACTTCTTTATATACCAAGAAGTAATTTTTCTTCAATTTTTCAGCGATAAACGATCTTATTTGGTGGTAGCAAATGTTTCCGAGAAGCATGATCTGTCTGCACAGTCCTGAAATAAGCGAAATGGTATCTTTCTCTCCGAGGCAACACTTATTGAATAATACTACTTACATAAAAATCATATGTGTTCTATTCAGGAGACTTTCTTCATTTATTCTCTAATAAATTATTTTTACAAAAGATTATTCTTCTCTCTACTTCTACTAATCCATTTAGCAGAAATGGTCTAAGTAAAGGGAAATAAAAAAATTCACTAAGCTAAAGCGATCGTCAAATATTTTAAAAGACCAATGTAATGGTATTACAAGTTCCTTCTCTTTGGAAGTAAATAACGACTTCCCAGTTTAGAAATATCTAAGTATAGGAACTTTTAAAGCCAAGTAACAAGGAGAATATCAAACATATTTTAGCTCTACATAAAGCATGTATCTATACTACATTACTTGCGTGTTTTAACGAAATCCACATTTTTTGTTTAGAAGATTTTGTATAGCTTTTATGCTCTTATCAATTTTGCTAAAGTCATGCAGATGAAGAAGAACTTCCAAGAAACTCAGGCTATAAGCTGTATTTCTCATTTAAATACTGTTATACCTATTTTTTGAGAAAATCTTTGTGTTGCATACCTGAATAACACAACACTTGATACCAAGTTTTGTATTTAATCGACTTTTAATTTTTTAATTATTCTGTCCACAGATACACACACATACACACGCGTGTGTCATTTTGAATTGAGGTCTTGCCCCTAAATGGTGTATTTTCGGTTAAATTTCAGTATGGAATTTTTGATAGAATGCAATAACTTAAGCTTTGTTATGGCATGCTTACAATACCATGTGATAGGATACCTACTTTTACAGGATTTTGTTTTGCCGAATACCTATCATAGATATTTCCATTTAAGGACATCACTAAAAGTAGAGTTTCACAGCATATATCAGAAAATGAAAAGCAGAAGGACCGTTTATGTAAAGTGTTTCCATGCTTGGAAAAAGTCAAAGAATGGTGTTTTCAACAACCAAACGAAAGTGGTGTTTTGACGAAATGGTGGTTCCCCTTAAGAAAACTATATTTACACACAATACATTAGAGGTAGCCAAATACAGTAGGCATGAGACAGTTGCTTTGTTCATTATAAATGAAACTTATGTGATTTTGTTACCAAAACAGGAAACGTTTTCCTGATGAGTCGTTTGCACGTGGCTTAAGTAATGCATCTGTCTTACTACTCAAAAGGTCCTGACAAGCTGGTCATGTAATTTATCATTTCTGATTCTTTACTTCTGTGTAACTTGCATACTTGCATTTTGAAAACCGATTTGGCTCCAATGGGAGTATTATAATAACGGTATTCTCAAAAGTGTTCGTCTTCGGCCAGATTCCTTTAGAAGGAGGGAAAAGAAGCATCTGGTAGGCTTGTCAGAAGCGATCAGAGGATGTCAGTGGTGAAACGGACGGACAATGAAAGTGTTCAAGATATGGATCCCAGCGATGAATAAAGATGGTCCAGAAAGAATAAAAATATTTGCTTGTTCATAGATCAAATGCCGTAAAGAACTGTAACACAAGGTTGTGTTCGGTTTATATAATAGAGAAACTCAACTCATATTGTCCAATGCGTGCCAGGACCAAAAAATCCTATACGTACTATGTACATAGTGTATAGAGAAGGTATCGTATTGCACCCAAAAATTCAATACCGAGATTTCACCGGAAATATATGTTTTGAGACCCCCTGAACCCAAAAAAAAGCATTTTTAGAAACATGCTCGTGTGTCTGTTTGTGTGCGTGTCTGTGGGTAGCATAGCTCAAAAATGAAAATACTGATAAAAACCAACTTGGTATTTAGGTTTGGTATCTTCCAAGGATGCGACACGAAGATTTTCAGGAAAATCCATCCACCCCAAACTACCCTTTACATGGAAAAAAATTCCAAAGTTTTTATTTTCTAAAAATGGCTCTAACGATTTTGATTAAAATCTCGTAAATTTAAGGTATTTACTTGAAAAATAAAATGCATATCTTGAATTTTCTGGGAATAACGTCTGAAGAACTACTAGTTTTGCATAACTGCTGAACCGTAAGGAATGGACAAAAACTTACCACAAAAAAATGTAGAGTACATTACAGCACAGAATTTACATTATATACATTTTTTTCGTGGAGTTGATCGTTTTAAAGATATCCCTTATTGTTGTTTTCAAGTATGAAAAACTTACTTTTCTCATACAGGAATTTGTCAACTTCTGACCATACAAACAAAGGAGCTTCAGTCACATAGCAACCAGCTTTTGATTATCATTTAACCAATGGTACTCCCTTATTTCGCTTCTACTTACAAAGAAACAAATAATAAGATTATTTCTGTTAATTTTTTTGTCGATTAGCATGAAGTAAATAGAAGTAAGAACTTTTAAACAATAATTTGTTGCAGAGACGTAGAGAAAGCCATGTGAATGGAACAAATCAGATTTTTTCTATGTACATCATGATAATCCAAGTAAAATTAGTAGACATTTTCCATATTACATGCTTCGTTGTAAGTAGAAGGGAAGTACGCTTGCACATTAGGCTAAAGTGACAGGCAAATTTTTTAAAAACTGATTGACATGTGGTTCAAATCCGTTTCTTTTTATGGCCAGGGGTAATTTCCGCATGAAAACAGTAAGCATTTAAATACTGAACCCAATAACAAGGAATATGTCAGAAATTGTGCATTTTAACGAGATCTACATTTTTTGTTTGGTAAACTCTTACGGTTCCAACATAATTCATCCGGAAAAAGGAGTTCTTTAAAAGTATTCCCAGAAAATTAAACAAAAATTCTACTTTTCTGGTAAATCTCTATAATATACTATATTTAATCAAAATAGTTAGAGCCATTTTTGAAAAGAATAAAAAATTTTGAAAAATGTTCCGTATAAACGGTAGTTTGAGGTGAGGAGATTTTTCTCAAAGTCTTGGTGTCGCATCCCAGGAATATACTAAACTTACTTTTTTTATTTTTTTTGAAACAAGAGACCTTAGAACGTTTATTTCCGGTGAAATCTAGGTATCGAATTTTGATTACCTTCTATATACACTGCGTACATAGTATGTAAAGAGAAAGTAAATGTAGACAATTAGGGTCATATACCATTTTACAAATATGGCAATCAGTAACGCTTGGCTCCAGAACAAAGAGGAACAAAAGATAATCAACACATTACCAAAGTAAATATTTCGGATGAGAGTTTTCAAGATTATACTTGGACACCAGTTTCTGAACAAAAGTAATTCATGTCAACAACAGAAGTTGAAGCACACTGTAATAAGCAGAAGGCTCAAAAAGTGGAACTGTACCTGACCCACCTCAGAGGTGCAAGACAATACCACCTACAGCATTGCAAAAACATACAGCTCATATGAAGGAAATAGTGGGATTAAAAATGTCACAAACAGAATAGCAAACAGCTTTGCAGAGCTAGATGTGTAACTTGTTGGCTAAAAACACAAGGGAGCTGATTTTGTTGACTTTCATCGTAGTTAATGCCAATGTTGTAATTTTTACTTTCTCTGCGCGCGTTCTATGTACAATTTCACCCAAAATTCAATACCTGATTTCACCAGAAATATACATATGTTTATTTTTACAAGTTTAAACAAATTGTATTTAAATTTAGTATCCTCCAAATATGCGACAAGAATATTTTCAAGGAAGGACCCTACCTCAGTTTGATGTTTATGTGGAAATTTCTCGATTTTTTTTTCTCAAAAATGGCTCTAACAATTTGATTTAATATACCTATATTACAATTTACATAGAAAATAAAATGTTTGTCTTGAATTTTCTTTGAAGTCCTCTTTGTATAATTGGTAAACCGTAAGAGATAGGCAAAATCTGATTGCACAAAATATGCAGATCTCATCAAAGCACATAACTTATGTGCTTAACATTTTTGCTGTCGAGTTAACCGTTTACGAGTTATTCCTTGTTATTGGTTTCAATTTAAAAATACCGATACTTTTCTCTAACAGGAAGTTTCTTTTATTTATTTATTTATTTATTTATTTATTTTGCTTCTGGTCAGGCAAAGAATGGAATTTCAATGAAAATCCCAAAGTAACACATTTTAAAACAAATGACTATCGCTTTAGCATAGTGTTGTTCCCTTAGCTCACGTGTATTTATTTATAAGGGACTAAGTAAAAAGACTATTCTGCTAATGCTGATCTCGATTAGCAGAAAGAACAATAATCTTTAGTAGGAAGTTTATTTTTTGTAGAATAGGTAGAGAAGACTGTGTGAATGGAATGCTTCAGGTTTTTAGGTAAAGTAATCAAACATTGATTCAGATGACATTACTTTAGAAAATATATCTAGGACTCCAAAGCAAACAAAACATCATTTAAGATATTAACACAGCTTAGTGAAAGTAACGAATATTGCTGACCTCTTTTTTGGTAGTGTTTTGAAAGTGTTTAACGTCCGCTTTTACCACTTTGGCATCGCAAGCCATGACACTGATGACAGATGGAGCATCGGTGGAATGTGATGGCGGGGGAAATCGGAGAACATGCGGTGCTTGGGATCAAACCCGGGCCAAATGGTCTAACCACTCGGCCACGGCGCAGCCCTGACCTCATTGAGACTCGTAGTATAGTAGCCCAAATGGAAGCACACGCGCTTTTTTTTTTTTTTTTTTTTGAGGATCAATAAGTTTTTTTTTACAATAAATTACCTCAATTTAATTGAATACATTGAAGTTATCTTGGAACTCGGGAGGTTAAAGAATGTAGAGAATAGCAGGAGAATATAACAGATTATATTTTACTATTTAAAGTTATCTGCATCCTTAATTAATAGATGAATAGGATCAAACATTTTTTTAGGTATTTATTTATTGATTTAATTTCAAATTAATATTGATATCATGATATATTAATTAAATACCAATAACCGATGCAGATCTTTGAAGGATTACTGTTTTATAATATGAACGATATCCCGGATTTATAGTGACAAATCACGCTGTTAAAAAGATTTAAAATGCTATTACTTTAAGCTGATTTTACACTCACCTTTATAGCGACATAGGAAAGGGGCTCGTTTGTACTAACCTGGAAAAAAAAGAAATGGACATAATTAATAAAATTCATAAACACACGCTGAGAACTAATCATGTATATCACCTAAATATTTGTTGCATTAATGAATACGGCATAAACACACACATCCAATACACAACAGATTAGCCACATCAGATAAAACCGTTATCCAAACGACATGATCAAGTCAAAACACGGCATTTTTAATGCTTAATATTGTTGCTATATATTTAAATTTTCGATTACAACATATATTTACCTTCTTTACTGCGTACTTACATTAAATAGCGCAAGTACTTTAACCGACCCAAAAGTTGCTGTGGATATTTCACCTGAAATACTTGTTTTGATGCACCTGAATTCCAAAATTGCATTTAGAGGAAATGGCGTGTGTGTGCGTGAGGGAGAGTGAGTGAGAGAGATAGAGAGAGAGAAAGAGGGAGAGAGAGAGAGAGAGAGAGAGAGAGAGAGAGAGAGAGAGAGAGAGAGACCCTGAACAGAAAAGGGAAAATTGAGATAAATAACAATCTTTATATTTAAGTTCGACACTTTCCAAGGATACTACTTGAAGATTTTCAAACCCAGCGAAATTAATGTTAAATTAAATATTGTTTGAACATTTTAATTTTCAAAACATTGCTGTAATAATTTTGATTAATGTACCACATTAATAATTTTCGTGACAAACAAAGGGTACATCTAGAAGTTTCTGAGAATAAACTTTTTTTTTGTAGTGCTTAACGCCCGCTTTTACTACTTGTGGCACCGCAGGCGATAGAGAGAATCAACTCTAAAGTCCCTTTCATTCTGAATGAATTTTGTATAAGTGGTAAGCATTAAGGGGTTGGCAAAGACTTAATACATATAAAAATGTAGATCTAATTAAAGTATAAACATACAGCGAATAAACTATTCTGTGTTGTTAACCATCTCCAATATATTTTGTGTTATTGGTTTGTAATTACAAATAATTGTACTTTTCTCAAGAACAAAATACCTGTTCCTCTCTCTCTCGGCTATTTATATTTTGAAATAGCCTGTGCAGCGACCTTCTTTAGGAAGGAATTTTGTTTAATCTTGTACAAATGTTAAACATTATATATACCAACCGTGGCAGTGAAACCTCGCGATGTGACCCGTCCACTTCCATTTAATTAGTATAGCCTATTGTGCGTTCTGGGAAGAAGGGATTTCATGGAGGCCTATGTTTGAAACTGTGTTCCGTATAGAAGAGGAGCTTGACCTAATATTTGAGAATTTTAACTGCCGTAGTAAAGAACAGTTTTCAAAAATAACTTTACATTCACATGACATTTCCCTATCATCTATCGTTATTAGTAAATACCTATTTTATTCTTTCGAAAACTTATTCCTCTATCGGCTTCATTTCAATCGATAAAAAAAAAACATTTGCAGTTATAGCTAATTGCACATTTGGTTAGGTTAAAAAGGGAATCCTGATTGTTAAATGTTTAAGTATTGGACGGTATATATTGCCTTTAAAAGCATTTTCCAAATATAATTTGGAGAAAATAGCTCAAATCTATAGGATTTAAAAGAAATAACGATATTAAACTACTCGAACCATTATAATGTATATCTAGGAAATTGCTTATGCCACGAAACAAGTTATTTGAAACAAACTGTGTGCTTCAAAGGATATACATTTTTGTCTATCCCTTAACACCCATAGGTTGTACAGGATTGTACAAATTTAGTTCGAAATGAAGGCTGTCTCACACTATATTTTCAGAAAGTCAATATATATATATAGCTTATTTGTCATTTAAATATTCCTAATGTATGAATCAAGGTCATTTTACATCCATTTTAGACGATAAACAATTTGTAAGAAATATTGCATATTAAGAGTATTTTGGGTTGGGAGATGTTTTAAATCTTTACTTCACATCTTTGGAAGGTAGTGAACTTAAATACTAAGAGTGATGTTTATCAGAGTTTTTGTTTTTGAGTTTATATTGCTCAAAAGTACACACAAACGCACTCATACACACATGGCTATCTTTTTAAAAAGAAGACGATTTTTCTGATTTAATGGGAATCAGAACATGCATTTCTGGGTAAATTTGGATATCACATTTTTTGATAGAATACAGTATCCTCTCTGCCTACTATGCACATAACAGAGAAAGCAGAAATACCCCATACAGATTTTCATTGCAGTTAATTGGCTTAATTAAATAATGAAGACAGTTATTGTAATCAGTCATCGCAATATTAAAACCCAGCATTTTAGTAAATAATTCATTTTAAATAAAGCTGTAATTTATATGTTCCAATTCTTTTAATTCGTGGAGCATATACCAATTAAAAATAATAATTTGAAGCTGACACGTCAAGTAAAGCGCGTATTAGTGTTTTCACTGATGGTGTCCATAAATCGACTAAACTGTAACTCTGAATTACTTTTAGCGAATTCCAAAAAAATAACTGTTTTTAATGAGTTGACACGTTTTGAGTATTTCATTACCTTATCTATAAAACAAAACAAAAAGTTCTAGGCACGTAGAATTCAAACTTCCATAGAACTCTTCCATTTAAGTTATAACTTAGAGGGATGGCATTCGAGAAACGCCGGATTCAAATCTCGCAGGTCAACCATCTGACTGTTTTCTGTGTTCTCTTCTGGGCCGGTTCTACAATGTACGTTGTGCTTTCCTATAATTACTCTCAAAATAAACTGTTCTGGCAGATGAGCATCACCCTCGTCCTAATATAACACTCCTTCCTCTAGTTATAAATCCTATAATATCATTTTGATCATGTTTCAATTAGCGGTACTGACGAACTAAACATAATTCCAGAGCTGGATATCCAGAGGCAAAAAATGAGCAGGATACTCTAGTTCAAAATTGGTGATAAAATTAACATTTAAACGATTTTTCTTTATATTTGTTAACATTGCTCTGAAATTTCCAGTTAGGCGAATGGGTTCTGTACCAGCAAAGAGAAAAGCGGCATCAGTAATGATGGTTCGATACGCTCTTGAGATTTTTAACACAAATCCGCATTGGATATATCCCAGTTTCTTATGAGTCCACTAATCCGGATTTTTCATTCATTATCAGAAACAATTCAAAATTGGAGTTATAAAGGTAAAGGGGAGGATTATCCATAACACGGTCTAGATGTTTTACAATGATTGTATAAATAACGATTGGAAATATGTGAAATCAACTAAAACGTCATTTGAGTTAAAAAAACAGCCACCCATAAACGTCAGGAAATTCAGAGTATTTTATAAAAACAAGGTTAAAAATCTGGTGTGTTCCATTCACATAAATTTCTCTACATCTCTGCAACAAATTATTGTTTAAAAGCGTATGCCTATATTTACTTCAAGCTAATCGAGAGAAAATTAGCGGAAATAGCCTTATTACTTGCTTCCTTGTAAGTAAAAGCGAAATAAGGTAGTACCATAGGTTACGGTAATAGTCAAAAGCTGGTTGCTATGTGACTGAAGTTCCTTTGTTTGTATGGACAGGAGTTGACAAATTCCTGTATGAGAAAAGTATGTTTTTCAAAGGTGAAACCAAAAATGGGGAGTATCTAAAAAAGAATCAACTCCACGAAAAAAATGTATGTAACATAAATTGTGTATTTTAACGTGCTCTACATTTTGTTGTGGTAAGTTTTTGTCCATCTTTTACGGTTTAGCAGTAATGCAAAATTCCGTAAAATTCATCCAGAATAAACTAGTTTTCAGAGGCTATTCCCAAAAAATTCAAGATATACATTTTATTAAAATATACGATATTTTAATCAAAATCGTTAGAGCCATTTTTGAGAAAATCAAACTTTTCGAAAAAGGTGCCATGTAAATGGTAGTTTTGGGGTGGGGGATTTTTCTCAAAGCCTTCGTGTCGCATCCCTGGAAGATACTAAACTTAAATACCAAGTTTGATATTTTACTAACTTTTCGTTTTTGAGTTATCGTGTTCACACACACACGGACCATTTTCTGAAAATGCTTTTTTTTTTATGCAGGGATACATAAACTTCCGGTGAAATCTCGGTATTAAAGTTTTGGGTGGTGTGCAATACCTTCTCTATACACTACGTACATAGAATGTGTAGGGAAGGTAAAAATGTTGTGTTCTCCTATGTTTGGAAATTATTTTGTCGAGCAGTGCTATCTTGTAGAACAACAATCGCCTGGAAATTTGGTGTATAACAATCGGCAAGTTATCGGCGGATTATAGAATCAGTCCTCAATCGCCAAAATGTAATATCAGGGCTATATTATACTATCGTACCCCCAAATTTTTCAGACAGTTTCAACTCCCCTTCGAAGTATTGGTGAGAAATAATCACGTGCACGTTCAGAAATAGTTGTAATTTGCAATAAAGTGATTAATTTATTCCTTGTGACACTTCTCATATACCTACTCAATGTTTCTTATTTCGCATTTTCTATTTTGTTTTCATATACATATTAATGTATAATATGTAAAAAGAAGCTAGTAACCGTGAAGTAAAACACATATTAATATAAAATTTAATAATTGTAAGAATGCTCCATTTATCTTTTTTGAAATCTGAGGACAAGTTTCGCAACAAAATGATGTATTGCAATAATGTATTAAAAGAAATCCAGATGTTCAATTATTAAAACACTTAAAATATGGAACCATAGAATGGTTTGAGAGAATATATATTAAAGAATAAAAATCATGCAATGAAGTTTGATTCTCTAACGAAATTAGTTTTGATTCCAGTAGTTAGCAAGTTCACCTAGTAGCAGTAACCTAACAATGTGAATAAACCAGATCCAAAAAAATGAGCTGACGATGCAATAGATCACTTTATTACGAAACTAGTCGGATTTCAAAAAGTTAATTGGAGAATTGTTAGAATTATTAATTATATATTAATACATTCATGTATTTATTTTAAAGAACTGAAGTTGCTGGATATGGTCTTAGCGCCAAAGAATGTGCAACTTAGACATTATACACAAGAAAGGAAAAAGCCCGCAAAAAAGCCCGCCTGGTTAGTGTGGTGGTAGCGTGTCTGCCTCATATTCAACAGGTCGTGAGCTCGACTCTCGCTTAAGGTGAGTTACCCGGATAAGGTTTTTTTTTCGGGGATTTCCCTTATCCTGAGAAGACGAATGTCAAGTAACTTTAAGCTCTATGGACCCTGAGATCATTTGAGCATCATTTCACCAATTTCACTCATCGTCCGATATGATCAATCAGGAAAGGACGTTAAACTACAAAAAAAAAAAAAAGGAAAGTGGTGGGATTAGTCAGGTGGTTGCAGAGTACAGAGTGGCGCAGTAAGGCAGTCAGAGAGGAACTAATGGTGGAGGTACAGCAGAGGCTGAAAATAGCGATTATTGATAGGAGCCGGATATATATTTTAGGTTTAATGCCCCTTTTTACTACATATGGCATCGCTAGCGAAGACACTGATGATACATGGAATACAGATGGAACACAGGTGGAATGTGATGGCGGGAGAAATCGGAGAAAACCCGCCCGTGCGCCCCATCAAAAATCTCACATACGGTAGCTTGAGATCAAACCTAGACTTTCTAGGTGAGAGGCAAGCGATCTAACCACTCGGCCATTACGCGGCCTTTGGACCCGGATACTAAACTATTGCCAATGCCATATGGAATACTTAAAATCACAACCGAGGGATACACCTTACGTTTAAAATAATAGTAGTATGCTCGATAGGTGAAGAAGTAGAGGTAAAGAAAGGCCTAGAAAGCTACCCGTCCCCACACACCGATCCAAGAGTTTTCTTCGACATCCTCTTTATGATATTCCACTTGGTGAAAGCAAGATAAACTTCATAAAGAGGAAAACGTTATATTGAGAATCACATGGAAACCGCAGAGAAAACCATATCATCATGTGCGAGTATCCAGTAGTATAGTCCTCTCGATAGGAGATATATTTATATCAGCGCACTAACATGCATAAAATCTGGTACTTTATCCTAGATCACAACAGTGCTTTTCCTCTGTAAGGTAACCAACATTTGACTCCATCCAACCTCATTAGCTCTCTATTTAACTACCCAAAAAATATCATTCAGGTACACAAAAGTTAAACAACGAACGATCTGGTAATAAATAATTGATGGCAAATGAAATGGTGATTCCCATATGACTGGTACAAAGCATTCGGTCTTCTAGAGGAAGGGTTAAGAATTATTTGCCTCTGTTGTTAAACTGAATGACAGCTGCGATATTCATATAATAGCGAGATGACTCGTCTTCCAAGCGATAACTCCTCACAGAATGTATTGGATACAATCTCTTAGGTTTACCACTTATACAATGCAATTGCATTTTTTGGAAGACTCCTTAATTCTCAACGCATGTACTGCATTTTCATGAAAAAGTCTTGAAAATATGGCAATGTAATTAAATCTTTCAATAATTTGAGAGGAAATACAAACATTTTAAACTTTTCCTATATGAAGGGTAGTTTAGTATTGTGGTATGTTCTTAAAAACATTCAAAGCAAGCTTGGAGAACTTAAATATTAATTAAATTTGCATTTAACCGATTTTCCACACAAACTATTTTCTAAAATGCCTTTTATTTATTTGTTTTTTCAGAGCATCAAAACCCACATTTCTGGCAAAAATTCGACGTTGAATATTTGGGTGGAATACAATACTTCTACACCTCCTGTTAATAGTACTAGAGAAAGTAAGAATCACTTTTGGGCATTTCATAAATGAGTTTATTTATGTGCCTTTGTTGTGGGGACTTTTTTCGTGCCTTTTGTACTTCCTTTTTCTCATTCTATTTCCCACTTATTTGTTTCTTCCTCTCGTTCTTTCTTTCTCTCTCTCTAGTTTTTCTCTTTCTTTCTTCATTTTGGTTCTTTTCTTAGAGTGTAGTTAAAAGATGAGGTAGTTGTTATAAAAATTTAAACAGCATTACGATGACCTGAATATCAACATCTGAAGACAAGTTTCTGACAACAAAAGCATCGTCGGCCGCCGGTTGGCAAGAAGACATTAAAGAGAGGTGTGGTTTATAAAGCGCATAGCAAAAATCTCATTAGAACTGCGCACCTAATGAGAAACTTCTGAGCTTGGTGCTTTGCTGCAGAAGGGCGTTGCCCTTAGGATATAGTCTGGCTCCTACATTTGCTCATTCAAATCAATTCAAGTGCACTTAAGGAGATGGCATATGTATGAAAGCTGCATGGAGTAAATTGCATAGCAAGATACAGTGCTATAACATCATTTACATGCTTGGAATTCAAAGTCAGACATTCCAATTGTGATCTTACTGTTAAATTGCATTCGTTTTAAGTCCTATTGAATAGTAACATTGTTTTTAATGATGTCTTGCAAATAATTACATACCGCATTAGCATAACAGTTAGGGAACACCGTGGCCAAGTGTTTAGACCAGGCGGGCCGGATTCGAACCCAGGGGCAATATGCGTAGCTTCTGGCGAACGAAGCGGCGTCTGGGCGAGTTTTCTCCGGGTTCCCCTGTTTCTTCAGTCAATCACTCTACCCATAATCATCTTTCCTTTCATCCTTTCCACCGTATTTCATATCATCCACTTCCAGTGTTGCCAGATTGGGCGAAAAGTCGCCGATTGGGCTACTAAAATCCGCTTTTTACGACCAATTCTGAAGAAGGGATTTGCGAATTTTTGGCTACTAAAATATTTTTGCAAAATATAACTTTTATTGATGTATGTTTTTAACTTTATGCGCCGTTTGGTAGGGAAGAGAGTTCTAAATCTAAATTGACGAAAGACAACTACTAAATCCTCTCTGACGTGAGTAAAACTTATTTATGCAATGTTATTTTAAGCCTGCCAATAATTTTGTTTTTTGCGCGATATAGTTAATTTGCGGTACTTATTAATATTGTTGCTATGGATGGATCATAAGTTGGCATTCTCACTTGCAATGTGATTTCACTGAAAGCAAAAGAAATTTCAGCGCTGGTAGTTAATGTTTTATTATATTTCTTACATATTAGAATTGTCGGTTTGCTTTTATCAATATTTTAGCAATTAAATTTAATCATGATCAAATGCATTAGTGCAGGAAGTAAAACTATACGAATAAATAGTATGTTTCGGAAAATCGGTTCCTAAAATGTAACATTTATCGTTCTGTTAATAAAATTGTATGGTCATAAGTCTATATGTCTATAAGGCAACCCTCAACTGAGGGAAGTAATTAATAAAAGAAATACTTTAGGTAATATTTCAATATAATTATCGGCGCAAACGTCTCGTATTTTCATACACTTTCCTGAAGCTGTATCAGCGCAGCTCACACAGTTAGTATTCCAATATTGTGCCATTTTTTATGATTGTGCTATACTTACAGAGATACCGGTTATAATATTTTGAAAATATTCCAAGAATGTGTGTGTGTTTGTGTATATAAAATAGTAAAATAAATTGCATATTTTAATAAAAATATTGGGCGACTTCAACTGAATCTTTGCGATTTTTTTTAATGATTTGGACGAAATTTTGAGAAATGCTTCTGCCAACACTGTCCACTTCTTCAACTTCGTACGAAGCATCGGATGATCAGTCTCCTAGTTAATAAAGTATGCTTCCACGTGCTCACACTTCAATATCTGAAGCTACCTTAGAGCATCTCCGGTCATTAGCTTTGCAGAAAGCATACGAACTCAATTAAATACATTAAAATAAACATTGAATGCATTGGAAATGCAAGGATACGCATATAATCCTTAAACACATTTCAATTTCTTTCTCCTTCCTTTCTCTATAAAAGTGTAACCTTTAGTTAGCATAAATAATTAAAACCTTGGTACGCAAAATCTTGTTTTGGTTCATTCATGTGGTATTAGTTCCGAGAAACTAGTTTTCACATTCGTTATTGCGAGGGCTGCCCCCTCCCAGCTATGTCTCACGCTCTGTAGGGAAAATAAACACGTATGACTGTGTATCACGCCTACTTGGAGTTGCTAAACAAACTGAAAACATTCTGTCCTTAATAGTTAAAGTTATTAGTCTCCTAATGAAATGAATATTAATGTAATAATATTCCTTATATTGCCATTAAATATTAATACGAATAGCTGCACTTGTACTTCTTAATCCAGCTCGATTTCAAATAACTTTGCCTTTTTCTATTTTCAAAATACACACAGCATTAGTTATTAATAAAAGACGAAGCTCTCCCGTTACGCTCTATGAAGTAAAAGCGACAAGCCTCCAATTCGGATCCAAGGAGAGCCATTACTGGACAGACAAAGAGAGACTAGATGGACTGGCCAGGTCAAGAAGCTTCCCTCATATCGCCAGGGACCTTGGCTGCGACCCAAATGCCATAAAGATCTGGCTTGTTCGTCTCCAGGAGGAAGGAGTTAAATGGGCCACATCGCAACCGCAATCAGGAATTCCTCGTGAAACATCTGTTGCTGAGAATGAAGCTCTAGTGGAAGGCATTAACAAACGTTCCTCATATATTTACCACACCGTCGTAATCTGCAGAGCATATTGCTTTCTACAAAGGGCTGCCAGTAGAAATACCTAGCTTTAAATTACCATTATGTTGAGCCTAGCTAATTTAGTGATATGCCACCATATGACCTTCTGGCATATGCTAGCAGGGCACTGGTTTTAACAAGGGCCAAGTTAAATCGTTATTTTAAGACTGCAACGTATGCATCTTGGATTATAACAAAGTAGTCAATTTTGAACGCACAAATGAATTTTTCCCAAAGTGATGTTTTACTTTCTTTAGTAGTATCGGAAATAGTTTATCCCACCAAAAATTCGATGTCAAAATTTCAATAGAAATATATGTCTTTAGTTGCTGCATGTGTGTGTGTTTTTGTGTGTGTGTGAATAGCATAACTCAAAAAGCAAACTTGATTAAACATCAAACTGGATATTTAAATTCTACATCTTTCAAGGATGTGACATGAAAATTATTTAGTAAATCCCCCATTCCAGCTGTCTATACGGCTTTTTTAAATAGAAAATATTGATTTAAGAAAAAATAAGTAATGGTTTGTATTAAAATACCATACGTTTAAGATATTTTTTTCATGACAAATGAAACGTATATTTTGATTTTTCTGGGAATTGCTTCTAAAGTCCTCTTCATTATGGATGACTTTTGCATAACTGATATCCCATAAGGAATAGATAAATCTTACTGCACAAAAGTTTAGATCATGTTAAAGCACATATTTTATGTTAAATAATATTTTTGTGGAGTTAGCCATATCCGAAATATAGTATTCCATGTTATTGGTTTAATTTTCCAACACTTACTTTTCTCCAATTGGTATCGTTATTCAATTTTTTTCTACATTCTAATAATGTAAAGACTATGTAATTTCAGTGTCATCATGGGACCAACTTAATTTTCTATCTGCTTCATGCTATAAAATTGTTTTATTCCTTATTTCCTTGTGGTGACAAATAAAGTAATGGAATACATTAGGCTAAAGTGATAGTCAATTCCTATAAGAGTTAGTCACACTGACAAACTTAAAATTCGGTTATATTTCCCTGATCGAGAGTAAAAAATAGGATCTCTTTGTTACACTCGCATAACTTTCTCTACCTATTTTGTAACGGAATATTCTTTAAAAATGTGCTTTCTATTTGCTTCCTGCTATTGAAGATAAACACCAGTAGAAACATAACTTCTTACAGGTTCAAAGGGAAATGTGCTTAGCTAAAGAATCAGACAATTTTTACTTTCTCTACGCGTATTATGTACATAGTGTATAGAGAAGGTGGTGTATTGCACCCAAACATTCGATACCGATATTTCACCGGAAATGTGTGTTTCGAGACCCCCTGGATCCAAAAAGAAAGCATATGTCTGTGTGTGTGTGTGTGTGTGTGTGTTTATGCGTGTGTGCCTGAGATCAGCATAGTTAAAAATGAAAAAAAAAGTGCGTTAGATTCCAAACTTTATATTTGTTTAGTATCTTCCAAGGATGCGACACGAAGATTACTAAAAAAATCCCTCCACCCCAATTACATGGAAAACTTTTTGAAAATGTTGATTTTGTCAAAAATGGCTCTAAGATTTTGATTAAAATATCGTATATTAAAGATATATAACATAGCCTCTGAAGAAATATTTCATTCTGAATGAATTTTGCGAGGTTTTTCATAACTAGTAAACCGTAAGAAATATATATGTACTTAACAAAAAGATAGAGCTTGTTATAACACACCATTTATGTTATAGGTATACATTTTTTAGTGGTATTGACTGTTTGTGAGATATTCCTTGTTATTGGTTTCAGTTTTAAAATATTTACCTATTTCTTTTCTCATATGGGATTTCAAATCCTGGCCATACAAATAAACGAACTTCAGTCACATAAGAACCAGCTATTAAAACATTTGACTATCGCTTTAGTCTATGCTAATCCTTTATTTTCCCTTCTACTTACAAGAAAGCAAGTAATAAGACCATTGTTGCTAATGTTTACTCGATTATCATGAAGTAAATAGAAGAATAAGCTTATTAACAATAATTTTTTGCAGGGATATAAAAAGAAGTTATGTGAATGGAATACATCAGATTTTTTTTTTTTAAATGGTTAATAGTTGTTTTTCTCGTGATGACCTTGTAACTCCGTTCCATTTGAAAGACCGCGATGATAAATATATTTGATGTGTTCCGTTCACATGTCAACTACAAATTATTCTTACAAAAGTTTATTATTTCATATATTTCATATTAATCAAGGTAAACATTAACAGAAATGCTCTTAGTACTTATTCCATTTTCACTAGACTAAAGCGATATTTATGTTTTTTTAAAAATCGTTACTTATGGAATAACATTGAGATTCCATTCTCTTTGCATGGTCAGTAGCAGAAACGAACAATGGTCTATCATTTGAGAAAAGTATAAGTATTGGAAACATTTTATAAAATAACAAAGATATCTTAGTTTCGTCAAAAATGTATTATACACAATTTTTGTCTTTTAACATTATATAGATTTTTGCTTTCTCTTGCCAGTATGTACAGTGTATATAGTGGGTACAGAAGCTATTGTATTCCATTCAAAAAATCTATAATGACATTTCACCGGAAATATACGTTTTGAGGTCTCATGAGACCGAAAAAGCATTTTTAGGAAAAGGTCCGTGCGTGTGTGTGTGCGCGCGTTTGTGGACACAATAGCTCAAAAACGAAACGGTCGTTAAATACCAAATTTCATATTTAAGTTTAGTATCTTCCAAGAATGCGACACGAACATTTTCAAGAAAATTCCTCTACCCTCAAATACCCTTAACATGGAATATTTTTCGAGAATTTTTATTTTCTCAAAGTGGCTGTAACAATTTTGATTAAAATACCGCATATTAACTATATTTACATGGTAAATAAAATGTATATTTTGAATTTTCTGGGAATAGGCCCTGAAGAGCTCTATATCTGCATAACGGCGAAATCGTAAGAGATAGAAAAACCTTACTGCACAAAAAGTGCAGATCTCGTTTAAACACAAAAGCTGTTCCCTATATGTTTATGTTGTAGAGCGAACCGTTTTAGAGTTATTTATGTTCTTGGTTTAAATTTTAAACTAAGTAATTTACTTTTCGCAAACGGGACCATACAAAGCGAACCAAATTTCAATTGTTTGGTATAACGACTAGCTTTTAAAATATTTGACTATCGGTTTAGCCTAATGTATTCCCTTATTTCCTTTCCACGATAAGAAAAGTTTGTTTGTGGAACAGCTAGAGAAAGTTATGCGAATGGAACACATTAGATTTTTGAGGAAGCATTTTCTTTTTATATTCGGTTAACAATTGAGGAAAAAATTCGTCCAGAATGAAATGGACCTCAGAGGCTTTTCTCGTAAAATTCCAAATACCTACACATTTTATTTATGATATAAATATATTTCATAAATGGTATTTTAAGTAAGCGTTAAAAAGCAAATCAAAAGTTCTCTAAAATACTCCTCGTAAAAGGTATTTTTGTGGTGGGGTTCTTCTGAATGTATTTCTATTGCATCTTGAAAAGATACTGACTTTTCCAAGTCAAGTATTTAACCAATTCTTTTGTGTTCCACACACACACACACACACACACACACGCAAGAGCGCATGTATGTGCACATCCGCGGAGCATATACTTCCGGCGAAATTTTGTATTGAATTTTTTGATGAAACACAATATTTTCTGTACCTGTTATGAAAATAGTTTGTGCAGGAGAAAATAAAAAAAAACATGTGTTGGACTCACAAAAATGAATATACCTATTCTGCAACAAAATACGTATTCTTACAAAATATATTCTTCTATCTTCATGCTAAATCGTTGAAGCAGTAGCAGAAATTGTTTTATTGTATATTTTCTTGTAGATCAAAGGGGAATAAAGGAAATACACTAGGCTTAAGTGATTGTCAAATTCTTAAAAAAACTGACACCTATGTGATGCCTTTAAAATTCTTTCTATTGGCGTGACCAATATGATATAAAAACAGAATGAAGGACAGTTTTTCACTTGGTAAAAGTATAAGAACTGAGAATATTTAACTAAAAACAATGAATATCTCGGAAACTAATTTCACAGAAAAAAATATTTGAAGAAACTGTTAACAATTGTATTTATTCTATTCTTAAATTTTCTATATCTCTTACAGTTTACCACTTATTCAAAAGTTCATTCTGAACGAAGAGTGCTTAAGAGGTTGTTCCGAGAAAACTTGAAGATTACATTATATTTGTCATCTAAGTAAATATATATATATATATATAGTCTTTGATTTGAATTTCCTTATTAATTAGCATGATATAGGTAAAATACATTTTTCTCTCAAAAACAAAATGTTAGTGCATGAAATTTAAAATACCCTTACAATTCTCGTATAATAGAAAGCAATTGACGTTTTAAAACATTTGGTTATATTTGATATTTAATTTCTGTTTTGTAATGCTATAATGTTCTTTTTTGTGGTAAATAAATAAATGAGTATATCTTCTTCAATGTTTACAACTATTAAAGTACCTATTTTTAGTTTTTCCAGTGTGGATATGAGCCAAAAGCTCAAAATATAGAACTATATGGATCCTTTGGGTTACAACAATAAATGAACAAGGTGCTATAAATGTGCCCTAAAGACTGAATTACCAACAACTATTATTGTAGTTGAATAACATTTTAATAGTAAATAAACTCGCATAACAATATTCGTACAGCTGATAGGGATTGTTTGCTTTTAAAGTGATAGTAATTTGATTTACAATTCTGCGCGAACATGAGGTACAACAAGGTATTAGAAATTAAATCATCATATTTCATCTGGGTAATACAGTTTAACTAAATCAAAATAAACCGGGCATACACAAAGGATTGCGCGTAAATTATTTCACTGGAAACACAAATGGTTTTACTCGTATTTGTATATGGTTAAGTGATTTACTGTCTAGCAGCATGAATACAAGTGGACCCGTTTCTGAGCAACTACAACATTTTTAACAAACTTTACAATGATAAATCAATGACAGTTGAGAAATTTAATGCTGTGCCGGAATATCTAAAAAATGATCAACTGCACGAAAGTAATATAAATGACACTAATTATCTGTTTAAACGATACCTATATTTTTGAGCAGTAAGTTTTTGTCCATCTCTTATGGTTGATACTTTGTCCAGAACGGAGAGCTCTTCAGAAGCTATTTCCAGAAAATTCAAACAAAATATTTTATTTGTCATGCAAATATCTTTAATATACGATGTTTCAATTAAAATCGTTAGCCATTTTTTATAAAATCAACATTTTCAAAACTTTTTCCGTGTAAAGTGTAGTTTGAGGTGGAGGAATTTTCCTCAAAATTCGTGTCGCACCCCTGCAAGACACTTAACTAAAATACCAAGTTTAATATTTTAGCGACATTTCGTTTTGAGTTTTCGTGTGCATGGAGACACGAATCTTTTATCTAAAATTCCTTTTGGATACAGGAGGTCCTAAAACGTGTATTTTCGGTGAAATTCGATATCGAATTCTCTATCATATGTACATAGTACGCGTAGAGAAAGTAAAAACAATCACAACGAGCGTCAGTGGTAGCATCTAGCGAAATTAACGCAACTTATGAATACTAATGTGGACCAAACGGCACGACACAATGCTATATACACGCTTAAAACACCGCGACCACGCGCGAGATACGTTTGGCTGAGTCAACTGCCGTAGCGCAGAGCACAAACACCGTGGAGACGGTGTGCATTTACATGAAAGATCCTAAAGTAATATTTTAGACTGAAGATGATACTTTGGATTATAGTATTAAATATGCAATACACCTAGATGACAGAAGGATCCCACGAAAACACCTTAGGTTACATTGGTCAGCCGACGGGATTTGAACCCGAATGTTTTCAACAGACTTTACCACCTGAGCCATGCTACAAAGTTTTGAACTTGTGGTGTTTGCCTGCCTATTTAAGTTTGTTAGTGCCTATGCCACGAAGCTCTATTATTAATCATCAGAGCTAGGAAGTTCGTACCAATTTCCTTATGCAGAATATGAGAGGCCAGATATGGCAATACCATGCGGCTTACTTGCACGAGCAAAGACCAACGTAGAGTGCACCCCATAATTGCAAAACGGCTATCTCTGCATAACACAGAACTACGCAGGTAGAAAGGCGTTCGAATAACATCTTGTTCTACTCAAATGTGATCAAAATTAATTTGTTTTACAACCATAGTAAGTACTTATTTAGAAACGATGACAGTTCTGGTATACAAACTATCAAACGTATAGCAACAGAACAGTTTCACAGAAGTATATTATTAATTGCAAATTTAACAGCTAACACACTGTTGCAGTCCAGAAGTATGGAGCTGAACTGAATCTGAGCGGCATATAAAAGAACTGTCAAGTAAACCTACCAATCCACGACCATCCTACCTGAAATATAGATAAAAATGAAAAGTGTAATTGAAAAAAATGCAAGATTCAGTATAATGTATCACATACAAATTGCATTTTTAGATTCCAACAAATGCCATTTGCTTCGTGATACTGAAAAGGAAGTAAAAGGTATTTTAAATATACTCTGATTACATCATGCGAAGTGGAATAAAAATTTTCGTATTAAAATTTTTGTTTGTCAGAACGTAGAATGAGGTTTACATTTGAAAGGCTTCAGAAGTACATATATTTTCCAGTGAACTAGTTGCTGATGAGTAAAGAATTCCTTCGTTTTTATCTGGTAAGAGTCTGAGGATATTTAAGAAATTAATTTTATTACTTGGATATTATTTAGTATTCGATCAGTAAATATTTCAATCCGTATTATAATTGTTTGGGCGTTTTTATAATGTACATATATAGAAATCTGTTAACCACTCGTATATATGTAATAATTTGTATGTTGTACATAATTATCTAAATAGCTGTGCTTATATGAATATCTGATAAGTTACTTTTGTTCTCTGGAAAAAGTACCGTTTACTTGAAAACAGATTTTTTTACCTCTCCCCCCCCCCTGAATTCTTATCAATGACTTGTTTTGATGCGCCGAGATGGTCTGTCGCAACCTATATTAAGGAACAGCGAACGGTACGAGCTTCCTTGCTCTGTTAATCACTCTTTACGGACAGTTCAGATCACCCAATATTATTCTATCTTTCATTCATTGGCATTGTATATGCTTTTAATGAGAATATTCTGCAAGCTCTCTTGTTTTCTCTTCTAATATATAATGCCCCTCCACCTTATAAACCCAGTGCTACTTCACATTCGGTTAAATTAGCTTTGAATGAATTTCCAGCAGATGTTTCATCCAGTTAGCTCATTTTGTGGACTAGTGGGAGGATTTGGTTCAATGAACGGGCCTACATTTGGCCTGTTTTGAAGCAAAGAGGATTACTTCTTTAATTAAAATGTGCACCGTACATTTCTCTATTCCATCAAGTTGGAGCGTTGCAAATTATCTCTCATAAAGTGCCATCAACGTGATATATTGCAATTTACCTCTTAACTCGCGAACGCTTCTAATTAAGCCTCCTGCCTGCCTGGATAGCTACGCAAGCGCCATTCAGTTACTGAATCATCTGCAGTAAACTGGAACGGTCGACCCTTCTGAAATGGAACACTGATTTCGAAAGCAACGCTTGAAATATAAAATTTACGTCATTAAGCATTTAATGTTGTCAGCTGTTAGTGAATTTTCTTTCTAATCATTTTCGTTTTGAATTAAACCTCTATTCAGACTCGTTCCACGTAGCTACATACTTGGCCCTCGCCCTTTTTGGTGCAAATAACAAACACAATGTGACATTGCAGACATAACTTCGATATTGGCTGAATTAAATGATTAAATCCTCCATTATTGTTATGATAAATGCACAGTTGCCAGTTTACTTGCATATACTTCTTTTGTTGTTCTCGTGAAGGACGTTCTGCAGATTCTCAGCGTGGCACGAACTCAGGAACTTGGATTAAAAAATAACGTTTTATATAATGGCTATCTCAGGATATTTACATGAGACAGATCGGAGATCTAGGATTCATGGTACAATAGACGAGAAATCTTGAAGACGTGGTTTATCTTCCTGGTAGAAATCAGCTGTGATAATACAATAAATGAAACGCATATCCGCACATGAGCACATTACATTAAGAAACCTAATATACTGGCTTACGTGACATCACTTGTCGTGGAAATTCTTCTTCAACAGAAGCAGTTACTCTTCACTTAATAACTTGCACAAAATTAACTTAAAAATATTTAAGGATCTTCAACTTGGCGCGTGAAAATGAGGACAAATCCATAGCAAAGACGACGTCTGAAATCCGCGAAAAAGACTCCCTGATTTGAGTGCTAGGCTATCTTTATACGCAAGGGCTTGCTTGCCCAAAATGTTATTTCCAATTTGTTCATTACTCAGTTCTACCCGAGACTGTTGAAATACGAAGCTGTTTCTTTAGCATCACTCCACTTAGTTCATTGCCCTTTCAGTCACGAGACAAGAAATCAAAGAAAGAGTCCCAAATTCTACATTTTAGGTGGTTCATGGAGTGTCCCTTAAATATGCCTGTTTTGCACTCTCCTCTGCTGTTTGTGTAGTTCCCGTAAGCAAAATACAATAGGAAGAAACCCTGTTTTTCTTTTTCTGCTCTTAACTGTATACAGTTTTACGAAAAACTGGTCGCATAGGCCATGAATCTTTGTGTTTGAATCACTTAATTACCAGGAGATAAATCTAAGTTAAGTACTAACATTAAATACACATAACTAATAACCTAAATACCAATAATTAAAAATGCACATTGTTATCACAAACGGCAAAAATATTATAAAAATAACGCCTCAGCAATATTACGGTAGGTCCTTTTACAAGCGATCATGCCACATTAATGTTACATATCGAGCGAGGAGTTTTAGTGAAAGTTAATTGAGCTTTGTGTCCCATTGGGCCAAGTTTGACAAGGAAAGAAGTTATTTGCAAATAAGATCATTCACGAATAATATTCCTTTCCTTATATATTGTAAGGACGACCGAGTACCCCTTTCCGCCCAAGAGCACAGCTGCCTGGACTGCTCTAACAATAGAGCGAACGGACACAATAGCCGGACAAAAGCCTTTGTGTGAGTTCCCTGCCAGCTTATCAGACATTACTTATCTCTACATACAGAGATTTCCAGAAGAATATCTTTCTAAATGGATAAAACGTAATTTTCCTGTAATTTCTACGACTGGAACTTTCCAAGCCCGGCTACGGGATTATATAAAAGAGAAGGGAGAGAGTTAAAAGTCAATCTAGTGAGTAGCGAGTGCTAAGAAAGTGAAGTGAACGCAGTGACTCAGTTATTTGTGAACCAAAAGTGTAAAGAGTTGTATTACACTTGTCCCATAGTGGCGAATTAAGTGAATTTAACAGAAACTATTGTTCTCATTTGTTACAATATCTTCGTGTTTAAAATAATTTAGCAAGAAAACTTATAAAAGTGAGCAATAACTACCTCTTCAGCTACCCTAGGAAAACATCTCACTTTCTTCAGCCGGATTCTCTGCGCTAAATGAACTCTTGTTTGTAGATTTCTTGCGTGCCTCGGTGTGGGCAAGATTTAATACCATCATAGGCAGTTCATCGTTGAACAAAAGACTGACAGACATAAGGTTACCGTTACAGCTTAAAACTTTGTAATTTTTGTTGACGAATGGAGAACCTATAGAAGAGAAAACCAAACACGTTTATTTATTTTTCCCCATGCATTGCTACTCTAAACTTGTGTTCAATCTGCGAACAACGCTTGTCAGCGATAGAATTTAATTACCAAGTCTTACCAGTTTTGCAAACACCTCTGCCTTACATTTAGGTGTGTTCCAGTAAGTTCACCTGTGAATATCGTACTAATTGAGATAAACATCAGTAGAATGGTCTAACTACTTGCTTAATTGTAATTAGAAGGAAAATAAGGAATACACTAGGTTAACGCGATAGTAGATTTTTGTAAAAGTTCGTCGCTATGTGAAATAATTAAAATTCGGTTCTCTTTGCTTGAAAAAGAGTAAAACAAAAGAGAAGTGAAATAAAGATGACTTCCAGTTTGAGAAAATAAGTACTTTAAAATAGAAATGAATAACAAAAAAATGCCTCCGAAATCATTAAGTCTACAAAAAGATAAATGTAATAATTTTCGAAAATGTTTCCATATAAAGGTTAGTTTGGCGTTGGGTGATATCCTCGAAAATGTTCTTTCAAACCTTAAAAATTCTGACATTATATATGACATTTGGTAAGGACTTTTTGTTTTTGATTGACCGTGTTCACAGACTCAGGGACACACAGGCACATACAACCACGGATCTTTTTCTAAAAAGGGATCCTAAAACGTGTATTTCCGGTGATATCTCTGTATGGAACTTTTGAGTGGAGTGTAATATCTTTGAGACTATGTACTATGTAGAGAAAGTAAAATTTATTATCCTTTTCTGTCTTGAATCAGGGAACCACAAAAGAAATTTCCCGGTGAAATCTTGCCACAGATTTTTGGGTGCTGTACATACCTCGTCTACCTACTAATGTAAAAGCCCGTCTGGGTAGTGTGGTGGTAGCGTGTATGCCTCACGTTCAAAAGGTCGTGAGTTCGAATCTCGCTAAGGGACAAAGTTTTACGCCGATCTCGGTTCAAGTCCCGCTTGGGCATGGGTGTTTCCTTGTTTGTAAATGTGTCTATGTTTGTGTATGTATATGTAAAAGGAAAACGTTGAGAATAATAAAGTCTACTAAGGAAATATAGGAAACTGGAAAAAATGGAGAAAAGAGGAATATAGCGCCGGAGTCCTGACAAGCCTCCGGAACTGTATTTAAAAAAAAAATGTATAGTGAATGTAGAGAGAGAAAAATCTTAACAATTTACCGCGTTAATACCGTCAATAGAAAGTCAAATATCATAAATCCAAAGACCTATCACGCCCCAACATTCTGCGCAACTAATTACGTGTAAACTCATCAATAACAAAATGGTAAGTTGTATTTATTTGTATTGTTTTACTTGATACGCACAGGAATAGTTGAGATTATTTTAATTATTATTTTTATTTAATATAGGTATTTGTTTGCTTTCCGGAGGAATAAATATTATAAATTCAAGATAACCATTTGTAGTTGTTGAATATGAAATTAAAAATGAAACTGACATTATACTCATAAAGAAGTAAAAATTAATGTTCATACAGTTCAGTATTACATATATATTATTATCAATGTTTATTACTTAAGACAGAAGCATGAAATATATTTATGTTGTACTGCCTGAGATATATTAACCTTAAAGCCGCTGAAGCAGAAGACGTGACAACTATCCACGCGACCAGTTCACATTCTAATGCCGGGCGTCACCAATCGTAGGGAAGTCTATCTTAAGGGACGGCAAACTAAACCTTCATTAATTTTTGGCGTATCGTCAATGACATTCGCATTAAAATATGGCTTATTAATATGACGAAAGTTGCATTAGGTTATGAAGGTTCGTTATTCTAGTTTTGCTACATCTAGTTTCACTGACTGAGATTGTGACTTTGAAAGCAATGTGTATGTGCGCCACGCCGCTTGATAACTGTTGGTATCAAGTACAGTTGATCGTTTTATGATAAGGCTGCGGAGTGCGCGTATGTGTGCACACAGTCTATTACACTGCAGTAATAGTGACACACATTAAAATGTGTACTAACCTTGTTATTAGTTGTGTTGAAAATGGCTTTCATCTGTTGAAGACATTCCTGGCATCTTCGGATGACATTTCCAATCACTCATAATGGTATATGTATCATTACTTCGTTCATCTTGAGTCGAAGGACAGGACTGGGAGTTAAATGACCAGGTTTCAGATAACTCAGTACTGAACACGGAATTTATTTTCACTTCGTACTGTTTGTAATGTTTAAGGAAGTTGCCACAAGCGTGTTATATTTCAGGTACCTTTTCTGCCAAAATTAGCTACTTTTCATAGTTCCATTACTTCTTAATTACGTGGTAACGTAAATTCGTCATTAACTTTTTTAGCCTAGGAATAATTAAACTTGCGCAACCTTTTTGGTGATAAACACTGCACAGTGCAAACATAATATACTGGGGACGCTACATTTTAAAACGCGCAGAATTTTGACAACGACTGGCCCTATCTTTCAGTAACGTGCTTATTTCAGAAACCCTTGTTATACTGGAGTCCAGACGATTTATCCAAACCTTCATTCACACAGGCCTATCCTGATGATTAACAATTCCTGTGCTGCATGGTGTGGGTGCTCAAGGAAACTATTTCCTGGATATCTATTTTTTAGTTTCACTGTTCACGTGTAATTTAGGCGCGGTTTTTCAGAGAAACTGATGTGAAACCTGCCCAGCCCACTTTTCGTTACAACGTTTGCGAAAGTTTCCTCAGCGGTTGCAACGTATGCCGTTTTAATTTTTTTCTAAAGTGCTGCCAGTGTAGCTAGTTTTCTACAGTAAACACCTTTCTTAAGAACTCCCCACAGGTAGAAGTCCAACGAACTTAGATCAGGAGAATGCAGTGGCAACTCAATCGAACCTTTTTGTCCAATCCGCTGTCCCGGAAGATTGTCTGGTGGATAATGAGATATTGCACTATCCTGTTGGAAGTAAAATAATTCACTTTCATAGATTGTTTGAATGGAGGGTAAGACGAATGTGGGTGTCATGTTCAATTGTCAGGGAATGGTCCAATTGGACCCCCAGATAACAACCGACGCTTTACACTAATTCCAGGCAAATAAACAGCATTTTCTCCAAAAAGTAATTTTTTGCAGCCAATGGGCACAATTGTATAGTTAGCAGTTCGATTCAAATTAATTGCCCTTAATCTCATCGGACCAACCACTTATGAAGATCTGAGCCTCTTGTATGCACCATGTTTCAAAGCCACACAAAGTACTGCATTCTCCGCCCGAGATCATCCTCACTTGATGCATGCGAAAGTTTCGGGAAAAACTTTCACATTCCCAAAAATGCAGATTGTAATGATATTAATAATTACAGGCATGTTTCAATTGTTCCCAAGCTTATTGAATCGGTTATGCTTATTCTCTATAGAGATAGAATTAAATTCCATTTGTCTTAAGTACACTTGAATTCATAAGAGCACTGTCAACAATACATATCATTGTTGATTTATTTTCTGATATTTTTTACGGATTTAAAAAACATAAAAACACTCTGGTTCGTTTGTGTAACCCTGTAAGGTATCTGACTGACTGTGCATCTTAAAGCATTTGATTTATAAGTTAGAACTATGTGGAGTAACCGTCTTGAATTGAGTGTGTAAAAGTCCTATCTGTTAAATCGTTTTCGAAAAGTGATTTACAAGGTGGCGTTTTTGATATCGATCCAGTTGGATGTGGTGTTCCTTCATTATTCATTTCTTTTAACCATGGAAGATCTGCCAAATAACATTGTACTAAATATACCCTGTTTGCGAACAATACATATTTATATTGTTCTGATAATAATTTTGCATTGTTAATTAATGTGATAACCGAATTTCTAAACAATGCCAGCATATGTTTTCTAATGGCTTTAGTCTGAATTATAACACAACTCAAAAGATACAGTTTTTGTTATCAAAGGATGCTATTAACGCACAATTGTAAACACTTTTAAACTACTGGCCTACTATTGGACCCTAAAATGTCTTGAGTTAGTCATATGAAATAATTTTGCTCAAGCCCATCTACAGTATATTTTTTGTTGAGAAATCTAAAATCTTTCGAACCAGGAATGCCATATTTCTTCAGTAGTTTATTGTTGTATGGAATCTGTATGTGCGGAAATACTTCCAGTGTATCGAAACTTCCAGTTCTACAGAAAACGCGTTACATATAATATTAGCTACCCAATTGAATGCCCATTATTTTATTTAAGGAAGGAGCTTCTTTTACTATTGTTAAACATTTCTGTATATTTATATATATATATATATATATTTATTGAATGCCTATTAAAGATGAAATGTGAACTCCATGAATACAGAAGTGATGTGCATGTACACAATTACAATATGAGATCCAATTACTCCTTAAAAGAACCCCTTTAATCAAATCAAAAGATACATTTATAGCTATGTCTATAAAACTCTTTAATAAAATACCTCAAAGCACACATGACATATTCTACTAAAATTTAGAGCCACCTTATGGAAAGCTAATACACCATTCATTTTATAAGGAGAAAGAATACTATGAGAAAGTATGAACTCTCTATTATAAACTAGGTTTAATATTTTTCTATATACTAACTATACCACTAATTAAATCTTGGAAGTTTTCGATTGTATATCCGCCAAACAATAATAAAACAAATCGTCTACTAGAGGTTTTTGATGCGGGATTTCATGTCTTCCATAATGGGGCAGATATTTAGTCTCCGCTGAAGGATCCGTCAGGGCCTCTGCAGCCTACTCATCACTTTTTGGACAGGGCCTTGAGGCCATGTGAGATTCATTTTAACCATTTAAAGAGAAACATAAGTCTTTGGATTTCGCCGCAATTGGTAGTTCTTATGTTTTTATTAACTTAAAGGGGTTATTTTTATTCGACCTTTTGGAAATCACAAGGTGATTGTGGACGGATTCGCGACTAATGCTCTGTTGCACTCTGAGTTGCTCGCGGCACGTAAGAGATTTTATCCCCTTTAATATCTTAGATAAACAAGGCATTGTCCGTCAGGGACAAAGTTTACCTAGAGTCGGATAACTTATTGGAATTACAGGCTCGCGGGCATTTGTCAATCGGATTTGTCGGTTGAATAGGGACTTTTGTTGGATGGCTCCCCACAATATGTGTCTACCGCATCCATAGCATAGGGGCACCTTCCATTACCAGAGAAGGTGTATTGATATTATTGTTCCTTTTCAGTAGAACGTTATCTACCGGCTATACGTTTTTACATTAGCTATATGCGTTGTGATCATACTTCCACGGAATGCCAATAAACTTTGGGGTGTGTGCATTGAGGCAGTGAACGTTTTTTTTAACCTTATGCACATCTACTGCTATTAGTCGTCTTCATTGCTGGGGTCACATGAAATCAACGCGGTTTATCGGTCCCGAACTGGTGCGCCAGCTTCAAATTCAAAGAATCGTGGTTACGAACTACTGCGACATTTTACAGTCTGCTAGAGAGGTAGTTCGAAAATGCTACCATTACATTTGCTTCGCACACAGAACCATACTGGAACAGCTGGCGGTGTGTGCGCTGGGCGCTTATGCGCAAATTACACCTTCTAAAGGAGCCCCTTCTCTCTCTAATACTCTAGTTTCCATGCCATTGGCTTCTTGTAAAAAATGTAAATTTAAGAATTGCACAAGCATTTCTTAAAATCTGAATTAATTTTTTATTCCACAGGCGTGTGTAGGAGAGAAGTCACATTGAAGATTTCCATGTAATAGCCGGGATTTGAACCACAGTTCCCCTGGTATCCGTCCAGTTACTCTGACCACTGAGCTATCATGGCAATGTGCCAGCACGGCACTTAATTCTCTAACTGACTCGCGTTTTTCGCTGTGAACCACAAGAAAATCTCAAACTATTTTGAAATGGAAATTCGAGTTTTATTTATGGACGTGCTTTCCAGCGTCTCATTCTATGCTGGGCGTAAAATACCGCTTAATTTTGATCAGAGTCCTCTTTATTAGGCTTGAGGTTCTTTTACGTTATGTAAATCTAAGACTCGAAACAAGCGGCTTTACTTCCCTTCCGAAGGAAGCAATACTAAGGACTCTTATGAACCCAATATATCCATCGTCCTCCGCCGGGCTTGAACCCACGATCTTTGGTAAATTATTTTTAGTTTTTCATATCTCAATGGCGACTTACATACTCCGCAAGTATACTCCGGGCTTTATAGTTAGCGAACCATTGGGTCATTTAATGTAAATATGAATTCAACACGAACAGAAATCTGAGGGGTAAATTCCGACTGAAAAATTCAATACCATAGCTGAGATTTGAAGCACGGATCTCCTGGTTTTCCTTCCATTGCTCTGACCGCTGGGCTACCATAGCAATATGCCGGCATGGCACTAAATTCTCCAACAGACTCGCGTTTTTCCCGGTGAACCACAAGGAGTTCTGAAATTATTTCGAGTTATCCTATCTCAATAGTGACTTACAAATTCCATAGGTACTCAAGTTCCAGGCTTTATAATTAACCAGCTATTAGGTCATTTAATGTGAATTAATTATTTCTTTCACACCAGCCGTGTATATGGCAGTATTGGATAGGTAGTTTCTTAAATATTAGACAAAATCTCTCTATACCCTCTTCGGTTTCTAGTACTTCAGTGTATTCCTCTAAGGAGGGTCAATGGTGTCTCCAGAGGTCGAGAGCTGACATTTCTGACCATCCACACCTTCTCCAATTGATTTAGTTTTCTTACCATTGATTTCCTTCTGAGTGCTCGTGAATTTGGGCTCCAGTTGGCTAAAGCACAATTGTATCATATTCTCATTACGGATGGAGACTGCTTACGGACGTTACGTGTGGTGCCACTTACGCTTCAGCCATTTCTGAACGCGATTGATGTACAGTGAAACGCCTGCAGTTTAACTTCTAAGTTTTTGGAACTTTGACATTTATAAGCTTCTTGAACAGAAAACGTTAACAGCGACAATGATTTCAACTGGATATTCTCTTATAGACATTCAGTCAACCTTTGATTTTACTCCATAACAGTTGGGGTGCCCTTAACTGGATTACCAGGTGCTCTTTGCCCGGTTTTCGAGTGATTCGGAAATCTTCAGCAATGACATTGCTAATATTTCAGCAAGATCTACTTTGCGCCCTTCTCTGCTGTTCAGCTACCGCGGGAGTCGCCACGCATCAGTAGAAATTTTCTGCACTCCGACTGCCTTCAAGTATGACAAAACTTTATTTGTGCTAAAGACTACTCTGGTTTGGTTTCGACTAACGAATAAGCATATTAATATATTTTAGTATAAGGCGAGCTGACTTTAATGAAATTGCTTCTTACTTCCAAGTGGGAAGAAGGTCAAATTAACATCTACAAATATTGTGAAACATTTGATAAATTCTAAATCAGCCTTGGTTTGCTTCTTTGAGCTTTTCTCAACACATTCTTTCACAGTTTTCTCGAAAGGTGAGGGACATTGTATCTGTCCCGTTACTGCTCTGGATCAACTCCTTGTTGCTTCTGTGGGCAGGAGGACGCCTAGGATCTTCTCTTATAGAGTTGTCGCAGAGAGTCGCGATACTTTAAACAGTTGTACTTTCTTTGACACTGAGCTTTCCAGCGTCACTGTGTTACTTGTCATTGAATGAACGCAGCCCTCTAAAACATTTTTCGCCACCTACAACGCTGCGGTTATACATCTAATTTTTCCTTTTCTTTTCCCCCCTGTGTCCGTACGTAAGCCTATATGCAAGTCTGTGTTCACGTATGAGTGTTTACAACCTTCCATTTTCTTCCTCTATCGCCTTTCTGTTTTGTTTTCTCCCAGTTGTTTGTCGTTTTCTTTGGAACCTTAAGTTGGATACGTGTTTGAGTGTTTTCTTTTAGCTTTAGTTTTATGTTTCTTTTAGTACTAATAGTAACCTTTATTGCAACGTCCAAGTGTGGACGTATAGCCTTCGATAGCGTTCAGGACCAAAAAGGGGGAACAAAACCAGTAAATGCCCATGACTGCCTTCACCCCTACTTATTCCATTAATCCGGGCGTCACCAACTCGTTTCTCTTTGAGTAAAGCAAAAGGGCAACTTTACTAGATGCACTTGCTGTGTACTGCGATTGCGCAGAAATCAGGAACGTATAATTCGATCAGAGCAGTGGCAGTATGTAACACACTGCGTTTGATATAATTAATCCACCTTTCATAGTTTGATTGACTATCGCGGTGATGGAGTCGGGTTGTGCTTGACGCAACACTGAAGCCTTAGGGTTTGTTGCATTATCTCCTATCACTCACTATTGTTTCAGTTAAAAATTTCTGTCTCTTTGTTTAGGGACAAGTTCGTTAACTAAGTTTTTTTTTAGAAGATTATTATTAAGTTTATTGAAACTCTTCATTGGTTAATATACAGTGTGGGAAGTGGATAAATGTAAATAAATTGGTGTTTGATTTTTGGTAGTGTTTAACGCTTGCTTTTACTATCTAATTGTGGCACCGCAGGTGGTGACACTGGTGATACGTGGAATGAAGATGGAGCACCACTGGAATGTGATGGCGGTGGACACCGGAGAACCCGGAGAAAACCCGCCCCTGCGCCGCTTTGTACACCACAAATCTCACATGCGGTCGCTTCGGATCGAACACGGACCAGATGAGAGTGGTCTAACTACTCGGCCACGGCGCGGCCAAATTGATGTTTAGTAGAGAATAATGCGTATTGCACATAAGTGTATCTCAGTTTGCCCGCTTACTAATAGCATTATCATAAATGTTACAAATTTCTAGGTCTAATGTGTTAAAAGGCTCTGCGCTATGTCTCTTGTGTTTACACACGTCACACCATTTATAATTGGGCAGAGGGCCGCGCCGTGCCCGCGTGGTTAGACCACTCACCTTTTACCTAGACGGCCCGGGTTCAATCCCAAGGAACCGCATGAGAGATTTGTGGTGGACAAAGCGGCACAGACGCAGGTTTTCACCGGGTTCTCCGGTTTGCCCCGTATCACATTCCACCGGTGCTCCATATTATTTCCATGTATCATCAGTGTCATCACCTGTGGTGCCATTGTAGTAAGAGCGGGCGTTAAACACTATCAAAAAAGAAAAATAATAATCGGACAGGGCAAAGGGAAGAGCAGGTTCAACCATGTGGCCTATTATGTAAACAACCAAACGTCTGAGATAGGGAATAATAACCATCCTAAAAACATCCTCGTGTCGCATCCTTTGAAATGCTGAACTTAAATATCAAGTTTGCCATACAAACGACTTTAATTTTTTTATTTATCGAGTTCACAAACACAAGGACACAAGGACATACGGGCGCGCACACACACTTACACAAAGAACCTTTTTCTAAAACTTATATTTTTGGATTCAGGGGACCCAAAAGCGTGTATTTTCCAATGAAATATCGGTATCGAATTTTTGGATGGAATGCAATACTTTGTCCACCCATGTGCTGTGTACGAAGTAAAGAAAGTATAAATAGTTTGAGAAGAATGGATAGACATAATTATATGAAGGTAAAAGGTCGGGGTTTTCTTTTGTAGCGTTTTTACAACATACAGCTCCAAATGTGGACACTAATGTTACATGAAATGCTAATTGATAATTTGGGGAGGAAATGTTGCAAGCCAAATTGAAGGTATTGTTTGTCAAAGAATGATCGGCCATTTGCCAGAAGTACAGATTACTTCGTGCCTCCTAACACTCTTGCAAACGATGAAGAGCTGTAATAATACCTATCGCATATGCGATTGCCAACATTAAAGACATAATAACCCTTCAGTGGCACAAATTGTTTTCTCGCGTAAAACACATAAGTTTGCCTCTTTCATATTAAAACCTGAAGAGTGAATTAAGTGCTGGGTTTTTATTCATAAAACGGAATGCAGTCAACAATGTAACCAACCGAATCTAAACAAGAGTTACAATTGCCGCCTGTGTTCTAGTCGCAGAGGCGCTATATCATAGGCTATAGGTTACAGATAGACTGCGTTTGAACCTCGCATGATTGCTTTATCTTTTCTTTTGTTTTTTGAACGACAAACAAACCTGTATAAAATAACTTTTGAAATATAAGAAGAAACTTAAATGAGTTCAGTTTTAAAATGCATATTGCTGCATTAAGATCTTTTCTCTGAGTCTTAAAATAAAGCACAGTAAAGGTTGTATTAAAAATTAAAATAAACAAACAATAGAAACACAATAAATATTTAATAACCATCCAATATTCTTCATACTCGAAAACCATGTTAATATTTATAAAATGAACAATTATATATTTCTTTCTTAATTAGTGAAAGGAATGTTATAATATAAGATAATCAGTCTAGTAATACTTTAAAGTATAACATTTTTAAATTATATTGTGTAAAAAATCTTATGTGTTCCATTCACATGCCTTTCTCTGCCTCTCTGCAACAAATTATTGTTAAAAAGCTTATGCTTCTATTTACTTCATGCTAATTGAGAAAAATTAGTAGATATACTCTTATTACTTGCTTCCTTGTAAGTAGAAGCGAAATAAGGGAGTACCATAGGTTAAAGTGATACTCAAAAGCTAGTTACTATGTGACTGAAGTTCCTTTGTTTCTATGGACACGAGTTAAATTCCTGTATGAGAAAAGTACAAATTTTTCAAAGCTGAAACCAATAACAAGGAATATCTCAAAAACGATCAACTGCACAAAAAAAAACTGTATAACATAAATTGTGTGTTTTAATATGCTCTACATTTTCGTGTGGTAGATTTTTGTCCATGTCTTGCGGTTTAGAAGTTATCCAAAAGTTCGTAAAATTCATCCAGAATAAAGTAGTCTTCAGAGGCTATTCCCAGAAAATTCAAGATATAAATTTTATTTGACAAGTAAATATCTTAAATATAAGAGACTTTAATCAAAATCGTCAGACACAATTTTAATAAAATCAAAATTCGAATATTTTTCCATATAAAGGGTATTTTGGGGTGGGAGGATTTTCTTGAAAATCTTTGTGTCGCATCCTTGAAAGATAACAAACTTAAATTCCAAGTTTGGTTTTAAACGCTCTTTTCGTTTCTGAACTATGATGCCCACAGACATACACACAGATAGGCAGACAGACAGACAGACACACACGGACATTTTTCTAAAAGTACTTTTTTTTTATTCAGGGGGTCTCAAAACATATATTTCCGGTGAAATCTTGGTATCGAATTTTTGGGTGCAATACAACACCTTCTCTATACACTATAGAGAAAGTTAAAAGGAAACAAAAAGTCTCGTATCTTATAATCAAATCAGCTTCTTTACTATTCTGCAACAAATTGTTATTATAAAAGCACGTTCTATCTACTTCATGCTAACCAAGAAAAACGGTAACAGGAATTATTTTATTATACATTTTTTATAAGTTCAAGTGGGATAAGGAAATATACAAGCCTAAATAAATATTTCCATGACCAGGATAAGAAATTAAATCAAAAGCATGTAATATCTCGGAAAAAGTTAATTCCATAAATATGTATTTACAAACCTGTATATTTTAACGATATCTACATTGTTGATGGAATAAGATTTTGCCTATCTTTTACAATTTACGAATTTTGCAAAAAGTCATTCAGAATAAAGAGAGCGTTAGAGGTACTCCCATAAAATTCAAATGTATTGTATTGTATTTATTTTTATCAAAATTGTTAGAACTATTTTTGAGAAAATAATAAATTGTTAGTAGATTGGGATGGAAAGATTTCTTGTCGTAACCTTAGGATATATCAAACTTAAATGCTAAGTTTGTTACTAACCGATTTGTTAGTTTACTTTTCACAGACACACTGACATATCCATGGATCTTTCTAAAAATACATTTTTTTAAAAATCCAGAGGTCTTCAAAACATGTATTTTCGATGAAACATGGATATCAAATTTTTGGTGGAGTACAATACATTTTCTATCTGCTGTACACTCTGTAGGTGATTGAGACAGTAAAATTGAATGTGCTTTATTAAACAGACGTACCTTCGCTCTACCTCTGAAATCCGTGGCCCGAAGAATAACTTCAGTCATGTGTTGTCATTCAAGAATGGCAGGACCATTCTTATTGTGTGCGTCCTCCTCCGCGGTCTAGGGGTAACGTGTTAGTCTCTGGATCCCAAGGCCGTGGATTCAAACCCGGCGAAGGAAGATGGATTTTTTGGACTAAATGACCCTATATTGGCTTCATTCGGAAGGCAAACACAGCCGTTGGTTCCATGTAGTAAATTACGGAACATAAAAATACCTCAAGCCTGATAAAGAGACTTCTGAGCAAATTTAACTGGTGTTTCACACCCATTATACAGTGAATGGGACGCTGAGAACTGTGAAGTCCACAAATAAAGCTCACTTTATTTTGTACAGCCCGGTACTTAACAGATATGAGCACCGAGGAATGAATATCTGAAAAAACCTCAGCCAGGAGCGACTTAAACCGCAGACTTCTTGTTCATGTCTTAACATCCTAGGTTGACCATATGGTAATATTTCAGAGGGAGTTTAACCTTATGAGTTTAAGCCTAGTTTGACTCATTACAACAGCTTGTTACTGCAGCTTTGGTATCATCTGTAGCCAGAGAGTTTTGACAAAGGTAAAGTAAAGCATACATACAACATATGGAAAATATTGCTTCATATGAAATATTTATATAGCTAAAATATTTTGTTTCCCATATCTGTTTCATATTTAAAAGTGTTCCTCCTGAATATTTTATTTGTTTTAATTTAATCTCTCAATATTAGTACTTTTTTATAGAAAACTCTTGGCTGACAAGCAAATGATGAAAAAGTTTTACTGACCTACGGCTTTGAACATTGAATTGTAAAAGACTGTCCATCACACCATTGCGTCCAACTGTCCAATCCTCATTTCCCTAGGGAGTGCGTGATTTTACCTGTGGCCAGGTTGAGCACTTAGCATTTTAAAATGGTCAGCAAATGTAAATGATCCATTGGAATATAACGTTTTCTGAAGTCTCTCATTTTACTTTCTCAACCACGTATTTCAAGTAGAAGAAATACCGAGAATGTAATACCAAGTTTTCTCATCAGGCAGGCAAGGTTCGATGTTCTGGTGAACAAAGTAGCGCAGGTGCGGATTTTCTCCGAGTTCTCCGGTTTCTCTTGCCACCGAATCTTCATTTTCATTCTATGTATTATCAGTGTCATCGTCTGCGGTTTCATATGTAAAACAGTACAAAACAGAGGTTTTAACGAAAATTCACGTTTTGAGGTTCTCTGAATCCAGAAAAAACGTTTTAAATCCGTCTATGTGTACGTCTGCCTTTTTGTATGTGTGTGTACATTATCTCAAAAACAAAAGTCGATTAAGTTCATATTTAGCTTTAACATCCTCCATGGATACGACACAAAAAATTTCAAGCAAATTCCACTATTCCAAACTACCATTTTCATGAAACATTTTTATAAAATTGTGGTTATCTCCAAAATGGCTATAACGATTTTGATTAGTAGGTATGCATTTAGAGACATTTTCATGACAAACGAAATGTTTGGGGATAACCTCTGAAGTCCGGTTTATTATTGATGTTTTTTGCGCAATTGGAAAACAGTATTAAGTAGAGCTTTTTACTTCACAAAAAGTGTAGATGTTGTTAAAGCACTACTGTTTATGTCAATTACAATTCTTTTTGTGGAGTTAAAGATTACTGAGAATTCCTGGTTATTGGTTTAAATTTTCTAATAGATATACTATGTTAAAAAATTGGATGTGTTCCATTCACATGACTTTCTCTATATCTCTGTAACAAATTATTGTTAATAAGCTTATTCTTTTATTTATTTCATGTTAATCGAGAAAAAATAGCAGAAATAGTCTTATTTCTTGCTTTATTGTAAGCAGAAGCGAAATAAGGGAGTACCATAGGTTAAAGTGAAAACCAAAAGCTGGTCGCTATGTGACTGAAGTTCGTTTGTTTGTATGGACACGAGTTGGAAAATTCCTGTATGAGAAAAAAATGTTTTTCAAAGCTGAAACCAAAAACAAGGGAATCTCAAAAACAATCAACTCCACGAAAAAAATTTATATAACATTAATTGTGTGTTTAAACGTGCTCTACATTTTTTGAGTGTTAAGTTTTTGTCCATCTCTTACGGTTTAGTAGTTATGCAAAATTCATCCAGAATGAAAAGTATTCTTCAGAGGCTATTCCCAGAAAATTCGAGATAAACTTTTTATTTGTCACGTAAATATCTTTAATATATATCTACGATTATTTAATCAAAATCGTAAGCGCCATTTTTTAGAAAATCAAAATTTTCGAAAAAAGTTACATGTAAAGGATAGTTGGGGTGGGTGTATTTTCTTGAAAATCTTCGTGTCGCATCCTTGGAAGATACCAAACCTAAATACCAAGTTTGGTTTTTAACGGACTTTTCGTTTTTGAGCTATGCTGCCACAGACACACGCACACACACATACACACAGACACACACACACACACACAGAGACACACACACGGACATTTTTCTAAAAATGCTGTTTTCGATTCAGGTGGTCTCAAAACACGTATTTCCGGTGAAATCTCGGTATCGAATATTTGGGTGCATTACAATACCTTCTCTGTACACTATGTACATAGCACGTATAGAGATAGTAAAAAGTCCTTACTCGTTTCTTTCTTCCATTTTTCATTGTTTATACAAAAAAAAAAAGAATTTCAAAGGTTTTTCTCGTAGCGACTCGCTCTTAAAATATTTCAGTATCTTTTTAGTCTGGTATATGCTCTTATTCCCTTTGTAGTTACCACTAAATATACAACAAAACCATTTTGTAACATTTATCGTGGTTAGCATGAAAAAGATGAACGGTTAAGCTTTTGTACAAATAATTATAGAATAGCTTCATAAAGTCATGTGAATGTATCTGCTACATTTTGTGAAATTAACAACACACGGTTTTAAAAAGAAATAGGTTACTCACTAATGACTATGGAATTAGCGAGAATGGAAAAATAACAAAGAATAATTCAATGATGGTTATCGACCAAACAGGTTTTATTTAAATAATTTAAGAATATCTTGCAAAAATGATTAAACCCCCCCCCAAATTAATTTGACATAACTGGTGTGTTTAGACGAAATCTACATGTTTTGTGGTGTAAAATTTGTTTATTTCTTGCGTTTATGAATTAAGTGAGAAATATGTTTAGAATGAGATGGCTTCACACGCTAATCCCAGAAAGTTTAGAATTCTCTAAAGTTTATTTATGAATATCTAAATCACCAGAGCCATTTCTGAGAAAATAAAACCAAGGAAACATTTTCTATACAAAGCGTAGTTAGAAAATGTTGTTGCCATTATATTATTTCATATTTGTCCGCTTTTCAGCCATTTCTATTTTTTATTTTATTTATTTTTTTTTTACTTTCTCTACATATACATAGTGTATAGAGAAGGTACCTCATTCCACTCAGAAACTTGATACCGAGATTTTATTGGAAATACACGTCTTCGTATCCCAAGTATCCCAAAAAGAATTTTTTAGAAAAAGGTCCGTGCGTGTTCATGTGTTTGTGAACACGATAACGCATAAACGAAAAGTCAGTAAAATACCAAACTTGGTGTTTAATTTTAGTATCTTTCAGGGATTCGAGACAAAGATTTTGAGAAAAATCCTCCCACACCAAACTACCCTTTACATAGGAAAAATTCGAAAACTTCTATTTTCTCAAAAATGGCTCCACGATTTTGATTAAAATACCGCATATTAAAGATATTTACATAGCAAATAAAATGTATATCTTAAATTTTCTAAAGACCTCTGTAATCTAAATGCATTGTCGAATTTTACGTAACTGGTAAGCCGTAAGAGATAGACAAAACTTACTACACAAAAAATGTAGATCACGTTAAAATATAAGACTTGAAGCTTTCACGGCGAATGTTATTCATTATGGCTTCACGGGTGATCAGCCGTGTCAGATGTATAAAATCCAAGCTTTCGAGCATTGCACACTCCATGATCTTCATCAGGGACTGCATGACTGATCACCCGTGAAGCCATAATGAACACGTTAAAATACACAATTTATGTCATATACGGTTTTTTCGTGGAGCTGACCATTTCTGAGACATTCCTTGTTATTTGTTTCAGATTTAAAATACTTTAAACTATTCGCACACGTAAAGTTGTAAATGGAAACGGATTTCAACTACATGGTAACCAGCTGTTACAAGTTGTAACTATCATCTTAGCCTAGCTATTTCAGTTCTACTTACAAGGAAGCAAATAATTAAGACAGCTAATGTTTATCTCGATTATCATAAAATAGATACAAGAATATGCTTTTTAACAACAATTTATTACATCGATGTAGAGACAGCCATGTGAGTGTAACACATTAGATTTGTTTAGTTATGCTGTTCAAAGAAACAACAAGGATACAACTGTACAAGAAACACGTATTCAGACAGCCGAAAAAAGTATATTTCCGGCGAAATATTAATATTCGTTATTATATGTGTTAGTATTAGATTGGATTATAAATCTGATGTACTACATTCACATGATTTCACCATCCTATTTCTATATGTTCTACAAAATAGTCTTATATTAACTGCTTCAAGTTAAGCGATCATGTATCAAACATTTTCTGGTATAATTATCTAGTTTCGTTATGCATTTCGTTATAGGTACCAGATCAACCTAATGTGTTTAAAAATCGGCTTAAAATTGCTTTAAAATTCTATACTCTTTCCGTGGCGTTATGAGTAACAAGTGAAGAGCGACAGTAAAACATAACTCCATGGCACGACAGTTCACAAGGAATCTTGGCCTTCCGCCCGGCCGTTGCGTCCCCCTTCTGGGAGGGTGAGACGTGGTCAGCGCCTCGAACCTCCTCGGCCGGTTAATGCGTTCCTCATGAACTGGAGCTGCTACTTCTTCATCAAGTAGCTCCTCAATTGGCCCCCCGGGGACCTCACGAGGCTGAGTGCACCCCGGTCCATGTCCTCCAGCGGGGAAAAAATCCCCAAGCCGGTACTGGGAATCAAACCCAGGTCACCCGCTTGGCAAGCAGCAACGCTACCACCGCGCGAAAGAGAAGACCGAAGATCCACAGTACACCCAAAAAATCTGATGTGTTCCATTCACATGACCTTCTCTATATTGTTGAAAAGCCTGTTCTTCTTCTATGTCAAGCTACTCGAGATAAACATTAGCAGAAATGGTCTCATCACTTGTTTCCTTATCAGTAGAAGGTAAAATAAGAGAATGCACTACCTAAAGCGACGATCAAATCTTTTAAAAGTTGGTTGTAATGTGGTAGAAATTCGTTTCTTTGCATGGCCAGGAGCTTACAAAATCCTAAATGAGAAAAATTTATGTAGTTTAAGACTTAAATCAATAACAAGCAATATCTCGGAAATGGTCAACTCCACGAGAAAACGTATTGTACATGTTGTGTATTTTAACGAGATCCACATATTTCTGAAATAAGTTTATGTCTGTTTCTTACGGTTTACAAGTCTAAAAAAATTCAACAAAATTTATCCACAATAAAGAGGTCTTTGGAGGCTATTATTAACAAAAATTCAAGATAATAATTTTATATGTGATGTAAATATCTTTAATGTACGGAATTTTAAGGAAAAGCGTTACATCATTTTTGAGTAAATGAAACATTTCAAAAATGTTTCTATGTAAACAGTAGCTTTGGGTGTGGGATTTTTCTGAAAATTTTCTTGTCAACTCCCTAGGAGATACTAAGTTTGGTTTTAGTGACATTTTGTTTTTGATTCATCATGTTTACAGACACACGGACACACACACATACCAGGTCTTATTCTAAAAATGTGTTTTATATAGGGGACTCTAAAACATGCATTTCTGGTGAAATCATCGGATATTTTGGTAGAATGCAAAACCTTCTCTATACACTAAGTACATAGTAGGTGTAGAGAATGTAAAAATTACTACCATAAACAGCTTCGTTCTCTATGAGCCAAATTCATGTCAGAGTACATACATAGTAGAGAAAGTAAAAGGAAAGCCTAGTCTGGGTTACTAGTGTACTTCCAGCCCTTTCTGCTGCACTACTATTTGAGAGATGTGACACTTGCTGCTAAGTTAAGGAAATTAACATCAGTTAACTTAGAATGGTCATTTGGTATAATGGATATGTTTATCATCCTCTGTTCTCTCGGAAGTTGGATAATATTAATTAATGAGGGTGTTATGTGTAATTTCCGAAACATTTGCTCTGTTTTATCGAGAAATAAGAGACAAGGATAATAACATGGCATTTGATTTGATATGTAGTAAAGTGAGAGAAACAAACAAATGCTTGAGGATAAACTGCCCTACCAAGCCATTTACATACACACCACAGACTAATATCATTAATTTTAATGTGAACATCAACTACGTTGGACCCAACAACCACAGTTGCATAAATGAGTGTACGTAAACTTAAATGTGTTTGTACCATTTCTGCTATTTCTTGAAAAATTAATCAGTTGATCAAATGAAGTACTTGAAGCCATTGGAGTTAACCATATTGGTATCCTTTGCGAAATTACCTACGGACTGCCGGAATGAGTGCATCCAACCCGTTCTACCTGGACATGTGTGGCCAACGTTTCAGAAGAATAGTTACATAACGAACGCATGTACCACTCTTAGTTTGGGTATTTAATGCTCCAGAAGGTTTCTTTCGGAAGGTGCTAGTAGCTCCTATTTTGAGAACCTTCCAGCTTGTAGACGGTACTTGTACTGAATTGAACTTTTTATACTTAATACAGTAAGTTTCTGTAATACTATTATACTATCACTTGACCAATCAAAGAAAATACAGCAATACTAAATGCTACCAACCTTACGGCTATTCAATTATCAGGCCAGCTTACATCTAAAGATGAACTTTCATTTCTGTCAATTTTTAATTTTGTTTCTAGATGAACTAGTTCTCAATTTTTGGAAAAAAATCCATTTTCTTTCAACCATACCTAGATAATCCCAAATTCCAAAAAAGTTGTACCTAGCCATCATATTCACCAACTTTCACCTCCATGGGTAAATGTTCTCTGATTTCTTTAGTTTCTTCACATTCCAAAATCACAGGACAATGGTGGTCTTGCATTTAAACCTCCTCTTTGTCCTTTTAAAAGATATGACTATCACTGTATTTTTTATTTATTTTCTGCTTAAAAGGAAGCAAGTAATAAGACAATTTCTGCTAATATTTATCTTGAATAGCGTGATAGAGATAAATGAATAATATTTCGTAAGAATGTTTGTCTTTGTAGATAGAGAAAATCAATGAATAGAGCAAATGAGACTATTATAGATATGTTTAAAATATAAATAATTTGAATAAAATAATAAAATAAGCGAAGAGCCAATAAACCAGGTTGCGAAACAACTAAAAATTGTGCGGTTTTTGGATTTTTTTTTTTTTTTTTTTTTTTGTGCAATTTAGTGTTCTCTTATGATAAACATTTAAGATTAATAAGATGTTTATTTTCACCACACAACTGCTACAAGCTCTGTATAAACCGACTGTACATCCGTCTTAGCATGTGCATCACTAATATCAGATTCTCAAACGATAAGCGGATTGCTCTGACAGCGCTTAATGGCGATCACTTGTCAACATAACCGCACACGCGATTCAGCACAAGAAACTTAGCATCTGCAAACTCATTATTATAGAAATGATCGATGTTTCTCGCACCACATACTTGGTAATTGACTGAATACCGATTATGACTATTCATCCTCAATGATGTCTCTGTCAGTGTATTAAGGCGGCATGACCTCAACGAGCACAGATTCCCTTTGACATGTGAATAAGCTTCTATGCTTAAGCCGGCGTCAGTTATAGTCAATGATTGGCTACAGACAGATGTGGATTCAAGACCCTTTAAGGAGGGCCTTGTCCGTTTTTAAGCATACTGCATCAATGAGTAAAATGCATTCAATAATACGTATGTATGTTTTATTATATTCTATATAGATTTTCAAACATTATAGAAGTGATCCATGGATCATCATTTGGAATCAAACAATTTTGTGATATATTCCCAGGACAAACGTTTATTTTGTGAAACACTGCACACGAAATGCAATTCTTCTTCCTTTTATAGCTAGAAAATTACGGCACGGAACTTTGTAGAAGCTTATGGAAGCCAAATCTTCCAGACACCTGGTGTTCCAGAGTCTCAGATTATTACCGGCGCACAGCACGTTCTGTTTTGCTACGCATTCCAAGGTCTTCTGCACCGACTCCCATACCTAGGGGAATATGAGAACAGTATGCAAACGGCATTATAATACATTACATACATACATTACATACATACATACATTACATACATCACATACATACATTACATACATTACATTACATACATACATTACATACATGACATACATGACACACATACATACATACATACATACATACATACATACATACATACATACATACATACATACATACATACATACATACATACATACATACATACATACATACATACATACATTTATATAAGAGTCTGCAGAATGATACAGCAGTTTAAAGTGATTTTAAAATTTATAAAAAGCTCATTATGATGACTTAGAAATCCAAAGGTCTTTGCATGACTACGAAAATAAATGAATAACAACCTACTATTTTAGAAAATTATATGTGTTTAAAATAGAATCTAATAAAAATGAATAGCCTAAATAAGTAAACCACAATAATTTTTATTTTATCTCAGTTCTATGATTTAATGAGATCTACATACCTTTAATATTTTGTCTATATCTGACGTTTTATCAAACCCATAAAAATCATTCGGAATAATAGAACTTCAATTTTCACGGGGTATTTCCAGAAAACTAATTGTATAAATTTAATTAACCATGCAGTTATCTTTAACGTATTCCATTTTAATTAAAATAATTTGAGTAATTTCTGAGAAAATAAAAAATAATTTAAAAAAATCTATAAAGGGAGATTCTTTTGCACATCACGGTGTTGCAGTCTTGCATAATGAACATAAATATCAAGTTCGTTATTTGACACATCTTCGATTTTGAGACCCATGTGCACACAAAACTAGTTCTTAAACTATGGTGTGCAAAATTCACCTTTCCTTTTACGCTATACCTACATTTGCTGGTGGATATACAAGCTATTCTACACTATCATTTTAATCGAAATAAACGAATACAGAAATTAATTTCAAATGTCGTCAAATATTCAAAGAGAAGGTCAATAAAGAAATGTTTGATATCTGAAGGCTTTTACTGGTTTAAAATCTCACACTCTTGCCATGTAATCTGAGAATTAGCTGAAAATTGACAGAACGGTTTAAAAGAATGATAAATTCTTCTTGAGCAATTCGAATAATTACTAACGGATGGTTCGGAAAGGCTTATGCAACAATTGAGAATGCATGTTAGATTTTAAAGGATCATATTTTGTTTAGTATGTTCTCGTCTAATGCATAACTTACACCAGCTATACAAGATTATTTAAAGCTCTTTCCGAAGGAAGTGAATTTCGCAAGATCTACCCAGAAATTTCAAGATATATACGGAGCGTTATCTGCATAGATACAGATACTTTGATAAATATATCTTAATGTGTATTCACTCCAGTGTGTTGTTTTTTTTTTCTTTGTCTAACAATTTTCCCTTACACATCGTTTACTACCTGATGTATTTGGCATGGTCTTATCTGCGTCACAAAATGAGAAACGCCTGGCAGTATAGACTATTGTTTCCAAGTCTTCAAACTTTATTACGTTACCTGTTGGCCCAGGTAATATTGGGCCAATGGCATTGCAGAAATTATTCTATATCAGTTCCAATACAACATTAGTTACGAGACCTACCCACACCTTCCAAGCCTCAGCCTAGGGGAAATAAACACGTATGGCTTGTATGTACCAAGCCTACTTGGACATACTAACCAACCTGAAAACATAATACGCCTAACACGTCAAATTATAAGTCCACAAGAAGGAAATATTGATGTAATTTTGTTTATTATACTTGTTCTTAATTGCCAATACAAATATCTGCACAAATACTCCGAATATCCTGTGTTTTGTATCTCATGAACTATCCTCAATTGTGGCATTTACTCAAAATTGTTTACAGCCATTTTGGAGAAAATAACAAACGCCTTACGGAGAGAGATATACTGTACAATCTAAAGGAATGGGCGACTCTTTAGTTTCTCTAGCACGTAGTACATAAATTGTACTCAGCAGCTAGAGAAGGCGTTGTATTCTGCCCAAAATTTCGTTGTTGGAATTTCACCGAAAATATGTATTTTAAGGTCCCACGAGTCCAAAAAAGGCAATTTTAGGGAAACGTCCTTGTGTGTTACTTTGGAGAAAATACCTCAAAAATGAAAAGTCCGTTAAAAAAATGAAAAAGCTTCCGGGTGTGTGTGTGTGGATTGTATAGCTCAAAACGAAAATATTATTAAATACCAAACATTTTGAAGAAACTCCCCCCACTTTTTTCCATATAAAGGGTTTATATAAAAAATTGTTTAAAAATTTTGAATTTATTAAAAATGCCTATATCGATTTTGATTAAAATAACGTATATTAAAGATATTTGTATAAGAAATAAAATGCTTTTTATGAATACCTCTTTATTTAGGACGAGTTTTGCAGAACTTTGCCTATTGATTTAACCATAAGAAATCTACAAAAACTTACTGCTCAGAAATGTAGATATCGATAAAACACATAATTTATGTTATAAACGTTTTTATTGTAAATTTAACCGTTTTCGAGATATTCTTTTTATTGGTTTTAATTTTCAACTAACTTTTCTATAACAGGACCATGTATAACGAACAGAACCTCAATTTTTTCACAAAGAAACCAGCTTTTAAAATATTTGACTACGGCTTTAGCCTAGTGTATTCTCTTATTACCCTTTAACTTACAACGCTGCAAGTAATAAAAACTAATTATGCTAATGTTTATGTTTAATGTTTATCTAGTATGGAGATAAAATATTAATCTTTTGTAAGGATAGTTTGTATATGCAACAGCTAGAGAATGTTATATGAATGGAACACATCAGACTTTTATTCATGTAAATGCACGTTAATAAATATTCTGAATGTTACAAACGTTCCTCTTCATAAAAATGAGATTAACGATAAATCAAAGTAAAAAATACTATCGTTTTACTCTCTTGGAAAATTACGATAACATTTCTGTGAAACCATAAAATCGTGTGTGTGAACAGGAAGCTATTGTTGACCTCTTGTGGTTATATTAATGGCCGTTCCAAATAAGCCAAAACCAGTACATTTTTCTTGTTCCTGCACACATTGCTATGAAGATAAGTTTTACGAGCTGGCTTTGTAACCTCGTTAATATGCTTTATTATACCAGACCTGTGTTTGAGGCAGATAGCTGGCAGACGATACATGCAAACTTTAAAGCAGCAGCATGGCCACTGGGTCGAGGCTTGGAGGAAGGGGTATAATGGAGGATGGTAAACTCTTCCCTCTGCTGTATGCATGCATGTAAAAGCCGAAGTTGGCCGAAAGAGGCAACGAAGCTCTCCGAAAATTATCAATTTTACTCCACAGAAAGAACCACTAAAGTGGATTGTGGGATCCCTAAGCGGTAGAGATAAAATAGCTGTGGTCAGCATTAATCATGCGGTCTGTTTAAAACTTTCCTATGCCACTGTAGTTGGAGATGTCATCATTATCCGGTATCTAAATAAATATCTTGCTCAGAAATGACCATTTTTGTAACATCATGCATTACAGTTGCATAAGCTATATACATTTGCAATTCTCTCTTAAGCTAAAAAGATACTTTTCTACCCTAATACCTAAAGTTATTATTTCTCTAATTAAAATCATGAAGTGATGATGGTTGGTGCTTAGGGGCTCTCAATTAGCGTCCCTAAAATCATGAAGGAGTGATTCAACCGACAGCGATTATTTTTCTGTTGCTTTGGTGTATGTAAACTCAATTATACGTTTTTAAAAGCGCATAAAAATGTCAGCACTAGTTGTAAACCCAGGGTAAGAAATGGTTGTTTTGGTTTATGCGTGTTTTTTTCTTCCTCATACCAGCTGTCCGCTACTTTCGGCTTATGCCTTTTCCTGTGCATCAAGAAAATCAAAGAGCATTGGATCTCTGCAGTTTGAAAACCTCTCTTATGAGTGAAATGGAATATTTAGGTACGAAATTTAAGTTTATCACATGAAAAAACAAATTTAATAATGTTCCATTCGATTAAGTTTTTCTCTCTCTCTTACGGTTTATAAGTCATACAAAGTCATCCAGAATAAAGAGGTCTTCAGAGGCTATCCCCAGGAAACTTAAGATATACATTTCGTTTGCAATGAAACTATCTTAAACATATGAAATTTCAATAAAAATCGTTACCTCCATTTTTGAGAAAATAAACATTTTCAAAAAATTGTCCATGTAAAGGGCAAGTTTAGTCGGGTAGATTTTCTTGAAATTCTTCGTTCCGCATCCTTGGTTGATACTGAACTTATATGCCAAGTTGGATATTTGTCCTACTTTTCGTTTTTGAGCTATACTGTCACATATATGAACATTCTTCTAAAAATTATATTTTTTATTCAGGGGCCCTCGAAACATGTTTCCAATGAAATCAAGGTATCGAATTTTTGGGTGGTATATAATATATAAACATTTTATGTACATAAGTGCTAGAGAAAGTAAAAGTGACCCATTCCTCTAGACTGCAATAGTAGTTTTTGTTAGTTTTACAAAATGGCTGAAATGATTTTGATTAAATGCCATAATTAAGGATATTTTAAGAGAATTAAAACTCAGAGTGTTAGGGGTGTAAGTTTAGATATTTGGATTTGAAATTAAGAACAGTGTAATAAACACGTTATACCAATATTTACTTGTGTGCGGACTTATAATTTTACGCATTAAGGGCAGAATGTTTACAGTTGGTTAGTATCTTCAAGCCCTAAGACTGCGGCTTGAAAGGTGTATTTTTGACTAGACGGGTTACTTTCTCTAGCCCCATATGCAGAATATATAGCTTAACTGCACTTTCTCTCTCTCTCTCTCTCTCTCTCTCTCTATATATATATATATATATATAGGGATGGAGAAGGTATTGTAATGCATCCAAAATTTGATGTCGAAATTTCACAGGAAATATATGTTTTGAGGTCCCCTGAGTCCGACATTTTCTTTAAAAAAAAGATCTGTGTTTGTGTGTGTGTCTGTGGAGCATAAATTAAAAACGAAAAGACCGTTAAATACCAAACTTGGTATTTAGGTTTAGTATCTTCAAAGAATGCGATACGAACACTTAAAAAAAAATCTACAAGCTACCCTTTACATCGAATAATTTTCGAAAATTTTAATTTTCTTAAAAATGGCAGTAACGATTTTGATTAAAATTATTTATATCTAAAACTATTTATATCCAAAATAAAATTTATATCTCGAATTTTCTGAGAATAGCCTGTTAAGATATCTTTATTCTGGATCAGTTTTGCCGATTTTGGCTTAACTGCTAAACCGTAAGAGATAGACAAGAACACGACACAAAAAATATAGATTTCGTCAAAACACACAATTTATATCCTTTACGTTTTTATTTTCTTTTAATGTGGAAGTAATTTAACTTTTCTCAGACCTTGCCAGGCAAAGAGGTGATTTTAATGACAATCGCATAACGATAGCTTTTAAAACATTTGACTATCACTTGCCCAGTGCATTCCTTTGTTTCCCTTCTACGTATAAGTAACTATGTAATAAGAAGATTCTGATAATGTTAGCATGGTGTAGAAAGAAGCATACCACTTTGCCGCTAGAGAAAGTCATGTGAGTGTAACACAGCAGACTTTTTTATTGGTACCGGTTTTGAAGAACTTCCACAGGTCAATGGCCCAATAGGTCAATATAGCTCAGCAATAACGTAATAAGATGTGAAGACATGGAAGCAAAACGAATAGATAGTCTGTCTATACTGCCACACGTTGCTTTTTTTGCAGATAAAATCGTACAAAATACATCAGGTAGTAAACGTTGTGGATTGGTTCATGGGAAAACTATTAGACGAAGAGAAAAAATCTCATACGTTCCATTCACATGCCTTTCTCTACATCTCTGCAACAAATTATTGTTTATAATTTTTGTTTTTAAATTGTTTTATTTATATAGCCCCCTTTAACCTCTAAGGTCATATGAGGGCTTTGCATTAGAAATAACTCGTCTGTAGGTTGTTTTACGTTTGGTTTAAATCATTTTATTTTCCTCAAACACATACACATTCATATTTCCAGACTCTGTGGGGATAGGGAATCATTCTGGTTAAAGAAAAATTGCCTACCCCAGTCGGAATCGAACCCGAGACCTCCAGGTGAAAAGTCAACTCGCTGACCACCTGACCACGGAGGCAGCCAATTTTATTCCTTTATTTCATGCTAAGCGAATAAACATGAGCAAAAATGGTTTAATTACATAGTTCCTTATAAGTATAAGGGAAATAAGGGTATACACTGGGCTAAGCCGACAGTCAAATGTTGCTATGGGATTAAAATCCGTTTCTTTGCGTGGCCAGGAGTTGACATGTTCCCGTAGGAGAAAAGTCTAAGTACTTTAAAACCGAAACCAACAACAATAAATATCTCAAAAACGGTCAACTCCACGAAAAAAATGTATATGACATAAATTGTGTGTTTTACTGAGATCTACATTTCTTGGATAGTAAGTTTTTGTCTATCTCTTACGGTTTACTAGTTATGCAAAAATCAGCAAATTTCACCCAGAATAAACAGGTCTTCAGAAGCTATTCCCAGAAAATTCAACATATACATTTTATTTGTGGTGGAAATGGCTTTAATATGTGTCATTTTAATCAAAATCGTTAGAGCCATTTTTGAAAAAATCAAAATTTTCATTTTTTTTTCTATCTGAAGGCTAATTTGAGGCAACGGGGGGATTTCTTGAAAATTTACTTGTGCACTCTTGGAAGATACCAAACTTAAATACCAAGTTTGGTATTTAACGGTCTTTTCGTTTTGAGCTATGCTGTTCACAGACACACACACACGGAAAATTTTCTAAAATTTTTTTTTTGATGAAGGGGTTTCTAAAACATGTGTTTCCAGTGAAATCCCGGTATAGAATTTTTGGGTGGAATACAATACTTTCTCTATACACCGTGTACATGACATGCATAGAGAAAATAAAAAACAGCACACTGAAGTGGACACACATCAACATAGTTTATCAAAATATCTGTATATATACCGCTTAACAATGTGTATATACCTTGAATTTTCTGGCTAAAATATGCGATATCCACCTCATTCGGAAGCAATTTTAAAATATAATCTTATATAGAAACGGAAATGGAGTTTTATTTATGGACGCTCTTAAACTGTTATATAGGGAGTGAAAGAACGCTTAATTTTGCTCACATGCCTCTTTATCAGGCTGGAGGTTATTTTACGTAACGTAATTCTACTGCACGGTACCACCGAAGGAAGCCATATTAAGGATTTTACGCCCGAAAAAAATCCATTGTCCATCGCCGGGTTTGAACCCGCGACCTTCGGTACAAGGTAGTGTTTAGCGCCCGCTTTTACTAGATGTGGCACCGCAGGCGATGACACTGGTGATACATGGAATGAAGATAGAGCACCGGTGGCATGAGAGGGGGGAAAGCGGAGAACCCGGAGAAAACCCACCCCTGCACCTCTTTTTCCACCACAAATCTCATATGCGGTCGCTTGGGATCGAAGATGAGAGGCAAATGGTCTAACCACTCGGCCATATCGCGGCCACCCCTTCCGTATGAGGCTAAAATGGTAACCCTACACAACGGAGAGCAACAATCTTGTATAACTGATGTATGTTGCACCTTAGACGAAAACTACAACACAGAAAATGTATGTCCCTTCAATATCTACAATTTATTCTGAGCTGTATCTTTTCGTTTCTCTTTCGCTTCATCTCTTTTTTTTTTTTTCTCCAGCAGTGCGAAGCAAACAGAGTTGCAATTGTTTCATTTAGTGACCGCTATTTTTAAAAATGTTTACTATCGCTTTAGCCTAGTGTACCATTTTACCTCACATACTTAGAACGAACAAATACAACAATTTTTGCTAATGCTTATTTCGATTACCACGGTTTGAATAAAGGAATAATCTTTTTCAAAATAGTTTGTAGAACCCACCTCGTTAGTGTGAGGGTACTGAGTCTGTTTCACATCCAAAAGATCACGAGTTTGAATCTCATTTAGGGTAAGGCTAACTTTTTCGAAATGTTCTCTTATCATGAGAAGCCGATTATCGTATAACTTCAATCTCTATGGACCCGAGATCAATTGAACATTATTTCACCGATTTCATTCATCGTCCGATATGACCAAACAGGAAAGGACGTTAAGCTACAAAGAAAAAGAAGTTTGTAGAGAAATCCATGAGAAATGGAACACAATTTATTGTTTCTGTATGAAATGCAGAAGGCAACCTACCTTGTACTTCAAACTGAAAGGCGTTTTCTGTGAAAAGGAAGTTCCACTAAGCGTCTTTAGACGAAATAGCCAACCGACGATTCCTATTATCTTGTCACCAAGATAATAATATTCTTTAAATGTTGTGATTACAATTTGGAGTAATAAACGTCATTGTCACATTGATGTCGCAGATGAAGCCGCAATTTTTACTTTCTCTACAGTACATAGTGTATAGAGAAGGTATTGTATTCAATCCAAAAATTAGATATCGATATTACACCGGAAATACACGTTTTGGGTCCTCCTCAATCGAAAAAAAGCATTTTTGGAAAAAGGTACCGTGTATGCGTGTGTGCGTCTCTGTACAGCACAGCTCATAAACGAAACATCCGTAACATTTCCCCTCTCTAAACTACCCTTTACATGGAAAAATTTTCGAAAACTCTTGTTATTCTCAAAAATGGCTCTAAAGGTTTTGATTAAAATACCGTAGATTAAAGATTTTTACTTGACAAATAAAGTAAATATCTTGACTTTTCTTGAAGACTAGTTTATTCTGGATGAATTTTACGGAATTTCGCATAACTGGCAAACCGTAAGAGATACACAAAAACTTACCTGACAGAAAATGTAGAGTTTGTTAAAACACACAATTTATGTTATATAAAGTTTTTTCGTGGAGTGATATTCCTACTTATTGGTTTCAGCTTTAAAAACTTATAACATACAGAAATCTGTCAACCGCTGTTCATACAAACAAAGGAACTTCAATCACATAGAAACCAACTTTTGACCAATACTTTAGCCTATGGTACTCCCCTGGACTATTTCTGCTAATTTTTTCTCAATAAATATGAAGATAAAAGAAGAATAATTTTTGCAAGAGGTTAGTTTGCAGATGAGAGAAAGTCATGTAAATGGAACACATCAGGATTGTATATTGAAAATACATGGAAAAAATACCCGTTATCGGTTTTTTTAACAAGTAAAGTTTATTTATTTCAGTTTACCCCTAGTTGGAGGCTGCCCAAGACAGAGCATTTCAGTCAATTTTGCAATGTAGGCTATTTTAGTTCTGTTCTCTTTTCCTAGCCAGGAGTAAAGCCAAAGGAACAGGGACTAGTATGCTACTGAAAGGTATATTTTAAAATTGAAATAAATAAAAAGGAATGTATTGAAAAAGATAAACTTATAATAAAATGTCTTGCACATAAATTATATTTTGACGAGATATCCATTTTTATGTAGTAAGTTTTTGTCTATCTCTTGCGGTTTACCCGTTAAGTAAAATTCATCCAGAATGAAGAGGGCTACAGAATCTACTGTCAGAAAAATCAAGATATACATGTTTCATTTAGCATGCAAATATCTTTAATATACGGCATTTTAAGCAAATTCGTTTGAGCTATTTTAGATAAAATCGAAAATTTCGAAAAATCTTCCATGCAAACGATATTTTGAGGTGGGATGGGGAGATACTATACTTAAATACCAAGTTTAGTGTTTAACCAACTTTTTGTTTTTTAATTATACTGTCCGCAGAACACTATACATAGTACATAGATTCACACATACACAAAAGAGGTTTTTAAATGCTTTTTTTACACAAGGGGTCTCAAAACGTATATTTTCACTGAAATCTCCACATCGAGTTTTCGGATGGAATACAATACCTTCTCTGCCTATTATGTATGTACTAATACTTACGTGCACAGCTATTAAATTCTGAAGAGATAAAAATGTATCATTTTTATAACCCCTTTCCTTTAATAACTTGTAAACACCCAAAATGCAAATATCAAAATTTTGGTGAGTTATTATAAACTTTGAATACTTTTTTTTCTGTGAAATTGGGGCATATAGGAGACAAAGCCGAGACACGTTTATTATTATTTACGACCTATTTGCACTAGAAAAGAATCCTAGGCCAATCTATAACATAATGTGATAATGACCCCTTATAAGAAAAGAACATATTAGTTTGGAATCTCAAATAATGTAAGATTGGAATATGATACATAGGCTTATGGAAATAACCCAATTTTATTAAATTCCCTTCCCTCAACAAAAAGGTTCTTATTCCTCCTTCATTGAACCATAAATTTACAATTTAATGTAAACAACTGGAGTTTTTTAATCGCGAAAGTAAACTGTGGCAATGGAATAGACATTTAACCCCAGAACCAAATCTAATTTCTACCTCTGTAACACGATAAATAATTCTAATCCTCAGACCCGAATAATGTTCCTCTTCAAACAGCAAAAGGCAAAACAGTCCAAAACAAATGCTCTCTCAAAATAAATAAAAAAATACAATTCTTTAACCAGATGATACACTGGGAGAAGGAAGGATTCTTTTGGTGCATCAAATACACACTGTTTTTATCGCGGCCGTTTGTAGCTCGTTCATTTCTACAGCAGACTCGGCTATCACGTCTTACCTGTGCACATCTTCTAGGGGTTTTGTCATAAAAGTAAAAGCGGGCGTTAAACACTATAAAGAAATCACTATCAAACAACTTTGACTCCTTGTAAAAATTCTGCCATAGCAATTAACGCCAACTACACACATAAGCAATTAAAATGCCTAATATTTTAGTATTAAAATGTTTTAGTAAAATAATCATTTACAGTAAATTTATATTATTTAGAAGGGATAAATAAAGGAAACAGTTATGGTTCTCGGCCACGCATTCACAACACCAATATATCCTGATTGTTACCACAGTAAAAATACGTTCGAATTTTATTTTAAAGGTTTTATCGAGCGACCTCCTAACGGCCAACTGGTGCTTCGGCTTAATTAATCGCTAATGATTTTGAGTGTACAAACTCGAAGTTAAATTTAAGTTATTTTTACAGTTGTCATTAAAAGCCACAAAAAGAACCGAAATAAAGCCGTGGCGTTCATCCTTATCAACTGAAAATTCAAAATAGTTGCATCTGGTAGGGACTAATTGGTATCATTAAGGGGCAAATTGAGTAAAATAACTGAATTTTTATTTTGTACATTGTGCAATTGAGAAAGTGTTCTCAGAGTGTATTGTTTGTTTGCACTTCCTGAGTTCATTTAAAAATATAAATACTTGAAGCTCAACTGTTTAGAAATCAGGCAGTGATTGTGATCTTCTTTGTGTGAGTTTAAATTGTTACACTGATAATTATCGTCCTAAAATTGTAAATTATTTTAAAAATTTCAAATGGTTTACTTTGAATTAATCCAAAAACCAAATAAGGTTCAAAGGGACCCTAAAATGTTACATTCACATGACTTTCTCTAAATACACATTGAAAAACTGTTCTTAAAAAGCATATTTTTCTATCTACACTTTGCTTATCAAGGTACACATATTTTGTATAAAGGGATTATTACATATTTACTAGTAATTAGAATGCTGTTATACCAATACAGATTAAAATGATAGTCAAACTTTTATGAATTGGTTGCTATGTGATTACTTCCAAATTACGTTCTCTTTAGAAGACCAGAAAAGATAGAAAGAAAGAAAAATAAATATCAACTTCTAATTTAATAAAAGTGTCTAAAATTACATGAAAATTGAAACCAGGAGAAAGAAATATCTTGAAAATAGTATTTCTTATAAATTGTGTTCTTTAACAAAACCAGCATTTGTTGTGTATTAAGAATGTGTCTACTTCCTGCGATTTACCACCTACACATAATACATTCGGAATTTAGAGGACTTTAGAGACCATTCCCAGGAAATTAAAGATATACATTTCATTTGCCATGAAGACACCATGCAGTATTTACTGAACATAAACATCAAGGTTGGTATTCAACTGACTTTTCGACTATGATTGATGGTGTTCATAGACACACACGCGATGAGCTTGTTCTAAAAATCCTGTTTTCACTCTCTGTATACGAACTATGTGCATACTGTATAGAGATGTCGAAATTTCGCCGAAAATATATTTTTGGGGTCCTTTGAGTCCAAATAAAAAGAATTTTTTGCGTGTGCAAAGCTCAAAAAATTAAAATACCGTTAAATACCAATATCTTCCAAGAATGAGACACAAACTTTCTCAAAAAAAATCCCAACTCAAACTAACATTTGTATATAACAATCTTTGACAATTTTTTCAAAAATGGTTCTTACGATTTTGATTAAAATACTGTATATTAATGATATTTACATCATAAATAATGTGTATTTTAAATTTTCTAGGAATAACTGCTAAAGATCTGCTCATTCAGCATGAATTTTACTGAATTTTGCATTACTGGTGGACCGTAAGAAATAGACAAACCTACTAAACAAATCTGTTGATTGCGTTACAACATACAAGTAATGTCATATAAATATTTTGTTGTAGAGTTGAACGTTTCAGATAATTCTTGTTATTGATTTCAGTTTTAAAGTACTTAAAGTTTCTAATACGAAATGTTCCAGCTTCTATCCACACAAAAATGACAAATTTCAATAACATAGGAACCATTTTAATAGGTTTTACTATCCTTTAATCTTAGTGTAGTCCCTTAATGTCCTTCTATTTATAAGAAAACAAGAAATAAGACTGGTCCGGGGTGCACTCAGCCTCGTGAGGTCCCTGGGGGGCTAATTGAGGAGCTACTTAATGGAGAAGTAACAGCTCCACATCAGGAGGACCGCATTAACCGGCCGGGAGCGATTAGAGTCGCTGATCACGCCTCACCCTTCAATAGTGTCCCCATCTATGACGTCTGTCCTGGACCGTGATGGGGGAGGCAGCGGCCGGATGGTAAGCCAAGGTTTCTTGTGGACTGTAATGCCTTGGAACTATTACAAGCAATAAGATGATTTCAGCTTATGTGTATCTTGATTAGAGAGAAGTAGTTAGCTTTTTGTCAATAATTTGTTACAAAGATGTAGAGAAAGTCATATGAATGGAGCACTCAGATTTTTCTTTCCTTTCAGGGAGTTTCAAAACATATTTCTGGCGAAAGGTCGATAGAAAGTTTTGTTTTCAATACTACATTTTCCTTTGATAATTTACGTACTAAAGAAAGTAAAAATTGAGTTCAAATTATGTTGCAAAACTTTACAAAGCTGTTTCACGGCGTTTGCTTTATTGTTTCTTCATCATCCACACAAGGCGTAGCGCCGATTATTTGACGGGCGCATCCCTTTATAATGCACAGGCGAGTAAATCATCCAGCCAGTGCTACAGCCGAATTAAATCATAATATTTATAAGTCATTTGTGGAATTAGCATACCCATATCTCATCTCTAAACTTATGTATTTACGTTTCTGAAAACTTAAGGCTAAGTACCTGTAGAAAGAAATCCTAAATATTGCCAAAATTCTTAAATATGGACTTAAATATTATTAAGTACCATAGGTTTCTCCTTTAGTCTTAATTGGGTTTGATAGCTTCATGTATAATTTTACTGCATGCCATATAGATATTTAAATATTTAGCTTAGTTTGTTGCGCTTGAAATTATATTAAAACTATAAGGTATTCCAAATATTAAATCTAACAAACGATTCAAGACAGTCAAGAATATTAAAATAATGCAGATCCTGTATATGCACCAAATGATTTTAAACAGTATAAAATCAGAAATAATGTTATTTGGTGCTAGAATTTTTAACCTCAATGTTTGTCGGGACATTCTCATTTTTAATTATTTCTTACGATATAATTTTTTGAATAATGAAATTAATGACCTTTTCTCTACCTCCTTGTTAGTAATAAGGCATGAATTAATGAGATAGGTAGTTGACATGCTTACCACGTTTTGAAAAACAATATTCATATTGTGACTACCTAATGTTCAGTGCGACTTTGCTAATTTTATCTATTTCTAATTTTCATTGCAACTACACTTAAGTCGCTTCACGTTGTTAACGACGTAGCACCATAATAAACTACACACGTCGCGGCCATTTGTTCGGATAGTTCAGTCACTGTGGAATCGAACGCAAACTTCTCTGGCATCCTACAGAATCGACACTGCTCGTCAAGTAGACTTAAAATACATGTTCAGAGAAAAGCATTCACTAAGTTTCTCTCTCTCTCTGTCTCTCTCTCTCTATCTCTCTCTCTCTCTCTCTTCCGAAAGCGGTCGCTTTTCACAGAACATTCAAGAGTTTTCTGGAAACCGTGGGTGGGGGAACTTCCAGAAGACTCCGGTTATCTGTTGATAGAGCTTCCAGTATTTTTCCTGATCCAGAGCGCTGCAGTATCAACCTAACTCGGTTTATCGTCCTCCAGTAGGATAGTCTGGGCTAGCCAATTAATGGTTCGGCACGCAAATACGTCACATTATTTGTCAACTTTTTATCGGAAAGTTGACATCTCATGTTTAACATTTAGTTTTTGCCCAACCAGTATGATAATTGAAAATCATGTTTACAGCTTATGAATATATACGTATTAAAGAATTAAAGTACTAAATATTAGTTTTTCAAAAAATAATTGCATTGTGTGTAGAAATATTCTAAATAAATATAATGTAAATAATTAATATATCTAGATGCACTTATAATATATATATATCATATTGTGCTTATAAAGCCTAGGGATTTTTTTTAGGAAACTGCATAGGCACTGGCAGAGTTTCGCCATATTTATTAGATGAGCTTTTCTATTAACAGTCATTAAAAATATGTCAGATTTTAGCATTCATTACAATCATTACATTTATTACATTTTTAAGTTACAGTATGTAAATCCGACTCATTGTCTACAAATCCGACTCATTGTCTACAAATCCGACTCATTGTCTACAGGCAATGAAACAGAATTTAGTACCAAAGTAAACGCCTAATCATCTCGGGTAAAAAGTAAGTTTTCACAATCATAAAGCCTTAGAATTACCATACACACACACACACATATATAAACACTAATTTTGCCGAAGTCAAAAGAAACAGTTCTTTTGCCTACCCTAGGCGGCTACGCAAGGTGCTTCGCTGAGTTTTTTTTTTAAAGATGGTCTATACCACGGCAAATTTTCCAGCTGACTGACCAGCTTCACTCCCACGAGAGCTTCCTGAGACAGTGGAGGAAGGTTAGTTCTGCCTTTTCCACCAGGTCGCTGCAAAATTGCAATTTACGTCACTATGGCAAGTAGTAGGCTATCTTATTTTTGCTATAATTGTATGACGTCACTAGGTGTCAGGAGGTACGGATTCAACTGTGAAAGGAGGTAACGGCTAATTATTAAACTCGGATTTTTGTATTAAAACTTGAAATGCATGAACCTGACGTTGTGGGTGTTTGAAATTTCACAGTTGTGTATTGGACAAGTATTTGCTAAACTCAACTTCTTATCAACTTCGTATCAATCTCATTTTTATTATATAAATGGAATTAGGTCGTTAAAGAAGTGCTGTGGAGAGCAACAGCAATTAAAGTTGTGGTTGTTTTGCTGGACTTTGGACTTAGAGCGGCAGTACTGATGACATCAGACGTACCGGCAGAGGAAATGGGAGGTTTTTCAGAAGCCAAACGACTAGCTCACGGCTGAAGCTGTTTCCTAGAGAATGACAGACAGTAATTAATTGCTACTGCTTTCGTTTAATCCCTCTTATTTATTGATTTCCTTATATATTTGACCGAATTTTGGGAATTAGTGTGGTTTCTCAACCCTGTTATGCAAAATTCTGCAAAACTTAACCAGAATAGCCTGCAGAGGGCTATTACTATTCAAAATATACATTTTATTTTTGAGTAAATCTCTTTAATATACTGTATTTTAATCAAAATTGTTGCAGCCATTTTTTAGGAAGAGAAACATTTAAAAAAATGTAAACGTTAGTTTGTGGTATGGGGGATTTTCTTATACATCTATATCAGGTGAAAACTTGACATTGACTTTTTGGATGGAATACAATATCTTATGTAGTTACTATGCACATTGTATACATGCTAGAAAAAATAAACAACTTGCATCTTAATGCCAAGCGGAATTCAACAGTATTTTACTGAGTGGGCCTCTTCACTTCCGTTACAATGTGGTGTGATGATTCTCTTACTCCTCGTGAATATTCGTTTATGTCATGTTTCTAAAATCATATACAAAACAGGTTCCTTTGGAGAAATAAAAGAAATATGCATTCTGTACTAATACTGCTTGGAACAACAACTTTGATTTATTAATATAAACTACATAACTACTAAAATAAGAACTGAAGCTTTCCTGGCGACGTGAACTGATCAGTTCACCCTGAAGAGGAGGAAGATGCACTTCCTCGAAACGTTGGTGCCAAGCCAAGTTTTTACCTGGCTAGAAACCCGAGAAGATTTTGAATTACATAACTACTTTTCAGAAATTTTTATTTTCAGAAACTAATGTGTCTATTCCTATGAAATACCATACCTATGTGTTACTTTCTAAGTAGAGGAGGTAAGAATGTAAAACAAACGAGATAACATTTGATTTATATACACACCATATAGGCATTTGAAAACGTCTCTAAAATGGCATTCATTTCTCTGCACACTCTCCCGGATTCTCGACCGTAAATCGTCCATCATATGATGTAACATTTCAACAGGAATTTAACACATTTCATGAATGACAAATTCTTGTTATTTAAGTTTGGTATCTTTAAAGGATACGACACGAAGATTTTCACCCCAAACTCTCCTTTACATGGAAAATCTTTTAAAAGTTTTGTTTTTCTTAAAACTGACTGTAACGAGTTTGATTAAAGTACTCCACATTAAAGCTATTTACATCACACAAAAACTGTACATATTTAATTTTCTGAGAAAATATTCTGAAGACCTTTTCCATTCTGGATGTACTTTCCTGAATTTTGCATTACAGGTAAGCGGTAAGAGATACAAAAAAAAAAAAAAAAACATACTGCACAATAATGTACATCCCATTAATCCACATAGTTTATGTCACATACAATTTTGTTCTAGAATTTCAATTCCGACATATTCCTTATTATTGATTTGGATTTTAAACTACGCATCTTGTCAAACGGGGTCCCTTTCGTTACATCTCACCTTTGTTTTTCTGGAAATGTGAAGCTAACTTCAGCTGCTCACATTTAGATGGGCTTTCAAATAATTTGACTATCAGTTTAGCCTGGTTTATTTCCCTTCTGCTTAGCAGTGTTAACATTTATCTCGTATAGCATAATATAGATGGAAGAATAATAGTTTGTAAGAATAGGTAGACACGGTAGAGACTAGAGCCGGCACGCTCTTGCTCGTTACTCATCACGCCACTCTCGAGAGTATGGCCACGAGAGTCTCGTGTACCGAAAAGTAGTGCTCACGAGCGAGGTGACTCGCGGCTAGAGCCGGTCGTTTTTTTGTTTTTGGTAGTGTTTAACGCCCGATTTAACTACTTATGGCACCGCAGGCGGTGACACTGATGATACATGAATGATGATGGAGCACCGGTGGAATGGATGGCGGGGGAAACCGGAGTACCCGGAGAAAACCTGCCCCAGCGCCGTTTTGTCCACCACAAATCTCACATGCGGTCGCTTGCGATCAACCCAGGCCGTCTAGGTGAGTGTCGAGTGGTCTAACCACTCGGCCACGGCGCGGCCCGCTCGCGCTCGTTACTCGTAAGCCACGCCACTCTCGAGAGTGTGGCCACGAGAGTCTCGTGTACCGAGAACTAGTGCTCACGGCCCGCCTGAGTAGTGTGTCTGCCTCGTATTCAACAGGTCGAAAGTTCAAATCTCGCTTAGGGTGAGTTAACCGGATAAGGTTCTTTTCGGGTTTTTCCCTTATCCTGAGAAGACAAATGCCGAGTAACTTTAAGCTCCCTGGATCCCAAGATCATTGAGCAGCATTTCACCAATTTCATTCATCGTCCCATATGACCAACCAGGCTAAAGAACGTTAAGCTGAAAAAAAAAAAAAAAAATAGTGCCTATGAGCGAGGCGACTTGAGAATTATCGTAACTACAGGCGGAGAAGTTGACGTATGATCCGTGGAATATATTGGTTACGTGATAACTAGGGACCGGATTTTTAGGTTTTAATCTATTTTCCCCTTGTAAATTAGAAAGCCTCAAAGTATTTTTATGTTTCAAGTGGTTTGGGTGCTAATCTTATTCAGCCTAAAGAAGCTCAATGGGTGATCAAGACCTAAAACTGGTTAAACTTAAGTTTTTTTTTTTTTTTTCTTCAGTTCATTTGAATTAAAACTTTTATTAGCAATTCGTTTAGTTTTGTTTTGAGTGTACATGTGGGGTTATCCAGCGAAAGAATGCTCTTGGTATAGAAATTGCGGGAATAAAAAAATTGGCGTGTTATTTATGGACGCTCTTTAACTACGCTGGTTCTCAGCGTCCCATTCTAAACTGGGCGTGAAAGACCGCTTAATTTTACTCAGAGGCCTCTCTATCAGGCTTGAGGTTCTTTTACATGCCGTAAATCTACGACACGGGACCAACGGCTTTACTTCCCTTCCGAAGGAAGCCATGCTAAGGATTTTTACACCCGAAGAAATCCACCGTCCTCTGCCGGGTTTGAATCCGCGACCTTGGGTATATGAAGCAGCATGGTAGCCATTACACCATGGAGAGCGACTATTGCGGGAATGAAGTATGCGCCAATGACATCTTGCGATGTTAAAAGATTTTTTTTTTTTTTTTTTTTTTTTGCCAATAGGGAAATATTAAAAAAAAAAAAAACACACAGAAAATTTACAAATGTGGCTCGTTGTGTACTGCTACAGTGCTACCAAGTGAACTTTATTTTATATGAGTGCTATATATTAAAAACATGTGGTTCATATGCTGCTTACAATGTTCTAGCACGCATTTACTGCAAAATACATTGTTTTAATTTACATATTAATAGTATGCTTCCGTGAAGTAAAATAGTTTTCTTCTTTTTATATATGTTATCTTTAAAAGGCTTTTGTCGTCGAATTGCTTAAATAGCTAGGAAAAACAGGAGCATTATTTAAAAGCTTAGAAAAAGCTAGGAAAATTGTTTATAAACCTAAAGAGGTTAAAAAAAGATACTAAAAAGGTTAAAACCGCATTTAAACTCCGGGCCCTATTAATAACACCAGATGACTCATCGTTTAACAGCACATATGTATATCCAAAGGCGTTTTCGTTGAATCAGCGAAATTAATGTTAATGACACACCTGTCATTTGTGTTGCTCAGATGTAGCCGAAAATAGAATTACTTCATGCAGCATAAACTTCTTAGGAGTAATTAAATATGTAAATACTTATTTGTAATAAAAATGGACACCACTGCAGGTTCTGTGATACCACATTTCGTTTTTAACACGTTCTCTAGCGTGAGTTATTTAAATGTCTTCCCTGTCTTAGTAGGCTAATGAAATCTCAAATCATTTAAACAGATGAAATAATAGAAGTTAATTATTTGGCAATTATTGCTTTAGTATATGTGCTCGTTTAGAAAAACATGCATACTTTTATCAACTTTTAGCCCATTTTAACAATTTTATAGACGATTTCCTAATCACCTGAAGGAATGCTATAGATTTGTCATCACTTCTGGTATGTTGTCTCGATGCTGCGTTTACTTGCACCCGTCAACATAGTTCGTAACGTACCAGCTTCGCATATTTCTGCAGCTGCTGTGTTCTTGAATAAAATGAAACTGTCTAGCGTTGCGATTTATTAACGGAATAGAACTTCTTCATCTTATATAAAAGTTTTAGTGAGCAACAGGTTTACCAAGTTATATGATGGAAAACATTTAGTTTTCACGGATAACGTATTTTTGACGGATATTATTAGCAATTATTAAGTAATACTATATTGATTTTCTTTAGAAAAACTGTCACGGATGTAAATCTTTGTGTACCTATAAGATAGTGTCTTTCAAGCAATGTAGCAGCTATCTTTTATTTAGAGCTAACAGCAACAAACTTCTCGGATGACTGAACAACTCCGCAAACATGGCACTGTAGTTTATGGTCACGTGTTCATCAGAGTGGATTCTGAATTCAGCATAGTAAACACAGTGCTAATGAGTTCTTATTTTTTTAATTATCTAACTGAAGATAAGACTTTGCAGTATGTACATTTTAGAAAAGAATGGTTAAATAATGAATAATTAAAGGAATGGTTGTTAGAGGTGCCAATATTGCCTATACGATGTAAATGTGCTCTTGTCAGATTTACTTTTTCACGGAAAAAATAAGAAACATGTAGAAGCAGCTGATCCCTTTTTAACTTCACAGTCAAAAATATTATTTCAGCCTATTAAAGACACGTATGAACGTGCAGCTGCAGAAGCTGTTCCGAGCTTGTTTGTAGTTAATCACTTCCCTTAATATCTTTCAGACCTGACCAAGAAATTGTCCCAAAGTGCTAACCTTGAGTTTTAATTTTTATTTTTGAAAGAAAATATGAATTACTAATTTTGATGGATTCTGAGAGACTTTTATGAGCTGTTCTGACGGAAAAATGATCACGTGTTGGCAACGCACTCACCCTGATCCAGCGGAACACTCTTATCGTAATAAAATGCATGTCAAAATAAACAAATTGCACTAATTTCGGTTATTCACCTTCATTTGATAGCTGAAAGCTGAAAGTAAGTCACAAGGTCAAGGGGAGATATAATATATAATTACAATCTTTACTTTTTGAGTAACCAAGTAGCACAAACGAGAAGCGTATACATACCTACCGAAGTGTTTAAAACAAACCAGTGCCAGGGAAAAAGATGTTGTTCTATTCAAATAAATGTTTTTAGATTAGAGCGGACAACAGAATTACTGCTTCAAATAATGTTTACATACTGATTTATAATAAAACTATAGATCATTTGCATTTTGACTGCGAGTTTCCGCGCATTACACCGCAGTCTTGCTATTCACGAGACTCGTGAGTCTTGCAAGTAAACGAGAATCTTGTAAGATCGTTAGTCAACTCTCTTCCTGCCAGCCATACGTTCAGCTACATCTACTGACTGCGAGAGGCACGGTTAGCGACAGCAAAAAATGAGCGAGACTGAATGCTGACTTGACCTGCTCTAGTAGAGACAGTCATTTGAATGTACTTTCCTTTTCTTTTTTTTTTTTCTTTTTCCTTAACCATTTCTTTTTACTTTCCTAACTATTTTGATTTCCTTGTAAACTAGCACATAACTGTTAATATTTTATTAGATCTACCATTTCCATGCACATTCAAGTTTGTATAAAGCACACAACGCTTTGAATTTATCCCTTAAACACTTGGTTCTTGGTTCTCGAGCTTCAAGCCAGGTGTACTGATGAAGAGTCGTCAACGTTTTGGGAGCGTGCATCTCTCCCATCATCAGGAACGTCTAGAATATGTTTGTCGCCAGAAAAACTTCAGATCCTATTTCATATAAAACCGAGCCAGGTGGCTCAAACGCTTCGTCTGGGTCTTGCATGCAGGAGGTCGTGGGATGAGCCTCTCTGATGCATGGGATTTTCGGACCTTTTCCCGGGTCAGTAGGCAAATGCTGGGCAGGATTCTTCATTCCCCGAATTTCCTGTGTCTTTTTTCATCTCTACTGCATCGACGAGGATTGCTGCAAAGGCCACATTCTGAGGTGACCACGATCTGGAAATATAGCTCTCGGCGGCACTGGTAGATGTTTGCTGACTCAGGTGGTCTATCCGGGACTGAACCACGGGTTCCTGGCACACTCACGTTGAGATAAAGAACCACTTGTGAATCTCCTAGGCGACACTCTCCCTGTCCGTATGTCTGTCGCCCTTTATAATTATCTCATCTTCTCCTTCAGGTGTGACGTACAATAAACCAGTAGCTACAATATGGAATACCCCTCCGTATCACACACACATAGCCGCGCCTTGGCCAAGTGGTTAAACCACTCGCCTCTCACCTAGACGGATTGCTTCGATCCCAAGAGACCGCATGTGAGATTTGTGGTGGACAAAGCGGCGCAGGGGCGGCTTTTCTCCAGGTTCTCCGGTTTTTCCCGCCATCACAATTCCATCGGTGCTCCATCTTTATTTCATATATCACCAGTGACATCGCCTGCAGTGCCACAAGTAGTAAAAGGAGGCATTAAACACTACGAAAAAAGAAACAGGCACACCTGCAGACAAAGCATATATTGACAACGATACATAGTTAATAACGTAATAGTTTAATAAATCTTTACATTGCTTGACAAAAATGACTGCCTCCGTGGTCGAGTGGTCAGCGAACTGCCTTCTCGCCCGGTCCCGGGGAATTTTTCTTTAACTGGAATTGTTCCCTTTTCCCCACAGAGTATGGAAGTATGCATGTGTACGCGAATTAAACCTCGTACGATTTGTTTCATGAGACAAAGTCCCCGAAATGACCATTGAAGCTAGAAGGGACTACACAAATGAAACAATTTAAAAAATGCATCTGAGAATGAATCAGGCTAACAAACAAAGGATTTAGGAAAAACCTACAATCTGTGACTTCAACATATCGCCTCCCAGGTCAGCAACTCGTCCAACTTCATATCACACGCCCCTGCATTGTGTAAATAGTACAGATTGCAATTGTAAAACAACGGCTTCACAGTGAGCTTATATTATTGAAACAGGTATTGAAGTGTGATCCATAAGTGTAAAGAAAACGGATATTCTAGTCCGACAGTCGGTTATTACAACCTACATCAGATGCGTTCGCGAAGAAAAAAACAACTTAAACACTGAAATAGATACTTTTTTCAAAATAGTTGTACCTTCACCTCTAACAGCCTGTATTATAACAATTCAAATTAATTCTCAATTATATAACAATTAGGACAGATCCAGGCACGCTCAAATTAATGAATTGCTACAATACTCCTAAAAGTACAAAAAAGTCTAAAAAGCAAAATCGCGAGAGGCTCAGTATAAAATAAAACATTGAGTTATTTATGAATGCTGTTTAACTGGTCTGAGTTTCGGCGTTCTATTTCATATTGGGCGTGTTAAATCTCAAAGTGTAGCCAAGAGGATCTGAGCCCTAAGCCGAAAAACGTAGCTTATGGATGTTATTTTAGAAGGAGAGAAATAATATAGACGCGGCCAACGGCCTCGGCTGCGTAATCGAGGAATCTGTGAGGCCTAAACAAACCAAAATTGTAAAAACGTAACTGTTATTCATGTTAGGATTTTCTTAGGTTGGCAACATTGATTTACCGCTGTTAGCAGACGCTGTAGTTGATAATGCCGTTAATTTGTTGTAATGTTTATCACTACTAATTACAAATAACCTTCGATATGTAGTATATAATGTACCTATTCTGATCTGGCTGTAATGAGTAATTGTCTGCCTATTTTTTCAGATTTTTACTGCTGAACACTTATAATATAAAGATTAAATGATACTTTTTTCTTAAATGTTTAAATTTTATTATTGCGTTATGTTTTCCTTTCTATTTTCTCTTATCTTGTTTATTTAGGTTTATTTTAGGTTAACTTTCCTCATGGAAATGTTTCTGTGCAGCAGATGCGAGAATATTTATCATCACATGCAAACAAACAAACAAATTAAGGTAATTTAGGGAGTTAATTAATGCTTAAATTATGAATTCTACAAGCACAGCTGTGTTTTCCTTTGGAAAGGAATTTGGCTACACGTTTGATGTACTGCATACACAGCAACATTTTGGAAAGGATAGGAAGTCTACTAACGTATTGTGTTGCAAAGGCTAACTACACTTGTTTCCTATAATTACTACAACAATCATACAAACTGTTAGAATTTAGATTCTAGCTTATTAAACAAATTAAACTACACATTGTAACAAATTAATTGTTTCATTTGACTGTATAGCGTCAATTTGCAGGCTTTATTCAAATTCAGAAAAATACGAGGTGCCACCTTCGCACACTTTCTCTACCCTATTTTTTAATGTTACATAGGTTGCTTCAAAGTATTCTTACAAAAGTTTAATCTTATGTCTACTTTAATTTACTATGATTTTTTATATAATAGAGATATTAATTTATCTTATACAATTTACTACCCGGTCATTCTTTTCTTTTGTACTCCTTATTATTAGGTAATTCTTTTGTTTAGTCAGTATCACCAGGTTGTTAGTACGTATGTACAATGTACATAGTAGGTAGAGAAGATATTGTATTCCAAAAAATCGATACAGAGATTTCGATGGAAATACAAGTTTTAGGATCCCTTGAATCCTACAAAAAAGCATTTTAAAAAAAAGTCCATGTGTATGTCTGTGAGACTGAATGTGTGTGTGTGTGTGTGTGTGTGTGTGTCTGTCTGTCTGTCGGTCTCTCTCTGTCTCTAAATACCATAACTTGGAAAAAGTGGTTAAATACCAAACCTGTACATATTAAATAGGGAATAAAAAGCATTTCTCTCAATATTATATCGAGTAACGTGAAATTGCTACGAATAAATTATAAATCGGTGAATTGACGAGCTAATTGATGACTCGCTGTAATAATATTATTATTAAGTCTTAGGGCTGTGGCCTCGAGGGAGATGATGCATTACAGGTAATATAATACTTGTAAATAATACATTGGTAAGATGTTCTTGTATATTCTTCAACATCGCTGGATACAAGACGTTTTCACTGTTAAGATGTTCTTGTATATTTTTCAATATCACTGGATACAAGATGATTTCACTGTTAAAATGTTCTTGTATATTCTTCAACATCACTGGATACAAGATTTTTCACTGTTAAGATGTTCTTGTATATTCTTCAATATCACTGGATACAATAATTATGTCGCCCTCCGTGGTGTAATGGTTACCATGCTAACTTTATAAACCCGGTGAAGGACGATGGATTTTTTCGGTTGTAAGGAAGGGAAGTAAAGCCGTAGATTTACGGCACGTAAAAGAACGTGAAACCTGATTGAGAGGCCTCTGAGCAAAATTAAGCGGTCTTTCATGCGCAATTTAGAATGGCACGCTGAGAACCACAGCAGTTAGAGCGTCCATAAATAACACGACATTTCATTTTACAATAATGATAAACACTGTATGATGGCACAGATAAATTAAGATTGCATTCTACAGCACCGTTCCCGCCCAAAGCATAGAACGCTACCCTTTTGCGGAGCAGTGATGATCACATGAAGACTGACCAATAATGAATGAAAACAGTTGAGCGTCTATTCCTCTTATATAAGCTCGAAACTTATTTTATATGTTTCTCTTTATTAAACATTCTTTAAGGGAGTATATAATACAGACTTCCTTTTATTTATAAATAAATTACTTTTAAAATAAGAACTGAAGCTTTCCTGGCGACGTGTTAATTCAAAATCTTCTCGGGCTTCTAGCCAGGTAAAAACTTGGCTTGACACCAACGTTTCGAAGAAGTGCATCTTCCTCGTCTTCAGGGTGATCCTAATTGCCTGGTAAATTTCTTTCCCGTAAAGGAATTTAAAATAAGAACTGAAGCTTTCCTGGCGACGTGTTAATTCAAAATCTTCACCCTGAAGACGAGGAAGATGCACTTCTTCGAAACGTTGGTGTCAAGCCAAGTTTTTACCTGGCTAGAAGCCCGAGATGATTTTGAATTAAATTACTTTTAGTACATATAATATTTATTCTATAAGCTATTTGCGCTTAGTGAATATTTAAATATGAATATACAACGCTTGGGGATGCAGTATACTAGAAAGAACAACTTCCTTTTTCATGCAAGTACCATTGCAATTATCATTGTTGAATTTTATCAAATAATTATTTTTGATCATGAATGAAAGTATACTCAAAATACACATTAAATTCAATATTCTGATATTCACAGAACACTTATAGGCTACTTACTTTCAGTAATTAATTTTTTCTTTACCACATAATCAACAAATGAATATGGCATCAATTTTCTTCCATTAACATAAAATAAACACTTGATATGAAAACCTTGGCTTCCATATATTTACGTCTCAAAATAGATAAAAGAATAAACTTTTAAACAATATTTAATTCAGAACTGGGTGGATAAGGTGTGTGACACTAATAAATGATCAGCATTTTTAATTACTCTAGTACTTATGTACATATAATGAATAGTAGCTAGAGAAGGTATTGTATTCCACCCAAAGATTCCATGTCAAGATTTAGCCGGAAATATAGGTTTTGAGGTTCCCTGAACCCAAAGAATGCAGTTTCAGAAAAAACTCCGTGGGTATTTGTCTGTGCGTGAGAGCATAGCTAAAAACGAAAAGACCATTAAATACCAAACTACATTTATATCTTCTAAGGATGCGACACGAAAATGTTCAAGGAAATCCCACCAACACAATTTGCACTTTACATCGAAAAAGTTTTAAAAATTTTGTTTTTCTCAAAAATGGCTGCAACGATCTTGATTCAAATACCGTATGTTAAAGATATTTACATAACAAATAAAATGTATATTTTGAATTTTCTTGGAATAGCCTTTGAGAAGCATTATATTCTGTATGAAATTTTCAGAATGTTGTATAACTGTTACGCCGTAAGAAATAGAAAAAGCTTATTTCTCAAAATTATACGTATCATTCAAACACATAGTTTATGTAGAGTTGCCATTTTCGAGCTATTCCTTGTTATTGCTTTCAATTTCAAACTGCCTAGCACTTCTCAAACGGGAAGCCACCTCTCGTTCCATTTCCCAGCCGCCAGTAACGCAAGTTGAACCTCAATTTGCTCATGAACATAACCTTAGACACTAGCAAAAAAACGCTGCTCTCACACTGATTTGTAATTATTAATAAATCTGTTAATCATTATTGTTAAACAGACTATTATGCCATTTGCAATGCAATATCATAGTATTATGTTTCTTCCAACTAGGGAAATGGAAAAAAATTATTTATCGGAATGGATCTAAGCGATGAGATAATACTAAAATGAAGGATTTCCCAATTATCGTATTGTTTCTTGTGTTAAGTAGCTATTATTGTGCTAAGTCAGGAAAGGAACATCGGCATTAACATCTTCCTTAGGCTGTTATATACAATAGTGTATTGGCTCAAAGCATGAAATATTAAAGCTCTAAGATTAATATCACATTAACAAACGACCGTCACTAGCAATATAATGAAATTCTGTTACTTAAAACCTTAGTAGAATTTTCACTAAAAAAAAAGGCTCTGATAAACCCATAAGCTATAGAAACGGCACACTAAATGAAAATAGACAACAGACACTATCTAAATAAGTATTTTTACAGTACTGTAATTACAATTGATTAATATTTCCAAACTCTGATTACAAGTTTACACCTTAAAATAATCTGTATACTCGTAAAATACTTAGACTGGAATATTAAATAAGCATGCTTCAGGAAAATAAGCAATACCACAGAGAGAAGCACTTCATAGATCAGTATAAATGTAAACCTAGAAATTATTAATATATCTCTTGCAGCAAGGAATGCCTTCAATGGCAACCTGCACCCTAACATGTTGGTTCTCATAAATGGTCAATTTTCTGCTAACGAAAAATGGACCGCAAGGTGAAGAAACAACTATGGAGGAACAGAAAATTATTATCTCCGAATATCAAAGGAAAAAAAATGTTTAAGACATTTTTACTTTCTCTATACGTACTATGTACATAGTGTATAGAGAAGGTATTGCATTCCACCAAAAACTTTGATACCGACATTACGCCGGAAATATATTTTTTAGGGTACCTTGTATCCAAAAAAAGTATTTTCAGAAAAAGGTTCCGTGTGTGCCGTGTGTCAGTGTGTCCGTGTAACTGTCAACACGTTAACTCGAAAACGAAAAGTCGGTAAAATACCAGACTTGGTACTTAGGTTTAGTATCTCCCATGGATGCGACACGAAGATTTTGAGGAAAAAAAAACCCACCCCAAACTATCCTTTACATAGAACCTTTTTCGAAAATGTTGATTTTCTAAAAAATGGCTCTAACGGTTTTTATTAGAATATCGTATATTAAAGATATATACCTGACAAATAAAATGTATATTTTGAATTTGCTGCGAATAGCCTTTGAAGACTACTTTATTCTGGGCCAATTTTACGGAATTTTGCATAACTGCTAAACCGTAAGAGATAAGCTTACCACACAAAAATGTAGAGCGCTTTAAAACACATAATTTATGTTATATGACTTTTTCATGGAGTTGATCGTTTTATAGAGATATACCTCGTTTTCGGTTTCAGCTTTAAAAAAATATACTTTTCTCACACAGAACTTTGTTAACTCCTGTCCATACAAACAAAGGAACTTCAGTCACATAGCAACCAGCTTTTGACTATCACTTTAACCTATGGTACTCCCTTATTTCGCTTCTACTTACAAGGAAGCAAGTAATAAGACTATTTCTGCTATTTTTTCTCGACTAGCATTAAGTAAATAGAACGATAAGCTTGTTAATAATAATTTGTTGCATAGATTTAGAGAAAGTCATGTGAATGGAACACATCAGATTTTTATTATTATATTCGTAATATAACATTAACGCCCTACCAAAATTAGATTTTATACTGTTAGAACCAGCTGAAAAACTCAATTCCACAGCCGGGATGCAAACAAAATCTCCCGCTTTCGGTTGACTAAAGGATGCCAAAGAGTAGATACAGTTACCTAGCACTAAGGTCTCTGTGCACACATTACGAAGCAAGATGTTATGAACATGAATGCAACCTAGAGGTTTAATTGTCCGCTACACATCGAACCCTAACAGATTCATCGCGTTATTAGCACATAGTTAAGACGGCTTAAAACAACTAGAGAAAAACGGTACCAAATTGTGATAAACAATGAAGGCATAAACCTTTAACTACTGAACATTTTATTAATGTTCCATACTGACAGGCATTTGAAATTTTTAAAATTCTTAAAATACAGATATACACGGCCAGAAGAGCAATTGAACGAAGAATATATACCTGTTACATATAATAAAGGTAATGAATTGGTGATATTTGTTATAAAATGAGAAACTGTTCTTCTATAATTTTTTCATAATTATAATTTGACTATGATAACGCACAATTGTTTTATGTCAAAATTTTAAAGTAAAATTGACTGCTACTTAATTTTCCTGTACAATTTATATAACGCACCGCATTAACTTTAAAGTCTATTTTTCTTACTTTTTTCCAGAAATTTTCACTTGAAATGAATAACATATTAACTTTAAATTTTCAGCAGAGTTTCATAATTCTGGGTTTAAAAATGAATGTGCACTAGTTAAAATATGTGAAATAGTTAAGCTAAACTAATTTATTCTACATAACTGAAGTTGATAGCATTTATAAATTCAATAGTATGTAAACGAATTTTTTCTCTTAAATTAACTATGATAATTAAGAACTTTGTATACTATATTCATATTAAAACTTGGTAGTAGACAATAAATGTAGGGTCCAAGGAACATTTCAAAATAATATCAAAAAGTGATTAGTAACTAATAAAAAAAAAAGCTATGTCTTCCATTCACATGATCTTAATCTACATGATATTCGCAAAATATTGTTACAAAAGTTGATTTATTTATCTACTTCATTCTAATCAAGATAAACACTAAAAGAAATTGAAAAATGCACTTCCATAGCCGGGATTTGAAACTCGGGTCTCCCGTTCTCGGTTCGGTAACTTTAATGACTCGGAAACAAGCCAACACGACATTTCATTTCCCGAAGGACTCGTATATTTTCCGGTAAACCACAAAGAGATCTCAAATTATTTTTAGCACGGCTCCGTAGTGTAGAGGTTGCGCGTAGCAGCACATTAAAGAAGTCCCGAGTTCGAATCTTGACTAGGGTGTGTAATCCGGGTAAGGTTATTTTTCCGGAAGTCTGAATAGGAATATATATATTTGAGATAACATACCCCAATGGCAATTATAATGTTGTAAGTACTTGTCCCAAGCTTAATATTTTAATCAGTCATTAGGCCAATCTTTAAATCTTAATTAATGGATTATTACTTACTTCTTTAGATAGAAGAAAAATAAGTGATACACTAAGCCAAAACGAGAGTTAATACTTAAAGTGATGGTCGCTCTGTGATGACTTTGAAATATGATTCTCTTTGTATGACCAGGAGTGAAAAAACAAATTACGACTTCCTATTTGATAAAATTATAATATTGCAAACCTTAAACCAATAACAAGAAATATCTCGGAAATAAACTGTGTGCCTTAAGGAGATGTACATTTTTTTGTTTAGTAAGTCTCTTATGACTTATGGTTTACCATTTATATGAAAGTTATCCAGAATTAAATAACTTCAGAGGCTATTCTCAGAAAATTCAAGATATGTATTTCATCATTAATGAAAATAGCTCATACAATGGTAATTTATTCAAAATTATTTTATGTCTTTTTGAGAAGATTAAAATTTTGAAGAACTATTCCATGAAAAGTAGTTATGTGTGGGGGAGCTTTCTTGATAATCTTGTTTTCTAACTTTCAAAAATAATAAACTAAAATATATAGCAAAATTTTCCTTTTTCCTTATGCTATTTACGAGCCCAGGCAGATAGACACACAGAACTTTGTTTTTAAAATTGCTATTTTTGGATTCCAGGTCCGTGAAATGTCGATATCGAATATTTGGATGTAATACAAGTTACTTCACCCACTTACAATAGGTAGAAGAGAAATTAAATAACATCTTAACAATACATTTATATAGTTGGTTAAAATGTTGGGTTTATGTTTTATGTTTCGAGTATATGTTATAACAGAGTAATCCAAAATACTGTTTACTTTGTATTTATTTTCACCGATATATTTCCTTAAACACCTCCAAACCTATTTATAGTGCTATATATGTCCCATAATAGAAAAAAAAAAACAAGATATAAGCCTTCCAGAAGCGCTTGAACTCTCCATCTCAAAAGAATCAATGCAATTGTTTGTATGATGGAAAAGCATATTATTTTTCAATTTTATTCCAATTTGATGCGGTATATGGGCATTATTCGATTGTTATGGTTAAGGAAAGTATTTTTAAAAAAAACATTTATGAGGGGAAACAGACGAGATTCAAATTAAAACTTTTGTGATTACGTTTAGGTCAGATATGTTCCAATTGAATTTTATAATTAAATCGTCCCTTGGTTGCTTTCCTCACTCTGTTTTCTCATGCTGTGTGGCATTAAATTCAGCCTTCGTAATTTATTTACGGTGTGTAATCATGTATGTGGAAATATCTCATATTCCTTAACTTTAGTCCAATTTGAATGAATATCTCGTCCTTCTTCGAATACAGTGAACCTTTTGGAGGGGGATTAAAGCATACTTCTAAAAATAAAAGGGCGACTTAATTTCATAAATACCATTCATATTTTTTACTCTGTGAAAATAATGTAGTCTGGAGTATAAGCTTACTGAAATTGTTTTATTTTATTTATCATTTTAGTGATAGTTGATTTACTATACTGTAGTTAAGAGTATTACTGAAACTAATATTGTGGTGAAAATTTATTGAAATAGTAAACTGAATTTTTATTTTGTATTTCAAACTTGGGAATAAAAGATGTAAAATTGTTAGCTGTAAATTTCTTTTTTTGGTTTGAATTAAGTATCAATGAAAATAACAGGCAGTTAAAATTGATTAACACAGGAAATTAGTAAAAGATAGGGTGTATACAGAACTTTAAAATTTACGTTATTTAAAGTAATATAATCCAGAAATATTGTAAACTTTAGATGGACTGTGTTTAAAAACGTTTAAGTTTGAAATATAATTATTTAGTTTTGAGTTATGATTAGGATTAGTATATTATACTAATTTATAGATTTTTCCACGTAAAGGTAGATTGAGGTGGGAGAATTTTCTTGGACATCTTTGTGCCTCAAACTTGGAACAAAATAAACTTAAATACCAAGTTTGGAATTTAACGGTCTATTCATTTTTGAGCTATGCTATGAAGAGCCACACGCAGACATACACACAGATACACATGAACTTTCTTCTAAGAATGCATTTTTTGGACTCAGGGGCTTTTAATTTGCCGTCGTCTCTTACTATATGGCAGTTAAAAGTTTCAGTTATATCCACTACGTAGTTTCATTGCATAGGCGATTGAATCGACAATCTTGTGCGTCTTAATAAGATTGGGGGGGGGGCGAGTGAAATGCGGTGATTTAAACAATGCTATTTAAATGGCATATTAAAAGATGAAAGCCGAGATCGATATGAATTCATGGTACACTTCTTCTGCCTTTGCCGCAACTTATAATTGGATAAATGAATTTAAACATGGCGGTACATCCACCAATGATGAACTTTGTTCCGGACTTCCTTCGAAATGGTTGACAAAATCCAGGATATGGTCCTGAGTGATCAAAGAATCAAAGTACCCGAAATAGTAAAGGCCACAGGCATATCACAAGGTACAGTATTCTCAATTTTGCACCGAAAATTAGGTCTGACAAAGGTGTGGGCAAGATGGGTACCGAGTTAACTCAAGGAGAATAAACGTAATTGTGTGATCAATTAGGAGGCTATGCATCACTTTTCCTTCGCAATCCTGATGAGTTTCTGCATCGATACATAACTGTGGATGAAACAAGGAAAAATTACCACACTGCAGAGATAAAAGTAGAGTCAAAACAGTGGGGTTTTAAAGGCTCCAAAGAAGGCAAAGTTGGTGAAATTCGCAGATACGGTGGTGGCCTTGGTTTTTTTGGGACGCAAGTGGAATCATCTATAGTGATTACTTGCAACAAAAAAAAAAAAGGAGATAAATGGAGAGTAATCTCTATCTTTATTGCACCGATTGAACGCAGAAATCAAGAAAAACAAACCCTCATCTTGCAAAGAAAAAGAATTCTCTTCCACCAAGACAACGCGAGGGTGTACACTTACAGTTTTGATGGCGAAAATTGTAGAACTAAGGTTTGGGTTACTATCTATTCATCAGATTTGGCCAAAACTGCCGACAGGTCATTTCCTTAACGGATGCCTATTTTGAGGACAATTCGAAATCTTATTTTTGGAAGACTAAAAACAATTGGAGAAACGCTGGGAAAAGTGTATCGAACTAAAAGAAGATTATGTTGAGAAATAAAAAAAAAATATCAAAAATAGTTTGTTTTTCTATCTTTTTCTAACGATTTACTGAACATCTCTCGTATATGGGCGACATAAGATCCTATAGGTTTGTAATCACATGCATTTTTCTATTAACGATTACAAACGACTCTTAAAAAATCTTATTTTTCCATCTGCTTCATGTTAATAGAGATAAACCTTCATTATGCATTCGTTTTATGTAAAAATAATAGGCCAACAGTCTGATATTTAAAAAGCAGATGGTTATGTCTTGACTTTGAATTTATGTTCTCTTTGGTTGATTACGAGAAACAAGAGTTAGCGAGATTCACATATCTTTCTGTATATGTTTTAACAAATTATTGCTCAACATTTTTTCTTCATTATAAAAGAGACAAACATTAGAAAAAATCGTCTTATATTTACTTCTTTAAGTAGAAGGGAAATAAGGAAGTTCGCTAGTTTGCCATGTGACTGAAATTCCTTTTTTTTTTCTTCTTTTGCATGTCCAGGAGTTGACAAATTCCCGTATGAGAAAAGTTTAAGCAGTTTAAAACTGAAACCAATAACAAGGAATATCTCAGAAATGATCAGCCCCAAGATCCAAGAAAAAATGTGTAAGGCATGAATTGCGTAGTTTAAAGAGACCAACATTTATTGTGTAGTACAGTTTTTCCTGCCTTTACGGTTTACCAGATATGCAAAGTAACACAGAATGGAGAGGCCTTTCGAGGCCATTCCGAGAAATTTTAATATATACATTTTAAAGGTCATGCAAATATCTTTCATATGTGGTAATTTAATCGAAATCCTGAGCTATTTTTTTTAAAAAAATCAACGTTCTCGAAAATATTTCCATGCAAAGGATAGTTTGGAGTGAGAAGATTTTTCCCAAAATCGTCGTGTCGTATCCTTGAAAGAGATTAAACTTAAATACCAAATATATTATTTTACTGCCTTTTCGTTAAGATTTACCGTGTTCATAGACACACACACTACGGCCTTTGTTTTAAAAATCATTTTTTGAATACAGGGGACTCTAAAACGTGTATTTCCTGTGAAATCTGTTCATAGAAGCTTTTAGTGCAATGCAATACCTTCTCTATATTCTATTACATAGTCCGAGTAGAGAAAGTAAAAAGAATAAAAATTTGAGAGAAAATATCTAAGAAATGATTGGTGTATAATAATATTTGACACAAACTGTGTGCACAGCACTAAGGTAGTTCATAGTGGGTGTTTTGTAACCCCTGAAAAAAAGGGGTGAAGGGAAGACCCGAAGGATAACGATCCAGACGATGTTCTCTTGTAAGTTCGGGTCGCGAACAATATCCACATGACACCATTTCCGAATACAACTAGGCTTAGCAACCCTCAACTTGGTGACCCCGGAAAAAGACAGCAGAGTCTCGTCTGAGACACTAGGGACCACTAACCCACCAGGCTGCGGGGAGAATTTTCCCAAAGTGCAAATTCCATCGTGCAGATACAATCTCAAAGGAAAGAATACACCTCGTGCACACGAGATTGCTGCCTGGTATTTGGACAACTCCAAGAGTAGCACAGGTCTTCAATGCTGAAAATATTATGTACTTCCGCGCTTTTACAGCTCTGCCTCCTATCTGGAGCTTGATGTGGTTTCCTCTCGCATCGCTTTTCCTTGGATAGTGTTAGCCACAATAGATCCTTCCTTGTCTAACCTATACTTAAATCTCATCACGAAGGTTGCGAAAAAGAAATGGAGATATCCATTTACATAATATTTAGGCATCGGAATGGGTTGAAAAAAACATTATGTTGGAAGAAGACAAAGAAGAAGAAAAAATAATTTGCCGGAGTATAGTGCACCTCAACGAATAGGATACAGCATTTACGAAGGGGACACGGCACTGATCTAGTGAGGTTATTTACTACGCCCTTGAAGGGGCACCCCTGGGAGGGAGGAACGAAGTGAGAGGAGATACCGGGCTTGACGCCATATGACAGGGTCACTATAGTTTCCAGATTGAGACGCACCGGCAGTTGGACAGGAAGATCGGGGACCCTGCCCCGCTGTCGGGAAGGTCCATATACATCCGTAAGGAGCCGAAGATCGGGGGGCAGAAAAAGTTGCAAAAAGAGCACTCTTTTCCCCTGCCATGCTCCCCTACCGACACTTAAAACCCTGAAGGAGATCAAGCGGGAAAAAGCGTAAATTGAATATTTAATTGAAAAAAATGGATAGATAGAAAATTGGAGGATGAGAGACCTGATCCTCTGGAAAATCCCAGGAAACCACACAATCAGATTGGGAGTTCGCCGAGAATCGAATCCGGAATCTCCTGAAATTAAGCCGCAGGCGTTACCGCGAGCCAACTCAACAGAGAGTACCTGATCAAAGCACCGAATTTGATGCGCTTGTAGTATAGCACAGTCCAGTTCATTTTCTTTAAGGGGAGTCCAAATGTCCTATCTTGCCAATGTTAAAGTTTGATTCATTGACTTAGCAACAATTTAAGCTAATGAACTACTTTTTTCAAAGTTTATACAGCAATAAATTTACTGTTGATTGATGAAAAACATAGAGAAAAGGTTTGATTTTTTTAAAAAAAAAAAGCTTCTTAAAAGGTTATTGAAAAATTATTTTTAAATTTAAAAAAAAACAGCTAATCCACATATATATTTTTTCGTTGAAAGAAAGTCTATTTATGTGAAAATGTGTGGTAAAAATTTCAGCCCTTAATGTCAATTAGTTTCTGAAATAATGGGGCATTTATATAGAAGATTTTACTTCTTTAGGAACTGCTTTAAACAAAAAATTTAAACTTTCCAAACACAGCTTCTCAGTACTTTAAAACCCTCTCATGAAGGAAATATTAGTGGGATGCAAATGCTGCGAAATAGCTAAAGTAAAACGTTCCGATCAAAATAAGAAAAATATCTCCTGTCCAGCATTAGTATTTATAAAGTTATTGGCGTTTTAACAAGTGAACGAATTTAAATGTTCTAAAAAGCTACTACACAGGATTATTTTCAACAATATTTTTATACTATTTACAATTAGCGTAACCCTATGAAAGTTATACCAAAATGAGCGGGAGATTCCAAATATTCATATACAATTAAAACAGGAACATGGAAAAATAATAAAAATCCTATTTCGACTCCCATTAGGTAATAAAAGAGATAAATCTAATTCTCACATTTTAACCACAATGGTAGAACACAGGTTGTGAGTAGCAAGCGCAAGGGCATTGCGGAAAGGTTTCAGGCACGAAGCGGAATAGGTTGTTAAATCTGCCTGTTGTGGACCATCGATCTCGGTCAAATGGGCCTTATGGGACCAAAGTAAGAATTGTTTCGAGCTACCCTATCCTGTTCCACTGAATGGATATTAATGGACCGGCCTCTCACTGCTGAGAGAACCCATAATTAACCATCACGCTGGAAATGACAGTTTTCGCCAGACAAGCTTGCCGAAACCTAACTTACCGCTGAAACTTGCAAGCACGTATATAATTTCCGTTAATCTGTTTAAAATCAATGTATATCTAAATTCCAAGGATTAGGTGGTGTTGCTGCAGTACTGTACAAGCTTGTTTTACCGCATGTCCTTTAAAGTTAATACATTTGTAAATTTGAAGGTTCCACAGTATGTAATATAGCTCGTTGAAATTATAGCCTGTATGGTTGTTCAAGGATACCCATCTGTGAAAAACCTAAAATCTAACATTTTTCTTGGATTGATTGGAGTATTAAGAATAGTTTACATGCTAATTTTCAGACTTTTGTTAAAAATAGTTCCTGTTATATTAACATATTTATGGTATTTTATTGCAATTTAATTAAATCATTCCATAGGATGCATTTCAGTTACAGAATTATAATACTTTGCAGATACTGATAAATACAGTATTAGTAAATTCACAAAAATTATTTAATCGTCATTTTATTAATTTTTTATTTCTGCTATGGAAATATGAAATTTATTATCTAATTACAAGAGCACTGGTGAAATTGGAAAAAAATCATTTCATCAAGTTTATTTTGTACTATTTTTATCCACGAATAAATATTTTCAAGCTTCCATTTTGAAAACTGCATTGTGTGGAAAAATTTGAAGGTTATTTCCTTTAATAATGAGAGGTATATAAAAGTGTACTTACATAAGAAAAACATCGTGTGAAGCATTTTGAGAACAGAAAAATGTTAAAAAAAAGTTTTAGAAAACAAAGCTTAAACTGAAGGATACCCAATAATAAGCACATCAATAAGCCTATCTAATTGATCCTTAAGTTAATTAGGAGCTCAAAAGCGCCAAGTGGGAAAATGATGGAATATAATATTGTTATGAAAGAAAAACATTAAATATTTTTCTTAATTTTGGCCTAATTTCACAGATGCATCGCGATTCCTACGGCTGTGTAGTGATATATGAACGTTGCTGTTTTAAACAAAATCTGATAACACTTAAGGGACAATATAGAGGCAGGTGGCCCTGCGGTAACGGTGTGACTTGCATTATGGAGGTCCAACCACCTACTCTTACCCATGGTTTTGTGGTTTTTCCCGGGATCGCCAGGCAAATCCTGAGGTAGGTAGCTTTTTATCTACCACAATTTCCTTTCGTTTCACTGTTATTTTACAGGGGGGCTTCTTGATAGGCATATGGCAGTGCTGAAAGATGGCGCTAATGCAAGCTCAATGGAAATATTACTAGGTGGCTACCAGACTAACAGGTCACTTGAGAAAAAACGTTAGAGACTTCGGTGCGTGTTTAGTGGTCTGCAGCCTATTTCCTCCTATGGTTACTTCACCACATCCCAACCTCTTGAGGAGTGTTAGCAACAATAGATGTGCATATGTTACGGTGAACGAGATGTCCTCTTCCTTTATCAACCCTATATCCTCTACAGCTGACCTCTATAGAGCAGGAAGTATTTGCATTCCACTGATAAATTCGATTTCATTGAAAACACATGTTTAGACTTCCGAATCCAAAGTTTACTTTTAGGAAAAATAATAAAAAAATTAATACTAAATTAAATACCCAACTTGCTATTTAATTCTAACGCCTATCAAAGATGGATTACGAAAATATACCAGAACATTCTCCTACCGCAATTTCCATTTACATAGAGTTTTTATTTTTGTAATTTTTCACTCTCTCAAAATGGATCTAACACATAGACAAGTAAAACTATACTTTGAGCTTTCTTTGAACAGCCTGTGACGTCCTCTTTAGTCTGAGTTGCTGTTATGTAACTGGCAAATGGTAAACTATAACGTAGACAAGATCATATTGCATAAAACATACATCTCATTGATAATGCGGGGTGAGCAACCTATATTGGGGAGAGTCTATGCATACCACCACGGCAGGATGTTACCATGATGTTTTGTCAGTGCCTTCCGTGGCTGGAGGTGAAGCGACACATCAAGAACTGGGAAGTCTTATAGCCTTAAACATTTCCGAAATATTTTTTGTTGTTGGTTTGAACGAAAACGAATAGTGCTAACATGTAAGTAAAGGTTATATGTATTAACAACAAACACAGAAGAACAAACTTCAGTTAGAAAAGCTTGAGAAGCGTTGAAAAAGTCACGTGAATGCATCACATCAGAATTTTCGAAAATCTTCTTGTGTGGGACAGAGAGAAAGACAGATAGAAAGTCAACATAGCTGCAAAATTAAACGTCGTTTAAACACCAAGCTTGGTATCTAAGTTCAGCGTCTTCAAAAGAAGCTATACGATTTTTCAAGAATATCCGCCACTCCAAACTACTCTTTAAGTGGAAATGCTTTCGTTATTTATTTTCTCTAAGATTTTCTTAATAATTCCTTCAGAAAAGTCCAGTAATTTTTTAGCTAAATATACTTTGTTGCGATTTTATACGAAAATGTACTGGACACAGTAAAGTAGATATATGCAATATTTCAAAGTTGTATACTTTCTACAAGCTGGATTAATTATATATTAAAACCCTGAAATTTTTGGGTACCCTTTGGAGGAGATATCTAAGTGTTTTTTTTTTTCAAATTTTTAATTTTATTTTTACAATATAGCTGTATTTAAAAATTAATTCCAGAAAATAGGTGTTAGAGGGTTGAAAATTGGATTGAATATTTTCAGAACTGTGCTTACTAATATTGACTATGTAATATTTATTAGAATATTACTTTTAAAATAAAAACTAAAATGTGTGCAGGAACAGTAAACATTTTAGAAACGTTTTTGCTGAAATGGGTAAAGTAATTTGTTCTCCTTTGTAGTTGATTGAAGCTTTTATATGTGCTTCTATGGTGATGTCAAAAGTTTAGTCATTTTATTCAATAGCTGTGCAGTTTTAAAACAAAAAGTTGTTATAATTAATTTTTATGTTTAGAGTAATAACATTAAAAAAATATATTATCTTTTTTTATCTTGTATGTATATAAACTGAGAACTTTAGCATTAAAGTTTGGAAAACGTAAATTTTACTCATCACCCCGTTAAAAAAAAGCTCAGTTTATAATATTTGCATGACAAATGAAATCGAAATATAGCTTAGATTTTTCAGAAAATATCTTGTGAAGTTCTCTTTATTCTGAATGACGTTTGTAGTTTATATAACATAAGAAATAGAAAGCATGCTTTAAATAAAACAGTTTAGAGTTAAAGCACAACATTTTTGTTAAACAAACTTGTTGTTTCATAACCATTTTGGACATTTTTTATTATTCGTTTGAGTTTTGAAATCCCTTACACCTTTCTAACAGGAAATCCTGCTAATACTTTATAATTGTATGTTTTTTGAGATCATACTTAGAGAACAGAACTTCAAAATGATATAGCAGTCGACTTTATAAGCATTTGAGTTTCGCTTCAGTTTACTGTATACTTTTTACTTTATCTAGAAAAAGTATTTTATATCATCCAAAAATTCGATACCGAGATTTCACGTGAAATATTTGTTTTGAGACCCCTGAAACATGTATGTGTGTGTCTGTCTGTGGGCAGCATAGCTCAAAAACGAAAAGTCCGTTAAATACCAAATTTGGTATTTAAGTTCAGTATCTTCAAAGGATGCGACACAAAGATTTTCAAGAAAATCACCCCATATCCAAAAATCCTTTACATGGAAACATTTTCGAGAACTTTGATTTTCTCAAAAATGCCTCTTAACGATTTTAATTACAATATCGTATATTAAAGAAAATTATATGACAAAATGTATACCTCCGGAAAATCTTTATTCTGGATGAATTTTGCGGGATTTTGCATAACCGTAGGGGATAGACAAACATTTACTTAACCAAAGATATGTACATGATATGTTATATACATTATTTTCGTGGATTTGACCGTTGTTTATATATTCCCTGTTATAGGTTCCAGATTTAAGATACTTATACTTTTCTCATACGAAAATTTATCAACTTCTGGCATACCAACAAAGGAAATTTAATCCCATAGTAACTAACTTTTAAAAGACACTTAGCCTATGGTATTCGTTCATTTCCCTTCTACTTACAAGGAAGCAAGTAATAAGACCATTTCTGCTAATTTTTTCTCAATTGGCATGAATTAAAGTGAAAAATAACCCGTTTTACAATAATTTGTTGTAGTGATGTAGAGAAGGTCATGTAAATATAATACATCAGGTGTTTTTACTTCTACTTATTTTGCGTAGCTTTAACAACTCGGTCATATGGAGGGATTTTTTCAGGAAAGTACCTCGTTTACGTATGTGGTGACAGTAGCCTTTTAAGGTTTTTTTCTACGTTCCAAAGGGCCTTCACTTAGCGCCACGCAGATGGCGTTAGAGGTCCATCCAGTCTAGCTTCACTACCGTCGTAGTCAGATAGTGCCATCTGTAGTCAGATGGCAAAGTGCAGCTAGTATTCTAAAGTCTCATCTCCTCTCACCAAGTCTGTGAGATTGAAGGTGCCATGCAGTCTACTGCTTGACAGTTGTTTTAGGCTGAAGTTTGAACTTTGGATCCTTGTATTAAAATCCAGTCCGGTATTTATGTTGGCAACTGAGGGAAACTCCAGCAAAATAGTAGGGGCCATGGATTTAAACCCAAGACCACCAGAATCTGGGCCACAGACAATATCACATGGGCCATCCTGCTCGGTTTTACTGTATTCTGGTTGCATCTGAAACGAAATATGTAACTGTCCTATGAATGCTTATTTTTATTAGTAAGCAGTAGTAGAAGAATAAGTTTTTTTAACGTGAGCAAAGAATGTCCTGTGAATTATCACATCAGGTGATACCCTCATGTAGGACTGACATCCCCCTAATACTCACAAGCGGGTAGCGAGGGGCCAGAAGCCTGTCGAGGAGCTAACGCCACGGAACCACAGAATGGAGAACCTGGAACGACTGGAGGCATGAGCGTGAGGAACCGGATGGCATGAAACGAAAACAAAAGGGATGATAGAAAAAGGAATGATGGAGCAACTGGTGGAATAGTGGCTGGGGAAACCGGAGAACTCGGAGAAAACCCGCCCAGATGCAGTTTCGCCATTACAAAGCCCACATGCGGTCGCTTGGGATTGAACCCGAGCCGATTAGGTGGAAGGCGAGTGGTCTAAACAGTTTGCTATGGCTTGTAAACTTTCAAACCCATAAGAAGCGCCTGTGAGGCCATAAGGAGCAACCCACTATTCACTACATTCGTGCCATCTGTAACGTTAGAGGATTTGCAGTTTATTTGAAATAATAAACAGATCTATACATGGTCAAACAATTCTCAAACATTCTATTCCCGACCATTCCAGGGCTTTTCATATTAATAGAAATATTTCTATTGAAGTATTTCTTGTTTAATAGTTCAATTTAGGTTTATATTCCCCGTTTGTATCCTTTTCTACTTCATCTTCATTTTTATTCTCGCCGGGCAAACATCTGCTCTTAAAAACGGGCTTTTCTCATCGTACCAGAAATTTTTACTGGGTATGGAGTCAGTTGGAAAAATAAATATATAAAAATAAATTGAAAAAAATGGACATGTAAAGTTCCAAGAGGAAACTAGTAAAATAAGTAGCTAAAGTTTCAGGGTAGTATACTGGAGGGCCGTGGGTTTATTGCTCTTGTTATATTACATCTGATAGAAAAAATAAAACTTTATTATGCTTTTGTACGTACGGACACGATGCGTATGTTTTTGTATGTCAGAGGGACATATACAGATAGAGACAAAAAGAAAATACCATCTGTGGTGCTTTTGTTCCAAGTTATGCCCTTTCTCACTGGGTAATTTTGTGAATACGTGGTCGCAATTCATGGAGAATGCAAAATTATTGAATTTGCCCGGACTGCCGCCACATTCTCATTCCTACAATAACGTTTAATTGTGCTTTTGTTAATGTGCGAACGTTAGAAAATGCCATAAATTTCTTCCGCCATTGATTCCGCATTATTTGTTAACTTGGGCCTTGTATCTATACAGAATGTGTAGCAGTAAAAGCTTTGTGTTTGTATAACCGATGTTAGAATGTTATTATCCTTTGTTTCAAGCTTATTAAAGTGTAAGCCATAACACCTGTAGGTATGTATTTCTTATACTTTTACTTTCTCTACACGTACTATGTACATAGCGTATAGAGAAAGTATTGAATTGCATTCCACCCAAACTTTCATACAGAGAAATACATTTTAGGGTTCCCTGTGTTCCAGTTGCTAAGGAGTTGAAATCCGTTTCTTTACATGGTCACGATTTGACAAGCTCCTGTAGGAGAAAAGTGAGTATTGTAAAACTGAAACCAATAACAAGAAATATCTCGAAAGCGAAAATGTGTATATGTCATAAATTGTGTATTTTAACAAGAGCTACATATTTTGTGCGGTAAGTTTTTGTCTATCTCTTATGGTTTACCAGTTATACAAAATTCAATAACAAATCATCCAGAATAAAGAGATTCTAAACATTATAGACCTCGTTAAAACAAACAATTTATGTCAACTACAATGTTTTATGGAGTTAACCGTTCGAGATATTCCTTGTTATTGGTTTCAATTTTAAACTTATCAAATGGAAAGTGATTTTTCGTTTCATATATATTTGGTTTGACTCCTGGCCACGCAAAGAGAACCGAATTTAAATTGTTTCATACAGCGACCTGCTTTTAAAAGATTTGACAACCATTTTAGCCAAGAGGGTGCCTTATTTCTCTTCTAGTACAAAGAAGCCAGTAACCTCGATTAACGTGATAAATGAATAATCTTTTGTAAGAATTGTTTGTTTGTATAAAATAGAGAAAGTCATGCAAATGAAACACATTACATTTTTTATTCTGATTTATAATTAATTCGGATGAAATAATGGTACAAACATAAAAACTCAATTTCTTTGGTTGCGAAATAACATTTTTTTCGTAGCTTAACGTCATTTAGCCTGGTTGGTCATATCGGACGATGAATGAAATTGGTGAAAAGATGCTCAAATGATCTCGGGGTTCATGGAGCTTAAAGTCACTCGACATTCGTCTTCTCAGGATAAGGGAAAATCCCGAAAAAAACCTTATCCGGGTAACTCACCCTAAGCGAGATTCGAACTCACGACCTTTCGAATGTGTAGCAGACACACTACCACCACATTACCCAGGCGGGCGAAAAAACAATTTATGAATAAACAAATATATATAAGAAGCTAATTAAATTTAGTCACACGAAAAGAACATTAAAACGGGTACTTAAATACAAACGAGCCAATGGGAGAACTACTCAAAACAAAACTAGATTACAGCCAGAGGAAATGAAATATCTCAGGCCTATAAGATACACATCATTGGATAGAAAAAAAAACAGTGACATTAAACAACTGCTGGATTTAGATGAGCTTAACGCCACAATAACACAATACAGCAAAAGACAATATTTATACAGAATGGCTAACCATATAAAATCTAAAGTAGCATTTACTTTATAGACTTCAAGAAAATATGTAATCCAGATTACCTAAGGATAGAACAAGATTTTGGAGTCGGAACAGGCTGGCTGACTAAAAAGTGCAGGAGATGAAGGTATTTTGGAATCAATATAATCTTAATTACATTTTACAATAAGATATTTCCATAAAATGAATTTACATAAATAAAATTACCAATATTTTCAAATAATTCGAAAATATATGTTTTTAGCGGCTATTTAATACGTTTCTTCTTTTTACCATGCCTTTTTACTTTCTCTATATGTACTATGTACATAGTGTATAGAGAAGGTTTTCCACTCCACCCAAAAATTCAATACCGAGATTTCACCGGAAATATATGTTTTAGGGTCCCCTGTATCCAAAAAAAAAAAAAAACATTTTCACAACAAGATCCGTGTGTGTGTGTGTGTCCGTGAACACGATGACTCAAAAGCGTAAAGTCGGGAAAATACCAAACTTGGGATATAAGTTAGTAACTTCCAGGGATGCGACACGAAGATTTTGTGAAAAATCCCCTCACCCCGATCTACCCTTTACATGGAACCTTTTTCGAGAATTTTGATTTTCTAAAAATTTGCTCTAACGACTTTAATTAAAATATCGTATATTTTGACTTTCCTGGGAATAGCCTCTGAATACTATTTTATTCTGAATGAATTTTACGGAATGTTGCATAACTGCTAAACCGTAAGAGATGATCAAAAACTTACCACACAAAAAATGTAGAGCGTATTAAAACACACAATTTACGTTATGTACATGTTTTAGTAGAGTTGATCGATTTTGAGGTATTCCATGTTTTTGGTTTCACCTTTAAAAACTTATACTTTTCTCATAAAGGAATTTGTCAACTGCTGTCCCTACAAACAAAAGAACTTCAGTGACATAGCAACCAGCTTTTGACTATCACTTTAGCCTATGGTAGTCGCTTATTTCTCTTTTACTTACAAGAAAGCAAGTAATAAGTATATTTCTGCTAATTTTTTCTCGATTATCATGAAACATATAGAAGCATAGGCTTTCTAATAATAATTTGCTGCATAGATATAGAGAAAGTGATGTGAATAGAAAACATCAGATTTTTATTTTATCGACACTACTAGAGTATAGAGAAGGTATTGTATTCCATCTAAATGTCCATATGGAGATTTCATTGGAAATACATATTTTGAGAACCTCTGAAATTTAAAAATATATTTTTTGAAAATTATCAGTATATTTGTGTGTGTTATTGTGTGTGTGAGTGTGGACAGCATAGCTTGAAAATAAAAACACCATAAATATCAAATTTAGTATATAAATGCAGTATTTTCCAAAGATGACGACTAAAATGTATGTATTGAATTTTCTAGGAATAGCGTCTGAAGACCTCTTCATACTGGAGGACTTTTGCATATACAAATGCTTACTTTTCAAAAAATTTAAAAAGATATTGTGTAATACATTTTTTTCGCTGAGTCGACCATTTCCTAACTAAACCTTTAAGAGAAAACTTTTAACCTAAATAAAAAAAAAAAAAATTAAAGATAGAGGTACAACCTTCTTCATACTAAATATATCAGTTTATCATATCGATATTGAGTTAATATTCCTCATACTCAAACATACAAAAAAGCAATAAAACCGATTTTAAAAAAATATAAATGAATCTATATCAGAACCAAGAAAAATTACATATATAAATATTCCTTATTATTGGTTTCAATTTTATAATACTTAGACTTTTCTCATCCGGGTCTTGTCAACTCTTTCAATTGCATAGCAAACAGATTTTAAAATATTTGGCTGTCAAGGAAGCAAGTAAAAGGACTATTTCTGAATTTGTATGGAGTAGACAGAAAATTAAGCTATTTAACAGTTGTTTGTTACAGAGATGTAGAGAAAGTCATTTGAATGGAACACATTTTTTTATATAACGTTCGGGTGCTCTAACCAACTAAGCTAGCATGGTAACATTTGATTCTTGCATGAGGGTATCATGTTAGCTTCAGTAATATTTAAGTTTGATCGGTGCTACAATGTGTTAGAGCTTTGAACATATAAAAGCAGTGATCATATATGTATATATATGTATATATATACATATATATATATATATATATATATATATATATATATATATATATATATCTCGGTAAATACTAATCTAAATTAGTTGGGGAACATTTAATTTGGTCACGAAGGATAGACGTTACGTGATACTTCCAAAAATGTTAAAAGTGAAGGACAGATTACTGCGTTCATAAAAAGGTTACCTTCTGTTTGCTTATTACGAGTTTGCCGGGAATTTAACTAGATTCAGTTAGTCACAAGAGAAACAGAAATTGAAAATCCGCTTATAATAATCCTCTCGTGCATTTATTCAGCTCTTGTAAATAATCCTTTAGAAATGAAAAGATTACTTTTTCTGTTTGTAAGGTAATTAACATTTTATTGAAATCAAACGAAGGTGCTTAATCGAGTGAAAAATTGAATATTTCTATTGCGCTTTATGTTTAGTTTTTGTCTTCAATATCACAGCTCTAAAGGATTCAATGGTGTTTGATGAAATCATTAAAAATATATGGTCTGATACATGCAGTCTTAATTTAATATTTCACTACACAAATCGTTCATTTACTATCCAAAGTCGTTTATATTATATGTATTCTGATGTGCTGCACATTCATCATTTTCTCTATACACCTTTCTATGTGCAATTCTTGCGAAAGATTATTTTTATATCTACTTCTTGTTAATACATAATTCATTACACTTCAACATTGTCTTGTTGGTTAAAAAGAATACAATAGATTATGACAGTATTCAACGTTTTCGAAGCCTGTCGTTTTTATGTTTTTCAAATTCGTTCTCTTTGCAAGAATATGAAAAAGATAATTTAAAAAAATTATATTCATCCGCTTTATCTATTCTGCAGTATTTCATTCATCCGTTTACTTTATGCTCATCGAAATAATTCGCTCTCCAGATGTAGTCTTACCACGCTAGCATGCAATGTCTTGAAAGAAAGTTACCTTGGACTAAATTCACTTTTTTCACTTCCGAATGACGTGATTTCATCCTTTATGACAATGAATTGATCCTTCATCACTAAGTGCACATAATGGCAAACTCGCCAACTATAAGCTCTCTGATATGGAAACCAATGTAAAGGTGGCCCAATATACGCTGACATGATGTGGCTGAAATAGAATTGCAAACTGAATCGTTGTAGATATGATTTTATTCATTATATTATTACCTTGTAGGTTCATAGAAAGTAATAAAATTCAAGACAATAAACTTTTCCAAGGATATCTGTGGTGAGGTTTTTTATTTTATTTATTGTGTTTCCTTTTAATAACAATTTTGAGGTATAATATGACAATATGCAGGCAGTTCCTAATCCGCCGATCACTCTGTTGAAATAGGCAACCCACGTGACAAACTGAGTGATGGTAAAATACCTTTGCTGTTACACTAAGTAAGATACTTGCTTCCGCTTCAGTTGTTTTATTTAAACTCTTTCATTTATTGCCAACACTCTATTTACGATCGAAGAAAGTGTATCTGGTACAGTAAAATTTATATTCCTTTGATTGTTACTTCGATAGAAATATATATTTATCTATATTCCTGACTACTAATGTAGTATGACGTAATATGTAATGATAATAGTAATGATAAAAATAATATTGATAATAATAACGATGATATTAAATTTCGTCTTTATGAGTTACACATCTGAACATTATCTTTAGGTAGTTGCTTTAACCTTTTATACCAGGCGACACAACTGCTGTTTTCAGATATATCGTCGTGCGTTAAAAGGGTTGCAGAACTCAACGGGACTTTAACTTGAACTTCACCCGTTGACTTCTGCAACTCTTAACGTATCAAGGGATAATCTGCACACGTCAAACAGGAGGCAGTTGGGCCACCAGTTATCTGCAATTGTGCTTTGTTTACGACTGTTTAGGACGGCGGGTATCTAACAAAGAAGTTTTGAGCTCTAACTTTGGCACTATTCGGAGTTTTATGTCTGTAATAAACAATACAGGTAATAATTATGTTCCTGAATCTAAGCAACTCAGAAATATTGTTTTTCCAGAATATTTCTTTCGGATATAAAAGCATGGTTCTCTCGTACCGGGGCGCCATTGTACAGTAAGGTAACAAAGAGCACAGTATATCACTTCAAGCCGAGAAACATGGCCGCTCTCCGCCATACTGTGACACCAGAGCTGCTTCGGTAAGTACACCAGGAGTGGCGTCTTCACCACTGTATATGCATGGAGGCAGTGTCAACGGAAACTGAAGAATAAAGAACATTGCATCGATTCCTATGTTAATGTGATGTGTTCCATTCACATGACTTTTTCTACACTTCTACAACAAATTATTGTTAAAAAGCTTACCTGCTTATTACTTGCTTCCTTGTAAATAGAAGGGAAATAAGGGAGTACCATAGGCTAAACCTAAAGTCAAATATTTTAAAAGCTAATGATTGAAGCACCTTTGTGTGTATGGAAAGGAGTTGACAAACTCCCGTATGGGAAAAGCATAAGTATGTTAAAACTGAAACTAATAAAATGAAATATCTCAAAAACGATCAACAGCGCGAAAAAAAAATGTATTAAACATAAATTGCGTGTTTTAATGTGCTCTACATTTTGTTGGGTACGTTTTTAACTATCTCTTACTATTTAACAGTTTTTTTCAAAATTCCTCCAGAATAAACATGTCTTCAGAGACTATTCCCAGAAAATTGAAGATATACATTTTATTTGTCATTTAAATGTCTTAAATATAAGAGATTTTAATCAAAATCGTTAGAACCAGTTTTGAGAAGATCAAAATTTTCGAAACTTTCTCCATGTAAAGAGTAGTTGGAGGTGGGGGGATTTTCACGGAAATCTTTGTGTGGCTTCCTTGGAAGACACCGATCTTAAATGCAAAGTTTAGTATTTAACGGTATTTTCGTTTTTGAGCTATGCTACCCACAGTCACACACACACACAGATATATATATATATATATATATATATATATATACACATATACAAGGTGGCAACACTTCATATTCGGAAAAAAATAAGGTCAACATTGAACATAGACCTTAGCAACAATAATTACGTCCATTCCAAAATCAGGCGCTTAATAACTTACGTTACAGCGCATGCATGCAATACCAATAGGATCGGTGTTATATGTACCGTAATGTAAATTGTAATGAACGAAGGATAAACGAACGATTTAAGCTACAAAAAGGAGTCACACAACAGTTATAAAGAGATCAGAAGTGAAGAGGGACACACGCGTGAGATTATACCAATAAGTTTTAAGGAACCTGCGGATACCATGATTGTAACTCAATTGTTTAATTTCATGTTTTCTCATCACCTCCAGGATGGCATTGTTCGGATTCCACAGTCTACGTGCATTTTTTTTTCTTCTTTACGTATTATCCATGAATATGCAAGGTTAGCTCAATGTTTATCACACTAATAAATTTAGATGAAAACTAAAATGCATACGAATTAAGAACAAACGGTAGCTCATTTTACGTGATTTTCATTCTAATTGTTTTGAAAAAGAAACTTCACTAAGCTTTTAAATAATACTGGACTGATAAAGCTAGAATAAACATAAATAAAGATAACAAAAATAAAATAAACAAATAAGAAAGTTAACAAATGTCAAGTATTGATTAGATTCAAACCTGTATCGAGCATCTTATAACTCATACAACTCCACGCGTTAACCAAATACGCTACTAATTAACTACACCTAGAAGATAGGTCTCGGGAACGATGTTCTCAGGTTAGTCTGTTATCTGCGGGCTGCATAAAATCAGAGGATAAGGGACAGGAAAACCACCTAGTATAGATACATACACACCGACAGAGAGGCGCACATATGGACATTTTTCTAATGTTTACTTTCTCTACACGTAATACGTACATAGTCTATAGAGAAGGTATTGTATTGCACCCAAAGATTCGATACCGAGATTTCACAGGAAATATACGTTTTGTGTCCCCCTGAATCCAAAAAAAAACAACATTTTTACAAAAAGGTCCGTGTGTGTGAGTGCGTGTGGATGTCTGTGTGTCTGTGGAAAGCATAGCTCAAAAACGAAAAGACCGTTAAATATCAAACTTGGTATTTAAGTTTACCATCTTCCAAGGATGCGACAAGAAGATTTTCCACCCCCAACTACCCTTTACATGGAAAATTTTTCGAAAATTTTGATTTTCTTAAAAATGACTCTTAACGGTTTTGATTAAAATGCCAAATATTAAAGATATTTATCTGAAAAATAAAATGTATATCTTGAATTTTCTGGGAATAGGCTCTGAAGACTACTTTATTCTGTATGAATTCTACGGAATTTTGCATAACTGCTAAACCGTAAGAGATGGACAAAAACTTAACACTTAATAAATGTAGACCACGTTAAAACATTCAATTTATGTCATATAATTTTTTTTCGTGGAGTTGATCGTTTTTTAGATATTCCTTGATTTTGGTTTCAGCTTAGAAAAACATATTTTTCTCATACAGAATATGTCAACTTCTGTGCATACAAACAAAGAAACTTCAGTCACATAGCAACCAACTTTAACCGATGGTACTCCTTTATTTGGCTTATACTTACAGGAAAACAAGTAATAAGGCTATTTCTGCTATTTTTTTCTCGATTAGCATGAAATAAATAGAAGTATTGACTTTTTAACAATAATTTGTTGCAGAGTTGTAGAGAAAGTCATGTGAATGGTGCACATCAGATTTTTACTTTCTCTATACGTAATATACACATAGTATATAGAAAAGGTATATTAATGCACTCAAAAATTCGATACCGAGATTTTACTGGAAATACACGTTTTGGGACTCCCTGAATACAAAAAAAAAATTTTTAGAAAAATATCCGTGTGTGTGATTGTGTGTGTCTCTGTGGGAAGCATAGCTCAAAAACATAAACACCATTAGATACCAAACTTGATATTTAAGTCCGGTACCTTCCAAGGGTGCGACACGAAGGTTTTCAAGAAAATTTTGATTTTCTAAAGAATGGCTCTAAAGAATTCTATTAAAATCTCCTATATTTAAGATATTTTAATGACAAATCAAAAGTATATCTTCAATTTTCTGGGAATAGCCTCTGAAGAGCTGTTTATTCTCGATAAATTGTGCATAAATCATAAACCGTAAGAGATTGACAACATTTTACATAAGAAAAAGTGTAGATCTCGATAAAAATGCAATATAAGTTACATACATTTTTGTCGTGGAGCTGGTGGTTTTTGAGATATTCCTTGTTATTGGTTTCAGCTTTAAAAACATACTTTTCTCACACAGGATTTTGTCAACTCCTGTCCATACAAACAAAGGAACTTCAGTCACATAGCAACCAGCTTTTAAAACATTTGACCATCGATTTAACCTATGGTATTCGCTTATTTCCTTTCTATTTACAAGGCGTCATATAATAACACCCTTTCTGCTAATTTTTTTCTCGATTAGTATTAAGTAAATAGCAGATTAAGCTTTTTAACAACATTTAGAGATGTATAGAAAGTCATGTGAATGGAACACATTAGATTTTTTTAACTTGCTCTCGACAGGATGAGGTAGCTGATCCATCTTATTTTCAAATTAACTGGAATGTAAAACTTTTCCTTACGCCCTTGCTTACTTTTCCTTTGTGTTTTGGTCATCCCATTTCCTGTGATTTTTCTCGATGAAAATGTAGGGATGGAAGTGTTATGACAGAAGGAAACAGCTGAAATGAAAAAACAGGTTATGACGGATATAGAAATAAGCCGTTTGGAATCGCATTTATGATTTGATAGAAGAACATGGAGAAGAGGATGGGAAGTAGAGCAATAAAACTGCAAAACACTTGTCTTTCTTCCGAGAGGGTTTCTTCAACTCTTGATGTTCCATCCACTTACAATGCTCGATACCCTTCTGTGTTGCAGAAAATTGTTTTGATGATATCACATAAAGCTGCTTGATGTAATCATTTTGCGGTCTTGTTACAATTTATTTCTTAATGTATTTTTATGGTACTATAAAAATCGTTTGTATTATGGCGTTTTTAGGACCAGATTTCTTTATTGTAGAGGTTTTTTGAATAGCTTTCTCTAAATGTGCACTTGTTCTATATACAGACAGAGTAGGAAAAGAAGGTAATGCATTCCATTCAAAATTTCTACATCGAGATATCGCCGGAAAATGCATGACCCCAAATAAAAACAACCTTAAAAAGTCCGTGTAACTGTGTGCCTGTGAAGATCATAACTCAAAAACGAAATGTCAGTTAAATAACATACTTTATATTTAAATTCAGTATTCTTCCAAGGATGTAACACAAAAATGTTCAAGAAATTCTCCGTCCAAAAACTCCTTAAATGGAATTTTTACGAAATCTTCAACTTTCACGAACATGGCTCTTACTGATTTTGAATAAAATACAATTTACTAAAAAATAAACGCTCTAAGCCCCAACAGAATCTTACCTTACAAACGCCTGGTAAGGAAGCATTCCTCGAATTCTTCAAACAGGAAAAGAAAAGAAGTGGGGGAATTGCTCCAGAATTAAAACTACCAAACATTTAAATGGAGAGAACATATACGAAGTATGGAAGACTTAACAAATATAAAATAAACATTTATAATGATAGTCCATAAGGGAGACAGGGCAAAACATAGCGTGAGCAATTTTAATTCTGTTTTAAGATGGAACAGTACGATTAGCCTAAATTGTAAAGAAGAAGTTGATGATTAAAAAAGCATTTTGAATTGTATAGGAATAGCCTTTAAAGCACTCTTCATTCCAGATGACGTTTATATAACTGGTAAACCATAATAAATATACAAATATTACTACACAAAAATGTTGAATTCGTTACAACACTTAATTTATGCCGCTCGCACACAGATATATACACATACAGATATATATATATATATATATATATATATATATATATATATATATATATACGAGGGGCATACTGAACAACAGCAACACTGTTTTACAATCTTAATATTTATTTTTAAGCCAAACCAAATACATCATCATAATCTACAGACTTTCTTTCACTTTTCGACATAGTTTCCATTGTTTTCCACACATTTTTCCCATCGTTCTACAAGTTTGAAAATACCCTTGTGATAGAACTCCGTTCCAGCTGCCCGCAGACCCTGACGCACTGCTTTCCGAATATCCTCCAGCGTCTCGTAGCGTTGGCCACGCATCTGCTCCTTCACAGAACCGAAAAGATGGTAGTCGGAGGGTGCCAAGTCGGGACTGTAGGGAGGATGTGGAAGAGTTTCCCACCCTAATGCCCTCATCTTCTCCATAGTGGCACGGGCAGTATGCGGACGCGCATTATCCTGTTGAAGGATGATCCTCTTTCCAGGGCGTTTATCACGCAAAGCCCGACGGAGCTTCAGAAGTGTCTTGATGTAGCGGGCAGAATTTATGGTTTGTCCAGGTTCAAGAAAGTCAACCAGAAATGCAACATTGTGCAGCCCAAAAGACACTTCCCATAACTTTTCCTACAGGCTGCACTGTCTTCGCTTTCTTCTTCGATGGTGAGTTCAGTGGTGCCATTCCATACTCTGACGTTTCGTTTCTGGCTCATAGTGATGGAACCAGCTCTCATCTCCAGACACAATACACGTCAAAAATTCATCACCTTCATTGTGAAATCTCTGAAGAAGGTTTTGTGCAATGGTTCTTCTCTGAAGTTTGTGGTCTTCAGTCAATAAACGGGGGACCCAACGGGCACATACCTTTCGATAACCCAAGCTGTGGATCATTTCTTGCACTGCACTATGTCCTATTTCAAGTTGCGCAGCAATTACATTCACAGTGAAACGCCTATCTCTTGTAATGAGCTCATCAACTCTTTCCTTGTTGCGTTCTGTAGAGGCAGTTCGAGGACGCCCGCTACGAGGTGCATTTTGCAGACTCGTGTTTCCATCTTTGAAATGTTTCACCCATCTTCTAACACTGCTGGCACCCATGCAGACACCTCCATACGCACGTTGGAGTCTGAGATGAATTTCAGGAGCAGATTTTCCTTCTTTCACAAGGAATTCCGTATATATATAAAGTTCTAATACATTTCTGTTAGTGTTAACCGTGATTAACATAATACATAGCAGAATAATCTTTTTCTAAGAATATTTTGTTGCAGAATAGATAGATGTGAATAGAGCACATTATTACTTTCTCCATACGAACTATATCCATAGGAAATAGAGAAGGTATTGTACTGTACCCAAAAATTCTATACGGAGATTTCACCGGAAATATAAGTTTTGAGACCACCTGAATCCAAAAAAATTTTTTTTTTAGAAAAATGTCCGTGTGTGTGTCTGTCTATCTGTGTGTATGTGTGTGTGTCTGGGCAGCATAGCTAAAGACCGTTAAATACCAAACTTGGTATTTAAGTTCAGTAACTTCCAAGGATGCGACACGAAGATTTTCAAGAAAATTCCCCCACCCCAAACTAAACTTTACATGGAAAAAAGTTTGAAAATTTTTATTTTCTTAAAAATGGCTCTATCGATTTTGATTAAAATATCATACATTAAAGATATACACTTGACGATTATTATGTATATCTTGAATTTTCTGGGAATATCCTCTGAAGACCACTTTATTCTGGATGAATTTCACGGAATTTTTTGTAACTGGTAAACCGAAAGAGATAGACAAAAACCTACCACACAAAAATGTAGAGCACATTAAAACACAATTTATGTTATATACATTTTTTTCGTGGGGTTGATCTTTTTTTTTTTTTTAGATATTCCTTGTTATTATTTTCAGCTTTAAAAACATACTTTTTTCTTACGGGAATTGGGCAACTCCTGTCCATACAAATAAAGGAACTTCAGTCACATAGCAACCAGCTTTTAACTATCACTTTAACCTTTGATACTCCCTTATTTCTCTTCTACTTACAAGGAAGCAAATAATAAGACTATTTCTGCTAATTTTTTCTCGATTAGCACGAAGTAAATTGAAGCATAAGCTTTTTAAAAATAATTTGTTGCAGAGATGTAGAAAAAATCATGTGAATGGTACACATCAAATTTTTTTTTTTTTTCCAAATCCATTGACTATGTTTCGCCACCTACGGATTTGCTGCTCTGATAGTTCTGTGCTGTCAAATTGTAAGGAATAAACATTAAGAAACAAGGAAAATATTAATCCATAGATCATAAAATAAATTTAGAATCAATTTATAACATTCCTCCAGACGTAACAGAACTTGAATTAGAAATAACCCATAAAATCTTTGAAAAGAAATGGGTCTCTTGGCTGGCAAGGCGACCGCTCTGGCGATTCCGCTTAGCCAGTTTCTCATCCTGTTTACAGATACGTATTCGGAATTTTTCATGGCCCAAAGCTTCTTCTTCTTCACTTCATGGATTAAGCATATCTGCCTGATCCATCTTCGTATTCCATTAATTACTCCCATCTTCTTCTAGGACGCCCTACATCTCTTCTACCACGAGGATTGTATCTTCTAATTAAAGCCGGTATTCTTTCTTCACTCATTCTATTAAAGTGTTCTTTCCAATTCTGTTTATATTCATCTATTTTTTCTTGTAATTTATATATGTCTAATTCCTCTCGAATTTTTACTTTCTCTTTACGTGCTATGTACATAGTGTATAGAGGAGGTATTGTATTGCACCCAAAAGTTTCATACCGAGATTTCACTGGAAATATATGCCTCTAGACCGCCTGAATAAAAAAAAATATTTTTAGAAAAATGTCCGTGTGTGTGTGTGCATTTGGGCAGCATAGCTCAAGAACGAAAAGTACGTTAAATACCAAAATAGATATTTAAGTTCAGTATCTTTCAAAGATGCGACACGAAGATTTTTAAAAAAATCCCACCACTCCCAACTACTCTTGGCTTGGACAATTTTTCGAAATGTTTTATTTTCTCAAAATTGGCTCTAGCGATTCGGATAAAAAGGTCTTATATTTAAGACATTTATGTGACAAATAAATATGTATATCTTGAATTTTCTGGGAATAGCCCCTGAAGACATGTTTATACTGGATGAATTTTACGGAATTTTGTATAACTGATAAACCGTAAGAGCTAGACAAAAACTTACCACACTAAAAATGTAGAGCACGTTAAAATACACAGTGTATGTTATATACGTTTTTTCTTAGAGTTGATAGTTTTTTAGTTATTCCTTGTTTTCGGTTTCAGCTATAAAATCCTAATACTTTTCTCATACGGAAATTTGGCAGCTCCTATGCATACAAACAAAAGAACTTCAATCATATAGCAACCAGCTATATCGGAAGCCTATGGTACTCCCATATTTGCCTACTACTTACACAGAAGCAGGTATCAAGACCATTTCTGCTAATTTTTATCTCGATTATCATGGAGCAAATAGAAAAAAAGATTTTCACAATAGTTTATTGTAGAGATGTAGAAAAAATCATGTGAATGGATCACATTAGATTTTTTCATTTAATTACTCAATCCCGCCTGGTGCGCTCTCTTAACTCTTCTTGAAAACCTCATTTCTGCTGCCTGTAGTTATCTTTATATCTTTCTGTTAATATTTAGAACTCGCTTCCAAACAGGGCCATGAAACCACCATTGTTTTGTAAAATTTCAATTTTGTTTCTTTCCCCCACAGTTTTTTTGTTATATTAATTGTTTACAATATTTTAAAACTTTGTTGTTGTAAATTTGTCGATTATCAAATAAAAGCTCCTAGAACATAGTAAATGGATGTAACCAAATCGCCTAATTAAGTTGGTAGCGTTGCTTCTGTTGTGCAGGTTGAGACATAGAATACACAAAAGTGATCTGGTGTGATGCCCATTCATCGAAACGAAGCTTTTTGGGAAACAGTACTGAACCAGTAAACAAGCCATTGAAAGTTATTTGTATGTCTGATTTATGCGTTAAATATTAACAATTTTATTTATTTTAATTAGCCGCAGTTACAAAATGCCTATAGTTTGTTTTAAATTATCCAAACAAAAGTTTTCTTACCCTGCTTCGTACAGAGTACATAGCTTGAGAAAGTGTTGCATTCCACCCTAAAATATGATGCCGAGATTTCACTGGAAGCACACTTTTTAGAGCCCCCGGTATCCTAAAGTTTTAGAAAAAGGTGTGTGTGTAAGTGAGGGGAGGGTGGTCCGCTTTATCGAATGCCCATGTGATGCAAACAGGATAACTCAAAAATGAAAACTCTCTTTCAAGAAAATCCCACACCCCAAATTATATTTTAGAACAAAAAATTTTCAACATTTTTAATTTTCTCACACATGTCTCTAAAGATTTCCCATCTCTTTGGAAAATTACTATGTTCAAACCAATAAGAGATTAGCACAACCGGGTAGGCATGGAACTGAACTGATTAGGGGATTCTGCTGACATTAAATAAGGAAAATAAATACAGAAAACGAAAGAATCGGCATTTGGATGGGGAGCTACCAAAGTGATAATTTAACATAACTTAAAAGGTTAAAGCTTCAGTAAGTTATCTTAGAATGATTTCTGTTATCAGCTAGTGTAGTACTGAGGGTAAATTTATTTAACAAAATACCAGCTGAAGACGTAATATCCCCTCAGGAGATGGTGAAACCATGTTTAGGTATAGTGAGGTATAGTAGCGTGTGACAGGATCCCTTTAACGTATCATTACAATGGAAACATGTTGCCGCAACATGATGATATAACAATCGATATCAGTATCCACGTTGCCTGAATATCATCTGAAATATCTCAAATGTTTCCTCTCACGTGCTTTGCTTTACTTGTTCTTGTACAAACCAAAGCTTATTACTTTTTCTAGCACGTATGTACAATGTACATAGTGCATAAAGAAGGTACTCCCAAAAATTTGATACCAAGATTTCACCAGAAATCCATGTTTTGAGACCTCTGAATCTAAAAATCTTTCTTAGAAATATTTCCGTGTGTTTGTGGGCAGCAGAGCTCAACAACGAAATGTCGGCTAGATACCAAAGTTGGATTTAAGTTTGATATCTTCAACAAGACACGAAGATTTTCAAGAAAATCCCCCCCTCAACCATCCATTCCTGGACCATTTCTTGAAAAGTTTGATTTTCTCACAAATGGTTCTAACGATTTTTATTCCATGGTCAAATTCTGGCTATACCATTGCATTTTTCAGTCTGGCTCTATCTTACCGATTTCTGAAGAGTCGTGAAGATCTCTTTATTCTAATTGGATTTTATACAGCTTATAAATAGCAAGAGTTAACAAAATCTTAGTAAGCAAAAACTGTAAATCTTAGGAAAACACTATTGATAAATATGAAATAGAGACATTTCTGTAAGTGTTTAACTCAATTAATGTGAAGCACATAGAAAAACTATATAAGCTTTTACTTTCTCTACTTCGTACAAAGAAGATGTTGTATTCCACCCAAAAATTAAATATTAAGGTTTCATGAAAAGTCATGCTTTAGAGTTCTCTGTATGCAATAAAAAGATGTTTAGAAATGCAACCGCGCGTGCACGTGCATGTGTATCTGTGTGTGTCCGAGAGCCAGTAAATATAGCTCAAATACAAAGTCACTAAAAACCTAACTTTATATTTCCAAGGATACGACGCGAAGATTTTCATGAACATCCCCACCACAAACTACCCTTTATAACAAAAAGTTTTGATTTTCTCATAAATTGATATAAATATTTTGATTAATATATCATATATTAAAGTTGTTTGCATAACAAATAAAATGTATAACTTGAATTTTCTGGGAATTACTTCTTCTTACGAATAAGCTTTGATTAACTGATAAGCCGTAAAAGGTAGACAAAAATTACTGCATAACAAATTTAAATATCGTGAAAACACAATATATTTGTGGACCTAACTACTTCCGAGATATTCCTTGCTATAAGTTTGCTTTATATTACTTAAGCTTTCCTCAAACGGTAAGTCAGTTTACGTTTTATGTCTTTGTTTTACCATGAAAAGAGAACCAATTTCTATCACGTAGAGATCAGCTTTTTAAAAATTTGATACCGTTTTGGTCTAGTGTATTCCCTTATTTTCCTCCACTTAAAGGAACTAAGTAGTACAATTATTTCTCTAATGTTAATCTCGATTACCATGATATAGATCAAAGAATAATATTTGTGAGAATAGTTTGTTTACAGAATAGTTTGAGAAAGACATATGAATGGAAGAATCAGATTTTTAGGTTTTGCGTGAAAGAGCGGAAATTTTGGTCTACATTAGGTTACTCTTTTTTCTATGCTATGTACTGAATTTCTAATGCCAAGTTAATTCACGCACGTCGTGTACAAAATTTAATACCCTGCTTATACAAGTCAACCCATTCTGAGGGAGCGTCGAGCGGAGTTGAAGGATGAAGGGGTCCTTATTTTAATTAGTTTCTTAAAATACACATACACTTCATGAATATTTTGTGTCTAAGGCTTCTTTCACGACTTGAAATGAAAGTGATGGAACTCTCGTTTTATTCACTTGGCAAATATGTGCCGCAACAATGAATGTAAATGCCTATTAGATAATAATGAAACGTCATATCCGACTAAAATATACTGATCATCAGTTCAAGGATCATGGTTACCAGCATTAACGCAGCTTAAGGGAATATTCAGCCATTTCATATACAGTTGATCCCTTCAAAAGCATTTATGCAGCTAATTTGCGGGTATGGATTGGATGCGCCCTACTTATCTGATTCCTTTTTAAATATTTTCTTGGTCCAGTTACCGTATTATTGTTCTGCAACCTAATAGAAATGATGGTATATTGTAGATACAGGAAAAGAGACTGTATTTCAATGAATACCTTAACCGCACTAATTATCAAGTGAGTTTAATGTTTGATGAGCATTAATCGCATTAGTAGTGCTAAGAAATGCATGAAATGTATATTTGAAATGCAGCCGTATATCTTAACTTAATACATCTGTGAAATTTAGTAAATCCCAACTATGTATTATCTTGTTGAAATATATACCAGTTATTACTCCGAATAGTAGTTATACTTATTCATTATTTAGATAAAACTTTTTTATTTCTAAACTCACAGTTCTAATAAGGAGGCTCAACTTCAAGTTAAAACCAGCCAGGGGAGAACTGGCGAGAGTGGCCTTCGGATCATCTGTCTTGTTTATCATCGGAGATGTTGAGTGGGCAAAACAAAGCTCGATCTCGCCAGTTCTCCGCTGCTAGATTTTAACTTGAAATAGCCTCATTGAGTTCTGCAACCCTTTTAGCGCACTAAGGGACGTAGGATTACCTGGTAGAAAAAACAAACAATAAGGTTTTACAGTAAATGATTTTACAAATATACATACTTATATACAATATTTTCATATTAACGACGCGCAAATTTAGGATACTGGACCAACGGCTTTATTTCCCTTCCAAAGGAAGCCATGCTAAGGATTTTTCGCCCAAAAAAAATGCATCGTCTTCCGCTGGGTTTGAACTCGCGGGTGTATGTAGCTATCATGATAACCATTGCACCACGGAGGGGACTCACATTGCAAATAGAGTCAAGTTGTATTGCAAGGAGTATGTTGAACAAAATTCTTCCACCACAAATTTACCGGGATTTCTATCTAAGCTAGGCAGCCCACAGAATATGCCTCTAGGGATTTAATATCATGCCGGTCTATTAACAAAATATCTGAGCCAATAACAACATGCAGATGAAATCCGGGAGATCCGAGGTTAATATCCCGGCTAAGAATCAGTCTGATTCTACCTTTCCAACACTGTTCTGCAGACGATTTATAAAAGCACCATTACTTACGTATGTATTCGACGTCAAAACACGTGTCGGCTCGCACAGGAGTAACAATCACAGCTGCGATGTCAAAAGAATTAAGCGCGGCACACTTAGTGTTCAATAAGGCACGTGTGAAACTATGGATGGCAACAATCAGGTATGTCTTACAAAGCAAGCCGCAAAGCGAATACGGCCGCAAGGCTAGTTACAATATTCTCGCTACGTTAGCGTAAAGTCCTACTATTCCCAATATACGAAGTTGAAGGGATAGAGCAGAAAAGTGACTCTGATTGTCGTTAAGCAACATTCCTGTTCTAGTAGATCTATATTTGGATCAATTGTGTTTTCACTCAAGCCGTGTGAAGGACAGTAGTTGGATAGGCAGAGTCAGACTGAAAAATTCAATGCCATAGCCAGGATTTGAACCACGGATCTCCCAAACTCTAGGCGGTTGCTCTGCCACTGAGCTACCATGGTAACATACCGGCATAGCATTGAATTTCTCAACTGACTCGCATGTTTATCAATAAACCACAAGCTGATCTCAATTTGTTTTGAGACAACCCCAATGGCGACTTACAATGATTTCAACTAAATAAGGATAATTATTTATCTTACTATCAGGTCGAAACTGATTACAATTAATTTGCTTCTTACTTAATGTCAACTAAATAAAGTACTTAAGTCCCAGGATTCATAATATAGCTGACTATTAAGGTCAATTGGTATTGGATGAATTGTTTTTTCACACAAGTCGTGTGTAGGACAGTAGTTGGATAGGTAGAGTCAGAATGAAAAATGCAATGCCATAGCCACGATTTGAACCACGGATCTCCCGATCTCTAGCCGGTTGCTCTGAAATAATTTGAGAACATGTTTCCATGGTAGCTCAGTGGTAGAGCAACTGGATAAAGATCGGGAGATCCGTGGTTCAAATCCTGGCTATGGCATTGAATTTTTTTAGTCCGACTCTGTCTATCCAGATCTATATTTGTTGCTTTCTAGTGTTGTATATTTATTGCTATACACAAACAACTGTGAAAACAAAACACACCTGTCATAAACAGCAGGGATGCCGCAAGCATAAGGGCAATATATGAAAAATTAATATAACTGAGCCTTGTACACGTTTTTACGCAAATGATGAATTAATTTTTAAATACCAAACTATGCGTCGGTTTTACTTCGCGTGGAGGCACAATTAACTCTAGTTTGTATTTCGTAAGAGAATGATATTCTTTTTCTCCACTTCATGCATGTTCCATCTTCACCCTACGGTCTTCGGGATTTCCACATCTCTCTTTCCTTTAGGGGCAGATTGGGGGGCTGCTTTTGGCAGTCTGGTATCTTCGATTCTCTTACTCGTTATTTTATTCTGTACCTGTTTATTCTTGAATTAACAACTTTTTCTTCTCTTTTCTTATTCATTGATTCCTAATTCTGACTTCCCTTGCATATGCTTTTCCTCAAACATTTAATCTCATAACTTTGTTTCCTACTTATTGTCTTTTGTGTAGGTAGCCAAATTTCACATCCATAAAATAAAGTATGAATTGTCACAGTGTTATCAAATTCAAACCTTGTTCCGTGCCTTTTTTATTCTTGAAGCTATTATGTATTGTTCCACAAATTGTTTGAAAGCTCATTATAGCTTTGCTAAGTCTTTACATTTGTCATTGATAATTTCACATCGTAAATAATTAAATGAGGCTTGTTCCAGTAGTTTATCATTGAGAACTATTTTCGACACTTTTGGTATTTTCTCCCAGTGTATCTTTGATATTTCGTTATTATAATTTGTAAACATATATAAGGTCGTCTCCTTAGCGCGGTGGTAGCGTTGCTACTTACCAAGCGGGAGACCTGGGTTCGATCCCCAGTACCGGCGTGGGGATTTTTCCCCCGCTGGGAGACCTGGCCCAGGGTGCACTCAGCCTCGTAAGGTCCCTGGGGGGCCAATTGAGGAGCTACTTGATGGAGAAGTAGCGGCTCCAGGTCATGAGGACCGCATTAACCGGTCGGGGGGATTCGAGGCGCTGACCACGTCTCACCCTCCAATACTGCACCCCATCCATGACGTCTGTAGTGGACCGAGATGGGGGACGCAGCGGCCGGGCGGTAGGCCAAGGCTCCCCGTGAGCTGTCGTGCCATGGAGTAAAGTAAAACATATATAAATATATATGTTTGATTAATGCAATATCTACCATTTATTGCTTATTAAAGCATCGTCACAGTACAGTAAGATATTTTAAGCAGGTATTTCTTCAGACCTGCGTCAATGTTTCTTTTAAATTATGATATCAATATAAATATCAAAAAGTGTCGGTAACAATTAATTATAATTTCTTCTAATGTTTCTGTCGTAACATTTATTTCCTCTTGTATGATATGTATCTCGCTTATTCTTATAGTACCATATAAAACACATAGACATAAGTAACATAGATAACTTTACAGTTTGCAAGTAAAACCTTAATAACCTCGTTTCACATTACCTCTGTGCTTGCGAGCATTTTATTATCACAGCACCGCTGATTTTAGTTCCAGGAAAAATAATATTATGACATATTTTGCCTGTTGTATTCTGCACTAGATCATTCTTGATATGCGTTATTGTACGTCATCCTTAATTTCGAGTTATTTGTGTTAAGCACCTAATACTTTCAATTATATATCATAAGCTAAAAAGGCAGAAATAGCTTAAACATGTTGAAAAAAATCTGATGTATTAAATTAACTTGAGTTTATTTACACACTCTTCAACAAACTATTCTTAAAAAGCTTTATCTGCTCCTTACTTCACGTTAATGGAGACAAACATCCACAGCAATATTTTTATTACAAATTCCCTTGTACATAGATACAACGGGATTAAAGACATACAGTAGTATATGAAAATTAAACAAACAAGGAATATCTGAGAAATGCGTAATTACAAAAGAAGATATATGTTTTGACCAGACCTACATTTGTGTGGTAACTTTCGTATATCTCTTACGGTTTACAATTTAGCAAAATAATTCCAGAATGAAGAGATTATTTCCCAATAAATTTAAGAACTGCATTTTACAGCAAACGGGATGTTAATAAAAAATTTGGAGTCATTTTTGAGGAAATGAAAATATTTAAAGAATATCTATGTAAAAGTTAATTTGCGGGATTTTCCTATGTATCCTTGGAAGATGCAGAATTTCAATATACTGAATTCTAAAGACCAGCTTTACGTTTTTAGTTATGCACGCACGTGCGCACACATACACACATGAACACATAAACCCAGGTACACACATTTTTGAACATACTTTTTCATTCAGGGAACCTCAAAACCTATATTTAGGCGAAATCTCGACATGGAGTTTTTGGGTGGAATACTAGGATCGGTTGATAAGTCCCGGGCCTCACAATGAAAACAGCATTAAATTTTTTTTTTTGCTTTATTTCTCCAGAAAGGCTAATACATTTGTCATATCGGTGTTCTAATTGAATTAAACCATCTCTGTATTGCAATTTATCTACGCCCTCAAAATAGCTATCTACCGCATCAATGACCTCTTAGTTGCTGTGCAATCTTCGTCCTCCAAGAGATTTTTTGAGGTTTGGGAACAGATTGTAGTCACTGGGTGCTAGATCTGGCAAATACGGTGGATATTAAAGCAATTCCAACTTTAATTCGCACATTTTTCCCATTCCAATGACTGAACGATGGGCCAAAGTATTGCAGTGATAAACCAATATTTTTTTCTTTGTTTGCCAAATAAGGTTTTTCTTTTCACCTCATTACTCAAACGCTGCAGTAAGCTTGCGTAGTGGTCATCAGTGATACTTTTACCCTTTTCCAAGTAATTAATAAAAATAATTCCCTGTGTATCCCAGAAAATACTCGCCATAAACTTGTTAGCTGACAAAATTGACATTGCCTTTTTTGGAGTTGGTTTACCTGGCGCAATCCACTGTTTAGACTGTCATTTAATTTCTGAAGTGTAGTGATGTATCCAAGTGTCATCCATGGTAATAAGCCGTCTCAAAAATTCACTGGGATTATTATGGTAGAGCTTCTCATTCCTAACAGAAACAGTTTTTCTTTACAACTTTCGATCAGGTGTCAACAAACACGGCGACCATCTTGCACTTACCTTGTGAAAACCCAAAATGTTACATAACATATTACCTGCACGTTCTTTGGATATGTTTAAGGTCTCTGCTATCTCAAAAAACTTTAATCTGCGGTCTTCCAGTACTAAACAATGCATTTTTTCAATGATCTCTGGAGTTGTCACTTCTACAGGGCATCACTAGAGATCGTACGTTCCGTTTTAAACTCTGCAACCCACCTTCTAGTCATTGAATATGAATGAGCAATGTACTGTCCAGGTCGTTCTTAATTTCTTTAGGTGTTAAGCCTTTCAAATAGAAGTACTTAATCTCTGCTCGTTTTTCCAAATCCTCCATTTTCGTGAAAACTCTAAAAAGTTGTCTAATTTAAAATACTGTCATTCAAAAACTAAAAAGGCGATTGAAATGCAACTATGGATACAAACTAGTCTACAGCCGACCCTCGTATAATACTTGCTCTAGTGGTTTTACGCAGTAAAGAAGGGCTTCTTCTTCCTTCAAGGTTTGGACATTTGACTATTCCAGTCTCATATTTGTTGAAGCCAATATTTTTGGGGTCGTCCAATTGATCTTCGACAGCTAGGTTTGTAACAAAAGGTCTGTTTGGATATTCTTTCTTCTAGAATGCGTGGAGGTGTTGAATCCATGTTCTATGTTTTTTATTTCTACTAATATTAATTGTACGTTTAGTCTTGTGTTACTGTCTCATTTCTGATATGTTCCTCTTTCCTACCTTTGAGTGATCCTAACTTCTGCTACTTTTACTTTTAGATTTTTTCTTGACAGTCGATACCATAACCTAAAATCTTAATTGTGTTTGTAACCTTATTGTAACAGGTTCGTTCAGTCGTTACATAGACTGCTTGGAATATTTGTATTACTTTTTGTTTATATTCTGACCTTGGTCACAGGTTTTATCGTAAACGAGGTATTGGAATTATACTTGTTCAAATATATTTTCATCTTATACTGTTTTTCTCCTTAATGGATATCTTAACATTTAATGTTCTGTGACTGTCAGGATTTTAGCTATCAGTACACCAGCTTCTCTGTGTCTCTTCGTAAATGTGATATCTGGATAGCTTTTCCCTGTTACTTCTCTTGGTTATCACTGCCACTTCACCTTTTTCCGCGACGTAGCCTCTTCTGCTGGATATTTCACTCGCTGGGGACTCGAACATGACTTCTCCAATATCTCGCTGAAGCACGCACAACATTCTCACGAACTGTTTAAAATCATCACTTTTCTCACACCCGAAATACATTCACTCACTAACTTCTGATCAACTCACTCGCTACTGATTTTCACTGATTGACTCACTTACTCAATCACGCCAGAACGCTTTTACCAAAAGGGGTAGTAATGGTAGAATTAGAGAGAAAAGCAAAAAGTGAAATGATTTTAGAGAGGGTATTGAAATATTGACATAGGTTTAAAAGATTAAAAACGAGAATCTGTAAAAATATTTATAAAGTAGTTCAAGATAATGGTTGATGGGTGGAGCTAGAGGAAATCTTGATAAAAATAGTAATGGGAGAGATAAGAGAAGAAAAAGACTCATGGAAGTCAGTAAGAAATAGACTAAAATACATAGATAAACAGGATCTGTGGTGTGAACTAGCAAATAAGAAGCAGTTTTGCTTATACCGAAAATAAAGAAAGAATGGTCAGGAGAGGGATGGAATAGCGTGGATGAGGAAAGCAGCAATACTTTTGAAGGGACGAGGGACAATGAGTCAAAATGTTATATTTTATGTGAGGAGAAAGATAGTATTGTTCATCATTAACTGTATGTAAAATGTTAAAACATTGGAGAAATGAAATTTGGGAGCATAAATATTATGCCAAGGGAGATGGTAGTGACGAAAACGTTGAATGTCGAGGAAGAGAGGAGAATTAAACATTTAGGGCAATATTTGGGAAAGGTGCACAAGGAAAAAGAAACGAGCAAGAATAACAGAAAAAACACAGAAAATGTGATGAATTAGCACTAGCAAAGGAAGCTACAGTCGCTAACAGCAACAAGGCTAAGTGGATATAGCACCTAATGTATGTAGCGGTACTGAAACCTAGTTGAACATTAGAATAAGTAATATAGTTTAAGTAACATGTCATGATTTTGAAATATTGAAAATGAACTGAAGTACGCACATTACTATTATTATAATTATTATTATATAAAAGCTCTTCAGTGAACAGTGGAGATACGGGTAAATAAAATACAAACTCCATTTAAAAAGTGTAAAAAAAAAAAAAATGAATCTTTGTTGCGTTAACTAATATTATAAGTACATAAAGTTAAACAATGTTTCAAAATATTCTTTAAATGACATTTGGACTAAAATGAGGGTTAAAAATAAAACATAAACAAAACCAAAGTAATGCTGCTTAAGGAAGGTATCAGATTAGTAAATAAATTTGATAATTTTGAGATTAACTTAAGTTGTAATGGAAGCTGGGCAGTTCATGGCAGAGGGATAGAAGCAAATGGTAGAGCGGCTGTCACAGGAATTAGGATATGTAAATATAAATTATTACCGGAGATGAACAGTAAGTTATTAAAGAGTATTTACCAGGCAACAATATAAGAACAGAAGAAGCATACGGAAACATGGGTGTATCAGGAATGGCCTAAAGTAAACGAAATAATATAGAATACTCTGTAAAGACACTTTTGAGCTAAGCAGAATAGCAGCTAAATGGGCAGCGATAATAGAATAACCAGAACCGGAAAGTAGAGGAGTAATCCTACAGAGGGTATCGAAATATTGGTATAGACGTATAAAGGACAATGATGAGAATGTGATAAAATATATATGGAAAAACGAGAAGTGCTGGTGGGGTGACCTACAGATATGTTAACGAAAATAGGGATGGGAGACATTAGTGGGTAGGAAAAAGAAAATGGAAAAGGATTCTGGTAATGAGGGAGAAATATGAAAGAAGCTCATTCAAAAAGCAAAATAAAACCCATATATTCAATATAATTTTCATGAGAAGACACAGATGAACAAGAAATATGGAAAATATATAAAAAAATACGTTTGTTTATCCCTAACAATAAAGAAAGGGTTGTTATGAGAAGAGTGAGTGTATACATATACTCTATAAATATACAATGTCGCTAAAAATTTTTAATACACTTGGTTTTCTAATATGAGAGGAGTTAGTATGGCAGCGCTTAAGGTAACGCAACTGTGAAATTCCTAAATCCAACAGTTTTCAATTAATGAGCCTGAAATTTTAAACATGGTGTACTGTTGCACAGTAGTTACATACTTTAAAATTTGGTTCATGAATCAAAAGTAGTTTTTGAGTTATTAATTTTTAAATTAAAAATCTGACGCCAAATTCAAATCACTCCACACGATGAAAATGGTGAAAAATTTAATTTTTTTAGTTTTCAAAATTTGCATTTAAGTATCACGAACAGAACTATCTTATGAATTTATTGTACCACAATTAGTTCAAGAGGTAAAAATATTAAAGCAAGAAGCAGACAAAAATTCAATACATTTTATAATAAAATTGACTTTAAAAATCAATATCTACAACAATACTAGGAATTTTAAAAAATCATATGACAGAAACCCTCTTTTACTTGTTAAAAACCTATCCTAAAATTTAAGAGAGATTGAATAAAACCTGCATCGTGTGGAACATTTTGAATGGCAAAGAATGTTGAAAAAACTGTAAACGAGTAAATCAAGTTTTAAAGTTCAAAACATTTTCCCTCTAAGTTGCATACCTTCAAACGGCCTAAAACCCTTCAGACACGTAAGTTTGACCCTTCTGCCTCTTCCTTCTCTCCTCTGCAGCAGTTTTCTTAAATTTTAGTTCAGGAGAAAAAAGTATTTAATAGTCATTTTATTAATTTTTTACTTTTTTCTACAGAAATATTATCTTTATTATTTTTGATTACTTTTTGATCAAATTTCACAGATATGTTACCATAAAGCTAGCTTTAAATATTTTATGAACCCATAGAAATATTAATCCATTTCATTATACTACCTTCCTTTCCTGAATGAAGCGAAGCACATTTTGAAGTCAAAGCTTGATTCCCCTTGTAGGTAAACTTCCTCTAAAGTTTTGTTTTGAACATAGCGTTGTTGTTTCATGCCACATATACTGTACATGTAAGCTAATATACTCTGTTTAGGCAGCCAGAAGCAACTTAGTGAGCACAACATTGACATTGTGGTGTGTGTAGTTTCAAAGTTAAAATGAGTAAAAACAGTGAGCTTTCGACAGCAAAGGGTGCTGCTATTGTTGGTTTACGCAAAGCAGGTCATAATAGCATGGGTGTACTAGCGAAACATGATTCCTTGGGAAGTGTCCATTACACTGTGGCAAGATATTTTCATACTAATAGTAATGAGGATCAGTATCTTAAGGGAAGACCTAAGTGACTTCGAAATCTGAAGACAAATACTTAAAGTATGTAGTAAACGTGATCGTTTCAGAACAACACCCATGCTGGCAGGGAAAATCAGCCAGTTGAGGAATGAACCTGTGTGTCTAGGTAGTAAAAAGAAGATTTCTGGGTGCGGGCTTGAAGGGATGCATTGCTGCTAATAAACCATTTCAGAAGACTGCAGGGAAAAAACTTGCGAAGTGGATTGTTGATCATTTGCAGAATGTGTTCTTTGCGGACGAATCACAGTTTGAATTCTTTGGCCCAAAACGCCAGAGGTTTCTCAGACGTATGAAAGGAGAACGCATAACATCTCAGTGCATATCTGCTACAGTGTATCGTCCAGTCCGCTAAATAGGCATCTGTTTGGAAGATGAGCTCTTTGTTAGACGTGAATCGTTTTCCACTGAGTCACTTTTTCAAGTTTGGAAATAAAAAAAGTCACCGGGGGCCAAAATGTGGTATATACGGTGAATTTTGTAACAGGTAATCCGAACCTTATTTCTACAATTTTTGCCACCAAAACTGTGTAGGTGTGCACCTTGTATGTTTTTTATGTAAGCGAATTATTTTCTATGTTAGAAGAGGGCGTTTTTTCTTGATTTTTCTGTTCAACCGGAGCAATAACGATGCACAAAACTCTCCTTTTATCGTTCTCCCTTTCTGCAAGTAATCAATATAGATGATTCCACGTACATTCCAAAAACTAAGGCTATCATCTTGTCTGTAGATTTTACCACCTTTGCCTTCTTCGGAGCCGGTTCGGCCGCGCCGTGGCCAAATGATCAAACCACTCGCCTCTCACCATGACGGTCTGGGTTCGATCCCAAGTGACCGCATGTTATATTTGTGGTGGACAAAGCGGCGCAGGGGCGGGTTTTCTCCGGGTTCTCCGGTTTCCACCGTCATCCCATTCCACAGGGGCTCCATCTTCATGTATCATCAGTTTCATCGCCTGAGTTGCCAGAGCAGTAAAAGGGGCCGTTAAACACTACCCAAAAAAACAAAGGAGCCGGTTGGACTTTAAACCCACTGTTTCGACTGTACGTTTGTCCTTAGAGTATAGTAGTGTAACCATGTTTCATCCACATTTATGCATCGACGCAAAAGAACTCGTCAGGATTGCGATGAAAAGTGCCAAACCAGCGTCCGAATCGATCACACGATTGCGTTTTTCTCTACTGAGAGTAAACGCGGCACCCATATTGCTGAGTCCTTTGTCTGACCTAATTTTTGGTGAAAAATTGAGAGTAATGTACCTTGTGATATGCCTGCACTGTACGTACTACTTCCCGACCTTTGATTCATCGATCATTTAAAACCATATCCTGGATCCTTTCAATAATTTTGGAGGAACGCACTCCACTAAAAGTCGGAAACGATGTTCATCATTTATTCAGTTATAAATGTTAGCAAAAGCAACAGCATATTTGCCATAACTTTCATTCAACTCGGCTTTTATTTCTTTCGATGTTAAGCCATTTAAATAGAAGTGTTTAATCAGCGCACGAAACCCGTTTTTTCCGTCTTCCTAAAGAAGCACAAGATGTTGACTCAATGGCCTATGACAATGAAACCACGTGATGGATATAGCAGAAACGTTAACTGCCATCTAGTGAGAGAGGACAGCTGTTAACTACAAACTTTTTTTGATGCTACGAGAGTAATTTCTTGCTTTTTCTCAGGACTTATTGAACGCCCTTCATACTTGCTTCCTTTTAATAGAAGGAAAATATCGGAATACACTAGGCTTAAGTGATAGTGAAATATTTAAAAAGCTGGTTACCTGTGTTTGAAATGCGTTTCTTTGTATAACAAATTTCCGTATGAGAAAAGCAAAAGTATTTTCAAGCTGAGATCTATAACAACGAATATCTCAGAATAGGACAGCTCTACAAAAGAAAATTATATGACATAAATTATGTGTTTTAAGCGTTTGTCCATCTCTGAAGTTTATCTATTTTGTAAAATTCAACACAATTAATCCAGAATAAAGAGGTCTTCAGGGTTTATTCCCGGAATATTCAACAAATTTATTTTACTTCTCATGTGAACATCTTTACTATATTTTAATCAAAATCATTACAGTCATTTTTGAGAAAATCAAAATTTTCAAAATGTTTCCATGTAAAGGATAGTTTGAGGTGGGGTGATTTGTTTTTTTTAAATTTTCGAGTATTTTCCATGGAAGATATTAATCTTAGCTGACTAGTTTTCTTGCATACAGCACACACTGTCTTTTTCAATAAATGCTGTTTTTGGATTCAGAGGGTCTCAAAGCATGTACTTCTGTGGAATCTCAATATCGAATTTTTGGGTGGAATACAATACCTTCTCTATACATTGTAGATACCTATAAATAGTACGTTTAGAGAAAGTAAACATTTATTTTCCTAGATAAAAACGATAAAGTAATATACAATATGGCTTAAATAAATACCTGAAAATGGATAGTCAAAAAGCATGCTTAGGATTTTTGGGATTAGTTTGACGTCCTTTAATTTAACCTGTAAGGTATAATGAACGAAGGATGAATGAAATGGGTGAAATGATGCTCAGATGGACCCAGGGCTCATAGAGATTAGAGTTATCCGATATTTGTGTTCTTAGTATAAGGGAAGGCTCCGAGAAGAACCTTATCCGGATAACTCACCCTTTTCGAGTTTCCAACTTGGGAACTCTGGAATGTAAGCAGACACACTGCCCTGATAGCCGCGTTTCATAGAGACCCATTTTAATGTCCCTGCCCAACAATTTCCTGTTAATAAGTTAAACCGATTATAATGTGTAAAATTTGATTCCCTCGTAATAATTCTTGACTCATTTTGCGTGATAGTCAATTGTAGCTAGAACTTTAGTGCCACAATGAAGTAGGTTAAAATGTTCTGAACGATGCGTAAAACAACAATAAAACGCTCTGAAAGAGCAAACAATGCATGTTGTGGCTTTGTTGCTACGTGCGTTGGTCTCATAGGAGGCGTGTACTCACATCACGTGAAACAGCTGAATGTTGATTTTGCAGCAGGTGGAATATGGTCACTGTATTGCACAGGTAGTTTGCAACAATGCAGTTTGGTGACATTAACCATTCTATGAAGGTTTTCAAATTAGTAAATACCACATCATTTCTATCTACTGTACCGCTGGTATACCAGTTACTTGTCTTAAACAGGCGCTGGAGGTTGAATCATTTACTAACAAAAGTAATTCTTGGATAGGTAGAGTCACAATGGAAAGTTCAATGCTACAGTCGGGATTTGAACCACGGATCTCCCAGTCTCTAGCCGGTTACTCTAACCACTTTGCTATCATGGCAACTTACCGGCACGGCATTAAATTTCTCAACTGACTCGCATCTTTCCCGGTAAATCACAAAGTGTTCTCAAATTATTTTGAGATGACAACCCCAATGATAGTTAACAATATCGTTAAGTATTTGTAGTCCTGGGCTTCATAGTTAGCCAACTTTAATACGTATCGGTATGTTACCAAGGCTGCTCATTGGTTAGAGCAACCGGCTAGAGCCCGGCAGATCCATGGTTCAAATCCCAGCTATGTCATTAAAATTTTCAATCTGACTCTACCTATCCAGCTCGTCTTACACATGACTTGTATGAAAATACTAAATTAACTCTTATTTATAATGCTGAGAATTATGTGCATTATAATTATACATGCACAATTGGTTAAACTATGTTAAACATTTCTACATTTTGTGTAATCGATACATATTAAAATGCTAATCGTAAAGATGAGTAATTTTATAAGTTCGTAATATATATATATGTATATTTAAAGGGGAAGAAAGCCCTACCCAGGTTTCGTTTTCACTGGGAATGGATCGCATGCAACAGTTGAGTGAATCCGACGGGAATTTGGTAGCGAGTAATATTGTCGCCACCATGAATATCGAAAAGAAGCTATGCGGTAGAATTGTTACGAAATACAGTTATGGTGAGCGTATTGTGATTGTAATCATTTTGTGGGAGAAATAATCAGTTGTTGGAGAAAAAGAAAGTGTTTGTTACAAAATAAATGCTTTGGAAGTTAGACAAACGAGAACAAAACATGGGATGGATTATAGTATATCTTTCCAGTGACATTTCTGATATACAACGCTCACAAATTGGCATTAAACTGCTTCATTGGTTACATTCACATGGCCTTCTCTACCCATTATTCAGCAAATAACATCAAATAGGCTTTTTATATTTACTTAATTGAAACCGAGATGAAAATTTCTAGAAATTTTATACATGTTTTGTAGATATATCGGAAAGAGCGGGATAAAGTGAAATCCTTTAAGAGATTGACGGAATGGAGTGACTTTGAAATTCGTTTCTCTTCACATGGTCAGGGAAAATAGTTTCCTATTTGAGAAAAGCATATTTTTTAAATTAAGGAATATTTCGGAAATGATTAAATTATGAGTTTTAACGAAATTTGCATTTACTATACTTTGTCCATCTTCTTTCATTACATCAAAAATCAAGAGCACTTCAGAGGGTATTCTCAGAAAATTTAAGATATGTATTAGAGTTTTAATAAAAATATCTTGTACATTTTGTATTTTAATCATAAACGTTAGTCATTTTTAAGATCAAAGTTTTCTAACAATTTTTGATGTAACGGGTAGTTTGATTGGAGGGTTTGCATGAAAATATTCGTGACAGATTATTAGAAAATGAATTTAAACACTTACACATGTATTGACATATATAGTTTGTAATCGAAAATTTCAGAATAGTACAGAATTAGGTGCTGGTATACCCCGTAGCTCAGTAGTTAGAACTCTTGCGGGCTCTGCAAGGAATTGTTCTATTCCGGCTGAGGTTGGGAAATTTTCTCTAGCCAAGTTTATTACCTTTTCTCCTCAGAGTCTGTAAGCATGAATGAGAGTGTGCTAGATATGAGTAAAATGAAAGAGAATAGAAACAAACTACTACGAACGTACACGAGTTTACATCATTGCCAATAGGCAATATGTTCCACAGGGGAATGCTGCCGAGAGAACCATGCAGTTAAAAGCGGGGTAAGAGGTATAAGGTATGAGTATGTTTACGATGGGGGACACCTCGGCAACAAGTTCCAGGTACGGGATGAGAGGAGGAGAAACTACAGGTCAGACGATGGGGCTAAGCACAGAGACGCACGGAAGTCCTTAACAGTGTAACTAGATGGCAGTCCTGGCGCATCAGGGAGGCTATACAGGCGTTGGGAGGCCGGAAGGATGCCTCTACAACGGCACCTAGCCTGAACTAGTGATGATGAAGTTTTACTCTGGGCAACTAACTGTGCCATCTGCCTGCAAAGCTTCACATGCCGCCGAAATGAAAGATGAAGAAGGGAAATGAAAGAGAAAGGAACCGTAGTAGATATAGAGCACCCCAGCATTCGACAAAGCAGCCCCAGGAAAGCCACGGAAAACCCAGGGACAGAGTGCGCGGTCGACGGAGAGCGAACCCGGACCTCCCGAATGTCAGTTAATGACGAAACCGCTTGAGTCACCTAGCTCGGTAAGGTGGGGTATAGATGAAACAATAAAAAAAAATTAAAATCTGCAACACCCTAATTTTGATAATACTTTTGCTCAGATTCACAGTAACTAGTTTAGGTAATGTGGGAACCATAGGTATATTATAAATATTTTTGTCAATAGAGTAATTATAACGATTGCAGAGAAAGAATAATTTTATATATGCAACCAGCTTCTTCTATACTGCTACAACAGAAAATAAGAATAAGCATACCTTATCTACTTTAACAGTTTGTGAAGTTGCGTGAACTAAGCCCTGACATTAAAGTGATTTACGGTAGGCTAGCAATGTCGCTATGTTGTCGTTGGGCTAATTGCGGATAGTTTACACTGTTAACTGGAGAATGTGAAGCGAGCAGGTACCTGGAGACAGAATGTCGGAGGTCACGCTTTATAGCACAACAAACACTCAACAACTATCAATACGCCCAATGTGTGCTTAATCTGCCCGCACCCTATTGTTGAGTTTAGCTAGGGAACACCCACCTGTGATATCTAGTGCCTACCTTTGAACGTAGCAGACTTAGAGCACGATATTCACGTAACAATTAGCACTAATGATATTTAACTCACACATTAACAATCAGCGCGTTGTCTGTCACCTCTATTATTTATTCATCCTAGGGTTGATCCGTGTCACAATGGAACCACGTGACCAGTGGTATAACACAGTAGCAGTGTGCTCAGGAAAGTAATTCCATGCTAATAATCTAATATTGAGAATGAATTAATCTTGTTTTGTATATTCTATACAAATACCTGTTTTATATCGTTAAACAGAACTACAAGTCCTAACACGCAATTCGTATTTGCCACCTGATATCCCGAAACATTGTTCAGTACAGTTACTGTTTGTTGCAGTTTAGAATCATGGAGGACGTTAGCTATGGATTTATTCTTATAACTTCTCCGAGTTACTTAAAGCTTAATGCTGGTAAACCATAGGGGGGAAAAAAACAATAATATTGACTGTTTATTATACCTTATGTGAGAAACACCTATTACAAAACGAAATCAATAACATTTAAAGGTATGCATCCATTTAGGTTCAAAACAATTCTAGAAAATAAAACTATTGAACAAGTGTCTTCATGGCGCTTAACCTATGATAGGACAGTATAACTATATGCCTTTGGAAAGTAAATTTATCTGTAATTATATTAATCGGTATATATCATATACAGCACTCAGTATTGGTGATCAAGTTTACAGCCTGTTGGATACCATCCAACTTCAGTTGGTTGGATTATGAACGAAAAAGAAGGCAACTTGTTACTTTCTCTACACGTACTATGTACATAGTGCATAGAGGAAGTATTATATTCCACCCAAAAATTCGATGCCGAAATTTCACCGGAAATACATGTTTTAGAACCCCTGAATCCAAAAAAGCATTTTCAGAAAAAACTCCCTGTGTGTATGTGTGTGTGTGTGTGTGTGTGTGTGGACAGATTAGCTCAAAAACAAAAATACCGTTAAATATCAAACTTGCTATTTGGGTTTGGTATCTTCCAAGGAAGCGCTGCGAAGATTTTCAAGAAATTTCCCCCACCCCTAACTACTTTTTACATGGAAAGAATTTTGAAAATTTTGATTTTATAAATTATGGCTCTAACGATTTTAATTAAAACCCCGCATATTAAATTTATTTACATCCCAAATACAATGTATATATTGAATTTTCTGGAAATAACCTCTGAAAACCTTTTTATTCTGGATGAATTTTGCTTAGCTGCTAAACCGTAAGAGGCAGACAAAAACTTAGTACACAGAAAATGTAGATCTATGTCCTTTACAGCTTTGGTTGTGGAGGTAACCGTTTCCGAGATATGCCTTGTTATTGGTTTCAGTTGTGAAGTATTTTTCGCATTCAGTAAGTGTCCGTTTGTCTTTTGTTCTATTCCTGGGCAAGTAAAGAAGTGATTTGCAATGGCAATCGCATAACTACAGCTTTTAAAACAATAGTCTATCAGTTTAGCCTAGTGTATTCCCTATTTTCTTCATACTTATAAGGGACTAAGTAATAACAACTAGGTTTGTTGAACAGCTGGAGAAAGTCATGTGAGTGTAACACATGAGATCTTTTAGCTGAATGCCGTTCATTGTTACTGGAGTATGCAATAAAAGCTACACACCACTATACTTTATTTACTTTATTTAGAGCTACTTATAGCAACTATACATTAAACCGAAACTACTTTAAACTAACGTTTCCAGCATTTTAGCAGATAGTTTTCGATCTAGAATGCTTTAATAGCCAACTACAAGCTACACATTTCTAGTTCACTATGCGCACACGGTGATGAGATCGTACATAGAGGTACCATGGGACGAAATCACAACTTGTGCACGTGAAACTGGCAGAATTTAGCCCAGGTACATTTTCTTCTCTACGAATAAGATTTTTACTTTCTCTACACATACTATGTACATAGTGTATAGAGAAGGTATTGCATTGCACCCAAAATTCGATACCGGGAATTCACCGGAAATACATGTTTTGGGTCCTCCTGAATCCAAAAACAGCATTTTTGGATAAAGGTCCGTGTGTGCGTGTGCGTGTGTGTGTGTGTGTGTGTGTGTGTGTGTGTGTCAGTGGACGGCATAGCTCAAAAACGAAAAGACCGTTGAATACCAAACCTGGTATTTAAGTTTGGCATCTTCCAAGGATGAGACATGAAGATTTTCAAGAAAATCATCCCACCACGAACTACCCTTTACATGGAACATTTTTCGAAAATTTTGATTTTCTTAAAAATAGCTCTAACAATTTTGATTAAAATATCGTATATTAAAGATATTTACCTGATAAATAAAATGTATATCTTGAATTTTCTGGGAATAGCCTCTGAAGACTACTTTATTCTGGATGAATTTCAGGGAATTTTGCATAACTGATAAACCGTAAGAGATGGGCAAAAACTTAACAGGCAAAAAATATAGAGCATATTAAAACACAAAATTTATGTTATATACATTTTTTTCGCGGAGTTGATCGTTTTTGACATATTCTTGTTATTGTTTTCAGCTATGAAAAACATACTTTTCTCATACAGGAATTTGTCAATTCCTGTCCATACAAGCAAAGGAACTTCAGTCACATAGCAACGAGCTTTTGATTATCAGTTTAGCCTATAGCACTCTGTTATTTCCCTTCTGCTTACAAGGAAGCAAGTAATAAGACTATTTGTGCTACTTTTTTTCTTGATTAGCATGAAGTAATTAGAAGCATAAGCTTTTTTAACGATAATTTGTTGCAGAGAGGTAGAGAAAGTCATGTGAAAGGAACACATTAGGTTTTTTTACGTATAAATAAATATTACACGAGTCCAACGACTTCACTTCCCTTCGAAGGAAGTTAAGGATGTTTACATCCGAAAAAAATCCATCATCCTCTGCCAGGTTTGAAACCTTGATAGTGCATATGTGTGTTTCACTAACACACAACAGCAAATTAGCTGAACTAGGTACTCCCCCTCCCAACACTGGGAGTGGTCAATCAAAATTCTCCAACAAAAGCAATTTAATCAAACCAAACACCAGCGAAGCAGAGGAAAAGGATTCTGCCCCTAAAAATGCAACCGCTCAAGGAGCCTATTTAGCGCTGCCTCTTTAACATCATCACTTGAAACCTCACAAAAATTACCAAACCTAAAGCATCCTCCTTCTTTCCTGTGGTTAAGCCCTTACCAGGGTAGGTACACAGAAACTACACCTAGGCTCACCACGAGTCTACCAGATCTCAGATGGACTTCCAACAGCTGCTAAGCTTAGCTCCTTTATAATCCTTCAAGAGTTGCTTGAACTTCAAAATAAATAAAAGTATTTTGTAAACAAATAAGGGCCGTTGCACCGTGAATGGCATCCGTTGAGGGGCAATCTACCCAACCTGATTTCTACCCGCTATCCTGCGAACCTCACATTCCCGTCAGTACATGGTTAAATTCTAGCTAGAATGGGTACACTTTACCACACCAAACGGCTGCCCTCAGCCTGCCAACTGCTCGTGTCGTGTGACTCCACACTTTGATTGGAGTCGAGGGAAACGGGTTGTGACGTCAGTACCTCTCAAGAGTGATTTTTCGAAATACCTATTCTTTAGTATTTAATGTTAACTTTATTGTAAATTGTTTCTGAATATACATCTCGTATATGAAAAGCATGATGCATTCACATGACCTTCTCTAACACTTCTGCAAAAACCATTCTTACTAAAGATAAATATTAACAGAATTAGTCTTACTACTTAGTTATTTATAAGCAGAAGGAAGATAAGGGAATACACCAAGCGATAGTCAAATCTTTTAAAAGCTGGTCATTATATGAACAATTGAAGGTCGGTTCGATTTACATTTTCCGAAAAGCAAATGAAAGAAATGTGGCCCCGAAGATGTGCAGTTTAAAATTGAAACTAATAATAAGGTATATATGAATACGGTCAACCCTGCAAAAAAAAAAAAAAAAAAAAAAAATATGTATATATATTATATAAATTGTGTATTTTAACAAGATCTACATTTTTTGTACAGTAACTTTTTGTCAGTAAAGTTTTATCTGTCTCTTACAGTTTACTATTTATACAAAATTCATCTTGAAGGACAGGTCTTCAGAAGCTATTTCCAGAAAAGTCAGGATATAATTTTTATTTGTGATGCAAATAGCTTTAATACACAAAATGTTAATCAACATTGTTAAAGCCATTTAGGAGAAAAACAAACTTTTCAAAATTTTTCCATGCAAAGTATAATTTGGGTAAGCGGAATTTCATTGAAAACATTCCTGTCTCATCCGTAAAAGATACCAAACATAAACACTAAGTTTGATATTTAACAGTCTGTTAGTTTTAGAGCTATGCTATTCACAGGTAAACACACATACACAGGATCTTTTTTCTAAAAATTATCTTTTAGGACTCAGTAGACCTCAAAATATAAATTTCCTGTGAAATCTTGGTATTGAATTTTTGGATGGTGTACAATACTTTTCTATACATTATGTACATAATACGTGTAGAAAAAGTAAAAATACGATTGACCATTGAGGAAATAGAAAATATTGAGATTTAGATTCATAGTTTTCTTCTGCTTAAAGGACATTTTGACTGAATATTCATCTAAAATTATCAAAATTTAGTTTTCTAAAAATCAGATTTATTAGTCCTTTGATTAACGGGCGCTTATTTTAACTTACTGAAGTCGTGGACATTTAAATTCTAGCCTACACGCTCCCCAACTGAACTTATATATTCGCATTTTTGCACATGTAAAATTTTCCACGCGTATTAGATATTCACAAAATTTAACGGAATCGGACTTGATAAACTAAAAATATACTAGTTAAAACTGACAGAAAGAACTACAGTGAAATTTAAATGAATAAAACGTTTAATAAATTGCTAACATGTATAACTTTAATGCATTTAAGAGGCTGACTAAAATATATTTAATCTAAATTGAGTATCTTGATTGTTTGAGATAAAGCAACATTAAGAGTGCCTATGTCGTACATTTAAAGCACGAGTGACGAATTAAATTTGGAAAGTTTGCAAATGGATTTTCATAAAAAGGTAATCCCTTTAAAACAATACATCTGGATTTAACCAAACTTAATACTTTTCTTAAGATTGGCACTTTTATGCAAACATTATTTTAAAAGAAATATGTACCAGTTTGAAAATTAGATCTTAATGTCCGTAAAAAAATCAATCGTGTCCCATTAATTAAATAAAACACGCATTAAAATATTTTTAAAGCTGTAATAACGATACGTAAAAGCCATTCGTTTATAATGAGGTGACAATTAATGCGACGGTAATGATCTGGAGGAGGAGAGGAAGAGAAGGAGGAGACCATGAACGCCGATGATGACTGGTGGGTATGTCAGTTCAGTTGTCTCTCGCAGCTATGGACCATATTACGCGGAACGTTAAGGTGATTAGGGGGATGAGTTAAAATGGAATGATGGAGAAATTGGCGGAATGACTGGCACGGAAAGCACGAGATTCAATAGAAAACTTAACTAACCGCCAATTCTCCTTCAACCGTTAGGAACGCTTTGACTGGTGGGAGCGAGAAAAATTAATATTCGGCCTGTATAATGTTCATGCTTAGCGCAGAATTAGTGTCCGTATTCTGGTGGTCTAAACAGTAAAACAATTACCGATAAACGAATATAGACTTTAATAAATGACAAAAAAGATATAAAAAAGTTGTGCGATGCATTCATATAATCTTTCCTATTCACTCTTCAACAAACTAATCTTACAAAAGCTTATTCTTCCATAAAGCTTCACCATAGTATTGTCATTTAGGATAGACGTTTCAAGGTCACGGCTGGTGGTTTACCATGCATCCCCTCCACACCAAGTTCTGTGCACCTGCCTACGCTCCCTCTTCACTCTTCAAGGCACAGAAAAGAAGTTTCTGCAGAATTGAAGTACTGCATATATGTCATTTAAGAGGGAATATGACCTTAAACCGCCTATTCTAAATGAACATAGTATACTCATTTATATATTTCCATGTAGACAGAATACAGACACCTAAATCGGCCATAAATCTTTCCATTCTATATGATGGTTTTAAAATCTGTTGTACTCTGGGTATAAACGTGAAAGTAATACAGAGAAAAAGTTTAGAAAAAAAATTTATAGTGTATTGAAAATCCAGGCCAATAACAAAAAAATATATATTTATTGCTAAGTTCCCAAAAAATATTATTTTGCATAAATTGTGTGTTTAAATGAGATCTACGTTATTTGTGCGGTAAAGATGACCTAAAACTGAGATTGACTTATTTTTTACCCTTAGCGTGCAGTAAATTAAATTAAGATTTACATGGGTACGCATAAGTACTATGCAAACGTATAAGAATACTTATGAGATAATGCATTAAAAATATATTTAATATACCTATGTTTTTGGTGAAAAAAATTAAAGAAAATTAAGAAAATTATTTTTACTACCTATGCGGTCGTATTTCACCCCATCCATGACACCTGTAATGGGCAGAGATGGCGGACGTAGCGGTCGGGCGGTAACCCTTCGGGCTGTTGTGCCACGGAATTAGTTACCATGCCGTCAAATGGACAACGATCTGGCTTCTCACCCAGAGGTCCCGGTTCGATTCCCGGCGCGGGCAGGATGTTTTCTTTAACTTTAGTCATTCTCTGTGCCCTACTGAGTTGTTAAGTGTGAACATGAGAGTGAATGTGTAAGTATTTAATAGTAGAAAACTGAAAAAACTAACGTTAATAAACCTAAAGTTCAGCGAGCAAGTACCAACAGCTGTTTCTAAAGCCAAGCTTTCGATATGATCATACAAGTTAAAGGGGATTATATAAATGAATAATTTAAAAAAAATGTTTTTGAAGCTTGTCCTAAAAACTGTGGCTATGATTCTTTTGAAGATATTGTTATAGAAAATTAATTTAAATGAGGAGCACCTCACAACTCGGAGCGTTATGACTTAACACAAGGTTTTAATAAAAACTGTTAATAATACCAATGTTAAAGTTAGTTGTAGAAGAAAACGTTAGTTTTAAAAAACTACCTCATCATTTATCGCAAATGATTTAAAAGTACTTTTCAGAGCAGCTTTTTTCTTGTCTTAGTTTATAGTCCTTATGTTTCAACATCTAGCGCAGCCAGCATCAACCCGTGACGCGCATGGAACTTCATAATTTTTATTCGAAAATAAATGATCGTTAGAATTATTTGTGACTATTTGTAGGACAGTGTTCGAATGATATTTCAAAATCATTAACATCTACAGGTTATAGATCGGATTTTGAAAACATATGGAAAGAAGTGGAAGAAAAGATTTGGTTGGAAAAGGAATTAACTTGTCAGAAAAAGTATTAACAATTCTAAAAGTGATATAAAAAAGAAAACCCCAGATGAGCCCATTCCATCAATCTACATGTTACCGCTTTGAGCGAAGTAATTAAAATATTACATGTTTGCGGAATGTGTTGCACAGCTGTTTTGTAAAGAGATAACACTCACTTCTGTGTATACTAGTGAAAACCCTATGTTTTTAGCAGTGTTAGTTTAATTTCTGCGAGTGATTTTAACTTTGGTTGTATAAAGAGATTGTTTATTTAAGCTTCACTACAACGTATGACCTGTTCGTAACAAATATTCACACACACAGCAAATAAACCAGCCTGAGTCACCTTTAGTTACACAAATATAGTTCCATAATCTAAAATTTCCGGGCTGTTTTGCCGTGCTCTGTAGGATAAAATACTTCGACCTAACATTTCGTCCATGTCTAAGTCGTACATCTTCAGAGGTGTATTCACATCCTCTCTCTGTTTCAGATATATAAAGGTGTATATAAGATTCCGTGCGCATATGGATAAGTATAGATTGACACTGCAGAACGAAGCATCAACTGACACAGAACCAAATACAAAAGAACAAAATAGATAAATCAGCCGTAGCCCATGATATATCCTTGGACGACCAACAAATGGCATATGATACAGTAGAGGTTTTAGCTAGAACATTATTATTATCCCGTTTACATAGGGAGACCAATGAAATCTACAAACATACTAACATCTTTAATAAAGATTCAAACTAAGCCAAACCTGAATCCTCAAACTTTCCCAATTCCGAAACCTCCATGTAGGACAAAAAAAGAAACAGAAAAAACAGCACAACTCGTCCCCCTGATCCCGTCCACCGGTTCTATTTTATAATGCACTTGATTCTTGATGAAGAAGGGGCGTGAAGACAACTCTGAAGATGTCCCTCACAGAAAAGGATGAAAAATCAAGTCAAAACGTTTTAACATACAGATGACGGCAAAACATCGCGGAAATTTGAGATTATAGAATTATGGACACCGGCCGTGAGAGCCTATACATGCATTTATGCAAACATTGTCAGTCCTAAATGTGAAGTAGTACCTGAAGATTTAGATTTGGAGTAGCTCTCTGTGAAGTGAGTGCAGATGTTGAACTGGAGGGTGTGCATACTTTGTGTGGAGGCACGTTATCAGAATATCACAATAGGAACCTAGCACTTCTAGGAAACCTGAATGTCGTTTTTAACTGATTCGCAGTCCTTGCTTCATTTTGTTTCGAGTTATTAAAATACAGTGATTTTTACGGCGACAACGATGATAATGAATACAAAGAAGGCAGTGTAGAATATTCCTGTGGTGACGTCAATGATTACTTCTTGCTGTTCCCCTTGAGTAAAAGGATGCCTAAAGGCGTATTAAAGTAGCACTTACGCGTAACAAAGTTAAATTCTTCTTTTGTTCTTGAGTAAAAAGCTGTCTAAAGGCGTATTAAAGTATCAATTACGTGTAAGAAAATTAAATTCTTCTTTTGTTCTTGAGTAAAAAGCTGTCTAAAGGCGTATTAAAGTATCAATTACGTGTAAGAAAATTAAATTCTTCTTTTGTTTTTGAGTAAAAACCTGCCTAAAGCTATATTAAAGCAGCAATTACATATAACAACATTAAAGTCTTCTTTTGTTCTTGAGAAAAAAACTGCCTAAAGGCAGATTCAAGCATCAATTACGCGGAAGAATATTATATTATTCTTTTGTTCTTGAGTAAAATGCTGCCTAAAGACGTATTAAACTATCAATTACGTGTAGCAAAATTAAATTCTTCTTTTGTTCTTGAGTAAAATATTGCCTAAAGGCGTCATAAAACAAATTACTTGTAAGAAAATTAAAATTCTTCTTTTGATCTTTAGTAAAATGCTGCCGACAGGCGTATTAAAGCATCAATTACGTGTAAGAAAATTAAACTCTTCATTTGTTTTATAGCTACTGCAGTACTGACTTTGATATTTCTCATATGAATCTGCAAATGCTGGTTATCAATTACTTCATTAATAGCTGCTGCTCCTAACATAGCAGTTACATAAATACGTTCGCCTTGTGATTGCGTACTATTGGTAGAACGTGCAACATTGCGACGCTATCGGGTTGGAGAACTAATTAGTATGACAAGGAAAACAAGAGCCTGTGACATTGTTTTTGTTGTTTTCTTTTATTAATGAAATTGGCCAATTTTTATACCCTGTAAGCAGACAAGTTAAGAATTAATGTAAAAACCCTATTTCTATAAAAGATTATTGTTTTTTCTTCTTAATTCTTAATTCTAAACATTGGCAGAAAGGAAATAAGAGGTTAAAGTAATAGCTAAATCTTTTAACAGCTGGTTGCTATGTGAAACACTTTAAATTCGGTTCACTTTTACGTTCACGGTTTATCAGTTAAATTAAAATCATCCAGAATAAAAAGGTTTCCAGTGGCTATTCCTAGAAAATTCAAGATAACATATATATATATGGTATTTTAATCAAAATCGGTAGCGATGTTTTTGAGAAAATACTTTTTTTTTTAAAAATGTTCTATGACTAGAGTAGTTGTAGGTAGTCTATGTTGCATCGTTGGAAGGTGATGGATTTAAATACCAAGTTTGGTATTTAATCGACTGTTCCTTTATGATCTGTGCTGTATTATACTATTTTAAAAACATGGATGGATGTTTCAGCAGATGTTTCTTCTATCTTCAGCGAGTTTGCTGTTGGTTGTGCAATGCGTCATTCTACCAAGAGGTGATTCTCTGTGGTGTCATCTTCTTTCCGATGTGACTTAGAGGATCTCTTTATTGCATCCTTAGAATTATTTGCTGGTATATTGATCTAAACTGTTTTTTGTGCTGAATGGGTTATTGTAGAATGGCATCAGATGGTGGTATATGAACATCCACAACATTTTAACTGTTAATGTTAATAATGTAACTCAAATATTATGGGCTGTAACTGCTTTAAACATTTCAATTTATTGATCTATCTCACAAATAGACAGACAAAAGTGACTTGGAACAGCAGCTTTAGCCGTTTTTTCAAAGTCATATTTCTTTGATGTGCTTGAAGCGAGTTTTTAAATTTATTTTACTATTACAGATGTATGTATCATTGATATTATTGTAAACTATTTTATAAATTCTGCACCTATATATCCCATATTTATGGCATTGTTTAAAAGTAATTTTTAATAAATTCCTCAAACTGAAAATACCTTGAGGTACCACTATAATATTAGTTACTTTCTTCTCTAGCACGTATGTACAATGCACATATTTGCTAGTATTCCACCCAGAAATTCGAAATAGAGATTTCACTGGAAGTACACGTTATAATATCCCTAAGTTCCCCAAAAAAAGACATTTCCATGTGTATGTCTGTATGTGTGTCTGATGGCAACATAACTTAAAAACGAAAAGTGATTAAAATACCAAACTTGCTATTTAAGTTCAGTATCTTCCAAGGATGCGACGCGAAGATTTAATAAAACCCACCCATACCAACTACCCTGTACATTTAAAATTTTAAAAATATTTTGATTTTCTCAAAAACAGCTCTAACGATTTTTATTAAACTGCCATATCTTTAAGATATTCTCATGACAAACAAAATGTATAGCTTAAATTTCCTGGAAATAGGTGTAAGTCTGGATGACTTTTGTATAACTTTTGTATAACTGGTAAAACGTAAGAGATAGAAAAATACTAAAAGTGTAGATTTCGTTAAAACACACAATTTGTCATATACTTTTTTGTAGAGTTAAACTTTTCGATATGCTTTGAGTTATTGGTTTCTGTTTTAAACTTTTCTCAAACTCCGTATAAGCAAAGAGCACTGAATTTCAATTGTTTCACATAGAGCCCAGCTTTTAAAGAATTTCTCTATTGTTTAGCCTAGTACATTCCTTTGTTTCTCTTCTACTTATAAGGAGGCAAGTAATAGGACCAATTCTGGTAATATTTATCTCGATTAGCATGATGTAGATAGAAGAACAGTCTTTTACAAGAAACGTTGTTTGTGGAGCACTAGAAAAGGTCATGTCAATGGAACACATCAGACTTTTTAAAATGTTTTTGAAATGTTTAACAAAGCTGGGAAATGTATAACTTTCTTATATACTGTGTTATCTTCTATAGTTATTGAAATCAATAAATATCTGTTAACAGTTTGCTTAAGACATAAAATACAGATGACGATCAGAACGCTACTTTGCTATGTGATGGCTTTAAAATTCTGTTCTCTTTTCATGATCAGAATAAAAATAACGAATACGTAGTTCTCTTTCAGAAATATTTAAATACTTATGGGAAATTCAAACCACTAACAAGGTATATCCGGAAATGGTTACTCCCCAAACAAAGTTATTTAATATAAACTGTGTGCTTAGTTGAAATCTGAATTATTTCATTTTGATACGATAGTATCTAACTTTTAAAAGTTTCCAACTACGCAAGATCCTGTAGATCCAAGAGATTTCAGAGCATATTCCTAGAACTTCAAGATGCAAATTCTATTTATTAGATATTACAATATCTTAAATATATGGAAGTTAAATAAATATCTTTAGAGATATTTTTAAGAAAAAAAATTCGAGACATGGACATGCTGCATTTAAAGAGAAGTTTAGGTTGGGGAATCTTATTGATAAATTTTGTGTCGAATTCTTTGAAGATACTGAGCTTGAATCCAAGTAACGCTGTTCAAAAGCGCGCGCACACATACACACGCATACACACACATTCACAAAAAACACACAGAGAGATACACACATGAACCTTTTTAAATTTATCACTTTTTATATACGTATTATGTACATAATATACAGAGAGGGTAATACATTCCACCCAAAAATTCGATACCAAGATTCCACCGGAAATACATGTTTTGGGTCCTCCTGAATAAAAAAAAACATTTTTAGAAAAAGGTGCGTGTGGTGTGTGTCTGTGGACAGCATAGCTCAAAAACGAATAAACCACTGAATACCAAACTTGGTATGTAATGTTGGTATCTTCTAAGGATCCGACACGAAGATTTTCGGGAAAATCCTCCCACCCCCAACTACCCATGGAATAATTTTCAAAAATGTTGATTTTCTCAAAAATGGCTAACAATTTTGATTAAAATATCGTATATATATATATATATATATATATATATATATATATATATATATTTACCTGACAAATAAAATGTATATGTTGAAATTTTCCGGGAATAGCCTATGAAGATTACTTTATTCTAGATGAATTTTACAGAATTTTGTATAACTGGCAAACCGTATGAGATAGAGAAACACTTAACAGAAAATGCAGAACTCGTTAAAACACACATACATATGTTATATACAGTTTTTCATGGAGTGAATCCCTTTTGAGACATTCCTTGCTATTGATTTCATCTTTAAAAAACGTATACATTTTTCATACCGGAATTTGTCAACTCCTGTCCATAGAAACAAAGGAATTCAGTACATAGCAACCAGCTTTTGACTAAAACTTCAGCCTATGCTACTCCCGTATTTGCCTTCTACTTGCATGGAAGCAAGTAACAAGACTATGTGTGCTAATTTCTTATCAGTTAGCATGAGGTAAAAAGAAGCATAAGCTTTTTAACAATATTTGTTGCAGAGATGTAGAGAAAGTCATGTGAAAGGAACACTTGAGATTTTTAATTTATTTTTATTTTAGCTTAGGAGGTTCTAAGCATATATTTTTGGTTAAAATCTTTGCATCAAAGTTTTTGGTGGCATAAATCGCTTCCTCCACTTACCATACGTAGTGGAGAAATTAAAATTTCAGACACATATTCTACATCTTTTTGAGGTGATGGGTAATTCAATTTATTAGTTTAAAACTGATGATTTAGGACTCTTAATCTACTCTAATTAAACACAATGCTTATTGAAAAGCTAATAATGGACGTCATATATGAGAGTTTTGATCCAGACTCCATTACGATATACGAATGGGGATATGTTGGCAACTAAAAACCCAAAGCAAACAATAGACAGCTACATATATTCGTTTAATACCTAACGTGGCTTGTAAAGATATGGTTCACCGCATCTGGATTTCGATTTGATGCGTTATTATTTACCCAAAGTGCACTGTGATGGATGAACAGGTCACATTATTCGGATATAGCGTTATGTCAATCTCAGAATAGAAAATCAACGCTCTTAATCATACAGTAACCTCAGAGGAAATCCGCTTTGCGATTAATCATTCTAGTTTTCAATCAGCTTTGCATCCGATGAAATTGGGTATAAATTTTATCATCCATACTGGGAACTAATACAATCCATTTCCATGGCTTTATAATGAGGCATTAAACTTAGCGAGAAATCCGACCAGCTTGAATGAAGGAATTATATTTTAACATCCTGGAAAATGTCAACTACCTGTATGCATCAAAGTCAACCTATAGATTATGTAATATGTATCCAATTTGGGTTAACAGACTAGTCTTCATTGTTAAGTATTAAAGAGTGAAATTAAAGATGTAGATGTCTTAAAACATACCATTTATGTCATGTACGTTTTTTCATAGAGTTGGCCATTTCTGAGATATTCCTTGTTGTTTGTTTCAGATTTTTTCACATGGAGAATTGTAAACTCCTGGACTTGCATAGAGACGGATTTCTATCACGTGGTAACCGCCTTTTAAAAGATTTGATTATCGTTTTAGTCTAGTTATTTCCTTTCAACTTACACGGAAGCAAATAATTAAGAAAATTTCTGTCAATGTTTATTCTTGATTATTATAAAGTAGAGAAAAGAATAAGCTATATAACAATGATTTGTTACAGTGATGTAGAGGAAGTTCATGTGAATTGAGCACATGAGATTTTTTAATGTGTTATTTTAATTTTTACTACGTTTATCCGCATTTAGTAGAAAATTTCGTGTTTTTATTAGTGTGATTAAAATACCATCTTAAATATAATACACATACAGTATGGATTATAGTTTTTATTAAACAAAGTTTAAATTAAATTTAGTGTTATGTATGGGCGTTCCTTATTTGTTGTTGTTCTCAGCGTCCCATTCCATAAAGGCGTGAAAAACCCTTAAGTTTCCTCAGAGATATCTTTATTCGGCTTGAGGTTCTTTTACGTGCCGTAAGTCTACGACAGGGGACCAACGATCTTACTTCCCTTCTAAAGGATTTTTATGCCCGAAAAAAAAATCATGGGTGTTGTTTTGAACCAGCGACCATGGAAACAAGAGGCTAGCATGTTACTATTATACTACTATACGGTTTGTACAAAGAGCGCCAAAGAAATTCTAACTGCAGCTCCCGTCTACGTTTCATTTATCGTTGAACGTGGCCGTGCGAAGCCATGGCTGGTTGCTTAGATCAATGTGATAGGGTGCTTCACTCCTGCTAAATAGTTACATTAATAACCACAGCAAGGGTTACAACATGTAAAAACGAAATATATGTTCACGCTCTCGATCGTACTGATTAAAACTGAAAGAGTGAGTGCGTTCAGTTCATCATACAGACCTCTAGTCAAGATTGGTAGCCATACCTTATCGGCTAGAGAAACAGACGAAGATTTTCTTTGGCACTGAGCGTACCTAATTTGAAATATTCTGCAGAATCAACTTCCCTCAGCATGAGCCATGACTGAAAACCATCATAAACCATCATAAATAATTTTAGAATCGGTAGAGCCAGACTGAAGAATTCAACGCCGGGATTTGAGCCAGAATCTCCCGGTCTCTAGCCGGTTACTCTTGGGAACAAGTCGCCCTCCGAGGTGTAATGGTTACCATGCTTACTTCATATGCCCGAGGTCGCGGGTTCAAATCCAGCGGAGGACGATACATTTTTTATCCTAAGCATAGCTTCCTTCACAAGGAAAATAAAGCCGTTGGTCCCGTGTCGTAGATTTACGGCACTCAAAAGTACCCCAAACCTGAAAAAGAGCCCTCTGAGCAAATTTAAGCGGTCTTTCACGCCCAATATAGAATGGGACGCTAAGAACCACAGGAGTTAAAGAGCGTCCATAAATAAAACTCCGTTTCCATTTCTGTGGCAATATGCCGGCATGACATTAAATTTTTCAACCGACTCGCTAATTTCCCGGTAAACCACAAGGTGATCTCAAATTGTTTTGAAAATGACAACTTATAATGTCGTAAGTACCTTGAGACCCAGGATTCATAGTAGCCAACTATTATGGTCAATTTGTGTAAATTTATTGTAGCCATGAACAACTGACTAGAGACCGGATGATCCTGGTTCAAATCCCGGCTATGACATTGAAGTTTTCAGTCTGACTCTACCTATTCAACTCCTATCCTACACACGGCTTGGTGAAAACAAATACATTTTAGAATATTTCTTCAAACGAACGGGAGTATTACGTTAATCACATTGACATTAATCAGTTTTGCAGTTATTCTGTCTTTATTAGAGTCCACATTGTTTCCTTTTCAATGTGGATGGTGTGTATTCGGCAAATCGTCTGTCATCACCTCTTAGGGTTTATATTTTGTCAATCATTGATGGGTTTGATTCCATTGCTTTCTTTTATAACCGTTGCGAACGGAAAGCTAAAGTCAGTGTCTTCAGATGGTCCTTGCCTTGTAGAGTATTCGTTTTGGTTTTACGATTATGAATAATCCTGAAAAACTAAACCGATGGTAAACATATGAATTGTTCCATTCTCACAGCTTTCTCTCTACATCTCAATGTAACAAATTGATGCTAAAAGCGTTATTCTTCTATTTCACGCATACTAAGGTAAACATTACCAAAAACGGTCTTATTACTTGCTTCCTTGTAAGTAGAAGTGAAATAAGGAATTTATAAGGCTAAAGCTATAGTCAAATATTTTAAAATCTAGTAGGTATATGATTGAAGTTTGTTTCTGTGCATGACTAGGAGATGATAAATTCCCGTATGAGAAAAGTTGAAACCAATAACGAGGAATATCTCAGAAATGATCAACTCTAGGGGAAATTGCATATGGTATAAACTGTGTGTTTTAACATGGTCTATATTTTTTGTGCAGTAGCCTGTTTACAGCCACACTAAAGTAATCCAGAATGAAGAAGTTTTTAGAGCTATTCCTGGAAAATGCAAGATATACACTTTGTCATGTAAATGTCTTTAACACACAGGATTTTAATAAAAGCATTAGAGCCATTTTTGAGAAGATCAAAGTCTTCGTGCCACATTCTTGGAAGATGCTAAACTTAAATTTCAAACTTGGTATTTTATCTGCATTTGGTGTTTGAGTTACTGAGTTTACAGACACAAACGGGAGTTTTTTGGACTCAGGGAACTCAAATCATGGATTTGCGGTGTACTCTTGGTTTCAAATTATTGGTAGGAATACAAATATCTTCTCTATAGTACATTATGTACATAGTACCTGTAGAGAAAGTAAAATTACAAAAATAAATGCCAACAATACGGAACGAGAGTAACCCCGCTGTCCGATTGACCTTTGTGAACTGCTGATTAATTACCATTGCAGTCAAACAAATAAACATATAAGATTGCAGCAGCAGAAAACAATCGAGTAAGGTGTACTGTTAAATGCCCTAACCGGACAATTGCCAAAGTGCGTTCGTTCGAAAATTATAACATTTAAATAGTGCCAGGAGTTTCTCAAGCCCGTAGCCTCAACGGAAAGTTAAACTCAAACGATGAATTCATTTTATTTACTTCTCTCATCCTTTATGTAATTAGCAGTTGAGTCACCTGACGGGCACATTTAGCTTTCTAAACTTCAGTTAATTTCATTTACGTCCCCGGTTATGTATTAATTCAGCGTACAATGATGTGGAGGATTTTTTAGTTAATGCTCTCTTTTTCGCTTCCATAATTATAATTCCTCAACTTCAAACTCTGGAAATGCTGCATATTCAATAAGTAACTTTTAACTCTGTTAGAATGATTGAGACATTTTACATTCTCTATCACGTATGATGAGCATAATGGGGACAGAGGACATTGCATTCCTCACAAAAAGATGTATGTAAGGTAGGTAGGTAGGTAGGTAGGTAGGTAGGTGGGTAGGTGGGTAGGTGGGTAGGTGGGTAGGTGGGTGGGTGGGTGGGTGGGTGGGTGGGTGGGTGGGTGGGTGGGTGGGTGGGTGGGTGGGTAGGTGGGTAGGTGGGTAGGTGGGTAGGTGGGTAGGTGGGTAGGTGGGTAGGTGGGTAGGTGGGTAGGTGGGTAGGTGGGTGGGTGGGTGGGTGGGTGGGTGGGTGGGTGGGTGGGTAGGTGGGTAGGTGGGTAGGTGGGTAGGTGGGTAGGTGGGTAGGTGGGTAGGTGGGTAGGTAGGTAGGTGGGTAGGTGGGTAGGTAGGTAGGTAGGTAGGTAGGTAGGTAGGTAGGTAGGTAGGTAGGTAGGTAGGTAGGTAGGTAGGTAGGTAGGTAGGTAGGTAGGTAGGTAGGTAGGTAGGTAGGTAGGTAGGTAGGTAGGTAGGTAGGTAGGTAGGTAGGTAGGTAGGTAGGTAGGTAGGTAGGTAGGTAGGTAGGTAGGTAGGTAGGTAGGTAGGTAGGTAGGTAGGTAGGTAGGTAGGTAGGTAGGTAGGTAGGTAGGTAGGTAGGTAGGTATATATGATGTGTTCCATTCTCGTGATCTCTTTCTAATCAGAAACAAATTATTCGAACAAAAGGTTATACCTATATCTATTTCATACTAAACGATATAAACATTATGGGAAATGATAGTATGTTTAGCTTCCCTGAAAATTAAAGGAAAATAAAGACTTTCTTAAACTGATAGTTAAATATTTTAAATGATGTGCTATGTGATTCTCTTTGCAAGGCCAAGAGTAAAACAAAAGAGAATTTATGAAATGAAGATGCCTTCCCGTTTGATAAAAGTATACCAGGAATATCAAGGAAATTGTCAACTCCAGGGAAAAAATGTTTATAACATAAGTTGTGTTTTAACGTGATCTATATTTTTTCATGTAAAGGGTAGTTTGAGTTGTGTGGATTTTCTTGAAAATCTTTATGTCGCATCCTTGGAAAATACTAAACTTAAATACTAAGTTTGGTATTTAAAGGTATTTTAGTTTTTCAGCTATACTATATGCAATTACGCGGAACTTTTTCTAAATATACAATTCTTGGACTCAGGCCACTTTGAAATATATATTTTCGATATCGAATTTTTGGGTGGAATACAATAGTTTGTCTATACACTATGTAAATAATACGCTTAGAGAAAATAATAACTTTACTTTAGTATTAAATGTTATATTTAAAGTATAAGACATTTGAACAAAATTATATTCTAAAGTATTAACAAATAACTAAACTTTGCAATGTTGAAATTAGCTTGGAAATTGAATGAATGTTTTCCAAATTTACATCTAACATAATTTTCCTCAACAAGTTCTCTTTATGTATTATTATGTATTAACATTAGTTTCAAATGTTGGTGTTTATTTCTTTATACGGTTAACGAACTTAATTTAAACATTTATATAAAGTAAATACAACAACACTTTCTTTTATGACGGTTATTATAAACAGCATCCAAAACCTTCAGTAACTTTAATGCCCTATGACATTAGAATAACGATTATTGAGAGGTTTCTGGAACAATTTCGTTACATACACAGTGTAGTATTTGATGACAATTAAAGAATCGGATATAACCCAGGATTAATTTTGTATTTAAACAGTGTCTGCTGTTTGCTGAAGCGTTGCATCAAAACCATCAAAGTATACTTCTTGCAATAAAAATGTACTGTCTTTTGCTACATTTTATCTCAATTAATTAAGTGCAGCAACTCTTTATATTCTATGGAGAAACAGCATTATATTATGCTCAATGACGTTTTCAACTAATATCAAGACCTCGCGAGTAGATGCTTTTATAATTCCAATGTGTGATATTCAGGTACAAGGGCTACGTGAATTCCTTTCGTTCTGTCGCAACCCGCCCTATAAAATTATTATTTAAATTACTGTATTTAAAAAATCTAATGTGTTCCATTCGGATGACTTTCACTACAGTAAATTATTGTTAAAAAGCTTATTCTTCTTTTTATTTCATGCTAGTTAAGAAAACATTTTGCATAAATCGTCTATTACTTGCTTCCATGTAAGTAGAAGAGAAATAAGGGAGTACCATAGGCTAAAGTGATAGTCAAAAGCTGGTTGCTGTGTGATTGAAGTTCGTTTGTTTGTATGGACAAGAGCTGACAAATTCCCGTATGACAAAAGTGTAAGTACTTTATAGCTGTAACTATTAACAAGGAATATATAGAAAACGATAAACTCCACGAAAAAATGTATATAATATAAATCGTGTGTTTTAACAGGATCTAAATTTTCTATTAAGTAAGTTTCTCTTAGGTTTACCAGTTATGCAAAATTCCGCAAAATTTATCCAGAATAAAGATGTGTTCACAGGCTATTCCCAGAAAATTCAAGATATACATTTTATTTGCGATGTAAATATTTTTAGTTTACGACATTTTAATCAAAATCGCTTGAGCCATTTTTGAGAAAATTAAAGTTTTAGAAAAATTTTCCATAAAATGGGTAGTTGGGGTTTGGGGGGGGATTTACTTGAAAATATTCGTGTCGCATTCTTGGAAGAAACTGAAATTAAATACCAAGTTTGGTATTTAACAGACTTTTCGATTTTGAGCTATGCTACACACAGACAGACAGACAGACAGACAGACAGACACACACACGGACATTTTTCTAAATTTTTTTTTTTTGATATTTAGGAGGTCTGAAAAATGTAAGTTTCCAGTGAAATCTCGGTATCGAATTTTTGGGTGCGAGAAAATACCTTCTCTATACACTATGTACATATAGAAAGTAGAAACACACAAAGGATCTCGTAAGGAATGATTCGCTTGGTCGCGAGGAGTTGGCACTGGCATCATGATAAGGTAACAGAGGCTGTATTTTCACAAATATAACAAACAAGTGTTCAATTTATTACTAAATATTTACAAAAGAAAAGGAGAATTATATTGCTCACATTACTCTGATGTCCCCAGCCGTGTAGCGGGCATGTTCGCGACGCGTCCGTTTACTTTCACTTTCACTGATCAAAGCGACAGGGAGAAGCCAAGCTACGGCTGCCGCACATGATTATGAACAACTCAGCCAACTTATGAAAAAAACATAATACAGGACGCTGCCAACGTGCTTCAATATTTTAGCTAACGAAATGACAGTAGAAGGTGTTTTATAGGTGTCATAAAATTGTGCTTTTGAATGGTAAAAGAATTAGCAGAATCGGATGAATATTTTGGGCTACCTGACAAACACAAACAAAGCTTTATAGTATTAGTATAATTTGTAGAACTATGTGTATATTTGTACAGACAAGTTTGTAATTGTTAATTATATAGATAATAATAACTATAATAACGCAAAATACTAATATAAAGCAGCTGTTTTAAAACCATTGTTTTGGTTAGATGTGCATTCAGTAATGGACTTCAATAAAATTATGTACAAATATTTGAAGAACTGCATGAACAAATTAATACGAGATAGCAGGATATTCTAAATCTCCAGTCAGATATTTAAATATTTGCAGCACAATTTCAGTGTATATTGACAGAATGTCAAGTTGGTAGTAATTTCTGTGTTAACAAAGTTTATATCTGGATTAGAGACTAATATTTAATATGATTTAAACAAAATTATTGCTTTATATTCACCTGTTCCTTATTATTTTTGGAGGTAGATAACACTTGTTACTCTGAAAGTAATAAGGTCGAAATTACCGTGCTTATCAGCCTATTTTAACCATGCAAATCTAGTTTACTCTTCATCGGAAAATAGATCTTAGCAGCAATAGTTACGTCCATTCCAAAAGCATGCGCTTAATAATTCCTGTTACAATACATGTTAAATCACTAGTATCACTGTTATACGTTCTACAAAGTAAATTATAATGAACGGCTGAAGCTACAAAAAGGGGCCCACGACATCAGAAGCGGAGAGGGAGACATGTGTGACACTATATCTCCAGCTACCGGGCGCAGTGATTGTAGCTCAACTCGTTAATTTCATGTTCTCTCATCACCTCCAACGTGTCAGCGGTTCGAGTCCCACAGTGTATGTATCTGTCTTTTCATATTTCTGTATTATCCATCGAAGCGCAAAGTTAGCTCAGTGTTTGTCACTCCAATAATCTTAAATGTAAACAAACAGGTATACGAATGAAGAACAAACGACAGTTCATTTTACGTGTTCTTCACTCTTCTGTCCTTAACTTTTCTTCTAATTATTTTGAAAAGAAACTTCATTTAAAACGTATAAAGTTAATAAAACAATATCAAAATACTAGAACAGCTAACAAGTTTTTGATTATTATTCGTAGTTAGAGAATGTTCTCTGCAAAATTTTGGAAGCTGAAACCCTCGGTGGGTCAGCGAATATTACCAGAAGACACTTTAGGTCTAGACATGCCCCTTTAGATACAAATGTACGAAGTATATATGTAGGTATGTGCTATACTCACAGCTAAGGTTGTCTCCTATGAACCTCACAACCCATTAGATAGGCAGACTCAGTCGGTCGTGAACTCACCATGTATTCCAGGCTAAATGCTAGTATGGAAACAGATTTCCAGAAAGACGAAAACCTACCCAAACTTTTCGGAATTCTGAACGACGTTTACGTATAACAGGCGCACTTGAAAGGACAGAGGCACCAGTTACCTCTTGGCAAATGAAGATGTAATTTTAGACGCTGTCTTAAACAATCCCCACATTAGCACGCGGGCACTCGCACAAGACACAAAAATCAGTAGGTAATACTGCTTAACAATACATGTTACATTTCACCCTTACCTCTTGCAGCTACTACAGCAGGAACTCCATGGTCGTGATTTTGAAGCTCGAGAGAATTTCTGCCAGTGGGTATTGCGCAGTTTTAACCGTGATGCAACCTTTTTATCCAAAGATCTGTTTTCCAGATGGATCGCGGTTTCACAACAATGGTACTGTGAATCGCCACAACATTGCAATATTGGAGTGTCGATAACCCTCATTGGGTAAGACAGGCAGATTTTCAAGACCAGTGGAAAATTAATATATGGTGTGGCATTTTGGGTGATCATCGAATCGGGCCACATTTTTTCGAATGTCACCTTACTGGAACACGCTACCTTCACTTCCTCCAAAACGATCTTCCTCCATTCCTGGAGCATGTAGCATTAAATGAATGTAGCATGTGGTATCAGTATGATGGTGCTTCACCAATGGATCGCCGTAAACTATCTTCACGGCACACACACGTCCTCAAAAATGGATAGGTAGGCGAGGACCTGTCTCGTGGCCTACCAAATCTCCTGATCTTACGCCACCTGATTACTTCCTATGGAGGCATTTAAAACAGTGTACAGCCAACGACCGCATAACCTTAGTCATCTATAGAAACTAATCAGGGAGGCCGGCAGGTCCGTCACATCCCAGATGTTATTACTTGCCAGGTTGTCATTGGAACATCGCGCAAAACTCTGAATTAACGAAGAAAGTCATAATTTCGAGCAGTTGCTGTGCTAAATGAGAAAGCGTCATCACTAAGTTTCATGTCGTAAACACTTTATCTATTGGATATTGAGAAGTAGAAGTTATGGGGATTAAACCTAATTTTCTTTTCAACTGAAAATATTGTTGAATACCTATGTATTTGGCACAGTTTGTGATTGTCAGCTTAGGTATTTTATGTATTTTTCATTTTAGAGATACCCTGAAAGTGGGTCTGGTTGTGTAGTATTACCTGAAATGCCTATGCTACTTTTAAAACATTGTAATAATACCTGCATATTTAGAAGAAACTGAAGGAATGGGCCTCAGAATGTTCATTTTCATTTGTATTTCCTGTAAGTGGACTGATTATGTTAGAATATAACAAATAAATAGAACAACATTAAAAAAAAAACAAATAAGCAAATTAAAAAATGTTCCGATATCCCATCTAGCTTTGTGCCAAATCAGGAAGAAAGAAAGCGAAAAAAAAAAGAACGTCAAAATTTTGGTAAGACTCGAACCTGAATCGAGCATCCTGGTACAAACGCTAACAACGTGCATTAATTAAATACGCTAATGTCCAGCTATGACCGTTGGAGCCAAAGTCAATGTTAGTATGCTCTAGATGGGTATCGGGAACGATGTTTTCAGGTTAGTCTGTAATCTGCGGGTGGCATAAAACCAGAGAATAAGGGACAGGTGAACCACCTTGTATAGGTGGTGTCATTTTAATTAAAATAATTAACTCATAGAATGTTATTCAGATGATGCAGGGCTTTCAAAGTATAAATATGTACCTTCGCTTTATAGAACCTTGCTCCAAACAAGGTTCCCTCGGATTCATATGTTTGCTACTAGAATACCGAGCACAGCTCTAGTTATGTAACATTTCTTTTGTTGAATGAAGGATTTGTATGTTCTTTACAAAAATATTTTATAAACGGTTGTAAAATTTCTACAAACACAACTTAATTTATAACATATAGATCAATGCATTAATGAACAATCCAAAGCAAGGATAAAACTCATTATTTTCTGATCTGAGCATGACAAGTGTACTTTGCTTGTGTTATAACTACACTATTGCTCCAAATATTACAAACCTCTGAGGGATAAAAGAGAGGAGTAAACCAAACAAACCCCAGAACGTGTCGAGCTTCACCAGAACAGTGTGACGAAGTAATGGAGCGTTTAACGTGTAGCAGGTGGTCACGTAATCGGTTCTTCGTTGTAGTTAGTTTATCCCGGATAACGCGGGTGCCGAAAGGCTTGCCTAAATAGAACTGTAAAGGGGATTCCATACTGTCAGAAAGAAGACCATGCTAAAAGAAGACGCGAACCTGAAACAATTACCAGACATCTCAGTCGCTAGAACATGTGCTTGTGTGAGAGAGCTGTTGGGTTCGACTCTCGGAAAAACTCAGGAAAGATTTCTGATAAACAATTTTCACAGTATACTCCAAGTCAGCAGTTTGTGTATGAGAGCTTTTATTGTTTATTTAATAACAAATTGCCCCTTTAACAAAAATTAGGATTTCTCCTAAGCACAAATGTGAAGGGATTATAAATTAGAGCTTTAACAATGTGAAATAAAGCTGTTATGTCCTTGATTATAATATGTAATAATCAATATTCTATATAATTATGTTGTGACCACCTCTCACCCTACAATTCCGCACCCCATCCATGACGCCTGTCCTGAGCCGAGATGGGGGACGCAACGGCTGGGAGGTAGGCCTTAGCTCCCTGTGAGCTGGTGCGCAGAGTTTAATTTAATATATAATTATATTCCTTTAAATCTATATTAGAATTACATAATATTTATTAGTGCATTATTCACAATGAATGGTTCAAATAAATGCCCAGCATGGTGGATGTACTAATGTAAACGTCTCGCAGTATTAACATGGACACGTCATAAAAATTATATTGTTATCAAAACGTAGGTACGACTTATTATTTATTCCAAAATATCGGAATTTTCTGGTTCTATTTCTTAAATCCTGGATTTCATATATCCCCCCAAAAAAACTCCAAAAGACCTATAGCAGGTAATGTTGATGGCCACCAAATTAGCCATAACGACATATCCACGTTCGGGGTACATACTGTTGACATATTCTCTAATTCCTTTAGAACGGCGATTTTAGCTAACTAAAGTGAAAAGCCCTTTAGAGGCTTTTCAAAATTCAGCCTGCTCTGCAGGAATTGTAAATAAAGTTGACCAGAATTTATACAGTTCCAATAACTTTGCATACTAGAATGCCGCACCATACGTCATTACTCCGGTTAACTTGCATCTGAATTTTCAAGAGCCCAGTAATAAGATTGTCCGTTAATATTGGCGACATAATATCATATTCTGAAAAAACTGCCTAATAAATTTTCATTTATTTTATTTAAGGGCTCCTTACAAAAAAAATATCGTACTTGGAAATAGTTTTCGTGTTGGTGTAACCTATCTTAAAGGTGTTTCATTTTAAGCCTCCAAAATCCATTGTATTGACTGACCCTGAGAAAAGCTGCATTTCTTCTTTGCCCTAATAAACTCTTCTTGCACTTTCAGTATTTACTCTACCCGTAAAAAGGACTACAATCTAAAGGATTTAGAAGCCACTAACTTGTTGGATCAGAGAACTGTTGAGGAGCGGAAGGAATCTTGAGCAGAGAAAGTAATCAGAATGGGTGATCAACTTGATCCCTGGAGTAGACGGAGAAAGAAGATGCTAAGAAATGGCGGGGAATTAGATAAAAGGAAATGTTGAATAAATGGCGGGGGAAATCAATACCAGATGCCTCTTTGTCCCTATAGATCTCACATGAGGCCCTAGGATTGAGTCCATTTGAGCGGTCTAACCACGGGGCCACCATGTTCCAATTACAACGAGAAAAATTAGTGATTAAGAAGTACTAATGATTAACCGACAAACTAATTAAAATCTGCAAAACAGCAATTGTTCATTCTCCATTGTAAACATTATTTCAGTTTATGTATAAAATGTTTTACGAAATACTGAATAATATGCCGGGAAATATCAGATCGGGTTTTCACAGCACGTTGTTTGCGGAACGATTCCTCACTTTTTAAATAGATCTGTGTAGTTTTAAAACCTACACAAAAGGCAGCCATCGCCTCGAAAAAGTTGAGAATATCGCCTTCGAGCCTCAATTACAACGTACGTCTCGCCTTAGATCTACTGGAGAGCTCAGCTGGGGTACCGTTTGAGGGATTGCAAATTTACAGCACTACGGGATGGATGACGTTAGAGACAGGGGAAGGGGTCGGTCCACTCATGCATCCAGTGAGGCGACACGACGCTACGTAGCTTAGCGTCTTTCTGTGTTTGTTTTATTTTCATCCACATGTGTTCCATTCACTTGACTTTCTCTACATCTCTACAACAACTTATTTTTAAAAACCTTATGCTTCTATTTACTTCCTGCTAATAGAGAAAAAAAATAGCAGAAATAGTCTTATTACCCTCTTCCTTGTAAGTAGAAGCGAAATAATACAGAACCGTAGGTTAAAGTGATAGTCAAAAGATGGTTTCTATGTCACTGAAGTTCCTTTGTTTGTATGGACACGAGTTCACCAAGTCCTGTATGAGAAAAGTATAAGTTTTTAATAACTGAAACCAAAAACAAGGAATATCTCAAAAACAATCAAATCCACGAAAAAATGTATGTAATATAAATTGTATGTTTTAAAGTGCTCTGCATTTGTTGTGTGGTAAGCTTTTGTGTATCTCTTGCAGTTTAGCAGTTATGTAAAATTCCGTAAAATTTACCCAGAATAAAGTAGTCTTCAGAGGCTATTCCCAGAATATTCAAAATATACATTTTATTTGTCAGGTAAATACCTTTAATATATGATATTTTAATCGAAGTCGTTAGAGTCATTTTTTATAAAATCAAAATTTTCGAAAAACGTTCCACGTAAAGGGTAGATCTCAAAATCTTCACGTAGCATCCCTGGAAGATACTAAACTTAAATACCAGGTTTGGTATTTTACCAACTTTTCATTTTTGAGTTATCATGTTTACAGACACACGGACACACTAACAGACGGACACAAAAACACACGGACCTTTTTCTAAAATAAATTTTTTTGGATAGAGGGGCCCCTAAAACATATTTTTCCGGTGAAATCTCGGTATCGAATTTTTTGGTGGAGTGCAATACCTTCTCTATACACTATGTACATAGTACATATAGAGAAAGTAAAAATATTTCTCCCCAAAATTCTAAAATTAAATTTATAATTTTAATATTTAAATTTAAAAAAAATTAAAAAAAAAACTAGTGTGTTCAATTCACATGACTTTCTCTACATCTCTGCAACAAATTATTGTTAAAAACTTATGCTTCTGTATATTTCATTTTAAGCGAAAAAAAATAGCAGAAATAGTCTTATTACTTGCTTCCTTGTAAGTAGAAGGGAAATAAGGGAATACTATAGGCTAAACTGATAATCAAAAGTTGGTTGCTATGTGACTGAAGTTCCTTTGTTTATATGGATGGGAGTCCATATAAATTCCTGTATGAGAAAAGTATGTTTTTTAAAGGTGAAATCAAAAACAAGGAATAACTCAAAAAGAATCAACTCCACGAAAAAAGTGTATATAACATAAATTGTGTGTTTTATCGGGCTCTACGTTTTAGGTACGACTAGTTTTTGTCCATCTTTTACGGTTTAGCAGTTATTCAAAAGTCCGTAACATTCATCCAGAATAAAATACTCTTCCGAGGCTATTCTCAGAAAATTCAAGATATACATTTTATTTGTCAGGTATATATCTTTAATATACGAAATTTTAATGAAAATCGTTACAGCCATTTTTGAGAAAATTAAAATTTTCGAATTTTTTTCCATGTAAAGGGTAGTCTGGGGTGGAGGGATTTTTCTCAAAATCTTCGTGTCGCATTCCTGGAAGATACTAAACTTAAATATCAAGTTTGATATTTTACCGACTTAGTGTTTTTGAGTTATCGTGTTCACAGACACACGGACACACACACACACGGATCTTTTTCTGGAAATACTTTTTTGGATACAGGGGACCCCAAAATATATATTTCCGGTGAAATCTCGGTATGGAATTTTTGGGTGGAGTGCAATATCCTCTCTATACACTATGTACATAGAATGTATAGAGACAGTAAAAATAAGAACTAAATTTTAACATCCTTAAATTAATAACAAATTCTAAATTCTCATTGATTAGCTTTGAATTGATTAAATTTAAAAATGGATTTTGTATTAATTTGGGTTTAAGTTTACTACCGGTAAGATAGTACTCAGAAAGCAAGGAAGGTGATGGTAATGCACTGAAAAGTTTTTGTAGTAAAATATTTCACACCAAAATATCACAAAATCTAAATTATTGTACATTTCATTAAATATGACCATGATGAATAGCATAAATCATCTGCTGTATAAAAACACAAGTTTTCCTACCAATATTGTAAACATGTATACGCATTAATGTACACGTTACATCGTATCACTGTAATATCTTAAGCTACATGTCAATAGCATTCACATGTTCGTGCAATATAAAATGTAATCGTGAAACATTTAATCTAGCAAAGGCTCTACTTTCTCTAGCACGAATGTACAACGTATATAGAACTGGAGAAGGTATTGTATTTCACCCACAAATTTGATAATGAGATATCCCCGGAAATATATGTTTTGGGCCTCCTGAAACCAAAACTAGTATTTTTATAAAAATTCTGGTGTGTGTGTATGTATGCGTGTCTCTGGTCAACATAACTCAAACTTAGTGCTTAAGCTTAATATCTCCCAAGGATACGACACGAACATTTTAAAGAAAATCCCCAATCCCAAACAAGCCTTTATATAGACAATTTTCGAATATTTTCATTTTGTCAAAAATTGTTTTACAGATTTTTATTAAAATACCGTGTACTATAGATACTTATATGACAAATAAAATGTATATCTTGAATTTCCTGGAAATAGCATCTGAAGTCCTCTTCATTCTGTATGACATTTCCACAACTGGAAAACTATAAGAAGATAGACAAGAACCTACTACACAAGTATGTATATCTCACAATTTATGTCCTTTACATTCAAACATTATAAATTTATCAATTAACTGATTAAGTACTTTTCTTGTAATTAAGATTATTCAGGATTGTTTGTTATCATTTATATGTTTATTAAGATTTATTTTAGTATATATTGTATTATAAATGATATAATTTATTTTTAAATTATTATTCATATTGCGTCTCTTAATTTATATATTGACACTATATTAAAATTCCTTTTTGTTGTGGAGCTAACTGTTCCGAAATATTCCTTATTATTGGTGTCAATTTTAAAATACTGATACTTTTCTCAAACAGGAAGTCGTCCGTGTTTCTTTTGTTTTACGCCTGGCTATGCAAAGAAGCGAATTTCAGTGATAATCGAATTGCAACAGCTTTTAAAACATTTACCTATCGCTTTAGCATAGTGTTCACTTCTTTTTCTTCTAAATATATGTAATTAAGTAATAATACCATTCTGATAATGCTTATTTCAATGTATGGAGTAGAAAGAAAAATAATATTTTGTTAGAAGTTTGTTTATAGAACAGGTAGAGAATGTTGTGTGAATAGAACACGTCAGATTATTTTTCTTAGCTGCTCATGTGCTCCTTGCATTGGGCAGTAGGCTTCAGTATTTAGGTGCAGAAAATGCGGATTGTTATCATTCCTGTATCTGTGTAGTTTATTATCATTTCTGCTGTGCCTGTTCTACTGAATGGCACGACTCGATCAGTAAATAGACGGCCACGTGACCTTATTCGAAAACAGGAACTAAACTCATGCAGAGTGCAGCACTACTAGTGACCTTTCTCTTGTACCTGCACTTTCCCTTTGAACAGAAGTGACGCGGCAACCCTTTTTGCTCTAACGTAATCAGGAAACATAAAACTGCAGAGAGCGGCTTGCGTGGGCCACCTGGCATTGCGCCGTGTATAATGCAAACCAAAATGTATAAAGCCGTGTATTGCGTAGGATAATCTAGCTGAGAGGGGGGAAGATAGAAAGGAAAGGACAGAGAGTGGTGGAAAACAATGTAGGAATGGAATAAAGAGTGAGAAGCAAACACCTTTTTTCAACCTTCCAAACGGTAAACTGTGATATTACTGCTTTAACAACACTAGCAGAAATTTTCCTATTACAAAAAAATAAAACTACCAGGTTACTAAATAAATAAACAGGCAAGAAGATAGGACGTTGACCGAGTGGGATAGTCCCGATTTGGGAATCCCGGGTTCAAATTCCATAGGCCGACCAATTTTAGTAGAATCATTCTAGCTAAGTTCCAAAATAATAGAACTTGGATAATTTGCGTTTATGGGCTCTCCCAGATGTTTCCCTTAATTCACTATTGCCATTTTTGCTTTCTCTAGTCCAGTACGTACAATGTGCGTAGCGATAGAGAAGTGTTGTATTCTATCCAAAAATTCCATTTACAGACTTCCGGAAATATAAGGTTTGTGGTCGGCTGAGTCCGAAAAAAGATTATAAAAAGATCCGTGTGTGTCTGTGTGTGCAGCTTTGGACAATACAGCTCAAAAACGAAATGACCGTTAAATATCAAACTTGGTATTTAAGTTTAGTATCTTCCAAGGGTACGACACGAAGACTTTCAAGAAAATCCCCTCATCACAAACTTCCTTGAAATATAAAAATATTAAAAAAAATTGATTTTTGTAAAAATGACAAACACTTTTGATTAAAACCCCGTATATTAAAACCATTTACGTCCCAAATAAAATGTATATCTTGAATTTTCTGGGAACAGCCTCTAAAGACCTCTTTATTCTGAATGAATTTTGCCTAACGTTGCTTAACTGCTAAAGCGTAAGATATAGACAAAAGCTTAATACACAAAACATATATATCTCGTCAAAACACACAATTTATGTCCTTTACGTTTCCGTTGTGGATTTAACCATCTCCGAGACATTCCTTGGTTTCAATTGTGAAGTACTTATACGTTTCTCAGAAAGAATATGTGGTACTTCTTTTGTTCTACGAGTATTCCTGGCCAAGCAAAGAAGCGGTTTGCAATGACAATCGCATAAGGACAGCTTTTAAAGTATTTGACTATCAGTTTAGCCTAATGCATTCTCTTAGTTCCCTTCTACTTATGAGGAACTTAGTAAAACGAACATCCTGCTGATGTTTATCTCGATTAGCATTGTGTAGAAAGAAGAGTAATCTTTTGCAAGAAGCTTATAGAGCAGATAGAGAAAGTTATGTGAGTGCACCACATCGGATTTTTAATAATATTTCTTCATACATTGCTTATCATATGGTTTGCTCCAGACTTCCACGTTTTCCTTGATCTGCAAGTTTCCTCCTTCATTGCGAGACTTTCCCAGGATAATTCTGGGCCAGATTTCTTCTTTTATTCTTCTCATGTGTCCATACCAGAAGGATTTTTTGCTCATCCCTTTCCGTCACGGAGTCTTCCATATCAGTCTAGTTCTTCTGGTTCTTTTTCCTTTCTAATATACATATTTACTATGGCAGCCCTTCTTACTCCATCCATTTCTAACATTTGTATCCTACCTTATAAATAAGTGCCCAATTCTCTGCTCAACATGTAAGCATTGGATCTACAAGACCCTGAAGAATTATTTTTATCGTCTATCTAGAAATAGTGCTGCTCCAACAAAACCCATTCAACATCTTTATTGTCCTCCTGGGTTTTTGTATTCTATGATTCACATCCACTTCGTATTTTAACTTTCATGTGCAATGGATGTCAAATATTTAATTCACAGGCAGAATAATCTGCTCCCTGGTAAATTTTAATGTCTCTTCCTCTATCTCCTACCACCAGGTATTCAGTTTTAGCCATGTTGACTCGAAGACCTCCTGAATCAAAGGCTTTCATTGTTTATTCATCATGTATTCGCATCTTCGCATAACTTAGTAAGTAGTTCCTGTTCATCCACAAATAGAAGGAAGTATCGAGCGGGAAGGTATGTAAGTTTATTATCTTTCAAGGATGAGACACGCAGATTTTGAGGAAAATCCCGCCCACAATAGTACCCTTTACACGGAAAAGATTTCGAAAATTTATACTCTCTCAAAAATGACTAATGATTTTGATTAAAATACTGTTTTGGGATGTCCTAGGTTTAAATTTTGTGGGACGACTGTTGGTTCTTGAAACTTTTTTGTTTTCCTTTCTTCTTTTCTTTCGTGATTTCCCTCAGTCGGTAAGGTAAATGCTAGAATGCATATTTAATACAACGAACCGAGGTTTCACGGTAAGTTTGAAACAGTTAAAATAATCCAATTGCGCTGACATCAATCCAAAGAGTAATTAAATCAGCTAGACTGAAGATTATCCTAATGTTATCTTCTTGTTGCGGAGCAAATTAGTATGGATGTGGCGATAGGGCCTTGAAGGTCTAAATGAACTCGTCCTATGATGGATACAGCTAAATTAGAGGTCACGAAGTCGCGCCATCTGATTACGGATGTGAAATCAGCCAGCCTGTGGCTCCATATCGCCATCTGACTGGCAGCAAGCGAAAGTGGTACGGTACAGAGATAGTGTTGAAAGGCTACTGACCACCATTTACTGATCAACGAGGTATCTTACGAAACAGATCCGTCGCGTTATGACCTAGAATTTAAAGTGACGTAAGATAAAATAGATATAAAAGAAATCTGATATACCTTACTCAACTGATACTCCCATATCTCTACAAGGCTGATTCAATTGCTCTAAAACGTGTTTCAGATATATCTTAAAGTTTGGGGAGATATAAGCATATCTAAGTATCAAAATAGACAGCATATAGCAAGCAATTGCTACCATTTATCCACAGGTAATGAAAACACGTACACTGGAGTGCCACTAATGGTAACTGCCCAACACGTGTAGAAGCAGAGATACAGGCACTAAGGTCTCTGTGGACACGCGTAGAAGCAATATACTGTGGTCCAGGGATGAGACCCTGAATTCTAACGCCGTTCTAAAGCCACTGGGCTTTTCTGAACCGATTATTCGCAGTATAACCAGTAATTAGAGCGAATTAAATAAATAACGCGAACAACATTTGTTTTGTAAAACACGAAGATGTGTGAATGCAGCTTTGTCCATTTATGTAACTTAACTCAAGAGAAATTCTTAAATGAACATATGGTTTAGTTTCATTTTGGATTTTACTATTTTTACATACATTGTACATCTACGTGGTATAATAACTCCATGACAGCTCACAAGAAACCTTGGTCTACCATTCACCCAAAGATTCTATACCCCAGAAATACACGATTTAGGGTCCCCCGTATACAGAAAAACGTTTTTAGAAAAATATCCGTAGTATATGCATGCGTGTGCGTGTGTGTATGTGTCCATGTGCTTGTGAACACGAAAATTCAAAGTCGGAAAAATCCAAATTGGTTATGTAAGTTTATTATTTTCTAAGGATGAGATCCGAAATTTTGAGGAAAATCCCACCATCTCACTATACACTTTACACGGAATAGATTTCAAAAATGTATACCGTCTCAAAAATGACTCAAATGATTTTGATTAAAATACTGTATATTAAAGATATTTACGTGGCAAATAAAATGTATATCTTAAGTTTTCAGGAAATATCCTCTTTATTCCTCATGAATTCTGCTGAATTTTGCATAACTGGTAAACCATAACAAATAGACAAAAAGTTACTACACATAAAACGTAGATCTCGTTAAAACACACAATTTGTGTCATATATATTTTTTCGTGTAGTTGGCCATTTTTGAGATATTCCTAGTTATTGCTTTTAGTTTTAAAATACGGGAATTTTTCAACTCCTGGCAATGCAAAGAATCTAACTCCAACCACAGAAGAACCAGCTTATAAAATAGTTGTCTATTACTTTAGCCTAGTGCACTTCCTTTCTTCCCTTTTACTTAAAGAAATATATTAATAAAACTATTTCTGTTAATATTTATTTCTATTAGCATGAATTAGATAGAATAATAAGCTTTTTAACAATAATATGCTACAGGGATATAGAGAAAGTCATGTGAACGGAAAACATCTGAATTTTTAGAGTTAGGCTAGAGTTTGGGTTACGTGTCTAACAAGCTCAGTTATTTCATGAAGAACCACATCAAAACGTTACTATGTACATAGTGTATAGAGAAGGTATTGTAATGCACCCAAAAATTCGATACCGAGATTTTATCGGAAATATATATTTTGAGACCCTTTGAATCCAAAAAAAGTATTTTTAGAAAAAAGTCCGCGTGTGTGTCTGCCTGTCTGTGTGTATATGTGTGTGTGTCTGTGGGCAGCATAGCTCAAAAACGAAAATACCTTTAAAATCCAAACTTAGTATTTATTTGAATTTGATATCTTCAAAGGATGCGACACGAAGATTTCCAAGAAAATCCCCCCACCCCCAACTACCCTTTACATTGACCTTTTTTAGAAAATTTTGATCTTCCTAAAAATGGCACTAACGATTTTGATTAAAATGTTGTATATTAAAGATATTTACCTATCAAATAATATGTATATATTGAATTTTCTGGGAATAGCCCTTGAAGACTACTTTATTCTGGATGAGGTTTACGAAATTTTGAATAACTGCTAAACTGTAAGAGATGGACAGAAACATACCGCACAAAAAATTTAGAACACATTAAAACACACAATAATTTATGTTGTATACATTTTTTCGTAGAGTTGATCTTTTTGGTTTTAGCTTTGAAAAACTTGTACTTTTCTCATACAGGAAGTTTTCAACTCATATCCATACAAACAAAGGAACTTCAGCCACCTAGCAACCAGCTTTTGAGTGTCACCTTAACCTATAGTACTCCTTTATTTTGCTTCTACTTACAAGGAAGCAAGTAATAAGACTATTTGTGCTAAAGTTCTCTCGATTAGCAAGAAGTAAATTGAAACAAATTTTTTTAACAATAATTTGTTACAGAGATGTAGAGAAAGTAATGTGAATGGATCACATCAGATTTTTTAACGCACATTGTATGTTAGGGTTTTCTTAAGATCGTAGTATAATGGTCTCAGCCAATCCTACGACTGAAGTCTTCTGGCAAGATTTTGAAATGACAAAAATTCAGGTAAATTATTCCTTTATGGTATTTTGGCCGTGGAACACAGGATGTACGGGTCTGGCTGGTATCCAGGTGTGAGTTACGGTCTGGGAATCAAGAAATACAATTACGAATTACGGTACCTCCTTCATTTGACAGAGAGGTGCGAATATCGTCCACAGTTCATGTTATTAACGCAGACTGAGTGCTGTATATACAAACACCATCAGTCGTGCTGGAGAAGGCATGACGTTCAATTTTCCCTCACAAAGTTGAACCACTCAATTATTTTCACTAAAGCTATGTCACCTTACTCCCCATTAAATGCCCCTTTTTAACTTCTGTGTGGTGCGATTGAGATTCAGTTCTGTTAGGAAATAATTGTGTATAACATTGCATTACCGGTAAACGTTAACCAATAAACGAAGATATTCTGCAAAAAAAAAAACTGTGTTCCATTCGCATAAATTTTTACTTTCTCTATACGTGTATGTACATAGTGTATAGAGAAGGCATTTTAACGCACTCAAAAATTCATTACCGAGATTTCACCGGAAATACATGTTTTGGGACCTCCTGAATGCAAAAAAAAAGCATTTTTAGACAAATGTCTGTGAGTCTGCCTGTGTGTGGTGTGTGTGTGTGTGTGTGTGTGTGTGTGTGTGTCTGTGTGTCTGTGGGCAGGCAGCATAGCTCAAAAACAAAAGTCCGTTAAAAACCAAACTTGGTATTTAGGTTTGGTATCTTCCAAGGATTCGGCACGAAAATTTTCAAGAAAATCCCCCTACTCCCAACTATCCTTTACATGGAACTTTTTTCGAACATTTTGATTTTCTAAAAAATGGCTCCAACGATCTTGATTAAAATGTCATATAGTAAAGATATTTACCTGACAAATAAAATGTATATCTTTTATTTTCTGTGAATAGCCTCTGAAGACTACTTTATTCTGGAAGAATTTTTAATAACTACTAAACCGTAAGAGATGGAAAAAAACTTATAGTACAAAAAAAAAAAATGTAGAGCACGTTAAAACACACAATTTATGTTATATACATTTTTTTCGTGGAGTTGATTGTTTTTGAGATATTCCTTGTTTTTGGTTTCAGCTTTGAAAAACTTGTGTTTTTCTCATACAGGTATTTGCCAATTCGTGTCCATAAAAACAAACGAACTTCAGTCACATAGCAACCAGGTTTTGGCTTTCACTTTAACCTATGGTACTCTGTTATTTCGCTTCTACTTACAATAAAGCAAGAAATAAGACTATTTCTGATAATTTTTCTCGATTAGAATGAAATAAATAAAAGAATAAGCTTATTAACAATAATTTGTTACAGAGATATAGAGAAAGTCATGTGAATGGAACACATCAGATTTTTCTAGCTGTAACACCAACAACTTTCCTTACAAAAGATTATTCTTTTATCTACGACATGCTAATCAAGGTAAACAGTAGTAGAAATGTTCTTATTACTTGACTCCTTGTAAATAGAAGGGGCATAAGTCAAATCTTTTAAAAGCTGTTCCTATGTGCAACAACTGAGTTCGGCTCACTTTGCATGGTCTGCAATAAAACAAAAAAGATGAAACCAAACATCACCTCCCGTTTGAGAAAAGTAAGCAGTTAAAACTGCAACCAATAAAAAGGAGCATCTCTTAAACGGTCGGTCTACAATTTTTGTGTAGCAAGTTTTTGTCTATATCTTACGGTTTAATGGTTATGAAAAATTCTGCAAAACCCATCCAGAATAAAGAGACACTTAGAGTCTATTTCCAGAAAATTGAAAATATACAGTTTATTTGTGATGTAAATTTCCTTAATATACGGTATTTTAATCAAAAGTTGGAGCCAGTTTTGACAAAAATAAAATGTTCATAAATTTTTCTATATAAAGAATAATTTGGAGTGGGGGTAATTTTTTAAAACATTCCAGTGGCATTCTTGGAAGATATTAAACTTAAATACCATAACTTTCTTTTCGTTTAGAGCTATGCTGTCCACAGAAACACACACACGAAGATTTTTTTCAAAAAATGCTCAAAACACATATTTCCAGTGAAATTTTGACATCGAAATTCTGACTTTTACGTGTATTGTACATACGGGATAAAGAAAATAAAGATTCGAGCACTAAAACAGACAGTTTGTTGTAATTAACATTTTCTGTGACGCAAGCCATTTTCGAGATATCCGTTTTTAATGATTCGAATTCTATTTTTCATTTATTTTTAAATTCCGGAGTCTTATCATAAGTTGTTTTTCTCTTTTGTCATTTTCGTAACATGTGCTTTATTTGTCTGTTTAATTACCGAGTGATTTTAATATACACATACATATACACATTTACAAACACACAAACATACGTGCCCAATGCGGGACTCGAACCCAGGATCCCCTACGCCACGAAGCACCAAAGCGAGACGTTTTAGGGAGCGCGGCCATGGAGACCATTGATCAATGCTTATCATTTTTTTAAAGCCTGCCGATTTTCAATTACTTCTTGCTGTTTTGTGGTAAAAGTACGGCATTTTAAGACCAGCATATTATAGCATCTCGCTTATTAAACAGTTGACTATTGTTAATGCCCTTTAAATTTAAGACCAAATGTGCCATCTTTGCAAGGGGTGATCTTTGACGTCACTGGTTCCCCTTTGAGTACAACAAAGAGAGTCAATTTGCTGGATACATTAGCGAATCGCTTACTGCACACTGCGCGACCAGTTGCAGAGAAAGTAATAAAAGACAATAGATAGAGTCAGACTGAATAGTTTAATGTCATAGCCGAGGTTTGAACCATGAACCGCCCGGTATCTAGCTACTTGCTCTAATCACTATACTACCATGGCAACATGCCGGCACGGCATTAAATTGTTCAAGTTTCCCAGTAAACCACAAGGTTATCTCAAATTAGCTTGAGATGACATAACCTAATGTCATAAATGGTTAGATTCCCGAACTTCATAGTTTTGCTAACCATTAGGTCTATTAGTATTAATTTAATTATTTTTTTCCACACAAACCGTGTGTAGGTCAGGAGTTGGATAGGTAGAGTCAGACGGAAACATTCAATGTCATAGCCGGGTCTCTAGGCGGTTGCTCTAACTCCTGATCTACCATGGCTTGGCTAATACTATTGTGATCGCTAACAGTATGAGAATTTGTTTTTAATGAAATGCTTTCACATTTATAATAGTGAATATGAATAGGTATTCGTAACTCATTTTATTAAACACTTCGATAACAAAAATTGTCCTCCTTTGTAACTATCGCAAATGATTATTATGGATTTTATATTTATATATTAATTTAAATTATTTGTTTTTTTTTATTATCACTAAATTGAATTTTCTGAATCCATGTTTTGCCGCAAACTGAACTCTTATTCCGCCATTTACTATAAATAAGAGAGGCACAAACGTAGCGTTGATGACTCAGGTATTGGATTGCTTACCGCTCCTGACACTACAAACTGACACACGACACGCTGTACAAGGATGAGAGACAATCCTTGCCGTCACTTGTTTACTCGTTGTATTGCTTGCTGCTACTCAAACTCGAGCGAATCGATTACTGCTGGTCTATTCCGATTAAAAGTGAAACAGTTGAAATAATAATAGTTCGTAAGAATGGTCTGTTTACCAAACAATCAACAATGTACAGAGGATAGAAAAGGTCATGTGAAGAGAACATGTAATTTTTTTACTTTGCGTTTTTGAATTTCAGCTGTAAATGAGGTGCTTTTAGAATACATATAGCACAACTAGACCATTATCAGCCGCGTTAATGCAAATCTGCTCTCCAAATAGGGAGTATGTAGAGCAGTATCATTGTAGTAATACAATTTGCATTGTCACTGTGCAAAGCATTTTGAATGTTGATGTACAGTGCAGGTTGACATTTAATTAAACAAGGGTGGGTCGCATGCTAGCTGCCGCTATATCCACATGGAAATGTGTCACTCTGAGGTTACATTTCCTCAGCTCTCTTATAATTTATACCTAATACTCGTTTGATTTTCTAAGTGTTAAAGTATTCAGCTCTTTAAAGTGGCTCCAAGTTCTGGAACTTTCACGTCAGGGCTTTAGGTAGAGTATGTTTTCTGGGATAATTTACAATGATTAAATGTGCTATGATTATTTGGTGGCATAGGCTATACAATCCGGTTTCTTCTAATAAAATCATTTGTTTTTAATTTTTGTAATGATCACCAATTTTAAGGAACCCTGAATCATATAGGGAAAATATTGTATTGCATCCAAAAAATTAATTCCGAGACTGCACGGACATATACGATTAAAGATTCACTGAATAAAAAAATGTATTAAAAACCAGGTCCATGTGTGTGTGAGTGTGTTCGTGTGCGTGGATAAGTGTGAGTGTAAGTGTATGTGTGAACAGCATAACATCGATTAAATACCAAATTTGACACTTAAATCAGTAAACATTCCATAGATGCGATAGGAATATTTGCAATAAAATCAGCTTACCCCAAACTACTCCTTACATGGAAAATTCTTCGTAAGTTGTGATATGCTTAAAAATTGATATATGAGTTATAACTAAAATACTATATATTTAGGATATTTGCATGACAAACGAAATGCATATCTGGAATTTTCTGGGAATAGCCTGTTGAGATCTCTTCTTTTTGGATAACTTTTGCATAACTGGTAAAAGAGATAGGCAAAAAATTACTTCACCAAAAAATATAGATCTCGTCAAAACGAACAATTTCTTCAAACACACTTTTTGTCAGCCTAATCATTTCTGAGATATTCCCTGTTTTTAGTTCAACTTTTTCCAATACTTATACCTTTCTCAAACGGAAAGCCATCATTCGTTCTTGTTTTGCTTCATTATTGGTCATGCAAAGAAAACAGAATATCTATTTCATCCCACAACGATCGACTTTTAACTATCGTTTTAGTCTAAAGTGTTGCCTTTTTCCGTTCTACTTACATGGAGTAAGATCATTTTTGTTATCGCGATTAACATGAGTTAAGTGCAAGAATAAGCTTTTTTAATAATAGTTTGTTGCTTAATAGGTGGAAAAAGAAGCGATGTGAATGGAACATATCAGATTTTTATAGAACAGTGCATGTTTATGTCTGTGAGAGAGTGTTAGAGTGAAAAACAGAAGGAAAGAAAACAAACTATGTAACTGCCTGTGCAACTGAAAATGCAAAATAGGATAAACACCAACTTCAGAAAATGGGATACGAAAATTTTTGAGATGTAAAAAAATATGCTGTACATGGAACTTTTTTCGATTTTTTTTCTTAAAAATAGGCATGAACATCTTAATTAAAATATCTTATATTTAAGATATTTACCAGAGAAAATGTTCTTTGAATTTTCGTGACATAGTCTGTGAAGATCATTGCAATCGGAAGGAATGAAAAATCAGGAATTGAACAGTTTCTAAATATCTGATAATCATTTCGGTTTCCATATAAGTATAAGTATTTTAAACAAACAACAAGGAATGTCTCAAAAACGGTTAACTCCAGGAACAAAATGTATGCAACATAAACTGTGTGTTTTAACGAGATCCACATTTTTTTGCAATGTAACTTTCTGCTTATCTCTTACGGTTTACCAGTTATGCAAACTTTCACAAAATTATTCCAGAACAAGCATGTCTTCAGAGGTTACTCCCAGAAAATTGAAGATATGCATTTTATTTACCACATAAATATCTTATATATAAGAGATTTTAATGGAAATCGTTAGAGCCATTTTTGAGAAAATCAAACTTTTCGATTTTTTTTCCATGTTAAGAGTAGTTTGGGGTGGGGGATTTTTCTCAAAAGCTTCGTGTCGCATCACTGCAGAATACTAAACTTAAATACCATGTTTGGTATTTTACCGACATTTCATTTTGAGTTATCGTGTTCTTAGGCACACGGACATACTGACACATGTACACATGGACCTTTTTCTAAAAATAATTTTTTTGGATACAGGGGAACCTAAAACGTTTATTTCCCGTGAAATCTGGGTATGGAATTTTTGAGTGGAATGTAATACATTCTGTATTGACTATGTATATGGTGCGTGTAGAGAAATAAATAGCCATTATAATCTAATACATTAGAGTCTGGTAGTTTTGATTAATAAAACTGCAGAGTAACTTAGAGCAAACCGATAAGAGATTAGCACTAACATTTCTCCAATAGAAGCTATCAAGAGGAAAACTAACACTGCATAAATCCTGAAATATATTATGAAAGTAGAGCATTGATCATACAGCACTGTATTTCACTGGTTTTGACTGAAGAGCCATTTGCTACCTCACACCTACGTATGTCCAGGGAACAGGGGGGTGGAGGGGCGATAATCCAGTCGATAATGGCAGCAATAAGAGGAACTACCGGTCGTTAATGCTGTTTCACTTGACAGAGATTTATTCCCGTTTCCTCCTCGGCACATCAGCTTCCCTAGGGAGACTCGAACCAGCGCGTCGTAGTCCTAGTAGCCTAAAATGCTGACAAAAATATAAGCAAGTATACTTTTATACTTTCTCTACACGTATTATGTACATAGTGTATAGAGAAGGCATTGTTTTGCAACCAAAATTTCGATACCAAGATTTCAGCGCAAATATATGTTTTGGTACCCCTTGAATCCAAAAAAAACTCTATTAGAAAAATCTGCATATGTCTGTGTATTTAAGTTTAGCATCTTCCAGGGATATAACACGCAGATTTTGAGGGAAAACCTCCCACCCCAAACTACCGTTTACATGGATACATTTTCGAAAACTTTGATTTTCTCAAAAATGACTAACGATTTTGATTAAAATATCATATATTAAAGATATTTACATCTTTAGTTCTATATCTATCTAGGAATAGCCTGACAAAACTTCTTTATTCTGCAATCATTTTGCTGGATTTTGCATTACCATTAAATCATAATAGATAGACAAAAACTTACCATGGAAGATATATAGATGAAAATAAAACGCAGAACTTATGTCATATACATTTTTTTCGTGAGATATGCTGTATTATTGGTTTTAGTTTTAAAATACTTAAAACTTTTCACATCCGGAAATTATAAACTACTAGCAATGAAAAGAAACGAATTTCATCCACTGGTAGCCAGCTTTTAAAACCTTTGACTATCGTTTTATGCTCGGGAGTTCCAATATTTCCCTTCTACTTACAAGAAAGGACTTCTGCTAATTTTATCTCAATTAGCACGAAGTAGATAGAAACATAAGTATTTTTAATAATAATTTGTTACAGAGAAGTACAGATTATCATGTAAATGGAACACATGAAAATTTTAATTTCTCTAACACCCGCGAGTTATCGTGCCCAAAAATGCTTTCACCGGATATGTAATTTGTAATAATCCTAAATAAAAAACTTTGATATGCTCCATTCACATAATTTTCTCTATCTGTAATGCTAGTAAACAATTCTTACGAAAGATTAATCTTTTATTCACATTATGCTAATTGGGATAAATATTAGCAAAATTGATATTATTACTTGCAAGTAGAAGGAAAATAAGATAATACATTAGTCTAACTCGAAACTCAAATCGTTTAAAAGCCGGTCACTATGTTTAACTTTTGAAACTTGCTTCTCTTTGCTTGCCAAGAGAAAACAAGTGAGATAGACGAACAGAAACATAACTTTCCGTTTGAAAAAAAGTTAAGTAATCCAAAATTGAAGCCAATAACCCAGAAAATCTTGTTATCTCTACAGAGAAAATGAATATGACATGCACTTTAACGAGATCTACATTTATTGTAAAGTAAGTGTTTGTCTATCTCTTACGATTTACCAGTTATACAAATGTTATACAGAATTCAGAATGAAGAGGTCTTCAGAGGCTTTTTCCAGGAAACTTACGATATACATTTCGTATATCATAAAATATCTTAAGTGTATGATATACGAATCAAAATCGTTAGCCATTTTTGAGACAATTTAAATCTTTGAAAAATGTTCCATGTAAACCTTGGGAGGACTTTCCTGAAGTCACATCCTTGGAAGATACTGAACTTGGATACCAAGTTTGGTATTTAACCGACATTTTCGAGTATGTTGTTCAAAGGCACACATACACAGGCCTTTTTCTGAAAATGCTGTTTTTTTTTGACTTAGAGGACCGTAAAACATGCATTTCCGATGAAATTTCAGCATCGAATTTTGGGTGGAATATAATACCTTCTCTATCTACTATGTATATTGTATATAGGTACTAAAGGAAGTAAAAACTTACATAGAGAAAAATTATTGGGTATTTTAATGTGGAGGACGTCTGTAAATAATATAACTGTAAACCTAAACGATGTGAATATCAAACTTTATATATATATAAATTTCAATAGTTTCTAAAGACAGGATATAAACAAGAAAATCCCTCACACCAACTACGCTTTATACGAAAAGTTTGACAAATTTTGTTTTTAATTTCGCTGACACGACAATGTATATAATGGTTAGAGTACCTATTGCGTTCCACCCTAAAAAACGATACCGAGATTTCACCCAAAAGACATGTTTTAAAGTCAACTGAATAAAAAACTAGCAAAAAATCCAGCGTGTATGAGTGTGAACAGCATAAGACAAAAACGAAAGCTTGCCAACGTAAAAACTGTCTACAACTAGCTAGCATTATCTACAGGCATATGACACGAACATTCACAGAAAAGCCCCCAAACTACCCATTACATGGAAGATTTTTCTGAATCTTGCAATATTTTTAATGCCTATAATAATTGTGATTAAATGTCATATACTAAATACAATACATGAAAAATATCTATATATTTTGAATTTTATGGGAATAGTCTCTAGATCCATTTCCATTATAGATGACTTTTACATAACTGGTAAACAATAAGAAGAAATGTAGATATCATGAAAACACACAATTTATGTCGTACATTTTTTCGTGAAGTTAACTACTTCCGAGAGATTTAATGGCTTTTGTTCCAGACTATACAAAGATAAACAGAATTTCAATGTCAGCATATACTGTCTAGCTTTTAAAATATTTGGCTATCGCATTTGCTTATTATTTTTGTAACTACTAGGAAATAAGTAATAATGTCATTTCTGCTGATGTTTATCTCGATAAATAGGAAGTAAATTGAAGCGTAATGTTTTATAGGAGTAATTTGTTGCCGAATACGTATAGAAACTCATGTGAACGTAACTTTTCTGTACACATCTTATTAGTATACCTTTTGCAAACAATGTCAAGGGTGTTTACAACCATACACACAACAACATAGGATGAAATTTGTTAGAAAAGTAACAGGCAATGGTTGCTGAAAGTGTGATAGTGCAAATAATAAAGCTTTTTGGTTCAGAACATTTTTATAATCGTCAACGTCTTCAGTATTTGACAAATATGGCTTAAGAATTATGGATACAATTTGTCCACGGTTGCTTTACAATTCTTCAACCACATGATAACATTCATAAAATACGTTCTTTTCGGTCCGTTTGAGTGAAGGAGAGAGTGCATATAAATTATTAATGCATTTAAGCGCGAAAAATTATATGAGGCATATGTGCACCTCCATTGTCTCGGCAGGCAGTTACTTGATCTTTGAACTTCGTGATACTCCTTTCACAGACATCTCTGTTGATGTCGTTGATGTCACGTAACATTTCTGCCTGAAGTTAGAGAACTGTTCACGGACCTTGAACTTCACATAAATCCATAAAAATAAGTCACATGGAGTAAAGTCACAAGATCTTGGAGGCCATTCCAAATAGACACAAAGTGAGATCACAGACTGAGGAAATTTTATGGCGGCAACGGACCTGGTTTCCTCGGATCAACTACAGAACTACAGAATGTTTATGTTGTAGGATCATTATTACGTCCGAATATCCCAAAGTGCACGAATTGTCTCTGAATAATACTCGTCTGTTCTATAATGGGCTTTCACAAGTATAACACGTTTCTCTTTTGAGAACCGCTCCAAGTCAAATAAGATCCTAAAATACACAAATAACAATTGACAAAGTAATCGGAATGACAATCGATATTAAGAATAATAAATACAGTGCTGTAAACCTGAAAACAAAATCGCTCAATAGATCGAAAAATACAACTGTGGGGGTTAATCTGAAGTCTTTAAATAAAATGTATATTTATGTGTCTTAAAAAACGCCATTTATAAAAGCAAAATGCATTGGTCACTGGTCACATTGCTAAAGAAGCAGAAGTTAAATAAAACATACTTCAAAGGAAAACAAAATCCCTATTTAGTGCTGGTTTTACGAACACAATCCGTAAAGAAAAACATTTAATTAAGTAACAAGGACGTGAACAGAAAGCAGAACAAAGTTAATTATAAAGCATCTAAAAATGGAATGAAGTAATCTAAAAGAATTATAAAAATGGAACAACGGAAACGACAACTTTGTGTGCTCATAAAACACTGTCACAACAAAAATAAAATGTGTCGACAGGAGCAATTTATAACACAAAAAGAAAGAAAGGTAAAAGGACTGATGAAGGAAAGAAACTCGTATTTGGACATACAGAGACGCTCGGGGCGGAGGGGAATGCACACAGTAGGGAACAGAGATTCTCAAAGCCTAATAAAGGCTACTTCCAGAAAACAAAATACTAAAGCCACTGCTTTTGTGGTCTGATGGTTACCATGCTAGCCTTCAAAATCAGAGGGGGAATGCCCTGAGGATAATACTTTTTTAGTCTGATTTAATTTCCCATCCTCTTTTGAGTCTGATAATATAAATGAATGCGCACTCCACGTGTGTGTGTCTAAATAATCCAAATACTGGGGCAAAATGTAAACATAGATATTCACATACAAAACCAAAGTCACCAGTTATCTACATTATTCACGTATTACGAATTTCACAAGTTTTGCTGGTGATGATAGGAGAAATCGATCTGTCAGACTGTACTCGCGAATGCACTCAACAGCAATAATAATAATAATAATAATAATAATAATAATAATAATAATAATTTTATATGCTTAGGCTACATCTTCAATGTTTATAAAGTCACGTCCTATTATTACTTATTCTATGTTACCCAAAGGGATGTCTCTGGCGCTTTTGGGAGGTCGCGGAATTGACCCCTGTGGTCTATCTACCTGACCCATGTTTCCCGGATCGCCACGCAAATGCTGAATAGGTTTCTTTCATCGCTCGAAGTCGTTTCCATTGTCATTTCATTCATCTTTCACTCCGATGATTTTTTTCTGGGTAGGAAGAGTCGGTTATAGTGTTCGGTGCAGCGGGGCGGGGAAGAATTCATTGTGAATGAGGGATAAGGACCGCCCCGTTGAACTCTGTGAGGTTGGGTCCATGATCTACCTGCCCGGCTGTCGGGATTCTACTATCCGAAAATCGTAGGTCTCTGCCATTGCTGTGCCGCCGTTCCTGGTTCCGATGTATCGTCTCACCTCACCGCTACCTCCTGGAAGCGCCTCTTCGTGGAGTATAGGTACAATAACCAACATAAGATTCGACGACGAGTCACTTTAGCCCGTATACTGTTCCTATCTTAATGTACCATTAGGTTTGAGTACCCTTTAGCTACTCATATCCACTTAGTTCCCTGGCTGTTAGCGAGTGTCACACAAATCGATTCAAATTCCGTCATGCCATGTCGGAGTAATGGACAACCTAAACGGTGGTTTCTTGATCAATGCAATTTCTAGTCCGGGACAGCTTGCCACTATACGCCCATAATGGCACCGTAGGAGGAAATCACAACTTACAGACGTGAAAGAGGCAGAATTTTGTTCCGAGAATTTTCTTTAAAGATATGGGCATTTTTAAGTGCAAATAAACATTGAAAGCGACCAACCGAAGAAGTCTATGCTAAGAATTTTTACGTCGGAAAATTTACCTTATTTATACATCGTGTGCAACAAACTATATCACGTGTGCTGAGGTGCATTAAATGTGGGCAGTTCTACTAATCGCAATAGTAGTTTTTCCTTCATAAGATTTCACCTTCAGGTACCCAATCGTAGACTCCACCCAGCCCGTGTCAATGCTTTTGTGACTGGCCCGAAAATCAAATCAGAAAGACAAGTACAAAACGTGTATGAATTTATAATCGAGAGGGTATAGCAGAATACTGATGCAGCAAAAAATAACAGCAGCTCTCCCCAGCAGACTGTTCAGTTCTTTTTTATATATTTATTTTTTAAATTCAATTTATGGATCCTATTTAACAGTTTAGATCTTCGGAACCAATCCTATATTGAAGTGAAAGACCACTTAATTTTGCTTTGGGCTCTCTTTGTCAGAACTGATATTCCTTTATGTGGCGTATATCTACGAAATGAGACCACTGGCTTTCCGAAGGAAGTCATGCTAAGAACTTTTAAGCCCATAAAATCTATCACTCCCCGCCGAGTTTAAGCCCATACTTGAGAACCAGAGGCTAGTATGCTACCCTGACGACAGAGTCTACTTACGACAAACATATATTATTTTTACTTTCTCTACTTAGTGTAAAATATATAGATAGAGAAGGTAATGCATTCCATCCAAAATATCGATAAAGATATTTCACCTGAAATACACGTTTTAGGGTTTCGTGTATCCAAAAACAAACAACATTTCTAAAAAAATGTCCATGAGTGCGTGTAAGCCCGTGTGTCTGTGAACTCAAAAACGAAAAATAGATAAAGTACCAAACTTGGTATTTAAGTTCAGTATATTCCCAGAATTCGACACGAAGATTTTGAGGAAACTTTCAACTCAAACTATCCTTTACATGAAAGAAATTTAGAAAATGTTGAGCTTTCCCAAAAATGGTTAAAACGGTTTTGATTAAAATACCGGATATTACAGACATTTAAATGCTAAATGTATATCTTGAATTTCGTATGAATAGCCTCTGAAAACTTACATAACTGGTAAACCGTAGAATTAGACAAAAACTTGCTACAAAAAATATAGATCCCGTTAAAATATATCATTTCTTTGTTTCCTGGAGTTGACAATTTCCCAGATAATTCCTTGTTGTTGGTTTCAATTTTAAAATACTTGAGCATTTCTCATACGGGAATTTATCAACTCCTGGCCATACAAAGAAACGAATTTAAATCGCATAGCAACCAGATTTTAAAGGAATTACCTGGTCGCATAAGCCTAGCGTGTTCCATTATTTTAGTTGTCCTTACAAGGAAGAAAATAGTAAGGCCATTTCTTCTAATGCCTACTTCTAATATAATTAGGTAAAAGAATGATGTCAGAGATGTAGAGAAAGTCATGTGAATGGAAAACATAAGATTTTTATCTTTCTGTAGCACGTATATACAACGTTCATAGTAGATAGAAAAGGTCTTGTATTCCACACAAATATTCGATACCGAGATTTTACCGGTAATACATGTTTTAGAGCCCTCTGAATAAAAACATTTTCCGAAAAGATCCATATATATATATATGTGTGTGTGTGTGTGTGTGTGTGTGTGTGTGTGCACACATAAATGAGGTCGCGCCGTGGCCTAGAGGTTTAGACCATGCGACTCTTACTAAGGCGGCCTGAGATCGATCCTAGGTGGCCGCATGTGGGATTTGGGGTGGACAAATCGGCGCAGGGACGGGTTTTCTCCAAGATATACAGTTTTCCCCGCCTTTGCAATTCATTTTATTCCATGTATCAACAGCGTAATCATCTGCGGTGCTATGTGTAGTAAAAGCTATCGTCAAACATGATCAAAGTATAACTCAAATGTCTGTTAGATATCATATTTGGTATTTAAGTTTAGTATCTTCCAAGAATACGAAAGAATATTTTCACAAAATTCCCCCCCCCCCCGCCCTAATTCAACTAATTTTTACAAGGAGCAGTTTTCGAACATTTTGTTTTTCTCAGAAATGACTCTGATGATTTTGATTAAAATACCGTATGTCTAAGATATTTTTGTGATAAACGAAATGCATATGCTGAATTTCATGGGAATAGCCTCTGAAGGCCTTTTCATTCTCTGTAACTTTTGTAAAACTGATAATCTGTAAAAATAGACAAAAACTTACCACACACAAAATATAGATCGTTAAAATTTATGTCATATACACTTGTTCGTATATAATATATATACATATATATGTTTTTTTATTGTATAGGGTTAATATTTTCAGAGATTATTCCGTTATGGGTTTCAATTTTTAGCTACCTAAACTCTTTTCAAATGTGAGGTCATCATCTTTCTTTCGCATCCTTGTTGTTTTTCCCTGAATTTCAATTATTTCACATATCGGTCGGCTTTTAAAAATTAGACCATCGTTTTAGTTTTGTGTGTCCATTTGTTATCCTTATAATTAGAAATAAATAGTAATAAGATAAATTCTAATAATGCTTATCCCAACTAACATGCTATAGACAAAGGATTCATTTTTTGCAAGAATAGTTTATGTACAACTAGAGAAAGCCATATGACTGGAACACATCAAATATTCTTTCTTTGTTTGGAGGCTTTGTACAAGTAATATCTAAAAATATCGAAGATTTGGTAAACATATTTATAAAACATTACACAAGTAATGGATCTGTGAGGAGCTGGTTCCTAAAAGCACAAAAATATTAAGTATTTATGTGTAACACTCTCATAGTGTGTTTAAATTAGAAGGGCTATACTCATGCTGTGTTCATTCTTCGTGAGGTAGGATGCTGGGAAGATAATTTATGTACTAAATTAAGTATAGATAGAGGCTGGCTGCGAATAATTAAAAGTGACTAAACAATATCAGATGAATAACATAGAACATCCAAAATGGTGGGCGGCGGGGCTACAATGGTGATTATCAAAGATTGGCTTAAACGTTAGTTGGCGAAGGGGAAACGAAAATAGATATAACGTCACGAATAAAGTAAAAAGACGATTATGCGATATAAACAGGTAGAAAATAGAATCTAAATATAGAAAGAAATCGTCATTGGAGTTAAAAAATGAAATAAAAATTGGGCGCGGTAAAAAGCATATATTTTAGAATTGGGTATGAAACAAAGGTCGGGAATAGCGTGGCTCAGGTTAGGAGAGTGGAAAACTCGTAAGGTAGTTGATGAAGTTGGTAGGAGGATTTGCACGTTATGCGCGTATCAGGAAGACTGGACGCAATTTTGGCAGATTTCCTGCAGATAGAGGACGATAGGAAATTAATTTTCTCTTTAAACAGACTAAGGACAGCATTCTGGGATTTGATTCTAAACAGTCAAAACTGGCCAAGCCTAGGCACATATTTAATGGAAGTACTGCACTAAGAGATAAATGTGAAAATATTGTATAACTTATTTGGTGTTTGATTACTACATTTAACAAAATTAAACTATAATCTTAAGATGTCAAAAATGTTTGTGCACCTTTACACCATAATGTAGAAAAGGAAGCTAAATTTAATCTACTGGGTTCATACCCCATTTATATAGCTTAATATATATGTGTGAATACGTGGGTGTAGTTGTGAGTTTAAGTGTATGTGTGTGTGATATCAGTGTGTTTTTACTTTCTCTTCACGTACTATGTACATAGTGTATAGAGAAGGTATTATATTGCACCCAAAAATTCGATACTGAGATTTCACTGGAAATACATGTTTTGTGTCCCCTGAATCCAAAAAAGCATTTTAGGAAAAAGGTCCGTGTGTGGATGTGTGTGTGTGTCTGGTGTCTGTGGACAGCATAGCTTAAAAACGAAAAGACCGTTAAATACCAAACTTGATATTTAAGTTTGTTATCTTCTAAGGATGCGACACTCCCAACTACCATTTACATGGAACTTTTTTCGAAAATTTTGATTTTCTCATAAATGGCTCTAACGATTTTGATTAAAATATCGTATATTAAAGATATTTACCTGAAAAATAAAATGTATATCTTAAATTCTCTGAAGACTACTTTATTCTGGATGAATTTCGCATAACTGCTAAACCGTAAGATATGGACAAAAATTTACCACTCAAAAAATGTAGAGCACATTAGAACACACAATTTATGTCAAATACATTTTTTCGAGGAGTTGATCGTTCTTGAAATATTCCTTGTTTTTGGTTTCAGCTTTGAACAACTTGTACTTTTCTCATACAGGAATTGGTCAACTCGTGTCCATACAAACAAAGGAACTTCAGTCACCTAGTAACCAGCTTTTGACTTCACTTTAACCTATGATACTCCCATATTTCGCTTCTACTTACAAGGAAGTAAGTAATAAGACTATTTCTGCTAATGTTTTCTCAATTAGCATGAAGTCAATAGAAGAATAATTTGTTACACAGAAGTAGAGAAAGTCATCTGAATGGAACACATCAGATTTTTTCTTTTATTGTTCTGTGGTTCTCTTGACGTAGCACGTGAGCGTATGTATATGGTGTAAGTGTGGGTGTGTATTTTCAATGTTGTAAAGATATATAAAATAGATATGTAGACATTATTTTAAATGCAAGTATTTTTAGACAGCATGTACAGTCACCCGATCCATGTGACCGTGTGGGCCAAATACTGTATTATTGTAAACTTAATAAATACCACTACCACCACAAAGAAAAGTTTATCTCTAAGAACACTTAGAACTGTGTATTTGCTTTTAGAGAACAGCGCTTCAACAAATAGCAGTAGATGCATCAAAAACATTGTGGAATACGCTTAATTTTGAGGGATTTGCTTGCTGCTTTTCATTCTTTTTACATAGTAGGAAGCAGTGAATCGGTGAACAGCTTCAAACGCGAACCTTCAAATGATTTCAAAGCAAAAGGGTGCGTTGTTTAGTGCCAATACTGCAAAGTGCTTTTGCTTTGTAAGCACGTAAAGAACCACTTTTTAAATTTAAAACAGCGTTACTATGGTCTCTTTAAGAACGTGGCTACAAATATGCTTCATTTACTACTGGGTAATGTAAAACTCCATGTAGTGTTCTTTTAACTAAACTTGCTCATAAATAAAAGTCTACGCTTGCAACTCGTTGTATAGCATACCATTGCAGATATGCAACTATAATAAAAATAATGAAATGTTCCATTTAAATGAATTTCACTAAATATTCTGCAATATACTATTCTTACAAATGCTTATTCTTCTTATCTGGAAAACCATTAACAGAAATGTATTAATGTTTATTTTATTTTAAGATCTGATGGCTATGTGATACCATTTAAATTCGGTTATCTTTGCATGGTCCGTAACCTGAATAAAGACTTCCAGTTTAAGATGGTTAAGTACACAAGAATAGATGGAACATAAATTGTATGCTTTAACGAAATCTTCATTTCTGTGTAGTAATATTTTGGCTAACTCTTTGAGTTTATCATTTATGCCAAAGCTATCGAGAATTAAGAGGACTTGAGAGCCTATTTACATAAAATGTAAGATGCGCGTTTTGCTCGCATTGTAAATGTCTTTAACATACAAGACTTAATCAAAATCGTCACAGCCATTTCTGAGAAAATCAGATTTGTCGAAAAGTTTTTCAGGTAAAGTGATTTGGGGTGGGCGGATTTTTCTCAACATCTTCGGATCGCATCCTTAGAAGATACTTAATTTAAATACCATGTTTTATAATTTAACGAATTTTCGTTTTTGAGTTATTGTCTTCACGGACATACGGACCTTTTTCTAAAAATGCTATTTGAATACAGGGGACTCTACAACGTGTTTGGATAAATTGTTTTTTCATACAAGCCGTGTGTAGCACAGGAGTTGGATAGGTAGAGTCAGACTGAAAAATTCAATACCGTAGCCGGGATTTGAACCACGGATCTCCCGATCTCTAGCCGGTTGCTCTGCCACTGAGCTACCATGGCAGCATGCCGGCATAGCATTATATCCTTCAACCTACTCGTATGTTTCCCGGTAAACCACAAGGTGATCTCAAATTATTTCGAGATGACAACCCCAATGGCATTGCATTTTTCAGTCTGACTCTACCCATCCAACTCCTGTGCTACACACGGCTTGTGTGAAAAAACAATTTATCCAATACCAATTTACATAATAGTTGGCTATACTATGAATTCTGGGTCTAAAGTACTTACAACATAGTAAGTCGCCATTGGGGTCGCCATCTCGAAATAATTTGAGATCACCTTGTGGTTTACCGGGAAACATACGAGTCGGTTGAAGGATTCAATGCTATGCCGGCATGTTGCCATGGTAGCCCAGTGGCAGAGCAACCGGCTACAGATCGGGAGAACCGTGGTTCAAATCCCGGCTATGGCATTGAATTTTTCGGTCTGACTCTACCTATCCATCTACAACGTGTTATTTGTTTTTTGGATGTAATAAAACACCTTTTCTACCGACCATGTTTATTGTAAATACTTGTCAGAGAGAGTAAAAAATGTCGTTCCACATCAATGGATGTCACTGCTCAATACTTACATACTAGTAGTGACTGATCGGAACATTTATCTGGAAAAAATGTCTGATTCAACTTAAGTATTTATTAAATCATTGAACTTTCTTCAATCCTATGTTTGAGTCCAACAACGCATTGGGTTAATCTTAACTGTTTATTTCACTAGAGGTGACATTTAGAGAAGAAACTGTGCTGTGAAGAAACTGTAGAAGCTTGTGTTTGGGTGCACTGTGAGTTCCTAGATTGTTATAGTTTTTAAAAGGGACGATCGCTAAGCATGGATAAAATTTAGATATTTATTTATGTATATTTTCATATTAAAACGCGCACTTTGTTCAAAACTATATGTAGTACGATAATATTAATGGATTTTATCATTTTTGAGACGTTACTTATTATTGGTTTCAGTTTTAAAACACTTAAACTTTTCTCATACGGAAATTCGTTAATCCCAACTCCTGGCTCTGCAGAGAAATGATTCAATCACGTAGCAACAGGTTTAAAAAGATTCGACTACCCCTTAGTCTAATATATTCCCTTATTCCCTTCTATTTGTAAGGAACTAAGTAAGAAGTTTACTTTTATTATCTTCCTTATGTCTTGATTAGCATGAAATATTGAGAAGCATTAGTTTTTGTAATATGTGCAATATTAGGTTGAGAAATTCACGTGAATAAAACATATCAGGTTTTTAGCTTATAAATTCTCTCTGGCAATAGAAAATATCTAATCTATGATGACAATGAAAAACTTGGCAACATATTGTGATGCGTCATTCTTCGAGAGATGAAATATTATAGCGGTGAGTTAAATGTTTCCTTTGATAAGCAGATATTCCTTTATTGGCGTTTATTTTCCACATCTTAGCTACACATTCTTTCATGAATATTTCAGGTGTTTTAAGTGCATGTAAATCCAGGCCATGGTAATAACAAATATCTCACTGGGCAAACGTCGTAGCACTTACTTCATTCAGCCCTGACAACAGGTTTACCTCAATACTGAGTATATAGAACTATGTAGGCATACCCCTGTGAGGAAATAAGTAACTCGCTGATCTTTGGCGCGCAACCAAGATGGAACAGCCTGTAAATCGATAGACAAGGCTACTTACGATCACTTGTGGAGGAGATTAATCCCAGTAACGAGTTTAGGTAACTAAAAGCGGCACCAATGCACATGCAGTAAATTATGTCACCTTGTAGCCATTAACAGACAACTTGTCACTGTCTTCTTACTGTAATAGCCGCTACTTTGCATTAGCTAGTTCGGGTCTGTCTTCATTACTTCTATAACAGTTACATTAAGGCAAGACTTACAACGGAATCGTTACGCTATTTTCTGCCCATTCCTTTTGAACAGAATATTTAGGTAGCGACTAATACCAAACGTTATTGAACACAACTGTATATTGAAATTACATAGGCCCTTTTATTTTCTAAGTTTTCAAGCTACTAAAAATTCTATAACCATAAAGGCCACATCGTGATTCTTCATATATAATTCAAAACATGCATTTTGCCATGCCAGTATACTAAACATGCAATATTTTGGATGTAGTCATTAATAAACGCTATAAAACAGTTGCAATAAGCACATTTTCACATAAATGGCTACTGAGGGCTTTGGGATACTCCGTATATCTTTCTTCAAAATCCAAAAAATTACGAATATTACCTCGTTTTCATTTAGTTGTTATAATATTTGCCATCTGAAGCTTAATAACAATAAATACATGAAGTTATCTAACTTTATGTTAATACGAGGTACGTCCAGAAAGTAAGTTCCGTTTGGTAATACAATTAAATTGTGTACAGATACAGAATAATTATTTATTGCACAAAATTCTACAATTCTTAAACTACTTTTCCACATAACTGCCGAAATTTTGCAGGCATTTGTCATAGCGTGGCACAAGTTTTTATATACCTTCTTCATAGAAGTTTGCCGCCTGTATCTTCAAAAAGTTGGAAACATTTTCTTTCAGCTCTTCGTCATTGTTGAAGTGTTGACCGCCAAGGAAAGACTTGAGATGTAAGAACAGATGAAAGTCGCTAGGAGCGAGATCAGGGCTGTACGGAGGATGGTCAAACACGTCCCAGCCAAATCCCTGTAGGAGGATTTTCGTCACATTTGCAGTGTGTGGTCGTGCGTTGTCGTGAAGAAAAACAACACATTTTGACAGCAATCCTCGGCGCTTATTCTGTATTGCGCGGCGCAATTTCCTAAGTGTCTCGCAATAAACATCTGCTTTGTTTGTTTGACCACGCGGTAAGAAATCAATGAGTAAGATGCGGCGGGATTTTCAATCAACACCGACATTGTAAACAAGCACAACAAAGCGTATGTGGCTGACAGCGATCTCAAAATGGCGCACGTTTCTTCTTCTTGATACAGAGTGTCTACCGCGCATGTGCGGAACTGCGATCGCAGCGCTGCAGCGGAGATAAATTGAACCGGAACTTATTTTCTGGACGTACCTCATAATTGCTCATAGCTATGATCTGCAAGATTATTTTTTTATCTATGAAACTACGAAACTTGTATTCGATGTTTCATTATTGCATTATTTAACACTTACCTAGAAAGAGGAACTATTTCATTCTACCATATACTTCATTACTTTGATTTCACTGAAATGATACGTTTTGGGTCGTACTGAAATCCATATATGTATATATAAAGATCTGCGCGCATTTAAAAACAAAATGTCACCATTTATATTTAAGTTATTTTATTATCCAAATGTGATAAACATTTAAAAAGAAATCCCCGATGTGAACATTTTTCTACTTTTGTTTTCCTCAAAAGTGCTCTCACAGCTTTGAATAAAACACGCACACACAAATATATCTAGTTATCCTGAGAAATTGTTATACGTTAAATTTAATTTAAATATAAATTAATGGTATAAATCATATAGAACAGGGAAAGAGAATACATTTATATCTGCGCTTGATGGCGGATGAACACTTCAGTGGAAAGCAGACCGATTTCCTTGCGTATGAACCATGGAACATCCAAGGCAATTTAAGACGGGACTCCTCAGTGTGTATGTTCCGGTGTATTGCACGGCACAAAGTGCAAAAAACAACTTCGTTAGGTTGACTGCAGTGCAAACTTTCTCTCCTAAAATTTGAGCATTAACGATTTCTCTTTCCTTACGTTTGTCGCGCTCTTTCTGCTATCCCCCTTTCCTCCACTATCCAAAAATTAAAAATAAAGTAAGAGCTAGACATACTTCATAAAGATAAAATAAAAATAATTATATTCAAACTACAAAAAGTAAAATGTAATATAATCAATAATAAAACAAAAAAGTTGGTATAAAGGTGATATATAAATTAATTTATTAAGTTAAGTAATAAAATTATTTCAGCTAATAGTTATTCCATTAGAATAAACTAGAAGAGTATTCTTTTATAAGAGTAATTTGTTTGCAGAACAAATCCATGTAAATGAAGCACATCAGATTTTTCAAAAATCATTTTTTTTCAGCATTGCTCATTTTTGCATTAAAAGTAAAATCTAAACCTTGAAGTTTTGCAGTCAAATCTAATACTTATTCTACCTTAAATACCAAAAAGTGGAAGCAATAACGCAGCTAAAACAAAAGCTAGATAAACTATGACACCCTCCATCTATTATTCATGTTATGCGAAACTGGGTACATCACTGCATCACACTGCACTATTTTAGAAGCAGCGTATGACGCGAATGTTGCAATTACTAACGTCACTACATTGTGTCGTCACATAGTTGAAAAGAGGGCAACGGGTAGTAATTTATCGTATGGCTCTGGTTGCCAGTTTTGTTAGCACATTACCGTTAACGATGCACGAACCTAAATGTTGCCTATGCCATTGCAGGATTCATGACTCCATTTTGCAGTAGTTTCACAGCAATATCCATCCTATTTATTACTTGAAGAGCATGGCCCGTGTGATGGCTACAACACATTATGATTCAGTGCACTCCCAGACTCTATTCTTTTGAACAGAGTCAGATGCAAAACAGTTGACTGTGCTGTCATGCATCAATTTCTGTGTAACCTTTACAATTTCAACCCCTTGCACAATTAATGTGAGTCAAAATGAAAATTTCATAATTTTTTTCCATTTTCAAGTTTTAATTGCATATGAATATATCGAATTTTCCACTCATTTTAGTATAACTTTCAAAGACGTAAGCTAATTGTAAATGGTTTAAAAATATTGTTGAAAATACTCCTGCATAGTATTTTTTACTTTCTGTATACGAACTATGTACATAGTGTATATACAGGGTATTGCAGTCCACCAAAAAATTTGAAACCGAGATTTCACCGTAAATACATTCTTTGGGTCCCCCTGAATGCAAAAGAAGCATTTTTTTTTACAAAAAAATCAAGATATATATTTTATTTGTCAGGTAAATATCTTTAACATATAATATTTTAATCAACATCACTAGAACCGCTTTTAAAAAATCTAAATTTCCAAACATTTTCCCATGTAAAGGGAAGTTTTCGTTTGGGAGATTTTCTTGAAAATCTTTGTTAGATATTTTACGGACTGTTTGTTTTTGAATTGTCGTGTTCACAGTCACACTGTCACGTACACAAAGACTTTATTCCAATTTTTTTTTTTTTTTTTTTTTTTTTTTTTTTGGATTTAGGGGTACCTAAAATATGTATTTCCAGCGAAATATCGGTATAGAATTTTTGCACTATGTACTAAATATAAAAAAAGTAAAAATGAGAAAGTTTAAAACGTATAATTTGTTGCATTCATTATAAGATTTTTCTGTGCTGCACTTCTAACAGTAATTAAAAAAAAAAAAAGACATTCTTCTATATACTTTTAATGTAGATAAACTTTCATTACACTTTAAACATTCATTGTAATCTAGTGGAAACAGTTATCAACTGAAGGGCATTTTCTTCATTTGACGAAACATGGATCCATCCCGCTGTAAGCGGTCGTCAATGAAGTGGAAACAGCTCTCCTCTCTAAACACAAAAGTTGTTTAAGGTGGCGCCTTGTGTCGGGAAAGTGATGACCACAGTGTTTTGGGATAGCGCGGTTGCCATTCTCGCGAGATTGCAGATTCTAGTTCAGTTTTAGACTAAAGCTCTTTCCTGAGCCATTCCTATTGGTTACGGAGACAACATGGCTGCATGACAGGTGAACGACAGGTTTCGAGATTTTATCGAGGTTAGACTAGGTTAGGTTAGATGTATGTAAATGACTCGATCGAAATAAGGGGTAAAAATGGAGTTTCTGAAAATCGGTTCTTCTTTCCAATGCGAAATGCACAGTCTTCCGTTCGTTTTGTCTGCTTGCGCATGAGCAGCAGTGTTGGTCAATCGATCAATGGCAGAGTCAAGTCTAAAACTGAACTAGAATCTGCAATATGGCGCCATACTCCAGAAGTTTTGGCGAGAGGACACACAGTGGCCGCTGACCGATTCTGCGAGACCAAGACACGTTTTTACGAAGCAGTCTGAAGGAAACGGCCAGGACTTATCACGGATAGCATAATCTTTCTTCACAAGCACGCGCGACTTCACACAAGCCATAAGAGCACCACCCTGGTTTTTTATTTGTTTTTATTGTTTCATTTATATAGCCCCCTTTAACATCTAAGGTCAGATCGGGGTCTTTGCGTTAGGCACAACTCATTGTCTGTAGGTTCTTTTTTTATGTTGGGTTTAAATCCACTCTCACATACATACTTCCAGACTCTGTGGGGGATATGGAATAATTGTGGTTAAAGAAAGCTTCCCCACCCCAGCCGAGATTCGAACCCGGGACCTCCGGGTGTGTTGAAGCAGTTTAGATGGTATATCATCTACAGTCCGGATCTTGCTCCAAGCAACTTTTATTCTTTTTCCCCACTTGAAGGAGCAACTAGAAGGCCGATGATTCGGAAATGAATAATTTTGCGATAACGTGGCCTAACACACACAAAGACAGAATTTTTACCAGCCAGGAACATTGAAACTCATCCAACGAAGGGACAAGTGTGTAAACTGATACAGGACTATGTCCAAAACTAACCTGAATGAATAAATAAGAGTGACTATTTAAATAACAATACACTGATTTTCATCAATTCTACGGCTCCACAATCGCAGGTGCTTTTGTTAAAGACAAAATAATAAGCATTATTAAAAAAAATCTAATATGTACCATACACATGACTTACTCTATATCTCTGCAACAAATGATTCTTAAAAAGCTTATACTTCTATTTACTTCATGTTAATCAGAAAAAAATTAGCAGAAATGGTCTTATTACTTGCTTCCTTGTAAGTAGAGGAGAAATAAGAGTGTACCATAGGTTAAACTGATAGTCAAAAGCTGGTTGCTATGTCACTGAAGTTCCTTTGTTTGTATGGACAAATTTGCAGTTGACAAATTCCTGTATGACGAAAGTATAAATTTTTCAAAACAGAAACCAAAAACAAGGAATGTCTCAAAAACGATGAACTCCACGAAAAAATGTATATAACATAAATTGTGTGTTTTAACGTGCTCTACATTTTTAGAGTAGTAAGTTTTTGTCCATCTCTTACGGTTGAGCAGTTTTTCAAAATTCCGTAAAATTCATCCAGAATAAAATATTCTTCAGAGGCTATTCCCAGAAAATTCAAGATATACATTTTATTTGTGAGGTAAATGTCCTTCATATACAAAATGTTATTCAAAATCGTTAGAGCCATTTTTGAGAAAATCAAAAATTTTGAAGAAAGTTCCATGTAAAGGGTAGTTGGGGGTGGGGGATTTTTCTGTTCGTGTCGCATCCCTGGAAGATACTAAACTTAAATATCAACTTTGGTATTTTACCGCCTTTATGTTTTTGAGTTATCGTGTTCACAGATACACGCACATACTCACACACATACACACACGGATATTTTTACAAAAATGCTTTTTTTAGTTAAAGGAGCCCCTAAAACATATATTTCCGGTAAAATCTCGGTATCGAATTTTTGGGTGGATTTTCTATACACTATGTACATAGTGCGTATAGAGAAAGTAATAACGAATCTGATACGTTCGATTTACATGACTTCCTCAACATATTTGTATAAAATGATTATTAGAAAGCTTATTCTTCCATCTACTTTATTTAAATCGAAATAAACATTAGCAGAAATGTTCTTATAACTTATTTTATTATAAGTAGAGGGGAAAAAGAGAACATACTACGCTACATAGATAGTCAAGGCTTTTAGTAGATAGTTGGCTTGTGGTTGAAATCAACTTCTTTGCATAGCCGGGAGCTGACAAATCCCCATATGAGAAATGATTAACTATTTTAAACCTGAAACCAATAACAAGGAATATCCGGAAATGGCGAACTCCACCAAAATCTGTATATGACAAATTTATATGACATAAATCTCTTGTGCGCCATGGCGGAGTGGTTAGACAACTCGCCTCTCATCAAGAGTTCAATCCCAGACGACCGCAAGTGGAATTTGTTCTGGAAAAAACGGCGTTGAGACAAGTTTTCTCCGGGTTCTCCGGCTTCCCCACTCCCATCGCATACCACCGGTGCTCCATCTTCACTCCATGTATCATCAGCGTCATTGCCTGTGGTGGTACATGTAATAAAATTGGGCGTTAAACACTATCGAAAATAACAATTTCTCTTACGGATTACCACTTTTGCAAAACTCAGAAAACTTCATCCAGAATAAAGATATCTTCAGAGGATATTTCCAGAAAGTTCAAGATATAAGTATTATTTGACATGTAATAAATATCTTTAATAAGGGGCATTTTAATCAAAATCATTTGAGATGCTTTTGAGAAAATAAACATGTTCGATATGTTTTCCATGTAAGGGGGGATTTGGAGTAGCGAGATTTTCCTCCAAATCAAGATACCAAACTTAACTGCCAAGTTTTCGGTTTTCGTATTGCACGTATTCACACAAGGATTTTTACTAAAAATGCTTTTTATACAGGTGACCCGAAAATGTGTTTTTCCTGTGAATTCTCAACATCGAAATTTGGAGTGTAGTGCAACACGTTCTCTACAAATGTAACATGCACTATGTAGAGAAACTAACAATATTGAACACGAATAATAAAAAGACAAACATATTTGTATATAAGCACACATATTTGTGCATAGAGAATACACACACAACTGTAAATCTTATTGCGATGTATTACTGTGCCCTATTATGGTAAACAATAAACACATAAGAGAAACATATAACCACGGCACTAACGATGACCTAAAACATGACATAAAAGGACAGATAAAGCACTATCATCATTGTTTAGATCTTCTTAGCATTAGACTTCTCAGAATTCAGCTGCCTCGCTTTAAGCAGAAATTTACCTATCCTCTCCGCTTATCCCTTACCTGCCAGTAGTGTCTAACATGCCCTCTAACTCTCCAATCGTGGTGAAGATGTTATTCTCCATTCCACGATAACACTGCATCTTGTCTACATATGCATCCATGAATCTTCCTCCTCAGAAATGGGGAGGATTCTCGTACAATTTTCATCAGTAATTTTTATCATCCATCATGTTTCTAAAAAATAACCTAATGTATGTACTATCAGTTCGCTGTACTGGTTATTATGAACGAAATGTTCACTTTTTAGTGCATCCTTTATAACCTTATTTTCTGATCACCCCTTGTAATTCGACATTTTATGTGTGTGAGATATGCTGCTCACAGACACACACAAACACACGCATGCACACCAACACTTCATACAGAACCTTTTTCTAAAATGTATTTTCTCAATTGAGTGTCTCAAAACATGTATTTCAGATTTCAAATTTTTGGATGGAATGCACTTCCTTCCTTATGTGTTATGTGCATGTTAGAAAAAGTAAAAACAAATAGTGATTTTCCTCTCGAGGAAAATATGTTATTTAAAATTTCAGAATATTAACAAAAACTATGCTGGAAATAGTTAATAACACAAAACATTTCAATTTTTATTTGACATAAATTCTGTGGTTAAACGACAGATTGTATAAGATTTTGCGTATCTCTTACGATTTACTGACTGCGCAAACATTTTCAGAATTTTCAATGGCTATTTCCGGAAATTTTAAAATGTAAATTTTATTTGTCATCAAAATATATCAATCCTATGACATTTTAATAGCAGTGTTTCGAAAAACAAAATTTTGAAAAATCTTCTGTGTAACGGGGAATGTTGTTGGAAATATCGTCATATTCTTGTAAAGTGCTGTGAAATTATACTCATATGACCACAGGTTCTATGAAGTTTAAAGTTAGTTGACACTCGCCTTTCACGATAAGGGAAACCCCCCAAAAATCCTTATCCAGTTAGCACAATTTAAGGGAGATTCGAACTCGTGACCTCTTGATTTTGAGGCAGACACGCTACCCACACTTCCGAGGTGGGATAGAAGAGTTTGTTGGCTGTCATTAGTCTAAGTTTTTTGCTATATAACATATTTTATAATCTTTATTAAAATATTGCAGTACAAAATAGAACTCCAAAGATCATAATGTACATATATAGATCACGAGCCATTAATAACGTTTGTATGTGAAATCCATTTAATGTTATTTTATGTTATTTATAACTGTAATTAACTCCATAGCAATAGACAGATTCGTATGTATGCTTTGTGAACAAAGTAATAACTTTAAATATTCCCCGCATTTTGACCCTGCTTTCATGATGTCATGTACGATTTCTTAAACAAATGATTTATATTTGTTAGGAGTTTTCATATTATGCTATCTGTGGAGTCCAATCGAACGAGGGTCAGGGCTTGCCCCTTTCTCCTACCTTAGGGGGACATCGAAGTGATAAAGATTAAGATATTAAAGGTAGAACTTTAATTTCTGTACAGGCATTACTAGAAACAAAAGAAGTATTCATACTAAGCTTCATTCAAATGGATATTCACATTCTGGATATATTAATTAATTCAACTTAATTAGCTGAAATTAAACTTTAATATCTCCGACAGTTATTCAGTTGTGTGCAGCAATTTTACTTTCATTTTTCTACATAGAGAAAATATTGCACTGCACCCAAAAATTTGATATCGAGATTTTATACCAAAAATATATCTTTTAGGGACCCTGTATCCAAAAGTAAAGCAATATTTTGGAAAACGGTCCGTGTCCTCGTGTCTATGAGTACAATAAATCAAAAACGAAGAGTAGGTAAAATACAAAACTTAGTATTTAACTTTAGTATCTCAAGGATGCGACAGGAAGATTTTGAGAAAAGTCCTCCCTTCCAAAACTACTCTTTACAGGAACATTTTCGAACATTTTGCTTTTCTCAGTAATGGCTCTAACAATTTTGATTAAAATGCCGCATATGACATATATTTACTTGATAAACAAAATGTATATCTTGAAAACTCTGTACATAGCCTCTGAAGACTCCTTTATCCTGGATGAATTTTACTGTATTTTTCATAACTAGTACATTCTAAGAAATAGACAAAAATTTACTACATAAAAATGTAGACTTTCTTAAAACAGAAAATTTATTTCGTATACATAAATTATTTCGTAGATTTGGCCATTTTTGAGATATTTGTTTTTATTTGTTTCACTTTTCAAATGCTTACTTCTTCATACGGGAATTAGTCAATTTCTAGTATTGTAAGAAAACGAATTTCAACCACTTGACAACGAGATTTTAAAATATGTGGCTATTTTTAGACTGTATTCCCTTCTACTTGCAAGAAAGCAAGTAATAAGACTATTTATTCTAATGTTTATCTCAATTAGTTCAAATTTGGTAGCAGAATGAAGTGTTTTAATAATAATTTGTTGCAGAGATGTAGAGAAAGTTACGTGAATGGAACACATCAGATTTTTAAAAACAAAGGACCATGTGTCCATGTGTATGTGCACACGACAACTCAAAAAGGAAAATTCGGTAAAATACCAAAATTATTACTTCCAACGATGCGACACGAAGGTTTTAAAAAGGCCCCCCCACCCCCAAACAACCCTTTACATAGTAAAGATTTGGAAAATTCTCATTTTCTCAAAAATAGCTCTTACAATTTTGATTTAGATACTGTAATTTAAAGATATTTAAATGACCAAAAAAGAGTATTTCTTGAATTTTCTGGGAATAACCTCTGAAGACCTCCTAACTCTGGATGAATTTTGCTTAACAGGTAAGAGATAGACAAAAGCTTACCACAAAAAGTCGTAGATCTCGTTAAAATAACTATAATTTTTGTCATATGCATTTTTTTGAAGTTTACTATATCCGGATATTCATTGTTATTAGTTTCAGTTTGAAACCACTTAACTTTTCTCGTACAGAAATTTAACAACTTCTGGACATGCAAATAATTGAATTTCAATCACATAGCAACCATCCTATTGTTTTTATTTATTCGCATATTTCCCTTCTACTTATAAGGACGTAATTAATACGGCCATTTTTGCTTCTACGATAGATCACACAGGTTTTAATGATTGCCTCTGTGGTTGAGTGGACAGCGTTCTGGCTTCTCAACCCAAAGGTTCAGTGTTGAATTTTAATGCGGGGAATTTTTCTTCAACCAGATTTATTCCCTAATATCCATAGAGTCTGGGAGTACGAATGTGGAAGTGAACTTGTGTGTATGTGTGTGTGTGTTTAATAGTATAATACTGAGAGAAATCTACAGTTCACTGAACAAAACAGCAGCAGCTGTTTTTCAAGTCAAAGCCCCCTATATAACCATACAATATAAGGGGACTATATAAATGACACAGTAATAAAATAATAATAATAATAATAATAATAATAATAATAATATGTTGAAGACGAAATAATTTTAAAATATATTGATGCACAGTGCAATTACATTAAAACATAATACTTTCCTCGTTCCATCAAGATACGGAAATGTTCAGATGCCATTAGTAGAGGAAACGATGGCATCATTTATGAATATCTATAGACCGGCAAAATATAAAATTGCATATTCAAAACCACTTTGTCACTAGTATAGAAAAAAATGTATACTTTGAAGGATATAGAATATGTGTGACAGATAATTCCATACTTTACAATATTTTGGAAAACATTAATATTTTAAGAACATATTATTTCTTCATACTGTGTAATAGTTTAGAGTTTACACCTTTAAAATTGTTTGTTACCAATAAATTTGGCTCTCCAGATATTCCATGCCGAATGTTCTCTATGGAGCACGTTTAGAATACCCAAGCCATTCTTTCCAGGATACGCGTCTGGAAAAACGCACTACCCTTTCCAACAAGTCAGTTACAGTTGAGAAAATACAGCATTTCCTCTGTGTCGTCACGTGTGAAATTAAACGCCTCTTTTCTTGAAGGGTTTTTATTTTCGCACGCCGGTGTTTTTGGTGACATATTGCAATTAGTACTACCCAAGAACAAAGCAATCTGTGACTTTTTTCCTTTGTTTTCAATTTTAAGACTTCAAATCTATAGAATCTATATACTTTGTTGCCTCTCATTGGATATTAGATCACAAAATGTGGACAAAACAAGACAGAGCCATTTTTAAACTAAATGAATCTACTCCAAGCCTGCCGGCCCGCCTGCCTACCTGCCTCTCTCTGTCTCTCTCTCTCTCTCTCTCTCTCTCTCTCTCTATATATATATATATATTTATATATATCATAAATTTCATATTTTCGTATATATCTATATATATATAGATATATCGTAAATTTCATATTTTCGTATTTTTCCTATATTTTCATTTTTCACAATAACTATATATTTCGGCAAATTGTGCTGTACCTTTGCCTGTTTCTATCTGTGATATGTTATAACCCATATCCAATTTTTACTTTCTCTACGCGTGCTATATACATAGTGTATAGAAAAGGTATTACATTCCACCCAAAATTCGATACCGGGATTTCACCGGAAATAGACGTTTTAGGGTCCCCTAGATCCAAACATTTTTTTTTTTTTAGAAACAGGGCCATGTGTGTGACACGATAAATCAAAAACGACAGTTCAGTAAAATCCCAAACTTGGTATTTCTTCCAAGGATACGACATGAAGATTTTAAGAAAAATCCCCCTGCCCCAAACTAACCTTTACATGGAAAACCTTTCGAGTATTTTGATTTTCTGAAAAATGGCAGTAATGATTTTGATTAAAATTGTATAGATATACAGTTTTAATCAAAATCATTACAGCCATTTTTCAGAAAATCATATATATATATAATTGTATATAATAGATCATTATATGGCAAACAAAATTTATATCTTGAATTTTCTGAGAATAACCTCTAAAGACCTCTTTATTCTGAATGCATTGTGCTAAATTTTGCATAACTGGTAAACCGTAAGTGATAGACAAAAACTTACTCCGCAAATAATATAGATCACGTTAAAGTACAAAAGTTATGTCATATACGTTTTTTTCGTTGAATTGACCAGTACTGAGATATTTCTTGTTATTTGTTTCAGATTTAAAATACTTAAACTTTTCTCATACGGGAAATTGTAAACTTCTGGCCCTGCATGGAAACGGATTTTAACCACATAACAACCAGGTTTTAAGACATTTGACAGTTGATTTAGCCTAGTGTATTCTCTTGTTTTCTTTCTACTTACAAGAAAGTACGTAATTAAGACAATTTGTGCTAATGTTTATCTCGATTATCCTAAAGTAGATAGAATAATATGCGTTTTAACATTAATTTGTTACAGTGATGTAGAGAAAGTCATGCGAATAGAACACATCAGATGTTTTATATGCATAATTGTTTAAAATGTGAATGTCTTTTGGATATAATTTAAAGCTCTCACAGTAAGCTTTAAAATGAAATATACACAAAGTAGAATTATAATCTAATTTCTGTATTTAATTCAAAATCTTCTCGGGCTTCTAGCCAGGTAAAAACTTGGCTTGACACCAACGTTTCGAAGAAGTGCCTGAAGACGAGGAAGATGCACTTCTTCGAAACGTTGGTGTCAAGCCAAGTTTTTACCTGGCTAGAAGCCCGAGAAGATTTTGAATTAACACGTCGCCAGGAAAGCTTTAGTTCTTATTTTAATTTCTGTATTTATTTCGAATTATGAGTTTACAAGTGGTCTTTATTCCGGACTTCATGAACTTAATTCAAATTAATAATACTTTCATCATCTCCTCCACGTGTGCATTTAATCCCACTCCTGACACCAATATAACAGATTCTCTTTTTTAAATTTTCTGTTTATTACAATAAGTGTCTTTAAATGCTGCAGTGGAATTTTGTATTAAGTCGTTACGACGCTTGTTCGACAGCTTCGGCTGCTTCTCTAATCCAAAACCACTGTTACAACTGATCACAGAGCTCCTGGACTCCTTCCTTTTTATTTTCGCTTATCACGGCAAGATATTTCTAGAAGCAGGGTCCATTGTTGCATGTGTTAATTTCATGCAGGTGTGACAATACATAGCTTATATACGCGTCCATTCGCGTACGTGCAACAATTTAGGTTGCCAAATTAATTCACAGGTCTTTTGCGCGTATTCACAGTATTGAAGACACAAAAACATCATCTCTGGAAAAGATTATAGTCATTCCTCGTATAATACAATTAGAGGCATTATACATAATTAGACTAGATATTCTTATTAGCTGGTTCCTGAAAATAGCTTCATGTAACATAAATACCTGACTATCATACTCAAAACTTAATTAATCCATGAAAATATTAGTATTACTTCTTTTTTTTTTCTTTTCTTTAATATACGATATCTTAATCAAAATCTTTAGAGGCATTTTCTAGAAAATCAAAATTTTGGAAAAATTTTCCATGTGAAGGGTAGTTGATTTTGGGAGGGATTTTCTTGAAAATCTTCGGGTCGTATCTTCGGAAGATATTGAACTTAAAGACCAAGTTTTTTTTTTTTTTTTTTTTTGTCAGGCTGATTTCTTCTCTTATTCTCTCCTGCTACTATATACCCACTCTCTGGCTGGGAGCAGGGTTCGATATCGCCAAGTTTCATTTAAATATCGATGATATGTGTAACCATGAGGCTGAATTAAGCGAAAGTCATATAACTGCAAGATTGAACACAACCACCTGTGCCTTTTTTTTTTTTTACTTATTATTTTACAATTAGTCAATCAGGCATACTTCCTAATGTAAATAACAATAATACATCTAAGTATGTAATCGGTAAGGAAAGATTTGATGCAGGAAAATTTCAAGTGTGTATTATTTTTAGGAGCCATGGTTGGAAAGGCGCGTCTGGCGTTTCTGGATCAGTTTCCATCTCTCAGTGTAGAAAAATTGCCTGAGTTTCGTCAGGGTACAATCAGCGGGGTTGTCCATCGTCTGTAACCATGTAAAGGTGCCCATTAACAACCAAATAAGGGAATTGTGCAATGGGGGATGCAGCTTCGGCAGATTCAGATGTAACATGTCGATTAGTGAAGGGTTCCAACCGCCAGGTATCCAATTGCGACATTTTCCCAAAATCCAAGTCCATATGGCTGCTTTACCGGAACATTCGAGCAAGCGATGTGGAAGGGAATCCGCTGCATGGCAAATTGGGCAATTGCTGGATATGGTCATCCGGTGACGATATAATTTGTCTGCCGTAGGAAGAACTTCATTGACCACTACATATGTTACCGTTATCCGTTCCATATTAGAGTGCGGAATGCTAAAACAGCTCCAAATACGTTTCCAAGGCAAATGAGGATATTTCTCTTGGACATGCGGGGTAACTGTAACAGGTCGCCGAAGAGAAGTATAAACATTTTTCACAGAACTAAAATCACCACGAGCGACCTTCTCCGGTGGCAACGCACTGAATGCATAGTACGTTGCATAAAACAGCTGGGGAACCTTGTCACGTTCTCCCTGAGTCCAAAACGATGCATTTTGTTATTGTAATACGACATCCAAAGGGTCACCTTTATCATCCAGGGCAAACAGAAGTAGTTTAAGGATCAATGCCTGGGACTGTAGAACCACATCCAGTAACCCCCAGCCGCCCTGGCCCTTAGGGAGATGCAGTTGGGTACGCGCAATGAGGTAGAGCTTCCCAGTCCAAATAAAATAACCCATTACCTGTTCAATTCTTTGGCAATGACGTTTCGTCGGAGGTAAAAGATGAGCAAGGAACCAAATTCTGCTCAACGCAAAGCAGTTACAGAACCATATCCGCTGTACCAAATTCAACAACTGGGTTTTCTGATTATACATGACAGCACGTAAGACATTAATGCGAGAGGTCCAATTGTACTCCCTCATGTCTGCCACGTTGTCACTGAAGTAGATCCCCAAAATCTTTGTTTGCTGCACAACAGGAATACCTAAAGCTGAGGTATCGGCAGGCCGTATTCCAACCTCTAATATTTCAGACTTCCGCAAATTATAGCTCATGCCAGTACTATCCTTATAGTACTGTAAACAATCCCTCAATCGAAGAACATCTTAGTATGTGGTAACCATCACAGTAACATCATCTGCATATGCTCGCACCGCACGTCTCTGGCCATACACATCAATTCCAGTAAGAGTAGATTGCAGCCGTCGAAGTAACGGATCAACATACAGAGCGAACAATATCATCGACATGGGACAACCTTGGCGCACGGAGCGTTTAACTGGAATAGCCGCCGTTAAAAATCCACTGCAGAGTACTTTGGAGGACGCAACACATTCAGGGCTCTTACTAGGTTTACAAGCTTTTGAGGCATGTTCAAAACCTCCAATCGTTTCCATAGCCCCTCGTGAACAACACTGTCGAAGGCTTTTTCGAGACCTAAGTTTATGATAGCAGCAGACTTCTCGTCCTGTGTACAATGCAATATACAGTCTCTCACAGCAGCCAACGTATGGTGAATGGTCGCTCCTTTATATAGTGCAACCTGGAACTCACTAATCATACATGGGAGTATGTTTTGCATACGAGCACCAATGATTTTCATAAATAACTTGTAATCACAATTCAATAATGTGATTGGTCGAAAATTCTGTGGTGTCTGCGGCCGAGCACTCTTCGGAATCTGCACGATTAAACCGTCCGCAAAAGTAGGTGGTGCGCTCTCTGCATTCCACATTTTCTGGAACACTTGAAGCACTTCCTTCCGAATACAAGGCCAGCAGTGCTTGTAAAATTCATATGGCAGGCCATCAGGTCCAAGGGATGCATGCATTTTGGAAGCCTGAATCACTTCCAACAACTCCAACGCCGCAATTGGCATTGAATCCTGCTGCAACTCCTCCGGGACAACGGGAACAAAGTCGGACATATACCTCTCTGCGGTGTGGGAGTAATCTGTGGGTCCTGACAATCGTTGTCTGTAGAAGTCTTGTACAAACTGCTTGAAGAATTCCTGGCGTGGTGGAAACTCGGGCACCACCCACATCTAGTTGTGTGATAATCTTCTGGCGACCATGTCTACGCTCCTTTGCCAGGTGGTAAAAGCTTGCCTTTTCCCCATGCACTATCTCCGCCGAATACACTCTAGCCAGATTCCCTCGTAGTTCTCGTGTTTTTCGAGCCTTCATGTGTTCTTTGACTCCTTTCACAAGTTGTTGTACATCTTCACCTTGCTGCTGGCGTTTGTGAAGCTCATGAAGGACTTGGAGATAAACATCCATGGTTTCCCTTCTAACCATAGTGCGACGGCAAGCTGCAGCTCAAAAGGTTTAGCTTTACACACCCACCAAGAGGATTTATTCGGTGCTAGCAGAAAGGATTCCCGCAGGCGGGACCAACAGTCCTGGAAATCGGATAACACTTCCTCATCCGTAAGCAATGAGCAGTTAAGCTTCCAGTAACCGCTGCCTCTACTGCAGCTCGTAACCCGGCCTTGAATAGCATGATTGAGTGCATTATGGTCACTAAAGGATATGGGCACAATTTCCGTGCGATGAATGCATGGTATCAGCTCAGCCGAAACATACATACGGTCCAGCCTCGAAGCTGAATGTCCTCTCACCAAGGTAAATTGGACTTCGTCGCCATACAGATGCTCCCAGGTGTCCTTCAGGCTTAGTTGTTCCACCAATTGCTGCAAAGTAATACACCCATTGAAGGCTCCTCGTTGATCTTTAGCCGCCAGTGTACAATTAAAATCACCCACAATCACAAAGGGTGCTCCGGATAGTATATGCGGCAGAAGGTCTTGCCGAAAAAATCATATCGTTGATTTCTTTTATTATTACCAGCAGGGGCATGGATATTCACGAAGGTAACGTTATCAAATATAGCCGAAATAGCCCTTCCGGAAGGATGGTACTCAAAGCTATGTACATGTAGTCCTTGCCGGTAATCAATCGCTGTACCAGTACCCTCAGGACCAAGATTAGTCTCGTAATCGAAGCCACACAAGAAGTCCAGATTACAAATATTCACCTCTTGTAAGAAGCACAGATCTATGTCATTACTGATCAAGAGTATATGTCCGTAAAAGAGTTTGTTTAACCACCTGTCGCAAGCCGTTAACGTTAAGCGAAGCCCAGATTTGCAGCCATAGAGGTATCCAAATGAAGAGTATTTGTATTGGAGACGGCGCCAGATGAGAATAGCGGTTATCACCGCAGAACTAAAGCACATCAGTTGTCAGTTTCCAGGTACGCAACATCCTTAGTAAGTTTAGACGACCGTTGGAGATCCTCAAAGCTATCTCTATCATCCGCTGCCGGCCGCCTACCAGACTCTATGTCCTTCACTTTGCCTCGCGTTTGAGTGGAACTTAACAATTGAGGTACGTCCTGCGGAGACTGTCGCGCCGAGATAAATTCTCCCTCCAATCGCCGGTACTAACCTCGTAGCCAAGGGTCACGGCTAGACAGGGAAGAACAACCCTTCTGCCGCAAGTGCGATATCTCACTCGCCGACAACTCCACCTCTTCATCACTGAAAACTTCCATAGCTTCGTCTTGAGAGTCGGCCGATATAGCAGCTGCTGAAGGGGGTTCCAACAGTTCCCGTGGCTCATCAATGGGTGTTGAGTGCTTATCCTCGTTTACATGTTCGGGCTTCTCAGCAACCAGCGGTGTCTCCTCCACTGTCGGAATGTTACTGTCGGCAACTGAAGATTGCTGTAAGACATTCACAGAAGTCGGTTCCACGGCAGAGTTGCCCGGCTTAATGGACGGTGGTTCCTGATCCCCAGCAGGAGAAGATGTGACAGCACCCACCGCCTCGCTGAAAGTGACCGGTCGATTCCTGGGATTTATGGATAGCCAGTTGCACGAAGCGGACAAGCTGCTTTCAAATGTGTAGTGTCATGACACAGGTGACAAGCTTGTGGCTGGCCGATGTAACTAATGGCCACCAAATACGAATCGATTATCAAACTAGCTGGTATATTACGTTTCAACCCCATCTTCACTGCATGTACGCCGTTGTTGGACGGTAGAAGATACTGGTAACCCCATTTTTCTCGGCGTATGTCATACACTTACCTTATTTACTCAATTCCTGGGATAATACTGTGAGTGGCACCTCGGAGGGTCAGTTAAACACTCGAATATTAAATGTTTTCTGGTCACCAGGTGTAATTTTTACGTTGGTGATTTCTCCGGAGGCATACTTAAAATGCTGCTCATCCTTATAACCAGCCAGAAGATTATCATACAATACCGCTGGTATCAGTTTCACATAGATCGCTCTTTCTCTGGTATGAAGCTGGAGAGTATCCACTTGATCTGCTTGCAGCCCCAAGAAGTTTACTAGCCACTGGTGTATTTCTAATGCACTGGGTTTACTCGCTGATGTATCAAACTGAATTTTGATAGTGTTCACACGTTTATAAACTGCCATGATTACCGTTGTAGTCTTAGAAAACAGGTATGAAAAGGATACCCAATTCAACCGGTGTACGCGCCGACACTAGAACTGTAGCTATATGCAGCAGCACACAAAACAAAACAACTCTCGCTAGTACAAGCCTGTTACCCACACAGCGGGCAGACAACCTCACGGTACGTCAGCCGCTGCCAGCCTGACTTCTTATTGCATATCATGCAAAACTATTAGACTGACAGAAATGTTTATTCCTGTTGCTGCGCAAAGAAGGAAGGGGAAATATTGTAGTATTGTAGTCGATGTCGAGATTTCATCGGAAATATAGAATTCAAAGCATCTTAAGAGAAGTTGCTGCGTGTGCATGTGCGTGTATGTTCTGTAAACAACATAGTTCAAAGATGAAACTTAGATTAGAAAATAAATTGATATTTAAATTCTATATCATTCAAGAACGAAACTTAAAGCTTTTCAAGAAAATTCTTCCACCATGCGCTACACTTTGGATAGAAAATATTTAAAACAATTATATTTTCTTAAAATTGGATTTAACGATTTTGATTAAAATACCGTATTTTTAAGATGTTTTCATGAACAAAGAAATAAATTTAAATATATTGAATGTTTTGGGAAATGCCACTTAAATGACCTTCATCATGGATGAATGTTGCATAACTGGTAACTTAAGAGATAGCAAAGCGTTGTGTATAACAATGTAATTCTTGTTCAAAACACACATTTTATGCCAAATTTAATTTGTGTGTTTGAAATCATTAGCAGAAGTAGATTCAATCACAATAGATATAAATCTGTAGTTAGCCCCACAGATTTCTGAACATTGTCCATAAAATACCCCAGGACCATTAAATCAAAAAATAAAATTAAACTATATGAAGAATTTAAACTTTCAATTGGAAAAAAAAAATGAATAAAGTATCTACCTTCATTTGTTTCCAAAATATATCTCTGCTATTAGTATCAATTTTCCAACATTTTGCTCAAACGCAAAGTCTAGTGTTGTTTCTCCTGGTCAAGCAAAGAGAAAACGGAATTTCAAGCCATCACTTAGCGACCAGCCTTAAAATCTTATATCTGGTGTACTTCTTTATTTCCAGTTTACCTACAAGGGAATACGTAATAAAACACTTCTGCAAATGTTTGTCTTGATTAATATGAATTATGTATATATATAATAGTTTTTACAGATAATTTGTTGAAGAATGGATAGAGAAGGTCTTGTGAGTCTAAGACATTTTTAAACGTTTTTACTATATTTTTGATAAATATTTTGCAAACTTACTTTGTCACACTGGACCCATCCTAACTAAATATTTACAATGAACATAGTAGATATATAATATAATATAATCCACTCAAAAATTCGATACCGGTATTTTATCGAAAATACATGAGTCCTCTGATCAAAAAAATTAGAAAAAGTTCCGGGCGTGAGTGTATGTGTGTGTGTGTTTTAGTATGCGTGTGTGTCTATGTTTGTGTGTGAACAGCATAACTCAAAAATAAAATTCGGTTAAATACCAAACTTGGTATTTAGATTTAGCATCTTCCATGACAAATATTCTCAGGGAATTCCCTCCCCCCCCGTATCTATCTTTATGTGGACCTTTTTGGACAATTTTGATATTTTGAAAAATGGTTCAAACGATTTTGATTAAAATATAAAACATTTTTATGGCAAATGAAATGTATTTCTTAAATTTTCTGGGAATAGCCTCTGAAGACCTTTTCATTCAGGATGACTTTCGTATAACTTTTGTATAACTGGTAAACTATTAAAAAAAATGGACATATACCTACTACACAAAAAATGTAGGTATCTTTAAACACGCAATTTATGCCACCTATACTTTTTTGATACAGTTAAGCGTTTTTGATTTATTACATGTTATTGGTTTCAATTTTAAGCTACTTAAAATATTTCTTTCTTTTCGTCTCTCCTTTGGCTCCTGGCCATACAAAGCGGACCAACTTTGTTTCACATAGCGCCCGGCTTTTAAAAAATTCCACCACAGCTTTAGCCTAGTGAATTCTTCTGTACCTTCTTCTTACAAAGCAGCAAATAAAAATACAAATCTTGCTAGTATTTAGCTTGCATAGCACGATGTAGATAAAAGAATAATCTTCTGTAAGAACAGCTAGATAAAGTCATTGAATGAACACATCACATTTGTATATAATTGCTAGTTATACATACTACATTCAAAAAGTTCCAGGAATGTGTAAATAAGAAAGGCACAAGATACCATATGACAATGTACACATTTTCTTCAAATAGTTCTCTTCCACAGTGGCTCACTTCTCCACTCCGTGTAAAGAGGCTGGAAGCAATTCTGGGAGCCATTTTCAGAAACCTATTGTAGTGTCCTTGTTGCATGTACAGTCATTTCTCAGCGTTCGAAAACCTTGACTGAAACGTTCATGCCATTCATACACCTGAATTTTCTGTATCGCTGCTTCATCATAAGTTTCTTCCATCAATCTCAATCTCTGAAGGAAGTCTGTTTAAGAAGAAACAAAACTTTGTGTTCGAACATTATGAATTGCGTTAAACGAACATGCAAACACAACAAAGTCTAGTTGCCAATCAAAGAGAACAATAATTTTAGCATGAAAATTGAAATGTAGTGTCTGTTTCTTTTGTATGCATTAAAGAGAAAATAAACGCTAATGGGGACTTTTTGAATTTAGGGTTATTGTAGAGTAATGGTTGTCAGGCCTTTTAACGTTTTAATGAAATATTTACGCTGTCACATGTGCTAATTATACATGTATTACATTTCGCGAACTTAAATATTAATCGGAATACATTAAGAGTTTAATTTCTTTTGAGATTTGGTACTCTACAGTTTTACTTAAAGCCTTGATTTGGAGTATTCCAAAAGGGAACTTTCTGATTTACTTCTTCCGCTGACGACGTGGTAACTTCCTCTTAGTAACAATCATGTTGAACTCGGCATTGTAACGTAACCGGGCGTCGGTTTGTCATATTATATGGTTAACCTGCGTCGAGATGTCAAGATATTCCGTAGGCAACCCCGAGACTATAACTTGTAGTTTAACTCGCCCCAATCCTTCACCCTCTCTCACTCTTCGCTCTGCATTCTGGACTTGCGAGGAATTTCCTGATGCTGCACACACTATTGTTGAAACCTCCGCAACTGCACCTCGAGTAATATGACATACTCCTTAATGCTCTACTGCATGACTTATTTTGCTATATATGTCACTCATATTCTAATTCTTGAACCGATTTAAATAGCCTTACATAGGTTTCTTAACGTAAGTGGTTCGAATAACCTTGATCGTTGGGGCGATAAGTAATGGACTAACTAGCCGTTCGTATTCCGACAACTGCAATCAACTGCGTCTGTGGTAAAGGACGGGGAGGGCCCATGTAAAATAATCAACGTAATGGCACGCGTGATGATGAGAGGGGTTACATTGACTGTAGTTGCAAGAATTTTGCTTTTTCTTTTAAAAAGAAGCAAAAAAACAACAATAATATTAATGAAATAAAACCTTATATTATTCAACTCCTTGATAATAAAGGTGTAACAAAAATTCTAATTCAATACATTAATGTATTTTTGGGACAAAACATCTACTTTCATTTAGTTCTTAAAGGCCACTATAAAGCGAAAATAAAAGCAATACATAATTAAATATATAAAAACTTGTATTAATCATTTATTTATTACCAAATGGAAGCACTGTGATATAGAGGGTTAAATGTAATATCGTGTAATTTTCATTATTGTTCATAAAACTTTGAAACCATCACATTCAGAGTTAGGTCCTTTCTTACAGCTAGTGCCACTCACCTCTAATGTTCCTTAATGGAATATTCTCTCTAATAAAATAAGCTAATAAAAGATGTCATTTGGCGTTAAGCTCTATTATCTAATCCTTCTGCGCCCTCCTAGTCACAACTTAGAATGTTAAAGCGAAAACCTTTGGGAAATCTCAAATATTTAATATTATGAGCCTTCCTTACGAAGCTATTTTATTTACACTGTATTCATATTACGTATAAAATAGTCAAAGATTAAATGCTGAAACAATTAATGGTACACCAAAATGAAAATTTTGCTCTTTTAACTGTTAAAACTGGAGCATTATATGTTTGCGAGCAGTACTAACAATAAAAGTAATAATACCAATTGTCATCCAAATATATATTTTATTATGTATGAATTAATCGATTAAATTTAACTATCTAAAATCAAATCTATCTTATTCTTAAGAAATTGAGCTATACCCCATTTTCTTAAATTCCATTTATTAATAATTTTGTAACAATGTTTGGTTAAATCTTCTCTGTTGTGGATAGCTTAGATTTTTTCCTTATATATTTTTTTATACCATAAAACCAAATGAGAAAATAACTCCAAAAGTAGTGCATGAATATACTAATTAATATCAATGATCAATATCAAAACCCCAACCAGATATTTTGTACTGTTTTGGGAAATTGTTTCAGATCTATAGCTGTAACCTAATGTGTTCCATTCACATAACTTTCTCTAGCTGTTCCACAAACAACATTTTCTTACAAACTATTATTCTTTTGTCTACATCATACTAATATAAATAAACATTAACAGCATTGGCCTTATTACTTGCTTCCTTATAAGTAGAAGGAAAATAAAGTAACACTTTAGGCTAAAGAATGGTCAAATCTTTTAAAAGCTGGTCGCTATGAGAAACAACTGAGGATCGGTTCGCTTTGCATGGTCATATTTGAGAAAAGTAAGGTAGTTTAAAACTGAAACAAATAATAAGGAATATCTCGAAAACCGGTAAACTCTACAAGAAAAATGTATATGACATATATTATGTGTTTTAATTAGTTCTCCATTTTCTGCCCAGTAAGATTTTGTCTAAATCTTACGGTTTAACCGTTATGCAAAATTCAAAATTTACATTATATTTCTGATGTGAATATCTTTAATATCCGGGATTTTCTTAAACATTTTCTTCCAATCGCATCCTTAGAAGATACTAGGCTTAAATAAATCGCATTCTTGAATGATGCTAAACTCATGTATCAGGTTTGGTTTTAATCTATCTTGTCATTTTTTAGCTATTCTGTACACAAGGAGACAGAAAGACAGACGGACACACAAACATACACACACACACACACACACACACACACACACACACACACACACAGAAACTCACATATTCGGACCTTATGCTGAAATGCTTTTTTTCGATCTCAGGGATCCCGAAAACATATATTTTCATTGAAATCTCGCCATATAAATTTTGGGTAGAATACAATACTTACCATCTGTAGCTACTATTGTATGTATGTATTTACGTGCTAGAAAAATCGAAAATGAAACTGTGAGAAATGGTTTAAACGTTTGGATAGAGAGTCAATTTAACCTGCGCTCTAGAGGAAAAATCAACACATTTTGAATTAAAATATTGGTGGTCCATTCACAAGAAATTCTCTATCTGTTCTGGACACGCAATTTTCTACAAAAGATTACTCTTATATCTACATTATGCTACTCGAGATAAACGATTAATATAAATCGTCTTATTAGTTGTTTCCTTTAAACAGAAGGGAAATAAGAGATTATATTAAAACTATAGTCAAATCTTTTAAAAGTGTCGTTCTACGATTAACATTAAAATTTGGTTCTCGTAAAACAGGAAATATGAAAGGGATGAGGACTTCCAGTATGAAAGCTTAAGTACTTTAAAATTGAAACGAATGGTAGCAGATATCTCGGAAATGGGACTACCTACAGAGAAACTGTTTGTGATATAAATACAGGGTGTTAACGTCTTCTACATTTATTGTGGTTTATGTTTCGGTCTATCTATAACGGTTTACCAATTATGCAAATTAATTCAGAATGAAGTAGACTTCAGGGGCTATTCCCAATAAATTTTAAATATACGTTTTATATGCTAAGTAAATATCTTTAATATACGGCAGTTTAAACAAATTCGTAAACCCATTCCTTAGAAAATTCAAATTTTGAAAAATGTTTCAATTAAAATTAATTTGTGGTTGTGGGCTTTTCCGGAAAACCTTTGTATCAGATACTTGGCAGATACTAAACATAAATATCTAGTTTGGTATTTTACCGACTTTTCCTTTTTGAGCTACCGTGTTCACAGACACAGGGACACACATGGAATTATTTATGCATTCAGAGGACCCTAAAATATATTTTACCTGTGACATTTGACTATCGAGTTTTTTTTTTGGATTGAATGCAGTCCTTCCTTCTCTACTTATGTACGATGTACAGAAAGTAAAAATTATGTTATATCACAAAGTGGAAAAATCTGCATACAAATAGGTATGATTATACCAATTATAAACTTCTCAAAGTAATCTATGATCAATATCAAACCTCCAACCATAAATCTTATTACTCATTCTGTATTGCTTTGGGAAAGCTTTTCAGTCTTCCAGTAGTATCCTTGTGAGAAATGATGAAATTTTGAATATGAAAAATAACAAATAATTGTGAAGTGTTCCATTCATATGCTTTACTCCACATTTGTGTAACAAATTATTGTTAAAAAGCTTATTCTACTATCTATTTCGGGCTAATCGAGATAAATATTAGTCGACATTAACTTATAACTTGTTTTCTTGTAAGCAGAAGGAGAATACGAGAGTATGCTAAGCTAAAGCGATACTTAAATATTTTAAAAGTTAGTTGCTATGTGATTAAAATCCACTTATTCGCATAACCAGGAATATAAAAATTCCCATAAGAGAAAAATTGAAGTATTTTAAGACTGAAACCAAAAGCAATGAAGATCTCGGAAATATTTATTACACGGCAAAACATGTAAGATATAAATTCAGTATTTAAACGAGATCTGCATTTTTGTGTAGTAAGGTTTTGTCTATCTCTTACAATTTACCAGTTATGCAAAATTCAACAAAATTCGTGGAGCATAAAGAGGAATTCAGAGGCTATTCTCAGAAAATTCAAAACATACATTTTATTTGTCGTGTAAATATCACTTATATGTGGTATTTTAATCAAAATTGTTGGAACCATTTTCAAGAAAATTAAAAATTATCCATGTAAAAGGTAGTTTGGGGCACGGACATTTACCTCAAAGCCTTCATATCACATTCTTGGACGATACTAAACTTAATACCAAGTTTGGTATTTTGCCGACTTTTCGTATTTGAGCTACACGAACAAACCGATATACTGACACACACGGATCTTTTTGTAAAAATGTTCTTTATGGATAGGTTTCTAAAACGTATATTTTCAGTGAAATCTTAGTATGGAATTGTTAGATGAAGTACATTAATTACTATACCTATGTACTATGTACTAATCAGAAAAAGTAAAAATTAAATCTGAGATAAATGGCGTTAAAATTGTAATGGCTCATTTAACCATCCTAGAAGAATAAAACATTTTAAATATATAGTTTCAAGTATGGTGCATTTTTACACTAAAAATATGATGTGTTCCATAAATATGACTTTCTCTATATGTGTGCAACAAATTATTGTTGAAAAGCTTATACTTCTATTTACTTCATGCTAATCGAGAAAAAATGAGCAGAAATAGTCATATTATTTGCTTCCTTGTAAGTGGAAGCGAAATAAGGGAATACCATAGCTTTAAGTGATAGTCAAAAGCTGGTTGCTATGTGACTGAAGTTCCTTTTTTTTATATGGACAGGAATTGACAAATTCTTGAATGAAATGTCTTTCAAAGCTGAAATAAAAACTAAAAAGCTATCCATTCCACGAAAAAATGTATATAACGTAAATTGTATACTTTATCTATATTTATTGTGCGGCAAGTATTTGTCCATCTGTTACGTTTTAGTAGTTTTGCAAAATTCCGTAAAATTCATCCAGAATAAAGTAATCTTCAGAGCCTATTCTCAGAAAATTCAAGATATCATATTATTTGTCAGGTAAATATCTTTAATATCTTATCTTTAATCAAAATCGTTAGAGCTATTTTTAGAATATCAAAATTTTGGAAAAAAGTTCCATGTAGTTTGTTGTGGGGGATTTCTGTCCAAGTCTTCTGAAAGATACTAAACTCAGATACCAAGTTTGGTATTTTAGCGACTTTTCGTTTTATAGTTATCACGTTAACAGACACACGGACACACACATGGAGCTTTTTCTGAGAATCTTTTTTTGCATACAAGGGAGCGGAAAACAAATTTTTCCGGTGAAATCTCGGTATCGAATTTTTCGATGGAGTGCAATACCTTCTCTATACACTATGTACGTAGTACGTGTAGACAAAGTAAAAAAGAAAAACCCATCTTGCTCCTCTTAAATGCGGCAACAGTGATTAAGTTTTATTTTAAATGCAGTAATTAATTCAAAATGTGCTCTTTAGCAGGTTTAATTTAATAATCTGACCACATCTGTAGACGAACATTTTGGAATTTCATGCGAGGTCTCTTTACCAACTCTCGAATACTGATGTGCGATAGTAGAGGTAAGCAGATTACAGGAATGTAGCTAAAATCCATTATTCGGTTGGGTCCAGCCCATTTAGCCTAGCGTATTCCCATAGGCCGGAGATCAAACCGACCATGCGCTTGATAACTCACGCAATGTGGCCACTGTCTACACCCCGCACCTTCCCGGTGATTCCCCGTGTCGCATGTGGTTTCATGGCCACTGGAATTGTATTATCACAAAAATGTGTAGAGCAACTATAGCTTCATTCTGCTCACAGTCTGTGACTAGCTAATGCATTGATGTCGCAGAATGAGCTGCGAATTTTATAGTGAAAATATTTGGACAATAAGAATAGTCGCTTGTTACTGTGCGCGGGAAAAAATTCAGTTTTAGTATGTTGTTTTTTACTTTCTCTACAAATACCATGTAAATAGTATATAGAGCAGGTATTGCACTTCACTCAAACATTCGATACCGAGATTTCAACGGAAACATATGTTTTAAGATCTCCTTTATCAAAAAAAAAAAAAAAAGCATTTTCAGATAAAGGTCCGTGTGTGTGTCCGTGTATCAGTGTGTCCGTGTATCAGTGTGTCCGTGAGACTGTGAACATGATAACTCAAAAACGAAAAATTCGGTAAAGTACCAAACTTGGTATTTCAGTTCAGTATCTTCCAGGGATGCGACACGAAGATTTTGAGAAAAATTCCCCCACCCCAAACTACCTTTTACATGGAACTTTTTTTCCAAAATTTTGATTTTCTCAAAATTTGCCCTAACGATTTTGATTAAAATATCGTATATCAAAGATATTTACCTGACAAACAATATGTATTTCTTGAATTTTCTGGGAATAAACTCTGAAGACTAGTTTATTTTGGATGAATTTTACGGAATTTTGCATAACTGCTAAACCGTAAGAGATGGACAAAACCTTACTCCACAATAAATGTAGAACACATTAAAACACACAATTTATGTCATATACATTGTATCGTGAATTTGATTGTTTTTAAGATATTCCTTGATTTTGGTTTCACCTTTAAAGGCTTATACATTTCTCATACAGGAATTTGTCAACTCCTGCCCATGCAAACAAAGGAGCTTCAATCACATACCAACCAGCTTTTTACTATCACTTTAGGCTATAGTACTACCTTATTTCGCTTTTACTTACAAGTAAGCACGTAATAAAAATATTTATGGTAATTTTCTCTCGATTAGCATGAAGTAACTAGAACCATAAACTTTTTAACAATAACTTGTAGCAGAGATGTAGAGAAAGTCATGTGAATGGAACACATCAGATTTTTTTGGGTAATGTTTAGCGCCCCCTTTTACTACTTGTGGTACCACAGGCGATGACACTAGTGATGAATGGAGATTGAGCACCGGTGGAATGCGACGGCGAGGGAAACTGGAGAACCCGGAAAAACCCGCCCATACGCCGCTTTGTCCACCACAAATAACACATGCGAACGTTTGGGATCGAATCCGGATCGTCCAGGTGAGAGGCGGGTGGTCTAATCACTCGGCCACGGCGTGGTCAGTTTTAGGTTGACAACTTCTATATTTCGCTAATGATTGGCTGGCGACACTGCATCTCACGGATAACACCGCGCCTAAGATAACGTACAACCATGTTTTTATTACACGAGGACAAAATCTGAAGCAATTATGTACCATTCGTTTTAAATCTAGTGCTGGGTATCTAAAAAAAAGAAGAAAAATCTTATGTGTTAAACTCACATGACTTTCTCTACCTACTCTACAATCAAACGTCTTACAAAATATAATTCTTCTTTCAACACTACGATAGCCGAATTTTGTTACATAGTTCCTTATAAGAAGACTGGAACTAAGGGAGTGCACTAGGCTAAAGTGATAGTCAAATGTTTTAAAATCTTCGTTATGCGATTGTTATTGGAAATCGCCTCTTTGCTTGGCCAGGTGTAGAACAAAAGAAAAACGAACACTCCCGACTGTGAAAAGTATAAATACTTCACAACTGAAACTAATAACAAGGAATACATCTAAAACGGCAAGTTCCACAAAAATAATGTATATGACATAACTTGTGTATTTTAACACGATCTACATTTTTGTACAGTAAGTTTTCTTCCATCTCTTACGGTTTACTAGTTATTCTAAATTAAAAATAATTCACACAGAACAAAGAAGTCTTTAGAAGATATTCCCAGAAAATTCAAGATATACATATAATTTGTGATAGAAATGACTTTAATATGTGATCCTTTAATCAAAATCGATAGAGCTATTTTTAAGAAAACAAAATTTTCGAAAATTTTTCCATGTAAAAGATAGTCAGGGGTGGAAGGATTTTCTTGAAAATCTTCGTGTTGCATCCTTGGAAGATACCAAACTTAAATACCAAGGTTGGTATTTAACCGCCTTTACGTTTTTGAGCTATGCTGTCCACAGACACACACACACATACACACACACGGAACTGTTCTGAAAATGCTTTTTTGGGACTCAGGGGTCCTAAAATATGCATTTACAGTGAAATCTCGACATCGTATTTTTGGGTGGAATACAATACTTCTCTATCCCTATGTGCATTGTACATAAGGGTCTCGAGAAAGTAAAAAAAAAAAGAAACAAAAAAACGAAAAAACAACCGAAGAACTACTATGGAGCAGGGCGGCTTAGGTGATAGCAATATGACCTACATTCGGAAGGTTCTGAGTTCTAATCCCATGGATCGACCAATCTGGCTAAGGATTTTTCGTTGATTTTTTCAATCACCAAAGAAAATACCACATTGGATACTAATACCATCATCCAATGTTTCACCTTCAGTCTAAAAAGAAGTAGAACTGTAAATATATGACAATTTAGATTAGGCCACTATCTATTTATAGAGTGAAAACAGCTAGACTGGATAGCACAATACAGCCATCCGCTTGTCGCGAAGTAAAGTAGTATGTTATAAACAAACGAGATCCGAGATGAGTTCAGATAGCACCATCTGAGTACAGATGGCGAAAACATTAGACAGAATGGCGAAAAGCGAAAATGGTATGGTACGGGATGAGTCCTTGAATATTATTATCCACTACTTATCACTTAAGAGATCCGTCGCGGTATACCCAAATAGTTAAAGCGACGTGAAATATATGATAAAAAAATCTGATGTGTTCCATTCACATAACTTTCTGTACATTACTGTTACAAATTATTGTTTAAAAGCTCATACTTCTATTTACTTAATGCTAATCGAGAAGAAATTAGCAGAAATAATCTTATTACTTGCTTCCTTGTTAGAAGAAGCGAAATAAGGGAGTACCATAGGTTAAGTGACAGTCTAAAGTTAGTTGCTATGTGCCAAATTCCTGTATGAGAAAAAAAAAATTCAAAGCTGAAACCAATAGCAAGGAATATTTCAAAAACCATCAAATGCACGACAATATATATACATATATACGAGGTACATCCAGAAATTAAGTTCCGTTTGGTAATAAAATTAAATTGTGTACAGATACAGAATAATTATTTATTGCACAAAATTCTGCAACTCTTAAACTACTTTACCACATAACTGCCGAAATTTTGCAGGCATTTGTCATAGCGTGGCACAAGTTTTTGTACACCTTCTTCATAGAAGTTTGCCGCCTGTGTCTTCAAAAAGTTGGAAACATTTTCTTTCAGCTCTTCGTCATTGTTGAAGTTTTGACCGCCAAGGAAAGACTTGAGATGTAAGAACAGATGAAAGTCGCTAGGAGCGAGGTCAGGGCTGTACGGAGGATGGTCAAACACGTCCCAGCCAAATCCCTATAGCAGGTTTTTCGTCACATTTGCAGTGTGTAGTCGTGCGTTGTCGTGCACTTCACTACGTCCTTCATTGAACTGTCGGACCCATCTTCTCAGCATTGAATCACTCATCGCATTTTGTCCGTAAACTTCGCAAATTTGCCGATAAATTTCAATTGGTTTCACTTTCCTAGCATTCAGAAAACGAATCACAGATCTGATTTCACAAGCGGCGGGATTTTCAATCAACACCGACATTGTAAACAAGCACAACAAAGTGTATGTGGCTGACAGCGATCTCAAAATGGCGCACGTTTCTTCTCCTTGATACAGAGCGTCTACCGCGCATGTGCGGAACTGCGATCGCAGCGCTGCAACGGAGATAAATTGAAACGGAACTTACTTTCTGGACGTACCTCGTATATATACATATTAAATTGTTTGTTTTAACGTGCTCTACATTTTTTGTGTGGTAAGCTTTTGTCTATCTCTTAGCATTTATGCAAAATTCCGTAAAATTTATCCAGAGTTAAGTAGTCTTCAGAGGAAATCCCCAGAAAATTCAAGATAGACATTTTATTTGTCAGGTAAATATCTTTAATATGCGGTATTTTAACCAAAATCGTTAGAAGCATTTTTGAGAGAGTCAAAATGTTTGAAAAAGGTTCCATCTAAAGTGTAATTGGGGACGGGGGGATTTTCTAGGAAATCTTCGCGTCGCATAATTAGAAGTAACAAACGTAAATACCAAGTTTGGTTTTAAAGGACTTTTCGTTTTTGAGCTATGCTACCCACAGACACACACATACACAGACAGACAGACAGACAGACACACACGGACATTTTTCTAAAAATGCTTTTTTTGGACTCAAAATATGTATTTACGGTCAAATCTCGGTATTAAATGTTTGGGTGCATTACAATTCCTTCTCTATACACTATGTACATAGTACATAGTGAGAAAGTAATAGCGCTAAAGAGAAAAATCTGATGTGATCCATTCACATGACTTTCTCTACATTTCTGCAACAAATGATTGCTAAAAAGCCTATGCTTCTATTTACTTCATGCTAATGAGAAACAATTAGCAGAGATAGTCTTATTAATTGCCTCCTTGTAAGTAGTAGCGAAATAAGAGAGTACCATACGTTAAGGTGATAGTCAAAAGCTGATTGCTATGTGACTGAAGTTCCTTTGTCTGTATGAAAAGTAGTTGACAAAGTCTATGTGAGAAAAGTAGAAATTTTAAAGCTGAAACCAAAAACAAGGAATATCTAAAAAACGATGAACTCCATAAAAATGCATATAACATAAATTGTGTGTTTTAAAGTGCTCTTCATTTTTATGTGATACGTCTTTTTACATATCTTACGGTTTAGAAGTTATTCAAAATTCCATAAAATTCATCCGGAATAAAGTACTCTTCAGAGGCTATTCCCAGAAAATTCAAGATATATAAATTTTATTTGTCAGGTAAATATATTTAAAAACAGTATTTTAATCAAAATCGTTAGAGCCATTTTTTAGAAAATCAAAATATTCGAAAATTTTTCCATGTGAAGTGTAGTTGGGGTGGGGGATTTTCTTGAAAAATCTTCGTGTCGCATCCTAGGAAGATACTGAACTTAAATACCAAGTTTGGTGTTTAACGGTCTTTTCGTTTTTGAGCTATGCTGCCCACAGACACACACACACACATACAGAGAGATAGACACTTACACGGACATTTTTCTAAAAATGATTTGGTTTCAGGTGGTCTCAAAACATGTATTTCCGGTGAAATCTCAGTACCGATTTTTTTTTCAAATGCAATACCTTCTCTATACACTATATACATAGTAGATATACAAAAAGTAAAACAACAAAGTTTCCGGTATTACCACAGAAGTTAAAGGGAGCAATTAAATAAATCAGTTAAAATCAATGGATTAAATCAGCTACAAATGTGTGCATTAAAACTAAGGTCTTGTTACCTTGGTGGATGAGAGCATTGCTTTTGCTATGACACGTTGATATTTTAAAGCCATGCATAGAACAAGCTGGTACCATGACTGCAGTTTTATATCAGAATGATTTACGGTTGGGAACTGATAGATTCTGTAACAGATGCAGGCAAGGAGGAAGGCGCCAGCTGGGTTTAGCTCTCTTTGCTTGTTAACAAAATGAATGGTTTGGCTATTGCAAAGAAATCTGATAAATTATCTCATAAATCTTTTAACTATTTTCTGATGAAAAAGAGGTTATGTTAGACTTAGTACATGCCTGTCAACAGACCCGCTTGTTTATCACTCAGTAAACAAACTTGAGGTTTCGCTTTCTCTACCGCGCACTTGGTAGATAGAGAAGGCACTGCAATCAACCCAAACATTACTACTGAAGTTTCCGGGATGCACATGTTCTGAGCGAATCCAAAAAATATATAGAAAACGTTCCATCCGTGTGTGAGAAGTATAATTCAAAATCGTCATTTACTTGATATTAGAGTTCAAGATATTCTAATGGTAAGGCTTGCACATTTTCAACTAAATGTTCCCTTTTCAATCTACACTTTACATGGAACATCTACGAAAAAATTATTTTCCTAGCAACGACAAAGGGTTTTTATTAAAATATCATATGTTTAAGGCACTTTTGGACGATCTGGATATTAAATTTTAGTGGATGAAATTATATATTTTATTTGGATTGTATAACGAATAAAAATGAAATGTTATTTAATTTCGTTTTTGGTTGTTTTGATAGGATTAATATTTTTAATAAATGTTGATTTTTTTGTTGAAGAGGTCTAAACCTCTTAAGATATATATATATAATACCCGACTGGATAGTGTGGTGGTAGAGCGTCAGCCTCACATTCAACAGGCCATGAGTTCGAATCTCATTAGCGTGAGTTACCCGGATAAGGTTTTTTTAGGGGTTTCCCCTTATCCTGAGAAGACGAATGTCAAGTAACTGCAAGTTCTATGGACCCCAGATCATTTGAGCATCATTTCCCCTATTTCATTCATCGTCCGATATGACCAACCAGGTTAAAGGGCGTTGAGCTACGAATATGTATAAAAATTTCTACTACTTGCCGATGTTGTTTTACTGGACGTAGGTTAACTTTCCCACGTTATCTTTTTCATATTTAGTACTGACATTTACAATGAATGGAGAAAACATATTGACATCACGAAACACAAGGTAAGGGTGAAAACAGACTCCGTGGTCGAACGGTCAGCGAGCTGACTTCTCACCCGGAGGTCCCGAGTTCGATTCCCGGCTGGGGCGGAGAATTTTTCTTTAGCCAGAATTACTTCCTACGAGTTGTTTAAATGCAAAGAGGGCTATATAAATGAAACAATTAAAGAAGAAAAAAAAGGATGAAAACAGCTGAAGCTCTTCAAATATGTAGCAGAATTCCAGATACGCCCGTAACCATTGTATACGGAGCGACAGCTAGTATCCACGATGACATATGGAGGAGAAATATGGGAGTGGGAACAAACAGAGAATATAGACCAATTGAAGCCCCAATTTTTAAAGTAATCCCGTGAGTAGGGAGGAGTACGGCACATAGTGAAACGATAGAGTGCAAAATCAGAGTAGTTAAATATTGAATGAGAATCGCTCACAGAAATCAATCTCTAATTAGGGCAGTTGAGAATGGAAGGTAAATCGACGTGGACGTCAAAATTAAAGAAAGGTTTAAAAACCATTGGGATGGGATACATTTGGATTGTTGGACAGGAAACAGGCGGAGTATTTGGAGAAAAATTATGGACCGCCCCTATGATATTGACAGTAAATAATTTTATTGCGCTATGAGCGGAGAAGGTATCGTTGGACGTACAGTCTGGACTTAAATCGAAGAGGAGTATGTAGCAATACAAGTACCAAGCTCGTAGGGGCTCACGTGTATTAGATTAGGAGCATGTCCGATGATAAAAATTAATGACGAGAATGGTATGCCAATCTGCCCCTTTGCAAGGAGGGACGTGGACACATATCTTGGCAAAATGTAGGTGTACGTAGGAATGGAGGGAAAAGTATTTACTGCGATCTTTTACGAGCGCGAATGAAGCGTTAGGAGCATGTTGGATGCTACTGGCAGGCATGAATACGCTGACGGGATAGGTAAATTTCTACTTAAGGCGAGACAGCTGAGGTCTGTGAAGGCTATAGTATAAAATAAGAAGAGCAAAAAAGTATTCATAATGTTTTAATTCTATATTTTATATCATCCTTTTTGGTCATTGTTTAGTTGTGGTGTTAGTATTGTGTGCATATCTCTGTTAAATGTATTTGTCTTCTATAATAGGGCACATTAATACATCGAAATACGGTTTATTGTGTGTTGTAATTTAAAATGATGTATTTGAATATGTTTTTCCTTTATATTCGTGTTCACTATATTCATCTTTGGTTTTATGTTTTTAATATTGCTTACTATTTTGTGTACTGCAAACGCACGTACAGTGTGTGGATTGGTCCAGATCAGTGTGTGTGTATGTATCTATACTAGTATTTATATAAATACACTTGTTCATACATTCAACATTCCCACATCTTAATCGGTTGCTATAGAAAAAAAAAATAAATCGCAATACTGATATGGGCTCAAAGTACACGTATGGTAAGTTAAACAGTTGCAATTAATTCGATGCATTGAATGTGAAACTACAATAATTACAATTTTAAATGTTATATTGTAGAACACAATCCATTTGCTTCAAGTTGAATGTGCTGATATTATTGTCTGCCAGGAAATGGCGCTGCTAGTCTTGTAAAATCTTATCTACACTATTAATTTATTTTAAGGAGAATTTAACACATAGCAAATCGATTCTAATTAGAGTGATACAGATAAAATGTCTTCACAGCCAAAAAAACTTTGTTTATGAAAAAATAATGAAAAGCTACATAACAACGAATACAATCAGTTATTTACATCCAACCAATATTTTAATTAGTTTATTACTACACATTAACTGATAATAATCGTGCAAAATAATATGCGATACACGTGTGTTAAGTGATTGCAGAATCTCGTAAATTGAAAACAATCAACTTAATTTGTTCTTTTCAAACTTTTTCTCGATTCTCCAATAATAAACTTTCCTCACTTGTACAAAATATACCACTTCAAGGCAAATGAAATTTATATTCTGGATTTTCTGGGAATAGCCTCTGAAGAACTCTTGGTTGTGGATGACGTTTGGTAAACCAAAAAATGTGAATCTCGCTAAAGCACGCAGCATATGTCAGGCAGATGTTTCTTTTGAAATGAATTGCTTCCCAGATATTCCTTATTATTGTATTCAAATTTTCAACAGTTACACCTTCTCAAAAGGAAAGTCATATTTGGTTACTCCTGGATTGCTAGGAGAACGGAATTTCAAAGTCATAAGGGCTAGACGTTAAAAGTATTTCACTATCGATATAGCCTGGTGAATTCCCTTATTGCCCTTCTAATTACAAGGAAGCAAGTAATAAGCCAATTCCTGCCAATGTTTATGTCGATTAGCATGAAGTAATAGAAGTATAAGTTATTGTATGAATTGTTTTTTCCATAATAGGTGGATAAAATCATGAGAATGAAATACCCCAGATATATAGGTATATACATATTTTATTTTTGAGTTTTCATCGCTTACAATTATGGGGCGTCCGCCTGGGTAGTATGGTGGTAGCGTGTCTGCCTCACATTCAAAAGGTCGTGAGTTGGAATCTCGCTTAGGGTGAGTTACTCGGATTTTCGGGGCTTTCCCTTGTCCTTAGAAGACGAATTCGAGCAACTTTAAGCTCCACGGACCATTTGAGCATCATTTCACCAATTTCATTCATCGTCAAATATGACCAACCAGGTTAAAGAACGTTAACTAAAAAAAAAATTAGGGGATGTTAATTATTTTAAGGCCATACATATTTGAATGGGCGGCGCCGTAGCTGAGTGGTTAGATTACTTGCCTCCCATCGAGGCGGCCGGGTTTGATCCCAAGCGCTCGCATGTGGAATTTGTGGTGGACGAAGCGGCGTCTGGGTGGGTTTTCTCCGGGTACTCCGATTTCCCCACCACTCATTCCACCAATTGCTCCATCATCACCTTTCCTATCATCAATTTCGCTTACATTTCATATCATCCACTTCATGTTCATGACTGGCTAAGGGCCGACCCCTCGCAACAGGTGGTGATGGCTCTCCGACAGGCATTGGCCTATAAGTCCTAGGGGGTGCCAGTCCTACGACGGAGGGTAAACCCATTACGAAACGAAATATATTTCAACGATATTTTGCGATCTCTAATTCTTATCTAGAATAAGTAGAGGAAGTATTGCAAACCAACCAAAAATTCAATATCGAGAATCCATTGGAACATTTGTTTTGATGAATATAAAACGAGCATTTTTGGAACAAAATTGCGTATGTAAACGAAATAATTACGAACGGAAAGTTGGTTAAATACCAAACTTCAGCGTATTACAAGGATGAAACACGAAGGTTTTCAAAAATATTCCTCCATTCTAAGTTACCCTTTTACGAACAAAGTATATGGTACTTATTAGAAAACAGATCTGATGCGTTACATTTACATGCCTATCTATCTCCCTCGATTATTAGTGTTATACAAACTATGCTTACGAAAGTTTAATTTTATATCTCCTCATTTTAAACGAGATAAACAATTGTAAAAATAATTTAATTTTTTTGTGTAGGACAGGAGTTGGATAGATAGTCTCTCGGTCTCTAGCCGTTTGCTCTACCACTGAACTACCATAGCAACAGACCGGCATACCATTACATTTCTCAACTGTCTCGTATGTTTCCAGGCAAACCACAAGGTGATCTCAAATAATCCCAAGATTCACAGTATAACCAACTTTTATGGTCAAATAGTATTGATTTAATTTTTGTTTTTTCACAACAAGCCGTGTTTTTCTATTCTGAAAATTCTAACAATATAAATTTTATACTTATTTTCAAAAATATTTAAAATCCACGAAAGAAAAAGACAATATTATTTTTTCCAAATAATGCTCCAATTTTAAGAAATACATTATAAATTTTGGGTATAAAAATAAAGAGTTCTGGATAAAACAAAAAATAATAATTTGTATCTATTGATTAGTGAAGAGTATAATGCTACTTATATAATAGATCTATTTGTAAACTACTTTACTGTAAAGCTTAAATTGTTTGTGAATTATTTAAAGAATTAGTTTGCGGAGCAAGTTTAATAATATAATTAATTTAGATAACATAACTTATTATTGTAATAACCATGCAGAATATTACTTTGAAACATGAAAAATATTATTTTTTGTTTGTGAAACTGATATAAATTTTAACCCTTAGTTGTCTGCATCAGTATATTACATATGCCATTTTTCCTTTAATTCAAATTTAAAACTGGAGTTCTAGTAAAAATATATGGGTATAAACCTATAAAATTATTATATAAAATAACAGAGAAGATAGAAATGAAAATAAATGTAGTTCCATTGCTAATCCTTCACTTCCTAATTAATAGTTAAAATTCTTCTAAACCAGTTTTCATAATGCTGCCAAAGGCACTACCAAAAAAGTGGTTCAAATGGTCATAAGTGTTAGACGATAGGTAATGGACTGGCCATCCACTCAAAGCCAAATGTTACAAGTTCAAATCCCAGTGACTGTGATAAAGGACAGGGAGAGCCTAAGTAAAATAATCGGTGTGATATTTGAAAGCTAATCGGGTTACATTTGACTCTAGTTATGTAGGTTTTACTCTTTTATTTATTTAAAAAAATACTGCAATTTTAGGGCAAAAATTATATATACTTTTACAATACAAAACAGTCTTCATTACTTGTCATTTATGGTTCAAGGTTAGTATAACATGAAATTAATTCTAGAGTACAACCCTATTTGTGTAGTTGCGCTTAAAACAAACGGAACTTATAGGTACCGACAGGCAACAAAGAGTTAACACCATAGTTTACATACTTTGGATTTTATAAATTTGTCAGATGCATACGTTAGGTATTATTAAGTAATTGTCCTCAATAAGGAGCAATTTTAGTACTAAAATTATCTCATTATTTCAAACAACATCGTTATAGGATATTAAAGATCTTCATTAAGATTTGTTTATGCATATAAAACGAGTCATAACACACAATTAGTAAAGCTAGTGCTATTCTTCTGCAACTACACATATAACAACCACAATTTTAAATTTGCTCCTTCACATTTCAAGCGTCAAGACCAAGTTGTTATCACCAGATTGTGCATTAGACATACAACCCTGACTCACTCCCATTTTCTCTCTCTTGTGTGGTAACAGTGACAAACCGTGGTCACATCATAGATTGTCCACAATTTCGAAAAAATAACAATGACAGTGCTCCATTTCAATCAGTACGAAAATAAAGAACAATACATCCTCTAGTAAAAATACTAAGAGTTTTGTAAAATCCATTACGAATTAGAAATCTAAGTAAAAAATTAATGTATTTGCGATATGCCTTAGAAGTTCATGCAATTTAAATAACTGATAGCCTAAAACAGAAGATTGTTTTGCTTTCTATCAGTAGAAGATTTGTATTGTCTTAAGCTTAATTGCACTGAGGTGAAATGTTACAGCATAATACTAGTTAGTAGTTGATTGAGAAGCCTTTTAAAACTATGAATTACTTAAGACATTTTAATGTGAGTGCCGGAAAAAACTAATTCTCCGGCAGATTCCGAGACTACTCGACTATAACCGCTCGCTTCAATGGGGAGGGGTATAAAGGTTACGCAAAAGTTCTAGTTGCAGAAAAACTGGTTCTACCTCTGAGGAAAACACTTTGAATAATTTAATTTTGGTTTCTCAAGAATGTTTTACGAATGTGAATAAAAGGTACATTGTAAGGCGTTAGTTAATTATTTTGCAGTTATAGATGTATTGAAATCTAAGTAGGTGTTTAACAATATCCAATAAATTAGTAGGCAGAATAAGTGAGTCAGATGACGGTGAAAATAATAAATGGTAATGTATGCATCTGTATAAAATTGTCAATGTATATTGATTGGCTTATATTTTATGATAATTAATTAAAAATTGCATGTAACAATCATCAGTAAGTACGGTGTTTCGCTGGCCGCGTGGCGAGCGCTGCGCAAGGTAGATGAAAACGCTGTCCTCTAAGATCTAAACATCCAAAATATGACTTACGGCCTACTGACTTAATCACCTTAAAAGATTGGTAGACAATATATTACCAGTATACGCTATCAACCGAAATGACTAAGAAGTTGACCAACCATTATCAACATAGAGAGATAACTTGATGTAGAAGTAGGCCAAGCTTTCAAAACTCGAATGCGATTTAATTAATTGTATTTATATCTCTCCATTCTTTATGAAATATTTGAACAATTATCTACACAGCGGTTATAACGAATCCTTCCCTAAACCTCCTATAATTGTAATTTTTACGGTCATAGCAATTCCTATTAACGCATGAAAATACCCTGAAAAGGATGCGAAACATCGGCTGAAAGGCTTCCCAAGTTTTGAAAATACTACATATCGTATAAGTGTGTGGTGGTAATTGGAAGAATCCCCGGCCGGAATGATTGAGTACTTTTTAATCATTAAGGTAAGTTAAATTTTAAGTGTTGATCTTTCTTTATGTTCTCTCAGTTATTAAAAGAAAAACATAATTTTTACATATTGTAGAAACCTTCAATATACAACAAAATTAGATTCTTCACTCCCAGCCAGCATATTAATCCTTTTGGAAATTGCATATAATCTGTTAGTATACAATTAATAATGTGTTCAGTTGATATAACAATTAAAAAAAAACACTTTGTCAATGACGCATTCAATTCTAGGACCATTTCAGCACCACATATGTACCGAAATTCAGCGAAAGTTCTTTTACATATTAGAAAAGCTGACGTAGAACCATAGCTTAAAAGCACACTTAAAAACCATGTTTGCATCAGCACGACCTTGCGATCAGAAAGCAAGTGCGAGAGTAAGCCATTCAGATTGATCTAGTATATAAAATATCGGTTCACTGATTTCTAATGTTAGCAGTTTTCTCTTTTTGTGCAATTACTTTGCGTTCTCTGCTCACGAATTTAATTAAAACATAAAGAATACAAAATAAATAAAGCCCTCCTCTATGATATGCGGGTAGTGTATTGCCTCACAACGAGAGGTCCCGGGTTCGAACGTATGTCAGAACGAGTTGTCCGGATAAGATTTCTTTTCTCGGGGTTTTCCCTTATCCTAGTGAAGCATACATGTTTCCCTTTGAAACAGAAGATCAATGAGTGAAGGTTGTATAAAAGGAAGGAGGTGCCCTTAATTGACACTAGGAAACTGACACTTAAATCTCTTACATAGTTTAGTGATACCTAATTTCCAGCATAGCGGATACAAACATATCATCGAAGTTAACAAATCTTCTAAACAGTGCCTCTGGTAAATACAATTTCAAACTAATGCTGGTTGTGAATTTCTTTTGGCGTAGGAACGAACGTCCATAAATAATTTTGCTGTCGCTAAATTACTAAAATACCTTGTCGCTGTTTCTCGTGTGTCGCCAGTATGTCACGGTCATGTCTACCTCGGAGTTGGTCAAGGATTATCACCAATGAAATACTCTATAAGTAAACGTGGACATACATATGAAAGTCCTTTACAGCACCGGCTGTGCTTATCCCAGTAGAACACCAGTTGACTCTCCTCAGAATAACTAAGAGGAGGCACTAACTCTATGACACTCACGACATAAAAATTCTTGAAAATGATGCCATAACCATACCTCGTGCTAATTTCCGCTATTGCCGAGTTCTTGTGCTCGACAGTTGCAGTAACAGTAGCATTAAGCTTCGCAGGCACCGTAACATCTACGATAAGAATTGCCGTCAGAGTAACATTCACCATAAGAATTCATAATAACAAGTAACCAAATTTCTTGTACACGCATCGCTTTAATACCTAAAACCTCCAATATTGCATTCCTTCCTGATTGGCGAAAAATAATGTTGTCACGTGACTAACGTGGTAAGTTCTTTGTATTCCACCCACGTGACCATTCTTTATAATGGGAAAGTACCGATTTCCAGAATGTTCGGGAATAAACCTTCCTTTAACCTTCAGCCTGTTACTTGTGTCTCTAATGCTCTAAAAATCTTGCTCTACAAAGGCAATTGTGTCTCTAGCTTTAACAAAGCAAATAATCTTGGCGAGCATAATAGAAGCTTCTACACCATAAGGTTCTGCGTTCTACTGAAGCAGATATTTCTTATGTTAAACCTATACAAAACTAATAATTAAGTAATAAGATATACAGCGGGCTAATATACTGTCGCAACCTACTAACATCGAGGTAATGTTAAAGGAAGAAAACACGGACTGTTTTTTTTTTCTTTTTATTTTATTTTATGTAATTCCGTAGTCTGGTCGGGGTTCTGGCTGTATTCCCTTCTCCTTTTTTCATTTTCCTAACATCTAAGTTGTTATCTGTTTGATTACCGTTTTATTTTATCTGATAATACACACATATACACATTTTGCAAACATATAAACACCCATCCCCAAGGCGGGATTTGAACCCACGGTCCCCTGCGCCACGAAGCACCAAAGCGAGGCACTTTAGGGACCGGCTTAAATCAAGCCTCCAGCGGTCTCGCTTACACCCACCAACTGACATCACCTCTCAACTCTACTCCCCAGCGAACCCTCACCACGAGAGAGCGTCTGACGTCACAAGCTAGGTAAGATCAACGCTTCCATTCTTACCGGCACCAAGCCAAAGTACACTGATCAGTATACTCCGTTACACTGATAAAACGAATATCAAGTAACTTTTAGCTCTATGGACCTTCATTTGGTTAATTTGAGCATAATTTCATTTATTCAGCGTCCGAAATGACGCACAAGATTAAAGCATGTTGAAAACTTCAAGAAAGAAAGGAAAAAAAAAAAAAAATAATTCGCATAACTTTCTCTAGCGCTTAATACCTAGAAACTATTCATAAAAAGAGTCTTACAAAATATTAATCTTTTATCTACATTGTACCATTCTGGTACATTTATTTTGTGTATTTGAGGGCTTCTATTCCCGCTTGGAACTTTTCCATAATTCCGTTTTTCGCCGCAAGGGCTGAAAATCGCTGGTAGGTTTGCTTTTCTTTTGGATAGCGTTTAACACCTACTTTTATTACAAATGGAAACGCAGGCAACGACGCTGTTGATACATGGAATGAAGATGGAGCTCCGGTGGAATGCGATGGCGGGGTAAACCGCTTGGGATCGAACCGTCTAGGTGAGAGGCGAGTGGTCTAACCATTCAGCCACGGCAGATTTGCTGGGCCCGAGTGGTAGTAGGCTTGTATCAGTCTGTAGTGATGTAATCTCCAGCTTTTTAACTCCAGTAGCAAGGCACATTGGGCGTCATTCGCCGATTTATCTAATCCTGTAAGGGTCTTCAGGTTGCCGGAGTTATAGCATGGCTTAGCTCGCTGCGTTAATTTCACAATGCATAACTGTAGCAGCTAATGTAGGACTCGTGAAGCTAACTGTTAAATTTATAATTTCTATTTTATAAAAGCCTATAGCATTGTGAAGTTATTTAAGCTGTATTCTAAATTTCTTGATTCCTGTTGTCAAGCACACTATGTTTCACCGTTGCTATTCCCACTACATATATTAGTGCATATTTCTTGGATGTATTTTGTTATTGTACATGACGTCTAATGCGCTATTTGGATATTTCTTTCTGAACGTTGCCAGCAAAATTTGGGGACTGTGTCAAAGGGAAATTTCTTAAATTTTGGATATGGGACTATTTTAAATGATTTGTTAAGCATTATTGTTTCTTAAACATATAGGTTATATTGTTATTTCATGTTCTAATTTATTCATATTATTTTGTTATTTGTCCATTAAAGATCGCTACTGTTCAATATTATTGTAATAAAGAGGATTTTAATGGAAAACTTAAGTCACTGTGTTTCCCAATTAGACACCATGGCATTTAAATATCTGACGTTGCTATACAACGATCCCGACTTCTACGAAACTATCGATTAACCGATTCTCCACTATATGTGCGAGTATTTGGGAGTAATCGCCAAGGACGTCAGTACAACGCAAGCTAATCGAGATAAACATTATCAGGATAATGTGGTCACATTGTATAGTTTTCTTGGACACTTGGCTCCCAATTCTTCATTCCGTAGATTCTACGCACTTAGGAAAGCAAAGCAACAACATCGGAACGTGAAGTACGTTATATACCTTGATATCTATTGGTTTTTATTCTGTACGTAGATCCCAGAGCTCACACACATCCAGTGTGCTGTGTTTTGTTTAATAATTCAACGGGTGACAATAAACCATGAGGGCCTCAAAGAAAGGTACTTGTTACTTTCCCTAGCGCATGTGTACAACGCACATAATAGATAGAGAAGGCACTGTATTCCACCCAAAAATCGATACTGCGATTGATGTGACTATCGCTTTAGCTAGTGCATTCCTTTAGTTTCCTTCTACTTATAAGAAACTATATAATACGAACATTCTGCTAATGCCCCTTCTGGACACTCGCACGGAGATCACACCTTTCAAGCAAACCCGGAACCACTACCAACTCTTGACTGCTGCTCCGCTTGCACCCAGGATTGAAGAAAAACATGCTCGGAGATGGAACGTTAATTGTTTGAATTTATGCTGTAAGCATATTTCAACTAATTGACAGGAGACGGCTTATGAAGAAGTGTTAAAGGAGACCATATCAACACCAGAAAAACTCTGGCGTCATGGGCGAGCACAATCTAACCTCTGTGCACGCTGCTCCGCGGTTGATACTTTGGAGCATCGTCTTATAGGTTGTCATCAGGTTGCTGGCATTTGGTTGGCGCTTAGCAGCTTTGTCAGCAAATGGTGCCAGCCGAGGCCCTGCCATGCCTGGAGAAACTCTGGCGCCTGGAATTTCGTTTTCCGAATACCTGCCTACAACACTGTGATTTCATTGGTCGCGGAAAGGCTCCACTGGATCTTGAAAAAGAATATCGGCACTGTGGCAAATATGGAGGACTGGTTCGGCTTCCTGAGACAAGAACGCTGCAAGCTGATCAAGTCCGGATTTATCGGCGATATGCAGACATTTATCACATGGTTTGAGGTTACCAACTAATGTTGTTGGTCCCTCAGTTGACTGTCACTTCAACACTAAGTAGCGCTGAAAATGCTGTTAGCTTAACCTTCCCGCTGCTGTGCGGAGGACTCATATTACACACAACCGACGAAAAAAACAAAATTCCCCAAGGCGTGAAATAGGACTGACCACAATGACGAAGTAAACCCAACAAAATTACATGAAATAAACATAAACAAAAATAATAATACAAATAACCCTCCCTTGGTCTCACCTTTTCTACTGGATCGTCCTCTCTCCTTTCACCTCCTCCCAAAGAAAGGTAAATAAAACAATGCTTATTTCGTTTGGCATGTATAGAGCAGTCATGTGAGTTACATCCAACCTTTTTGCTTGGCTAGCTCTTCCCCCCCCCCCTCGATCTTTGCTTCACGTAAAACCAGCGGCTGCATTTCGCCTTTGTTTACCTCAGGAGTGTTTCTTATTTCGTTAGAAGTATAATCCTAATCAAAGTCAACTGAGCGTTCTCTTTATCACACAGCATGTTCTGTCTTTATATTAGAACAGGTACAATAGTTGTCTGTTTGCTAGAATTTAACTACACCTTGTTAAGAAGAAATGCGACGGTATCCGTCTGAACATTGCTCTTGTTTTAATCACTGGTTCGCTTTTGTCTTTCTAAACGTGCCTCATTTCTCAACCTTAAGCACTGCATTCTTGATTACGGTAATTCCATTTTGTCTCCATCCCTTCTCAAGCTACCCTGTCTTCACCTTTAAAATCGTTTTTGTGCGGCGCAAGAAGTAATTAATGGCTCGCTTTCTTAAGAGTTCCGGCGCCGCTCCTCAGAGGGCACCAATGAGCCGTTAAAAGGGAAACAAAAAGCCGGAATTTCCTATCTGCCTTTACAATGTAGTTTACTAAGGACACGAATATTTTAACCAGTAGCTTGTAATTGTCTTTCACAAAGACATCGGCGTGGGCGCCGATAACGAAGGCCTGAAGTAAAGTGTAATTAGGCATAGTAAGTGAGACATGTTACAGAGAATGAACAAGAACCGCTTACTTTGTATTAGAAGATAAAGAAAACTCTTTTGAAAAGTTGATATTATAATTAGCTATATGATCCATGAATAATGATTAAAAGATTATCTATTTTCTTAATCAGAAGACATTATTTTCTTGATTTTTACTTTCTCTACACGTACTCGGTACATAAAATTCGACACCGAGGTTTCAGGAAATACATGTTTTAGGTCCCTCTAAATAAAAAAAAGGTTCGTGTGTGTGTCTGTGGACAGCATATCTCAAAAATGAATACCGTTGAATACCAAACTTGGTATTTAAGTTTGGTATCATTCAAGGATACGACACGAAATTTTCAAGAAAATCCTCTCACCGCAACTGTCCTTTACATGAAACTTTTTTCGAAAATATTATTTTCTCAAAAATGGCTGTAATGATTTTGGTTAAAATATTGTATGTTAAACATATTTACCTGACAAATATATCTTGAATTCTATGGGAATAGCCTCTGAAGACTACCTTATTCTAGATGAATTTATTCGAAACTTTGCATAACTGCTAAATCATAAGTGATGGACGAAAACTTACCACACAAAAAGTGTAGAGCACGTTAAAATATACAATTTACGTTATATACATGTTTCTCGTGGAGTTGATCCTTTTTGAGAAATTCCTTATTTCTGTTTTCATACAGGAATTTGTCAATCCCTGTCCATACCAACAAAGGAATCTCAGTCAAATATCAACCAGGTTTTGACCTATGGTCCTCACTTACTTCGCTTCTTACAAGGAGACAAGTAATAAGACTATTTCTGCTAATTTTGTCTAGTTTAGCATGAAGTAAATAGAAACATTAGCTTTTTAACAACAATTTGTTTTAGAGATGTAGAGAAAGTCATGTGAATGGAACACATAAGATTTTTTTCATTATCCATAAATAATAACGCATTAAATAAAGCTGGAGTTGAAGATGAAAAAAGCCAAATCAGCAAATCCTGTAGATAAGATTATTATTAAACCTAATTTTTGCAATGTAGATAGAGGCAACAACTTTCTTTAAATCATATTCAAATAATTATTTTATACCTGTAACTATTACAAACTCCTTACCTTCTCTAGCACGTATATACAATGTGCAGAGTATACACAGAGAAGGTATTGTATTCCATCCAAAATTTCGAAAGCAAGATTTCACCGGAAATACATGTTTTGATACTCCCGGAATCCAAAAAGAAACATTTTTAAAAAATGCCTGCGTGCGTGCAGCAGGCTTAAGAACGAACATTTTAAGTTCTTCCAACGATGCGACGTAAAGAAATAACTTGCAAATGGTTAACTCCACAAAAATGTAAATGACGAAGTATGTGTTTTAATGAGGTCGCCATTTTGTTGTGTAGTAAGTTTCTATCTATCTTTTAAAGTTTACAAGGCATTTTAATAATAATAGTTATATTATTTTTCAAAAATCCTCTATTTCATGTAAAGGGTAGGTTGAGCTTTTGAAAATCTTCGTGTCCTACCCTTAGAAGATACAAAACTTAAATAGCAAGTTTGGTATTTAACGTAGTTATCGTTTTTAGTTATGACGTCCATAGACAGACAAACACGTAGTCGCACATAAACAGACGTACGCATAACTGATCACTGATTAAAAATCCCGTTTTTGGATTAAGGGGTCCTCAAAACATACTTTCGATGAAATCTGGTTTTATATATTTTGGAAGGAATGTAATACTTTCTCTATCTACTATATATTGTACATACGTGCTAGAGAAAGTAAATTGGCTAATTTGGTTTGAGCTGTTTTTATCAAGAATGTTCATTTAAGCATTTCATTTCCAAACTTGGAAGTAGTTGTGATATTCCTATGACAAACCGCTAGCATAAACTATAATGAACATAATAACAAAAGACAAATTACGAAAACTTAAACTCAAAGCGATGATGATTTTATTGACTAAATAATTCGAAAGATATTCAGTAAGAACTTTAGGTCAAGTATTATTAGATATATACATGGTAAATAAAATGTAGACCCTGAATTTCTTGACACTTGAAGTGCTGATCATTCTGAATGACTGGTGAACAGCAGAAGGCAGAAGAGAAAATAAAGTGACTGTCCCCTTGATCGAGTGGTCAGCGAGCCGACTTCTCACCTGAGGGTCCCGGGTTCGATTCTCGGTTGGAATTTTTCTTTAACCAGAATTATTCCCTATCCCCCACACCAGATTACAGATTCTAATTCAGTTTTAGACTAAGGCTCCTTCCTGAGTCTTTCCTATTGGTTACGGAGACAATATGGCTACGTGGCAGATGAACAACAGGTTTCGTCGAGATCGAAATAAGAGGAAAAAGTGGACTTTCTGATACTCTGTTCTACTTTCCAATGCGAAATGCACAGAGTTCTGTTCGTTCTGTCTGCTTGCGCATGGGCAGCCATGTTGGTCAATCGACCAAAGGCAGAGACAAATCAAAATTGAACGAGAATCTGCAATTTCACATCCCCCACAGAATGTGGAAGTGTGTATGCGAGAGTGATGAATGTGTCTTATGTTTGAGGAAAATAAAATGATTTAAACCCAAAGAAAAGAACCTACAGACAACGAGTTGTTTCTAATGCAAAGTCCCCGATATGACCTTATATGTTACAGGGGGTGGGGCCCTATAAAAATGAGACAGTAAAAATAGATATTTTTCTGCTTCATTTTTGTGGAATTAACAAAAAAATAACCCAAATTAGTAATTAGAGCAAAATTAAACCCTTTATTAGTATGCTATTGAAAATGCGTGTGCCCTCAACTAATTTGCCACCACAAATAATATAAGAAATATATATTTTATCTAATGTCTCACTCTCTTAAGCAGAACCATCTTCTAGTTATTTGTTGTTACCAAGAAGATAATAGTTTATGTGTGTGCTGCAGGACGTGGTTTTATTCATTGGTAGTCTTTGGTGGCTTGACAGAAACATCTTACTTGATGTTTTAGACATATACATCAGCTTGACGTGTCGCTGGATTGTTCCATAAACTGACTGTAAATGCAATGTGATGTTCGCTGTCTTGAAGAAAACGGCACCAATTTGTTTTGAAGCCCTTGCTGCATAGAAGAAAACCTTATCACCTCCGATATGATGTTAAAGGAGATATATAAATAAAACAATTAAAAAAGAACTTATCACCACACATTTGAGTTCAGACCATAGTCAAGATTTAGGTACAAAATTCATCTATTGCATGAAACAGTTCATTGCAAAAACTGAACACAAAATAACAATAATATACACCGTTAAAAATGTGTGTAATAGTTTTCACAGTCTCTACTACGTACATGGTAGTAGCATGGTATTGCATTTCACCCCCCCCCCAAAAAAAAAATCCGATGATCACCTGACACGCGCGCGGGCACGTCGATACACAGGGATCTTTATCTAAGAAGCTTTTTTCGGACTCAGGGGATCCTAAAACTTATATTTCCGGTGAAATCTCGACATCAAATTTTTGGTGGAATACAATACCTTTTCTAGCTAGGTACATTGTATGTACTTAGTGTTAGAAAAGATAATACTGGAAATTATCTGTAGTGTTCAGGCACTCCAAATCTATCGTAAGGAGATCGTACAAAAGCAGGTTGAAGGAAATGCTGAAAATAAGGGACTCTGAAGTGATAGAAATATTTTCTCAAATAATAAAGCTAGTTTTAATTTTTTCAGGAGTTACTGACAACAAAATAAGTATTCATATCAAGTTTAGCTCAAGTATGTGTTTCATTCTGTAGATATTAATTAATTTATTCGATTTAATTAGCTAAAATAAAAAAACTATCCTCTGCAGATATTGAACTGCATTCACCATATTTACTTTTTCTAGCACGTAGGACATAGAATATATCACCGACGACACCGGCGATCACTGACAATACATTTTTCAGACCTCTCAGTCCAGAAAAAGCACATTTAGAAAAAATACCCGCGTTAATGCGTGTGTGCGTGTTGAATATATTTATAAAAATTAGGTTTTACTGTAAAAAACTAATATTTTTGCATATATAAGTTTTTATCAAACTTATATTAAATATTTTAAATTCGAGAAAACAAAATTCTACAATTCACTTCAATATATAGCAACTCTATGTATTTATATAAATAGCTCCATTTGTTAGTTATTTAAATTCTATTCTTTTTGTGTTTCATACGAAATATGCACCGTAGGTATTTCTGCAAATGTTCATCTCGATTAAAGTGAAGTGGCAAAATAATGCTCTACCTACTAATGAACAACTGTTCACATAAAAAGACATTTTTCTAAAAATTAAGTTTATTCGGGTCCTCAAAACATGTATATGCGGTGAAATCTTGAGCATTTATTGTGCTGTAAGTGAAATTTACTATTATTCACAATAGCATGTCCAATTACTTAAACTAATGTGTATGAATAATTGTATTTATTGACATAATATTATACTTAGAGTTTCAACAATCACACAGGTCCACAGACCCTACGTGTTTTTGTAATACACACTAAAAAGCATTATTAAAACAACAACAAAACTTTAAAAGAATAAACACAAAAGTAAAACACAAAGTTTATACACAATCAAAGGCAATATTACAACATAACAAAGAATTAAAAGAGTAAACCCGAAAATAAAAATACACAAATATTCAAATACAGAAATTTAAATTTATAGTACAGGATATTTTATAATAAGACAATTACACTAAAAAGAAATATATACACATAATATACACACAATATATAACAACATAACACAACAGTGACCTAAGTATAACATAAAATGTGTGTGTGTGTGTATATATATACATATATACATATATACATATATATATATATATATATATATATGTAAAACATTGTAGTCAGTTTTGTTTAGTTGTTTTTATCCCCCCCCCTTCTCTATTGGCAGCCTCCTCAGATCTCAGCTGTCTTGCCTTAAGTATAAATTTACCTAGCCCGTCCACGTTTCCCGTGCCTGCCAGTAGTGTCCAACATGCTTCTAGCTCTACATTCACGGTGGTAAAGAATTGCGGTAAATATTTTTCCCACCATTCCTCCGTACCCGTACATCTTGCCAAGATGTGGGTCCATGACCCTTCCTCCTCGCATATGGGACAGATTCTTGTACCATTCTCGTGAGCAATTTTTGTGCTCCTCCATGCTCCTAGTCTAATCCACGCGAGCCCCTCTCTAATGAGTTTGGTACCTGTTTTGATGTATTGCTCCATACCCCACTCCGATTTTAGACCAGACTGTACTTCTAATGACGTCTTCTCTGTGCATTGCGCAACTATTTGCTGTCTGTAAATATCACAGATGCGGTTCTTACTTTTTCCCCAAATACTGCGCCTGTTTGCCTGCCCCGCCATCCAAATGTATCCCATCCCAATGGTTTCCAACCTTTTCTTTAATGTTAATGCCCACGTCGAAGAACCTTCCATTCGCAACTGTTCACGGTAGCAGACTTCCCTAATTGGAGATTGGTTTCCGTGAACGATTTTCATCCATTATTTGACTGCTCTGATTTTGCACTCTATCGTTTCACTATGTGCTCCGACAGCCCTCATTATTCCGCAGTTTGCCGTACCCCTCCCTGCACCCAGAATTCCTTTCAAAAATTGGATCCTCACTTGGTCCAGATTCTCTGTTTGTTCTCACCCCCATATTTCTCCTCCATATGTCATCGTGGATCTAACTGTCACTCCGTATATTTTCCATTAAGGTTATGGATATATTCGGAATTCTGCAGCGTATCCGGAGAGCTTCCGCCGCTTTCACCCTTGCCTTGTGTTTCGTGATGTAAATGTGTTGTGTCAATTTTCCGTTCATTGTAAATGTGAGTCCTAAGTACACAAAAGATTAAACATTGTCCAGTATCTGTTCTGCATATGTCCAAGTCTCCTCCTTGCTATAAACAGAACCATTTTTAAAGGCATTGCCTTTGTCTTATTCACATTAACTGCAATAATTCTTAAGTTTGTCCAGTCCTCGTTGCAATCCGTTAACTGTCGTAGAGCACAATACTAAATCGTCCGCGTATAAAAGTGCTGGAATCTGCAAATCCGCTACTACTGGTGCTTGGATATTCTCTGCTATCATTGCATCAGTAGTATCATCCACAAAGGGATTAAATAGCAAGGGAGACAAAATACAGCCCTGCCTCACTCCCCTATAGCTTCGACAGTTCTCCAACACTGTTTTTGTCGTACTTTACACAGAATTCGACATTCTGATAGATTGCCTTCAATGCCCTTATCATTTTACTTGATAACCCCTTCCTGCCTAGTTTATACCATAATGCATTTCGATTGATAGACTCAAATGCCTTCTTAAGGTCCAGAAATGCACAATGAAGCTTTCCCCGCTTAATTAACATTTATTTCAACATTAAAGTGTCTAATATAAAAGCGTCCATGGTACGGTGTCCTTCTCTGAAACCCATTTGAAATTTTGAAAGTTTGACAAATTTAGATTCCCAGTCCTTTATCCGGTTGTATAATTCTGCAATAAACTTTCTCCATAATTGGCAACAGAGTAACCCCCCTATAGTTATCCGGATTCCCAATAGTTCCCTTCCCCTTATAAATGGGATGAATGTCCTTTCCCCAACAGGTAGGGTAATTCGCCTCAATAAACAATCTGGAGAATACTCCTGCCAAACTCATTAACATTGCCTGCGGCTTTAAAAACTTCTGGAGGACACCCGTCCAACCCGGGAGTTTGCCTCCCTTCAAACTCCTCAGCGCCTGTGCTATTTCTCGTGCTGATATTTCCTCGTCAAGTACTGGGATCTCAAGATTTCCCAAAATTTGCACTTCCCTTATTATAAAAATCCCTTCCTCTTCACCTTCTCCAAATATTCCCATAAAATGCATTGCCCATTGTCTGGGAGAAATTTCGCTGGGCGCCTGACGGTTGCCTCTTAAATGCTTTACTACTTGCCACATCTCAACGCTGTCTTAAACTACTGTACATAGGTTTAAGTACCGCTTAGGTCCTGCATCTGCATGCAGGATTGTAGATTGTAGTTCAGTTTTAGACTGGAACTCTGCGATTAGTTGATTGACCAACATGGCTGTGCATGCTCAAACAGAAGAACCTAAGATTGTGCTTTTCGCATTGGAAAGAAGAGCCGATTTTCGGAAACTCCATTTTTACCACTTCTTTCGATCCAGTTCATATACACACACCTAATCTAACCTAGCGGTGACATTGCAGATTCCAGTTCAGTTTTAGATTTGACTCTACCGTTGATCGACTGACCAACATGGCTGCCCATGCGGAAGCAGATAGAACAAACGGAAGACGGTGCATTTCACATTGGAAAGAAGAACCGATTTTCAGAAAATGCATTTTTACCGCTTATTTCAATCCAGTGCATTTACATACACCTAGCCTAAGCTAATGTAGCCTATCCTCGACAAAATCTCGAAACCTGTCGTTCACCTGTAATGTAGCCATATTGTCTCCGTAACCATAGGAAAGGCTTAGGAAAGAGCCTTAGTCTAAAACTGAACTAGAGTCTGCAATCCCGCAACCTAAGCTCGAACAAATATCGAAAACAGCGCAGTCATAATGTCCCAGTAACATTAGGAAATACTCAGTCGGAAGGAACCTGAACTAAAATTTGTAATCTCGCTATCCGCTTACTGGCTTTAGGTGAATGTAGCCCTTTAGTTTGTGCTACCTATTCTACCCCAACCTGTAAGTTTTCTCTCTTGTTCTCTTTGTTTTTTATCCGCTTTTCTTTTATCTTTCGCAAATATTGCCCCATGTCTTTAATTTTTCTCTTCCCCTGGATATTCCACAACTTCGTTTTTTCCATCTGCAAGTATCCTGCATCACATTTGCGTTCCCAAATTTCTTTCCTTCGATTTCTTACCCCTCTATATTCTGTTAAACAGTGAGAAATACTGTGCTGTTTCATACAACTTTTTAGCAGAAGTAGAGAAGCTGGTATGAAAGTCAAGGATTAATATCGAGTAAGGATAAAGCTCCATAGTTCCATATTCGATTCATTATTATGGAACTAGAGTAGACCAATGGTCGGAAATATGAGGTTGAGGTAACCATATAGCGTATCGATGGCGGAGAGCTTATCCGATACTTCATTTTAAATTATGACAGCTCCTTCCACAAAATAGACTTTCCCTTAACCTTTATGGGTTACGCACACATACACTGAGCCTTGAATATGCTTTACACAATGCGGTTATTCAGTCTTCCTCCGTCTTAACTGTAGTATATGTAGTGTTCCCATCTTTTACTTCCGCTTTCCATATCGCCTCTCTCTCCTTCCTCTCAGGATCTTCTTTAGGACACTGTGAAAATGCCAAGCAGGATAATCAATCATTCGACATTACCCGGTGTTTCATAATCGGCCAAACTTATAACAAAAACCGGTTTCATCTTTTTAGTGAACCTGTCTTTTCAACATGCTAATAATAAAACCTAAAACAAGAATTAATCGTGGAGTGATTATTCCGAAAATCCGACTGAACATAAATCAAAAGAAAGTTAGTAAAAAAAAAAAACGACCAGTACTACCACATTCAAGAGGTTGCGAGTTTGAATCTCGCTTAAGGGAGTTACCCGAATAAGGTTTTTTTGGGTGGTTTCTTTTATCCGAGATAAGGGAAAATTCGTCCAGTAACTTTAAGATTCAAGGGTCCCAAAATCATTTAAACAACATTTGACTATTAATTAACATAGCAAAAATTGATTATAAAATTATGTAGCTTGACGAAAAGAACAAAACCGGAAGGAAGCCTAATCAAATTTAAAAATCAATTGAAAATAATAATAACTAAACTGTAAAACAAAACTTCTAGAATAAAAGAATACGAGCATAACCAATTTTAATAAGTATTTAAATTAATACAGGTAAGCAAAAATAAGCAATATAAAATAAAAGAAACAGATAGCAAAGCAAAAAGCACCAATGTTAATCCGTCTTCAAATAAGGAAAATAAACAAGGTTAAACAAAATTTTATGTTTTCCATTCACCTGACTGTTCTGCAAACAAACCATTCTTACAAAAGATTATTCTTTTATCTACATCTTGCTAATTGGGATAAATCTTAGCATACATGGGCTTATTAGTTACTTTCTTGTAAGTATAAGCAAAATAAGGGAATACTGTGTGAGAAAAGTAGTTTAAAATTGAAACCAATAACAGAGAATATCTCGAAATCGTTAACACCACCAAAAAAAGTATGTGACATAAATTAGGTGTTTTAATGAAATATACATTTTTGTGTAGTAACGTTTCGTCTATCTCTTACAATTTACCAGTTATGCATAAGTTATTCATAATGAAAATGCCTTCAGAGAGTATTCCCTTAAAACTCATTTTATTTGTTATGTAGTTTTCTGTAATATACGCTATTTTAATCAATATCGTTAAATCCATTTTGGAGAAACATTTTAATGTTTGGACATTGTTGTGTGTATTGGGTAGATTCGGGTGCAGGATTTTCTTGAAAATACTCGTATTGCATCCTTATAACATGCTGAACTTAAATATTACGTTTCGCATTTAACCGACTTTTCATTTTTGAGTTATCGTCTTCACACGGACTCACGTTTATGAACCTTTTTTTAAAATATTTTTTGGAGTCAGGGGATGTCAAAACATGCCTATATTTCCGGTGAAATCTCGATATCAACATTTTGGGCGGCATACAATACCCTCTTTACCTACTATGTACCTTCTTTATACATTATAAACATAGTACGTGTACAGAAGTAAACATTTTGTAAGTAAATTCAATATTCTGCAAAATAGTTCATAGCTGGCTTTAACTGTTTATTTATGTATTTGCTTTTTCTCGATATAGATAAACCCAAAAGGTATTTTCTCTTTCAGCTTGCTCTTATGACCAAGAGACTTCAGACTTGAAGTTTTCCGACTATATTACCATATTTTGCTTGTGCTCTAAGAATACTTTGTGAGGAAGAGCGATTCCACTCGATACAGACTTTCAAGAGGATCTCTGCACAGTTCCATTCATGCGCTGTTTAAAGGATATTACTTTCTCTCCAGTCATATTTACCTTTTTTGGTTGAAGTGAAACATAAACCAATACTGAAGAGATGATATATTCATCTCAAAACTTGACCAAAACTTTATCAATTACATTTTAGAGTGCTGTAGTAAATTGTAGGGCAGGGAATGAATCGTCGCTAAATAAAAGAACGTCTTTTGTTGAGGAGATACTAATACACACTACGTACGCCTTCATGCATAAAATGTGATCAGTAATGAAAGGGAGCTATTTATGTTGGTACTGACAAAATATCGCCCCACTCTCTATATACGTAACCACTTCTTTTTCCGGATATATTTCTAGCCCGTATATTGTCTGTGAACTTTACATTCCCTAAAATATATCCCAACTGCCAAAGGGTAACATTATAGCTTAAACCTTTGTTTTCATGCTACACTACGTTTCCTTAATATCAGTTTACATGTCGCTGATGAAAGCTCTCACTTATGTAAAAGTCGTATTGTGCAGATTAATGACATGAAAATAATTCTTCACCCCTTCCTCTAGAATGCCGAATTATGTTCTAATTGATTTAGCCCTTTCCCTGTATACGAATCGTAGAGAAATTGTTTTATAGAGACATTAGGTGATCCTCCTTACACTTCACAACCTTTATAATTTAATTAGTTATTTTCATGTCGCTTAGTGATTTTTCAGGTCAGTCACACAGAGGACCGATACTGGCTAGGAAGAGCTACCTCACAGAGAAGCTTGACAGAGAGAGAGTGAGAGAGAGAAGCAGTATTGCAACCTAATGGAATGGGCCATAACTCTTTTGTTTCCCTGCAAAAAATTGCATGTTGGCCAATGTAGCTAATTGGATTCATTAGTTTTCTAAATCACAACGATATACTGTAGGTTTAATTAACACAGGTTTTTCACAATTTGAATAAAAACCCATAATATTTATTGTAAAACATAGCATTTGTACATATGATATTAAACCATGTCGCTAATCAATTCTGTGTGCCTTGTTATATTTTGAATAAAATTATTTGCTGGTAGGAGGTACATTTTGTTGGGATTTCTTCCTCCACTAAATTTTTCCGCTTCATAATTGAAAACTAGCAATATTTTCGGCTTCAGTAGCTATTTTACATCTATAACATTATCAAAAATAGGAATAGGAATAAAATATAAGGTATTTCATATTATAATAGTATATTATATTGTTCATATAATAATATGAACATATGAATTAAAGAGTTTTATTTCATACAGAGCCCTCGTTTAGATGCGTGTCCTGCCTAACAGCAGTTTTCTTGGCACCGGTAAGCATGTTGTTTACCGGTCTTAAATAGTATCTTAAATTCAAGATATCATTTCTCATGTAAGGTATAACAAAAAATCTGATGAATACCGTTCACATGACTTTCTCTATATCCCTGCAACAAGTTATTCTTAAAAAGTATATACTTCTATTTACTTCACACTTATCAGAAAAATTTAGCAGAAATAGTCTTATTACTTGCTTCCTTGTAAGTAGAAGCGAAATAACGGACTACTATAGGTTAAAGTAATAGTCAAAAGCTGGTTGCTATGTGACTGAAGTTCCTTTGTTTGTATGGACACAAGTTCAAAAAGTCCTGTATGAGAAAAGTATGTTTTTATAGTTGAAACAAAAAACAAGGAATATCTCAAAAACAATCAACTCCACGAAAAAATGTATGTAACATAAATTGTGTGTCTTAAAGTGCTCTACATTTGTGGTGTGGTAAGTTTTGGTCCATCTCTTACGGTTTATCAGTTATGCAAAATTCCGTAAAATTGACTCAGAATAAAGTAGTCTTCAGAGGCTATTCCCAGAAAATTCAAAATATACATTTTATTTGTCAGGTAAATATCTTTAATATACGATATTTTAATCAAAATCGTTAGATCCATTTTTTAGAAAATCAAAAAAATTCTATGTAAAGGGTAGTTTGGGGTCGGGGGATTTTTCTCAAAATCTTCGTGTGGCATCCCTGGAAGATACTAAACTTAAATACCAAGTTTGGTATTTTACCGACTTTTCGTTTGAGTTATCGTGTTCACAGACATACGGACACACGGACCCACACACGGACCTTTTTTCTGAAAATACTCTTTTTTATACAGGGGAACCTAAAAAATATATTTCCGGTGAAATCTCGGTATCGAGTTTTTTGGTGGAATGCAATACCTTCTCTATACACTATGTACATAGTGCGTATAGAGAAAGTAAAAATACAGGCTTTGATGATGAATTAGTTCTTTAACTATGTTATGTTTCTTGTTTACCGCAAGTCTAAAGTTCTAAATCTTTATGCACTATATCATATTAGGATGTTCTAAAGTCGTAATTCATAAGAGAAACAGCAAAACCACCGACTGCCGGAAATCTGGTTGATTTCGTGCTTCTCACTTGACAAGAAAGGGATGAGGTGTTCACGTGATGGCCCACAGCTCAGGCTCGTAGAGAGAAACTGAATGTGGAAGAAATACATTACCACCTACTACAAACTTTGTGCAAGAGCTAAGAATAGCAGCGTATTTCAAGCTGGACACGAAATCAAACAATCACGTGGATTCGTTCGATTTTGAGTACTTCTTTAGGCACATCTTGTAAATGTGTTTAACTTTATTTCTTAACCTATTATCTTAGTTATTCTGTCATTGCAGCGTTTAAGGATAGTATAGACTCAACTGAAATGCGATGGATTACTCTACAACATAAATACGCATTGCACACTTTAAGTAAAACTGTGTTTTTCAACTTTTGAGCACCATTTTAGGGGGAGGAAATAAATCTCAAATGTTTGCAGTGATCTACGGCAACAAAGTCATAACATAGGTTAGTAGTTAATAAACTAACAAACTTCATATATGGGGAACCTAAAACTTTGGGGGTAAAAAATTAAACTTTTCTGTTAATTTTTACTTTCTCTAGCATGAATGTAAACGTACATGGTAGGTAGAGAATGTATTGTATTCTCCCCAAAAACTTGATAGAAATATTTCACCGAAAATGCATGTTTTGAAGAACCCTGAATCCAGAATAGCAATTTAAGAAAAATGTCAGTGTATGTGTTTATGTATAGCATAGTTCAAAAAGAAAAAGTTCGTTAAATACAAACCTTGGTGTTTAAGTTTTGGATTTTCCAAGGATGTGACATGCAAATTTTCAGAAAAATATCTCTAGCTCAAACTATTCTGTACTTGAAACATTGTTATAAAATTTTATTTTCTGAAAGTGGATCTAACTATTTAGATTGAAATATCCTATATTAAACATGATTACATAGGAAATAAAATCCATATCCTGAATTTCTTGGGAATCGCCCTTGATTATGCGAGCTTGTTACAGCGTTTCTATAACAGCATTTACTCGTGTTAGTGTCGGGCAATGTTCAAACTTGAGACGGGAAACCAGCCTTGCTGCATAAGCAACCATCAAAGTGTTGAGCCATGCAGGTAATCTAAAATATCCAAGCTCGGCCAAATTCGTTAAAAGGTCATTTTCGTAGCATATTTGCCTACTGGAATGGGTGGAATTTCCTGATTTATTGGCGAGCCAAGCGATTTGGTTTATTAAAAGCTGAGCAAACCTTCGTGTACAAAATATAACAAAGATTGGGTATCTGATGTATTAATTTAACTCAGATCAATTCAGCGACCTTTTCATTATATTATAACAGTATAATAATCATTAGTTAATTTATTGGAGATACCATCTTTACTCTAGCTATGCCCTAAAGGAGGACTTTAAATTAATTTTGAGATGTTTATTTATGTGTGAGTGTTGTATTGACTAGAAAATTTGAACCGTAATTTTATAGGGTCCATAACCAACTGTTATTTTCGTAAACGTAGTTTTATTGATTGATGCCATGTGTTTATATTAAATATATCTTTGGAAGGTCAGTAGTGACATGGTATTAAATGAAGGAGAAATGATGAAAGGAAAGTTAATTATAAAGCAGGCGGTGGAATGAAGAACAGAGGAAATTCGAGAACCCGAAGAAAACCAGGACGCCGCTTTGTCCATGATAATCCTACTTGTGATCCCCTGGTATAACCTGACTTAATAGGTGAGAAGTCGAACCACTCGGCCACAGGGCCACAAGTGCTAACATGATGTTAAAAAATTAAGCATATATTAATTAGCTCATTATACACGATATTTTAAGATGCTAATCAGACCGACCCTTTAATTGTAACGTTTCTACCGCAACAATAGTTTTTTAACCACATCTCGTTCATGCTGTCATGGTGAACATATTCATTATCTACCTATGTAATCTGTTAAATCGTATATTGCTTTATCTTTTAAAAATGAAAAGTATAAATCACATAGAAACTGAAAAAATAATTATCCTATAATATTTAAATACATTTAATAATGCAGCAGCTAAGTATGAGCTTCGAGTTATTGATGTTTTAAGGCCACAACCAGGCGTGGATAGTCAATCGCCAGTTTGCACCACAAAGGTCAATATTGTTGACCTTGCTACTGGAACCGAGGTTCAATAGAACTCTCGTACCTGCAAACCACTCTCGTTATTCAATGATAAAGTTAAGTTAAATTGAGTTCTATTCACAGAAGTTCTTTAACTGTTGTGATTTTCAGCGTCTCGTTCATTTGGCCAGAAAACCGCTAAGTTTACTCAGGGGTGAGGTTCTTTTATGTGACATAAATCTACGTCACAGGATCACCAGCTTTACTTCCCTCTCGAAGGAATGCTTGCTAAGTATTTTTACGCGCGAAAAATTAAAAAAAACTTACATATTATACAGACACAGTTTCTGCACTTATATCGCAGTATAGTACTGACTAGTGAGAGACCTTCATAAACAATATTTCCTGCACATAATGGAAGTCTACGGTGTTTTCGTGTTTTTTCTTTGCAGATTACTTCCGAAGCTGGTATTTACATTATTATCTACTTTTGCAATAATAAGTATGTTTAGCTACTGAAATTTAGCCAACATTTGATCTAAAATATCTGATATGTTCCATTCACATGACTTTCTCTACATCTCTGCAACAAATTATTGTTAAAAAGCGTATGCATCTTTTTACTTCATGCTAATCGATAAAAAATTAGCAGAAATAGTCTTATTACTTGCTTCCTTGTAAGCAGGAGGGAAATAAGGGATTACCATAGGCTAAAGTCAAAAGCTGGTTGATAGGTGACTGAGTTCCTTTGTATGGAAGTTTTTTAAAACTGAAACCAATGACAAGGAATGTCTCAAAAACGATTCACTCCACGAAAAAACTATACATAACATAAATTGTGTGTTTTAATCAGCTCTATATCTTCTGTTAAGTAAGTTTTTGTCTATCTCTTACGGTTTCCCAGTTATGCAAAATTCCGTAAAAATTCATCCAGAATAAAGTAGTCTTCACAGGCTATTCCCAGAAAATTCAAGTTATGCATTTTATTTGTTAGGTAAATATCTTTAATATTCGATGTTCTAATCAAAATCGTTAGAGCCATTTTTGAGAAAATCAAAATTTTCGAAAATGTTTCCATGTAAATGGTAGTTTAGGGTGGGGGATTTCTTGAAAATCTTTGTATCGCATCCTTGGAAGATACTGAACTTAAAATCAAGTTTGGTATTTAACAACTTTTCGTTTTTGAGATATGCTGTCCAGAGATACACACACAGACCTTTTTCCAAAAATTCTTTTTTTTTGTATTCAGGGGACCCAAAACATATATTTTAGGTGAGATCTCGGTATCGAATTTTTAGGTGCATTACAATACCTCCTCTATACATAGTACGTGTAGAGAAAGTAAAAATAAACCTTATGGATCTTTAGTTTAGTTGTATACCATAACTTTAGCTCTCAGAGAGCTGCAACACGTGACGATTTAAGGGGAGTCGAAACAAGGTTTTCATAATTTTTTTTATATATTCATGTTTTAATTGCATATAATATTTGGAATTCCCCGCTCATTTTTGTATAACTTTAATAGTAAATAGTTTAAAAATATTGCTGAAAATAATCCTGTGTAGTAGTTTTTTAGAACATTTTGGTACACTCACATGGTAAAACACCAATAACTTTGTAAATATTAATGTTAGTAAAGAGATATTCTGCTTATTTTGATCGGAAATTTCTAGCTTACTATTGGCAGCATTGACATCCCGTTCATATTTTCTTCATATGAGAGTTTTGAAGTACTGTAAAGCTGTGTTTGGAAAGCTAGCTTACATTTAATTTAAAAAGTTTATGTTTGAAAGCAATTTCAAAAGAAGTAAAATCTTCTATACCAATGCCCCCACTATCTCAAAAACTATTTGACACAAAGAGCTGAAATTTTTATCACATATTTGCACCAACATTGTATTTATTTTAACGAAAAGGTGTTTATGTATATGAAATTGCTTTTTTTTAAACTTGAAAATCATAATTTTTCAATGAATTTTTAAGAGCTTTTTAATGAACACAAATATTCTATTTTTCATCAATCAACAGTAAAGATATTGCTGAATATGCCTTGAAAGTTTTAGTTCATTATCTTAAATAATTACTGAGATAATGGATCAAACTTTAACATTTGCAAGATAGGGTATTTCGACACAGCCAAATGACTTGTATTAACTTTCAATGCCTTTTACACGACTTGATTAATCTTACACTTTTATATATTGTAACCAATCTTGTTCAAATTTTCAGTTATAATTGAAAGAGAATGGACTTATTAATTTGCTTGTGTTTTTTATTGGTCAGTGAAATGATGCTCAAATTATCTCGTGGTCTATGGAGCTTAAAGTTACTTGACATTTTCTTCTCTGGATAAGGGAAAACCCCCAAAAAACCTTATCTATGTAACTGACCCTAAGCAGGATTCGAACTCGCGACTTGTTGAATGCGAGGCAGAAACACTACCCCCCAAACTACTCATGTGGGCTGTATTTAATTGTATTTAAAGTCTTAACAGTATTGTTTAACAATTCCGTGTGCTAGTTTTTATAGTATATCAGCATCGTATAGCTTTTGTTTCGTTTCGTAACCGTGTTGCCTTCCCGTAATTGTAGGACTGGCATCCCTCTAGCCTATGCCTAGGGGTCAGAAGCTTGTCGGGGAGCATACGGCACGAAACCACAGACTGGAGAACTTGTTAGGGGGGCTCGCTCCATAGCCAGGCATGAAATGAGGCAGTGGATGATATGAAGCGAAATCGATGAATGGAAAGATGATGATGGAACAATTGGTGGAATGAGTGGGGGGGAAACCGGAGGACCTGGAGTAAACCCGCCCAGACCCAATTCGTCCACCACGAATCCCACATGCGGGCGCTTGGGATCGGCACGTCTAGATGGGAGGCGAACGATCCAACCACTCACCATCGTATAGTACCCTTTAATTAGCATAATAAGCGTAATTTTTTCACAAAATGCATTAAATATATGGGATTGAAATGTAATAAGGTGATATAACAGCATATATTAAAATGTGGAAAACATTAAGATAAAAATGCAACACTTAGACCCACTTATGAAGTAAACAAATATAAGGCGAATAACAAAATAGGAAAAGTAAGTTTCGTTAAAAAAAAAATTAAATATGTAGTGTGGAACAGAATAAATATAGGTATATGTATACATAATGTCACTTTCAATAGAGTTGTCTAGTATCGGAATCGACGTGGAGCAGAACGATGTTGGGTTGCCCATCGGTTGACGCTTGAAGGAAATCTCTGACCTCCACAATTCTCTGTGATGTGGATATGTTATCAAATATAGCGTATCATATTATACATTTCCCAAATTACTTAGCATGATAAAGAAACGGAGTCATTAAAGTGGTACATGTAGAATCAGTATGCGCGCACCTTTACTTGGACGCTAGTTTCACGAGGAAGCAAAGTCCGGGGTAAGAGACAGTTTCCCCGCTTGTCTTTCAGCAGTGTTGAGAAATAAATAACGTTTCTGTCTTTTATCTATGGTGTATAGTTACCGAACTAGCTGAATTATTAAACGCGATACGGTGTGCGTGTATGTTTGCGAACTCTGGGACCTACAGACAGAATTAAACCTTAGCACTAAAGCCACTTGATATTAGGGCGTATAGAGTATTTCTTTCTTTCAATACTGTCGCTATGCTCTGCTTTCTAAACTGCGCAAAACCTACCAAATGTAGACTTACCACAAGGATTTTGAGATTTACTTTTATGTCGAATAACACATTGACTTTTTTTCTTGATTTTAAAATTTTAATTGTTTTAATTAATGACAGAATCACAATTAACAAGGTAAATTTTGAAATAACTACTAGCATAATCATGTCAACTTAATTTTCCTTTGTCTTTCAACCTAACGAATTCTCAATCCTTCCCTTTCGAAGTTGATTTTTCTTATTTACCGATATTTTATATCAATATTACAAAATTCTATTGCTTCATGAAATATTGGTTAGATAATACAATAAATAATTAAATACAATTAATTACATAATATGTATACAAATTTGAATTGCGTTTTTGAAATACATTGTAATTAATAGCAATTGACACTTTCGGGTGCTTTCAAAAACCCTGTCTCAAGTGCAATAACTTTAACACAGTTTCACGTTAGCTAGTGCTCTGTTTTTTTTTTCTCCAAAATTAGTGTTTTCTTTGCATTTCGGTGCCATCAAGTAGGTTGTTTGTTAAGACAGCAATGGAAACCCTGTTTATCAATGGGCGAGAAAACACTAACGGTTTGAAATGGAAGCTCTCACATTGACATTTGTGGTAACTGAATAATGATGATAATAATAATAATAATAAGAAGAAGAAGAAGAAGAAGAAGATTAAGAATTTACACTTGACGTTCTAAGTACCATAAAATTAATAAAACTAAAATTAAATTATTTCACATTTAGAATTTTATGACCATTAGAAATCAAATTCTTCTTTAGAGCTTTTAAACATAGCCTAAAAGTAAGTTTTTCCAGGATCCCCGATTTAAATAAAAATTATAACAATAGGAATATTCAAACAAACAATTATGCTCCTATTTTCTTTCCGACATATTGAAGTATTATGTGTAAATAAAATGCCTGAATGTGGAATATAGAACTTCTGTATTACTTCACCTGTAGGGTTTTTCTAAATATAAATTCCTAATAGGTGAATACTAATTTTGCAGTTATCTTTAACAACGTTACATGCATACAAGAAGTTAAAGAAACCTACAGTGGCAATTAATGAGACTACTGAATAGCTTATGATTGCGGTTTGGTCCGGGAATCACATATAGATTATATAATATCACAAATTACTAAATACTAAAACGTATTTTCAAAACCCATGTACTTGAATATCAACAATTAGAGTTATAAAGAAACATCCTTGTGAAAAGAGCCTTGACGTTTAATTAAGGATGACCTGGAGCAGAATATAATTATTTGCTGCACATAATCCTTGCAATAAAATGTAACAAAAGCCAATTACCTTTAATTGCAAGAAATGCTGGCTATGATGAAATACTTCAGCCATAGAACACAGGGTTTAAAAATCCACATTCCTGCTGCCATATTTATTTTGCTCCTTTTTTCATTTATCAAATGCTAAAGATCTGAATGTAATGAATCAGTGCGAATATTATTTTTATAATTCTATAGCTGTAAATTCTAATAATCGTCATAGGATATTTCTGCTTTATTTTCTTTTAACTCCATGGCACGACAGCTCATGGGGAACCTTGGTCTACCGCCCGGTCGCTTCGTCCCCCATCTCGGTCCACTATAGACGTCATGGATGGGGTGCAGTATTGGAGGGTGAGACGTGGTCAGCGTCTCGAGCCCCCTCCCGGCCGGTTAATGCGGTCGTCATGATCTGGAGCCGCTACTTATCCAAGTACCTCTCAATTGGCCCCCCAGGGACCTTACGAGGCTGAGTGCTTCCCGGGTCACCCTATGTCTTTTACGCCTAGCTTTTAGCGACCTCCATTTATTCTCTTCGCCTTTCGTAAGCCCAACATTTTTACCTCTCTTTATTAATTTTACAGTCCTTCTATGTATCTTTTCCAGCAAATCAGTTTGATTAACCCCCAGTATGGATCCCAGCAGAATACTCCATATTCCCTAATCGGCTGCACTAATGACTTGTAGGAATTTCCCTGGATTTTGCGCTCCCCTTTTTCAGTATTCTCATTACGAAGTGCAATGCGGTTAACGCAAACTGGAGCCACTACTCTTCCCTCAAATAGGTCTTTAATGCCGCCCCTCCGCCGCTCCAGGACTTCACGAGGTTCAGTGCATCCCGAACCATGTCTTCCAGCGAGAGAAAATCCCCACACCGGTACCAAGAATCAAACCCGGGCCTCTCGCAACTGCGCTACTATCACTCTAAGGACACGATCTCATTTAATGTCTATGGGAGCAAACAGAAAGTACAGCGGTTTAAAATTTAACCTACTAATTAATTATACTATAATTATTTCAAGTATTACTCGAACCTCCACCGAGAGTTCTTCCACAGATAAAGGGTAATTATAATCCAAGCAGCATTTCCAGAACTAAGAATACTATCAGGATGAAGTTAAGAAATTCCATCAATATGTCACATCTCTTTGAGTGAATACCAGGAGATGTTAAACTGATATATGGAATAGTTGGGATTTCTCAAAACAGTATTGTAAGATGTAAAAGAAACGGGACTAAGCATAACCTCCGTATTAGGCGTCAGCACGTCGCTTGTTTTTGTGGCGCAGCGAATAGCCTTACTTTGTGCATGCAGAGAGTAGACACATGACAGCAGGGATTATCTCTTTTGTTTGTAGTCTGTCATGTCATTTTATGATGTCGGGAATACAAAAAATTCCAAAATGCAAGCCATCGACTTCTAGGTTTATGCATGCCTGAGAGGAGTCTTTCTGCTTTATATAAAGTGACGGAATAACTATTTAGTTTTTGGCAAAGTTCTACATTCAGAAAACCTAATTGCTGCGTCTTGCAGGTGAATACTCGGTTATCAAGAAGAAGAACCTTTCTTTCAAATTGTGTTCGATCTCAATGTTACCGGACCATATTCACTTTAGTCGACAGAACGTCAACACCAAACGCACCAACATCCACAGCTATTGGGCCGGTATGGAAATATTGAATTCCCATTTAAAATGTGCAAAAGGGCCATCCCTTATTGTTCTACTTGTTGTATTAGACAAGTCAATAGATCACATACTAAAACAGTAAATGCTTTGATAAGTGTAATTCCAATGAGGTTTGTGTCACTGAAAGCATTATGCTGACTGCACAAGCCGTCCAATCAGACCTTAGGCCTTACTTCAGGGTTAAGAGAGAAAATAATTCGATATGAAAATTCATCTTACCGGGTTTCCAGCCAGAGATCTCTGTGTACTGATCCACTACTGTTACTACTTGGACTATTGTATTAGCGTCCTTAATTCGAAACACAAGTCTATCTTCAATACATTCGGTGAATATATAAATGGATCTTCAGACAACAAGAAGGTACCCAAAAAGATAACTTGAAACGCTACAGCATCCTATGACCCAACAGAGCTGCGTACGTGGCCAAACCGTTGTTTCGATTCTTTGCGGTGTTCGGAAGGTATCCTAATTAATTTCTAATTTATTATCCTAAGATGATTTTCAATATTTGTGACAGAAACTTCTGCTTCGACTGCCTCGTTGTCTTCCTTTTAATGTTCTAATGAATCACTGTGAAATAGCGTCATAAAACACTTCTGCATTTGCTTATGATTTACCTCTTAGCTATATCTCAGTGGTAGTAACAGGAATGAATTAAAAAGTGAAAGTTCAGAGTGTGGCTGAAATTATTTATTAACACAGTTATCCGCAGCTAACCGAGAGCACTTTTAAACTTAATGGGACAGAGAAGTGATTTTTAGCAATGTTGACGATGTTGAGTTTTATATTTTTGGTGCATATTTGCAATGTCTTATTCTCCTAGTATGTAACACTTCTTTTGGACGCCATTTTAAATTATTAAGCTGGTTAAATGACTATGCCAAACTTTCTTCTCAAGTTCAATTTTCATTATTTTTCCATATTCATAATCTATCTTCTCGCACAAAAATGCTGTTACGGATCTGCAACTTTTTCCCAAAGTATTTCAAGACGTGTAACATAAAATGATGCAATAGTTTAGTTTAAAAAAATAATAAAGAAAATCATACTCTGATTTTTTAGGTTTTTTATCTTTGTGGTATAAAAGATGTTTTAAAAAAAACTATCAAATATGGGAAGATTCGAATTAAGCATTTTATTATAAGATATTAAGGAATTTAGTTTTAAATAATGACACCTTAGGTAAGATATCAATCAGAGAAGATAGATTTTGAATTCTACTAATAGCATTGATATAAAGTAATTTATTGATCCAAAATGACATTACATATCGTTCTAAAACTTGGTATATATTATTTTGTTTTTAGGAATGCCTGTGCAAAAAATCCAAGGTCTAGCTGTAATACTTTAGAAAATGAATTGTAGAACTTCGGTATCCCCTTAATAACGAATATCATTCATACAATAAACAACAATCTATCTCCAACAAGACACATTAAATAAAATCTTGAATTCGGTTTCCCATAATTGTATTAATGTATGTAATAAACTCTCTAAAGCTATGAAAGTCCTATAAAGCATTTAAGAAGAAAGTTAAAAATCTACTCTTGAGCTACATGTTTTATTTCATTGACAAATTCACGAATAAACCATTTTGAATATCTTATATATTAAACATAAAAAACATATAATTTGTTTATCCAGTTTCTTCTCTGTAAATTAGTTGATTTTATAGCATCCAATCACTGTTTAGGTCTTGCTCATCTGAGGGATATACTTCACCCAAAGAAGAAGCTTGACGACTGCCCTCGAGAACAAAATTTTACTGTGCCTTCGCTAAATGTATTTTATATTTTGACCACTGTTGTAAAATTAAAATGTATATAAAAGTTTATATTAGTTTTTTAAGGTATATGCTATTTTATTCTTCAGCATAACGTGATAGGTTATGATTTCATTGAGTTTATTAAGGTGATGAGGTAATCTATTCTATTAATTATCTCTCAATTATCGTACTGAATATGAGGGTCTATCTATAACATTATCTGTCTCTGAAGTTGGTCAATGATCCTAACAATTGAGTCACAGTTTGTATCTAAAGAACGTGGAAGTTCTCCTTCAACAGAGTATCAAATGCGTATGGTTCTCATCTCGAGGAATCGAACAAATGAAGCAAGTATTTGCTGAGATTCTGCTTTCTTTTATTCCTCCAGCTAAAGACGCTGTTTCCCTCGCTGTAGCTTGTATCAATATTGTGATTGGCTGAAGTTACTAACGTTGTATTAAAGCATATACCCTTGTAGCTTCCTCTGTTTCTCTGTACCTTTTAATCCCCACATCTCCATTTCATTCGAGCGTCTTTTCTATCACATTTATCCAACTCCTGTGCTTCTGAGAACTCTGGCGATGCCTCCGGTTAGTACCTCTTGGCATCAGGAATCCAATTTCCCCTTAATGTTGGATTTGTACGGCCGGGTACTTTTACATTTAAAATATTTTACATTATTTTTATTTAAAACATCATTTACATTGATGTATTATCATATAATGTATATTACTATACCTACAATATGTTTATATTGATGCTGATATTATCAGTGCATTATTACTCTGGCACTGATTTAGGACATAGTAAGTTATGCAACAGCCTTGGTGATTGTTGAGTGACAGTTTGTGCAACAATATTCACAATTATGATTTTAAAATTATCCACGAGGTTGATAAACACCTTATGCAATCTTAGTATTATTAATTGCACAAAATAAATCAGTAAATAGTTCGGCATGCATAGCTGACAGAAATAAGAACATATTCTTTCCTAGTAAATAAGACGGTTAGGTTTTCTCCATACATTATATTTTTACTTTCTCTATACACACTATGTACACACAAGGTACACACTATGTACACACTATGTACACACAAGGTAATGCACCCAAAAATTCGATACCGAGATTTAAACGGAAATACATGTTTTGGGTCCACCTGAATCCAAAAGAAATATTTTCAGAAAAAGGTCAGTGTGTGTGCATGTGTGTGTGTCTATGTGTCTTTGGACAGCATACATCAATAGCGAAAAGACCGTTGAATACCAAATTTGGTATATAAGTTTATTATCTTCCAAGGATGCGACACGAAGATTTTCAAGTAAATCCCCCCACCCCAAACTACCCAAATTTTGATTTTCTGAAAAATAGTCTAACAATTGTGATTAAAATATCGTATATTAAAGGTATTTACCTAACATATAAAATGTATATCTTGAATTTTCTGGGAATAGCCTCTGAAATCTAATTTATTCTGAATGAATTTTACGGAATTTTACATAACTGGTAAACCGTAAGAGATAGAGAAAACTTAGCACATAAAATGTATAACACATTAAAATACACAATTTATGTTATATACATTTTTTTCGTGGAGTCTATAGTTTTTGAAATATTCCTTGTTTTTTGGTTTCAGCTTTAAAAAACATTTCTTATACAGAAATTGGTCAACTGCTGTCCACACAAACAAGGGAACTTAAGTCACATAGCAACCAGCTTTTGACTATTACTTTAACCTGCTACTCCCTCATTTCGCTTCCACTTACAAGGAATCAAGTAATAAGACTATTTGTGCCAATTTTTTCTCGATTAGCACGAAATAAATAGAAGCATAAGCTTTTTAACAATAATTTATTGGAGAGAGGTAGAGAAAGTCATGTGAATGGGACACATCAATTTTTTTTACTTTCTCTACGCTTACTATGTACATAGTGTATAGAGAAAGTATTGCATTCCACCCCAAAATGCTTTACCGAGATTTCACCGGAAATACATGTTTTGGGTCCCCCTGAGTCGAAAAAAGGCATTTTTGGAAAAAGGTTCGTGTGCGTGTGAGTTTGTGGTCTGTGGACAGCATAGCTCAAAAACGAAAAGACCGTTAAATACCAAACCTGGTATCTTCCAAGGATGCGACACGACGATTTTAAAGAAAATTCCCAACTACGCTATACATGGAACGTTTTACGAATATATTGATTTTCTTAAAAATGGCTCTAACAATATCGATTAAAATATTTTATATTTAAGATATTTACATGCCAAATAAAATGTATATCTTGAATTTTCTGAGAATAGCATCTAAAGACCTCTTTATTCTGGGTGATTTATTGGACTTTGCATAACTGTTAAACCGTAAGAGATAGACAAAAGCTTAGTATACAAAAAATGTAGATCACGATAAAACCACAGTTTATGTCATATATATATTTTTTTCGTGAAGTTGGTCGTTTTTGAGATATTCCTTGTTATTGGTTTCAGCTTTGAAAATGTTATACCTTTCACATACAGGAACTTCACAACTCCAGTCCATACAAACAAGGATCTTCAGTCACATAGCAATCAGATTTTGACTATCACTTTAACATATGGTACTCCCTTATTTCGTTTCTATTTACAAGGAAGCAAGTAATAAAACAAGCCCGGATATGTTATATTTTACCAATAAGTAATAAAACTATTTCTGCTAATTTTTCTCCATTAGCATTAAGTATATAGAAGCATATGCTTTTTAACAATAATTTGTTGCAGAGATGTAGAGAAAGTCTTGTGAATGGAGCACATCATATTTTTTACCTGGAGCTTTAAACTGATAAGCAAGACAACCATACTTCGGACTGTGATGTAGCCTGTTATTAGCACAAAGTGGTAAGCAATGTGAATTTAGACCTTATTTATTCTATAGTCAGTAACGTACAGAGGTTTTTCCATCTCCCTTGCAAACTGTTTTCATCTTCACTCTATAAGCCAGGGCAACTTGGAATCCCGGGTTACGGCCTTCCTAGAGGAAATGCGTAATTGCTATTACTGGTAAAATGTGTACAATAAGGAGCCAATCATGCACGACATTTAACAGAGTAACAACCTCTTATAATGCTGAGGTTGCTTAGAGAAATTAATTGAAAATGCATTTTTCATATATTTACTTATTTTCGATACTAGCAAAAAAGTTTGAATATAAGCAGATATCTTGAATTAAGAAAGAAAAAATGCATAGAACGCAAAAACATGTTATCAATAACAAAATCGGATAGTTAACAGAAAAATCTGATGTGTTCCATTCACAGCTTTTGACTATCACTTTAACCTATAGTACTCCCTTATTTCGCTTCTACTTACAAGAAAACAAGTAATAAGTCTATTTTTGCTAATATGCTCTCGAATAGCATGAAGTAAACAGAAGCTTAAGTTTTTTAACAATAATTTGTCGCAGAGATGTAGAGAAAGTCATGTGAATAGTACACATAAGATTTTTATTACTATCGTGCATATAACCTGGAAATTCATTAACGAAAGACATAACCGCCATGCTTTTCACCTCACAACACTCCCGCCTTGCGCTCTTGGGGTAAACAATCACGTATGGCTTGAGTGTACCACACCGCCTGAGGGATACTAACCAACTTGAAAACATACTACTTTAATAACTTAAACTATCAGTATGCAAAAGATACAAAATTTGCTATTAATTTGTTTATTATACCTTACTCATTTACCAATATACTTATACCCTATCCATCACATTTCTGACCTTTAATTCTGCCGTTTAATGTTCACGAAGTATAATTAATAATGCATTCCAAACTTTTAATATCCAATGTATATTAAATTAACAAAGGCGGATAGGTAATTGAAAAATCCTATGCGTACCATTCACATGACTTTCTCTACATCCCTGCAACACATTATTCTTAAAAAGCTTATACTTCTATTTACTTCATGTTAATCAGAAAAAATTAAAAGAAATAGTCTTATTACTTGCTCCCTTGTAAGTAGAAGCGAAACAAGAGAGTACCATAGGTTGAAGTGATAGTCAAACGCTGGTTGCTATGTCACTGAAGTTCCTTTGTTTGTATGGACAGCAGTTGGCAAATTCCTGTATGAGAAAGATATAAGTTTTTCATAGCAGAAACCAAAAATAAGGGATGTCTTAAAAACGATGAACGCCACGAAAAAAAATTATATAACATAAGTTGTGTGTTTTAACGTGCTCTACATTTTTGTGTAGTACGTTTTTGTCAATCTATTACGGTTTAGCAGTTATTTAAAAGTCCGCAAAATTTATCCAGAATAAAGTATTCTCGGAGGCTTTTCCCAGAAAATTCAAGATATACAGTTTATTTTTCAGGTAAATGTCTTTAATATATGATATTTTAATGAAAATCATTACAGCCATTTTTTTGAAATTCAAAATTTTCGAAAAAAGTTCCATGTAAAGGGTAGTTTGGGGTGGAGGGAATTTTTCTCAAAACCTTCATGTCGCATCCCAGGAAGATACTAACCTTAAATACCAAGTTTGGTATTTTGCCGACTTTTCGTTTTTGAGTTATCGTGTTCACAGGCACACGGACACACGGACACACACGGACCTTTTTGTGAAAATCCTTTTTTTAGATAAAGGGGACCCTAAAACTTATATTTCCGGTGAAATCTCGGTATTTTTGGTGGAGTGCAATACCTTCTCGACACACTATGTACATAGTGCGTGTAGAGAAAGTAAAAAGAGAAACGAAAAAAGGGACCAAAGAAAATGTCCAGGCATATTAACTGACATTTATTTTGATATAAGGCTAAGAGTAACTAGTGAAATGAATAAATATTAACACGTCATAGTACAGCTTTTATTTTCTCTATACGCACTATGTACATAGTGTATAGAGAATGTATTGTACTCCACCCAAAAATTCGATAACGAGATTTCAGCGGATATATATGCTTTAGAGTTCCCTGTATCCAAATAAAAGAAAAAGCATATTCAGAAAAAGGTCCCTGTGTGTGTGTGTCCGTGAGGCTGTGAACACGATAACTCAAAAACGAATAGTCGATAAAATACCAAACTGGGTATTTAAGTTTAGTATCTTCCAGGGATGCGACACAAAGATTTTGAGAAAAATCCCGCCACACCAAACTATCCTTTACATGAAAAGTTTTTCAAAAATTTTGATTTTTTCAAAAGGGGCTCTAACGATTTTGATTAAAATATGGTATATTAAAGATATTTACTTGACAAATACAATATATATTTTAAATTTTCTTGGAACAGCCTCTGAAGACTACTTTATTCTGAATGAATTTTACAGAATTTTGCATAACTGCTAAACCGTAAGGAATAGACAAAAACTTACCACATAAAATGTAGAGTACGTTAAGACACACAATTTATGTTATATACATTTTTATCGTGGAGTTGATCATTTTTAGCTATTCCTTGTTTTTGATTTCACCTTTAAAAACTTATGCTTTTCTCACACAGGAATTTGTCTACTCTGTCCATACAAACAATGGAGCTTCAGTGACATAGCAACCAGTTTTTGACTATCATTTTAACCTATGGTACTCCCTTATTTCTTTTATACTTACAGGAAGCAAGTAATAAGACTATTTCTGCTAATTTTTTCTCGTTTAGCATGAAGTAAACAGAAGCATAAACTTTTTGACAATATTTTGTTGCAGAGCTATAGAGAAAGTCATGTGAACGGAACACATCAGATGTTTAAATAAAATGTTACACAGCTGTTTAGGTTTAAGATAGTTAAAATTGTAATTTTCTTTTTTAATTTACTAAAAGCTTTGGAAAGACCATAACATTACTACAGGCTAACTGAGATTGCATACAGACATTTTTTGAACATATCCTTTTTATATATTTACGTATTTAGGCTACTAGATAAAAGCTAAAATTTTAAATATTTTAAGCAGATATGTTGAAATAAGAAATGAAAATATTATAGAAAGCGAAAAAATATTATCGATATAATGAAACTAAACTAACAAAGGCGGATTACCTAATTGTAAGTGAGAAACGAAGAAGGAACGAAAGGAAGAGTGCAGGCATATTTGATTGTTATTTTGACATAAAAGACTGGTGAAATAAACAACTAAGAATGTGACAAAGATTCCTTCTCAGATTAGTACAAATTGTAAATACAACGTTACGCAGCTGTTTGGTTAGATGACACATAAAAGTGTAATTTTCCTTTTGAATTTACCCAAAGCTGTGGAAAGAACATAACACAACATAACTGCAGGCCATTATTTCCCCAAAATGGCATAAAATGATAAGAGGCATATTGCTCATACAGGCTTTTAGAATATTAAAGGACATTTGAAAGCTCTCAGGGAAAATTACTGGAACAGACGGTAATGTAATCACCCATCTTTTCATTCCTCTAGGCATGGAGCGTCGTCAAACAAAGGAACGCACACTACATGCGTTTTGTGAGCTTACCGCGAGGAGCGCTGCCATTACTCATTTACTCACCTGTAACAAAGAGAAGGAAAAATTAATGAATCAGAAGATTAAACAGGAGCACTGAATTAAATGATATGCATTAAACATTTATTTAATTAACCAAAATAGGGATTATTAAGAATAACTACTGGTTATTATGTACAGTGTTCAAATTACTCATATTTAGCGGTAATTTGCTTAATGAAAGGGAAGTGAGAGCTATAAGTGCAGTTAGAGAAGCTTAAAAAGGAAACAAAAAAAACGCTTTAAAACCCTGTTTGACCTCATGGCTTGTAAAGTATCCAGTAAATAAAAATGGTAGCATAAAGCACAAGGAAACACTACAAAGAAAATTTTGATTTTTATCTTTAACATCATTGCTGTAATAATATTGAAGATTAAAGATGACAGATGTAGTTTTATAAAGATATTTTGTGAACATTTTTTATTAAAATGCTAAGATATATAACTAAAACCGACCGAGCAAAATGGCTCCTAAGGCTCGGAATCAGCTTTCCCGTCAATTTTCTTTCGTTTGCTTCAGCTTGTTGGACCAGTCGACTGCGGCTTGTATGTTGCGGAAGGACGGTGGAATTTGCGTTATTGAAACATTTCTTCCTGGCGCTTGGTGGGACAACTGGGACCCCTTTCCTTCCTGGTAGTGTGTTGTCTATTCCAGGAACCCCTAGATTGCGGGTGCTAAATATCTGGAATAGACAGTGTTAGGATTGGCATTATGTTGGAATCGTTAGGGATCCCGTTCCCACATTCTTCGACCAGATCTGGTCATCTTTTGAGCTCCTTTCTTCGGGTCTTGTTGAAAGAACAGAGAGCTCGATATTGGCTATCCTTCTCTTAGAAACAGAGTATAATGCCTATCTTTAGAAATTACATACTTAGAGATTCAGCAAAGCTACAAAAACAAGAATATGGCAGGACAATGCAAAAAATAGCTGCTGCTTCTGTTGGGGTGATAAACCAGAACAATTTCAGAATTGTGATTGCCAGACGTGATTCCTCCCAGATTTGAAATCCATTTTTACTCTCTCTAGCCCGTATGAACATGCAATGTACATAGTAGCTAGAGAAGGTAATGAACTCCACCCTCAAGTTCAATGTCGAGGTTGCCCGGAAATATGTTTAAGATCCCCTGAGTCCTAATAAAAGTTTTTAGATAAAGGTACATGTGTGTATGTATCTGTGCGCAGCATAGCTGTAAAACAACAATGTCCTTAAAATACGAAACTGGGTATTTGAGTTTTATATCTTCCAGGATGAGACCCGAAGATTTTTGAGAAAAAAAAACCCCACCACAGAGTACCCTTTACATGGAAAAATTGTTGAAATTTTTGTTTTTCTCAAAAATGTCGCTTACGATTTTGATTAAAATACCGTATATTAAATATATTTACATCACACATAAGATGCATATTTTGGATTTTCTGCGAATAGCCTCTGAACACTCCTTTATTCTGGGTCAGCTTTGTAGAAATTTGCATAGCAGTTAAACCTAAGACATAGACAAAACCTTGCCACACAAAAATGTAGATTTCAGTAAAGCACATAATTTATGTAATATATTGTACTGTTTACAGTTTTCCAAATACTCCTTGTTATTAGTTTCAGTTTTAAGCTATCTACCTATATTTCTCAAACGGGACCATGCTGAAGGAACCGAACCTCAGTTGTTTCACATAGCGACCAGCTATTAAAAGATTTGACTATTGTTTTAGCCTAATGTATTCCCTCATTTTCCTCCTACTTTCAAGGAAGCAAATAATGAGACCATTTATGCTAATATTTATCTCGATTAGCATTAAGCAGATAAAAGAATAATCTTTGGTAAAATAGTTTGCTTGTGGAACAGCTACAGATAGTTATGTGAATGGAACACATCAGATTCTTTTTATTTAGCTTTGTTGAGTGTAATTTTACCGTGAATTATTACCGGATAATAATTAATGACTTGAATAATTCAGGAGAGAAAAACTGCTTTCTGAATTCAACATCTACATGGTGCATAAAACGCCCGCAGTCTGTTGTAAGGATGTACTGTAGAAAGGATTGGAGGAAGAGCTGAGAGAGTTAAGGAAACTCCATAATAACAGTCCATAGATAAGTACACTTTTTTTACATATCCAAGGGAAATCCTTTTTATTTTTAGAGACGCAGATTTAGAGTAATGCAGCGTAAGGATTCAATGGCTGTCAGTGGCGAGTGGTATAAGTTTCAAACCTTCTCCACCATGAAACCTTACTTACCCATGGGTATACTTATAAGTGAACCCCTGATCTGGATAAAGGAGATAAAAGTTTGGTAAGCATTAATGATTACACTGCTCGAAAATTAATGGCAGCTTCAAAGACCAGAAAAGTCATAGAAGACACCGGCTGCTAGATGTACACATATTGGTAAATGAGTAAAATGTAATGAAGAACATAAGATCAAACTTGGTTTCATTTGCAGACTAATAATTTTAGTTATTGAGAGTAGTATGTTTTCAGGTTGGTTAGTATCCCCCAGTAGGTGTGATACACTTAAGCCATGCGTGTTTGTTCTCCCCGAGAACGAAGGACAGGAATGTTGGGAGGTGAAAAGTTGAGCGGTAATTCTTTCGATAACGAAAGTTGAGGTCATATGCACGATAATTATAAAAAACCTGATGTGTTACATTTACATGGCTTTCTCTACATCTCTGGAACAAATTATTGATAAAAAGCTTATTCTTCTATTTACCTCATGCTAATCAAGAAAAAAATTAAGAGAAATTGCCTTAATTCTTGCTTCCAAATTAGAAGGGAAATAAGGGAATAAACTAGGGACAGTCAAATTATTTAAAATGTGATTGCTATGGTATAGTAATCCGTTTCCTTCCGTGGTGACAAGTTCCCGTATGAGAAAAATATAAGTACTTTAAAACTGAAATCAATTACAAGAAATATCTCAAAAACAGTGAACTCCATGTAAAAAAATGCATATAACATAAAGTGTGTGTTTTAACGAGATCTACATTTTTGAGCAGTTAAGCTTTTGTCTATCTGTTACGGTTTACCAGTTATGCAAAATTCTGCAAAATTCATCCAGGAAAAAGAGGTCTTTAGAGGCTAATGCCAAAAAATTCAAGAAATACATTTTATTTTTCATGTAAGTTTACTTAGAATACGATATTTTAATCAAAATCGTTAGAGCCATTCTTTAGAAAATCAAAAATGTAGTTGGGAAGAGGGGAATTTTCTTGAAAATCTTCATGTCGCATCCATGGAAAACACTGAACTTAAATACCGAGTTTGGTATTTAAAGGATTTACTGTTTTTGAGCTACGCTGCCCTCAGAATCGAATTTTTTGGGTGCAATACAGTACAACGCCTTCTCTATACACTATGTACAGAACACGTGTAGAGAAAGTAAAAATGGATCAAACATCCACGGATCTTACGCATCCAACTATTCATTATTTGTGTTGACTAAAATGTACATTTTACTTAGAGAAATAAATGAGAAAGGAAATTTAAGGGGTTTTAATTGAGGATTTAATATTTATGCTTGCATTTACAATGCGCTCATTGCTTATTTTAATGTGAAAATAGATTAAATCTCTCTCTACAAATTTAACGAAGTCTGTCTGGCCCAGAATCAGGTACTGAAGTGTGAACATATGAAATCAGAACGAATATTCTATACTGACAGAGTTCATTTCGCGATGCAGGTAGAAACTTTGTGCTGTGTTAGTGGAAACACTGTTACCCGAAGAAAAAAAACCAAAACAATTAACACACCTAAGTGGCTATATATTAAGTACCAATTTTCAAGAAATCCGCACCTATATATGTATTTTAGCGATTAAATTGGACATAATGTTCAGACCAATATAATTTTTATGGAGATAGACAACAGAAATTTAATTGCATAATGAAGTCTTTCACTGTTAGCACGTAATAAATAGAAGAAGATTTACAAGTGAGAGAAAAAAAGTATCTGATGTTAAATCACATAATTTTTCTCTACCCACTATCGCTAATTTTAATAGTTTCTACTAACCTTTGTTTCGATGCTTTTTGTACGTGTACTTCATGTTGATGGAGATAAAATTTGCACATTTGATTACACGTACAATGGAAACAGTGTACCAAATCGATGAACAGTGTTTAAAAGCAGGGTTGTATGTGCTGACTGTGAAATTCCATAGAAAAAATAAAACAACTAAACGCTTTAAAATTACAAAAGTATTGAAAAACTCTAACCTATAAATAAAGTCTATTGCAAAAAAGGTTAATACTACAACAGGAGTTACTTGAAATAAATTATTTGTTTTGAAGAGGTCTACAATTTTTATTTATCTACAACGTAAAATAAATAGGTAAAGTATTGCGTTCCACCCAAAAATGTATATTAGATTCTATAGGAAATACATGAGAGACTCCCTGAATATATTTAAAGCATATTTTAGGTGAGAGAGAATGGGTGTATTTGAGTATATGTGTAGGTGTGCATGTGTGTGTATGTGTGTGTGTGTGAATTTGAACAGCACTCAAAAATGAAAAGTCACATAAATGCTAGACTGACAAAGATTTACAAGAAAATCCCCCAACATTTTCAACTTTTTTAAATAGTTCTAACGATTTTGATTAAAATCCTACTCGTAAAACAAATTTTCATGTTAAATAAAACGAACATTTATTTTAGATTTTCTGGAATATCTTTGAAGTAGTCCCCATTCGGAAGGAATGTTGCATAATAACATTTTATAATTGGTAAACCTTAATCGATAGACGAAAATGTAGCCTGCAAAAAATATGCATATCTTTAAATCACACAATTTATTACAAATCAATTTTCATGTGGCACAAGCTATTTTCGATATGTCGAATTTTAATGGTTCGAAATATATATTTTGCTACTTCATTTAAAGTGTTGTTGATTTTCAAAATTTAGTTGAGTAATATAAAGTTTCATAAGGGATTTTAAAATTTTGATTAAGATTTCAAAGCATTATTTCTGGCTATTTCTTGAAAATAATATTGATTCTAAGTCTTAAACATTTGACTATCATTACTCTCTTTGTTATGTTTAATTAAATGTTTAACGTACCCATTTCCAAAAATTATTTTCTTTTATTTAAATGATGGGGATAAAACTATAACTTTTTGTATTAATAGTTTACACAGCCAATAATAGCAAGTACAAAGTAGAGAAATTCACAAGAATGTTACGCAATCAGACATTTTTTTGCATAATATATTTTTGGCTTAACCATTAACATTTATATAATACCATATAAAATTCCTTTCGAAATAAAATGATTTCATTGGTAATGCCAGAAAGGTTCAATGTACACATTTTGTAATATAAGTTTTGTAGAACATTTCAAAGACTTTTCCATTAAAACTAATTTTGGGGAGGAAGATTTTTCTTGAAATCTTGATTGATATTCATCTGAGCTTTCGTTTTTGAGTTTTGCGTCTCTCTCTCTCTCTCTCTCTCTCTCTCTCTCTCTCTCTCTCTCTCTCTCTCTCTCTCTCTCTCTCACACACACACACACACACACACACACACACACACACACACGCATGCAGACATCTGGACGTCTTTTTAAAACTATTTCTTTGGATTAGAAGACCTAAGACATACATTTCCGGATATTTATTTTCTATCCATTGTTTGCATAAGATTCAGTAATTCTTTCAATATGCAAGCAAAGTAATGTGTGTGATATATACTTGTCCCTGAATTGCTCGGGGTTCTTGAAGTTTTCAATTACCATGCTAAGTTTTCTATATAGGGTACGGTATGAAGCTAATATTAGCGTACCTCACTGTTTCAAATTGTGCAGTAATGAAAGCATATGATGTTTGCAATGCAAATGTCAAGAACGCTGTGGTTTTCAAAGCGCGTGTGCATGCATGGCACAGACATTGTGCGTTAAATAACTTCCTATGTGCTTGTGCTGCTAGTGGCCAAAAAAATCTTAGTGTTACACTCCCATGACTTTTTCTAGCAGTTCTACAAACAAACTTCTTACAAAAGAAGTGACACAACTTCCTTCTACACCATGCTAATCAAGATAAACATTAGCAGAATGCTCTTATTATTTAGTTCCTTATAAGAAGAAATTAACTAAAGAAATGCGCTATGCTAAAGTGATAGTCAAATGTTTTAACAGCTGTTAAAGTCCTGGTGAACCTACCAACGACTTACGTATTCCAGGAAGCTGCCTACTCCTTTATCAATGGGATTCATGATGCCGAAATGCGATAGCGCCTGGTTACTAACTAGGAAGCCATTTCTAACTGCCTCGCTGAAGAATTATTTCATCATAAGGGGCATCAATGGAGCAACAGTGATCATGGCACCAACTTTGAGTCCAACCTCATGAGGGAATCACTGGAGCAACTCGGAGTCCATAAGATGCTCTTCAGCTACAGTCAGTTGCATGGCTGAGCAGTATATTTAGACTCTAGAAGAACATTTGAGGAAGGTTGTGGCGAATCACCAAAGGAACTGGGATGTCAAGGAGCCATTTTTCTTGCTGGCCTAATACTCTTTAACCTACGACGCCACCGGGTTGACACCGACCAGTTTGGTCTTGGGCAGAGGGCTGCATTTATCATGTACCTGATGCTTGGTGTCTTCCAGGGAAGAACAGCCAGCACCTATGTGAAGCATCAACTTCATGACATACATGAGGTGCTCAGTCAATACATCCAGGCAATAAGCAATCGGATGAAGACCCATTACGACTGGCAGGGCAACAGGTTTCCAGCAAGATAATCTGGTGTGGCTATGTCGACCTATCCATACCAAGTGATGTTGCCCCAAGCGTCAACGTCGTTCACCGTGGTGTATGCTTGGCCAGCGTAGAACAAAAGAAAAACGAACACTTCCTGTCTGAGAAAAGTGTAAGTACTTTACAATTGAAACCAATAGCAAGGAATATGTCGGAAACGGTTACCTCCACAACAAAGCCGAAAATGACATACATTGTGTGTTTTCACAAGATCTACATTTTTGTCTATTTTTATGGTTTAGCACTTAAGCAAAATTTGGCAAAATTCATTCAGAATAAAAAGGTCTTCAGAGGGTATTCCCAGAAAATTCAAGATATACGTTTTATTGGGTGGTATATATCTTTAATATACGGGATTTTGATATAAATCGTTAGAGCCAATTTATAGAAATTCAAAATTTTCGAAATATTTTCCATGTGTGTGGTGGGGGGATTTTTTTGAAAGCCTTGGTGTACCATCCTTGGAAGGTACTAAACCTAAATAGCAAGTTTTATGTTTAACGTCTTTTCGTTTTTGTGCTATGTTGTCCACAGACACACACAGACAGACAGACATCCACAGATCGTTATGTAAAAATGTTTTTTTTTTGAGTTCAGGGAACCACAACATGTATTTCCGTTGAAATCTCGGTATCGAACTTTTGGGTACAATACAATATCTTCTCTATGCACTATGCACATAGTACGTGTAGAGAAAGTAAAAAAATGTGGCAGTGTGAGAAGGTCCACAAGGACGCACGAGTGTTGAATTGGGCCTGATCTCGTGTATAGACATTCTGTTCCCCATAAAATAATACTTTCTGCATTTGACTTGTTTTCTACTTCTCATCTTTTTAATGCTATTTGATGTGCATTATACACTGATCTCTAAAGGTCACATTTAATTAATTCTATAGATATAGAATAAGATTATACAGGCGTGGTAATGGGGTATGGCGGTTTTTTCAGACCTGTTATGGAACACAATAAATTAAAAGGAAACACATATACTAGAAATAAGAAATAAGCGCAAAACAATTAATTAATATCTCATAATTTAAAAAAGTCTTAATAGGAATTAAAAGAAAACATGTATACTAGAAGTAAGTTAGTACAAGTCAATTTATTAATGTGAATCCTAAAAATTGCAATTTGCTGTGAAATCTCTGTATGATTATTCCCAAAAAACAAGATTAATGATAATATTTTTTTCTGTGTGCTTTCTTTCCACTGGATGGTGGTGCAAATCTTGTGATAATACTCCATACTTTAAAAATAACCCCACAGGAAACAACCAGCTGTAGTCAAATCAGGGGATTTTAGTGGCTAGACTATGTATCCTAATCGCGAAAATAAGCATTCTGGAGAAATGTTTTGTAGACAATTCATTCATGAGCACCATCTTGCTGAGACTATAATTTATCATCAAAATTGTATTAATTTCGTCAGGTATTTGCATTATTAGCATCATTTCTTTGTGCCGTTCTGAATTAATGATCATAGTACGAGCGAAAAAAGTACAGGTCGTTAATTCCATTACTTTCAACAGTGTAGTGTTTCTACCCATCCACAAAGGTTGTTTATCACTCCATTAGAGACAATTCTGTTTACATAACTGAACGAAGGAAGTATATCTCATCCGACATAATTAGTCCCCAAAATGCCGGTAAACTGCCTAAAAGTGCATTCAGGGAAGTACAAGTTGGTTTAATTCGGTGCACAAATTGAAATTTACTGGATGAAATTTTAGACACACACAAAATGCGGCAAAAACACATTTTCGTTAGATTCTGCGCGTTAACTGACGAGCTGCAGATAGACTTGGATTTAGTTGCACAGATTCTCTGACTCTCCTAATGTCCTCAGGAGATGCGGACTTTTTATCACTACAAAGTTTATCACAAACATTGCCATAATTGTTTTGTTTGCTCACTGATTTTAGAATAGTGTTTTGGAACGACTTCTTTCATGTGTTTTCGATACTAAATGCATTTGTAAATCCTCTCTATATAGAACTGACCGATTTCAACTAAACAAAAATCCTTATAGGTTACATTCACACGGTTTTTCTACCCATTCTTCACAACTTACTCTTAAAAAATCTTGTTATTCTATATACTTCACAATAATGCTGATAAACGTTTCCATATAAGCTTATATCACATATTTCTTTACAGATATAAAGAAGTAACGGAATACATTGAGCTTAAGATATACTTTATTTTCACAAAATGGGTCTAACCATTAGCCTTCAAATTCGATGTGTTGAAAATGTTTACATGATGTACAACATTTATATTTTTAACTTTCTGCAAATAGCCTGGACAGTTTTGATCTGATGACTTTTGTGTAAATGTAAACCAAGACAGAAAAAAAACCTTCTGTAAAAAATGTATTTAGATTTAGTTAAAGCACACAATTTATTTCAAATGGAAATGTTTGCAGCATTAACCGTTTTGAAGATTTTGCAATTTTTTGCATTTTCAAATGTTAGCTTTATATTAATTTCTTCTACTTTCTATACTGCATATAAGTAAGTTCGAGAAGTACCAGAAACCATCCAAAAATGCTATGTACAGCCTTTGCCGTAAATATATATTTGGGGAACCCTAAATAAAGCTAAGCAGTTTTAGAAAATGGTCCACGAAATTGTGAACAGTATAATAACTTGCAACAAAAGTCCGTTAAACACAAAACCCGATATTTAAGTTTAGCATTTTCCAAGGATGCAATACGAAGACATTGAAGAAATCCCCCATATAAACTACAATTTAGATAGAACATTTTGATTTTCTAACAAATGAAGTGTATATCTTAAATTTTCCAACAATAGAGGTCCTCTTCATTTTGGCCGTCCTTTGCATGGCTAGAAAACCGTAAGAGAGAGAGAGATAAAATGGCACTATATAAAACATCTGATGTGCTCTATTCACTTGTCTTCTCTATCCATTCGGTGGTAAAGTATTCTTACGAAAGCTTATTCTTCTATTTTATCATGCTATTCAAGCTAAACGTTAGCAGAAATGTTCTTCTTAGTTTCTTACAAGAAGAAAGGAAGTATAGGAATATGCTAGGCTAAAGTGATAGTCAAATATTTTAAAAGCTGGTGGCTATGTGATTGAAGTTCGGTTTTCTTTGCATGGACATGAGTTAAACAAATGAAACAGGAATGTCAAATACTCGCTTAAGAAAAGTATAAGTATTTTAAAATTGAAACCAATAATAAGGAACATCTAGGAAATAGTTAACTTCACACCAAAAAAATATGTCACATAAATTGTGTGTTTTTATATTTTTTGTGTAGTAAGTTTTTGTCTATCTCTTACGGTGTACAGTTATCAATAGTCATCCAGACTGAAGAAATCTTCAAAGGTTATTTGAATGAAATTAAATATATATTCTTTGTTTATGTGTAAATATATGGCATATGGTATTTTAATCAAAATCGTGAATCGCTATTTTTGAGAAAATCAAAATGTTCCACAAATTTTACTTGTAAAGGGTAGTTTGAATTGCGAAGATTGTTTTTAAAATCTTTGTGTTCCATGCTTGGAAGATGCTGAATCTAATTATCAAGTTTCGTATATAACAAACTTTTCGTTTTTGAGCTATGGTGTTCAAAGCCATGCGGGCACACGGACACATACAAACACACACCCGGTCATTTATCAAAAGTGCTTTTATTTGCTCAGGTGACCCTAAAACATGTATTTCCAGTAAAATCGCTGAATATGTTTTTGGTGGAATGCAATACCTGCTATACCTTTATACAACATATTCAATATAGAACATAAAAATACAGACATAATTAAAACACAATGTATGAATACATTTTTGCCGATTTAGCAGTAATCGAGGTATTCCTTGTTATTGGTTTTAAATTTCGTATATTTATACATTGTTTTCTTAAATAGGAACCTGTGATTCGATTATTAAGCCAGCACATAGCAACCAGCTCTTAAAATTTTGACTTTCGATTTAAGTTTACCTAGTCTACAAAGAACTGATAACAATAAGTAGACTACTTCTGTTAATGTTCAATTCGATTAACTAACTCCATGGCACGACAGCTCACGGGGAACCTTGGCCTACCGCCCGGCCGCTGCGGCCCCCATCGCGGTCCACTACAGGTCATGGATGGGGTGCAGTATTGGAGGGTGAGACGTGGTCAGCGCCTCGATTCCCCCCGGCCGGTTAATGCGGTCCTCATGACCTGGAGCCGCTACTTCTCCATCAAGTAGCTCCTCAATTGGCCCCCTCAGGGACCTTACGAGGTTGAGTGCACCCCGGGCCAGGTCTCCCAGCGGGGGAAAAATCCCCAGGCCGGTACTGGGGATCGAACCCAGGTCTCCCCCTTGATAAGCAAGCAGCTGTGCTACCACCGCGCTAAGGAGATTAGCATGAAATATTTCGAATGATAAGCGTTTATGGGAATAGTCTGTTGCCGAATAGGCAGAGAAAAATCATGTGAATACTGTAGATATCTTCTTTTAAATATCATAGCTTTGGCGTACTGTATTCTTCTTATATTTACACTGATATGTCTGAATGCACAATAAAAATGTATCGCGACTAATAAAGAGGAGATAGAATACTCAATTTTAAAAATAATGCTTAGTAACCATATTGAGTAAAATTACTTTAAATTAGATAGTGATACGAGTTGAACAAGAATCGTCTGGTGAATACAGTGTCGTGTAGTCATGTTACCTTTGTAGCGCAGTGGTTAGAGGAATCGGACGGAGAAACCGGAAGATCCGTGATTCAAATCCGGCTGTATCAATGATTTTTCAGTGTATCTCTATCTTTCCAACTCCTCCCTACACTCGGCTAGAGTAGAGAAAACAAAATTAATTAACGTTGACTTAAACAGTTTCACAGCGTTTCTAGCGTTGGCATACGTATGTTGTGAAATACTGAGGAATTTGTGGAACAAAATAGAAATGGAAAGGGAACAATTTGGAAACAGAAATACTGGGGAATCGACAGCACATGCAGCCAATTTTCTAGGTGCTGCTTTTGCGCCACAAATTCCATTTACGGTCACTGATATTGAACTCGGTAGTTCAACCGCTCGACCACTACCTGCTGTTATCCAAAGGGAAAATCTAGACGGCGGAAACAATATCTATGAATTCCACTACAAAATAGCTACACGGTAACGTATGAGACTCAAATAAGGGACGTCCCAAGTCCGATTCCCGTTGGGCCAATTAATCTGAGCTTGGATTTTCCAATTTTCCCTGACTTGTTGCCGAATTCTTCAATAGCAGTGAATTTTCCTCTCCCACTCCATTTTTTGTCATTTAATTTGCTTATGTTAGAAGGTAGAAAGATCAGGCGAGTGGGTGGCTGGTGAGTAGTGGATGGAGTTTGCTTTGTGGAATATCTGCCCAGCTGTGTGGTGTGTGACGGGGTCTTAAAGGTTAGGATGTAATCTCTGCAGATTTTAAGGACCTCGTCTGTGTTCGGGCCTGACTGCCCTCTGTGTCCTTTGATTCTCTGCTTTTCCTGGAAACTGTGCGTTTTAGTGCCGAAATCCAGAACGTCACAGTACATACTTTGTATCGTGTTACAGATAGTAGCAATACACAAAAGTATAACGGTTACATTCATGTTTCTATAACTTCTTCAAATACCCAGGTATCAAAATTAAGTACAAAAAAAAAAAAAAAAAAAATCACGGGTATAAAGAAAGTAAACAACTTCATTGTGGTAGGAATTAAATAAACTAAGTGTTGGCCAAGCCTGTATCAAATTGTACGTGAAAAGTAACAAAAAAAATGCAAAATATTGTTGTTTCCTCTGTCACTTCCTGAAGGAAGTAAAGTACTTATTGTATTCCAATTAAACATTTTATACGTAAAATACATAAAGTACACACGTTTAGAGGATGTCAGAGACTAAGATAGAAAACGGCGCCATTGTGTGTGAAAATATAAGTAAAAACTGGATTATTACACTCACATGACTAACTATTTTTATAAAAGCTTATTTTTCTATCTATTCTATTCTAATGTAGATAATAGTTAACCGAAATGACCTTAATTATTTATTTGTAGGTAGAAGAGAAATACGGGAATGCAGTAGGCTAAAACGATAGTAAAATCTTTTAAGAACTGGTCGTTATCTCAATTACTTTGAAAAAGACAGAAAATGAAAAACTAATTTAAACAAACAACAAGGGATACCTAAAATAGTTGATTTCACCAAAAGAAGTTAACGAATATGAATTGCGTACTTTAACGAAATCTTCATTTTTTTATTTATTTATTTATTTTTTTTTTGTAGAGTAGGTTCGTCTATTACAGTGTGCCGGGTATGCAAAATTTATTCTAAATGAAGAGAATTTCAGATGGTATTTCATAAAATTCGAGATATATAAGTTTTTTTTTCTGATGTAAATATCTCTAATTTATGGTACTTTAATTAAAAATGACACACTTTTGTAATAGCAAAGACTTCGAAAAATCTTCCATGTAATATGTAGTGTTGGGGGAGACTTTCATGAAAAACATTTCGAAAATTTCTATTTTCTCAAAAATCCAGCCCTTGAATTTATTGTCACTAGTCTTACGTTAAAATACTTGAGTTATCTCAATCAGGAAGTTGTATTCGTTTCATGTTTATTTTGTTTTACTCCTAGTAAAGAGAGTCGTATTTCCATTGCACTGCAAAGCGACCAGTTTTTGAAAGATTTGATAATCGCTTTAGCCTAACGTATTCCCTTGCTTCCCTTCTACTTTTAAGGAAGTAAACGCAAATAAAATTATTTCTAATGTTTGTCTCAATTGGGATGAAGTAGATAGCAGAATTATTAAGAATTATTTGTTGACAGAATAGGTAGAGAGTTGTGTGAATGGAATACATCAGATATTTTAATAATATTTTGAGAATTTCCTTACCTTTTTTGTTTTCCCACCTAACTCTAGTGCAAAATTTTAGGTGCATATTAGGGTTTAAGTATAACCTATCATGGAAAGCTTTTAGGTTTTTTTTTTTTACTTTTTCTATACGCACTATGTACATAGTGTATAGGGAAGGTATTGCACTCCACCCAAAAATTCGATACCGAGATTTCACTGGAAATATACGTTTTAAGGTCCCCTTTATTTAAAAATAGCAATATCGGAAAAAGGTCCGTGTGTGTCCCTGTGTCCGTGTGTCGATTTGTCCGTGTGTCAGTGAACACGATAACTCAAAAACGAAAAGTCGGTAAAATACCAACCTTGGTGTTTCAGTTTAGCATCTTCCAGGGATGCGACACGAAGATTTTGAGAAAAATCCCCCTCACCCCAAACTACCCTTTACATGGAACTTTTTTTCGAAAAGTTTGATTTTCTCAAAAATGGCTGTAACAATTTTGATTAAAATTTTGTATATTAAAGATATTTACCTGAGAAATAAAATGTATGTCTTCAATTTTCAGGGAATAGCTTTTGAAGAGTACTTTATATCAATTTTACGGAATCTTGAATAACTGATAAACCGTAAGAGATGGACAAAAACTTATTCACGAAACATGTAGAGCACGTTAAAACATACAATTTATGTTCTATACATTCTTTCATGGAGTTCGTCGTTTTTGAGACATTCCTTGTTTTTGGTTTCTGCTTTGAAAAACTTATATTTTTCTCATACAGGAATTTGTCAACTGCAGTCCATACAAACAAAGGAACTTCAGTCACATAGCAACCAGCTTTTGACTATCACTTTAACCAATGATATTCTGTTATTTCGCTTCTACTTACACGGAAGCATGTAATAGGACTATTTCTGCTGTTTTTATTTTTTCTGATTAGCATGAAGTTAATAGAAGTATAAGCTTTTTAACAATAATTTATTGCAGAGATATAGATAAAGTCATGTGAATGGTACACATCAGATTTTTTTCGTATTGAAGTGTAACTTTAAAATTTTATGCATTTATCGGCACATTTTGTTCGAGGCAAAAGATCTTTACGTAATAAGCGTTATAATAAAACTAAACATTCAGAAAATGTCAACAATTTGACAGATTCATTAACAATAACTGTTTAGCAAGAGGTGATATAAAGACTGATATGACAGAACATTCCGAGGCTGCTGTATGTGGTTAATTAGCACAGTGCTGCACGTACCACGAAATTTTAATATTGAATAGCTGCGGGATGCAAATATTTGATTATCTCGATACACATATCACAAAGCCAACAAGCAAAATTTGATAAGTGTAAACCTAAAACGAAACTGCAAGGTGTTCAAATATAATGCGTGTCTTTTTTGTAAATTATGGTGAGGTATTTTGTTGTTCAGCACCGTATAGTAGTGATGGAGCACTATTGAATGAAATCTATCAAATTATTCGAAAAATGTAAATGACCTGTTATTTATGAACGCTATTTAACTATTGTGGCTCTCAGCGTCCCATTCTAAATTTTGCTCAGAGGCCTCTCTATCGGGCTTGAGCTTTTTTAAGTGCCGTAAATCTACTACACGGAACCAACGGTTTTCTTTTTTTTCCTTCCGAACGAAGCCATGCTAAGGATCTACATCCGAAAAAATCTATCGTCCTCCGCTGGGTTTGAACCCGCGACCTTTGGTAAATGAAGTTAGCATAGTAACCATTACGCCACGGAGGGTGACAAATTATTCGATAGTTACCTAACTAACGGTTGTTCAATTGTTACCCAAGTATTCGGTCTTCGTTCAGTTTTGAAATGTTACTCTACTCTTTTATGAAAAACCAATTCAGTTATAATACTAAACCCATTCCCCAGAAGATTTATTTCTTTATTTAACAATTTAACAAACAGGGCCATACACATTACACTAAAGAATGCAACATACCAAAAACCAAACAAGAAATATAAGCATGAAGTTGATCGATTAGGCATGCAAATTGAACTAAACAAGTACATTAATATTGGTAGAACTGCCAGAGAGGCTGCCATTTTGTGGCGCTTGCATCAATCACCCGATACTGGGAGGTGGCAATTATTGTACTTAAAAATAAAGAGCAAAATGTTAGTTGCAAACCTTAACGTAACCTCTTTTTTGCATAACAAAGGTTAAAATAGTAGTAATGTTGCAGTTTTATACATCCTAACTAGTTAACAATAACAAAAATAATTTAGCGCTACATTTGTTTTAAAATTAAGAGGCACATGCCCACATGAAGCTTAGAATTTTAGTTATCCTTTACATTCAATTAAACCCAAATATAATTTAGCCAAATTTAGAAACTAGTACCCAAAATACAAAATAAAAACATATTCTTTTTAACGTGAAATGGATACAAAGTAATAAATACGATATAAGCTATGCAACCTAACATGAAATTACTGAAACATAACTGCACACAATTATGAATGTTAGAAAAAAGGAAAATCCGTTTTTATGTATCCTTCTTTAAAATAAACAAAATTAAATTTCAGAGTTATATGTGCTAGTGTAATTGAGAAATGGTATGCTTTTCAGTCCTATATTCGTGAAATTAGTTATCCCTTTAATTATGTTTTGTTGCAAAATAATGTACACTAAATTCCTTTTATATTACTTAAAGACTAGAACGTCTATTACATGGTGATTTTAAATTCGATTTTTTTGTAGCGTTTAACACTCGCTTTAACTACTTATGGCACCGCAGGCGGCGACACTGATGATACATGAATGAAATGGATCACCGGTGGAATGCGATGGCGAGGGAAACCGGAGAACCCGGAGAAAACCCGCCCCAGCGCCGCTTTGTCCGCCACAAATCTTACATGCGGTCGCTCGGGATCAAACCCGGGCCGTGAGAGGCGAGTGGTCTAACCATTCGGCCACGGCGCGGTCCTAAATTCGAAGGAAAACTGTTTACTTTAGTAACTTATTTATACTACTACGAGTATTTCACGGATTTTTTCGAAAACAAAAGAATTTTTAAATCCGAATTAAAAACCGATCTATTTGAGATCATTTTTCACTATCGTTAAATATGCGGTTTCGAAAACATTCGAGAGTATCCAACACAGCCGTAGAATCAAAATAGCAACAATGATAATTTTGTTATGCAGTTGTGGCTCCAGCTATCAATTATATAGTCCCATTGAAGAGATACGGCGACATAAGGGGTAACATAATCAGCAGAATCGGTAATTTCCACCCTCTCCACCTGCCGAAATTTCTAGAACTCCAAGAAATACCAGCGGTTGTATAAACGATAGCGCTTACGTGTCAGCCAGTTCGCGAGTGCGTTTATAATGCGGAATCAAAGGAGCTTCTACGAATCAATTTGTGATGACACTTGTCATAAAAAGTAAATGTACTGATAAATGGAAAGGGCCTCCCTATAACCGAGACAGTGCCGCAAGTAGGCTCCTGGCCCATTTTTCTTCTATTGTAACTCCTGGAAGGGAGGGAGGGATAAGGCGAGAAACTTGAAGGGCAACAAGACGACGATCGTAAACATGAGGGACCCTAAAGTTTTTAGTTCGAAATCATCTAGCGCTTCCCGGGTATTCACAAGCCCCTAATCTTCGGGGTCTACCAGGAGGACGCCCAGACAAGAGTATCCGGAGGCAGGTCCAACTAAGTAATCCGGCAACTACGCCGGGGAAGAAACCGTTACAAAGCGCACTTTCACCGTCCAGTCTCAACCCGCTAAGCACCGTTACCTGGTTCTTCAATCTTGAACAATTGATAATGAAAGGTGTGATGGGTACAAGTAATTATGCATAAGAAAATAGTGATAAAAGAGAAACTACCCCAACATTTGTCTACCGACGCGGATAAATCACGGCAAGTTCTTTGTTAGGAGTGGGTGATTGCTGAAAACCGAACTCTATACTTGTCACACACGTTACCACCTTGTTAAGTACAATTAAAACATACAGTAAGTGCTGCTACTGTGAGAGATTAGAGAGGTCTTGTGTTGGACTTTCCCTGCGAGTGAACTATCTGAAGAATATGCTACTTTGCGCGTATTACGCTGCGAAGAAAAATGAAGTGACGGGGGAAATTCCTCATGAGAGTGGAAACTTAACTACCAAAATATACAGAGTCGTCAACGCGTGATATGGTGTTACAGGTTAATGAAGAAAAATATCTGAGGTGTTACATTCACATGTTTTTTCTACGCGTTCCACAAATCACCCTCACATTTCTTTCACCCATTTCTTGTAAATCAAGATAAGCTTGCATTACACATTAACACATTTCATTGCAGATATAAGTAAAAACTAGTAGTCAGATTTTTGAAAGTCTGATTGTTTGAATTTTCATAATTGCTGCATGATCACAATAAAACACGAATATTGACTAACCATTTGATAAAAGTACAAGTATTAGAAAATGCAAACCACTGACAAAGAATATCTCTAAAATGGCTAACGCAAAGAAGAAAAAAAAAGTCAGAAATTCTGTGATTTAATGAGCTCCACATTACCATTTTGTCATTTATACAAAAAAACCTCAGAATTACTAGAACTTAATAGGCAATGAACATTTACATTTTATTTGCTATGGAAATATGTTAAACCTTCAACATATAATAGACGCAATAGATAATAGCAGTAATTACTACTTTCAGGCTTGTTTTTATAATTACATATACTGTAACTGTGAACATCAACCACATCTGGGTCATTAACGTTGATATGTTTGTACTGTAATTAGAAATTTTTATTTACTAATTTTACTGTAAACCTGAAGAATGTTACATGTACGAAAAGCACAATTTATGTTTTGAGGCTAATAATAATAAAAAGTAATTTTTAGTTAGAAATTTCTTGCTTGTGTCTCGAAATATTCTCCATTAAGATCAATACTTGCGTTCCAAACATATGACATAACATTTTTTGCAACCTACTTGAGACAACTTCAAAACATACTTTTTGAAGGCATCAACGGCTTCCTTTGCCGACGAAAATCGTTGTGCGCGCATTTCAACCTTAATGTTTGGGAACAGAAAGAAGTCATTGGGTGTCAAATCAACACTGTACGGCGGATGAGTCATTAAATCGATTTTTTGAGTGTTCGAATTGTCTGTTGTTAGTCCAGCTGTGCGGGTATTCGCAATGTTGCATGAAGAACGATCTGACGCCACTGGTTTATTATCCTTATTTCACCGAAATTGGCTGAAATTTCCAGAATTGGTCGCTTTCCATTCCTTTAAAGGCACTGTTGCCACATGACCAGTTTTTCTAAATAAAAACAACTATATGTTTTGAAGTGCTTCAAGTGCGGTCAACTTTTGTTGGATTTGGTTCATCTTGAAATACCAATGTAGTTGACTGCTGTTTACGTTCCGGCTCATATGCATATATCCATAATTCGTCATTTGTTATACGTTCTTATATACGTCTTTTGAAGCCCCACCATGCATTTCTTGAGCATCTGGATACACCAATTGACACGAGCATACTTTTGAAATTGTGTCAAATTTTGTGGGATTCACGAGAACAAACTGAGACTGCTATGTTTATATACATAGTACTTGGTGGAGAAAGTAAAAATGCAAATTTCCACTAAGAGGTAAACTAATGAGTAACAGTCAAACGATTTTGTCTAATCATTTTCACGTTACTGTCCTTAAAAAAGCATATTCTTCTATATAATTAATGGTAGTTGAGATAAATATGTTATACATTCTCTATATGTACTATGTACATAGTGTATAGAGAAGGTATTGCACTCTACCCAAAAATTCGATACCGGGATTTCACCGGAAATATATGTTTTAGGGTCACCTGCATCCAAAAAAAGCATTTTCAGAAAAAGCTCCGTGTGTCTGTGAACACGATAACTCAAAAACGAAAAGTCGGTAAAATACCAAACTTGGTACTTAAGTTTAGTATCTTGCAGGGATGCGACACGAAGATTTTAAGAAAAATCTCCCCCACCACAACCTACCCTTTACATGGAATTTTTCTCGAAAATGTTGATTTTGTAAAAAATGGCTCTAAGATTTTGATTAAAATTTCGTAAATTAAAGATATTTACCTAAAAATAAAATGTATATCTTGAATTTTCTGGGAATAGCCTCTGAAGGCTACTTTATTCTAGAGGAATTTTACGGAATTTCGGATAACTGCTAAACCATAAGAGATGGACAAAAACTTACAACACAAAAAATGTAGAGCACCTTAAAACACACAATGTATCTTATATACATTTTTTTCGTGGAGTTGATCGTTTTTTAGATACTCGTTTTTGGTTTCAGCTTTAAAAACATACTTTACTCATACAGGAATTTTTCAACTCCTATCCATACAAAGGAACTTCAGTCACATAGTAACCATCTTTTGACTATCACTTTACCAATAGTACTCCGTTATTTCGCTTCTACTTACAAGGATGCAAGTAATAGAACTATTCCTGCTGATTGATTTTCGATTAGTATGAAGTAAATAGAAGCATATAACTTTTTAACAATAATTTGTTGCAGAGATATAGAGAAAGTCATGTGATTGGAACACACAGATTTTTCCTGAGGGTACAATAGGAATAGCATAATACACTACTATTAAGCGATAAATAGCTGGATGATGTGTGCTGTTTTGAAATTCCGTTCTTCTTGCATGACCAGAAAAGTAAAGCGAATATGGACCTCCTATTTGAGAAACATAAGCTATTGAGAAACGCAAAACAGTAAAAAAAATATTTTGGAAATGATTAAGTGCACAAAAAGTTATGACTTAAATGATGTGCTTAAATGAACTCTACTTTTTGGTATATTTATAAGGATTCTCCATTTACAGCAACATAATTAACAGGCAATAAGACTTTAGTAATCATTTCCAGCAATTCAAGGTGTAGATTTTATATGTCGCGAAAATATCTTAAACAATTAGTATTTTAATTAAGCTCCTTAGGGCAATTGTTGAGAAAATCGTCATTTTCTAAAAATATTGGATAGGTTGGGATTTGAACCACGAATCTCCCGGTCTATAGCCAGTTGCTCTTCCACCGAGCTACCATGGCGATATGCCGGCATAGCATTGAATTTCTCAACTGATTCGCATGTTTCCCGGTAAACCACAAGGTGATCTCAGATTATCATGAGATGACAAACCCCAATGGCGACTTACAATGTCATAAGTAGTTCAGGACTCAGAATTCATAATATAGCCAACTATTATGGACAAAGAGATCTGTGGATCACTTCCCGGCTACGACACTGAATCTTTCAGTCTGACTCTACCTATCCAACTCCTGTCCTACACATGGTTTCTGTGAGAAAGCAATTAAATTATCATTTTCTAAAAATGTTACATTGAAAATTTAAATTAGAGGATTTTCTTGAAAAATCTTACTGTCGCATTGTTTAAAGACGGAACATTTAAATACTAAGTTTCGTATTGAACCGAATTTTCATTTATGCTGTTCACAGAAACACATACAGATCTTATTCTGAATATGCTTTCTTTTGGAGGGGGTGCATCAAAACGTATATTTCTAGGAAAATCAATCTTCGAATTTTTGGGTGGTGCAGGTTCAATACTAACAAATAATAGAAGTTTTGTTTAGGGATGCCTATATTTCGAGCTCTATGGAACAGTTGCTAATAAAGTCCTGTCTCACCAAGAGTAAAACTGTGCATCCTCCCCAGCTATTCGCCTCGGGATTAGCAACTGTTTCTAATTCCACTCTTAGTTACATGGACATGAACTAGGAGAGGGAGTTTTTGTTGCTTTTTCTGCCTGGAACAGTCAGTTGGACTACCTCTTTTTTATCGGATTGTTCTCTTTTGGTTTGTTTTCCGCTCTAACCTCACAACACTCATTTACAATGATAAAAATAGCAACGCATTTGATTCCAGGCGACTTTGTACATTGAAACTATGGGTTTTTCGGGGGTTTCCCCGGGTCGTTAGGCGTATGCTGGAGAGGTTTCTCTCATTCACCGAATTTTCTGTCACTCCAATTCGTTACACTTAGTGTTATGATTCACCCTTCATGGCGTTTGGCTTATTTCAGGGTTGGGAGTGTCGGCGGTGGTGTTTCGGTGTAGCGTGATAGGCAAAGTTATGTTCTTTGTGGACTGCCTCCGGCATTTTTTTATTCGCTTTATTATTTTTTTATTTTTATTTTTTAATGTGAAAAGGAGAGAAGAAGGTCCAGTGGAAACGGCGGGACCAAAGGAGCGTTACTTGTATTATTGTCATGTTTTAGTTTTGTTTATGTTTATTCCATTGTTTATTTCGCCATTCTTGTCGTTCCTTTTTCACGTTTTGAGGAATTTTGTTTTATTCTTTGGTTGTGCTTGTATTTTTGAGGAATGGGTCCTCCTCACAGCAGCGTAGTTTTTCCGGGGTATACAAATGGCCGCCTTGGGGGTGGAATTGAAGCCTAAAGATGGTGCGGGGTCCCCATTCTGCCTGTCTGACTGATGTGCGTCAGGACCCTGTTCCAGATTGTACTCCTGGTTACAGACATCCTGTGTCTCCACTCCTTTCATCCCTCCCATAGATTCCCTTTTGAGCGGTATAAACACAACACACTCGCTAGTTTAGTATCGAGTTTCATTCGAAAACGTCCTATCCATATTTTACATGGACAAAACCAATCTTGCCTGAGGCGGAACTTCAGCTCACGACCTTATGACGGAGCACCGCGGCTCCACTATAGCCATTGTGAAATAGCAGTATTCTGCCCTTTGATATCATTTCATTTCCTTTTTAACGTCCTTTAACCTGTTTGGTCATATCGATGAATGGAATCGGCAAAGTCAAAACAATAGATTCTAATCTTAATATAGTTATTAATAAATGTTTTTTTTTAATTCTTAATTTTGGTTTCATTTGTGTATTAAGATGTTAGGCATACCTTTGGAAGTTTGGGAAGAAAGATTCAATTAGTAAAATATTTAATTTATGCTATATATATTAATTGTAATGGTGCTCATGGTCCATGAAGCTTAAAATTACTCGATATTTGTCTTCTCAGGAGGTTGGAAAATTTCGAAAAAGTTATATCCAAATAACTCACTCTACCCAAGATTCAAAATCGGGGCCTTTTGGATGTGAGATACACAGACTACCCCGTCCCTACACAGGGCTATATAACGAGATTTTAAATTTATAAGGAAGGAGAAGCAACGGAGTAGATTACATTAGATAGCAATAAAGATTGAGGACATAAAGTGATATAAGCGCTTACATTGACACCTGACAACTTATTCTGAATCTGTATTGTTTCCAGTTAAACACGATTGTTATAATTATTCGTTATCGAGTACTTAGTGAGCTAACTTCTCACTCGAAAGTCCCGTGTTTCATTCCCGGCTGGGAGTCGAGAATTTTCTTTACTTAAAATTTCCGTACTATCCATATCTAAAATTATGACATTAAGATTTAATGTACATATGGAGGAAGGTTTAAAACGAAGAAAACATGCAGTAAGTTATCTAAAAATACTTCAAAAAGTAACAAACCATTAATTTGTTTCAATCAAAACCTCTATGCTGTTATACATTTAATAAAACTTAACACAAAATACAGAAAGTTTCAATTGGAGTCTTTATTTTCACATCTTAAACAGAAAATATCTCTTTAAGTCACTCTGTGTATACTATTATGTTTTTGTACTCAATGTGTCACACTATTATACACTCATCTTGATATAAAAATCTGATGTGTTCCATTCACATGACTTTCTCTATATCGCTGCAACAAATTATTGTCAAAAAGCTTATGCTTCTATTTACTTCATGCTGATCGAGAAAAAAAATGCCAGAAATAGTCTTATTACTTTCTTCCTTTCAAGTAGAAGCGAAATAAGGGAGTACCATAGGTTAAAGTGATAGTCAAAGGTTGGTTACTATGTGAAGGAAGTTCCTTATGTTGCTATCCATAGAACAGAACAATAAAAATCTGATGTGTTCCATTCACATGACTTTTTCTGCGTCTATGTAACAAATTATTGTTACAAAGGATATTCTGCTTTATACTTCACACTAATCAATATAAACAATAGCAGAAATTGTCTTATTACTCAGCTGATAACTACACAGAAAAGCGAAATAAACTAGGCCAAAACCGTAGTCAAATCTTTCAAAACCTGTTGCTCTGTTATTGAAATTTGTTTCACTGCATGGCCAGGAGATAAAAAATTCCCACATGAGAAAAGTTTAAAGTATTTTGAAACTGAAGCCAATAACAAGGAATATCTCGGAAATGGTCAATCTGACGAAAAATAGTATATGACATAAATTATGTGTTTTAACAATGTATACATTGATGAGTATTTATTTCAAGTTATGTAAAAGTTATCCAGAATGAGGAGCTCTTCGGAGGCTACTCCCGGAAATTTCAGGATATATTTTATTTACCGTGTAAATATCCTTAATATTGTAATCCAAATCGCTAGGGCCATTTCTGAAAAAATCCATGAAATCCATGAATTTTGAAATTTTTTCCCACGTAAAAGTAGTTTGAGATAGGGGGATTTTCCTAAAACTTATCGTGTCGCTTTCTTAGAAGATATTAGACTTAAAAATTAATTTTGTATTTTACTGGCTATATTTGAGTTATTTTGTTCAAACACACACTCACTGACACACACACGCACACATACACACACACTGACCTAGACCCTCTGATACAAAAAAAAAACAATTTTACTTTTTCTACACGATTTATGTATTTATATATAGAAAAAGTATTTTTATAAACCCATAAAATTCGATTTTACTGGAAATGTATGTTTTGAGACCCTCAGAATCAAGAACATTTTTAGAAATAGGTCATTATGTGTTGCGAGTCTGATGACAGCATAACTGCAAAACGAAACGTTCGTTAAATACCAAACTTAGTACCCAATTAAGCTTAGTATTTCCCAAGGATGTGACAAAGATTTTAAAGAAAATCTCTTCATTACCTTTACATGGAAATATTTTCGAAAATTTTTTCATTTTCTGAAAATAGTTTGAACGGTTTATATTAAAATTAAAATATGGTGTATTACAGATGTTTACATGACAAATAAAATGTACGAGTATATCTTGAATTTTCTGAGAAGAGCCTCTGAAGATCTCCTTATTCTGGATGGATTTTGCTGAATATTACATAAGTGTAAACCATAAGAGATAGACAAAAACTTACTACAAGAAAATATAGATCTCTTAAAACGCACAACTTAGGTTATAAGCTTTTTTTTTCTTTGGTAGAGCTGGCGTTTCTGAGATATTCCCTGTTATTTGTTTTAGTTTTAAAATACTAAAATACTTTTCCTCATACGGCAATCCGTCAACTACAGGCCATACAACAAAGAATTTTCGATGATATAGTAACCAGCTTCTAAAAGATTTGACCATCGCTTTAGCCAATGGTACTCTCTTATTTCCTTTCTACTTACAAAGATACAAGTAATAAGCGAATTCATATTATTTTTTCTCGATTAGCTTGAAGTAAATAAAAGAATAAGATTTTTACTTTCCCTACACGTACTAAGGACATAATTCGATACCGAGATTTCACCATAAATGCCTGTTTTAGGGTCCCCCGTATCCAAAAATAATCTGTCTTTCCATTTACATGACTTCCTCTACATCTCTGCAACAAATTATTGTTAAAAAGCTTATCGAGAAAAAATTAGCAGAAGTGGTCTTTATAATCCCTTCCGTGTAATTAGAAGGGAAATAAGGGAATACACTTATCTAAAGTGTTAGTCAAATCTTTTAAAAGCTGGTGGTTATATAATTGGAGTGCCTTTGTATGGCCAGGATTTGACAAACTCCTGTATGAGAAAAATATAAGTATTTTAAAGGTGAAACCATAAAAAAAGAATATCTCAACTCCACAAAATGAATGTTTATAATATAAATTGTGTGATTTAACGAGGTCTACAAGTTTTATGTTGTGAGTTCTTGTTTATCTCTTATTGTTTACCAATTATGCAACATTCCGCAAAATTCATCTAGAATAAATATGTCTTCAGAAGATTTTCCCAGAAAACTCAAGATATACATTTTGTTTGTCATGTACAGATCTTTAATATACGATATTTTAATCAGAACGGTTAAAGCCATTTTTGAGAAAAAGAAAATTTTCAAAAACTTTTCCGTGTAAAAGGGATTTTCTTTTTCTAAAAATGCTTTTTTGGATTTAGGGGGACCCAAAATATAAATTTCCTGTGAAATCGAATTTTTGGGTGCAATGTAATACCTCCTCTATACAATATGTACAAAATAGGTGTAGAGAAAGTAAAACACATTTTTAGGGAAAGGTCCGTTTGTTTGTAAACATGATATCTCAAAAACGAAAAGTCGGTAAACTACAAATTTGGTAATCACATTTAGTGTCTTCCAAGGATTCACACGAAGATTCTGAAGACAATCTTCCACCCCTAACCTCGCTTTCCATGGATACAATTTTGAACATTTTGGTTTTTTCAAGAATGGCGCTAACGATTTGCATTAAAATGCCGTTTATTAAAGGTACATATACGATATAAGAAATAAAATGTATATATTGCATTTTCTGGGAATAGGCTCTGAAGACTCTTTATTCTGAATGAATTTTGCTGAATTTTTATAAACAAAAACATATCACACAGAAATGTACATCTCGTTAAAACACAGAATTTATGACCTATACATTTTTACGTGTAGTTGACCATTTCCGAGATATTCCTTGTTATTGGTTTCCGTGTTAAATACTTATTTTTCACATGCCGAATTTTTTGACTCCTTACAATGAAAAGAAACGACTTCAAACACATGGCAACCAGTTTTTAAAAGATTTGACTATCGATTTAGCCTAGTGTATTTCCTTCATTCTCTTCTACTTACAATAAACCATTTCTGCCAATGTTTATCTCGTTGGTCAGGAAGTACATAGAAACAAAAGCTTTTTAACAATAATTTGTTACAGAGATACAGAGAAAGTAATGTGAAATCAATACATCATAATTTTAGAAAAGGGTCTGCGCGTGTGTATGTGTGGGTGCTTTATTGTATCTTTCAACATGATAACTCAAAAACAAAAACTAGTATTTTAAGTCTAGTATCTTCCAGGGTCGTGACACGAAGATTTTAAGGAAAATTCCCTTGCCCCAAACTTCCTCTTACATGTAAAAATTTTCGAAAATGTTGATATCGTCAAAAATTCCTCTAAAATGTTTGATTAAAATATAATATATTAGAGCTATATACCTGAAAATAAAAAAATATATATAGAACTTTCTAGTAATAGTCTCTAAAGACTTCTTTATTATGTATGGATTTTCCTAAACTTTGCATAATTGGTAAACAGTAAGAAGAGATAGACAAAAACTTACACCATAAAAAATGTAAAACTGGTTAAAATACATAATTTACTTTCATATTCGCTGGTTTGTAGAGCTTTAGTTTCAGCTCTAAAATACTTATACTTCTCTATTTTCCGTGCAAAGAAACGAATTTTAATTACATAGCAACCAGCTTTTTTAAAAGATTTGACTAATGCTTTGGCCAATATATTCTCTCATTTTCCTTCTATTCATAAGAAAGCATTTAGGTCATTTCTGCTAATGCTTATCTCAATTAATATAAAGTAAATAGATGAATATGCCTTTTAAGAATATTTTTTTTTTGTAGCTTAACGTCCTTTAACTTGGTTGGTCATATCGGACGATGAATAAATTTGTGAAATGAGGCTCAAATGATCTCGGGGTCCATGGAGCTCAAAGTTACTCGACATTCGTCTTCTCAGGATAAGGGAAAACCTTATGCGGGTAACTCACCCTAAGCGAGATTCGAACTCACAACCTGTTGAATATGAGGCAGACAGGCTACCACCACACTACCCAGAATAATTTGTGACATAGATGTACATAAAGTCATGTGTATGGAATACATAAGATTTTTTGATACACTGGACCCTAAAATGTGTATTTCCTATAATATCTTTATATCGAATTTTTGGGAGAAGTACAATGTCTTTTCTACCTATATACCATGTAGTATGCAGAGAAAGGCTTTATTCAGAGGGCTTAAAATATTTATATCCAGAGAGGTCTCGGTATCAGTTTTGAATGGTATACAATACCTTCTCTATCTACTATGCACACTGTACATGTTAGAGAAGGTAACTTACTTTTTTTTTATATACAGAAGACCCTAAATCGTGCATTTCATGTGAAATCTCGGTGTCGAAATTTAGGGTGGAGTGCAATAGCTTTTCTATCGACTACGTACACTGTGCATACATGTAGAGTAAGTTAACTATTCCTTATACATGTGCTCCTAAAACGTATTTCTGGTGCAATCTGGATATCGAATTTTCGGGTGGAGTGCAATACCTTCTCCATCTATGTACTAAGAAGATAAAGTAAAAAAATCGACAAAATAATAATAATAATAATAATAATAATAATAATAATAATAATAATAAAGAAATTAAGCTCTTTAATGACATTTAAAATATAGCTAGGAAATATTCAATTTTAAAATTCATCAGGAATACACAGGTTTTTTACTATTTTATTAATAAGGTTGTTGAAAGATTTTACTATATAATGCCTCCAAAACTCAATAATAATAAAAGTTCTTGTTTTAGAGATTAAAAATCCTGTTTACTTGAAGGGAAAGCGGAAGTAAACGCTAAACGCTTATAGCGGAGTTTCCAAACATTTGCTGAGCAGCATTTAAGGCCTGCAGCAATTTGTTTTATCCGTCAGGTGGAGGATTTCATAGTGTGCAATATCCCTGACAGTTGCGTTTGAATTTCAGCGGCGTCACTCTCAGAAAAAGCGGTGATATTAGGCGTTTACCAGAGACAAATATCTTCCTGTTTTTATACCGGCACATTAGCAGTGACTTTCTCTACAGCTCCCCGTATATTTCCTTTCTTTAAAGAGAAAGTTATCCACGCGTGTCTTTCATTCCCGTTTTCTGCTAAGGTTGAAAATGAGAACAAGAACTTTGAGCAGAGATATCTGCTGCACAGAGAGGTTTTTACTTCACAAGTACACTTGGGCGCATAAAAAGAGGCCCATTCTCCTGGATTACTATGACGTTTTTCTCTCCGTAAGTTTTCATCTTCAGGTAACTAAACTTTGACATCTTCCATGTAGTTTTCTATGTAGTTTTACTGGCCTAAAGAACTATTCACATCTATTATTTGAATCAATGAACCATGTTATAATCGTTGTAAAACGGAGGTTCTGTTTATGTAAAAGAGTTTGACAATCATTGTGCACAAAGACTAAACCAATTACAAAATAAAGAAGGGCGTTCAGTAAGTCACTAGAAAAAGATAGAAAAGCAAATGATGTTTGAACTTTTTCGGATTCTTCTTTTAGCTCTATACAATTTTCCCAACTGTTTTAAACGATCCAAAAAGTAGAATTTCGGAAGGTCCTCAAAACAGATATCTGTTTAGGAGATGACCTCCGCGTTAGATGTGGATCCTTTTTCCACCGAGTCACTTTTTCAAGTTTGGAAGTAAAAAAGTCACTTTGAGCTCTGATGAATACGGTGAATGTTGTAGTAGTTCAAACCTTAATTCCGCAATTTTTACCAGAAAAACTATGCAGGTGTGTGCCCATGTACTGTCCAGATTGAGAAGAATTTGTTTGTCAGATGACGGTGTTTTTTCTTGATTTTTTCGTGCATCCCAAGAAACCGAGGCCATCAACTTGTCAGTCAATTTCACCCATTTACCTTTTCGGAACCGGCTCAGATTTAAAACCCCACTGTTTCGAGTGTGCTTTTAGCTCTGGAGTGTAGCAGTGTAACCATGTTTCGTCCGCAGTTATATATCGACGCAGACATTCGTCAGGATAACGTTGGAAAGATGCCTCCAAATCGATCACACGATTGCGTTTATTCTCCAATGAGAGCAAACGCTGCACCCACCATACCGTGATCCTTGATAATTGTTGCTGTAAAATTTAGAACGCTGTATACCTTGTCTTATGTCTGCGGCCTCAACTATTTCGCGAACTTTGATTCGTCAATCACTCAATACCATATCGTGTATTTTGTCAATAATTTCGGAGAAAGTCACTTTAACTGGACCTCCTGAACGACATCATCATTTCTGAATGTATAGTCACGTTGAAACTCATTTACTCAATTTTAAACTGTTATAAATTCACGAGTAAATATACCATGAAATTAATCCAACTTGGATTTGATCCTTTTGATGTTAAAACTTTTAAATAGAAGTATTTAATCACCGTGCGAAACTCGTCCCCCACCCCCGCGCGAGTTTAAATAAACACAAGCTGTTTCATTGAATCGCCGGTGAGGAAATCACGTGATGGATATAAACAAAGTTTTAACTTGTCATTTAGTAAGAAATGTCGCTTACTAAATGCACTGGCTACCAAACCCTTTTGAAGCTACGAATGCCGTTTCTTGGATATTCTAAGGAATTAATAAAGTGACTTGAATGAAATAATTATTGCTTAATATACAGGAAATTAATATTAATGGGGCAATTTTTGGAATTCATAAAATAATAAAACAATTTATTCAACCACTGAAAGTAATCATCAATGGAAAGTTGCAAAGGCAATTTTTATTAAAAGGGAAGTTATAATTATACTATTTCAGGTTCTGTAATTTATAAAATAAAACATTTCAGGGAGATTAGTTTTTAAGAGGATTAAGAATAATAAAGATAAGGATGCAGTTGCTTAAATTAACAAATATTTTAATGGCAGCTCGTGTTCCACTTCCTAGAGGAAGAAAAAGAGATTCGCCTGCAGAGTCGTTAAATTTGTCAACAGTTACGAACACTTATACATTTGGCGCTTTCATCAGCCACATGTAGTGGAAGGTTAAAGTTATTGCCGCTATTAAACGGAAACAACATAACAGATAAAGAAAACGATAACGTAGCATGAAAATACTTGGTTTAGGTTTTAATGTTATCGTTAGGCAGTTTCACCTTATTTTATCGGCATAAAGCTCTCTCTCTCTTGTGGTTTGAATTATGATCGGGAGAAGTAGATGTCTCGCTAGGGCAAGATTTGTTCACTACCAATATAGACAGGTCGTTCCATTTTAGGACACATTTTACGAACAAGAGCGCACCTAGAAATAGAGAGATATATTCTGACCAGAGATTTGATATCGAGATTCCGTATAAAATACGTGCTTTGATGTCCCGTTAGTAAAAAAATAAGGATCATTAGAAAATAGTTCGTGTATGAGACTGGGAACAGCATAACTAAAAAATTTTGATAAATAATAAACTTTGGGTATAATTACAGTATCTTCCCAAAGATGGCCTTCACCTCCTAAACTACATTTTGCACGTAACACTTATTTCGTTATATTGTTAAATTCATTTTTTATCTGATCCATAATAATTTAAGGAATTTGCATTAAAATAAATGTATATCTTTATTTTCTGGCAGTAGCCTGTGAAATTCAACTCACAAAAACAAATTTTACAAAGTTTCGTATAACTGGTAACCGTTAAGAAGTATAAAATATGACCTACCAACAAATGTACATTCGTTTAAAACATACATTATTTCAAACATATTTTTTGTGGCACCAAGCATTTCCGAGACCTGCGTTTATATTTCTTTCAGTTGCTCTGTATGCTGTTATGTTATTTCACTCCTGTCGCTTTTCACTTGTTTCTCGCGTAACGACTATAGACTTCAAAGCCATACCTAGCCGCTTTAAAATACCTGGCTGTCGATTCGGTTGGTTCTCGTGTATCAACGAGGTGAAATAATTAAACCTTTATTCAAGCTAACACAAAGTCTCGACACGTGTGACATACCTGGGTAAGGGCAACCGGTTTTCTCCTTTGCCCTTTGCTGTCTTAAAAGTCTCTGACCGAGAAAAATACGAGTATCTGTAAAGATTTATCTCGATCATTACGAAGCAGACAGTAAAAGAACAACATGTGTTAAGCCCACTTCCCCCCCCCCCATTATTCATTAATATATTCCTTAGAAACTTTACTCTTGTATTCTTTATTTTAGCTTAGATAAATTATTATAGATATATTTGTATTACATATTTCCTTGTAGATGCAAAGGGAATAGGAGGATACCGTAGGTTTGATCAATATTTCTTTAAAAGCGAGTCACTATGTGATGGCTTTAAAAATTCGGTTCTCTTTGCTTGAACACGAGAAGAAGCAAGGTAAATAAAAAAACAACAATTAACGATTCCCCATCAGACAAATGCATATGTATTTTTAAAATAACACCAATAATCCCACAAAAATAATGCAGTTGGCATAAATTGTGTGCTTTAACGAGACGTATACTTTTGTATACTAAGATGTTGTCTATATTTTAGCAATTATACAATGACCATTTAAAATATAGAGGCGGACTTAATAGATTATTATGAAACCAATTTTAAACAAATAATATCTCAATCAAAATGTAGAGTCATTTTGGAGAGAGTCAACATTTTCGATATTTTTTCAAGTAAAGACTGAGGCATTATTCTTGAAAATATTTGTGTCATATTCTTGGAAGTATTAAGTTTGGTATCTACCCAATTTTTCGTTGTTTAGCTATACTGTACACACGTACACATTGACGCCCTCTACTTTTTTGTTAATTTCCGGTGAATTTGCGGTGTAATACAATTCTTCTTTTTTTTACTGTAAGAACGTATGTAATAGGGAAAGTGAAAACCCAGCTTTCTTTCCTTCTTACTTTCTCTACCACGTACACAGTATTACATTCCACTCAAAAATTTAATACGCAGATTTCATTGGAACTCTAGATTTATAAAGTCCCCTGAATAAAAATAAATCACAATAAAGAAGCATTTTTGTGCTTGTGCACTTGTACAGTATAGCCGAAAAACCAAAAGTCGATTAAATACCAAACTGATATTTAATGACAACATTTTCCAAGTATGTAACACGAAGATCTTACGAAAATACTCTTTACATGTAGAGTTTTTTGAAAATGTTGATTTTCTTAAAAATCACTCAAATGCATTTTGATAAATGATGTGTACACCTTGAATTTTCTGGGAATAGTGTCTGAAAGCTCTTAATGACTGACATTGACTGTTAAACCGTAAGAATTAGACAACATCAATAAGATAATACACATAAATCTCGCCAAAGCACGCAATTTATGTCAGATGCATTTTGGGGATTAAACATTTCCGAGATATTCCTTGATTTTGGTTTAAGGTTTGCCATATTTATACTTTTCTCAAATTGTAAGTTGCAATTCTTTTTACTTTCTTCTGATCAAGCAAGGAAAACAGAGTTTCAAACCCATCACAAAGTGATCATCTCTTAAAGATTTGATTAACTTGCCTTTTCCCTAATCCCATTGTATTTACAAGAAAATGTTTAATAACTTATTTCTGCTAATGTTTATTTAGAATAGTTTGGAGTAAATAATTTTGAGTAAACAGAATGATGAGCTTTTGTAAGAATTGTATGCTGAAGAATTGGTAGAGAAAACATTTTACATAGGCTGTGTAATGTACTCAAACGTATATCGATTTTCTTTGTAGGAGGTTATATTATTTGTACTGTATGTTCCAGAAATACTGCGCAATACTGACATTTAGTGAAACAAACGATGGGAAACACGTGAATAATGGCGGCATAAACTGAGCACAGAACAAGAAATTCATTTCGAAGCTTCCAGGCTAAACAGCTGTTTTTTTAAGTTTGTTTGGTGAGTATAATTAAAAGCAGTGTTATTTTTAATTCAGGTTTCATTTCTCATCCCCATTACCCTGAGTTTGAACTGAAGTGTTCTTTTCTTTATTTAAATTAAGTTTAAATAAACAGTTATTTAGGTGGCCAGTTTTGAAACGAAAGCCCTGTGTGTTGAACCAACATGTCCACAAAAGCATTCAGCCCGCATATACAAACACACGATGTTATTGGAAATGTTAATACACCTTCCTTCAAGCCAGACTGCTTTTGAAACTGTTTTCCACTCCCCTTCCCCCCTCTTGCGTTTGCAATAACACACATAGAAGAATAGTAATTTCCTTCACCTATACTAGCTCATTGTGCCGGTAGTCTCAACTGTCAGCTGTTTTTATATGGTCGCTAAATTCGTAAATGCATTTCTGTTTATGGCTCACATAATGAAGAGAAGCGTAAATGTAACATTCATTTTGGTGGCTAATGCACTTAAATTCCTCCAATTTAATTTTTGTATAAATCAAGAAAATCTCCCAAACACCTGTTTATTGTATGAAGAAGTTTTATATTAATTTGTCCTCCACTTAAGTACAATGTACATAGTAGATAGAGAAGGTGTTGCATTCCAACGCAGAATTCGATACAAGTACTCCATCGGAAATGCATGTTTTTGGACCCCCTGTTTCCAAAAACATATTTAGAAAACGGTCCTTTAGTACATGAGTAAAGGGGGGCAGCATAAATAAAAAAACGAGAAGTCAGTTAAATACTAAACTTATCATTTTAGTTCAACATTTTCAAAGGACACGACACAAAGATTTTCAGAAAAATCTCCCCAACATAAGCTACCCTTTACATGACTTTTTTTCCCCAAAATTTTTAATTTTCAAAAATGGTTCTAACGATTTTGATTAAAATATTATATATTTAAGATATTTTCACGATAAATTAAGTATAAAAAATTTAATGAATCCAGTTATTGTAACTATAATTCTTGTTGCTGCTTCAATAGGCCAAGGTCTATAAGTGATATTATTTATGGAATTAAAGGAGCATTAATTTATTAATAATTTTAATGTAAAATATTCGAATTTTGTTGTTGTATTAGTTATTAGAGAAACTGTTGAAAGCGAGGTCGCAACAGGGTGGACACCATATTCACCCCTTTCAGCAAGAATTTGTCCTGCAGGACTTGAAGTGGATTTAACCATTTTTCTTTATATCTTGCAGGTATATAAATAATCATAGGAATCGTCAATTTTATTACTGCTATAGCCTGAGAAAAACGTTTCATTCTGGATGACATTCATATAACAGGTAAATTAGATAGAAAAAAACATACTACACACAATCTATGTTATACACTGTTTTTAAAGTTAACCGTTTCTGAGATACTCCTGGTTTTTATTTTCAGTTTTAAACTATTTAAGTATTTTTCAATCGCGAAGACATACATCGTTTCATCTCTCTTTTGTTTTACTCCTGGCCATATAAAGAGAACCAAATTTTAATTAAGTTACCGAAGCTTTTAAAGCCTAGTGTATTCCCTAATTTCGCTTTTATTAATGAGGAACTAAGGAATAGGAACATTTCTGGTTGTGTCAATCTCGATCATCAGGCTGTAAATAAAACAATAGTATTTTGCAAGATTAGAACAGTAGAGAAAGTCATGTGAATGTAAAACAATTTTCTCATTTGCATCATCTTTATCAAATGTTTAGTAAAGAGCCAGATGTTTATCATACACGATTTCTTCCAGGCTTTTCAAGTTACACATTTACTTTTAGGATAATTACAAAATGACTAGCAAACAGTTGCAAGTTATTTGTGGTTAGGGCAAAATGCATACATATGTTTTACATTCAGGAGCAACCTCTAAACTGTGGAGATAAAAATTATCTTGAAGATATAAGCAGCTATCTTCGATTTGCTTCTTTACCTATAAGCTAGGACAAAGAGTATTCCTTTTTTAACGATGCTGTAAAAAAGGCAAGGTCAATCACCACCGCCGGTGTGCCGGAATTTCGTCACAGCAGTTCTTTTACATGCTAATAAGTCTATTGACGTGGGGCTGTTACTTTAAAAACACTTCAAAACCGTTGTTCTGGATCTGGGTTAGGTTTGAAGTCGCGACCTTGGAACTAGAATGTCAGCCCCACATCTGAAGAACATTTGGACAGCTTTGCTGATAACGTACGAGAAACCTATTGGTTTTCATGACACATTATTGCCAAAAAAAACACTTTGAGCCGAGAGTATGTAATAGTACACACTGACTCCCAATTCGTGAACTTCCTATTCTCGAAATGATCTACTTTCCATTGTTACATATCAACATACCTAAGAGAGTTTCATAGCTACAACATTAAACTACAGATTATTTTGATTATAAGCTACAAAGCGTAATATTCGGTGACGCTTTGAAACATCCTTTGTATGTTCCATTTATACCCTGTCATTATCTGCAATGGCCTTAACGGCGGTCTTTTACCTTTGAGGCATTGCTAACAGTATTAAATCGTATCTGTTGTCACAGAATTACTGGTTTGTCTTATTACTTTCTCTACACGTACTATGTACATAGTGTATAAAGACGGTATTGCACTCCACCCAAAAATTCCATACGGAGATTTCACCGGAAATATATGTTTTAGGGTTCCCTGTAACCAAAAAAAAGCATTTTCAGAAAAAGGTCCGTGTGTGTGTCCATGTGTCCCTATGTCTGTGAACACGATAACTCAAAATCGAAAAGTCGGCAAAATACCAAACTTGATATTAAAGTTTAAAGTTTTGAGAAAAATCCCTCCACCCCAGACTACCCTTTACATGGAACAAATTTCGAAATGTTTGATTTTCTCAAAAATGGCTCTAACGGTTTCGATTCAAATTTCGTAAATTAAAGATATTTACCTGACAAATAAAAGTTATATCTTGAATTTTCTAGGAATAGCCTCTGAAGACTACTTTATTCTGGATGAATGTTACGGACTTTTGAATAACTGCTAAACCGCAAAAGATGGACAAAAACTTGTCACACCTAAAATATAAAGCACGTTAAAACACACAATTTATGTTATATACACTTTTTTACGTGGAGTTGATTCTTTTTGAATTATTCCTTGTTTTTGATTTCACCTTTCAGAAACATACTTTTCTCATACAGGAATTTATATGGACTTTAAAGGAACTTCAGTCACATAGCAACCAGCTTTTGACCATCACATTAACCTATGGTACTCCCTTATTTCGCTCCTACTTACAAGGAAGCAAGTAATAACACTAGTTTTGCTAATTTTTCTCGACTAACATGAAGTAAATAGAAGCCTAATCATTTTAATAATAATTTGTTGCAGAGATGTAGAGAAAGTCATGTGAATGGAACATATCACATTTTTTCTTATTCTTCTTTGGATTACCTTCTCCATGTAGGATTTATGTTACATCCCCAGTTTGGTCTGCTGCCTGTTAATCAGCAGGCGAAATGTGGATAACAGCATAACAGAATGGGTGACCAGCCCAATGCTTGGTGTGGTGGTTAAGAGGAACCTGAAATTAAACGTTGAAAGAATTGATAATAAAATTTGCCGATCAAATTATTGAACCCAGCATTCGCCTAATCACCGAAATAGACCACAAAATCTTTCGGTGAGATTGGTCGTTCCCTGAGGTTTGAACCCGGGTTCCTAAATGTAAGCCACAGACATTATCAACTGAACCATTTCGCTAGATTGTCTTTGGGTATTACATATTAGATCATACCACATACACACTCCCATCCATATTTCCAAACTTTTGCGAGGAGACGGAATCATCTTGACGGGAGAAAAATTCCGTGGTGCCAGCTGGAAATCGAACGCGGGATCTCACACAGCAAGAACACGCGATACCAACTGAGCTAAGTCCTTAAATTCCTTTTGTTAATGTATAAAGCCATTGATTGCTAATCATATTTAAGAATAAACGTTGTCAATCATGTAAAATGTTGAATTTTATGTTACTTCTATTTGTTTGCTTTGAACATCTTCGAAACCTGTGATAAACTGTACTTCATATATAAATTCAGCATCTTGCAACCGTATAACAAGCATATTGTCGTGAAAGCCTCTCCACCCCAAAACATTCTTTATTGGAAAAATGATTTTTACTTTCTCTAGCCCCATATGTACAATTCGATACCGGAAATACATATTTTAGGACACCCTGTATCCAAAAAAAAAAAGCATTTTCAGAAAGAGGTTCGTGTGTGTGTGTGTGTCCGTGTGCCTGTGAACACGATGACTCAAAAACGAAACTTGGTATTTAAGTTTAGTATCTTCCAGGGATGCGACACGAAGATTCTGAGAAAAGTCCCCCTACCCCAAACTACCCTTTACATAGAACTTTTTTCGAAAATTTTGATTTTCTTAAAAATGGCTCTAACGAGTTTGATTAAAATATCATATATTAAACATATTTACCTAACAAATAAAATGTTTATCTTGAATTTTCTGGGAATAGCTTCTGAAGACCTGTTTATTCTGGATGAATTTTGCTTAATTTGGCATAACTAGTATACCGTAAGAGATAGACAAAAACTTACTATACAGAAATGTAGGTCTTGTTACAATACACAAGTTACACTTTTCTCGTGGAGCTTACCGTTTTCGAGGTATTCATTGTTATTGGTTTCAGTTGTGAAGTACTTATACTTTTCTCAGACAGGAGTGTCCGTTTTTCTTTTATTCCACTCCTGGCCAAGAAAAGAAGCGATTTGTAATGACAATCGCATAACGACAGCTATTATAACATTTGACTATTGATTTAGCCTAGTGTATTCCCTTATTTTCTTCCTACTTATACGGAACTAAATAATAAGAACATTGTGCTAACGAGTACCACGATTAGCCAGGTGCAGAAAGAAGAAGAATCTTATGTACGAAGTGTGTAGAATAGCTAGAGAAAGTCATGTGAGTGTAACACATCAGATTTTTATTATACATTTCCATTTACAATAAAATATATAATCAACTTTTCTGGGAATAGATTTTGAAATCCTCTTCACTTGGAAGGAGTTTTGCCCAATGTTATGTATTTAACCAGTAAACCGTACAGAGATGTACTAAACCCTATCACATATAGAGTTAATTTTAAATAGAATTTTTTAGCATATTTGTTATTGGTTTCAATTGTTAGCACCTTGTCATTATTGAATCTAGCTCTCTTTTAGTTCTTACTGAGAGACAGTACAATGTCAAGGGCAATGTGTATGGAATTTAAAGCCAAAATACTTTTAAACATTTTACTGTATACAGAACGAAACGTTTAATGAAGCTATTTTGACTATATTTATCTGAACTAACATGAAATAAATAGAAAAATTCTGATGTACTCCATTCACATGACTTTCTATACATCTCTGCAACAACTTATTGTTAAAAAGCTTATGCTTCTATTTACTTCATGCTAATCGAGAAAAAATTAGCAAAAATAGTTGTATTACATGCTCTCTTGTAAGTAGAACCAAAATAAGGGAGTACCATAAATTAAAATGATACAAAAGCTGGTTGCTATGCGACTGAATATCCTTTGTATGGAGAGGAGTTGACAAATTTCTGTATGAGAAAAGTATACGTTTTTTAAAGCTGAAACTAAAAACAAGAAATGACTTAAAAATGATCAACTTCACGAAAAACATATTGTGTGTTTTAACGTGCTCTATATTTTCTGTGTAGTAAGCTATTGTCCATCTCTTACGGTTTAGCAGTTATGCAAAATTCCGCAACATTCATCCAGAATAAAGAGACTATTCCCAGAAAATTCAAGATTTACATTTTATTTGTCAGGTAAATATCTTTAATATACGATATTTTAATCAAAATTGTTAGAACCATTTTTGAGAGAGTAAGATTTCCAAAATTTCTTCCATGTAAAGGGTAATTTGGGCTGGGGGGATTTTCTTGAAAATCTTCGTGTTGCACCCTTGAAAGATACCAAACCTAAATACCAAGTTTAGTATTTAACTGTGTTTTCGTTTTTGAGCTATGCTGTCCACATACACACTCACACGCACACGCACGCACCTTTTTCCAAAAATGATTTTTTTTGTTTTTTTGTTTTTTTTTTTGATTCAGGGTGACCTAAACCATGTATTTCCGGCGAAATCTCGGCATCGAATTTTTGGGTGGAATGTAATATCTTCTCTATACACTGTGCACATAGTACGTGTAGAGAAAGTAAAAAATCAACTTTTGTAAGAATAGTTTTGTAAAATATACCCATTATAGGTGCACATTCAAATAAATTATATGAAGCAGAGAATTTCTTGTGAATGTAATACTATTTCTCCGCTTCATTTTAATGGACTAAAAGTGGTTCATGAAGTTTCTTCTAGTTCTTCTCTAGGGCTATAGAATTCCACGAACGATGATATTTCCTGAGAGAACGGGAGTTTATGGTCGGAGTGAGGGCGTTTTTATTGGTTGCATGTGTTACAGCCAAGTAATATAAATTGTCTAATATTGTAGAATCGAAATGTGATCTGAGAGAGAATCTATGAAACGTGCTTTAATTCTAGCTTTTATAAAGCATATTTCGCTGCTACTTACAAGGAAGCAAGTAACAAGACCAATTCTACTAAAGTTCATCTCGTTTAGCATGACGTGGATAAAATACTTATGTAAGCATAGTTTTTATATGGAACAGCTAGAGAAAGTTATGTGAGTAGAGCACATCATCATAGTGTGGATATATAATTTTAGGGATATGCACTTTTTACGCTTTTACCGTCCAAAAAGTAGCACTTGTCAAGCTCTTCTGTATCGACGATGACCTCATTTGATCTAAATTTTGTTCTTGCCAGCCAATTATTCATGTTTGGAATCAAAACGAAGTCCCAAAGAGTCATGTCGGGCGAATATGCGAAGTGTACCACAAATTCATTACGCAATTCATGCAGTTTTGCGGCGAAAACTTCGGATGCATGTGCTGGTGCGTGTCGTGATGAAATTACAAGTTCTTCTTCGCAAAATAGGGCCATGATACCTTCAACTTCTTGTTCAATTGAACAACAGCTCACTGTAGTATTGTTCAGTAATCGTATTTTCATTTTTATTTTCTCTACAAGTACTATGAACTTAGTGTACAGAGAGGGTGTTGCATTCTACCTAATAACAAGATACCGAGATCTTACCAAAAATACAGGTTTTAGGCTCTCCAGTATAAAAAAAAACGTTCTGTGTGTTTCTGTATGTCTGTGAACACGGTAACTCAAAATACCAAACTTGGTATTTACTTTACTATCTCTCAATGACGCAACATGAAAATTTTAAGGAACATTTCCCACACCAAGCTACCCTTTGCATGGAAAAACTTTCGAAAATTCTTATTTTTTCAAAAATTGCTCTAACGATTTTGACTAAAATGAATATATTAAAGCTATTAAATGAAAAATAGAATGCATTACTTGAATCTTCTGGAAATAGCATCTTTATTCCAAATGAATTTTGTATACTGGCACACCGTAATAGACAAAATTTACTACACAAAATACGTGGACCCTGTTAGAACACACAATTTATGCCACATACATTTTTTTTCGTTGAGTTGACCATTTCCGAGATATTATTATTTATTATATATCATTATTATTGCTCTTGGTTTCAATTTTAAAACACATCCACTTTTCTAATACGAAAATTTGTAAACTCCTGACCATGCAAAGAAACGGTTTTCAACCACATGGCAACCAACTGTTAAGAGAGTTGACTGTCGCTTTTGCCTAGTGCATCCCCTAATTTCCCTTCCACTTATAAGGAAGCAAATAAAAAAGACAATTTCTGCTAATGTGTACCTAGATTGTCATAAAATAGAAGAATAAGCTTGCAAACAATAATTTGTTACAGGAATGCAGAAAAAAAGTTTTGTGAATGGAGCACATGGGATGTTTTCTAATAAGTCAAAAATCTGATATGTTCCATTTACATGACTTTGTCTATATCTCTGTAACAAATTATTGTTAGAAAGCTAAATTCTTATATCTACTTTATGGTAATCGAAATAAACTTTGGCAGAAATTGTCTTAATTATTTGCTTCCTTGTTAGTAGAAGGAAAATAAGGGAACACACTGGGTTAGAACGATTGTCATATATTTTAAAAACTGGTTGCCATGTGGTTGAAATCGGTTCCTATGGAGGGCGAGAAGTTTACAACTTTCCGTTTAAGAAAAGTTTAAGTATTTCAAATCTGAAACAAATAAAAAGGAATACCTCAGAAATCGTCAGTTCCTCAAAAAGATGTATATGACACAAATTGTGTGTTTTAACTTGATCTACATTTTTATACAGAAATATTTGTCTATCTCTTACGGTTTACCAGTTACACAAAATTCATTCAGAATAAATAGGTCTATATAGGCTATTCCCAGAAAATTCAAGATATACATTTTATTCTCCATATAAATATCTTTAATGTACGGTATTGTAATCAAAATCGTTTGAGACAATTTTTAGAAAATCAAATATGACTGAAGTTCCTTTGTTTGTATGGACAGGAGTTTTTCATAGCTGAAACCAAAAAACAAGAAATATCTTAAAAACAATCAACTCCACACAAAAAATGTATATAACATAAATTGTGTGTCTTAAAGTGCTCTACATTTGTTGTGTGGTAAGATTTTGTCCATCTCTTACGGCTTAGCAGTTATGCAGAAATCCGTAAAATTGACCCAGAATAAAGCAGTCTTCAAAGGCTATTCCCAGAAAATTCAAGATATACATTTTATTTGTGAGGTAAACATCTTTAATATACGATATTTTAATCAAAATCGTTGAGCCATTTTTTAGAAAATCAAAATTTTCGACAAAAGTTCCATGTAAAGGATAGTTTGGGATAGAGAGATTTTTCTCAAAATCTTCGTGTCGCATCCCTGGAAGATACTAAACTTAAATACCAAGTTTGGTATTTTACCGACTTTTCGTTTTTGAGTTATCGTGTTCACAACACACGGACACGCACACACGGACCTTTTTCTGAAAATACTTTTTTTTGATACAGGGGACCCTAAAACTTATATTTCCAGTGAAATCTCGGTATCGAATTTTTTGGTGGAGTGCAATACATTCTCTATACATTATGTAAATAGTACGTATAGAGAAAGTAAAAACTATTGCATGTGTGGACCAATTATAGTTTGTATTTAGGCTAGAAATAGAACAAATATGCCATTACTTATTACATGTTAAGAGATATGCATGCAAAATCAGTTTTTCCCAAAATATTCAATTATATGCATTTTAAAACTGCACTAGCGATCTCTTAAAGCTGAGAATAGTAAAGAATACTGCTACTGCATACATTCAGACTATTTAAAAACTCTATGCATTTTGCATACAAATCCGGGCTCTGGACTAATGACGAATCCAGATCTCAGCAAGATGGCAGCTCGAGGCAAATAGCCTTTGCATTTTGCTTAGATTGCTCCAAACACAACTTCAAAATTTAAAATCGCACGCACTTATTATCCGTTGTGAACATTCGCGGCATCCATTGTGTCGATATTTTCATCTCCATCTTATCATGAAAAATACGAATTGCATTCCCTTCAACACTTGAGAACTGTACATAGTGTATAGAGAAGATACTGTAATGCACCCAAAAATTCGATACCGAGATTTCACTGCAAACACATGCTTTGGGTCCCACTGAATCCAAAAAAGCATTTTTGGAAAAAGTTCCATATGTCTGTCTGTCTATCTGCCTGTGGATAGCATAGCTCACAAACTAAAGGATCGTTGAATACCAAACGTGGTATTTAAGTTTGGTATCTTCCAAAGATGCAAAACGAAGATTTTCAAGAAAATTCCCCCCACCCCAAAACTACCCTTTACGTGGAAACTTTTTCGAAAATTTTGATTTTCTCAAAAATGGCTCTAACAATTTAGATTAAAATATCGTATATTAAGGATATGGTCGTCTCCTTAGCGCGGTGGTAGCGTTGCTACTTACCAAGCGGGAGACCTGGGTTCGATCCCCAGTACCGGCGTGGGGATTTTTCCCCCGCTGGGAGACCTGGCCCGGGGTGCACTCAGCCTCGTAAGGTCCCTGGGGGGCCAATTGAGGAGCTACTTGATGGAGAAGTAGCGGCTCCAGGTCATGAGGACCGCATTAACCGGCCGGGGGGATTCGAGGCGCTGACCACGTCTCACCCTCCAATACTGCACCCCATCCATGACGTCTGTAGTGGACCGAGATGGGGGACGCAGCGGCCGGGCGGTAGGCCAAGGTTCCCCGTGAGCTGTCGTGCCATGGAGTAAAAAAAAAAATATTAAAGATATTTATCTCACAAATAAAATGTATATCTTGAATTTTCTGGGAATAACCCCTCAAGAGTACTTTATTCTGGATGAATTATATGGAATTTTGCATAACTGCTAAACCTTAAGAGATGGACAAAAACTTACCACACAAAAAATACGACAACACGTTAAAACACACAATTTATGTTATATACATTTTTTTCGTGTGTGGTTGATCGTTTTTGAAATATTGTTGTTTTTGGTTTCAACTTTAAAAAGCATACACTTTTCTCATACAAACAAAGGAACTTCAGTCACATAGCTTTTGAGTACCACTTTATTCCATAGTACTCCCTTATTTCGCTTCTACTTACAAGGAAACAAGTAATAAGGCTATTTGTGCTAATTTTTTCTCGATTAGAATGAAGGAAATAGAAGCATAAGTTTTTTAACAATAATTTGTTGCAGAGATGTAGAGAAAGTTATGTGAATGGAACACAACTGATTTTTTTTCATTGATTTCCTCGCTATCGGCATCTCCACATTGACAACGATTAACATAATTTAATCAATATGTGACTACTGTCATATACCGCAAACAGTTTCATTTTTATCTCCTTAATTTTTTTATTTTACATTGAAATTGGACGGTACTGTCTTTTTACATTTTAACAAAAAAATTCTCAAAAACTAACTGAAATGCCTGACAAATCCAAGATTTAAACTAACCCATGAATCAGTTTCTTTGCGTGGCCAGGAGTTGACAAGTTCCCATACGAGAAACGTTTCAAGCATCTTAAAACTGAAAGCAATAACAAAGAATATCTCGAAAGCGGCCAACTTCACGAAAAAAATTTATGTGACATAAATTATGTGTTTTAAGTAAGTCTACATTTATGTATAGTACGTTTCTGTCTATCTCTTACGGTTTACCGATTATGAAAAATGCAGGAAAGTTCCTTCAGGAAGAAGAGGTCTTCAGAGGCTATTTTCAGAAACTTCTAAATATAAATTTTATTTGTGGTGTAATTATCTTTAATATACTATATTATATTCAAAATAGCTAGTGCCATGTTTATGAAAAACAAAATTTTCAAAGATTTTTCCACGTAAAGGGTAGTTTGTAGTGGAGGGGGGATTTTCTTGAAATCTTCGTGTCGTATCTTTGAAAGATACTAAACTTAAATACCAAGTTTGGTACTAAACGGTATTTTCGTTTTTGAGCTATGCTGTCCACAGACACACATACGAACATTTTTCCAAAAATGTTTATGGATTCAAGGACCGCAAAACATGTATTTCCGGTGAAACCTCGGTATCAGATTTTTTGGTGCAATGCATCCTTCTCTATATACTAAGTACATAGTACGTGTGGAGAAAGTAAAAAAAGCGTTCTTTCCTGAAGATTATAAAAATCCGTTGGCATTAGTAACCCATAGATGTTCTAAACTTGAAATAGATGTGATTCTTTTTACCTTCTCTAGCCCCCTATGTACAATGTAGAGAAGTATTTCATTCCACCCAAAAATTCGATGTCGAGATTTCACCGGAAATACATGTTTTAGGACCCCCTGAATCCAAAAAAGGCATTTCCAGAAAAAGATCCGTGTGTGTGTGTGTGTGTGTGTGTGTCCGTGTATCTGTGAACACGATAACTCAAAAATGAAAAGTCGGTAAAATACCAAACTTGGTATTTAAGTTCAGTATCTTCCAGGGATGCGACACGAAGATTTTGAGAAAAATCCCCCCACCCCAGACTACCATTTACATGGAACTTTTTTCGAAAAATTTGATTTTCTTAAAAATGGCTCTAACAAGTTTGATTAAAATATCGTATATTAAAGATATTTACCTGTCAAATAAAATGTATATCTTGAATTTTCTGGGAATAGCTTCTAAAAGACCTGTTTATTCTGGATGAATTTTGCTTAATTTGGCATAACTAATAAACCGTAAGAGATAGACAGAAACTTACTATAAAAAAGTGTAGGCCTTGTTAAAATACACAATTTCCGTCATATACATTTTTTTCATGGAGCTTACCATTTTTTAGGTATTCATTGTTATTAGTTTCAGTTGTAAAGTACTTATACTTTTCTCAGACGGGAGTGTCCGTTTTTCTTTTGTTCTACTCCTGGTTAAGAAAAGAAGCGCTTTGTAATGACAATGGCATAACGACTGCTTTTAAAACAGACTATCGATTTAGCCTAATGAATTCCCTTATTTTCTTCCTATTTATAAAGAACTAAGTAATAAGAACACTGTGCTGAATAAATCGATTAACAAGGTACGGAAAGAAGAATAATCAGATGTAAGAAGTTTGTAGAACGGCTAGAGAAAGTCATGTGAGTGTAACACATAAGATTTTTTTGTATTGTGTTTGTTGTTTCATTTAGGTACATGGTCTTCTGTAACTTCTATTATCATGTACGGGATCTTTGCTTTAGATTCAATTGCTGGTGTTTTCTCATGTTCAGCGAGAACTGTAGGGACTATTAACGTCAGTTTTTCAGTATCATAATATGAAACAAGCACACACACACACACAAACTCACCCTCCAATACATGCTTTCAGACTGTGGAGGAGAGGGAATGATTCTAGTTAAAGAAAATTTTCCCATAACGCTAACTACTCGACGCAGAGGCAGTCGTTTTTTTTTTCTTTCTTTTTTTTTTTTCTTTTCTACGTCTTGAGTTTTCATACTCATACACATTTTCATTGGAAATATCGGCATGTATTGCACTTTATTTACATTGTGTGCAGAAAACTTTTAAATACTCCTTGGAAATCTCATCGGAAGGTCAAAGATATCTTCTATACCCCTGTTATTGTATGCATATTTTCTACTTTCCTAGCCAGAGGAGTGGAGTTTATTTTATTTCTCTTACATTAAGGGATTAAGTAAAAATAAAATTCCCAAAGGGTAGCAGAGTGGACTTGCAAGCTTCGTTTAACTTTCATCTTATAACAAGAAATGTTCTAAAGTTTAAACAGCAATATCAGAGTGTATATTTGCTTTGACTGTTTACTTTCCCCGTTATATTTTATATGTGAAAACCCAAGTTTCAGAACGTTACCTTTGCTTTAATAGGATATATTTCCTTTGTGTAGAATATTTTCCGGATCAAACTTACACATGTTAATACGTTTAATCCCTTCTACTTCCGCATCGAAAAAAAAAAGAAGTTAAATTTTAAATTACTTACTACCAGGAAGAGATGCTGGTTTAATTTTAGCAAGAGAACTGAACGTTCTCAAAAATATCGCTTGGGCTTCTCCTAGAGGTTTCTTGATTTCTCTCTCTTCGTCCAGCACCCACTCGAGGGAGACCCATTTAACGCCTTTGCTTACATTCCTAGAGCATTGCTTGTTGTCCACCGTGCTGTAGGACTAATTTGCTAGTCTCTAGTTTCCAAGGTCGCGGCTTTAAAACCAGCGGAGGGCGTTGTATTTTTTTCGGGCGTAAAAATCCTTAGCACGGCTTACTATGGAAAGGAAGTTGGTCCCTTGGAATTTATTTACGGTACGCAAAAGAACCTTAAGCCTGATTAAAAGGCATCTGAGCAAAATTAAACGGTATTTCACGTCCATTATAGAATGGGATGCTAAGAACCACAGCATTAAAGATAGTCCATCAATACGAGGGTCGGCTAGTAAGTCCCGGGCCTCACACAGATATGGTGTCACTAGGCCAGTTAGAACGTAGCATCGTATAGTATAACTCTAGACTAGATTTTATCTATAGTTACAGGTCAGTATTGTGTTTAGTTTTCAAATGACAGCATTTTAAACAATACAACTGTAGAGTTTTCACGAAAATGGAGGATTTGGAAAAAAGAGCAGTGATTAAATACTTCCATTTGAAAGGCTTAACACCTAAAGAAATCAAGCAGAAAATGGACAGTACATTGAAAGACTCTGTCCCTTTATATTCAATGATTAAAAGGTGCGTTGCGGGGTTTAAAATGGGACGTACGAGCACTAGTGATGAGCCTCGTTCTGTAGAAGTGAGAACTCCAGAGATTATTGAACAAGACCGCAGATTAAATTTGTTTGAGATAACAGAGGCTGTAAACTTACCAAAAGCACGTGTAGGTAGTATTTTAAGTAATGTTTTGGGCTTTTACAAGGTCGGTGCAATATGGGTGCCGCGTTTGTTGGCACCTAATCAAAAATTGCAAAGAAAAACTGTTAAGAATATGGAGCTCTACTGTAAAAATACCAGTGAATTTTTAAGATGACTTATTACCATGGATGAAACGTGAATACATCGCTACACTCTAGAAAGAAAATCACAGTCAAAACAGTGGATTGCGCCAGGTGAATCGACTCCAAAAAAAGCAAGGTCAATTTTGTTCAGCTAATAAGGTTATGGCGAGTGTTTTCGGGGATGCACAGGGAATTATTTTTATTGGTTACTTAGAAAAGAGTAAAAGTATCACTGGTGACTACTACGCAAGCTTACTGCAACGTTTGAGTGAAGAGGTGAAAGGAAAAAAAAAAACGCATTTGGCAAAAAAAGTCTTGTTTCATCACGACAATGCCCATCGTGCAATCATTGCAATGGGAAAATGTGTGAATTAAAGTTCGAATTGCTTGAACATCTACCTTATTCGCCAGATCTAGCATCCAGTGACTACCAAGGACGAATATTTCACAGCAACGAGGAGGTTATTGATGCGGTAAACAGCTATTTTGAGGGCCTTGATAAATTGCACTGCAGATATGGTTCTAATTAAATTAGAACACCGATATAACAAATGTATTAGTCTTTCTGCAGATTATGTTGAGAAATAAACAAAATAATTAAATGCTGTTTTCATTGAGAATCCCGGGTCTTTTCAGCCAACCCTAGTAAAACACACAATTTCATTTCAATTTGCTGTCATTTCTTCAGCAAAATATGTTGCTAGTCATTTTACGATAAATTGTTTTTTTGTTTTTTTTTTTTTCAGGAGGGAGAGCATAAACAGGGCACACTCCGCAATTATGTTCTCTTATAACCCGAATATAGGCTGACCCCATAGCTCAGTCGGTAGATCTCCTGCCTGCTGTGCTAGTGGTCCCGGGTTAGATTCCTAGATGGGGGTTGGGGAGTTTCTTTCTAGTCCAGATTATCTCCTCCCCTCCGCTAAGTGTGGAAGTATGCGAGTATGATCTAATGAATAAACTTATATATAGAAATCCAACGAAAACAGACAGTACATGAGTTAACACCATTGCAGGGGCCATGCTCTAAAGGAAAATGCCCCCGATAGGACCATGCAGTTAAAGGTGGGATATAAATGGTGTAATGAATAAAGAGAATATGTAGATACCCTTCTTGTACATAAATACTTTTTACATTTTAAAAATGTATGACTTGAATTTAGAAACAGTTTATTGCCCCCGTGATCATTAGAATGGTGAAAGGATTATCAAGTATGTGCAATGCACAGAGGATTTGAAGTTTACGTACACACACACACACACACACACACTGCAATTACACTTAAGTACAAAATTAGATAGGAAAATATGAAGGAAATTAGATAGGAAAAAATGTTAATACAAAAATGGTATTAAATATGTACACTAAAGGTAAGAAGTCTTATAATTTAAGGATTTAGAGAATGCTATCTTCATTTTTTTAAAACAATAGGCTTTGTACATTCCATTATATTTAATGAAAGCAATATTTGCGTTTATATATTGTATTTTTTCTGGAACCCTTAAACTTATAAAACAATTAAATTACTGATTGTGTTGTCCTTACTTTAATTCTAACACAATATGCAATTAAATAGCAAGTGTTCACAAAAATAAAAAATCCACAAGAATAGAGGGAGTTTAATTGCTGTTGAAGGAAAAGTGCTGTTTTCTAAACCGTACCTAACTTACCAGAAAGTGTAGCTTGAGTTCTTTAAATGTTTTGTAGAGAAAATTGACCGAATAGAATATTTGGAAAACCCGGTTCATTGTTGACAGAATTACTTTTTAAAAAGGAGCAATATTGCTTTTATAATATTCATATATTATTCTCATATTTTACTGAAACTATATTGAATATGAATTTTTGTCCTTTCGTTGAATTCTAAGAACAGAAACACGTAAAATTCTTTGTTCTCATTCTTCTTCTTCCCATGAAGTGTTAGCAAACATAGTTTAGTGTGGTTTGCCTGTCTTTATTTACATTATCTGTATGCAGTTTAATGTTCCATTTCCAACGTTTGTATACAAAGTATTCATTTTCTTGAAACAGAAATTTCATTGGCATTTTCAAGAATTTACTAAACTTTTATAATGTTTCAGCTAATTCAAAGGCCTGGGATAGTACGTATAGAAAGTTCGGTGTATTAAGTTTGCTTGCATCCTGTAGATTGCTCTTGGAGAGAGGAAAAGGAGATCATGAGATTGACGCGAAGAAAGCCGCACAAACTTTAATCTCAATCGCTGTGAACGTGGATTTCCAGCTTCTCCATCAGAAAACCTCTCAAGAGGCAGAGTTGACCGCACTTCTAAACTTCCCTTGTGATAAAGTGTATTCTTCCATGCGAAGTCCGTCTCTTTATTCGTAGCAGTTCACTTTTGTGATCGCAAGCAGAATGTAAAAAATGCATGTAAAAACTTGAAAGACGCCATCTTTTTATGTGGAGGATAAAACTATTTGATTGGCAACATGGATGCGAAAAGGTTAGAATAACATTACTGTGTAAAACGTCTCTGTAGCAGAACAATCGCAGACGATCTTATTTTATAAAAATTGCTGTCACATTTTTAAGATGGGAATAGCCTCTGAAGTCCTCTGCTTTCTAGATAACTTTTGTATAACTGATAAATCATAATACTCAGACAAAAATTCTGATATTGCTCAAGCAACAATTTGTGTCAAATACAAGTTTTATAGCCATTTAACCGTTTCTGGGAGAGCTATTATTTCTTTAAATTGTTTAATACTTTTATTTCTACTTAAATGGGAAGTCATTATTCAGTTTTTCTTCTTCTCCTGGTCATGCAAAGAAAACGAAATTTCAAAGCCGTCACGTAACCACCTTCTCTTAAAGTATTCATCACTTTAGTATATTCCCTTATTCCACTTGGTTCTAAAAGAAATATGTAAAGCAACTATTTGTATTAACACCTATCTCTATTAACAAGTAGAATTAAACAGAAAATTAACTTTTTAAACGACAGTTTAATGCAGAATAGTAAAGAAAGTCTTACAGAGGATGTTGAGCATATTACTGAAGCCTGATATTGAATGTTTACTGTCTCTACTTAGTACATAGTTCATAGATAGAGGAGGTGTAGTATTACATCTAAAAATTTATACCGGGATTTTACTGAAATATGTCTCGTGAGTAAAAAAAGAGGTATTTTTAGAAAAAAAAAAATCGGTATGTGTGTGTGTCCGAGTCTCCATGTGTTTATGAACAACAAAGCTTAAAAAAAAATATCTTTTTTTTTTTTGTTTTTTTTTAATAAAAATACAGTTCCGGAGGCTTATCAGGACTCCGGCGCTGTATTCCTTTTTTCTCCATTTTTTCCAGCAGACCTTATTATTCTTTACATTTTCCTTTTAATATATATATATATATACACAAACATAGACACATTTACAAACACAGAAACACCCATGCCCAAGGTGGGACTCGAACCCCGATCCTGTGCACCACGAAGCGCCAAAGCGAGACACTATAGCGAGAGCGGCCACCGGGATCGGCATTCAACATATCTCAAGGAAGCGACACGAATATTTTCAAGACAATATCCACACCCCAAAATAACCCTCACACATTTTTCGACAATTTTATTTCCTTAAAAAAGGTTATAGCTGTTTTGTTTAATTTACCCTATATTAAAATGTTCACATGACAAATAAACTGTATAACTTGAAATTTCTGAGAATAAACTCTAAAGACCACATCATTTTATATAACTTTTGCATACTTAAACCATGACGATAGACAAAATCTGGCGAATCAAAAATACAGATCTTGTTAAAACACACAATTTATGTCTTATACCTTTATATTTTTTCGTAGGTTTAACGATTTACGAGGTATTGCTTGTGAGCGGTTCCAATTTTAAAATTATTGAGAACTTTTTTCATACGGGAATTTGTTATTAATGTTTCTTTGACTTTACTCCTGACCAAGCAAAGAGAACTATATTTCAACCACATAGCAATCAGCCTGTAAAAGATTTGACTTATCACATTAGCCTAGTAAATTCCCTTATTTCCCGTCTACTTACAAGGAATTAAGCAATAAAACTATTTCTGCTAACGATTTTTCTTGATTAGCATGCTGTAAATACAAAAATACATTTTTAAGCATAGCTTACTGCAGAATAAGTAGAGAAAGACATGTAAATGAAACACATAAAATTTCTACTTTTTCTAGTATGTATGTGCAATGTACATAACAGATAGAGATGGTATTGTACTCCAACCAAACCCGAGATTTCGCCGGAAATACATGTTTTTTGATACCCCCTGAATAGGATAAAACATTTTTAGAAACAGGTCTGTGTGTGCGTCTGTGTTTTTGTGTGTGTCTGTGTGTGTGACTGTGCAAAATAGCTCAGAAACTATAAGTTGGTTTAATACCAAACTTAGAATTTAAATTTAGCACCTTCTAAGGATTCGACAAGAAGATTTTCAAGAAAACTCCCTACCCCAATTACATTTTACATGGAATATTTTTCGAAAGATTTCATTTTCTCAAAGTGGCCCTAAGGTTTTTAAACTTCTTAAACTTTTCTCGCGTTTTTTCTTTGAAAGTCAGCTTTCATTTCATTTCTTTTACTGTGGGGAAGGCAAAAAAGAACCGAATTGCAATGGTTTCACATATTGATTAGCTTTTAAAAGATATAACTATTGCTTTAGCCTGATGTATTCCCTTATATCCCTTTTACTTACAAGGAGCCATTTTTGCTAATGTTTAACAATGTATGACGTAGATAAATGAATAATCTCTGGTAAGGAGAGTTTATTTGTGGGACAGCTAGAGAAAATTGTGTGAATATATTACGTCAGGTTTTTTGATTAACTGCTATATTATATCTACAGAGCTAAGGTAATGTGATCAAATTCAAGTCAATCCTGAGCATTTTATTTGAAAGTAAAACAAACAAAATGTGATATTTGCGCTAATAATGAACCCGGTTAGAGGTGCAAACTGCTGTAAGAGATATGATAGCCACTGTTTACGAGGCGTACATAATTAAGTTGGGGACGGACGTGGCACAGAATCCATGCAGCTGACGTGATAGTGGAGCTCGCATTACAAAGCGCTGTTTACACTACAGACCATGCCTGAATTCAATTAGAGTCCGCTAGATGGGTCTGTTTACCCTCCCATCACTGACTTCCGCGTTGCCGTACAACTTTTTCTCTGGAGTTCACCTCAACGTCGGAAGTGCTCTCGGCTCTAATGGACGAATCTTCTGCAGCTGGCCTTGTTATCGGCTGCCCTCTGTGAAAACGTGCACCCTATCGAACCTTCACTTCCCGTTCAAGCACATGTACTACTCTTTCATTGCAACTCGTTTCAAGTTTTAAGTGCTTTGTAGTTATTCGTTCACATTCCAAAAGGTATCCATTTGCTAGATCCTTGAATACAGGGTGTTGGGAATAACCTGGTCAAAAATAATTATACTTCAGAGACTATTGCATACATAACATTCAGGTTTTCATAGAGAGAAAGATAACCTCAAAAGTTTAGTTTACTCACTAAGGAATCTCATGATGGCTGACTTTTTAGACGGGTTATGTTGAGGCGATATTCAATTTGTTCCAGAAACTGTCTTCACTCTGATGAATCAGCTGTCTTTATTGAAGTTGGGGTTTGATAGCTATATACACGTCTTCATATATGAACGATATCGTATACGGTAGATTGTGCGAGTTCCCAACATCTAGGATGATCCCCTGGAGATCGCTGACGATACTGCTGATGATGCTCGGCTTCAGAGATAATCTCTGAATCTCCCATTATCTCTGGATATGGGGCAAACCGTTAACTGAGAGTGCATCCAGTTTCTGGTAGTAGATTGGGCGTTGAAATTGTGGTAGATATGGGTGTAATAGTGGGGAAATAGGATGCCGATGTTGTAGGTGCTGAAGAATATTACACTGCAGCTAACTATTTTTAATACCGTCTTTGTCAGTGTTTCCTGGAAGATTTTGTGCAATTTATTGATTTCCTATACATTAAATTCCCGCGTTTCTTCCCTTCATAACTAGGAGTTTACTTGTGAATAAATTTCTTGTACTTCTAAAATATTTATATTTATTTTACCACATATTTGTGTTTCAATTTCTGAGTTAGGATGCTTTCTTTCTGCATTTCTTTATCTTGCTAACTTAACTGTTTATAACAGGGTGACGATGATTTTAAAACTTTTTTAACAGTTTCTGCGCATGCTTACTAGGGATGTTTTAAAAGTGTTTAAAGCCCGTTTTTACTACAATGGCTTCGCAGGCGATGATACATGAAGATGGAGTACCGGTGGAATGCAATGGCTGGGAAAGCCGTAGAATCCGGAGAAAATCCGATTTGTCCACCACAAATATAGGGCGTTTTAACTCTTCTTTACAGTTTTTGATTTAATCTAGATTTTTCCATGATTGTTTCTGCTTTACAAGGATTACATAAAGGAGTAAACATTCTCATTCGGACACTTTCCATGCGTAAGCAAAATATGTAACAAATATTTATATAGTAATTTTTTCTGACATATGCAGGGCATTTTTAAACTCCCAATAATATTCAATTTTAATTTCTTCTAAATGATAGTATTTAGGATTCATGCCTATGTGGATTCTTCCGTTGCAATGGTCACCAGGATGACTCAGTGGTTTTGTTCACGGCTCTCGTGCTGAGGGTCCTACATACCTTCCTATCTATACGAGTACATATGCAAGCTTCAGACATTCTTTTATACGATAGTGAGTCTCCATTCACAATGAAGTAGTGCCAATATAACGCTGCATGAGCTCAACCGTTAGGGAAGGCCAGTCATAATGCAGCCGCAGACGTAACGCAAGAAGTTGACACGGGCTTCTAAATCCCTAAATTACATCCGGAATCCTTCTGAGCGTACCGCTATTTCAAATTTAATAACATAACTATATATATATACCCTAATGAAAATTCATATATATATATATTTCTAAATAAAGAGGACATAAGGTTTATATTTTGCGTTAGAGTATAAAATGACAAGATATAGTTGTACAGAAGATGGTATAACATTTTGAATAATAATTCGTATGTGGTTCAGAAGTTGGTACATTGAGTAAAAAATGTATAATACTTTCTTTACCGAGACAGGTGGCTCAGGAATTTCATCTGGTACTAGCACTCGGGAGGCTATGGGATCGGTTTCCCACGCCGACCTCTCTGTCCCATTAGTTTTTCATTGGGGTTTCCCGGAGTCATTAGACGACTGCTAGAGAGGATTCCTCATTCCTCGAGCTTCCATTCCATCCATTTCATCTTCATTTTATCTCAAGCTGTCTCTTTCAGGGTTGCAAGTGTCGACGAGGATTGCGGCAGTGGTGCCATTTTGTGGAGGTTACTGCGCTCTGGAAATACAGCTCTCGGCGGCGGGATGGCGGTTTCTGTTGGCTTAATCGAATCTGAGTGGTGGGCTCCTGGCGTTCCCTGCGTCGGGATGAAGAACTACTTGGGAACTGTTAGTGATCCCCCAAGACTGCCCTCTCTCTAGCCGGATGTCTGCGGCCCTCTGAAATTACACTCATCTCATCCTTCCTTCAGAGGTCTGACGTACAATAAGTTTACGGCTGTAGTGTGGAATACCCCTCCGTAACGTACATGAGTGTGCACACACATACAATCTTTTCTATATGTCATAATGCAAGCATAAAGTTTGGAGTTTTTCAAAATCTTGAGTTACGAAGTGCGTTGCGTGGCTCAATGTGAACTCTTACATTAAATAACATAAATGCAAAGTCTTGCGTTTAATTGTAAATAGTACTTAAAGTATTAACATAACAGCTTTTGTTTAAAGAGAACCTTTAAAAAATTGTGCTTTGATATCCATATCTTGATTTTATAGTCTATCCGTGTTTAGATATGTGTTGTTTGTTAATATCAGGAAGCGGAAAAGAATTTCCGTACTAAAGCGCACATCAAAGTGGTTGTGCTTCGGAAAATTTCCAGGAGGAATGGGTAAAACAAAGGACACAAAGAGGAGACAGCGGGGATCCTGACATCTCGCGATATTACTTCATGAGAATAGCGGGAGCTCCCATAGACCCGCCTCTCCGGAATTTTAATATAACAAAACTTATAGATAATAATACTCAATCCACGAATTATTTTACAACAACCAAATAAGAACTTTATGATAATTTTAATTGTTTTCTCACAGAGACCGTGTGTAAGATAGGAGTTGGATAGGTAGAGTCATACAGAATTATATTTGAGATCACCTTGAGGTTTACGGAGAAACATGAGAGTCAGTTGAGGAATTCAATGCTATGCTGGCATGTTGTCATGGTAGCTCAGTGATAGAGCACTCGGTTAGAGACCGAGAGATGCGTATTTCAAATCCCGGCTATGGTATTGCATTTTTCAGTCTGACTCTACCTATCTAACTCCTGTCCTATACACGACTTCTATGAGAAAACAATTAAAATTATCACAATTGTCCGTTGTAGTGGGCTACAATATGAATCTTGGGACTTAAAGTACTTGCAACATTGTAAGTCATCATCGGGTATGTCATCTCAAAATAATTTGAGATCAGATGCGGTTTACCGGGACACATGCGAGTCAGTCCAGAAATTCAATGCCAGGGTAACTCAGTGGAAGAGCAACCGACTAGAGACCGGGAGATCCGTGGTTAAAATCCCTGCTATGGCATTGAATTTTTCAGTTTCTGTCTCTACTATCCAATAATTTTATCTGTTTCAGAAGTCTTTTTATTCTTTGTGTATTTCTTTTAAACGTTTTATCAAGAACTTTTGACGTGTATATTTTAACAGGAAACTATTAGGTAAAAAATTTGGTTAGGGAATATATCTGCGGATCTGTTCCACATCAAACACCTGAACACACAGTTCCTCAAAGAAAACTCTCCTCTCGCCTCAACTGTCGATTGTGAAATATGATAAAGAAACTACATAAGGTATTGGAAAAAAGGATAATTGATGCATTATATAATATGCCCCAGATCAGGAAAACCAGGAAAATTCAAAGGTCAAAATTGTAGGCCCAACGGTATTCCAATCCGAGATCAATCGAAGCTATGAGACTGAAGTTCCTTTGTTTGTATGAACAAAAGTTCCAAAATTCCTGTTTGAGAAGAGTATGTTTTTAAAGCTGAAACTAAAAGCAAGGAATATCTTAAAAACAACCATCTCCACGAAAAAATGTATATAGCATAAACTATGTGTTTTAATGTGCTCTACATTTTCTGTGTGGTAAGTTTTGGTCCGTCTCTTACGGTTTAGCAGTTATGCAAAAATCCGTCAAATTCATCCAAAATGAAATAGTCTTCAGAGGCTATTCCCAGAAAATTCAACATATACATTTTATTTGCCAAGTAAGTATCTTAAATATACGAGATTGTAATCAAAATCGTTAGAGCCTGTCAAAGAAACGGAGTTCGACCACATGGCAAACAACTTTTAAAAGATTTTACTATCGCTTTATCCTAGGTATTCACTTATTAAAGCAAGTAACAAGACAATTTGAGCCAACGATTATCTCGATTGGAAAGAAGTAGATAAAAGAAAAAACTTTTTGAGTGTATTGTCAGGTAAATGAAATACATCAGAATTTTGTTCCTGCCAGTGTCCTAATAGATTGAATTAACTGTTTATGTAAGAGTGTGTAAACATTTTAAATACCTCTACAGAAATGCAACGCTATTGCGCAAATACAAACAATGAGTAAACATTTATAGGGATAAACCATGAAACCTCGGGCAAAGCCAGGTATTTTAGATTACGTAATACGTATGTGCTTTCAAAATAATAATATTGTGTGATTAATATTCCTTCATCTCGTCCAAAGCTGACACTAAAGTACTTTTATAATGAATAATATAATTGTTTTGTTTCAGCATATGCAGTTGATTATCTACATGCTAATGTGTATGGCAGAATAATTTTGGTAACGACACTGGTTGCAGCTTTATTACAGAGATGCGACCCCCAGGAATAAACATAATGCATATATAGTACGTCAGCTTTTGAAACATTAAAATAATCCATCTGGAGCAGAGGACTGTCTGCGTGGAATATTCTGAGCTGCCTACAGAATACATCCAGTTTCCAATAGCTACATTACAACAGACTCATGTAAAAGTGGAGTCGAGATTTATTCAAAGCGCTATAAAAACTGTAATATTGTAGAGAGAAAATAAAAACATGACCGTGTTGGGAAAACAAAGAGATTTATTTTACAGCTTAATTTTTCTATTTTCATAATTGTTATCTCGTTTATTAAAGCAATATTTTGTTTTCAGTAGCGCCACGAAAACGTCGGAGTTGTAAACCATTAGCTTAATATTAGAGCAGGGCTTCCTACATAATTATGAACCAACAGCCCTTCACGATATAGGAAAAATTCATGCCCAAATTATAAACATTTAAATCTGAGAGTAATTTAGCAATAAATACTTTCTCTACACGTACTATCTACATAGTGTATAGGAGGGTTTTTTAATGTAGCCAACAATTGGATACCGAAATTTCACCGGAAATACAAACAAAGCATTTCTTGAAAAAGGACCGCGTGTATATGAGTGTGTATGTGTGTGTGTGTGTGTGTGTGTGTCTCTGTGAACACCTTATCTCAACAACGAAAAGGCGGTTAGATACCAAATTTCGTATTTAAGTTCAGTATCTTCCAAGCATGCGAAACGAAGATTTTCAAGAAAATCCCACCGCCCTCAACTACCTTTTATATGGAAAGTTTTCGAAAATTTGGATTTTCTCAAAAATGGCGCTAACGATTTTGATTAAAATATCGTATATTAAAGACAAATGACAAATAAAATATATATCTTGAATTTTCTGGGAATAGCCTCTGAAAACATCTTTATTCTTAATGAATTTTGCGGAATTTTGCATAACTAAACCGTAAGAGATAGACAAAATCTTGCTGCCCAAAAATGTAGAGAACGCTAAAGCACACAATTTATGTTATATTAATTTTTCCCAAATTTGACCGTTTTAAGGTATTCCTTGTTATTTATTTTAGTTATAAAATAACTACTTAATGCTTTTCTCATACGGGAACTTGTCAACACCTCACCACGCAAAGAATCGGATTTCTATACCATAGCAACTACATTTTAAAGCATTTGACTGTCAGTTTAGCCTTGTTTATCCCCTTATTTTGCATCTGTCTATAAGGAACAAAGTAATAAAACCATTTCTGCTAATATTTATGAAGTAGAATGCAATATTAGCATGAAGTAGATAGAAGAATAAGCTTATTAACTCATGTGAACGGAACACATCCGATTTTTTAAAATCATAAGTACCGTTTTTCTGAATTAAGGTGATGATGCATCAGGGATATTCGGAAAATCCACATCATATAAGATATCTTATATATATTTCTACCAGTTATTATTCATAATAATAGTGTTTTTTTCCATGCATCTGCATTCTAAATTGCATGGTTATTGAAATATTATTTTATTGTTCCAATATAATTGAGCCACGTGATGTATTTTAAAATTTTGATGTGTTCACTCCTATGACTTGCTCTACATCTCTGTAACAAATTATTTTGAGAAGCTAATTCTTCTATCTACTTTAGGCTAATCGAGATAAACATTGTCTTATTACGTTTTTACTAAATAGAAGAGAAATAACGTAGTACTCTAACTAAAGAGTTAAAAGTTAGTTGTCATGTGACTGAAATCCATTTCTTTGCATGACCAGGAGTTGACAAATTTACGTATTAAAAGTTTTTAAGTATTTTAAATCTGAAACCAATAACAAGAAATATGGAATTGAAGATGACAAAAATTATGTGTTTTAATGAGATATACATTTTTGTCTAGTAAATTTTTTTCTCTCTCTTACTGTTTACCAATTATGCAAAATTCAGCAAAATACATTTATAATGAAGAGCTGTTCTGTGACTATTCCCAGAAAATTCAACATTTATATTTAATTTTCATGTAAATATCTTTAATATAACGTATTTTAATCAAAATCGTTAGAGTTATTCTTGAGAAAATAAAAATTTTTGCAATTTTTTACACCTAAAGGGTAGCTCCAGGAAGGGATATTTTTCTTAAAATCTTTTGGTCACATCCCTGGAAGATACTCAGCTTAAATACTTGGGATTTTACAGACTTTTCGTTTTTGAGTTTTCGTGTTCACAGACTCACGGACACACACATATACACACTTACCTTTTTTCTAATGGATACAATGGAATCCTAAAACGCGTATTTCCAGCGAAATCTCGGTATCGAATTTTTAGGTGGAGTGCAATACCTTCTCTAGACACTATGTACATGGTGCGTATAGAGAAAGTAAAAATTACATCGTGTGGAACATTTTAAGAATGGAAAAGTTGTGAAAAAAATTTACTAGAATACGAGTATAAGGGCAAAGGTGGGAATGCCTATTTATATGCATGAGCCAGCACATTTATAGCTTCACCTAACTAGTATTTAAGAGACCAATGGGAAAAACGATATATTTTATTTAACGTTCAGATTTCCTACCATTTTATTATATAAAAATCTTATGTGTACCATTCACATGACTTTCTCTATATCCCTGCAACAAATTATTTTTAAAAAGCTTATACTTCTATTAACTCCATGCTAATCAGTAAAACATTAGCAGAAATAGCCATGTTACTTGCTCCCTTGTAAGTAGAGGTGAAATAAGGGAGTACCATAGGTTAAAGTGATAATCAAAAGCTAGTTGCTGTCACTGAAGTTCCTTTCTTTGTATGGACTGCAGTTGACAAATTCCTGTATGAGAAATGTTTAAGTTTTTCATAGCAGAAACCAAAAATAAGGAATGTCACAAAAACGACGAACTCCACGAAAATATGTACATAACATAAATTGTGTGTTTTAACGTGCTCTACATTTTTGTGTAGTAAGTTTTTGTCCATCTCTTACGGTTTAGCAGTTATTCAAAATTTAGTAAAATTCCTCCAGAATAAAGTGGTTTTCAGAGGCTATTCCCAGAAAATTCAAGAAATACATTTTATTTGTCAGGTAAATATCTTTAATATATGAAATTTTAATCAAAATCGTTAGAGCCATTTTTGAGAAAATCAGCATTTTCTAAAAAAATTCCATGTAAAGGGTAGTTTGGCGTGGGTTTTTTTTTTCTCAAAATCTTCGTGTCGCGTCCCTGGAAGATACTAAACTTAAATACCAAGTTTGGTATTTTACCTACTTTTCGTTTTTGAGTTATCGTGTTCACAGACACACGGACACACACACGGACCTTTTTCCGAAAATGCATTTTTTTGATAAAGGGGATCCTAAAACATATATTTTCGGTGAAATCTCGGTATCGAATTTTTTGGTGGAGTGCAATACATTCTCTATACACTATGTACATAGTGCCTATAGAGAAAGTAAAAAAAAACTGTGTTCTTATTTTTAAAAAAAATATTGGTGAAATGTTCCGGATGAATTGCACTTAAGGTAATGTACCCATAAAATATGATTAAAAACAGGACGTGTTACATTCATATGACTTTCTGTACTCTTTGTCGTTTATAATGATTTAGAAACTATTCCTAAAAATTTATATTTCTGTATATTTGACATTTATATAAAGCTTTGCATGATAGTTTACGCATGAAGGGAAAACTGATGCAGGTATTTATTGCGAACCCACTGGAAAATGCACCAGCATAAGCCTAGGAAGATACGCTTCTATCTTTCAGGCAGGAGTACTGGAAAGTGATGCTCGGTAAAGGGAACTGTAGGGAAGTATATCCTTATAAACAAACTGAGGCCTTCACGGCCGGCATCTTGAATAATGAAACAGTAGCAGAACATCCTTTATTATTTGGACATGACACCAGTTATAAACGACACCGAAATTCTGTCTTCCGTTAGCTGCTATGCCCGCTTACATAGGGAGGCAATAGAAATATAAAAACATAAAAATAACTTTAATCGAAAGGAAGTAGCTATGCGCCTAAACAAGGTCTGGATACCAGAGTTGGTAAGCAAACGAAATAGCAGAAACAAAAGTAAAAGACAGCGGACCAATCACAGTACAGAGACTAGCAGGCTCCGTTCCTGGTCATATATAAAAGCGCGCTCTCCGCCGCAAAAATTCATTAACCAGATACCCAACTTTTCCTATCAGGGCCAGAGGATAGAGTGGGGGAATTCCATCAAATACCTGGGCGTCACTATTGATAAGGGCCTAACTTTTCGTGAACACGTGCGGGGACGTCGGACAGAGCGAAGGAGGTGGTAGCCTCCCTTTAACCTGTACTGGCCTCCCAGATGCTGGTTCACTTAAAGTTACGTCTTTTCAAGGCGCTTGTAGTCCCCCTGATTCTCTATGGCTGCGAAGTGTGGGGTATGGCAGCAGACTCCTGGCTTCTCTGGTTACAGCGGGTACAGAATAGAGGACTCCGGTCCATATATTCTGTATGTCGACGTTTCCCTTTGAGGCTACTACATGAAGCTTCGGCCCTCCCATATGTGGAAGATGTCATTAGGCGCCGGGCTAAAAATTTCTACGCCAGACTGGGCGACCATGAGAACGCACTCTGGGGGAGTATTTACCCACTGAAAGCCGAAAGAGGTGGTTCCGGGCTTGTAGGCACTCCCGGTAACAACGGCTTTAAACCAGCCAACAGCGTAATAGCTGAACAAAACACTCCCCCCTCTCATTGGGAGAGGTCTATAAAAATTTCAACAACACAATAAAATAAAAATAAACACCAGCGGAGCAGAGGAAAGGATGCTACTCCTGAAAAAAGAATGCAACCGCTCGAGGAGCCTACTAGAGTTACCTCCTTACCACCAACACTCGAAACTCCAAAATTTAAAACCTTAACCGTCACCTCATTCCTGTGGTTAAACCCTTACCAGGGTATGTACACAGCAACAACACCTAGGTTCACTACGAGCCTACCAGACACGCACGCAAAAATTCATTCCAGCTCTGACCTGCCATTGGATCACCTATGAAGATGCCAAGAGGAGCCCTTGGCAAAACGTAGGGATCTTCAAAAACCCAATAGACCACGACTTACAAGCCCGGAAAATAGATTGATTATCCTTATAAACTCTGACAGACAGGCGGTAATCAAAGCTATCAGTTCCCGTCACACAATTGGTGTGAGAATGTCATCAACACTTATCAAACCTTTCTCCTACAATACTTAGAATTGCGTTAATTACCTGAACTCTCATGTATAACTGCAAATGGAATAGCTGATTCCTTAGCAAAGAAGGGGATAGTTCTCCCTTTTGTATGACCAGAACCTGCCTGTGAAATTAGTATGTTAAAGGTAAAACCCACAGTCAAACTTTGGGTTCGGAAAGAAATCTTAAAGAAGTGGATATAAATATTCAAAACCAACTCTATAAGCGTACAATTAACAAGCCCAGAAAGCTCTTCAGTAACTCACTTATTTAGCTTAATAAGGCTTAACTTTGAAGAGCAGCAAGCCTCTAAACTGAACATGGAATTCAGGAAATACTTGGAAACAATGGAACCATGTCATATGAAACCCATTTGCTGTCTATGCTACAAGGAGTTGAAACGGCAAAACACATCCTATTGGAATGTGAAGCCATAGAACGTGCAAGATAGTCGCCGCCGCAGCCACCACCACCACCACCACCACAACCAACACCACCATACATTGCTTTGCTTAAATAGCTGGATTACGGCTTTTTTTATACTTAGAAAGTATAGTCAAATGTTTAAGAAGTATATGCTTTATGTTACCTTTAAAATCCCATACGCGCTCTATCCAATCACCAAAACAACCTGAATATCCAAACGACTTTAAAAGAATGATCAAGTATTGGATATTAATGCCGCACATTAAAAAGGTCGCGAGATCAAATCTCGCTTAGGTTGAGTTACCGAACAAGTTTTTTTTTTTTTTTTTTTTTTTTCTGGATTTTCCGTTATCTTGAGAAGACGAATGTCGAGTAACGTTAAGTTCCATACATCCCGATATCATTTGAGCACCATTTCACCGATTTCATTTATCGTCCGATATATTAACCAGTTTAGAGGACGATAAGCTTAAAAACAAAGTAACAAAGTACCTACTGAGTATTGAGCGGTTCACCCATTAACAACGTATATCTTTAAAATGGCTTATAGCACAATAAAATTAAGTAACTTAAATTAAATGTCGTTTTATTTAGAACACAATTTTTTGTGCAGTACGTTTTCGTCAATGGCATATAATTTAACAATTATACAAAATTACACAAAATTCCTTCTGAAAAATATATTTTGTGATGTAAATCTATTTATGTATGGTGAAGCTGGAATATGTGTAAAAGCACTGAATGTGATATGTTGTTCTTAGTATTTCAAACTGAATGTTGTGCAATTGAAACCTGTAACAAGAAAAGTCTAAATTGGGGTTCCATGGATACAAAATTTGGAGCTTCTCTGATTGTCAGTCCGCGCTTATGTAGTTGACAAAACATCTTGGATGTGTGCTTGGGCATAACGTGATCTAAGGCAATGAAAAAGCAGATATACTGGCAAGAAAAGGACCCTTAAACACTGATCGATAAAACATTTCTGAGTGAGTTGGATGGGTTCAAATAGAGGGAAACAAGCACAGAATGAGAACGAAGATGTAGTACTTGATATTAGTGATGAGAGTATTCGAATGCAGAATGTCGATGTATTCGATTCTCAGATGTTCTCGAGATATTTGGAAACCTGAATGCTGTCTTCACTCGGTTGGATTCAAATGCATGGTTCTTGTTAGAGAATGTCCTCGTTGATCTCGAGATCTCAATTTACTGTTAAGCTCACCTAAATCTGATTGGTAGTCATACTTAAGGGCTATTTATTCACTTGGGCACTTGCCGGGAAGAGCACAGGAGTATGCTGAGTGATGATAACAATTCTGACTCACTAACAATTCATTTTATTTTGCAGAAGAGTTTTCGGATATTCAGGTCATATAGTTTATAGTGTGTTAGGTTTTCATTGCCAATGTCTATAGTGTTTTAGGTTTTTCATTGACCATTGACCTATAGTGCATGCAAACACGCAAAGAGTGTATAACATTAAAATTAACTAAGTTGATGTTTAAATAATATATCTGTAAAACATCTTACATTTATTTGTTGAAATAAACCTTTTTCCTGCCATGATTAGCTTTAGAATCACTGAAGCACAGTATCCACAGATATAGAACAAAATAATTATGCTCATGTGCTGCAGTGAATTGTTTAGGTGTCAACAATACAATATTACTAGTACCCCAGCAGTTCTATATACTATATCTATCGGTCGTTTATCTTTGACATCCAATGCTTCCCTCGTAAGTAGAAAACACTAAAACCTAGCACCGAGTTGTCAGTATCTAACTGTTATCATATTTTTCGCCCATCATTTGATCAGTATGCTTTATTCGAGAACAACCATGATGAGAGCTGAAGAACATTACTAGATAACCTAGTATTCAAGAACTTGGACTCGAAAACAGGCCATTTTCGATTAGCAAAAGATTAATGAGCAATTATAGTATTCGAGGACCATGGAAGAACTGAGAACATCCCTCGAGTGACGATAAATTAGTGTCCAAGAACTTACATACGAATACAGAATCGATTAGCGAAAATTTTTATGAATGATAGCTTGTACCTGAGTGAAAGTTTCAATTCTTAAATGTATTCGAATGCAGAGTATTCGTTTCTTGAAAACATTCGATTCTGCCCATCACTTCTTGATATCAATAGATATTAAGTAAATCTAATAACTGGTCTCTTGTCTAGACATTGTAGACAACGGAAACACCTACATATAGTGAGAATCTTTAGCATGCAGGTATTTAACAAAGACTGGCCACGGCGTGGCCGAGTGGTTAGACCACTCGCCTCTCATCTAGATAACCCGCGTTCTATCCCAAGCGACTGCAAGTGAGACTTTTGGTGGACAAAACGCCGCAGGGGCGGGTTTTCTCCGGTTTCTTCCGCAATCGCATTCCACCGGTGCTCCATCTACATTCCATGTGTCATCAGTGCCATCACCTGTGGTACAATGGTATTAAAAGCAGGCGTTAAACACTATCAAAAAATGAAACTACCTCTGATATAACATTCTAATGTGAAGCACTGTATAGGAAAAAAAATACTAATTTTGGGGCAGATTGCCGGAGTATGGAAACCGCTCACTTTGTTGGGGGGAGGATTATATTCTTTAAATGGGTTCCCGGTCTGCATGTCCAACTGTCGGTCTTCCTTAATTTGGAAACTGTAGGGAACTTGTAATTGCTGTTCCGTCACTCCAGTTTCCGGTTGCCTAGTGTCTCTTCTCACCGGGAGACTCTTCGAGAGGCATAGGTACAGCATCCTCACTGGATCGATGCGAACTCCCCTCCCAAAAGCTCTACCCTTATCCTTATATGGAAACGCATCCGACCTACCGCTCAGCTTTTCTTATGAGAGACGCTAACGGGAGGTAGGATAAAATCGGCGCCCTATTCATGATATCTGTTTTATACTATAAACGCTCTAGTTGACACTTTAAAACACTTCACACTAACGCTTTTTGTCTCCCAACAATCCTATGTCTAAGAGTTCTCACTCAATCATTGCCTAAGTCCACCTTTTCGAGTAAAAATACATGTCTTCCCCAGATTCACGTCGGATAAGTTGCTGTATTCGCTGCGTCCTTTATTTTTGCTGTCCTCCGGATGTCTTCTTTCTTTTTTTTCCATCCGGTTGGCTTCGTGTGATGTTGAGCAGCTTCCGTTCCAGTTTTCCTTTGCGGATTTGTAGCGAAGTAATTTCTTCCTTAGTTTGTGACCATGTCTGTGCATAATAGAGATATGTTAGGAGTAGTATTTACATGACCCTCACTTCTCTTTTGATAAGAGGTGCCGATTTTGATTCTCTCTTGTGGTGAGTTAGCGGGATAAGATTTATTTTCGGAGTTTTTCCTGGTCTTGAGAAGACGAATGTTGACTAAATTTAAGATCCATGGACACAAGATCATTTGAACATCAATCCAACAATTCCGTTTATCGTCCGATATAACCAACCAGGATAAATGCCGTTAAACTGAAATAATAATAATAATAATAATAATAATAATAATAATAAAATAAAACGATACTCAAATATTTTAAAGCAGTTTGATATGTGATAGTTTTGAAACTCTGTTGGCTTTACATATACACGAAAAAGAAAGAAAATATTCTATGTTACACTCACATGATTTTCTCTACCAGCATCAGTACTCTTATAATCGAGAAAATGCAAGCACAAATGATTCTTTGTAAGTATTTCGTTTAGGTACAAGGGAAATAATATAAATGCAAACATTTACTTCTAATCCTTTAAATTCTGATCGCTATGTGGTGACATTAAAACCTTCGGAACTCTTTGCATGTATTGGGTAGATAAAAAATAAAAAAGACACGAATTAGCACCAAAATTGTGTGTTTTAACGTGAGATTTTGTCTGTCTCTTAGGGTTTACTAGTTATGCAAAAGTTTTCCTGAACGAAAAGAACCTTTGTGAATATTTATGAAAATTCGAGATATGTATTTCGTTTATCATAAAATTATCTTAAGTTGTTTTAACCAAATTCGTTAGAAGCAATTTTAAAATAACAACAAATTTGAAAAATGTTCCATGTGAAAAGTGGTTTGGGTTGGGTGACTTTCCCCAAAATATTTCTTGCAAGATGAACTTAAATATTACAGTATTTAATAAACTTTGAGAATATCGATCCCGAGATTTTCATCGAATGGAATATTTCTAATTTAGGTCTTAAAGAAAATAGAAACGTGAAAATGTTCATATTTAGGTTGAATTTTAATCTTATGGCTTGATTTTCTTGATATACATTTGGTTTTCTAATACCAACAACTTTAAAGAAAAATTGCTATTAAATTGGATTTGTATGTTTTAGGTAAGGCATAGCGTTGAACTATTAAATTTCTGCGTTTACATGTATCATTGCCATTTCCTTCCGCCGAATGGTGATGAAAGCACACATACATACACACACGCGCGCGCGCACACTAAGTGCTCCCAGCGGGGGAGAGAATACCCGCTCTGGCACCAGCAATCGAACCCAGGCTATCTGCGCTAGAGGCAAGTGCATTACCATTCCACTGACGGGATGAACTTAGTCACTGTAAATGGGCACCGCTCTCAAAAACCTTACTAAATAATTGTTCTACGATTTTTTTTACAGTAGTTGTGTAAACTGTGAATAAATTGTTAAAGAAACCAAACCATCTCATAGCATTTCAACTTTTGTGTAAGGAAATACATTTTCATGTAACTAAATGTACTTTCAGAGAAAATGAAAAAAATAACAAGATAAAACTTTCAATTTTGGTTGAAGACGTCACACCCTGTGTCACAGCTGCAATTTTTTTGTCTGGTAATTTTACTTTTATTTGAATATTCTTTACATATGAATTAACTTTAAAGTTTTTAAACTCTCATACCTTTTCTACCTATCACGTTAAGCATTTCCTATTTTTGTTAAGAATTTGAGACTATTAGAAACAGGAATGGATAGTTGTTAAATCCGTATCAGAGAAGACTTAAAAGTTACACCAATGTGCTAATTTTACATTTATAAAGTCTACGTAAAAAACACGGTAAAATGTAAACACACTGTATTTGTCACTACACCCCTCAACGTAGCGTAACATTTATACTTGAATCGCTAGTATCACACATTTGGTACACAATGCAGCGGTTCGGCCGAATTAGAATTACACTGAATCACTGAGACACAACTTATAAATGTACTGTACTTTCTTGATTGACTTAGCTGCCCATTTATTGAGCGTTTCACCGAACACTCGTCGGCCCCTTACATACGTCCCGTATACCAAGTTCATGGGTGCTAGCCTACGAGATAGAGAGGCACCTCCAAAAGGAAGTTTCCAGAGCTGTTACTCAAACTGCAGGGAAGTGACAATGGGTTTTATACGCCTATTGTGTTTGGTACACACTATTGTTAAGCAGGACCGATGGCGCCAAATTAGCGCCTGACGCCTGCTGCGTATTGTTGGCACTAACGAACATAACGAATCATAGCATTTATTTGTACATTAGATATTTGTATATCTACCTACAATTACTAAATGTTATGTATACAGACTGTTAGGGGTATACCTGCAAATATGTATGTTGGTTATTGAGAACAGTGTAATGAAAAACATTACACGAATATTTGCTGCGTTTGTGGACTAATAAATGTACTTATTAAGCGTGCTATGTTTCCAAGTTGGTTAGTACCTCCAAATATGCGTTGCACATTACGATTACGAGTTTATTTTCCCTGAGACCAAGGGTTGGGCCTCAGTACAACGAATGTTGTTGCATAACTGAGTTGGAATGCTTTCTTTAGAGTCAATAACCGCACACAACCTAGGCCAACAGGTTGCGTATTTTTGTGTGAATCGTACAAGCAAAACGGACAGCCAAGGTGCTGTTCATTTTGTGGCAGACTTAATTCTAGGCAAAAAACATTAGGTAGTAAATTACTCGTATGTTATTGGTTTGTCAGATTATGTATCCATCGATATCATTTTTAAAATATCAGTGGCTATGCCCCCACATGCTATATTTCTCGAGTTCAATAAATTTTACAAACTTCCACAGTCATTTTGTAAGGCTGGTCTAAGTGTTAGGTATTTTAAGATTAATGGAAAGTATACCATTCAAGAAAACGAAGGAAGCATTTAGATGTTTAATGGTTTAGAGTTCGAGAAAAAGATAGCATTGAAAAATAATGCAATTAGCTTTCCTAGCAGCAAATTGCTTTCCACATTCCATTTAATACACGGCAATAAATTAAGTTAACTACCACGTTTGTCTTAGTTAAGGAGATAACGACAATAATGGTGGTGCATTGCAAAGAATCACAGCCACTCGAATTGGATCGATAAAAAGAATAAACTGTCCAAGAGATAATCACAATAAAAGATAACCTAATGTGTTAGCTTCACATGGCCTTCTCTTTGTATTATACAATTAACTATTCTTACAACGTTTTCTCTTAATCACTTCATGATAATTGAGGAAAACACTTGTACAAATGGTTTTCTTACTTACTTCCTCGTAAATGCAATGGAAATAGAGTAATACAGTACACTAAGCGATTATTTAAACTTTTAAGAGCTGATCGGTGTATATGGGTTGAAGTTCCGTTCTTCTTGCTTAACCAAAAAAAAAAAAAAAAAATAATAAAGAAAAAATAAATAAATAAAGCAAGAAATAAAGAAAATTAAATAAAGACTTCACATTTATGAAAAGTTTAATTGTGCGCTATAAGGAGATCTATACTTTTTCTTTGTTTTATTTTTTCTTTGTGTTCTAAGATTTTTTCTATATCTAATGGTTCAATAATTATTCAAAAGCCATTCACTTCTGAGGTTATTCCCAGTAAATTTAACATTTAGATTTGTTGACCAAAGAGGCCTTAAAAGTTGTATTATAATCATAATCATTCCAGATTCTGCACTAGATGACATCCTTCATGTATATCAGAAAGGTAGTTACAATGCTGTTCTGGGAAGACTTCATACATAGTACATAGGTGATAGGGTATTGCACTCCACCCACAAATTCAATTCTAGATTTCACTGAAAATGCATATTATAGAGTTCCTTATCCCAGAAAGAAGCATTTTTAGAAAAGCGTCCGGATGTGTATTACATCTATATACAAGTGTGTGTGTGTCTGTGAACACGATAACTCAAAAACGAAAAGTCGCTAAAATATCAAACTTGGTATTTAAGTTTAGTATCTTTCAGGGATGTGACACAAAGATTTTGAGAAACCCCCCCACCTCAAACTACCCTTTACATGGAACATTTTTCCAAAAATTTTGATTTCCTAAAAAATGGCTCTAATGATTTTGATTAAAATATCGTATATTAAAGATGTTTACCTGTCAAATAAAATGTATATTTTGAATTTTCTGGGAATGGTCTTTGAAGACTAGTTTATTCTGAGTGAATTTTACGGTATTTTGCATAACTGATAAACCGTAAATAATGGAAAAAACTTAACACACAAAAGATGTAGAACATATCAAAACACACAACTTATGTTGTATGCAATTTTTTTTGTGGAGATGCTCGTTTTTGAGATATTCCTTGTTTTCGGTTTCAGCTTTGAACAACTTAACTTTTCTCATACAGGAACTTGTCAACTTCTGTCCATACAGAAGGCACTTCATTCACAAAGCAATCAGCTTTTGATTATCACTTTAACCTATGCAACTCCATTATTTCGCTTCTACTTACAAGGAAGCAAGTAATAAGACTATTTCTGCTAATGATTTCTCGATTAGCATGAAGTAATTGGAAGTATACGCTTTTTAACAATAGTTTGTGGCAAAGATGTAGAGAAAGTCATGTGAATGGAACACATAAGATTTTTTCTCTTCGCCATGAAAACAGAGCTATGTAAGCCATTAGGAAGTACCAGCTCCTAAAAGATTGAATTATCACTTTAGCCAGTTGTATTCCCCTAATCCAATTGTGCTTAAAGCGAATATTTAATATGATAATTTCTACAAATGTTTATCTAGAGAAAGATGAAGTAGATAAAACAATGAGCTTTGTAAGAATAGTTTGTACAAAAGAGAGAAGAAAGAAGAGAAGGTTATGTGAGTGCACACATCAGATTTATCAGTAGCTATGAATTTTGATCCTGTCTTTAATCGTTCTGCATCTCCCTTACGCGTAAGGCATGCAAGTATTATCATGACATGTACGAATGTATTTGGCCACCATTGTAGTGGTTTATTGATCAAGGACATTTTATTTCGCAGGTTCCTCACTGTGTGAACATTCATCACCCATAGATGTCACTATAGAAAGAAACCACGTTTGGAAGAAAACGCCCATTATCTACAAGAATTACTTAAAATATTATTATATACAGAGTGGTCCAAAAAATGTATACACTGTTTAACAGTCCATAACTTACAAACTAATGACAGAAACATCTCATTTTGGTAGTGTAATAGTTTGTAGTTCCGGCAATCGCCACACAAGCGGTGTCTGATGACAGTCACCATATACGTAAGCATTCTTTTGTAGTTAATTCTTGAGTAAACATGGCTGGTGCTAGCTTACATCGATGAAAGGAAGTCAGTTTTGAAGTGGTACATTATGTACCTAAACATCAATGAGGTTCAACGCCAGTGGCAAAATGACTATCAAACAGAGCCACCGACATGTTTAACAATAGCGCGCATTCCAGACAAGTTTGAAGTCAACGGCTGTGTTACAGATGTATAGATAAAAAAAAAGATTTGGACGACCTTTAACAGCAACAAGTCCAGCAAACTCCCGTCATGCGTTACAAAAATTCACTTGCTCACCACAGAAGTCTCTGAGACAGTTCGCCCGTGAAACTACGGTGAGTTGCTCAAGTGTTCGACGCATTTTGAAGACTGCAAGGTGGAAGAGTATGAACGAGGATGACCCAGATCGTAGAATGGAGTACTGCAGGTGGTTCAATAATAAGGTACACAATGATGAAATGTTTTCGGAGATGATTGTGTGGTCTGATGAGACACAGTTCAAACTCAATGGTACAGTAAATCACCACAATTGTATATACTGGGCCGCCGAAAATCCGAACGTCCATGTAGCCAAAGCCATGAATTTGCCGAGAGTGAATGTGTTGGTTGCCTTACTGGGGTTTGATTGGGCCATTCTTCTTTGACGGCACAGTTACTGGTGAGGTGTACCTTCTGAAGCTTGGGACATCCATTTTATCTGAAATCCAAGACTTGTATGGGGATGAAAGGTTTTACTGCCAACAAGATGGTGCACCAGCCCACTATCATAATCGTGTCAGGGAGTAATCTCAACAGAAATCTGCCTGCATGATGGATAGGCCGAAGAGGTGCTGTAGAATATCCACCACGTTTCCCAGACTTAACGCCTCTGGATCTTTACCTATGGGGAACACTAAAGGATATCGTTTATGGACAAAAGCAACGCACATTGGATAATCTACGACAATGTATCGTACATCCGTGTGCTGATATCCAACTGAACACGTTGTAGTTGGTAGTTTGTGCTGCAGTTCGGCGGCATCGTTTGTTTATGTATGTTAATGGTGACCATTTCGAACACCTACAGTGATATCTGTAAGTTGGACTTTAATATACACTTTCACAAAAAATGAGACATTTCTGCCAATTAATTTGCAAGTTATGGACCGTTAAACTGTGTATACATTTTTTGGACCACTCTGTACTATATAAAACATTGGTCCAGTCAAGAACAAAAAATCTGTCTTTTATTCACATGATTTTCTTTAACTTTTCCATAAACAAACTTTCCTTACAAAATATTATTCTTTTATCTACATCATGCTAATTAAGATAAACATCAACAGACATGGTTTTATTATTTGCTTGCTTATACGTAGAAGGGAAATAAGGGAATGCACTAGATTAAAGAGGTAAAACCTACTGCAATGTGAAACAATTAAAATTCAGTTTTGTTTTGCATTTCCGGGAGTAAAACAAAAGAGATGAACTGAAAATTTACCTCTGCTTGGGGAAACGATTAACTCTAGAACATGTACATGGCATGAATTGTGTGTTTTAATGATATCTTCACTTTTCCTATTGTAAGGTTTCGTCTGTCTCTTACGGTTTGCGAGTTATATTAAAGTCATAGAAAATGACTAGAAAGCTTCCGAAGCTATTCCCAGGAAATTCAAGATAAACATCACATTTTTCAGGAATATATCTTGAATATATGGCATTTTAATCAAAATCGTCAGAGCCATTTTTAAGAAAATAAAATTTGTAAACATTTCCCATGTAAACAGTAGTTGGGGATGGAGAACTTTTTTCAAAATCTTCCTCTCGCATCTTAGAAGACACTCAACTTAAATAGCAAGTTTGATTTTTAACCGACTTTCTTTTTTGAGCTATACCGTCCCCCCTCCCACACACACATACCTTTTGTACCCAAGGTCGCGGATTCAAAACCGGCGGAGGGCAATGAATAATTTGGGCGTAAGATTCCTTAGCATGGCTTCCTTCGTAAGGTAAGTAAAGCCATTTGTCCCATGTTGTAGATTTATGGCATGTAAAAGAATCTGAAACCTGATAAAAATGCCTCTGAGCAAAATTAAGCGCTATTTCACGCTCAGAGTAGAATGGTATACGCTGAGAACATAAATATTGTCCATAAATAAAGTTCATTTTCCTTTTCATAGATAGAGATATTTTTATAGAAATTCTTATAAAAGCTTTGTGTGGAACACAATACTTTCGCCTTCTTCTATGTACATTGTACATATGTACTAGAGAAGTATAGCTTTTAGAATTTCAAAGCAAAGAAAAAACCTAAAGTAACTCCCAGGACTTGCGGAGGTGAAAAAAGGCGAATTTTGACCAAGGACCTTATTTCAATATATGGGAATCTTTAACGTTTAAATAAACATTGCTTGGCACCAACGGGTTTATTCTTCTCTCAAGGGAAGTCATGCTTAGAATTTTTACTTACGAAAAAATCCACCTCTCTCCACCGGGTTTGAACCCGCAACCTTGGGTATTAATGGTTAGCATAGTAACCACTACATCACCGGGGTGACTGTGCTGTATTTATTTATGTATTCTTCAAATGATTTAGTCCCAATTTACAAAATCTTGCTATGGTTTTAGTTTATAACATTATAATGCATATTCAGAATTCATACAGAAAGTGTTAAATAAGTGAATTAAACAATAATTACATTACAATGTTTTAAAAATCTGATGTGTTACACTATAGTAGCTTTCTCTAGCTGTTCTACAAACTTCTTGCATAAGGTTATTCTTCCTTCTGGACCTTGCTAACCGAGATAATCATTAGTAGAATGTTCTTATTACTTAGTTCTTTATAAGAGGAGGAAAATAAGGGCATACACTAGGCTAAACCGATAGTCAAATGTTTTAAAAGCTGTCGTTATAATCTCTTCTTTGCTTGGCCATAAGTAAAACAAAAGAAAACCGGGCATTTCCTGTGTGAGAAAAATATAAATACTTCACAACTGAAACCAATAACAAGGAATATTTCGGAAACAGTTACCTCCACGAAAAAAATAACATAAATTGTGTGTTTTAACGAATCTACATTTTATGTGTAGTGAGTTTTTGTCTATCTTTTACGGTTTAGCAGCTAAGCAAAATTCGGCAAAATTCATCCAGAATAAAGAGATCTTTTGAGACTATTCCTAAAAAATTCAAAATATATATATAATTTATTTTAGATGTAAACATATTTAATATAAGGGATTTTAATCAAAATCGTTAGAGCAATCTATTAGAAAATCAACATTTTCGAAAATTTTTCCAAGTAAAGAGTAATTGGGGTGAGGGGATTTACTTGAAAATCTTCGTGGCGCATCCTTGGAAGATACCAAATTTAAATACCAAGCCTGGTATTTAACGGTCTTTTCGTTTTTGAGCTATGCTGTCCACAGATATACACACACCTATTTCTAAAAATGTTTTTTTTTTTTTTTTTTTTTGTATTTAGGGGGTACAAAACAAGTATTTCCGGTAAAATCTCGGTATCGAATAATTGGGTGTAATACAATACTTCCGCTATATACTATGTATATAATACATAGTAGAGAAAGTAAAAATAATACTAGTAAGTTGATTATGATACCAAAATTTTCTTTTGAATATCTGAGTTATTGGTGGTGTGAAAGACATTTGGCAGAATCCTTATATCTTATATTGGACAGTTAGAAAGTAAATTCTTGACATTTGATAAGAATTTTGACAGGAATATAATGTTTCATCTGATTAATTATTTTAAAACGCTCAAAGTATGATTTAAATTTTCTTTATCCGGTCGTAAACTGAGTTAACTGAAAAGAAAGTACATAGTGTTTAACTTAACTCTATTCAACTGTTAGAAAAACACTTGATTTTGTTAGCTGTTGTAGTTGCTATTCGTCCACACTATATTCCATTATTCTGTATTAATTATATTAATATGTAAACTAATTATCTTAATTAAAACTAACCAGTAATTGAAACTGGGGTAATTGATTCCTCTACTATTTCATTTTAATGGTATCCTGTTGTAGCTTATTGATTTGTTACTAGTGAACTCTGTACAGAATTGTTTAAGTACTCTTACGTTGCAAGGATAAGTGCCTACTCCGACTCCAGAGTTAACCATAAACGTGTTTACTGTGCTTAACGAATGAACACACCACTTTGACGAACATATAAATTATTCTGTTGCTCGCTTGAACGGTTACCAAAGTTGTCAATCTCAGTGCCGCTTAGTGAGCTTCAAAACGTTGCTTTGCATTAACTGAATACACAAATGCTTGTTTGTTATACCAGAGTGTATGCTACAGAGGACCTTCAAATTACACGTTTCACTTCTTTCTGCAAAGCATTAGCAATAACAAAGATGGCAGGAATGAACGCTTGCAAGCGGTATAGCTAACTTCATATTGGTCAGAGTTCTACTGGAAAATATGACGTCTTACATTCACACAAATTTTTCTTCACTTCTACCAACAATTGTTACAAAAGCTTATCCTACTACCTGCTCTTGTTTTGTATGTACAAAAAAATCTGATGTGTTCCGTTCACATGACTTTCTCTAAATCTCTGTAACAAATTATTGTTAATAAGCTTATTCTTTCATTTATTTCATGCTAATCGATAAAAATTAGCAGAAATAGTCTTATTTCTTGCTTTATCGTATGTAGAAGCGAAATAAGGGAGTACCATAGCTTAAAGTGAAAACCAAAAGCTGGTAGCTATGTGACTGAAGTTCGTTTGTTTGTATGGACACGAGTTGGCAAATTCCTGTTTGAGAAAAGTATGTTTTTCAAAGCTGAAAATAAAAGCAAGGAATATCTCAAAAACGATCAACTCCACGAAAGGGCCGCGCCGTGCCCGAGTGGTTAGACCACTCACCTCTCACCTAGACGGCCGGGGTTCGATCCCAAGCGACTGCGTGTAAAGATTTGTGGTGGACAAAGCGGCGCTAGGACGGGTTTTCTTCGGGTACTCCGGTTTCCCCCGTCATCGCATTCCACCGGTGCTTTGTCATCATTCATGTATCATAGAGTCATCGCCTGTGGTGCCATAAGTAGTTAAAGTGGGCGTTAAACATACCTCTAACTGAACGAGAGTTTTGCATTCGGGAGGTTCGGTTTCGACACACGGTGGCATCAATTGTTTATTATAGTAACCAGCTTTGCTATAAGAAAATCTGATATGTTCAATGTTCATTAATTTCTCTGCATCTTTGTAATAAATGTATTTACATGCATCTCATAATTTCACCACTAATACAATTAGTAATAAATCATGCACATAGTCTGGAAGAACCCTCAAATTAAGTTAGGCACATTTTATCATAAAATAGTGTCCCTATAAACAAACAAAATCTTTATCCCTATATCACTGTTAAAAAACGTATTCTCCTTTTTTCTTCATGCTAATCGAGATTTAATTAGCAAAAATTGTCTTATTGTTTGTATAAAAGAATTAATATTACAGGCTAAACGATAGTCAAATATTTTAAAAGCTGGTTGCTAAATGATAGAAATTCCTTTGTTTTTCATTTAGTAGATAGAAGAGTCAGCTTTTTAACAATAATTTGTTACAGTGATATAGGGAAAGTATGTGAATGGAACACGTAAGATTTTAAACTATACGCTTTACTTTTCTCGCTGGTTTGTAATTATTATTGAGTCTGTAATGAATTATTGTTAATCAGGCTGTTGCTGCGTACGCAAATGAATAATTCTTATCTTTTAGGTCAGTACTATAGAATTAAAAAACAATATATCCATAGTGTTAGCGAATAAAGCGATGTGATAGTAATCAAGTGGTCGATTTCTAAGTCATAGAATGTAGCTTTTTTGTAGTTGTCCATTTTTCGTACACTTTATTCAGCTAAGTAGCCCCTCGTAATTATTATACAAAACAACGCATAATTAGGATTACATATGGACGGGGTCCCCAGGTACCGGAGCAGAGCCCCGCACGTAGGCCGCGGGGGACCCTAGCATTCTATCTGACCCCAGGGAGGGAGAGATCCGTAGGCGACCACATTCGGATGACGACGGGCGGTGCATGCATGGACGGATCTCCAACGGGTAAGGACACTCGGTAGTTTTCACCAATCTTCGACTATTTTTGAGTGCCAAATTTGATTATGATCCTTCTCTAAAACAATTTAACATAATGAAATACATCCTGTCACTAAATACAGCAATATTTTACAAACATGATCCATTTAAAATTACAAATGTATGCTAAAAACTAATGTTACACATTTATTATAAATATCACACACAATCTTTTTTATTACTTGGAGTAGTATACTCAGGTCCACCTTCCTATATAACTGCGGGGTGTATTTCAAAACTAAGATCCGGTGAACAATATTTAAGGGATGGTCGCCCAGAATGAAGTTTAACGTCTACAGCGCTCTCTGCCAATTCCTGATGACTATGATGCAGTAGGCGTTTGGCAGTCGATAAGAGTAGATTGCAGTGGCCGCAACAATCGTAGTATCTAACGTCTCGTGCGTGGACAGGACATAATGAGTGACAAACGGATTTGGAAATAGTGGCGCAGATATGCACAATGAACAGCTGTATGGCAGGTCCAGCATTCGGTCCGAATCATTGAGCAAGTGAACCAAAAACTTCGAAGTGATCAGCGTTTGACAACTTGTGGTCTGGCTGATGAATTCCCAAATGTTGCTCGCTCCTCAATGATAGGATTGTCACTGAGCAGCTTGGATATCGGAAACATGGTGCCAAAGTTTATTGGAGGTGGGTGCCAAAAAAGCTCACCGGTCAGCACAAAGTGCAACACATGCGTAGTGTACGACTATTTTTGGATCGCTAAAGACAAGATGGAGATGGTTTGTTTTCCCACATTGCTACTGGCGACGAGATATTGATAGCGTACACCAACGCAGAATCGAATTAACAGTCAATGTAGCGGGGCCGTTCCAGTTTATCCAAACCAAAACGTGTAAGCAGCTGCCGTACATAAATCGCAAAATTATGGCTACCGTGTTTTGGGACGAAAAAAGCGTCTTTTGATTGATTTCATGAACCCTGGGCGATAATTACAGCTGACATGTACTGTGTATTGTTTTCCATATTGAGACGTGCGATCCAAAATCGACGCCGCGGGAAACTGTAGCCTGGTATCATCCTCCTGCACGACAACGCGCGCCCGCACACAGATGGGAAAATCACAGAACTTCAAGAGTTGCTTTGGGAACTCTTTGTCCACCATACAGTCCCGACTTGGCACCAAGCAACTATTTCCTCTTTTTGCATTTGAAACGATGGACAACGTTCTCAAACCACGAGGAACTCAAGATGATCGTTAACAACTGGCTCAAGTCCCAGGCGGTAGACTTCTATGCCGAGTGGCTAAAGACGCTGGTGCAGCGTTACAAGAAATATATAGATGTGGAGAATTGCCGTCAAAGAAACCTTGTCCTGTGAGCGACGTTGTAATTATAGCCAAACGGATGTTAGTTTTGAAATAGGCCTTGTATATATTATTGTTCAGTTGCTTTTTTATTTTAAAGCATGTATACCTGATGTTTCCACATACATTTGTTTTTCTATTTGAATGTTATATTTTTATGGGTACAGGATACATACTACATTTTTGATAGTTATCTACATTTTAGTAACTTATATTAGTAATGTGAGAAATAATTTTACATCTAAGATTTGTCATAGATGATAAACGATCAGTAAGAATTTCATCTGTTATCTTTTTGGGCTATACGGAAACATGCACCTAAAAGTGCTTATTTTAAAACTATATTATGTTATTTTTGATGTGTATTAAATTAATGTTTATCATTTATTGACAATTTTACATGGATAAATTTTTGGAAAAGATATCTGCGTTCAGATAAAAGTTTCATTTATAATTTTTTGAGAAACTTAAAACCAAATTCGGCACTCAAACAGCAAAAAAAAATCTTGACCTACAGATTACCAGTCTCCTTAAAAATGGAACGTTTCCGACGCTACTAGTTCACTCACGAGTATCGTGTGGGGGGGGGGGAGGAGACTGAAAACCCCGAAGGCGAGTCCCAATCGAGCGGTACTGATGGCACCAGAATAAACCCTTTACAGTGCCTAAGCCACCATCCAGCCTCAATGCGTCTCCTGGTCCTTCAACCTTGAAACAGATAACAAGGAAATGAAGGATAACAAAGTTTGGCGGGTTTCACGAAGCTTCCCAGCATTCTTCTGAGAACCTGGATCAAAAAGGCCGGCCAGGTGACTCGAACCCAGAAAATCCCGCTATCGAGCTGTGCTAAACAATGTAAGTGCTGACTGTAGGAAATATATGGAGTATTAAAACTTGGCTCAGAGTGCAAAAGATTAATTTTAATACTAAGGGTAAACTTAATATTAATACATAATGTTGTTTCACAGAAATAATCAAACTACCATAGGGAAAATCTTAATAGAAGATAGAAAAATGTAATAATAGGTGCAATGGGGAATTATAGCCACAGTGATGATCCAGTATTTGCAGTTTGTTTTGCTAATTTCTAAAGTTATGTTCATGAGGAAAGTTTCAAGATGTTTTTAGTTTGACTATTATTCTTATCTCAGACTTTTGATGATTGTTTACGTAACAGGTCACAGGTTAATCCTTCCCTGTCTTTTGCCTACCCCAATTAGCTGTGATGTGAGGGAACAATATCGATTGCTCCGAAACTTAAACCTACGTAAACATACATTTATGTTTTTACATATCATTATCTCATTAGGGTTCATAATGCATCCATAGCTCAGCTTAACATTATGGAACACAATGAAATTATTTAAATTTGTTTTTATTGCACAAATACATAAATCAGACCAACATGTAAGGGCTTGCAGTTCCGTTCTTTAAACCAAAAAATCAAGTTCATTACTCTGTCCTTACAAGGTGAAAAATTAAAATTAAACTTCGGCAATTAAAAAATATTCAATTTGAGAATTAAGGCAAGTTGGGTCACAGACGCTTTGACACACTGCAGTTAACGTTCTTGTTTTGGGAAGATGACGATTTAGAAATCGCCATTGATATAGTCCCTCGCATTGACCTATTCCCCAGTTGCTGCACAAATTAAAATGAATATCTGCAGTCTATTATGAAAAGGAAAGTGTAGAACTGAATCAGACCCTCATTCTCTCACTGTGAGCAATCAATGCAGGCCAGCGGTGTGCGAGTTGTACTAAATACAGCAACTGGTGTTATGTGATGTATGTAAACGCAGATGAAACATAACGCAGGTCCGTTCAAAACACAGTAGTCCCTGACCTTTATGCAGATAACAGACAAAATGAGATATTGTTAAACTAATTGTTCTCTATTAAATATCAAATTATTTGTATTATTTCACCTTCCACTCTGTGTATATATATATATATATATATATATATATATATATAAAACCTACGATGTCAAACAAAGAGATAAGATAATAAAATAAGGTACTGAAGGTACAATACTATGTATGCTCAGTACAGGAGTCTGGTTTTCTACAAAAGTTACAAAAATGTCAGCATTTTGCTGAAGCAGTGACTGTATCTCGATTTTTCTACGCAAGTTGCAGCTTCAGATTTTTGCATTTATCTAGACTTGTCACAAGCAAGAACATCAGCTCGTCATGGAACTCTATCTCCAGTTCGTGTAATTAACTTTTTGGCACGAATTCTACTGTTACTCACGTCATGAACGAGGGGAAAGTACGGGAATGGGTCTGTCGTCATATAGAGATAATTCCTGTATTATGAAAAAGTCCAAAAAATGCAGGAATGACATTTCCACATCTAATATTCAGATTTACTTCAATTTCAGCTATCCCGAGTTCGAATATCGATTACAACATTTTATCCGGATAAGTTATTTTACTAAATGTGGACTACTTCAAGCTCCATGGACCCCGGGTTTATTTGAGCATCATTTCATCGATGGACCTTCTATTTACTTCATGTTAATCAAGATATAAGCTTTAATCGGAATTGTACCATGCTTCAATTCGTAATAATAAATATACGTTTAACTTACTATTTCCACGCGTCCACATATAAAGAAATACAAAAGAATTACATAATAATCGCAGTTCTAGTTATCACTATTCATTTTACATGTTTAACTTTCTTTCCTTAATCATAATATATATTCTGATACAAATGTTATTTCTAATTTGTGACAATCTGTTAGTACTTAAGGTTGAACTTCCCAAAGTAATCTAATTACAATCAGAATTGATAGATGTGACAAATATTTTATATATTTTTAAACTGGGATATTAGGTGGCTTAAGGTTTGTAAAATAAGATATATTTAATTATAAATCACCCGAAAGCAAAGGAGTATACATAAACGCTGTGATGCAGTCAAATATCACTGAACGATATTAAATGCTTCTTAGTTTCAGTGACTCAAATAATGTATGTTCATGCAAGGGAAAGCAAAAAGACGTAAGTATCTTAGACTCAAAATAATGACTTCATATTTACCTATTAGTATAACGAAAAATCTCATGAATGATTTAGCAATGGAATTTGCATGCAAGATATTGAATATCATATTCAGCAAGCAGCAGGTACAAGTGCAGCCTTAAACTCAAAACAACAACACTATATCCCGAACCCTACAGTGTGGTGGTAGCGTGTCTACTTCATATTCAAGAGGTCCCGAGTTTGAATCTCGATTACACTGTAATCCGGATAAGTTTTTTTTCCCGGTTTACCCCTATTCTTAACAGACGAATGTCGGATATTTCTAATCGATAGAGTTCTCGGGAGCATTTAATAATCATTTTACCCATTTCATTCATCAATCATCCGACATAACCTATTTACGTTAAAGAATGTGAAACCTTAAAAAGAGAGATATAAGTTGTGTGTGTTTTTATGCACCGGATGAGTACTAACACATGTTGCTGTTAGTTCATTCATCCCTAATTTCCCTCAAAACAGCAATTTATTTTCGTTTAAATCCTTAAATGCTGTGTATTTAACCAAAAGTGAAAATCCCGCGTTCGCGCTTATAACAATCAAAGCAATATGCAAAGTAAACAAAGCATATTCGCCTAGTTAGCATACAAATCACAGGCCATCAGCATAGCCAATATACCAGAATGCGAAAACTTGTAATTTCATGCTGAATATTTTTCATTTTTTGATGTTAAAATACGATCAAATGGCTTTATGTAACACATTTCAGATTAAACATACGTAATATTCATCAAATATACTACAGTATAAATACAATCTTACAAGTTATTTCACAACTTATTGTGAAATAAAGTTTGTAAACATTCCTAATCTATTTCTTGTATTTGTAAGTTGTCAACATTTATTTATTTATCCTGGTTGGAGTTAAGGCCATAAGGCCTCTTCCGCTCTACCAGGTAATACATTAAATTCAATACAGCAATGATACAATGAATATAGGAATAAAAAATATAAATACAATTATATACGACTTAATAAAAACATATAAAAAGGTGCAACAAGTATGTGAAATGAAAAAACAAATATTTTTAGTGAAATATTCATGTATGTTGTAACACATATTAGTCATTTACAATTGAAATGCATATTTACTTGCCAGCACATAAAATATTAATAACAATAAAGGAAAGTATTGTTGTATTTATCATATTAATACAGCAGCAGTTAAGGTTCGATTACAAATGTATGTTATACATTATTTTCTGCTTGAACAGTATAACGTGTCGGCAGTCCCTTACGTCTTCAGGTAGGGAATTCCAAGGACGAGATAAATCTATTGTAAATGATGATGAATAGAAGGTTGTAAGATGAGCAGTTATAGCAAGAAGGAAAGAGTGTTGTGAGCGAGTTTCTCGATTATGTCAGCCAGAAAGATATTTGAAGCGAACATTTATATACTTTGGAATGAAAAAAATGAAGGAGTTGATAGAGAAATGATAAAGAATGCAATTTTCTTCTATCCCTAAGCTGGAGCCGTGATGTAATATAATCAAATCGACAGAGAATGCATACAAAGTGTACACACGTATTCTGAGCCAGTTGCACTCAAATTTTCAGTTAGGTTAGTGAAAAGAGACACAATAGTCAAAATGCGGCATCACAAGCGTTTGTATTAATATTTTCTTAATTGAAGTCGGTAAAAAGTCATTTTTACGTTTTAAAGGATAGACTATTGAAAATACTTTTTACATACATGTGTAATTTGCGTGTTGTAAGATGTAAATTATTAAATCGCAAGTAAACAGTAAATAAAGAGCCAGCAAGATTTAAACGTTGTTATTCAGCTACCAAATATAATTATGTTACATATTTTTATTAATAAATCAAAGAAGTTAGAAGACAAAGCAGGGACCAAATCTCAATTGACTTACATTTCCCCCGCAATTTCGTCTGATGTGTACAACCACTAGAGTGATGTATTTTACTCCGGAAACGATAACTGCATTTCATATCTACATGTAAAATCTGATATGTTTCATTCACATGACTTTCTCTACATCTCTACAACAAATAATTGTTAAAAAGCTTATGCTTCTATTTACTTCATTCTAATCGAGAAAAAAATAGCAGAAATAGCCTTGCTACTTGTTTCCTTGTAAGTAGAAGCGAAATAAAGGAGTACCGGTTAAGCTGATAGTCAAAATCTGGTTGCTATGTGACTAAAGTTTCTTTGTATGGACATGATTTGACAAGAAGCTGAAACCAAAAACAAGGAATATCTAAAAAAAATAATCAACTGCACGAAAAAAATGAATATAACATAAATTGTGTGTTTTAACGTGCTCTACATTTTACTGTGGTACATTTTTGTCCATCTCTTGCGGTTTAGCAGTTATAAAAAGTTCCGTAAAATTCATGCAGAATAAAGTAGGTTTCAGATGCTATACTCAAAAATTTCAAGAAATACGTTTTATTTCTCAGGTAATTTTTTTTAATATACAATATTTTAATAAAAATTGTTAGAGCCATTTTTGAGAAAATCAACATTTTCCAAAAAAAAGTTCCATATAAAGGGTAGTTTGGGGTGGGGCGATTTTCTTGAAAATCTTCGTGTCGTATCCTTGGAAGATACCAAACTTAAATGCCAAGTTAAGTACTTAACGGTCTTTTCATTTCTTAGTTGTACTGTCCACAGACACGCATACATACACACACACACACACACACACACAACATGGACCTTTTTCCGAACATGTGTTATTTTGGATTCAGAGGGACGTAAAACATGTATTTCCGGTGAAATATCTTCTCTATACACTATGTACATAGGATGTGTAGAGAAAGTAAAAAGCGGGACTAATTGTTTCAGATTAGAAAATTAGAGACAATACGTTTAGGTTAGACGATTCAAGCATGCGCGCTGCAATGTACATGATCGCCTGTGGCTAACATCCTCAGGAGCTCACAAAACACAGGTAGAGAGGCCATGTGCGGAAGTTGCTAACATCTCCAGACTCAATACCGTCCCATTTCTGGAGTTGTCCAGAGAGAGTGCTCAACAATCCAAGGTTCAGACAGTCCTCTAGTGTCCACGGGGAGTACTCATCTTTTAGAATTCATCCGCCCCATTTTTTTCCGGCTTCGCCACATGTCCGAACCAGGACGCACTCCTGAAAGATAAGGAAACGGAATGAAGGGAAAATTAAGGAAAATAAACCGTAGCAGACGAGATGTCTCTCCAGTATTCAGTAGCCGATCCCAGGGAAACCAGGAAAAACCCATGTGTCAAAGGAGTTGGACGCAGGGAATCGAACCCGGGATTTACAAAAGCAAGCCGCATATATTACCAAGGCGGCAACTCGCCGATTAGAGGAAGTTAAGTAGAGAAATATATATTTAGTGCAATTGAATGCTTGTGACACATAAATGTGTCTCATTTTGTCCTCTTACTAATAGCATTGCCATAAGTGAAGCACAAATTTCAGGGTTTGTAACGGCCCTGGGCCATATCTCTGCTGTGTTTACATATATCACACCACTTAAAGTCAGTCAGGGCAGACAGCAGAGGAGGGTCAACCGTAAGACCTGGTACGTAAACAACCGAACGTCCGTATAAGAAACATAGCCATCCTAAAACGCCGTGAAATGTTTATTTTGAATTCCTCTACAACCCTGCCAATTTGTATGGCCGAATTCTGGGACATTCTGTATACTAGCTGAATGCCCAATGTTGCTTGTGCAGATTTTCCAGCTCCAAAGCTGATTTAATTAATATAATTCCATTTACTTTCCGATTTTGATTAAATTGTTATAGAATAATTTAAACAACTTTTATATTGAATCGTCCGCTATACCGCTTATGTTTTTTAATTTTATTAAAAGAGATACTATCACTGTGTTTTTATGTATTTTTGGTTTACCAGAAAGTCAAATGGAATGCAGAGAACTAAGGATCTACTTGGACTATTTTACAATTCGCCTAGAAAACCTGCTGCTGAGATGCATATATCATGGATCACAATTGGAGACATCAACTAACGATAACAGAGAAGATATAATCGAATCTCTGCAACAGACAGGACGTCCACAGAAATTTAATGAAAGAGAGAAGAGACTGTTTATGAGAAAGGAATCACTAAACACAAAATATCTCACCAAGATGGCCTGGGTTCGATCTCAGGTGGGATTTATGGAAGGGCAAAGCGGTGCAGGAGTGGGTTTTCTCCGGGTTCTCCGGTTTCCCACGTCATCACACTCTACCGATGCTCCATTTTCATTCAATATATCATCAGTCTTATCGCCTGCGGAGCTACCAGTAAAAGCGGGCGTGAAACACTATAAAAAGGAGTCGCAACAGGGACCAAACCGTGTTGATATGCACTGATAAAGATATGCACCGAGAAGTCGTTATAATGGTTATTAGAACGGAAGGCTGCAATGGAAGAGCAACCAGAAAAGAACTGTATAAATAAAATTGACGCAGCAATGACATTGCATTTCGCTAAAGAATAAGTTAAAAGAGATTAGCAATAGTGGAAAGATGCAGTTTCTTTTAAAAAAAGGTTCTTTTTATATATTTGACACAGAAGGCATACTTGATATTTGGCGCAAGCTCAATACAGAGAAATCAGAAGAACTTTCATCCAACAGTAAAATAAAAATGTGGCAACGTGGTGATATATTATTTGGCGCAGTGGGACAAACATCAGTATTCCAATAATATCAGAGAAAACCGGCATCAATGTGAAGAGAAATCAGGAATAAGATATATGTTTATGTTATATCAACATAATGACCCAAAGCACTAGATAGATATTGTCAGGCAATTGTTATATAACTGCTTAAAAGTCCTAAATAAAGCATAATTAGAATATGAAGTCCACTCAGCTAATATTACTTTATAAACACCGAAGTACGTAGTGTGCATATTGGAGAGCTATAAAGCATTTATAAATCTATAACATTACTATTAAATGCAATTTAAAGTAACATTTCAAGAAAATTCCAAAACTTGTTCCTTCACAGTGTCCAGATCCGGACCCAATAGAGAAATTGTAGAATGAACTGTAGCAAAGAATTAGAAGCATGCCTCGGTAGTGTGGAGGTAGCGTGTGTGCCTCATATTCAAAAGGTCTTGAGCTCAAAGTCCACTTAGGTTGAATTATCCGGACAATTTTTTTTCGGGGTTTTTGCTTAACCTAAAAAAGACGAATGTCAAGTAGGTAACTTTAAGCTCCATGGACCCCGAGATCATTTGAGCATCGTTTAACCGATTTCATTCATATGATCAACCAGGTTAAAAAAGGTTAAATTAAAAACAATCCAAGCTCTAAATACTATCGTAAGAAAATACTGTTGGATTAATGCGTTAAAACTGAGTGCATTTATAGAGGAAAATACTTTCTAATGAAAAAGCATACCTAATTGAAGTAATGAATTGTAAATTATGCTGTAAAAAGTATTAAATTCGACCAGTGCGAGGGAATTAATTATATGCTTGTTGATAGAATATCTAAAGTGACCCTGAAATTCCAGCGAAAATATTAAAATAGTTTTGACCACAGCTTTTGTAGTTTAGAAAAGTGATTGGTCTATTGGTGTTACACATTTCTGTGTATGTTTTGATACATTAGCATTAAAATTAATATTAATTTTAGTAAAAATAAGATTTGATTTTGAGTTGAAGAATGTCGACTGAATATTTTATTACTTAAATATATAGATGACAGTTATATATATATATATATATATATATATATATATATATATATATATGATGAAATGCCATTTTGTATAGTTTAAAGCTAAAATCCATGTGATAGGTGTTTCAATATGACATAGGGCAGTTAATCCAGTGTTGTGCAGCAAGAGAAATTGTTTAATCTAAAGAATTATTGTATTAATTTTTTCTTAACCGTTCGGTAATATGAAAGTGATATTTTACCAATTAATCGCATAACTCCATAAAACAATGCAAACCTACATCTGGATTTTTGGTCATGTTGTCTAAGGTACGGTAGGAATAGCTAACCTGTCAAATCAAGGATCACGGGATCAAATCCAGTCAAATATATGTTCTGCATTCAAGAGAATTGTTTAAAAGGATGGCAAGGATCCAACTAAAACAATCGGTGGGATGGCATGGTTGGACGCTGACGGATTTCGATTGAATGCATGTGCAGCATTATAAGCTCAGATAACACTGCATAGTTATGCCTCCAAATGGCCGCGCGGTCTAGACCACGGATCATTTTGGTGTTGCTACAAGTTCGCGCCTCAGAGTACCAAGCTTATTCATATATTTATTTAAACAACTTACCTCCATCATTTGGTATACCTTATAATTCTGCCTTTATTGGTATTCCATCAAAATTCATAATTAGCCAGCATAAACACAAATATGAATTAAGTAAGTTTGGATGGATAGAGTCAGACTAAGGAATGCAATGCCATAGCCGGGGTTTGAACCAGGATCTCCCGGTCTCTTGCCGGTTAATCTACCACTGAGTCACCATGGCAACATGCCGGCATAGCATTGAATTTCTTAAGTGACTCGCATGTTTCCCGGTAAACCAACTGGTGATCTCAAATTGTTTTGAGATGACAGCCCCAATGGCGACTTACAATGCTGCAAGTCCCAGGATTCATAGTATAGCCAACTATTATGGTCATTGTTATTATTTTAATTTTTTTTCAGTCTGACCCATCCAACTCCTCTCCTACACATGGCTTGTGTGAAAAATGGATAATGAATTAAGTAAATCAAACACCATAGAACATAAGGAATCAGCAAATGAATTCAATCAGAATTTTATGTATATATACATATGTGTGTGATAATGTAAGTGTTACTGTTTCGATATTAAAAACTGGACATTCTTCCACAACGTAAGCTTGGCTGTTTTGAGAACGTACGTTACTCAACTGGCATATGGCGTAGCGGTTCTTACTTCTTTTTTTTTTTTTTTATAACGGTGTGTTTGTTAGAATCTCGGTAGAGTGGATGATAAGAGACAAAGTCCACGGTGTAATGACGCTAAGTTAATATTCCATGGTCCCTGAGCAACTCATAACTCAACTTTCTGCGTCACCGTATAACGCTATTATCACGATGTTACCGGCGCCGAAACTCAATACTGGGTAATTGGCTTCAGTTTACCTGCAAACTTGCTTCCACTTCCCTCACTTGCCAAGCGCTCTGGATTCATTAATATTCCAAGAAAGCCTTACCATGCATGTTGTAGGCCATCACTCATACGTGAGGCAGGATTACCAAACTTGGAATCACCATTATGAGGTTAAATTAATGGCCGATATGGGCTATGAAGACAAAGCAGTTTGTATAGTGTTTAAGGTTAAAGGGAACGGAGCAGCGAGACACAGTGGCGTAACTACATAAACAACGCAACCACATAAAATTCCCTCTCAATGATGTGATCATTTCTTATTGGCCAATTCTAACCTGTATGGCATAACTGACGTTCTCCAAGAAATGATATAAAATAAGTTTGTAGTGTTCAAAACAAAGAAAGAATTATATTCCTTTTTTAAGCAAAGTCTCACCCTATCACCCAAGTCTCTCAGGTGACTGGACATCCTTCCTCAAATGTTCTTCTATATAGTCTTGATATACTGCTTAAAAATACCATTTGACTGTTGGTGGAGAGGTGTTTTGTGCACTCCAGTGTTTCCTGTATAGGTTGCTCTCAAAGTAATTGTCCTGAACAGCACCTGAAAGTGGCCCATGCCGTCAAATTTATCAAATATATTGATCTATTTGTTTTATTTCTACCAGCCATTTTGTTATATAGTAAGTTGGGGAGTCAATACCATTAAATAATTGGTATAATACTGAATCATCTTTCTTGTGTAATTTAGGTAAGCAGTATAATATAAATACATACAAAAAGCAGGCCAGAACTTACATCAAGGACAGAGTAAGTATACCAGATTTAATAAAAAGTGGTTTACAATGAGACTTAGATGAAACTCCATAATTTAATCTCAAAGCGTTCTTTTGCAATATAAACACTATAAAAGCAGAAGTATGGATACCCCAAAGTAAAAGATCATATCTTATTATCTAAGTTTGCCGGGCTTGTTGGCCGTGGTCCAGTTGTTTGCATAACCGACGTTTCGCAAAAAGCTGCGTGAGCCTTGCCTGGACTCCGGAACTATATTCTCACCCTGATGATGCCAAACACAGCTTTCGGCGAAACATCGTTACGTAAACAACTGGACCACTGCCAACAAGCCCGGCAAATTTAGATCATGAGGTGATAACCCGGCCGTGAAAGCCTAAGCCTCTACATAAAAGACCATAGTTAAGATGACTATAAATGAAACCATAATACGCTGTAATTAATGATACAGTAGTGATATCCTTTTTTAATACGCTTAACATGAACAAACCCTTGCTTACTTTCTTAGCAACATATTCAGGGACGCGTTCTATGTCACAACTTTAAATGAAACACAAGATACTTCCCCTTGCATTGACAACTAAGCAAGCAAAGAAAATAGTTTTTAAATATTCAAGGCGAATATCTGTATATGAGGCTGAATATTGTCACATCCTGGCTGTGTGCAAAAGATGTGGTAATACTAGGAATATATAATGTTTCATATTTTGGCAACATTGCCAACTTTTTCATTCATAAAAACTACCGTTAGAGTGGCATTTTCCTTTTTTGAATTGTGGACATAGCATGAAAGAAAGTGTAAAAGACGGAGCATTGGCCCCCGTGCCTTTAGTGAACAATACAAATTTCATATGGATTAGACATGTTGTCTTTAAATTAGTAATTTAGTTAACTCATCCTTTACTGGATTATGTAGGTTATTTTCCCTTTGTACAAGATTGAACAGAGCTTCGTTCTCATATGCACCCCTAACTGTAGTGAAAATTGAACATTTTTTACTTTCTCTATACGTGCTATGTGCATAGTGTATAGAGAAGGTATTGCACTCCACCAAAAATTCGATACCGAGATTTCACCAGAAATATATTTTTTAGGTTCCCCTGTATCCAAAAAAAGTATTTTCAGAAAAAGGTCCGTGTGTGTCAGTGTGTCCATGTGTCTGTGAACACGATAACTCAAAAATGAAAAGTCGGTAAAATACCAAACTTGGTATTTAAGTTTAGCATCTTCCAGGGATGCGACACGAAGATTTTGAGAAAAATCCCGCCACCCCCAACCACGTTTTACAAGGAAATTTTATCGAAAATTTTGACTTTCTAGAAAATGGCTCTAACGATTTTGATTAAAATATCGTATATTAAAGATATTTACCTGACAAATAAAATGTACATTTTGAATTTTCTGGGAATAGCCTCTGAAGACTACTTTATTCTGGGTCAATTTTACGGAATTTTGCATAACTGATAAACCGTAAGAGATGAACAAAAACTTACCACACAGTATATGTAGCGCTCCTTAAAACACAAAATTTATGTAATATACATTTTTTTCGTGGAGGTGATTGTTTTTTAGATATTCCTTGTTTTTGGTTTCAGCTATATAAACTTATACTTTTCTCTTACAGGACTTCGTGAACTCGTGTCCATACAAACAAAGGAACTTCAGTGGCAGAGCAACCAGCTTTTGACTATCACTTTAACCTATGGTACCCCCTAATTTCGCTTCTACTAACAAGGAAGCAAGACTATTTCTGCTAATTTTTGCTCCATTAGGTGAAGTAAATAGAATAATTTGTTGCAGTGATATAGAGAATGTCATGTGAATGGAACACATAAGATTTTTCCTAATCTATCCTCTCATAATCAAGGGAGTTTCTGGAGTTTATAACAGTAGGCGTGGTAATATAATAAATTAGCTTCAAGCAGTGCTCTAGTAATTAAGACTCACTATGGCTCCTTCGAACACTAAAGTAGCGCCAGTATCATAAGATAAAACTCGAGCTTATGAAAAAGAAGCATACACAAGTTGGCAATATCATGCTGTTCATCCATTACATACATATCTCTCTGAGACCTGTCCAAATACCCAACAAAGTTTAAACGAGTAATTTAGATAAAACCATAACTCGTTTACATAAATTTACACATAGATCCAACAGAGCGGTCAAACGTAAATGCCAGGGGCGTGGAAAATAATCAAACAGACTTTAAATCGTGGAGGCGAAATTCCATCCACTGGTTATACCGCAATATTTTTGCAGTTAGAGGATTCATTCTACATCAGCTTTCATATTTGCTTTCGAAGATCAGTAAGCGTTTAGGCTTTCTCTGTAGCAAATACATTCCTGACTTGATACAAACGTGAAAACTCTGACATGATCAGGGAGAAAAATTGCAGTAACTTTTTTCATCACAACAGGATTTCTTTCTTGCCTTGTCCGCATTGCTGCAGTTAAGCCATTTCTTTCTCATACACGAGGGAGGAAAAAAATCTGATGTGCTCCATTCATATAACTTTCTCTACATCTCTGTAATAAATTATTGTTAACAAGCTTATTTTTTATCTATTTAATGCTAAAACATTAGCAGAAACGGTGTTATTGCCTAGTTTCTTTATAAGTAGAAGAGAAATAAGGGAAAACACTAGGCTAAATCAAAAGTCAAATGTTTTAAAATATGGTTGCTATGGGATTAAAATCAGTTTCTTTGCGTGGTCAAGCGTTGACAAGTTCCCGTATGAGAAAAGTTTTAAGTATTTTAACATTGAAATTAACAGCAAGAAATATCTCGAAAACGGCTAACTTCACGAAAAAAAAATGTATATGACATAAATTGTGTGTTTTATCGTGATCTAGATTTCTTGTGTAGTAACTCTTGTCTATCTTTTACAGTTTACCAGTTATAAAACTTTTAATAAAATCATCCATAATAAAGATGTATTTAGAGGTATTCCCAGAAAATTAAAGATATACATTTTATTTGGCATGTAAATATCTTAAATATAAGAGATTTTAATAAAAATCATTAGAACCATTTTTGAGAAAATCAAAATTGTCGAACTTTTTTCCATGTAAAGGGTAGTTTGGGATGGGGGGGGGGATTTTCTTTAAAATCTTCGTGTCGCATCCTTGGAAGACACCAAACTTAAAAACTAAGTTTGGTATTTAACAGTCTTTTCGTTTTTGAGCTATGTTGTCCAATGACACACACAAACACACACACACACGCAAGGACTTTTTTCCAAAAATGTGTTGTTTCGTTTTTTGGATTCAGGGGACCCAAAACATGTATTTCTGGTGAACTTTTGGTATCGAATTTTTGGTTGCAATGCAATACCTTCTCTATACTCTATGTATATGGTACGAGTAGATAAAATAAAAATCACAATCAGAAAACATCGTCCGAAAGAATAAATAATCTAGAAGATGACGGAAGAAAGATATATTAAATACACTTAATTAAATAAGATATTTATTGCCAAGTAAAGTACCCCAATAATCGTAAAGTAATACCATTTTACACAATTAGGAGGACAATATTCTTTCATTATTTACACCTCAAGTACATTCACATCGGCGGTTTTGACTCTTAAATCATCGTTCATTATTTGTTGCCCAGATTAAATTAGCGCATGCATTTTTACATACTCTACACGTAATATGTACAATACATGAAGGTATTGCACCCCACTCAAAAATTCCATTCCAAGATTTCATTGGAAACGTATGTTTTAGGGTCCCCTGTATCCAAAAAAAGCAATTTCAGAAAAAGGTCCGTGTGTGTCCGTGTGTCTGTGAACACAATAACTCAAAAACGAAAAGTCACTTAAATACCAAACTTGAGATTTTTTTTTGTTGGTGTTTAACGTCCGCTGTTACCACTTGTTGCACCGCAGGTGATAACACTGGTAATACATGGAATGAAGATGGAGCACCGGTTGAAAAAGATGGCGGGGGAAACTGGAGAACCCGGAGAAAACCCGCCTCTGCGCCACTTTGTCCATCAGAAATCTCACAGGCGGTCTCTTGGGATCTAACACATATTCACTCTCTCATACATATTTCCAGACTCTGTGGGGGATAGGGAATAATTCTGGTTAAAGAAAACTTCCCCGCCACAGCCGAGAGTCGAACTCGGGACCTCCGTTTGATAAATCAGCTCGCTGACCACTTGGTCACGGAAGCAGTCTCTTTGTTATTCTAGTATTATTTAATGGCCGTTATTGCCACAGGCGGTACCAGAACACTGTTGACACATGAAATAAAATGATTCTTTAGGGAAAGGAAATTTGGGAAGAGTAAGTTTAGAGTGCCTCACCGGTATTTGCCAGTTATTTGAACTAAGTAAAACGTGAAAAAAAAAAATTCTTGGTCGGGGAAATGGGATGATATTTAAAATCATCAAGGATTGTCAAAGGACCTTGCGGTGGCTGGAGAATGCAACAAGCTAACCACAGCAAGGGTACAACCACTCGAGTATTACTGGCACTGAAAATGCAAACTGCAAAGGAGGGGCTTCGATCTCATTTGTAGAGCTGAATCTGTCATGGCATTTCCAAAAAGGACAGAACCAGACTTCTACGCAGGGTTGGGTCGCAAGACAGCTTATGTTGCCTAGACCATGTCCTGGTCAGAGCACTGCGATTCTGAAGTTCAACAGGAAGCAGTTGAGGCTCATGGTCGGTCTTCTTATGGCTGCACACAATGGGCATTGAAAACACGTGCTCTGCTGAGGGAAGATGAAACTCTTCTACACCTGATGTTTTAACCGTGATGCACTAAAAAGCAAACGATACAACTCCACTGGAAGCTCAGACCCTGAGGTACTTGCATCTAGTTCTGAAATAAATCAAATATTACATAAAAATAAACATAAACACAGACATCATATTCCCATCTGATGATGTGTTCCATTCACGTGACTTTCTCTACATCTCTGCAATAAATTGTTGTTAAAAGGCTTAGGCCTCTTTATACTTCATGCTAATCGAGAAAAAAATTAGCCGAAATAGTCTTGCTTCCGTGCAAGTAGAAAGGAAATCAGGGAGTATTATAGGCTGAAGTATTACTCAAAAGCTGGTTGCTATGTGACTGAAGTTCCTTTGTTTGTATGCACAGGATTTGACAAATTCCCCTATGAGAAAAGTTTTTTAAAGCTGAAACCAATAACAAGAAATATCTAAAAATGATCCACTCACGAAAAAACCGCACATAACATAAATTGTGTGTTTTGTCGTGATCTACATTTCCTGTTGGGTAAGATTTTGTCTATCTCCTACGGTTTGCCAGTTATACATAATTCCGCAAAACTCATCCAGAATAAAGTACTCTTCCAAGACTTTTCTCAGAAAATTCAAGAAATACATTTTATTTGTCAGGTAAATATGTTTAATATACGATATTTTAATCATAATCGCTAGACACATTTTTGATAAAATTAAAATTTTCGAAACATTTCCGAGTAAAGGGTAGCTGGACGTGGCGGATTTTCTTAAAAATATTTGTGTCGCATCCTTGGAAGTATTTAACAGACTTTTTGTTTTGGAGCTATGCTGTCCACAGGCACACGTATGGACCTTTTCCAAAAATGATTTTTTTTGGATTCAGGGGTATCCAAAACACGTATTTCCGGTGAAATTCCGATATCAAATTTTTGGGTGCATTACAATGCCTTCTCTATACACTATGTACATAGTACGTGTAGAGAAAGTAAAAATCAAGTAATAAAAGAATTCTGATTTAGAATTCGGGTTTATACTTTTATTGACAAATTTGTACGATTATCAGCTTCAGGTAATCGAATATTATAAGTTCCTTAAAGGCAGAGATTGACTGAATTGTACAACTGAGAGAGATACCGCACAACTCGTAAGTATTTGGACTCGATCCGGGCAAGTTGGGTCGGGTCATCTGTTTTATCTCTCAAACGCCTATCAATCAATCAACCAGGGAATTGGTGGGTGGAATGGGGAATTAGGGATCAGGCTCATGGCTGCTTTAAAGTTATTTCCTTTTTCAGTCAATTGTTTTCTTTAATCATCAGTTTTAGTTGTTAACCGACTCATCTGTGTAGAGAGACGGAGGCAGGGTCCTCTTTTTTCTTTATTTTCTTTTGACAATATTTACAATAACAAATGAATTCAATGTACAGTTTGTTGTTTGTGTTTTGATTCTGAAGCAATTGGTTAGTAGCTTTATTGATTTCAATTTTTGTGTTTGCGTTTCTAGTCCCTTCAGCGAATTTGGTTTCATTTCCATTTTTACTTTCTCTAGCCCCGTATGTACAGTGTATATAGGGATAGAGAAGTATTGTATTCCACCCAACAATTCTATGTCGATATTTCACCGGAAATATATGTTTTAGGACCCCTGCATCAAAAAAAGCATTTTCAGAAACAGGGCCGTGTGTGTGTGTGTGTGTGTTTGTGTGTGTGACTGTGTGTGTGTGTGTGTGGCTGTGTGTGTGGCTGTGGACAGCATAGCTCAAAAACGAAAAGACAGTTAAATACCAAACTTGGTATTTCAGTTTGGTGTCTTCCAAGGATGCGACACGAAGATTTTCAAGAAAATCCCTCCACCCCAACTACCCTTTACATGGAACTTTTTTCGAAAAATTTGATTTTCTTATAAATGACTCTAACGATATTGATTAAAATATTAAGTATATTTACCTGACAAATAAAATGTATGTCTTGAATTTTCTGGGAATAACCTCTAAAGACTACTTTATCCTGGACGAATTTTACGGAAGTTTGCATAACTGTTAAACCGTAAGTGATGGACAAAACTAACCACACAAAAATTGTAGAGCATAATTAAAATACAGTTTTAAGTTATATTAATTTTTTTCGTGGAGTTGGTCGTTTTTGAGAAATTCCTTGTTTTTGGTTTCAGATTTGAAAAACTTTTCTCATACAGGAATTTGTCAACTCCTGTTCATACAAACAAAGGCATTTCAGTCACATAGCAACCAGCTTTTCACTATCACTTTAAACTATGATATTCCCTTATTTCGCTTATGTTTACAAGGAATCAATTAATACGACTATTTCTGCTATGATTTTCTCGTTTAGCATGAACTAAATAGAAGCATAAGCGTTTTAACATTAGTTTGTGGGAGAGATGTAGAGAAAGTCATGTGAATGGAACACATAAGATATTTTAATTTATTTCATCCGATATATCAACACGCTTAATTTGATTTCCTCTAACATTTTAATAATTACAGTGTACTGTTGATGCTTTGAGAATTACTACACGCAAAACACACCCTGAAAGAAAAGGAATGGAAACCGTCAAGGTTTGCAGAGCTGAACTGACTCGCACAAGAAACGGATGAAGTGGTCTGCTAAGCTCAATTACATGCATCCACCTCATGTGCACTGCCAATTCTCTCGTAAGCAGAGCACTTGGCGCCAGTAACTGTTTTAGTCCAGATTGTTTTTTGTACATGTGCGATTTACTAGTTTGTTATTGTTATTTTTACTTTCTCTACACTCAAAAGCTCGATATCGAGATTTTACCGGAAATACATGTTTTGAGACTCCCTGAATCTGAAAAAAATTCTTAGAACAATGTCCAAGAGTATGTGTGTTTATGTGCGCAGCAGCGCTTAAAAACGAATAGTCCCTTAATACTACGTAAATTTGGTATTTCAGTTCAGTATTTTCCAAGGATGTGACACGAAGATTTTTAGAAAAAATCCCCTAACCCAACTACCTTCACATGGAACAGTTTTCGAAATTTTTCTTTGTCTCAAAACAGCTCTAACTATTTTGATTAAATTGCAATATATTTAAGATATTTTCATAACAAACGAAACGGATATCTTGAATATTTTGGTAATATGCTCTGAGGACTTGTTTATTCTGGATGACCGTGTAATACGCATCCATAAGAGATAAAGTATTTCTAAACAAAATACATAGGAGTAAATCATTAAAACATCCAATTTATGTCATATGCATTTTTTGTAGAATTAACCATCTCCAATATATAATGTATTATTCATTCCAGTTTTAAACTACTTGAGCTTTTCACAAGCAGGAAGTCGAGTTTTGTTTTATATCTACTTTGTTTTACTTGCACACAAACAGACAAAAATTTCAATTGCTTAACATAGCGATGAGCTTTTAAAAGAGATGACTGTCTCTTTAGCCTAGTGTATTACCTTCTTCCTTTTACTTATAAGGAAACAAGTAATGAGACAATTTCTACTGGTGTTAATCTCGATTAGCACGATTGGATAAAAGCATAATCTTTTGTAACAATAGTTTGCATTTTACCAAGAAATATCATGTTTGCACAGTAGTGGCAAGAGCTGGCAACATTGCCTCTGACGGCCGCGCAAAATCTCAGAGCCGAGGATATTGCGATGGTACTATAGTTCTATATTCTGGTTGGTCTGTGCATACGGTTCGTTTGCAGTGATTAAGAGCTGTAGGTTTGGGAGTCTTCTGCGATGGCTGTTATAAGGGAGGAGGTTGTTTAAGGATATGAATCCCCAAATTTCCGTTTCAAAATTCCATTATTGTATATCTATTTTGTTGTTAAGAACACAGCTGATTATATTTAAATCAAATTCTCATCTCCTACATTCTCATACTTTCTCTAACTATACAAGAGGAAATTATTCCTAGACAAGCATATTCTTCTATCTATTTTGTGATAGTATGTTAGGAGAGATGGTACCGATGAAAATATAAATCTCAAGTGAAAGAAGAGAATTAAAGAAATAGCGAAATATTTGAGAAAGGTAAAAGAAAAGTGGATAAGAAAAACGAAAGAAGAAGAGAGCAGCAGCGAACATAAAGTGGATGTAGCGTTTAAGCGCTACTCAAGCCTAATTGTACATTAGAATAAGAAATATAGTTTAAGTAACGGACATGATTTTCTAATTAACTAAAAATGTAACCTAAGTCTAATAATTTATATTTATTACCCTCTCCGTATTGTAGGACTGACACCCACTAGGCCTGGGGCCTATAGGGGATCCAACGGCACGAAACCAAAGAATGGAGAACCAGTTACGAGGGGTCGGCTCGTAGCCACGCATGAACATGAACAAGTGGATGTTATGAAATATAAGCGAAATTAATGATTGGAAAGGTGATGATGGAGAACTGGTGAAATGTGTGGCGGGGGAAGCCGGAGGACCCGTCCAAACGTCGTTTCGTCCACAAGGAATCCTACACGGGGGCGCTTGGGATCAAACCCGGGCCGCCTAGATAAAAAGCGAACGGTCCACCCACGGTGCCATCTCAAATATGTAAGATACCGATTAATATATATGTACGAAAACATTTCTAATTCTTCGTTGGCAAGTGTATTGACTTCGTACACGCTATATTCTCGTACTTACCTCGTAACTATCTTCTATACGAAGTAATTTTTAATTCTTAGATAAGAACGTATGCTTCGGGTGAAAACCTCGAGAGAAGTGATGAAAATATTCCGCACTATTTAATTGCTCTGCTCTATTTATTCTACGTCGGTTTAACTACATGGTCATTCGTTCTTTATGTGTTATACAGTAGCCTTCAAGGTTTCATCCATAGCATACCACTTTCGCTTTGTGCTAAGCAGACTTCTTAAGGATCCATCTAGTCTAGTTGATGTCAACATCCATAGTAAGATGACGAAGTACAGGCTAGCCTTTGAGCTATCATGTTATATACAGTGTCTTCGTTTTATGCCAATGCCGTAGATCACGCGAAGCATGCATGCTCCTCACACAGTCTACTACACTGAGGAGTTTTTCGTTTCGTAACTTTCGTGTTACTTACTCACGAGTGATAGTAACATATATGTGTGATGAGTACTAACCTTATGATAAATGTTGTTGAAATTGGTGTCCATCTGCTCAAAGATATTCTGGCATCGTCGGATGAAATTACCATTCACACGTATAAGCTCTTCTAGCGTAATGTTCAAAATTTCTGCACTATAGTCACATAGTAGGGTTTCGTTTTAGAACGTTTTGTAGTTGTAAGAACAGTTTTTTGTGATACCCACTTTCTGTGCAACATGGCTAAGAGCTTTCTTAGGTGATTGTTCGAATACAGCTCCAATTTCGTCTAGCTTCTTATCCGTTAGAATATGTTGTTTTCGTTTGTTTTTGTTTGTTTGTATTTAGTGATCGTATCAAATTTACTTAACAAATATCTCTCATAATGTTTCTATCCGATCAGTTTCAACGTATGTATTGAATATAAAAATACCCTATTCAAGTGTGAAATTATTGGTAGGCATTTCTGTGGACTAATAAGAAAATAACATTTATAAGGAAATCACAAATAGCTCACCTATGTTGAAACACTTCACAATACGAAGACAAAGTAACAACTGAAACTGAACACGGTTATAAATGTACCCTTGACACGTCCTGCGCTGCTTCTGCAATTCGAAAATACATTTCATTTTTAATATCACGTAAAGCTTGTGTTGATGCAATTGCGCTTTTTTCTAATACTCGCCGGGTCGTCACTCCAGGCGTGGTCTGGCTGCACGTAAACATAAGATAATCTTGCAGGTAGACGCTAGCGGAAGTTATCGGATGACACATTTCCTGTTTACATTTTTTTCCAAATGTATATCCTTTCTCCACTGCTATTCGTAAAGAATAAAATTCAGACAGTATAGTGTCTTGCTATTGTCGAGACAGTTTATATGCAAAGAACTGTGTTCGCATTTCAAGTGAGTTCAGGTTTTAATTTTGTAGTTGTGAATAACAGTGCTTTTAACAGGAGTGCGTTAAACAGACCTTTAGTTTGTAAAACTCATTTTACAGCAACAATGTCGCGACAGTGTGTAAATTCTCTAAACGTATTTTGTTATATGTTTGGCGAATTCACTACAAAATCTCGAAGAGAAAATATTAATCCTACGATTAAGAAAGCACATGAATTGTACTTTAATTCTAAAGTAGATAAGTACAAATGTTTTGCTCCTACAGGTATATTGTTGTAGCGAATTTTCTCGTAATTTGAGTGCCTGGTTAAATAGCACTCGCCCTTCTGTGCGGAATGCTGGTCCTCTAATATGGAAGAACAGAACAACCCCCTTTTAGAGACTTACCTTTTTTTAACCAAAATTTCTGGTTTCTCCTAAAAAAAAAAAACAATCTATCCAGATTTGCCGAACGCGCGAAGGTCTATTAAACATAGTGAATCATTTCATATTCCAATGCCACCTGGAAAATTGATCCCACAAGAGGAAGGATCGAGCTCTTTCCCTGAGGCAGGTGTGGCACTTCATTCACTCCCGACTCTGAATCCATAGAATCCAAAAAAAAAAAAAAAAAAAAAAAAAAAAAAAACCTGCCTATTTCACAGAGGAATATTTAAAGCTCACACTGAATCTATAGAAACCCCCCCAAAAAACGTATAATTTCACAGAGGAAGATTTAAATCACACTCTGAATCCATGGAATCCAAAAAACCCTGTCTAATTTCACAGAGGAAGATTTAAATCACACTGTGAATCCATGGAATCCAAAAAACCCTGTCTAATTTCACAGAGGAAGATTTAAATCACACTCTGAATCCATGGAATCCAAAAAACCCTGTCTAATTTCACAGAGGAAGATTTAAATCACATTCTGAATCCATGGAATACAAAAAACCTGTCTAATTTCACAGAGGAAGATTTAAATCACATTCTGAATCCATAGAATCCAAAAAACCCGTCTAATTTCACAGAGGAAGATTTAAACCACACTCTGAATCCATAGAATCCAAAAAATCTGTCTAATTTCACAGAGGAAGATTTAAACCACACACAAGCCCAGCCTGAATATTTACCATCTACACTACAGGAATCGGACCTTTTACAACTGGATACCAAAGTATCAATTTATCGTAAGCGTCAACATAACTTATCGACATATTGTAATAAAATAGACGACGTTGTTTATTGAAATAATGTGTGGGAACTTATGCATCACTGAGGCAGAGAACACATTCCTGATAAGTGGCTTTTATTTATCGATTCTTCAAAGTCAAGTCTAAAAGGTGAATTGCCTCAAAACGGTAATTTTTACCCTTGGGTACCAATGGCTTATGGCGTAAATGTGAAAGAAACTTATGGAAACCTGGATGTTGTCCTAAAATCAGTAGTTTCGAGTGCCTACGAATGGCACATATGTGGAGACCAAAAAGTAATTGGTTTTTTAACCGGATTGCAGCCGGCATATACGAAATATAGTTGTTTTTTTGTGTGAGTGGGACTCTCGGGACAGAGTGAAGGAGCATCCTTTAAGACTAAGTTCAGTATCAGGCGAGAAAAGTGTAAAGTTTGACCCACCCTTAGATTTTCAGAATCCATATAAAACTTGGCTTAATGAAGAATACCGATAAAGTAATGGACAAAAATAGAAATGGTCTTCAGTATTTAAGAGACTAATTTCTCAGCTTAAGTAAAGGAAAATTAAAAGAGAGCATTTTCATTGGTCCTCAAAATCAAGCAGAATCCTATGTTTGAGGAAAAACTCACCAAAACGGAACAAGTAGCGTGGTGTGCGTTCAAAGACATGTGTTCAGCATTCCTGGAAAATTACAGCGCAGGTAGCTATATCAAAGTCGTAGAAAATGTTTAAAGGCATATGAGGTAGCGAACGAGGTGCAGTATGTCTCTTAAAATTCTTTTCCTGTACTCCCTTCTTAACGTCTTTCAACCTAACCTGGGAATGGTGAGCGACGAACATAAGAAAGATATCACAGCAAATATACCAAATGAAAGGCGATATCAGGAGACTTGTCTCCTAACATGCTTGTTGACTATTGTTGGTTTCTTCATAAAATGTTTTTAAAGTTTTTTTTTTTCATTAGTTTTTAAAGATGTTTGACATTTTATCAGTAATCACCACATCCTTTTAAATAAAATATGTATTTTTTAACGCTCAATTTAGTAATTGTGAGTCTGTAACCACATTTATGAAAAAAATACTAAATTTTAACCAAAGCATTAAATATAGTTTCCAAAGAAAACGGTACGTAATAGGGAATTTCTAACTTGAATTTAAAACAGTCGGACTAGTAAAAGTTACACGTTTTCATTTCATAGCATGAAAAAAGTTAAAATGTTGTTGTACAGTGATTTAGGGACTGCAGGAAACCACAAAACTCATCCATGTTGGTCGCCTCACGGGACTATACATACGACCTCCCGGATGTTGGCAACAGCGTTACCGCCTGAGCAATCCCGTTCGATTATTGAATTTCTTGTTACATTGCTATATCGGAGTAATCAATTTGTCGAATGTTTATTCTCCAAAGAGGAGAAACAATAAAACCGAGCTTTACCTAGCAAGTAGCTTGAATACTAATGATGGCCATGATAATTTGATTAACAATAAAGCACAACGTAAATACATAGTTCTCCCTACATGTTGCCAACATAAAAACATTTTACAATACATACAGTGAATGATAATAACAGCATTTAATAGTAATATTATGAATTGATAAATATCAGTGTGAGCAATATGAGATAACTCAGCATTATTACGAAATATAACATATTAGTATTTATTTAAAACAGTAGTTACAGCTAATTAGGGCTGAGTCTACCACGAATTACAAAAAAAAAAAAAAAAAAAAAACAACATCGGATTATACGAAAATATCATTAAATCAAAGAGTAAATCAAGAATAAATGTTTAATAAGCTTAATAAGGGTTAAAATAACTAAAAGTCAATACAGTATTTACGTGTGTTAATTGGAGAGCTCAATACAGTACAAAGTACAGTATGTACAGGTACATACATCCACAACAACGGTCAGTCTGTTACAACTGTATTCTTATATAAGCGTATCTTAATAACCTCTGTTGCTGAATAGGATTACTTTATCAATTCAGCATTTTTACTTTCTCTACACGTACTATATATGTATATAGTAGCTATTGTATTGCGCCCAAAAATAAGACACCGATGTTTTACCGGAAATATACGTTTTAGGAAAAGCATTTTTAGAAAAAGGTCCATGTGTATCCGTGTGCCTGTGAACACGATAACTCAAAAACGAAAAGGCGTTAAAATACCAAACTTGGTATTTAAGTTTAGTATCTTCCAGAGGTGCGACACAAAGATTTTGAGAAAAATCCCCCCAACCAAAACTACTCTTTACATGGAACAATTTTCGAAAATTTTGATATTCTCCAAAATAGCTCTAAAGACTTCGTATATTAAAGATATTTATATGGTATATGACATTTATGTTTTGAACTTTCTAGGAATAGCCTCTAAAGACCCCTTTATTCTCAATGAATTTTTTTTTTTGATTTTTGCATAACTGGTAAGCCGTAAGACATAGAAAAAACTTAATACACAAAAAATAAAGATCACGTTAAATCACGCACATTCATGAAATTGACAATCTGTTTAGATATTCCTTGTTATTTGTTTCAGATTTAAAATACTTATACTTTACTTACACGGAAAGCTGAAAGCTCTTAGCCCTGCATAGAAACTGATTTCAACCACATGCCAACCAGCTTTAAAGAAGATTTGACTATCGTTTTAGCCTAGTGTATTACCTTACTTTCCTTCTACTTACAAGGAAGCAAGTAATTAAGACAACTTCTGTTAATGTTTATCTCGATTATCATAAAGTAGATAGAAAAATATGCTTTAAAATTATTATGTGTTACAGCGATGTAGAGAAAGTCATGTGAATGGAACACATCAGATTTTTTTCTGAATGGATGGTATGTACTGTACAATTGTTCGACACGTTCCCAATAATTATTGAACGGTTGACAGAGGAAGAGCAAGTGTACACCTTCAAACCTAAGGCTACCTGTCAATCTGTCACAGGAGTGCCTTAGCAGTCTGAGGTTAAGGTTGTTTCTGAGGATTATGAAGGAAAACCCTAAGTGGGACAGTTTTACCCTATTGTACATGTAAAACTGAAATAAAATTCAAAATGTAACGTATTTAAAAGTGCGTAAAATGAATATGTGGATAACGTATAAAATTTTACTCTAGTTTTATGTAAAATTTTAACACCAGCTCGAGATACACGGAGCCTCAGATATAGTAATTACTGGGGCTCTACTGTATTCATACTTGTATCACAAGATCCTTCCTCCTTAATAGAGAGACTTATTGGATGAAAGTAGACAGTGAATTAATTCGGTCTCCTAAATTCCAATTTGAAGTCAGAAATTTCCTATCACGTATCGTTTTCTTTGGCAATCATATTCAATATTTTGGTTAAAACTTAATATTTGTTCATAAATATAGTCACACACCTCAAGTTTTACTACATTCAACGTTTAAAAGCATGTGGTGATTACTGATAAAATGTCAAATAGTTTTAAAAACCCAAAAAATCTTATGTGTTCCATTCACATGACTTTCTCTATATCAATGCAACAAATTATTCTATTTACTTCATGTAATGGAGCAAAAATTAGCAGAAATAGTGTTATTACTTGCTTCCTTGTTAGTAGAAGCGAAATAAGGGGGTACCATAGGTTAAAGTGATAGTCAAAAGCTGGTTGCTCTGCGACTGAAGTTCCTTTGTTTGTATGGACACGAATTCACAAAGTCCTGTATGAGAAAAGTATAAGTGTTTATAGCTGAAAAAACAAGAAATATCTCAAAAAGAATCAACTACACGAAAAAAATGTATGTAACATAAATTGTGTGTTTTAAGGTGCTCTACTTTTGTTGTGTGGTAAGTTTTTGTCCATCTCTTATGGTTTAGCAGTTATAAAAATTTCGTAAAATTGACCAAGAATAAAGAAGTCTTCAGAGGCTATTCCCAGAAAATTCAAAATATACATTTTATTTTTCATGTAAATATCTTTAATATATGATATTTTAATCAAACTCGTTAGAGCAATTTTTTAAAAATCAAAATTTTCCAAAAATGTTGCATGTAAAGGGTAGTTTGGGGTGGGGGGATTTTTCTCAAAATCCTTGTGTCGCATCCTTGAAAGATACTAAACTTAAACACCAAGTTTGATATTTTACCGACTTTTCGTTTCTGAGTTATCGTGTTCACAGACACACTGACACACACACACACACCTAAAACATATATTTCCGGTGAAATCTCGGTATCGAATTTTTGGTAGAGTGCAATACCTTCTCTATACACTATATACATAGCACGTATAGAGAAAGCAAAAATGAAAAAAAATTAAATACAAATAATTTTAAAACATTTTTGAAAACTTACAATGTTTAATGCTTTTCTGGAGAACTTTCTTTTGTGGCTTGAGAGAAGAAAACAACAGTAGTCAGCAAACATGTAGCACACAATATCGCCATTCCATTTGGGATATTTGCTGTGATATCTTTCTTCATACTCGTTGCTCACCATTCCCAGGTTCGATAAAAAGAGGGTATGATGGGAGAGCAGGAAATGAATTTTAAGGGACTTATTGTACCCCAATATCTCATTCGCCCTTAAAAAGTTTTCCACAACTTCGATGTAGCTATCTCCTCCGTAATTTCGCAGGAATTTTCAACATATACCTTTGAACGCACACCACGCTACTTTTCCTGTTTCGGCGAGTTTTTCCTCAGACATAGGATCCTCCTGGATTTTCTGCATTTGAAGACCAATGAAAATGCTATCTATTAATTTTCCTTCACTGAACTTGGGAAATTTGTCTCTTAAATACTGAAGACCATTCCTATTTTTGTCCATTGCTTCAACGACATTCATCATTAAGCCCAGCTTTATATGGAGCGATGATAATAATATTTTCTGAGAATCTAAAAGTGGGTGAAGCTTCACATATTTCTCGCTGGTACTAAACTTTGTCTCAAAAACCACACCTTCATTTTGTAATGATTAACTCTGTCCCATACAAAAACAACAATATTTCGTATTACCGGTTGCAATCCAATTAATATACCAATAATTTTTGGTGACCACATGTTTGCCAGTCGTAGTCATTATAACTTACTGCTTTTAGGAGGAGATCCATGTGCGAGTATAACATGTAAAAATCCCTCTGATACCTGAAAATCTTTTAAATTATGAGCTAAGCAGACTTAACGTGGCACTAATTGTTTTTAATCTGCTCTTAAAACACGTTGAAGGGACACGTTTAAAACAACACTAATATAATGTATGTTTTCCATTCACATGAACTTCTCTACATTCTATAACTTTTCTCATTCAGGATTTTGTCAACTCCTGTCCATGGCAAGAAACGAATTTCACACTCATAGCAACCAGCTTTTAAAATATCTGGCCATCGCTTTAGCATAGTGTATTCCTTTATTTTCCTTCTACTTACAAGGAAATGTAATTAAGACCATTTTTGCTACTGCTTTACTCAATTAACATGAACTAGATAGAAGAATCAGCTTTTTAACGATAATTTGTTAAAGAATGCAGAGAAGGTAATGCGAATGAAACACATAAACTTTTTTTTTATGTAACATATAACTCCATGGCACGACAGCTCACAAGGAACCTTGGCCTACCGCTTGGCCGCTGCGTCTCCCATCTCGGTCCATTACAGACGTCATTGATGGGGTGCAGTATTGGAGGGTGAGACGTAGTAGGCTCCTCGAGCCGCCCTCCGGCCGGTTAATGCGGTCCTTTGACGTGGAGCCGCCTCTTCTCCATCAAGTAGCTCCTCAATTGGCCCGGCAGGTACCTCACGAGGTGAGTGCTCCCTGGGCCAAAGGAAAAATCCCCACCCAGGTCTCCCGCTTGACAAGCAGCTGCTCTATCACCTCGCTAAGAAGACAACCTTGTTTTTTGATATAGGGACTCTAAAACGTGCACCTATTGCAGGTGTAATCTTGGTATCGAATTTTTAGGTGGAGTGCAAATTTTTCTACCTATGTAACCATGCACTAAATGGATAAAGCAAAAACTGGTGTACTCGTAGAATTGCTCAGTCTTTTTAAAGAGTAAGTATAGGGCGCAAAGCGCACATGCCTAGCGATAACGTGTGGCGAAAATTTATGATAGCCGCCGCCACAGCTTTATCTTTCCCTTCCACTGTCTCAAAATCTCTAACAAAGTATAGTTACATTATGTAGTAAATACAAATTAACACCAGTATATGCTCATAGCGGATACTCGGTTTTGAATTCAGATCGAAACATTTGAACAGCTCCCTAGTCGCCACTGTTAGTTAACGGTTATGAATAAGTTTTGCACTAAATCTCGCTGCACATCACCGCAACAACGACCTCGCCCAAGTAATCCCACTGGGGTGTCACACAGTTGGATGAAGCTTTATTTGCACTAATTCACTCTCCCAAAAGCAGACCAAGTCGCCCCGTATGAAATTCTAAAGCACGCAATGGTATATTTGCTTTAGTAGCGAAATCCAATAATTTAAAGGCCACCAAGAATAGTACAGTATAGCCTCGCTTATACGATTTTTACAGATACATATAGACGTTTTTAGGTGGCAAAAATTCTCCATTAATATTTAGCTTTATTATAAATTTACATGTAATGATTTTTACTTTCTCTACATATACTACGTACATAGTAGACAGAGAATGTATTCATTCCACACAAAAATTCAAAGCCAAGATTTCAGTTGATGTAAGCATTTTGGTGCCCCCTAAATACAACATTCACTTTCTCTACGACATACCATGTACATAATAGGTAGAGAAGATACTACAGTTCACCCAAAAATTTGATGTCGAAATTCCACCGGAAAACGACTTTGGTTAAATGCGGCATATCTAAGATAGTTTCATGACATTTGATATGTAAATCTTGAACTTTCTGTTAAAAACCTTTGAAGACCTCTTCATTCTAAATGGCTTCTGTAAAATCAGTAAGCTGTAAGAGATACATAAAAATTTACTAAATCACAGCAAAACATATCCATTTTTGTGTAGTTAACCATCTCCTAGATATTTCTTATTATTGGATTTTAAATTTGTATATATAAGACATTTGTCATATAACCACAGACAATGAGGTTGTTACTACTTTTACTTGCTCTAGCCCGTATACATAGAAGCTATGGAAGGTATTGTTCTCCACCCGAAAATTCCATGTTGAGATTTCGCCTATAATAAATGTTTAATGTCTCCTTAGCCCAAAACTAAGCATTTGTGTCTCTTAGTGTGTATATATGTGTGTGTATGCATGTGTGTCTCTTAGTGTGTATATATGTGTGTATATGTGTCTCTTAGTGTGTATATATCTGTGTGTATGCATGTGTGTCTCTTAATGTGTATATATGTGTCTCTTAGTGTGTCTCTCAATATGTATATATGTGAGTATATATGTGTCTCTTAGTGTGTATATATATGTGTCTGTATATATGTGTCTCTTAGTATGTATATATGTGTGTATATGTGTCCCTTAGTGTGTATATATGTATATATATGCATGTATATATATGTGTGTGTGTGTCTCTTGGTGTGTATATATGTGTCTCTTAGAGTGCATATATGTGTGTATATATGTGTCTTAGTGTGCATATATGTGTGTATATATACACTATATATATATATTCTTAGTGTGTATATATGCGTGCCTCTTAGGGTGTATATATGTGTGTATGCATGTGTGTCTCTTAGTGTATATATATATGTGTGTGTGTGTGTGTATGCATGTGTGTCTCTTAGGTCTCTTAGTGTGAATATATGCGTGTCTCTTAGTGTGTATATATGGGTGTATGCATGTGTGTCTCTTAGTGTGTATATATGCGTGTCTCTTAGGGTGTATATATGTGTGTATGCATGTGTGTCTCTTAGTGTGTATATATGTGTCTCTTAGTGTATATATATATATATATGTGTGTGTATGCATGTGTGTCTCTTAGTGTGTATATATGTGTGTATGCATGTGTGTCTCTTAGTGTGTATATATGTGTCTCTTAGTGTATATATATATGTGTGTATGCATGTGTGTCTCTTAGTGTGTATATATGTGTGTATATATGTGTCTCTTAGTGTGTATATATGTGTGTATGCATGTGTGTATCTTAGTGTGTCTCTTAATGTGTGTGTATATATGTATATATGTGTGTCTCTTAATATGTATATATGTGTGTCTCTTTGAGTGTATATATGTGTCAATATATGTGTGTCTCTTGAATGAATGAATCAATGAATGAATAAGTGTATTTATTGACATAGCAATATCATACATAGAATTTCAACAGTCGCACGGGTCCACAGACCGTACGTGCTTTTGTAATACACATTACAACCAATATTAAAAAAACAACAACAAAGAATTAAAAGAGTAAACACGAAAATAAAAAGACAAAGAAAATACACAGTCAAAAGCAATATTAAATAACAATATATAATTAAGAGTGAACCCGAAAATAAAAATACAAATATATTCAAATATAGCAATTTAAATTTACATCACAGAGTACACCTTCATAAATGCACCCTCTTATAATAGATAATTACACTTAAAATACATATATAGACATAATATATACACCATATATAAAACCATAGCACAACAGTGACCTAAGTATGACATAATATATATGTATGTACCACATTGTAGTCACTTTTGTTTAGTTGATCTTACTCCCCCCCCCCCATCTCTATTGGCAGCCTCCGCAGATCTCTGCTGTCTTGCCTTAAGTATAAATTTACCTAGCCCGTCCATGTCTTCCGTGCCTGCCAGTAGCGTCCAACATGCTTCTAGCTCTACATTCGCAGTGGTAAAAAATCGTGGCAAATATTTTTCCCGCCATTCCACCGTACCCCTATATCTTGCCACGACTCTTCCTCCTCGCAAATGGGACAGATTCTCGTACCATTCTCATCAGAAATTTTCGTGCTCCTCCATGCTCCTAGTCTAATCCACGCGAGCCCCTCTCTAATGAGTTTGGTACCTGTTTTGATGCATTGCTCCATACCCCACTCCGATTTCAACCCAAACTGTACTTCTAACGACAGATTCTCTGTGCATTGCGCAATTATTTGCTGTCTGTCAATATCACAGAGGCGGTTCTTAATTTTTCTCCAAATACTTCGCCTGTTTTCCTGCCCCGCCATCCAAATGTCTCCCAAAATGAAATGAAATGGCCTGTTATTTATGGACGCTCTTTAACTGCTTTGGTTCTCAGCGTCCCATTCTATATTGGGCGTGAAAGATCGCTTAATTTTGCTCAGAGGCCTCTCTTATCAGGCTTGAGGTTCTTTACGTGTCGTAAATCTACGACACGGGACCCACAACTTTACTTCCCTTCCGAAGGAAACCATGCTAAGGATTTTTACGCCCGAAAAAATCCATCGTCCTCCGCCGGGTTTGAACCCGCGACCTTGGGTATATGAAGTTAGCATGGTAACCATTACACCACGGAGGGCGACAAAAATGTCTCCCATCCCAATGGTTTCCAACCCTTTCTTTAATTTTGATGCCCACGTCGAATTACCTTCCATTCGCAACTGTTCACGGTAGCAGACTGCCCTAATTAGAGATTGGTTTCCGTGAACAATTCTTATCCAATATTTAACTGCTCTGATTTTGCACTCTATCGTTTCACTATGTGCCACGAATTCCCTCATTATTCCGCAGTCTGCCGTACCCCTCCCTACACCCAGAATTCCTTTCAAAAATTGGGTCCTCACTTGATCCAGATTCCCTGTTTGTTCCCGCCCCCATATTTCTCCTCCGTATGTAATCGTGGATCTAACTGTCGCTCCGTATACAGTTTCCATTAAGGTTATGGATATATTCGGTATTTGGTAGGGTATCCGGTGAGCTTCCGCCGCTTTCACCCTTGCCTTGTGTTTCGTAATGTCAATGTGTTTTGTCCATTTTCCGTTCATTGTAAATGTGAGTCCTAAGTACACAAAAGATTTAACATTGTCCAGTATCTGTCCTGCATATGTCCAAGTCTCCTCCCTGCTATAAACACAACCCTTTTTGAAAGTCATTGCCTTAGTCTTATTCACATTAACATGTGGGTCTCTTAATCTGCCTGCCTGCCCGCCTGCCTGCATGCATGCATATATGTAGCACAGTCAAAAACGAAAAGACCGTTTAATACCAAACTTCATTTTTACTTTCTCTACACATACTATGTACATAGTGTATAGAGAAGGTATTGAGAAACCAAACCTAAACCATCTCATTCCAGTAAAATTCTAACTGAATTGGGACTAATATTTAAAAAAATGTATATAACATAAATTGTGTGTTTTAATGTGCTCTAGATTTTACGGTTTAGCTGATATGTAAAATTCCATAAAATTCATCCAGAATAAAGAAGTCTACAGAGGCTATTCCCAGAAAATTAAAGATATACATTTTATTTGTCGTGTAAATATCTTTAATATATGACATTTTAATCAAAATCGTTAGCCATTTTTGAGAAAATCAAGATTTTTGAAAAACGTTCCATGTAAAGGGTAGTTGGGGTTGGAGGATTTTAGAGGTCTTTTCGTTGTGAGCTATGCTGCCCACAAACACACACACACACATAGACAGACAGACATATACACGGACATTTTTCTAAAAATTCATTTTTTGGAATCAGGTTGTCTCAAAACATGTATTTCCGGTGTAAAATCGGTGTCGAACTTTTGAGCGCACTACAATACCTTCTCTATACACTATGTGCATAGTACGTGTAGAGAAAGCAGTAAGGGCTGTTGTTTTTTTTTAATGCCCGTCGATGTTACTCGAAAAGGCGTATTTCAAATTATCTTGTATCTATTTTCGGGATATTATTACAATGAGGTTTACTTTAGAATGGGTATTGGTTTACGCAAGTCACAGCTGCAGTTGGAATGGCAATGAGACGTAATATAGTTTACCCCTCTTACGAATTAGTGCCGTAGTGCGATTCTAGTTTTGAAAAGTTATAAATTACTATTTATTAAAACAAGGTGTACGAAACAAAATATTTTAATTATTATTATTAAAATAATACAATTATAGAAATAAATATAACGCTTATGAATTTGCAGGAAATATGGGCGGACAATATTCAAAACTTAAAAGTTTTACATGACTAGATAGCATCCTTGTTCATTTAACTTTGTCAGGATTATTATTCCATGTTTTTGCATCATTTTGAAGAAAATATAAAGTAAAGAATTCTTTTATTGAAACAGTAACTCGTAGTGATGTTAAAATGACACATAACATTATTTGCACGGTCGGAAAACTTATTTATTATTGTATAAAGTTTAAGTATTTAAGATAACAGTCTTTTCTATATACAGCGTGGGAGGTGAATAAGTGCATATAATTTGTTATTTAGTAGAGAACAATAAATATAACACTTCATGTTATCCCATTTTGTCCGCTAGCTAACGGCAGTCATAAACGAAGCAGAGATTTCATGGGCTAATGTGTTTTGTACGGCCCTATATTATGTTTGGGTAGTTACATAGATACAGCACGCAACGGCAGGAGCTTTATTTGGTACAATTCTCACCTACATTCACGCGACTCACAGTGAGGGAACGAGGGACCGATTCAGTCGCAAATTTGCCTATAGACACTGTATGGTGTTACATAGGGTGAGTTAGCAGATATTTATTTGATTTACACCGCAACTGAAAAGTCTGCAATTTCTAAATCATCTTCTTCCTAAAAGACAAACGTGCATCAAAGGATATATAACACAAGTTCTCTTAATTCCCGATTTGAAGTTTAATTAATTGTTGAGGTTTAATTTAAATTGGTATCCTTTGTAATAAGAGCGAAGTGCACTTTAAAGAACGAAAAAATATATTAATTTATTGAACTCATTTTTTTTTTAATTTGAACTCAGCATACAATGAATCTTAAACAGATAATGTTGTACGAAAAAAAAGTTTACATAAGTTAAAGTTCCAAGGCGATGATATTCTTCCCTCACATCACATCACCTAAGTTGGGCAGAGCAAAGGGTAGCGGAGAGTCTACCGTGTGACCTCTTACGTAAACAATCACCGAGCGTCTGAGATAGGGAAAAAACAACCATCCTAAACATATCGTCAAATTTTCTTCAAAACATGCTTTAGAAAATAGAAAAGAAAACTGAAAATCCTGGATATGAAGGCTGATATAAATATTTTCATTTATTCACCATTTGTGTGGTATATATACATGTTTTGTAACTTTGCTAATATGGATAACATTTCGTAGTTGCACAAAGCAGTGTCACTGAGTGGAACGCTTGGTTTTGTGTACAAACAGCATGGTCAAGAACTCCCGTGTCTGTTTTGGAATATCTGAAAACAAGACTGTTGCTGCTGATGCTACCTGAGGTCTGTAACTACACAGATTGCATGGAAAATTGAGTATACCTATGTGTTTTTATATTTTTGAGCCGGTTTTATACCGGTATGTAAATTTATTACTAGATTGTGTGTGCGTGTGTAAGGGTAGCGCGCACGGGAAAGAGGAGAGAGATAGAGCGAGACTATGAGAGCTACCTGGTGGGCGAAATTGCATATTCTATAAAATTAATGGCTTTAGAGTGCTTATTGTTTGCGTACCTGGCTTGAAGAATAAATTGCTGTAATATCCTGCGTAAGCTCGTATATACAGTGCCCCGATAAACGCGTGTTTTGGTGTCCCACACGGCACCATGTTTCAAAATATCGCTCAGATATGGTAGGCTGAGGAATTTAATTTTTACTTCCTCGATCATGTATGTACAATTTGCATAATATGTAGAGAAGATATTGTATTCTACACAAAAGTTCGATACAAGATTTCACCCAAAATGCATGTTTTGAGGCCACCTGAATCCAGAAAACATTTTTTCGTCTGTGTGTCTTCCTATGAGTGTGTAGGTGTGACTATGGACAGCAGAATTAAAAAAACGAAAAGTTGTTAAATACCAAACTTTGTATTGAAGTTCAGTATTTTCCAAGGTTGTGACATAAATATTTTCAAGAAATCCCTACCCTCAAACTGTCTTTTATATGGAAATGTTTTCTAAAATGTTGAATTTCTCAAAAAATGAGTCTAACAATTTTGATTAAAATATCACATATAACAATTATCTAAATAAAAACAGAAATGTACATATTTAAATTTCTGGGAATCACTTCTAAAGTCCTCTTCATTCTTGATAACTTTTCATAACTGGAAATCATCAGAGGTAAACAAAAACTTACACACAAAATGTAGATCACAGTAGCACAAAACATTTACGTCATATGTATATACTTAACTACGTCCTTCATTGAACTGTCGGACCCATATTCTCACCATCTCATTTTGTCCGTAAACTTCGCAAATTTGCCGATAAATTTCAATTGGTTTCACTTTCCTAGCATTCAGAAAACGAATCACAGATCTGATTTCACAAGCGGCGGGATTTTCAATCAACATCGACATTGCAAACAAGCACAACAAAGCGTATGTGGCTGACAGCGATCTCAAAATGGCGCACGTTTCTTCTCCTTGATACAGAGCGTCTACCGCGCATGTGCGGAACTGCGATCGCAGCGCTGCAGCGGAGATACATTGAAACGGAACTTACTTTCTGGACTTACCTCGTATATATTTCTTTTGTAGAGTTAACCATTTACGAAATATTCCTTGTTATTAGTTAGCAATTTAAAATACTTATACTTTTCTCAAACAGGATATCATCTGTGTTTCTTTTGTTTTACTCTTAGTCCTCTACTGAAGCGAATTTCAATGAAAATCTCAGAGCGACAACGTTTAAAACATTTGACTATCCCTTTAGCCCAGTGTATTCTCTAGTTCTCTTCTACTTGTAAGCAACTTATTAATAATACCACTCTGCTAATGTTTTTCAATTAGCATGGAGTAGAAAGAAGAAACAAACTTTTAAGAGTTTGTTTGCAGAGAAGGTATAGAAAGTCAATGAATGGAACACATCAGATATTTGAAATTGTTCTTATTCTTAGGAAGATTGACATACGCTTCAACGTTGAAGAGCACTTCGAGGTTGAAAAACATTTTTGATTCGTTAATTTTTATGTATTTTGAATATTTAATATGCTTTGAGTATATTTTATAATTAAAATTTTTAATATAATTAACGTCAGGTATTTATACATAGAGAATGTAAGAGCTGTAAAAGGACATATGTTCTAGCGCCACATTGCTTATAGTGGGTAGAAAAGTTATTGAATTCCAGGGAACAATTCAGTACAGACACTTCATAAAATACATGTTTTAAAGACGTCTGAAAGTTTCGTATATCTCGCATGTAAGTGTGTGAACAGCATAATTAAAAAAAACAAAAAGTAAGTTAAACACCAAACTTACAACATGTTAGCTAGAAGATTTATTGATCTTTTCCATTTTTTCAAAGAATTCTCTACAAATTTAGATTAAAATATTATGTACTAAAGATATTTACATAACAAATAAAATGTGCATCTTAATGTTCTGAGAACAGACTCTGAAGCCCTCCATTATGTATGATCTTTGCATAACTTATAAAGATAAGGATTGGACAAAATCTTACTACACAAAAAATGTAGATCTCATTAAATCATACAATCGTGAAATACATTTTTGATAGAGTTTATTATTTCCCCTACTGTTTAGTTTAAAATTTCAAATGCTTATGTTTTTTGCAAAAAAAAACTGAACTTGATTACCAGTAAATGTCCTTCTTTCAAAAGATTTCAACCATCGCTTTAGAATAGTGTAGTCTCTTATTTATCTTGTAACTCCCTACAAAGAAATATGCAGTAGAACCATTTCTGCTAATCTCTATTATATTCAGTAGTTAGAAGAATATGATTTAGTGTAAATAAAAGTAATTTGTTGAAGAACAGGCAGAGAAAATAACAATCTTTATTATTATTATTATTATTATTATTATTATTATTATTATTATTATTATTATTATTATTATTATTATTATTATTATTATTATTATTATTATCATTATTTGACGCCATGGCAGAGCGGTTAGACCGCTCGCCCCCCCACCTAGGCGGTCCGGGTTCAATCCCAAGTAGCCGCATATGGGATTTTAGTGGAAGAAATCAAGTCTGGGTGGGTTTTCTCCGGGTCCTCCGGTTTCCCCCGTCACTCATCGACTAGCCTCATGTTCATGCTTGGCTGAGCGACCACTCGTTCCAGGTTCTTCACTCTGTGGTTACGTGCCATTGGCTCCCGGACAGGCTTCTGACTCCTAGGCACCCGCTTGTAAGTCTTAGGGGGATGTCAGTCCTACATACGGGGAGAGTAAGCCCACTGTATAAATGACAATTCGAATTAAAGTCATAATATTTGCCACAGTTTTCATAACAGGTATTAATCTCAGTTTCAATGAAAACTTTTGATTCCAAAGAAACGGACGATATTTTTGGAGATTTTTCTTATCATATTTGAAGTTCCACGTAAAAGGGAGCATTTTTCTTTTGGTAGCATTTAACGCCTGCTTTAACTACTAATGGTACCGCAGGCGGTGACACTGGTGATGCATGAATAAAGATGGAGCACCGGTGGAATACGATGGCGGGGGAAACCGGAGAAACCGGGGAAAACCTACCCCAGCGCCGCTTTGTCCACCACAAATCTGACATGTGGTCGCTTGAGATCGAACCCGGGCCGTCTAGGTGAGAGGCGAATGGTCTAACCACTCGGCCACGAAAAGGGAGCCTAAGAATATATATCTATACATGTCAAAATCTCGCACCTATACCTATATAGTATATGCTGCGAGATTTAATATTTCTTTCCATATTTCCTGCAAAATGTTATTAGCATACAATAAACATTTTATTTTCTATGACTTGTTTTGCACCACCACTTACTGGCGACCAATAAAATTTCCCCACTCGGAACAAGTAACGTGTTTCCACACAATATCATAAAAACAAAGGAATGCGTTCGTTCACGTGTAAATTAAAATATGCGTACCTGCATCCTGCAAATATATTCGGAGCTACGTTATACCACATATTCCACTCTATCCACTCAGTGTAGGGATGTGGTTTTCGTTTGTTCTTATTATTGCCTGTGTGTATTTATAAAGCTAACATCTGCACTACTAAGTACCTTGCGCCATTTCTACTTCCGCAAAGAAAATTCCTGCGGGAAAATGCACTGGGAGTGCTGCTATTTTGACAATTTAATTAAATATGGGCCCTGCTTCTTTCGTTACCTCTGCTTTATACCACACATCGTGCTTACATCATGTATATATTTTGCTGCGTACAACATTCATATGCAACTGTCTCAACATTAAAATACAGTATGGAGTTAAATAGGATACATTTATTTCTAAGTTTTCGTCCTTTTCTAAAGTCATGCTGTCGCTAAGTTGCTAATACTAAATATTCAGTTGTTGCAATTTTCAGCATTGGAAACACTATCTTATGCTTAATAGATAAAATATTGAGATAAAATAATTTTAAATCAGATATTCCTGTGTCCAAATTCCTAAAGAAAACGTGTTTTTACTCTCTCTAGCACTATGTACATTATAGTGGATTGAGAAGTTATTGTGTTCCAGCCAAAAAAAATATACTGAAACTTCCTAGGAAATATATGTTTTGAGGCCCCCTAAATTCAAAAAGAAGCATGTCCGAATGTCTCTGTATGTGTACGTGTCTAACATATACAGGATATCTTAGAAAAGAAATTTTCGTTAAGTAACAAAGTTGGTATTTAAATTTAGTTTCTTCCAAGGATGCGACACGCAGATTTTCAGAAAAATTCCTGCACCCTTGACTACCCTTTACACGGAGCTTTTTTTTTAAACTTTTGATTTTTTCAAACAATTCTTTAACCCTTTTTATTAAAATGCCATGTGTTTATGAAATTTTCATGACAAACGAAATGTATATCTTGAATTTTCTTGGAATAGCCTTTGAAGACTTCTTCATTCTGAATGCCTTTACTATAACTTTCGTATAACTGGTAAAACCGCAAGAGATAGATAAAACCTTACTGCAGAAAAAATGTAGACATAATTAAAATATACAATTTTGTCATTTACACTTTTTGGTAGACTTAACGTTTGAGATATTTCAAGTTATTGGTTTCCATTTTAAGCTACTTAAAGTTTTCTCAAACGGGAAGATACCTCTATCTTCGTCTCTCTCTTGTTTACTCCTTGCAAGCAAAGAGAAACAAATTTCATTTTTTTTTTCACTTAGGTCACATAGTATTCTTGCCAATTTGCTTTCGCTTCAACCAATGAAAAATCATATTTTTAAATCTTATTGCTACTACTGTGTGCTACAGGCGCTTATTGTTGTAGGAGGAAGACTATTCTGCTCGGGTCAGTAAGTACTCAGTTATTTTGGGGCGAAAATGGAAGACTAAGCTATAAAGCCTGAATTCAGCAAACCTTTGAAAAGTAAACTTTACAGCTACGTTAGTGAACTTGGTTCTCATGTGTTTTCAACCGATGGAACACTTTTATTGTGTGACGTTTGTCAGAAAACAGTTAATCATGAAAAAAAGGTATTTCATAGAGACCAACAAAGCATATATTTCCACTCCTCATAAAGTGGTGGAAAGAAAATAGCGGTACTTCCTGCATCTTTCACCACATCTAACAAACAATCACAACTTTCTTTAACTTGATAAACATTAGCATAATTGGTGTTATTATTTGCATTACTATAAGTAGAAAATTTGACTAAAGTGATAGCCCAATCTTTTAAAAGCTGTTTGTCATGTTTTGAAATTCCTTTGTTTGTACGGCCAGGAGTTGACAAATTCCTATATGAGAAAAGTAAATGCATTTTAAAGCAGAAACCAACAACAAGCAATATCTTAGAAATTGTCAGCTCTACAAAACATATATATGACATAAATTATGTGTGTGAATGTGATCTACATATACAAAATCAGCAAAATTCATTGAGAATAAAGTTGTCAGAATATTCAATATATTTATTTTATTTTTATGTAAATATATTAATTTAATAAAAAATCATTAGTCTTTTTTGATAAAAATCAAAATTTTCAAAAACTTCTCCATGCAAAAGGTAAGTTTCGGGGGACTTTTTGAAAATCTTTGTATCGTCTTCTTGAGGATTTTGAGATATGCTATCCAGAGAGAGAGAGAGAGAGAGAGAGAGAGAGAGAGAAGACACACTGAACCTTTTGCTGAAAAAGTTTTTTTTTATTCAGGGGTCTCAAAACATGTATTTTCGATTAAATTTCGGTATCAATTTTTGGGTGTAATAACAATAACATCTCTATCGACTATGTACATATTACATGTAGATAAAGTAAAAACTGATGATGATCATTTAAGATGTAAAGCACACACCTCTGTTACCAGAGTGCTGGAACTTTGCTTATGCATACATATATGCAAATTATCAGAACTCGGCAAATGTACCTGTTAAATTATGAACTTACCTAACTTGAGTACGGTGTCTCTAGGGCTTTTCTGCTTTTAAGACTGTCCGGTTTAGTCTATGCATAATTTAGCTTTAGGGTGAAAAATGGACGTACACCTGCTACCAATATCCACAAGGGAATAGCTAGATACAGTAAGAAAGAGGAATGTATTGGTATGGTAAGGAAACGTTTTAACATTTCATTATCAGCCTGCACTGCTGTTTCTTATATAAATAAAATTTATTGTTGCTCTTCAATACTATTTTATACATTTACTTTGAGTCTGCTACTTACGTTCTTTATTTATTGTGCTGCTTGCTGATAAAAAGCAGAGAAATTATTGTATTCCACTTTGATGCAAAGTATTCACCAGAGAAATACAAATTTTGAAGGTTAAGTTAAAATTTGGCATTTCTATAAAAGGATGCTCGTCTGCCTATCTTCTCTGAGCAGCTTGCTTTGAAATCCAAAAAAAATGTGTTGTGATCCTTTCACATGACTTTCTCTAATCTCTGTAGCAAATTATTGTTAGTAAGCTTATTCTCCTACTTTATGCTAATCGAGATAAACGTTAGCAGAAACGGTCTTATTACTTAGTGCCTCATAAATATATAAGTATACAGTAAATGTGTCTTGTCATTCACTGCAATGAATTTTGAGTGAATTTGGTTAATTTATATTCATTGTATTTTCAGGGTTCCTGAAATTTTTCTATCAAGGTTTATATTTTTATTTGTAAAAGTACATGACGTTTTTATTTGCTAATCATATTATGAAATAATTGTTTTATTGTGTTACTTTATGAATTAAAACGATGCATATAGTGCGAATGCATATAATGAGGTAATTTTGGAACAGATTACAGCTCAACGTGTGCATATTTACAAGCTACAAACCCCTCCCCACTAAACTGTCTTTATAACGCTGACTGCTTTGTGTGTTCGTAACTGTGTGCGCTTTGGATCCCAAAACCGAGCTCTACTAACACAGCAGAGTTCTATATAGGGAACTTGCAGCTGCAGGTTTAAAATACCTGTAATAGAAAGAAATGTAACTCAATCCAACATACCAATGTGTTATGGTAAATGGGTGTGATAGCTAGAAAATAGCTGTGATGTATCATTTGAGGGATTGCAAGTTAATAATTTTCGAAGATTGATGTCGTCATATATATATATATATTTCCTATCCGCTCGAACTGGTGATGTTACTGCTCCCGGCTGCCTGTTTTGTCTTCTCTATTCAAAATTCGGTTCGGATAACACATGCTGTTTCCCTCTACAGGTAAATGCAAAATGAACTTTAGGCTTTCCATACCCAAATGCGCTTCTTACTAATAACTGTGCACAAGCGTGGGATTGAAACTTGTTAACATATCATAGCCAAAAAAAAAAAAAAAAAACTCTGATGTAATCCATTCACGTGACTTTCTCTATATCTCTGCAACAAATTTTGGTTAAAAAGTTTATGCTTCTATTTATTTCATACTAACTGAGAAAAAATTAGCATAAATAGTCTTATTACTTGCTTCCCTGTAAGTAGAAGCGAAATAAGGGAGTAAGCTAGGTTAAAGTGATAGAAAAAGATGGGTGCTATGTGACTGAACTTCCTTTGTTTGTATGGACAGCAATTGCTTAATTCCTGTATGAGAAAATTATAAGTTTTATAGCTGAAACCAAAAACAAGGAGTATCTCAAAAACGATCAACTGCACGAAAAAAATGTACATATCATAAATTGTGTGTTTTAATATGCTCTACATTTTTAGGGTAGTAAGCTTTTATCTATCTCTTACGGTTTACCAGTTACACAAAATTCCGTAAAATTCATCCAGAATAAAGTAGTCTTTAGAGGCTATTCCCAGGAAATTCAAGATATACGTATTATTTGTCAAGTATATATCTTTAATATATGATATTTTAATCAAAATCGTAGGAGCCATTTTTAGAAAAACAAAATTTTCGAAAATTTTTCCATGTGAAGGGTAGTTGGGAGTGGGAGGATTTTCTTGAAAATCTTCGTGCCGCATCCTTGGAAGATATGGAACTTAAATGCCAAGTTTGGTATTTAACGGTCTTTTTGTTTTTGAGCTATGCTGCCCACGACACACAGACAGACAGACAGACACACACACGGATATTTTTCTAAAAATGCTTTTTTTTTATTCAGGTGGTCTCAAAACATGTATTTCCGGTGAAATCTCGGTATCGAATTTTTGGATACAATGCAATACCTTCTCTAAACACTAAGTACATAGTACGTATAGAGAAAGTAATATGTTGCACTCTCAAGATACTCTCTACTCACTCTTGAACAAACTAATCTTACAAACATTTATTGTTAATCTATTTTATGCTAATTGAGATAAAAATATTTTGTAGAAATAATTTAATTCATGCTTCCTTGTAGACACAAAGAGAATAATCAGTACTGTAGAATTAAGTTATAATCAATTATTTATAAAAAAGAAACTATCAGTTATCTTAGCCAGGCAAGGAGGAGCGAAAATTTACTTCCTATTTCAGAAAAGTATAGATATACGACAATTTAAACTAATCATATAGAATATCTCAGAAATTCTTAGTTTCTCTATCTTCTTAGCTTATATCTTTCCTTGAGTAAATTTTTATTATATGTATTACATTAAAAATTGTATGTCCTCGTGTATTTTGGACATAACAGTAACAAAAATTATTCCCGGATTAATTTTTTTTAGTACGTTTTGTAGATTCTGTAATATAATGAATTAGGCAATTGGTGATTTATTTTAATCTTTCATTTAATCTTTTCTCTCTTTATGAATAAACTTTTTCTTCCTAAGTCTATTTCTTCCTTTTCCTGTTGCCATTTATTTTTCAACTTATGTTTAATGTCGGATATTGTATTGCAACTATATCCAACTATTTTATCTACAAAATCAAAATATTTTCAAAAACAAAAGGTCTTGTAAAACTTGGTATTTAAGTTTGGTATCTTTCAAGAATGCGACAAAAAGATTTTCAAGAAAACCCCCTCACCCCAAGTTACCTTTTGCGAGGAATATGTTTTTGAACATTTTTAATTTATCAAAAATAAATAACTATATTTATTAAATTGTGATCTGTTTAAGATATTATCATGACAAACGAAATGTTTATATTGAATTTCTATATTGACCTTTTCATTCTGGATGACTTTCGTATAACTTTTGTATAACTAGTAAGCCGTAACAGAGAAGAAAAGAAGAATACTGCACAAAAATGTGTATTTCATTAAAAGACACAATTTATACATTTTTTGAAATATCCGTTTTTGAGATGTTCCGAGTTATTGGTTTAAGTTTTAAGCTACTTGAACTTTTCTGAAACGTGAAGTCGATCTTCCTTTTTGCACCTCCTTTGTTTACTCCTAGGAAGCAGAGAGAACAGAATTTCAATTGTTTCTCTTAGCGATCGGCTAAGCTACCTGTTTAGTTTAATGTGTTCCTTTATTTCCTTTCTACTTACAAAGAAACAAGTAATCAGAGCAATTTCTGGTAACGTTTATCTGGTAATCTTTTGTAAGAAAATTTGTTTTTGGAACAGCTAGAGAAAGTCATGTAAATGAAACACTTCACATTTTTTATTTATAGTAAACTTTGTGTATCTGATAGTTTACCCGTTTAAAATGATATAAGGTTCTTTCCGAATAGCGAGAACTTCTTAGGCAATTCCCAGAAAACTCATGATATAATTTTTATCTGACGTGCTAATAACTTAAATATTTGATATGTCATCAAATTCTTTGATCTCTTTTTTTCCAATAACAGACAGTGTTTGGATTTGGATGAATCTCTTGAAAGTGATACTGTTTTTTCTTCGGAAGATATTGATTTGTATGCCATGTATGGCATTCCTGGAACAATTTTTAAAGCCATGCTGCTCAAAGTACAATCAATTTCTAAACATGATCTTTTTGAGTTCTTAATGTTTAAAAACATATATTTTCGATACAAACTCTATAGTGAAATTTAGGGTAAAATCTCCATTTCTTTAGTATAGTAATAAATATTATTACGTATTAACCTTTATCTGACCTCTTACACAGTTTGTAATAGATGTTAAGCAATTAATTTGTGTGCAACTTAATTGAAATCAATAAGCACACTTTATATTTCATATTATTCTACACATACTCCATGTACAGTTTTTATATTTCTTAACTAAAAGCAGCGAAGTAAGACATCTTAGAATCTTCGCTCTCTACTGTAAGCTGAAGCCCAAAGAGTAATAAATGACCATAGAAAGCTGGAGTAGTAAACAAACAAATGAAGAACACTTGACCATAATCGATTCGGCAATGCCGTATTACTGGGTCGCCGATCAATATTGCTAGAGGTCATCAGAGGTCACCGTTTAAGTTAGAGGAGGAGAATCTGTCATTATCTCAAGTTATCATTTTAATGTTGCAAAGAACGTCGCATTTTGTTGCGTTTTCCTTTGGCATTTAAAATAAACATGGCCACATTTAAGAAAGTAATCTACCATATCCGGAAAATGTTCCTGTTGACTACTACCACACTTAAAACAATAAAATAGATAAGCAAAAGCTTTTATGGAACAGTAGAGGAAGTCATGTAAGTGAAACTCTCAAGATTTTCTACATATGTCACTACGTAGGAGTACTGGTGAGTGCAAGTGTGTCTATGTGTGAAAGAGTATTTTTTGTTTTGTTGTTATGTTATTGTAGCGTGTGTGTTTATGTATTTATAAATGTAAAATGGTGGTGGAAAATATTCTAAATTCAAGTACTTTTAGTGAGCATGTACGACCACCCGACTCGGGTGACTGTGTAACGCAATTGGTTTGTTATATACTACTACTCCTTCTCCTATTACTACTACTACTCATACTACCACTCCTCCTACTACTACTGCTACTCCCTACAAAGAAATGTGTAATAAGACAACTTTAAATGTTTGTCTCTGTTAATATGAAGTAAAAGCATAGGACTTTTAAGAATAATTTCTACAAGCCTAATTAGAGAAACTGAATGCAACATATCAGATTTATATTTTTTCTAGCACGTATATAAACATGTTGATATGCTCCATTCACATGACTTTCTCTACATCTCTGTAACAAATTATTGCTAATAAACTTATACTTCCATCACGCTAATCAAGATAAATATTAGCAGAAACGGTCGTATTACTTAGTATGACATAAGTTGCTTGTTTTAACGAAATCTACATTTTTTTGTGTAGTAATTTTTTGTGAATATCGTACGGCTTACCAGATATGCAAAATTCAAAATATTAACTCAGAATAATGAGGTTTTTAGAGGCTATTCCCAGAAAATTCAAGGCATAAATTTTATTTGTCATCTAAATATTTTAAATATAAGATATTTTAATCAAAATTGTTAGACATTTTTGAGAAAATAATTTTTTTTTATTTTTCTCTGTGTAAAGGGCATTATATTTATTTTTAAATCTTTAGTTGCATCTTTGGTAGATACAAGATAAATATAAAGTTGGTATTTAACGGACTTTTCGTTTTTGAGCTACGTTGCACACATACACATACATGCACACAGACAGGCGGACACACACATACATTTTTCTAAAATACTTGTTTGGGATTCAGGGGGTCAGAAAGTATGTATTTGCGGTGAAATCTCAGTATAAAATTTTTGGATGCAATACAATACCTTCCGTATACATAGTACGTGTAGATAAAGCAAAAATGTAAACAGATAGAGAAGTTATTGTTTTTCACCAAAAATTCTATACAGATATCTCACCGGAAGTTTATGTTTTGAGACCCCAGAATCAGTAAAATGCATTTTTAGAAAAGGGTCCGTATATGTTTCTTTACGAGTCTATGGCAGCACAGCTCAAAAACGAAAACTCCGCTAAATAACAAGTTGGTATTTAAGTTAAGGATGCGTACAAAGTTTTTCAGGAAAATCACTTCACCCTACTACCCTTTACACGGAACATTTTTCGAAACTTTTGATTTCTCAAAAATGGATGTGATAATTTTTATTAAAATATAATATGTTTAAGATATTTTAGTGATAAATGAAACCTATATCTTGAATTTTATTGGAATTCCCTCAGAAGAACTCTGCAATCTGGATGACTTTTGTATAAATGCTTAACTGAAAGAGATAGACAATAGCTTACACCGAAACAAATGCAATTCTTGTTATACCACATATTTTTTTTTTAGAGTTAACAAATTTGGAGATATTCCTTTATACTAATTTCAATGTTAAAATACTTTTACTTTTCTCAGACGGAAATCGGTCCGTGTTTCTTTTGTTTTACTTCCAGTAACGCAAAGAAACGAATTTCAATGAAAATTGCATAGCAATAGCTTTTAAAACATTTGACTATCGCTATTGTATTCCCTTATTTCCCTTCTGTTTATAACCTGTTAAGTAATAATACTATTCTGCAAATGTTTATCCTGTTTAGCTTTTGTCAGAATAGTTTGTTACGAATAGGTAGAGAAAGTAATGGAATGGAATATATCATATTATTTTATTTTATTTTGTTATTCAGTTTATACATTCCTTATTGTTCTCTAATAAGTACATTTCTGTTATGGTAGTTTATTTTATATATTGCAACTGCATTTAGGAATTTCATTTGTGAGCTTGTTTTCTATTATTATATTTGCTTTCCTTGATACTAAGGCATGTATGTGATATTATTTAGCTTTTCGAATGATATTTCGTGTATGGAATTCTTTAAACTGTATTAACACATTGCATTCGCTCATCCAGTTCAATGGACCCACCTATCAAGTTTCATAAACCCGAACTGCATTGCTTTTGTTTTGGTTTGTTTAGAAATCACGAACAATTGTGAATCAGGTGCGAGAGGATTAAACGTCACAGGTGATAATGCGTTTTATACGGCTGGAGGATTGTGATTGGTTGAAATTGAGAGCGTTTTTAAACTGGCCGTATCAAATAACTGACGCATGAAGATTTTCTGTAAAGTAATTGGCTTTTGTATCCCCAGGCTTTTAACAAAATAATTATTTTTCCCACATGGAGCTACTGGAAACTTCCATGCTTGGACTATTCTGACCGTATTATTTCTTTCTTTACTACTCGTACAGTTTCACAAAGAAGATGTGTGTGTTTATTCGTGTGCGTGTGTGTTTGCGCGCATTTAAAAAGCATAAACCAAGATAAGATTTACGTGACTTTCTTTACCTCTTCATAAATTGTTCTAACAAAAGATAGTGATATCCGTGGTTCAAATCCTGGCTATAGCATTACATTTTTCAGTCTGACTACATCTCCTGTTATTTTCTAATTATATTCTTATAAAGGTTTATTCTTACATTTACTTGATGTTAATTGAAATTCTACTCTTTGTATGACCAGGAATAAAAAAAAAGAAAAGAAAAGACGATTTATCCAACCAATAACTGAACATTTCTCGGAATTGACTATTCAATAAAAATGTATATTGGATGGGATGGGGATTTTCTTAAAATTCTTCGTGCTGAATCCTTGGAAGGAAAATTAACGGACTTTTCGGTTTTGAGTCATGCTTCCCACAGACACATGCACATACAAAGGTATATAAACGGACATTTTTCTAAAAATGCTATTTAGATTCAGGATACCTGAAAACATGTATTTTCGGTGAATTCTCGGTATCGTATTTTTGGGGGGAATACAATATTTTCTCTACCTACTATCTACGTACAAAGTACAAATAAATTAATGTTTTAGAAATCCCGGAGACGTAACGTACTGAATCCCAGATTTCGAAATCTTTCAAATTTCCGTCATACTTAAATTCTAGTTATGTAGCATTTATTTCTACTTGGTGAACGTATTCATGAAGACTAAAAGAATGCCACTCAGTGCTGATGTCATATCTTTTCCACTATGCTGGACAACAGACCAAAATAGAAAGGAAAAAAAAAAAGAAAAAAAAAGTACACTCAGTAAAGGATTAGAGAAAGAGAATAGTACAACCACTGAGTATAACATTTTGATGTGTTCCATTCACATGACTTTCTCTAAATCACTGCAATAAATTATTCAATTTACTTCATCTAATGGAGCAAAAAGTAGCAGAAGTAGTCTTATTACTTGCTTCCTTGTTAGTAGAAGCGAAATAAGGGGGTACCATAGGTTAAAGTGATAGTCAAAAGCTGGTTGCTCTGCGACTGAAGTTCCTTCGTTAGTATGGACACGAGTTCATAAAGTCCTGTATGAGAAAAATAGACGTTTTTATAGCTGAAACCAAAAACAAGGAATATCTCAAAAACAATCAACTCCACGAAAAAATGTATGTAACATAAATTGTGTGTTTTAAGGTGCTCTACATTTGTTGTGTGGTAAGTTTTTGTTCATGTCTTACGGTTGAGCAGTTATGCAAAATTTCGTAAAATTGACCCAGAATAAAGTAGTCTTCAGAGGCTATTCCCAGAAAATTCAAAATATACATTTTATTTGTCAGGTAAATATCTTTAATATACGAGATCAAAGTGTTAGAGCCATTTTTTTAGAAAATCAAAATTTTCGAAAAAAGTTCCATGTAAAGGGTAGTTGGGGGTGGGGGGATTTTTCTCAAAACCTTCGTGTCGCATCCCTGGAAGATACTAAACTTAAATACCAAATTTGGTATTTTACCGACTTTTTGTTTTTGAGTTATCGTGTTCACAGGCACACGTACACACGGACACACTGACACATGGACACACGGACTCACACACGGACCTTTTTCTGCAAATACTTTTTTTGGATACAGGGGACCCTAAAACATATATTTCCGGTGAAATCTCGGTATCGAATTTTTTGGTGGAGTGCAATACCTTCTCTATACAGTATGTACATAGCACGTATAGAGAAAGTAAACAATGGTACACTGCATCCAGTCCACTATGAGGAGGCAGATTGCTGAGATACTCGAACATTTTCTGAGTCAAAGAATGAGCAGTTCACATTTTTCGAGTAAAAACTTAACACAGAAAACAGAAGACAAAATCTGTTCATTTTATTTTCAAAATTAGCAGCCCTTAGTATGCCATGGGTAGCATTCCTTCACTAAGCAAGCATAACAAATAATACTGCAAAGGAAGACAAAAGTTAATGCCTAAGAAGCGCTAGAGAAAGAAGTTTTAAAACACTTAGGGAATATGTCGTTTAGAACTGGTTTAAGAATATTACAATATGAGAATCCTCTCCTGAATAAAATATCAACAGTCCAACGATGATTAATTTATTATTACGTAATACAATTCTTCTTTTCGGCGTCTTCTCTTCTGTTGCAGTACACAAACACATCTCTAAATTGTACAATTATTGGTATTTCTGCTATTAACACTTACATTCTCAAGTAGTTTGTAACTCCTCCCTGGAATATTTGACTCTCAAAAGCAAACATTTTAAGTACAAAAATCTGATGTGTACCATTCACATGACTTTCTCCATATCCCTGCAACAAATAATTCTTAAAAAGCTTATACTTCTATTTACTTTATGCTAATCAGAAAAAAATAGCAGAAATAGTCTAATTACTCGCTTCCTTGTAAGTAGAAGCGAAATAAGGGACAACCGTAGGTTAAAGTGATAGTCAAAAGCTGGTTGCTATGTCAATGAAGTTCCTTTGTCTATATGGATAGGAGTTGACAAGTTAAAATATGAGAAAGGTATACGTTTCTCATAGCAGAAACCAAAAATAAGGAATGTCACAAAAACGACGAACTCGACGTAAAAAATGTATATAACATAAATTGTGTGTTTTAATGTGTTCTACATTTTTTGTGTAGTAAATGTTTGTCCATCTCTTACGGTTTAGCACTTATTCAAAATTTAGTAAAATTCATCCAGAATAAACTACTCTTCAGAGGCTATTCCTAGAAAATTCAAGATATACATTTCATTTGTCAGATAAATATGTTTAATATACGAAATTTTAATCAAAATCGTTAGAGCCATTTTTGAGAAAATCAAACTTTTCGAAAAAAGTTCCATGTAAAGGGTAGTTGGGGGTGGGGGGATTTTTCTCAAAATCTTCGTGTCGCATCCCTGGAAGATACTAAACTTAAATACCAAGTTTGGTACTTTACCGACTTTTCGTTTTTTTTATCGTGTTAACAGACACACGGGCACACGGACACACACACACACACACACACACACACACACACACATACACACACAGGGACCTTTTTGTGAAAATGCTTTTTCTGGATATTGGGGACCCTAAAACATATATTTCCGGTGAAATCTCGGTATCGAATTTTTGGGTGGAGTGCAATACCTTCTCTATACACTATGTACATAGCGCGTATGGAGAAAGTAAAAATTTGTAGCACAGCTTACCTATCGTTGACATACAGAGAGCAGCAAACAATGGAGCGTAATGATATGCACATAACAAGATGGGTTGACCTTATTTCAATATTAGCTTGCTATAAATGTTAAAGATACCACACAATTATGACACTACTTTAGAGGATTGAGTGACCTTTCTGAGCTCATTTTTGTAGCTCTACAAGTTAAGGGAAATATAAAAGCTATTTTGTCCCAGCAGTAATCACACAGGGCAAACGCAATTTTAAAAAACCGCTCTTTGAATTAGATATATTGTTTTGCCTGATAACAATTCTTTTAAGGTATTTCATGCTGAAGCTTTTGAAGTAGAAAATTACCCTTTTACTGTGTAATACGAGTTTTTCTAAGAAAATTCAATTTCATTCTACAATTTTAGAACAAAACTTTCATAATTTTCAAATGTGTTATGGTGTTTCAGCTTTTAAACTTGTATTGCTTTTATTATTAAAGTCATAGGAAATAATAAATCTTCCTTTAATTTTAAAATATGTTTTAGATGCATGTAAAAACAGAATAGTTTTCAAGCGCATACTTAATAAGTCATTGATATTTTCCACACAAGACGATCAAATAACATTTCCAACCGTTATTTAACAATTCATTGTAACCACAAAAGGCAAAACAGATATTCCAAGAAGAAAAACAACATAGTCCCAGGGATTGATATTTGTAAGTTTGGTTCTACATCAGATATGAATAGGATAAGCGTAAACTTGATGTTAATTGATTGCATACCTGCAAAGAATGCTCCTAAAATGACGTCTCTTCATGGTGATAATAACAAATCCATATTGACAGTGAAGAGTGCATAGACTCTGGCTCTGTGGTAGTTTTTCAGCTTCCAGTATTTTCACCAAACGCAGGTAAAATGCGGCCATCCAAACAAGAGCTCTCTAAGCGGATTCAGAATTTTTAGAAGAAAAGATTTCGATCGATGTAAATACGATCAACTCTTCTGGAGCAGAGTGTCATTGGAAAGCATAACGTGGCTGATTGTGCAGAGCACTTTCCAATTCTAACGCAAATAGAGATAGGTAACGACGCTTTCGACCTCCATATGCGAGGAAGGTTTACTGGTGTGATTTTCTGCTGCCAAAGTTGCATAAAAATGACCATCACGGAGAAACTGAAAAGCAGAAAACAAAGAAGAGCTAAACCCTCCATGACATTTTTATCATTCCCACTCGTTTTATGAGAAGACATAAGTTTTACAGATACGTGGATACGAATTGTGTTTTGTGCTGAGACCATTTACACGAATTTCATTTTAGACTGATTTTTCAAAATGGAAGTTGCTACCTTGAAATCAGGTCCTTTTTAGAAGCCTGCGTATTTCTGTTATGACCCCCAAGTCTGTGTGCCCTATATCCTAACCTAAAATACGATGTGTTCCATTCAATGACTTTCTTTAGCTATTCTGTAAACAAACTATTCTTACGAAAGACTTATAATATCTACATAATGCTAATGGAGATAAACATTGCCAGAAGTTGTCTTATTATTTAATTCCTTATAAATAGAAGAAAAATAAAGAGAATGCACTAAACTAAAGCGACAATCAAAACTTTTAAAAGCTCTTGCTATGCGATTGTTATTGAAGCTGCGTTCTCTTTCCATGAGTGAAATAAAAGAGAGATGAAACGAATGAAACTTTTCTGTTTGAGAAAAGTGTATGTATTTGAAAACCAAAATGAATAATCAGGGACTATGTCTGAAATTTTCAGCTGTACAGAAAGCTGTATTTGACATAAATTGTGAACTTTAAGGAGATTTACATTTTTATGTATTAAGTCTTTTTCTGTCTCACACAGTTTAACATTTAAACAAATGTCATTCAGAATGAAGAGGAATTCAGGGGCTACTATTAAGAAATTCAGGATAATTTTATTCGCCATATAAATATGTTTAATATGCGATATTTAAATCAAAATCATTACAGCCATTTTTTAAAAATAAAAAATTTCAAAATATGTTCCATGTAAAAGTAGAATTTTCATGGAAATGCTCGTGTCACACTCTTGGAAGTTACTGAACTTTAATAAAAATTTCGTTTTTTTAGCTCTGCTGTACACACACACCGCATGTACCATTTTCTGAAAAGGTTTTTTTAGATTTTAGGTTCTCAAAACATGCATTTCCGGTGAAATTCGGTGTCGATTTTTTAGGTTGAATAAAATACCTCTCTACCTACTATGCACATAGTACGTACGTACCAGAGAAAGTAAACACCCAGTTAGAGACTGTTCCACAAGGTTACTAGCGGACCAGTTTATTAATTGTAACAACTGCAGGAAATATTGCAAGCCACCCAAAAAAGATTATGTGTTCCATTCACATGACTTTATCTAGCGGTTCCACATATAAATCATTCCTACAAAAAAGTATTCTTTTGTTACATCGTGCTGATTGAGATCAACATAAACTGAACTGTCCTTATTACATGATTCTTTGTAAGCAGGAGGGAAATAATGGAATATAGTAGGCTAAGGTAATCAAGTTTTACAAAAGTTGGTCGTTATGTGAAACAATTGAAGTTCGGTTCACTTTGCATGGCCATCCGTAAAATAAGAGAGACGAAACGGAAGGTTCCCGATTAAGAAAAGCTACGTAGTTTAAAATTGAAACCAATAACAAAAAATATCTGTACCGAAAAAGGTCTACTCTATAAGAAAAGCGTATATGATAAATACATGTGTCTTAACGATATCTGTATTTTTTGTGCAGTAGGTTTTTGTCTATCTGTTGCAGTTTACCTGTTACGCAACATTCATTCAGATAAATAGATCTTCAGGGAATATTTCCAGGAACTTAAAAGTATAAATTTTATTTTACATTTAGATATCTTTTATATACAGCACTTTACTCAAAATAGTTAATAGCCATTTTTGAGAAAATCAAAATGTTCGTAAATGTTTCATGTAAATGGTAGTTGGGACGACATTTTCTTGAAAATCTTTGTGTCGTACCTTTGGGAGATACTAATCTTGAATACCAAATTTGGTATATGATGACATTTGGGCTATACTGTCCACAGACACGCCCACGCCCACACGCACACTAATTTTTTTCTAAAAATGCTTTTTTTGGTTTCAAGGTGACTCAAAACATATTTCAGGTGAAATTTCGGTATCCAATATTTGGTTAGAATACAATATATTCTCTATCTTCTATGTACGTTGCACATTTTCACTAAGGAAAATAATTTGTTGCCGAGATTTCATTGGAAACGCTGTGCTCATTTATAGGCTATTGATACCTCTGCTAGCTTTGTAGTTCTCAAACATTTACTATAGTAAAATTTTCCTTTATACTGGCCAAAATTGTGGCCAGTATCTAAGCAGCTATTTTGATAATTTTAAAATTTAAAATTTTCGGGCTATTTTGCCGTGGTCTGTAGGTTAAAATATGTTTAGTTAAAATATTTCTACTTAACGTTTCGTCCCTGTCTGTGAGGGACATCTTCAGAGGCCATGTGCTCACGTCGCTACCTCGAAAAAAAGGGACGAAACGTTAGGTAGAAATATTTTAACTAAACATATTTTAACCTACAGACCACGGCAAAATAGCCTGAAAATTTTAATTTTAAAACTATGGACACCGGCCGTGAAAGCTTACGCATATATTTAGCTATTTTGATGTTTACTTTCTCTAGCACATATATACATATTACTAGGTAGCTAGAGAAGGTTCCATCCTACAATTCTTCTACACCGGTTATGTTTGGAGGTTCCCTGAGTATAAAAAAAATACATTTAGAAAGAAGTCCGCGATTTTCAAGCAAGTCCCCTTACCAAAAACTACATTTTGAAAATTTTGCTTTTCTTAAAAATAGCTCAAACGACATTAATTAAAATACCGTGTATTAAAGATATTTACTTACAAAGAAAATATATATTTTGAGTTTTTTGTGAATAGCCTTTGAATACCTTTATCTTAGATGAGTTTTACAGAATTTTGCATAACGGTTAAACCGTAAGATATAGACAAAAACCTACTATACAAAAAGTATATGTCTTGCTAAAAGACATAATTTATAACATATGCCAGTTTCTTTCAGAGTTGACCATTTTCAAGATATTCCTTGTTATTGGTTTGAATTTTAAGGTACCAACTTTTTTCTCAAACGGGATGATGCAAAGCCAACCGAATTGCTTCACATAGCGACCAGCTTTTAAAAATTATGACTATCGCTTTCGCCTAATGTATACCCTTATTTCACTTCTACTTATAAGACCAACTCTGCTAACGCTTATTACGGCTAACATGATGTAGATAAAAGAATAATCTTATTTAAGATTATGTTGTATATATAACAACTATAGAAAGTTATGTTAATGGAACAAATAAGGTTTTTATACTCCATTCTTGCAACCGCCACATGGAATCACGATATTATTCCAGGATTATTCTTTGGTCTTTATTTTTGGTGTAGTACAGCAGAATTTTGCATCTAATCATGCGGTAACATCTAACAGAGGTTTATTCTAAATCGTACTTAAGTGTGTAGTTTCATTCTATGGCTATTCTATGATCGCTAGGCCGTATTCAGAAATATATTTTTATATCCAAACTTTGTTTCTTAATGGAACCATTTGTTTTCCCTATTTCGGAAGCGTTTCATATAATTTATTGTGAGTCCCATTTATTTTTACTTTATCTATTTATTTTTACTTTCTCCATATGTACTATGTACATAGTGTATAGAGAAAATATTGCACTCCACCAAAAAATTCGATGCCGAGATTTCACCGGAAATATATGTTTTAGGGTCCCCAATGTCCAAAAAAAGCATTTTCACAAAAACGTCCGTGTGTGTCCGTGTGTCAAGTCAAGTCAAAAACGAAAAGTAGGTAAAATACCAAACTTGGTATTTAAGTTTAGTATCTTCCAGGGATGCGACACGAAGATTTTGAGAAAAATCCCCCCACCCCCAACTACCCTTTACATGGAACTTTTTTCGAAAATTTTGATTTTCTCAAAAATGGCTCTAACGATTTTGATTAAAATTTTGTATATCAAAGATATACAAAATTTATATCTTGAATTTTCTGGGAATAGCCTCTGAAGAGTAGTTTATTCTGGATGAATTTTACTAAATTTTGAATAACTGCTAAACCGTAAGAGATGGACAAAAACTTACTCCACAAAAATGTAGAACACATTAAAACACACAATTTATGTTATATACATTTTTTTCGTGGAGTTCGTCGTTTTTGTGACATTCCTTATTTTTGGTTTCTGCTATGAGAAACGTATACCTTTCTCATATTTTAACTTGTCAACTCCTATCCATATAGACAAAGGAACTTCATTGACATAGCAACCAGCTTTTGACTATCACTTTAACCTACGGTTGTCCTTTATTTCGCTTCTACTTACAAGGAAGCGAGTAATTAGACTATTTCTGCTATGTTTGTCTGATTAGCATAAAGTAAATAGAAGTATAAGCTTTTTAAGAATTATTTGTTGCAGGGATATGGAGAAAGTCATGTGAATGGCACACATCATATTTTTGTAATTTAATATCCTTTAAGCTGGTGGTCATATCGGATAACGAATGAAATTGGTGAAATATGCTCAAATGATGTCGGGGTCCATGGAGCTTAAAGTTACTGGGATTTCGTATTCTTAGAATAAGGGAAAACCTCGAAAAAAACCTTATCAAGGTAACTCGCCTTAAGCGAGTTTCGAACTCTTGACCTGTTGAATGCGAGGCACTCTACCACCACAATATTTTATAATATGTACTTAGAAAGAAGTTCATCTTAAGCAATAACTCTGTCATTGTTATAAATCCAAAGAAGAGGCGAATTACAAGAAATGCTGAATAGAATTTAGTGTTCACCTTTAGAAATGAAGGTAGAGCAAACATTTCAAATCATGGACATGTTAACTCACACCCAATGTTATTCTATGAGAAATATTTTACAAGCTTACTTACAACAGACTACATTTTTAAAAAATCTGATCTTTTCCATTCACATGACGTTCTCTATCTATTCTGCAACAAGCTAATTTTACTAAAGCTTATTTTTCTATCTATTTGATGTTAAACAAGATAACCATTAGCACAAATGGTCTTATTAGTTGCTTGTAGCTAGAAGAAAAATAAGAGAATACATCAAACGATATTAATAAGCCGAAGGCAAAGTTTAATTGTATACAGTAATAAAATGTTTTATTTCGTCATACCAACACAGGTGATTTGTGAATCTAGGAGGAAGTGACGTCACATCTCACAAAGTCACTCCAAAATGTGTAACATATTTCCAGAGCAACCAATTAGAAAAATAATTATTGTGAAAATGTATAATGTGGATAGATTGTCTATTTTTGTGAATATTGTTATGGCATGGTACATAGGTAAATAAAAATGTAAATGTTATATTAATCACTTTAAAGGGAAAGGATGCTCAGATTGTTTAGAAATAAGGAATGCTGGGTAGTGTGAGGAAAGCCAGCGTTGTATGAAGCTACTACTCGTGTGTGTGACTTGTGTTGAGTATCTATGCATATGTGCACAGCTGACTGTTCGCATTAGCGATGTATAATCATAAAAATAATGTTTTCAGTGATTGATGTATGTAAAACACGCCATTCGTGTGAATACTTTATATGAGCAATAACAGAAAATAAGAGTTTATTCTGAAAAACAGGAAATCCTGTGTTTTGATTTGTATTACGCGATCCTTCCTTTGCGTCCTCTCCGAGACTCCTCGACTGATATTATATATACAGGGTGTTTCAAAACGACACCAAGCGAAGATATGGACCTTGTTGGTCGTACCGTACGTGATACGTGAATATAATTTCAGCTCTAAATTCGGCACATACAAAAACTGCCATACAATCACCATGGATTAGGCAAGAGAGTTGCCGATTGGTAGCGAAGGTCCCAGTGGCGAGGTATAGGCGTGGTTTGATAGACCCGTCGGAGCGGCACAGGTCACCTTAGTAATGGAAAACGCAGCATGTGGATTTTGTAATGTGTTTCGTAAAACTTGTTCTGAGGTTGTTTACTTGGCGTATGATAACCGTTGTTGCTTTTCTGCCTAATCCCAAATGTGTGCGAATTTTAAACACACATAAATCTTTAAATAGAAGAGTTTGAAAGTTGCGACATCAAGTTTCGGACACGTCAAAGAGCTAATCGACTGCTATCTTCGTTTGGTGTCAGTTTGAAACAGCCTCTGTGTGTGTGTGTGTGTGTGTGTGTGTGTGTATGACCTTTAGGCGATCAAATAAGTCCATATCAAAGATAAGCTATATTCAAATATTCTGAAAGATGATCGCTATTAAATGGAAATTTGGTTCTATTTGCATGACCAGTAGTTAAACAAAAGGAATGAGAATTTTGGATTACTTTTGAGAAAAGTTTATTTTGATATTGGAACCAATAGTTGTAATATCTCTGAACGGTTAACTTCCCAAAAATGGTTATTTGAGATAAATGATATATTTTAACAAAATCTACATTATTATGTAGCTAGGTTTTGTCTAACTTATTGTTTGCCAGTTGTGTAAAGTATATCCATAATTAACAGGACTCCAGACGCTATGCCTAGAAAATTCAAATGTACATTTTAGTTGGCATAAAATATCTTAAACATAAGCTATTTTAATAAAATCGTGAAATTCATTCTGAGAAAATCAAATTATTCGAAAATGTTCATAAAAAGTTCTTTGGTATTCAGGATTTCCTTGAAAATCTTCGTGTCTAATCTGATAAAAATTTTGAACTTAAATATCAAGTTTTGTAATTAACAGGTATTTAGTTCTTGATCTATGTTGTTCACAGATACACACACATATACACGGATGTTTTTCTATTTTTTTATTCGGGGGAGATCAATACTGTGGCATTTTTGTATTGAAATGTTGTGTGAAATACAATACATTCTCCAACTACTATGTACATCGTACAGGTTAGAGAAAGTAATATATTACGACATTTTCTACTCTAGGATACTCTTAGAAAAGATTATTTCTCTGTCTTCTTCTGGTTAACAGAGTTAGATACTTATTAAACTTTGACGATTATCTGTTGCACTTTTAAATATTAATTTACTTTTATAGAAACGTGATAGGTCTTTAATTTGCCTTAAGGATTACTTTCAGTGTTATTAAAGTTCACGCAGGTTATTTCCCTCTTAGTTGACAATGTTCAAGTGTGAGAAAAACGACCGCACAAGTTTTTAAATCGGCCGGTCGAGAGGAGGTTTAGCTAACATGTTATCGTCAGCAGCTGCCTCAGCTTGTAAATAATATAAAAATCCTCAAATTCTAAACATGGCTTTTCTTTAATTTAATGAACGTTTCGACGTCAATCATCGTTTCGACCGGAAGTAATTAAAGTCCAAGTTTTATTTCACATAAAATAGCACAAGCACCAATGCACCACAAAACACTTAAAGGCAAGGCAAGAATGTGTCATAAAATCTGAGGCATTCGCCGGCGAGTCAAAATATTTACATATTATAATTTAAGCATAAGCAAAATATATTAAAATAAAGCTATATTAAAGTATTTAAATGAAAGAATATCTCAGAAGCAATAACTCCAAAAAAATCTGATATTTTCCATTCACATGACTTTCTCTACCTGCTTCTTAAACAAACTTTCCTTACAAATCATTATTATTTTATCTACATCATGCTAATCAAGATAAACATTAGCAAAAATGATATTATTATTTGCTTCCTTGCAAGCTGAAGGTAAATAAGGGAATACATAGGCTAAGGCGATATTTAGATCTTTTAAATGCCGACCGCTAAGTTAAACAATTGAAATTCAGTTCTTGTTTGCTAGGAGTAAGCAAAATAAGACGAAAAGAAATATGTCTCCCTTTTGAGAAAAGTGTATCTTGAATTTTCTGGAATTAGGCTCTGGAGAGCTCTTTATTCTAATATGGTTTACAAATTACACAAAAGTCATCCAGGATAAAGGGCTCTTCAGAGCTTATTCCCAGAAAATTCAAGATATACATTTCGTTTGTCATGAAAATATCTTAAACATATGTCATTTTAATAAAAATCGTTACACATATTTTGAGAAAATAAGGATTTCGAAAAATGTTTCATGTAAAGGGTGGTTTGGGGTGGGGAATTTTCTTAAAAATATTCGTGTTCCAACCTTGAAGAATAAATATCAAGTTGGTATTTAACCGACTTTTCGTTTTTGAACTATGCTGCTCGCAGACCCATAAATAATCACACACTCGCACATATTTCTAAAAATGTTCTCAAATATTTTGAGGGTCACTAAATATGTATTTCCGGTGAAATATTGGTATTATATTTTTGTGCGGAGTACAATACCTTCTCTATCCACTATATATAGTCAAAGACAATTAAAATACCCTAGCGCTGCGATTTTGCTGAAAATGTGAACGTTTGCGGGGACTTGGATCTTTCTACGGTTTCGGTTTTCAGTGGTCCATTCTGTTACAAGATACCACAAAAGTAATAAAATATAAAAAAGCGATTGGGCATGTCCTCTTGCCCGCTCGACACTCGTTCAGAACAGGTTGACTTGTATCAGCAGTGTATTAATTTAGTCTACCAAGTGAGAGCATTATCTTAGCATTAGAACTTCAGTGTGCAGCGCAGAGAAAAAATTAACCTCATTTTGTAACACCCGGTGAGAGAGGTGGAGTATTGTCCAACCAAAACGTTTAGGAATCACCAGTTCGTAACTCAGAATTTCATTTGTCGCAAGTTATGTTTCATATTCAATCCCTTCCCTTCCGTAACGTGGCCTATCCAATACGCTTTTAAGAGAATAATGAATGAATAAGTGTATTTATTAACATAGCAATATCATACATAGAATTTCAACAGTCGCACGGGTCCACAGACCGTACGTGCTTTTGTAATACACATTACAAGCAATATTAAAACAACAACCACAACAAAGAATTAGAAGAGTAAACACGAAAATAAAAAGACAAAGGAAATACACAGTCAAAAGCAATATTAAACAACAATAAAATTAAGAGTGAATCCGAAAATAAAGATACGAAAATATTAAAATATAGCAATTTAAATTTACAGCACAGAGTACACCTTCATAAACGCACCCTCTTATAATAGATAATTACACTTAAAAGACATATATACACATAATATATACAATCCTAGCACAACAGTGACCTAAGTATGACATAATATATATGTATGTAGAACATTGTAGTCACTTTTGTTTAGTTGATCTTATTCTCCCCCCCCCCCCTTCTCTATTGGCAGCCTCCTCAGATCTCAGCTGTCTTGCCTTAAGTATAAATTTACCTAGCCCGTCCATGTTTTCCGTGCCTGCCAGTAGCGTCCAACATGCTTCTAGCCCTACATTCGCAGTGGTAGAAAATCGCGGCAAATATTTTTCCCGCCATTCCTCCGTACCCCTACATCTTGCCAAGATGTGAGTCCACGACTCTTCCTCCTCACAAATGGGACAGATTCTCGTACCATTCTCATCAGAAATTTTCGTGCTCCTCCATGCTCTTAGTCTAATCCACGCGAGCCCCTCTCTAATGAGTTTGGTACCTGTTTTGATGTATTGCTCCATACCCCACTCCGATTTCAGCCCAGATTGTACTTCTAATGACACCTTCTCTGTGCATTGCGCAATCATTTGCTGTCTGTCAATATTACAGAGACGTTTCTTAATTTTTCTCTAAATACTTCGCCTGTTTTCCTGCCCCGCCATCCAAATGTCTCCCATCCCAATGGTTTCCAACCCTTTCTTTAATTTTGATGCCCACGTCAAATTACCTTCCATTCGCAACTGTTCACGGTAGCAGACTGCCCTAATTATAGATTGGTTTCCGTGAACGATTCTCATCCAATATTTAACTGCTCTGATTTTGCACTCTATCGTTTCACTATGTGCCCCGAATTCCCTCATTATTCCGCAGTTTGCCCCTCTACACCCAGAATTCCTTTCAAAAATTGGGTCCTCACTTGATCCAGATTTCCTGTTTGTTCCCACCCCCATATTTCTCCTACGTATGTCATCGTGGATCTAACTGTCGCTCCGTATACAGTTTCCATTAACGTTATGGAGATATTCGGAATTCTGCAGCGTATCCGGAGAGCTTCCGCCGCTTTCACCCTTGCCTTGTGTTTCGCAATGTCAATGTGTTTTGTCCATTTTCCGTTCATTGTAAATGAGAGTCCTAAGTACACAAAAGATTTAACATTGTCCAGTATCTGTCCTGCATATGTCCAAGTCTCCTCCTGCTATAAACACAACCCTTTTTGAAAGTCATTACCTTAGTCTTATTCACATTAACTGTAAGTAGCCATTCATCGCAATAGATCTTAAGTTTGTCCAGTCCTCGTTGCAATCCGTTTACTGTCGTAGAGCACAATACTAAATCGTCTGCGTATAAAAGAGAATAGCAAACAGGTGAAACACACGGACGGAGTCACCGAAAAGACCCCGAACACAACTGAAGACGCACTATATTCTGTCACGTTTTCGTTGAAGATACAGGAGCTAGTATCAAATAACCCAACTGCCCCGTATTTGACGTGTGCAGATGTCCCTTCGTGTGGTAAAAGAGTTCCGCAACTCAACGGGCTAATTCAACGGGGAATTTTAAATTTGATAATAAATGCACTTAGTTCTTGATGCGTCCTCCAAAGAGACATTACTCAAAACCAAGTTGTAATGGTGTTCATCGCAGACTACGCTTTGGCGACTTTCACCTGTTCCTGATGACAGTTCTTGGGAAATCTATTGTCCACTTCCGCTGACATAGTACGATTGAACTTACCAGCGACAGATAATATTGTTTGATTACTTGTAACCCCCTTATGAAACCTCTGCTCTTTAATCAAGCATAATCCGTCCAGTCACAAATATTCCATGATAAACATCTTCTCTAGTGTGAGAACGATTATTGCAGACATCAGTAGGAAAATGTGCTGAAATAAAAGTGGTGACTCACAAGTACTCCCGTTTAAAAATAGTGTCACTATTGGGTGCTATTATTTTTTACATGTTCCAAAAACAAAATTGATACTGATTTGTAGATTATTTTGGATTTGACAGGAATGCAGTTAGTCCTTCAACGTGTGAATCATCATTCAGTGAACGATCGTGAGACATCGTTTAGTGATTCATATTTAATTTTGGATGGCAAAACCTCCGAGGAGGTAAATTATTTATGCTGTTGGATGGGGATGTTTTGTCATTTATGACAAAAGCTAGATATTGGTTCCACGATTTTAAACATGCTAAAATGTTTATTTTTTGATGAGTAAGCGTTCAGGACGCCCGGAAGCTATGGTTCATGAGAATATTGTTGAAAAAGTCCTCGCTGATCACCAAAATAAAGTAAGCGAAGTGGTAGAGGCCATAGGTGTAATCAATTCACATTTTGCATGATAAGTTGGAGATGAAAAGCTTGTCAGTTGGATGAGTGCTGTGATCGTTCATAGTGAACATAAAAACATCTACACTTTTAAGCTGTCTTTGGAGTTAATCAAGCGGATTCGAATGTCTTATTGCGTCGATTTGTTACTATCAATGAGGCTTGAATTGCTCTTTATATTCGAGAAACTCAGCAATAAACAAAACAATAAATCTGCACCACAGTAGGCAAAGATGGTTCAATCGGTCAGGAAAGTGATGGAGACGATTTTTGGATACGATGGGTGTCATACTCATTGACTTCTTAGAAAAAGGAAAAAAAAAAAAGATTACCAAAAAATACTACAGGAAGTTATTGACCCAATTTGCGTCCACGCACTAGCACACTCATCCGGAATTTTCGCCGCCAACTGCATGAATTACTCTCACACCCTGACTCCCTGTGATTTCTTCTTCTTCCTAAACATGAATAAATGTCTAATAGGAACAAAATGTTGATTAAATGAAGCCATCTTCGGAACAAGAAACAGCAGGACGCTGGTGGATGTGGGATTACGTTGAGAAATACATAATATATGTTTAAAAAATTGGCGTCTTCATTCCCAACGCAGGTGCTGAAATACCCTCGTTTTGAGAATAAATAAATAATTTATTGTTAATAAAACTTGTAAGAACACTATGGATAGTTTTGTTGCAGACTGTATTAGGTTACTGGTTGTGTAAGCAGTCGGTTAGCCTCGATCATGGTTTCAATGGGTATCGGAAGCTGCTGGCACCTCATTCCGACTACAAGCAATAATCACTGTTATCGCTGCTTATATTGCCATCATCCCAGACCTGACAAAACTGCAGACATCGTTAGTAGCTATTTCTTGCTGTTTATTTCGCGTCTCTGTGCTCGCGTTTATGCTAACACAAAAACATGAATTTTAACAAGCGATATGGCTCCGCGTTAGCGCGTGAGGCTCGTGTACCGGTTTCGATTCCTTTTCGACCAACCACTCATATCTTATTCTTAGTGCAGTTTTCCATAGTAGATAGATAAAAGATATGAAAAAATCTCATGTGTTCCACTCACATGATTTTTCTCTATATCTCTGCAACAAACTATTGTTAAAAAGCTTATGCTTCCATTTACTTCATGCTAATCGAGAAAAAAATTAGCAGAAATATTCTTATCTCTTGCTTCCTTGTAAGTAGAAGCGAAATAAGGGAGTACCATAGGTTAAAGTGATAGTCAAAAGCTGGTTGCTATGTGACTGAAGTTTCTTTGTTTGTATGGACAGGAGTTAACACATTCCTGTATGAGAAACGTATAGGTTTTTTAAATCTGAAACCAAAAAGAAGGAATGTTTAAAAAAAACAACAATAAAAAACGATCATCTCCATGAAAAAAATGTATATAACATAAATTGTGTGTTTTAACGTGTTCTGCATTTTTTGTGTGGTAAGTTTTTGTCAATTTTTACGGTTTAGCAGTTATGCAAAATTCCGTACAATGCATCCAGAATAAAGTAGTCTTCAGAGGCTATTCCCAGAAGATCCAAAATATACATTTTAATTGCCCGGTACATATCTTTAATATACGATATTTTAATCAACATCGTTAGGGTCATTTTGGAGAAAATCTATTGTAATGCACCCAAAAATTCGATACCAAGATTTCACCGGAAATACATATTTTGGGTCCTCCTGAATCCAGAAGAAATAGTTTTGGAAAAAGGTCCGTGTGTGTTTGTGTATAGTTAACCATTTCCGAAATATTTTTTGTATTGTTTTACATTTTCCCATACTTATTTCTTTTCTCAAATTAGAAATCGTTATTATCTTTTTCATTCTGCTTATACCTATGAAAGCATGGAATTTAATACCATTAAAATAGCATTGTTAATTTTTTAAATTAACGCATTTTAACCTAAATGACCGTGTCGGACTATGAATGAAATGACTGAAATAATGCTCAAATGAGCCTGTGATCCACAGTGCTCAATTAATATAATCAACATCCGTCTTTTCAGGAAAAGCCGTATCCAGGTAACTCACCCTAACCGAGATTGGAGCTTGGGACCTCTTGAAAGTGAGACATGTTACCCTCATTAAAAGAATTGACTTTTGCTTTGACCTAGGATATTCCCTTAATCATTTTCATCTAAAAGGAAATATGAAACAAAAGCTGCTAATTTTTATCTCGATTAGCATGAAGCACATACAAGAATAAGCTTTTGTGAGAACTGTCCGTTAAGGAATATTTAGAGAAAGACTTGTTAAGTAACACAAATGTTTTTATTATTATAAGTTCTCCTTTAAACTATATCAAAATCTATTTATCCAATCTAAAAGAGAAATGGAAATTAATAATAGATTGTAGAACAAACAAATAGAGTAATTCAGCGGGATACGTTGAAACCTCTATGATTACGTAACGACATGATAATTATATCCCAGGTCAGAGTAAATTCGCAAGCATTCTTCAGGAAACTCATTATATGAGCCAAATAATAGTTTAAAACTAACAAGATAAAAACTGTAAAAATTACGTTTAAAAGGGAGAGATTCGCAGAAAAAGGCTGTCCTATATAAAACATCAGATGTGTTCCATTCACATGACTTTCTCTACATCTCTGCAACAATTTATTTTTGAAAAGCTAATGGCTCTATGTACTTCATGCTAATTGACAAAAAAATTAGCATAAATAGTCTTATTACTTGCTTCCTTGTAAGTAAAAGCGAAATAAGGGAGCACCATAAGTTTAAGTGATACTCAAAAGCTGGTTGCTATGTGTCTGAAGTTCCTTTGTTTGTATGCACAGGAGTTGACAAATTCCTCTGTGAGAAAAGTATAAGTCTTTCAAAGCTGAAACAAAAAACAAGGAATATCTCAAAAACAATCTACTCCATAGAAAGTATGCATAACATTAATTATATGTCTTCATGTGCTGTACATTTTTGTGTGTTAAGTTTTTGCCCATCTCTTACGGTTTAGAGTTATGCAAAAGTCCGTAAAATTCATCCAGAATAAAGGAATCTTCAGAGGCTAATCCCAGAAAATTCAAGATATACATTTTATGTGTAAGGTAAATATCTTTAATATTTGACATTTTAATCAAAATCGTTACAGCCATTTTTAAGAAAATTAAAATTTTCGAAAAAGGTTCCATGTAAAGAGTAGCTGGGTGTGGGGGAATTTTCTTGAAAATCTTCGTGTTGCAGGAAGATACCAAACTTAAATACCAAGTTTGGTATTTAGCGATCTTTTCGTTTTTGAGCTATGCTGTCCACAGACATACACACAGACACACACACGGACCTTTTTGTAAAAATGCTTTTTGTTTGGATTCAGGGGACCCAAAACATGTATTTCCGGAACCTCGGTATGGAATTTTTGGGTGCATTACAATACCTTCTCTATACACTATGTACATAGTACGTGTAGAGAAAGTAAAAATGCAAACTTGTATAAAACACAAAAAAACTTCAAATACTTTCCTCCAATAAACCACTTACAATATATTCTTTTCTGTTGGTTTGAATTTTTTTAGTACGTTGACAGTATTCTCAACATTCTCGTAATGTCATGAAAAGAATTGGAACCTCAGGTGACCTGCTTTTTAAAAGTCCCTCACTTCGGTCTCATGTTTCCTCCTTGTACCTACAGCGAAATAAGTTTTAAAAAGATTTCTGCAATTTTGTGTTTATATCGTTTAACTAGCAGATAAATAACTTTTTGTAAGAATAGTAAGCAGAAGCTACATATTAATAGTAGAGAAGGTCATGTGAATGTAGCACAACAGAGTTTCAGAGAAAGAATGAAAATATTCCTTTATTTTCCAGTAAAGGTAAATTAATTCTTTTGAGAACTCAAACGGACTTTTAGGGTATGACTGAAAAGCACATGTATCTCAGCATTTTAAACAGGTACTGGTAAAGTATTGTATAATTAATATACAGGCTGTTAGAGGTGTAAGTGGAGATACTTATATTAGTAATTGAGATCAGTGTATTGAATAACATTGCATTAGCAGTACTTATACTTTTACGCATTACGTTTTATTTTATCATGAAACTAAAATGTTTTCAGGTTCATAAGTACTTCCAAGTGGGCGTGGCACACTTAAGACATACCTTTTTTTCCCCTACTGAACAAAGCTAAACCAATTCAATAATACACCAATGTACCAGGAGGCACAACTGTTCCATATTTCATGTGTGCAGATATTCCTTGGTGCGTTAAAAGAGTTGCAGAACTCACGGGGCTATTTCAAGTTAAAACCTGCCAGTGGAGTACTGAGTGAGAGTGACCTTCACTTTACACGTGCTGCGAAGACAGTGAGCAGGTCGCGCTCATTACAAGGGGTAAAACAAAGGTTACTCTACCCAGTTCTTCACAACGGATTTTAACTTGAGATGACCCCGTTGAGTTCTGCAACACTTTTAAGGGATATCTACAAACGGAAAATACGGGCCACCTCGTATACGTGTGGTGGACTACTGCAAGCAATATTATACAATTGAGTATAAACGCTTAGTTGAAAATAAGGGACGTCAGTGTTCTATTGTTCACCGGAATAAAAGAAAATCTTATGTGTTCCATTCACATGAATTTCTCTACATGTTCTGCAAACAGACCATTCTTTAAAAAGATTAATCCTTTACTTACATCGTGCTAATGAAAATAAATATTAGCAGAAACGGTATTATTAGTTGCTTCTTTGTAAGGAGAAGAAAATAGAGGGATACACCAGGATAAAATAATGGTCCAATGTTTAATGGCTATTGCTATTTGAAAAAGTTAAATTCGGTTCTCTTTGCTTGACCAGGAGAAAAACAAGAAGAGGTAAAAAAGACAACTTCCTTGTAAGAAACTATTAACAAGGTATACTTCGGAACGGCTAACAGTACAAAAAGTGTATATGGCATAAATAATATGTTTTAATGTGATCTATTTTTATGTATGGTACGCTTTTATCTATTTCTTACGTTTCCCATTTACACAAAAGTCATCCAGAATAACAGGTCTGTAGGGGCTGTTTCCAAAAAGTTAAAATTATACATTTCGTTTGTCTGAACAATATCCGTATTTTAATCAACATTGTTATAAACATTTTTTAGAAAAATGTTTGATGTAAAGGGTTGTTGTGAGTGGAGTATTTTCCTGAAAATCTTCGAGTCGTATCCTTGAAAGATGCCGAATTTAAATACCACTTTTCGTTTTTGAGACACACACATTGATCTTTTTCTAAAAATACTTCTTTGACTTGGGGACCTCAAATCTCGACATCTAATATTTGGGTGGAGTACAATACATTTATACGTACTATGTATATAGTATGAGTAGAGAAAGTAAAAACATTGAGTAATATGTGTAAAGTTTTACTACTAATGTGTAGATTTTATACAAGAAATATTTATTCACATTTTTCCATGACTTGTATTATTTTAAATTTCAAAATAAGCTCTTCATGTTTTAGCCTTAATGTGTGGGTTTGTGCAAGTTTTGTAGACAGCCAGACAGACTGACAGACAGGTAGGTACTAGGTACTTAAGTAGGTATTTTTATTGATGTAAAATTATTAAAGTCATTGCAGAGATATTTACTGCATGGTTCTTTGATCTACTTTTCAGATACAAGTTATAGGTGACAAAAAGAAACAAATGAGAAAATTAAAGAAAGAAAGAAAAAAAAAGAGAAAAGTATTAGGAAGTTGCCTTTGATTAACTAACAAAAATGATCTGGCTTTGTGAACTTTAACTAGGAAATTGCCCATGTTTTATACAATAAAGAGGATTATTCCTCATCCGTTATTACTTCTGTAGCATGTCATCCTTGATAAGCCAGTTCCTCTTATCAGCCAGTAGATCCCAAAATGCCTGTCTCCTTCTAGTGTTAATTAAACATTTTTCTTTTAGTTTGACTGTCCGCAGGCTCTCCCACTGAGCACATTCCGCCAAAATATTTGCTGTCTTGATCCAAACCACAAAACGGGCAGATTCTCCTGAATTTTCTGTCATTTTCGGTTCCCTCCAATCTCCCAGTCTACACCATGTCAATCCTGATCTTTTCTTCCATCCTAAGCGAAATATATGTGCCTCATTACCCCATTTCAGTTTAATTTCGTCTAATAGAGTTAGAATGGGTGCACTTTTACGACTCGATTCAATTTCCTGGCGACTGATCTCCGTTAATCTCCTTTTGAAACATTTTCATATGTTATCGTTAGTTGCGTCTCTTTTCCATACTGACCGCATTCCTATTCTTCTCGAGCCTCTTTCGAGTTCAGCAGACAGGGGACAAGTTTTCCCGTTGGTATTTATAACATGTGGAACGTAGCATGAAATTACTTTCCTGCATCAGCCTCAACAAGTACTTCCCTGTTCTTATTTCAAAGTGGATTGTGTTTTCAGAACACTTCACCTCCAGGAGAACTCCAGAATTAGATATGCCTTGTGAAACTCCAAGAACTTTTTCTAAAATGCCTGATGCGGTTTTTTTTTTTTTTTCGTGTGTGCTGTGTTGTTTCTCATTCCCAAATTTCACTTTGTATAACAAAATCGGCGTTACCATAGCCTGGAAATATTAGGCAAAGAGGAATGAGGGAGGAAATCGTGGTAGGTGAGAAATCATTTCACCACACGCCAGCAATGGGAAACCACAAAGAACCTAAGTTTAAGATGCGAGGTTAATGGGTATCGAACCTGGGTCCTCCCAAGTGCGAGCCTCAGACATTACCGTGACTCGCTATGTTAAAGCAAATAAAGGAAACACTTCTCTCTTAACTGCCATTTGAAATTGCTTCATAAATGATATCTGCTTCAGCCAACTATTCGCTCCATTTATTTTAAGCCTTAGGATAGATGTGATAATACTTCAACCATAAATCTTACTTCGGGCAACAATTTCAGATTACTGTAAGATTTTGTTGTTGTTGCTGTTCTTACTTTTGTTTTTTCTCTGCCTTTCCTTTCATTCTTATCGGTAATTGACTGTCAGAGAAAGCAAACAGCAGCAATAGAGAAAGTCTTTTTGGCCACATTTTCCTGGTTTTAACACCTTGCTGCATGTGAGTCTGACCTTAACTGAGCTATAAAATACAGGTTAGAGTACAGAGGGACGGTCCCCTCCTTTTTACTTTCTCTACCGCTTACCTATTGCAAAAACAAAAAAAAAAAACATCAGCCAAAACAAAACTTCGATACCCAGCTATCATCAGAAATACATGTTTCGCGATCTTTGAATTTAAAAAACTGAAAAATCTTCGTATCTACGAACAACATAACTAAAAAAAATCCATTAAATATATAATATTAAACTTAATATTTAAGTGTAGCATCTTGCAAGGAATGACACTAAGATCTTCAAGAAAAGCCTCTCTTTAGCTACCTTTTAAATGGAAAGTGTTTCTTAATTTTGTATTTTTTCAACATTGGCTGTACCGATTTTGATTAAAATGCCAGTTAAGATATTTTCAGCTATAATCTATATCTTCCATGTACTGATAATATACTCTGTGGTCCATTTATTTATGAATTACTTTTCCATAACTGGTAAATCATGAGCTATAAGACAAAAATCTTATGGACAACATCTATGTTAAATATATTAAATTCCAAAATTTAAATGAATTTAAACAACATTTTATTTTCTATGCGCATAACTATAGTCCTTGTTACTGGTTTGGATGTTCAAATTCTTATAATTTTATCAAATCGATGGTGGCTATTTGCTATATTGTTCTGGTCACAAAAAAGAAAACGAAATTTCAAAGTCATCATATATAAACCAGCTCTTAAAACACATGATTATTGCTTAAACTTACCATATCCTCTATTCCCATTGTTATTGTAAGGAAATGCATAATAAAACCTTCGTAAAATGTCTATCTCTAGCAGCTAGAAGTAGACAGAAGAACAAGCTTTTCTATGAATAATCGTTGAATAAAGGTTATAGAATTCGCATTTTAAGATATTAGCATAACAGATGAAATGCACAACTTGGAATTTTCTGTGGGAGCCTTCTTCATTATGACTGCTTTTGTATAATCAGTAAACTGTAAACGATTTTCATAATGTTATTGAAAACAAAAAACGATAGATCTCATAAGTGTGTTCACCATTTACGAGATATTCTTTGTTATTGATCTAAATGCTCAAATACATTTTGCAGCGGTAAGTTGCTATTTAAGTTTTTCTCCTTTATCTTTATCATTTATCTAGATTATAAGTAAACCTTTTTTTTTCTCATATCATACAAAAAGCGAGGAATTTAAAACCCATCTTATAGTGATCCAGATTTTAGAAATCTAACTATGGCTTTAAGAAACTACACCCTTTTTGTATCTAACACGAAGTGTGTAAATCGCAATCGAAAGTTTACTTCTATTACCAAAAAAATAAGATATAAGAATAGCTTTGCAGAATGTGTAGATATATTTTTAATGCAACACATATAATTTTGCCTCTATGGCAAAGAGGTCCTTTTTTAAGGTGTACTTACCTGAATTGTTCTAGAAATGGAGCAACGATATGTATTTAAAACTGAGGTTGCCTACAATTTTAAGTGCGAATATCACTAACAAATGGTAAATAGTGTCTTAAGTGCGGTGCTCTGCCCCAATGTTGGGGGATTCTGTCAGTGAGAGTATCCAAATCATGAGAATGTACCAGGGAACGGAGGGATTTTCGGAACTTGCCCCATAGCTCATATTTCGTGCTTATCACCTCCAGGAGGAATGAATGAAATGAATCTACAGAAGACTATAAGTTGGTCTTCTGAGGTCCTTAGCGATTCCAAACATCGGCGGGCTGCTCAGAGAAGGATTCCATCCAGTGGAACCGGGAAGAACGCGACACATCTAAGGCGGCCTAGAGACGGCTGGAATTTGACATAACTAAAAATAACTTTTTTACGAATAAGCAGCTGCACCATCTGTTCGACAACGATCGGCAATACACAGCACCTAAGCTCACCTAAAATAGGAAAGGGGAAGCGAGTTAATAGGAAAAGAGGGAAAGACAATTCGAGGTAGAAGAGATATCACCTTAATGTTACCGCGGAGTCATCTTGGGCCATATGGTTTTCTCTGGCGTTAACCGTTTTCAAATAATTGATTTTCATTGATTTTCATTTTCAGATACTAAAATTCCTTACAATAATAAGTATTCAGTTTTTCTCGAGGTCGTGCAAAGAACACACAGTGATCCACTTTTTAAAAATATGATGTGTTCCATTCACATGAATTTCTCTACATTTCTGAGCAAGTATTCTTCTATCTACTTCACGCTAACTGAGAAAAAAATTAGCAGATACATACACACTTCTTATAAGCAGAATGGAAATAAGGGAGTATACTAAGCTAAAACAATATTCACACTTTTTAAAATCTGGTTGCTATGTGATTGAAATTCTTTTGTTCGTATAGCCAGGAGTTGACAAATTTCCGCAAGAAAATACTGTATTTATAGCTGAGACTAAATAATAAGGAATATTTCAGAAACTTTCAGCTCTATAAAAAAAAGAGAAAAAAAAAAAAACAAAAACAAGAACCAAACAAAGAACCAAAAAAAAAAAAAAAAATACGTCACAAATTATGTGATTTAGCGAGATCTACATTTTTGTGAACTAACTTTCTGTCTACCTCTTACGGTTTACCATTATACAAAACTCAACAAAATTCAACTAGAATAAAGAGGTCTTCAGAGGCTATTCCCAGAAAATTCAAGATATACATTTATTTGTCATGTAGATATTTTTAATATACGATATTTTAATTAATTTTTTTGAATTTTTTTCCTTGTAAAGGGGTAGTTTGGGGTGAGCGGATTTTCTTTAAAATGTTCATGTCGCATCCTTGGGAGATACTATACTTAAATGCCATGTTTGGTATTTAACAGACTTTTCGTTTTTGAGCTAATGAAGTATAAAGACAGAGAGAGAGAGACACCCGCGCGCACATATACTTACCTTTTTCTAATTTTATTTTAATTCAGGGGTCTCAAAATATATATTTTCGATGAAAATTAGCTGTCAAAAATTTTATATAGTCTGTATACACCATGCACATAGTGCGTGTAGAAAAAAAATGTGACTATTCAGTATTATAACCTTTTGGGCGAAGATGTACAATGTATATAGTAAGTAGAGTAGGCAATGTAATCTATTTAAAGTATTCGATACCGGAATTTTACCCAAAATATATGCTTTAGGATACCATGATTAAAAAAAATGAATTTTTAGAAAAAGGTTCGTGTTTGTATACATGTCTGTGTGTATCTCTGTAAAGAGCATAACTCAAAAAGATTGGCACGTATATACCAAAATCGGTTATTTAAGTCACATATCTACCAAAGATACGACACGAAGATTTTCAGGAAAATGCTCCAACTCCCCTTTACTGGAATATTTTTCAAAAATTTTGATTTTCTCAAAAATACCTCTACAGATTTTATTTAAATACCATATCTATAAGATATCTTATGGCAAATGAAACGTGTATCTTGGATTATTTACGTTTAGTGTCTGTAGGCCTCTTTATTTGGACGAGTTTTGTATAACTGACTTACTGTAAGAAACAGTTAAAAACTTAATGTACCAAAATGTAAATCTCGTTAAAACATACAATTTATGTCCTGCACTTTTTCTTTGTAAAGTTAGCCATTTTCGAGATATTTCTTATTATTGATTTCAATTTTAAAATGCTTTAATGTTTCTCAAAAGAGAATTGGTAATTCATTTCATATTTCTCTTTTTTTATTTCTGGTCATGCATAGATTACCGAATCGCAATTGTTTTGCATAAGGATTGTTATTTGAAAGAATTGACTATCACTTTAGCCTAGTGTATTTCCGTATGTCCCTTCTATGTTCAAGAAAGCAAGTAATTCTGTCGTAGAATAAAAAAGATTGTGTAAGTAGAACACATCACATCTTTTTTATGCTTATAATTGAATGTCTAATGAGAACTTAATTATCTCCAAGAATTAATGTTTGTATCAATAGTGTTAGAAGGGTGAGCAAGGGAACTCATGGGCCACGCCGTGGCCGAATGGTCAGACCACTCGCCTCTCACCGGGTTCGATCCCAAGCGACCGCATGTGAGATTTGTGGTGGACAAAGAGGCGCAGGGGCGAGTTTTCTCCGGGTTCTCCGGTTTCCCCCATCATCACATTCCACCGGGGCTATATCTTCATATATCAACAGTGTCATCTCCGGCGGTGCCAGAGCAGTAAAAGCAGGCGTTAAACACTACCCAAAAAAAAAACTCATGCTAATGCAACATTTTCTTCTTTTGGAAAAAAACTGATTTTGTGATGACAGCTGTTGATTTTGTTTACTCTAAATGTAAAGTAAACAGTTTTTTATTTTCTCAAATTAGTATATAGTTCAAAGGTAGAGAAGGTATTGTACTCAACCCGAAAATTCGATTCCTAGATTTAACCGAAAATAAAAGTTATTAGAAAAAGGTCCGTGTATCCTTGTGTCAGTGAACAAGATAACTTCAAAACTAAAAGTCTGTAAACTATCAAACTTGGTAATTAAGTTAGTATCTTCCAAGATTTTGAGAAAAATCCCCCATCCCAAGCTACGCTGTACATAGAAAACATTTTCAAAATGTTGATTCTTTTAAAATTGGCTCTAACGAATTTCAATAAAATGACGTATATTAAAGATATTTACATGACAAATAAAATTATATCTGGAATTTCCTGTGAAGAACCTTTGAATACCCTTTTACTGTGGATGATTTTTCATAACCGGTAAAGTGTAAGAAATAAACAAAAATGTAGATTTCGATAAAACACACAATTTAAATCATATACAGCAATTTCGAGATATTCCTTGTTATTGGCTTAAGTAAAATAAACTTTTCTCATACGGAAGTTTTCCAACTCTTGGTCATGCAATGATATATTTGAATCACTTAGCAACCAGATATTAAGTTATTTGGCTATCTTTTTAGCCTAGTGTATTCCCTTATTTCTCTTATACTTATATATAATAAGAGAATTTCTGTTAATATTTACCTTGATTGTAATGAAGTATAGAAGAATAAAGTTTTGAAAAATAATTTGTTTCTGGGATGTACATAAAATTATGCAAGTTTAGCCTATCAGATTATTATTTGTTAAACGTAAATGCGTTGAATAATTTTTATTTTAATAAATAATCGTTAAATGGGACCAAATTAAAAATCCGCTCACAATAATAAAATACACTAATCGAACAACACTCTTATCAATGATAAAAATATAAAAATACATGCATATTGCTTTAGTTTCTTAAAAAAAACACTTCCAAAATTATAATCTTAGAAAATATGATGTGTTCCATTCAAATGACTTTCTTTAGCTGTTCCACAGAAGCTTTTCTTACAAAAGATTTTTAGTACATCATTCTAATCAAGATAAGCACAACCAGAATTATTCTTATTACTTGCTTCTTTGTAAGTAGAAGGGAAATAAGAGAGTACATTAGGCTGAAGAAATAGTCAGATCTTTTAAAAGCTAGTCACTAAATGAAATAGCTGAAATTCAGTTCTCTTTGCTTGCTAGGGGTAAATAAGCGAGAGACTAAAACAAATATCTCTACCGTTTGAGAAAAGTGTAAGAGCCTTAAAACAGAAACCAGTATTTCGGAATATCTGGAAAACGGTTAACTCTACAAAAAAGGTATATTACATAAATTGTCTGTTTTAATGAGATTTATATTTAAGGTTTTATCTGTCTCTTACATTTTACCAGTTAAACAAAAGTTATCCAGAATGAAAGGACTTTAGACGCTACTCCTAGAAAATTCAAAACATACATTTCATTTACCATGAAAATATCTTAGACATATGGCATTTTAATTAAAATTGATGCAGGCATGTTTGACAAAATAAAAAATTTCGATAAATATTGCTGTAAAGGTTAGTTGGAATGGGAGTTTTTCTTTAAAACCTTCGTGTCGCATTCTTGGGAAATATTGAAATTAAATACCAAGTTTGGTATTTAATCAACTTTTCATTTTTGAGCTATGCTGCTCCTAAAAATGCTTCTTGTGCTCTCAGGAGATCTCAGAGCATATACTTTCGGTGGAATTTCTGAGTAGAATTTTTGCTTGGAATACAATACCTTCTCTATTTGCTACGTGCATAGTACGTGTAGAGAAATTAAAAAGTGAGGTGTCATAAGCATGAGAACCCATTTTGTGTATTTATATCCGAATTCTACATTTATTACATTCAAGAGCCTAATAATCACAAGATGAATCTCTGCAGATATGAACTGTTCGTTTCTGGGCGGTGGAAAATATGCTGCCAGGTATTTTACTGGTAGTTGGCCAAGCAACAGGCAATCTTTTCTCGCGTGATTAACTGCACTTAGAACCAATTGTGTAATCGATGAGCATTACAAAGTTGGCTGGAAATTGTAGAATTAAGTAAATACATCCTTCACTAAAAGCAGCTACTTACCGTTAAGGTGCCTGTTAACAATGTCTCATTATATTTTGATTTACAGCGGCATCAAGAAGCAAAACCTCTCAATCAGTTAACGTATAACTTAAATAATAGCAATTTTATTGCTTAAAAATCTGATGTGTTCCATTCACATGAATTTATCTACATCTCTCCAACAAATTATTGCAGAAATAGTCTTATTACTTGCTCCCTTGTAAGAATAAGTGAAATAAGGGAGTACCATATGTTAAAGTGATAGTCAAAAGCTGGTTGCTATGTAACTGGAGTTCCTTTATTTGTATGGACAGGAGTTGACAAATTCCTGTATGAGAAAAGTATGTTTTTCTAAAGCTGAAACCAATAACAAGGGATATCTGAAAAACGATCAGCTCCTCGAAACAAATGTTAATGACATAAATTGTGTGTTTTATCGTCATCTACATCTTTTGTGTTGTAAATTTCTGTCTATCTCTTACAGTTTACCAGTTATGCAAAATTCAATAAAACTCATTCAAAAAAGAAGTATTTAGAGGCTATTGCCAGAAAATTCAAGATATACATTTTATTTGGCATGCAAATATCTTAAATGTAAGAGATTTTAATCAAAATCACTAAAGTCATTTTTGAGAAAATCAAATTTGTTTAACTTTTTTCCATGTAAAGTGTAGCTTAGGGTGGGGGGATTTTCTTGAAAATGTTCGTGTCACATCCTTGGAAGATACCAAACTTAAATATCAAGTTTAATATTTAACGATATTTTCGTTTTTGAGCCATGTTGTCCGCAGACACACGCGCACACATGCATACACGTATCTTTTTCTATTTTTTTTTTATTCAGGGGGACCCAAAACATGTATCCGTATCTAATTTTTGGATACAATACAATATCTTCTCTATACACTATGTACAAACTATATCCAACAGAGGACTACATTTCTCAATAATTTATTGTTATAATTTGGACACCTAAACATAAACCCAAAAGAAAAATGATGAAATGTTACTTTTTGCAGCTGCAGATAAGTGTCCCGGAGCTAGGCTGGCCCCCTTAATGCCGAGTAGATCAGGAAAAACTTGACTTAGTAAGGAATAAGGGCGTGACAGCTTTGGGAAAACCGTCTCTCATATTCTTGACTGCCAGTGATAAAAACCTGATTGTTCTTTCACGTGACTTTCTCTTTATCGCTAAAACAAATTATTGTTAAACAGCTTATTCATCTATCTAGTCTATAATAATCGAGATAAACAGTAGCAGAATTTTTTTTTTTTTTTTTTTTTTTTGTAGTTTAGCATCCTTTAAGCTGGTTTGGTCATATCGGACGATGAATGAAATTCGTGAATAATGCTCAAATGATCTCGGGGTCCATGGAGCTTAAAGTTACTCGATATTCGTCTTCTCAGGATAAGGTAAAACTCCGAAAAAAAAATTTATCCGGGTAACTCATCCTTAGCGAGATTCGAACTCACGACCTTTTGAATGTGAGGCAGACACGCTACCACCACACTACCCAGGCGGGCAGTAGCAGAAATTGTCTTAATTACTTGCTTCCTTGTAAGTAAAAGGTAAATAAGGAAATAACTAGGCTAAAGCAATAGTCAACTATTTAAAAGCTGGTTGCCATGTGGATGAAATCCGTTGCATTGCGTGGCCAGGAGTTTACATATTCCCGCATGAGAAAAGTTTAAAAAATTTTAAATCTGAAACAAATAAAAAGAAATGACTCAAAAATGGTGAATTCCACGAAAAAAAGGCATATCACATAAAGTGTGTGTTTTAAGTCGATTATGGTAAGTATTCATCTCTGTATTACGGCTTACCATTTGCGCAATATTCAACAAAATTAATATAAATAGGGAGTATTGCCAGAAAATTCAAGATATACATTTTATTTGCCATGAAAGTATCTGTATTATAGAGTATTTTAATGAAAATCGTTAAAGCTGTTTTTGAGAAAATCAAAATGTTGGAAGTTTTTTCCATGTAAAGGGTAGTTTATGATGTTGCATCCTTGAAAAATAGTAAATTTAAATACACACTTTGGTATTATACCGATTTTTCATTTTTAAATTATCGAGTTCACACGGACACACATGGACCTTTTTCTAAAATTACTTTTTTGGATACAGGAGACTCTAAAACCTGTATTTCCGGTGAAATTTGGGTACCCAATTTTTGTGCAATACCTTAGCTGTACACTATGTGTATTATACGTGCAAGTACGTGCAGAGAAAGTAAAACTTCTACGCGTTACGATATATTGTCTTAAGATACCAAATCCTAAAGCTTAAAACTGTTAAATTTAAAACTCTTTCCAGTTATCTTACACTCCAGTGTGCTCTTCTGCTAGATTGAATTTCACTAACAAAGCTGCCTTGGCTCTCCTATAGTTTTAAAGGAAACTCTACTCTGTGAAGCAATGTCTTGTCCTTCCTCAATATCACTCGGGAGGGGTATTCTTAATTTTAAATGTAAGGAAAATGTAAAAAGAATGGCATAAGATCTTTAAGCGAGGAAGCCTGTGTGCATTTACTAAATAAGCGCTATAAGGATTAGTAACAAATAATAGCTATTCAAAATGTAAATTGGTAACATTGGGATATAATCGTGTATAAGAATTAAAGAAAAATAATATTATAATCTCAACAACTCATGCAATTAAATTTCGGTGAACATTATAATCCACATTAGAAAATGAATAAAGACATTTGTATTTGAGTGAGAGAATAAAACTTCAAATATCAAAATACAATGGAATTTTGGTGACACATATAAGAACAAAAGAAATTCTCCATTCGTACGCACTTGAGACAAAATAGCATACAATACAGCTGCATGAAAATGTACAGTAAAATAGAATATAATAATTAATATAGCGCTTTGATATAAATACAAACATTTAGTCCTGCAATCCTAATACCAAACTAAGGCATTTAAATGTACAAGCAAACATGGCTAGCTTATTCACGCAGCTCAGTTGTATAGACAATGAAAGCTCGCAAACTAGCACCACAAAACAACCGCACTGAAACACTTCTTTAGCAGCATTTATATTTCGCTTCTAGCTTTTGTGTAAGGACATTTACATATTCTCACACTAAAATAAACATAATGTGGATACAAAGGGAAAAAAAAACCCATTTGAAAGACTTAAGCTTGGTAAAGAACATTTAATATCGAGTGACAACGCTTGCATGCCCTGAGAGGCATGGTCAAAGATTACATCAAATTAAAAACATTACCAAAAGAAAAGGCTCAAGTGTTATACTCACATGACTTTCTCTAGCTGTTCTACAAAAAAAAAAAGCTTCTTACAAAATATTTATTTTCATTTCCACATCATGCTAATCGAGATGAGCATTAGCAGAAGTAGTAATACTTATTTCCTAATAAGTAGAAGGTAGCCTAAGGAATGCACTATGCTAAAGGGATATGCTTTAAAAGTAGTCGCCCTGCACTGTCATTGAAATTCGCTTCTCTGTTTAGCTAGAAACAAAAGAAAAGGGGTGGCTTCCTGTATGAGAAACGTAATCTAAGTATTATAAAATTGAAACCAATAAGTACAATTCGTTTATCATAAAAATATCGATATCTCAAAATCGTTAGAGCCATTGTTGAGAAAATCAAAATGTTCGAAAAATGTTCCATGTAAACGGTAGTTGGGGTGGGGAGACTTTTTATTTTAATCTTTTTGTCGCATCCTTGCTTTTCGTAGTTGGCTTACCTTTCCCGTAATTAGGTCGGACACCCATCTAGGACTTATAAGCGGATACTTAGAGGTCAAAAGCCTGTTGGGGAGCCAACGGCACAAAACCACAGAATTGAGCTGTCGGTGTGCGATTGTCATTGAAATTTGATTTTCTTTCCCAGGACAGGAGTAAAATAAAAGAGATATGAAACGAATTGAAATTTACTTTTGAAAAAAGCTTAAGTACTTTAAAACTGAAACAAATAACAGCCAATATCTCAAACACTATTACTTCTACAAAACAAAGAAAACATTGTGGAAGACTTACATTTTATATTTTGATGAGATCTGCATTATGTTTGCAGTAGGCTTTATCTATCTCTTGTGGTTTACTAATTATGAAAAAGCCATTCAGAATGAAGAGGATTTCAGGGCTATTCCCCAGAAATTCGGGATATACATTTTAATTTTATACAGCATTTTAATCAAAATCTTTAGAGCTGTTGTTTTGAAAATCGAAAATTTCGAAAACTCTTTCATGTAAAGTGCAGTTTCGGGTAGTAGGATTTTCCGAAAAATCTTTCTTTCTTGAAAGATACTGAACTTAAATACCAAGTTTGGTAATTAAGGGACTTCTCATTTTTGAGCTATGCTGTCCACAGAGATAGCCATACACATAAACATGCTTTTTAATTGAAGGGGACCTCAAAACATGTACTTCCGGTGAAATCTCGGTATTTGGGTGCAATACAATTCCTTCGTATCTATTCTGTACATTGATATATGTGCTAGAGGGAGTAAAAATTTAATAAAGTGTTTCTACATAGGAACATCAAACTATTTTAAATACATTTATCACCATTAGGAAACAAAAGGATGCTATGTACATGTTTGCTGTAATAGCTAAAGTAGTATTCGTTTAAAATTCGTGTAGCACAGAGTTAAACGAGACATTAACGAAAGAGTTTTCCCTATGGCATCAAAAGACGTGTTTTTAGGCGAATTACCTCTTATTCCGGAATTTATTAGTATAAAACACTTGAAATAGAGCAGGGGCATTGAGTGTGTGCAATAAGATGTCAGTAATAGTTGTTGAGGTGTAAAGGAGCAGCAAAGTGGAAAGAAGAGATTTGAGAAATTACAAGTAACGAGGTGAGATTACAGAGGTTAACCTGCCAGAACAATGTAGAACATAAACAGCTAAATGTATACGAACATTTAATGAAAGCATGATAAAACGTAGTATGAAAATTAAAAAATGAAGATGACTAAGAACACGTTTATATTAGGTTAGAATAAGGAGGGAGAAGCAAAAATGGCACTAGTCGGAGTCCGCTGTTATGGCGAGAGTTAGATAAAGTATCCTACACCATGCTTGATATCATTATGGACACGAGCATTTTTACATTTTGCAGTATGTACAATATAACGCGCGGGACAAAAATATTCATGTTTACTTAAAATGATATTCAGTTCTGTTTCTTTTTATTTTACCATTTTTTCACCTTTAATTTAATTTCTGTTAAAAATTAGCTGGGAATTATTCAGGCAATTTTCTTTGAAAAATATTTAGAAGCTTAAAGTAGCTCTTTCCAACAGATGAAGTATTCACAGATTGACGACCTCGCAAAAATTGCTGACCTATAGTAGTGAGGCTGTCATCTAGTAAACAGGTTTCACTTTCGCTTTCAAGGTGGCATGTGTCTCGTGAGTAGAGAGCGTATTTGCTGTATGCAAAATTTGACGGTCATTGTTCTTATCTGTGGGCGCAGTTTATCTACAACACAGGTAGTAGTAGCTTCAACAATTATGTGCAGACATTGAGAGCACCGATCTTCCATAACCCATTAATCTCTGTATGGTGTTAATTTGCTATTCTTCAAACCATATCCCATCTGAAAGTAACAAATTCACATTTCGTGTTTGCTGTCTTCTAATTATTTTCTCTGAATATTTGAATGTTGCATTTTATAAACAAAATTCACAACTTATACATCTATTTTACAACCTCGTTTAACATTAAACTAAATACGCTTTGAAATTGACACATAATCAAATAAATCACCTTTCTGACATATGAACACAAAACCACTACGTGTTAGTAGTACTCCAAAGAATTTTCTATCATATTACACTGTTTTAGGTAGTTCATTGTTTTTAGATTAACGTCCTTTAACCTGATTGTTCATAACGGATTATCAATTAAATTGGTGAAATTATACTCAAATGATCTCGGGGCCAATGGAGCTTCAAGGTACTTGAATTCGTCTTCTCAGGATAAGGAAAACTCCCAAAAAGACCTCCGAAATTCGAACTCGCGACCTGTTGAATGTGAGGCAGACACGCAACCACCACACCAACTAGGTGGGCTTCAATAAATTTTTAGTTGTGCTCTTTATTTTTCCAAACACTACATACCCGTTCGTCATCTGCAATATTGGATATATGTTTGCATTAAGGGAGATGAGAAGAACAAACCGCCAATTACAATTCAGAAAAAGGATAGCAGTGTGATACCTTTGTTTTGTTTAATTCCGGAAGTTGGTTCCTATCGGGGGACTTGCCTCGACTTGTTTATAGCGTTGACAATATCTAGAAACACATTACGTCTCCAAAACAATGTTTGGAAAAATTTTAAGCAAACAATTATTTCAAACCTCTGTGTGATGTCGCATTGTTAATACCAAGTTTATGTCAGAAATAAATGTTTCTACTCAAGCTATAAAGGACTGATTAAAGATATTTTTGTTGAGTAAATAATTGAATTAAGAGACAAAAATTATTTGTATTTTGATCAACCAAGGGTCAGATTGCTCTTGTATAGTTTTTATTGTATTAATTCTTGAAATTAATTCTTCTATAATGACTTCCTTCCATCTGGTTATTTTCATTTGCTTTGTAACATTTCCTTCCTCTTTTCACATTTTGGCAAATATTTCTACATGACTTGTGCATCTCCAGTCATAAAAAACTACATCTGTGTCTCTTGGAGGCTAGCTTTTTATTTTACAGAATTGTGCCATTTTTGAGGAAAATTCCTCCAGAAAACTTTCAACAATTTTAGTACAATATATATATACGCAAACTGTTGCTGCAGTGGGATTGTTAACAATTTTCATAGCGAGAGCAACCAACGATAAAAAGTCGGATATAAATATTCCAATTTTCTACAAACAATTCCCACGAGATTATGAACTGTAACATACATTCACAAAAAGTAGTTTTGCGAAATCAAACTTTTATATGAAATTGAAATATTTAAGTTCAGATTCCATTTAAACATACAAAATTAAATTCTAATTAGAATGTGTCTTATAAAGGAATATTTTGTATCAACACTGAATTTAAAACATCTGCACATCCCCAAATAGAACCTGTTTTAGAGTTTAATTTTTCTGTTATTTACATAGAAAGGAGGAGTATTACATGTTAACTAACAATTTTGATATCCGAATCACACTGGAGTTGGCTCCCTGAAACCAAAAAGAGAATTTTTAGAAAAATGCCACACACACACACACACACACACACACACACACACACACACACACACACACACATATATATATATATAAATTCAAACCCGGAGGAGGGTGATGATTTTTTTTTGAGTCAAAATATTTATCATGGCTTTCTTCGGAAGGGAAGCAAAGCCCTTGGTTCCATGTTATATATTTAGGACACGCAAGAAAACTTCAATTTTGGAAAAATTAACGCATCTTCCACGTAGAATGGGACCCTGAAAACCAAAGCACATAATAACGTTCAAAAAAGCAGTCAATTTAATATTTCTTTTCTCTCACCTACTTATTTTTCTAATTTTAGATTCTCTGTCTTACACAGTGCATAGTGCAGATTGCACCCCAAAACTTGATACAGAGATTTCACTGGAAATACACCTTTTAGGGTTCCCGGTATAAAAAAAGCATTTTAAAAAAAGCTGTGTGTACGTACGTATCTGTGTTTGTGAGCATGATAACTAAAAAAGAAAATGTCGGTTGTTAAATACTAAGCTCAATATTTAATTTCAAAATTTTAAAGGAATGCGAAACCAAGATTCTAAAGAAAATCTCCCAGTTCCAAACTACCCTTTTGTTGATTTTCTCAAAAGCCTAATCCCAGGAAATTCAAGATATGAATGTTACTTTTTTCAAGTAAGAAGCTTGAATATATGGTAATTTATTCAAAATCGTTAAAACCATTTTTGAAAATGTTTCCATGCATAGACTAGTTTGGAGTGGAGGACTTCTTTAATATGAAACTCATCGAGTCGTATTCTTGAAGATGAACTTAAATATCAAATTTGGTAAGTATCCGAATATTCCTTTCCGAGTTATTTTGTTCTCTCTCTCTTTCTCCCTCTCACACACACAAACCCACACGCACACTCCCAACCCCACTCCCACACACACACACACACACAGGACCTTTTCCTAAACGACCTTTTTTACACAGGGGTCTGTAAAAACTGTATTTCCAGCGAAATATAAGTAAAGAATTTTGGGTGAAATGCAATACTTACCTTACCTACCTATGTACTAGGAACGAAGTAGAGAAGTAGGTGTGTTTTAAATTTTCTAGAATTTATACTTATGGCTATGAGAAAAGTTTAATATTTTAAAACTGGAACCAATAACAAGTAAAATCGGAAAAATCGTCAACTGCACGAAAAGATGTATATAGCATAAACTGTTTGTTTTAGCGTGATCTACATTTTTGTGGAGCAAATTAGTGTCCAGCTTTTACGGTTTACCAGCTATACAAAATTCAGAAAAATTCATCCAGAATAAAGAGCTCTTTCTATAAAGTTTAAGATATACACTTTATTTGTCATGCGAATATCTTTAATATACCGCAAAAAGACCGAAGTTTGCGAACATTTTTCAATCTAAAGGGTAGCTTGGGGGGAGAGAATCTTTTCAAAACCTTCGTCTCGCATCCTTGAAGGATACTAAACTAAATACCAAGTTTGGTATTTTACCGATTTTTCATTTTTGAGTTATCGAGTTCACTCGCGGATACACTGACATACACACACCATCACAGCCAGCGATCTTTTTCTAAAAATGTTTTTAAATACAGTGGACCCTAAAACGTGTATTTATTTTGAAATTTCGGTATCGAATTTTTGTTTGGAGTGCAATATCTTCTCTACCTAAGTACCATGTAATATGTAGAGAAAGTAAAATGATTTTTTAATACAGGGACTCTGAAACGTGTGTTTCAGATGAAATATCGATATCAAATTTTTCCTTGGAGTGTATATCTTCTCTACCTAAGTAAGAAAATATAAATGGCGTGTTATTTATGGACGCTCTTTCACTATTGTGGTTCTCAGCGTCGCATTCTAAATTGGACGTGAAAGACCGCTTAATTTAGCTCGGAGGCCTCTCTATCAGGCTTGAGATTCTCTTACGTGCCGTAAATCTACGACAGGGGACCAACGACTTTACTTCTCTTCCGAAGGAAGCCATGCTAAGGATTTTTACACCCTCCGCCGGGTTGAACCCGCAACCTTGGGTGTATGAAGTTAGCATGGTAACCATTACACCACGGAGGACTACTCTACCTACCTACTATGTACTATGTAGAGAAAGTAAACATTACTTTTTAATACAGGGGACTCTAAAACATGTGTTTCCGATGAAATCTCGGTATCAAACTTTTCCTTGGAGAGCAATATCTTCTCTACCTACGTACCATATACATAGTACAGAAAGTAAACATTATTTTTTAATACAGGGACTCTAAAACGTGTGTTTCCGATAAAATTTTGGTATCGATTTTTTTCTTGAAGTGTAATATTTTCTCTACCTACGTACCATGTAGTATGCAGAGAAAATAAAACTGATTTTTTAATACAGGGGATCTTAAAACGTGTGTTTCCGATAACATCTCGCTACCAAATTTTTGAGTGGAGTGCAATACTTTCTCGTACCATGTACCATGTAATATATAGAGAAGGTAAAAAGAATTGGAATTGCATACAGGCTAAATCTTTAAAGCTTTATAACGCAGCTGCAAGGGGTTCTGTACCATCGCTTTTAACTTTTAGAACAAAAGCACTTATACCCGCTCACATGGTGATCTTATATCTTGTGGAATTAAATTTCATTAAAAGTATGAGAAGTTTCATTCCTTTTCGCAAGCAGTGCTCTCGAGCGACGCATAAAACTCCGACACAGACTCTGGCCTCTAGCCAGAAGAGTGGCTCACAAATTTTTGAGGGAGGACTATTGTTCCTGTTGGGAGAAGGCCTCAGGCATAGCCGACCAGCACATTTCATTTCTGTATTCAACATGTCTTGTAGCTCATCTCATTGTTCTGAAAAGCTGCTTTTCTGACATTTTCTGTATCTTAGGAAACAAATTCTTTTTCCGACACGTTTTATAATAAAGATGCTAGTTCATAGCGTCCACACCAGAAGAACCTGGCTTTAAAATCATCCCTGCAATGGAATATGAATCGTCTACAGCACCAGCTGTACCCATCTCTGAAAAACCTAAAATATACAATTTTGCTTGGATTGATTTGAAACTTTAACACAGCAATTGCAGTATTAAGAATAGTTTACATGCTAATTTTCAGACTTTTGTTCAGAATAGTTCCTGTGATATTAACATATTATAGTATTTTATTGTCATTTAATCAAATCATTCCACACGATGCAATTTCAGTTACAGAAATATAATACTTTGCAGTTATACTGATAAATATATTATTAGTAAACAGCTGAGATGAAATTTTTATGTGACTATTGGTTTAAGAGAAAAAATATTAAATTATAATTTTATTACTTTTTTATTTTTGCTATGGAAATATGAAGTTTATTATCTAATTACAAGAGCTCTGGTGACATTAGAAAAAAAACACATGTTATCAATTTTATTTTTTACTATTTTTATCCAAGCATAAACATTTTCAAGCTTCTGTTTTGAAAACTACATCGTTTGGAACAAAAAAGGCAATTTTTTTCATTTTTTGCACTCAATTTTCACATATTATCCTAAAGGGATTCCAATAAATATTGGTCATACCTGAAGATGAACGAAATCGGTGAAATGATCATCAATGATCTCAGGATCCATGGAGCTTAAAGTTGATCGATATTCGTCTTCTCTTATCTTATGCGGGTAATTCACCCTAAATTGCTATAAGAGATAGCTTAGGACTATTACTTTCTCAGGACGTATGTACAATGTACATAGTAGAAAGAGAGGTTATTGCATTCCACCCAAAAATTTCACTGGAAATAGTACCTGTTATGAGACCACCTTAAACCAAAAAAGCATTTTAGGAAAACGTCCCTGTTGGCGCGTGCGTGTATGTGTGTGTAGGCAATTCCTCAACCCAAAATGTTCTTTACATAGAACATTTCTCTAAAATAACTAAGGATTTTTATTGAAATGCCATAGTATGTATTTAAGATGTCTTCATGATAAATAAAATGTATATTTTAAATTTTCTCTAAATATTCCCTCAAGTCCTCTTTATATTGTGAATGACTTTTGCATAACCGATAAATTGTCAAAGACAAAATCTTAATAAGGCAATATTAAATCTCGTCAAAACACGTAATTTCAGCAAATTCATGTTCTTTGGTAGTTGTTTGTTTGGTTAAAATGTCTTAAGATTTATACACAGTTTTTCAAAAGGAAAGTCATGCGTTTTTATTTCTTTTGATTTTTATTTAACAAATACAACGAAATTTAAAAGCCATCATACAATTACCGGCTCTTAAAGGATATCATATCTTAAACGCATTGAATTTAACTAGTAAATATACGATGAAAGCTTTTCTGTACATGTTTATCTCGATTGACAGAGGTAGACAGAGGAATACGTTTTGTTAAAATTAGTTTGTAGCAAAGTAGATACAAAAAGTCATGTGAATGTAACACTTTAGATATTTTTGCTATCATGTAAAGAGCAGAGGATTTTATAGACTTCACACAGCGATACGCTCTTTAAAAATATGACTACCGCTTACAACGAAATGTGCAAATGTGAATTGATAGGATATCTGGATTATCAAAAATTAAAATAGGCATGTTCAAAGGTAACTATTCCAAGATATTGACGTCAGAAGTCGTTTTAATCGACTCCAGTTAGGTTAGAAAAATATTTGTTAGACAAAATACTGTCATATGTACATATATATTTAATATACATATATAATATGTATCATATATAATATATACTTATATACTCATATATACATGTATGATACTCATATATTTTATACAGTGTTTGTTTGGTACCAAATGTGCTGCTTTCAGGCAAACATAGGCAGAATGTTACCTTTGAAACACGGGAGATATTATTTTAATTTTACATTTAGAGGCTTCACATGAACTGCAAATGAAGTTATTTGCTCTTCAAATCAGTACGAACATGACACGTTTGAAAGAGGTCGGGAGTTAAAGCGTTATCTATTTGGGATTGACTTCCCAAATTGTGATTATTTGAATCTTATTTAAGAGGACTCAAAATGGGATTTTCATTTTTTTTCTCAATTTTCATGCTTGCATATGAATACATCACATCTCCTACTCGTTTTGGTATGAATTTCATAAAAGTATGCTAATAGTAAATAGTTTAAAAGCATTATTGAATATTATCCTGCGTAGTAGCTTTTTAGAACATTTTTGTGCACTCACTTTGTAAAATATCAATAACTTTATAAATATTAGTGTTAGAAAAGAGGCTTTTTTATTTTAATCGGAAAGTTTTACATTAGCCATTCACAGCATTGGCATCCCATTCATATTTCTTTAATGTGAGAGTTTTGAAGTACTGCAAAGTTATGTTTGAAAATCTAGGTAAGTTACATTTTATTTATATGTTACATGTTATGTTTGAGAGATATTTCTGAAGAAGTATAATTATCCATACTAACTTCATATACCCAAAATCGCGGGTTCAAATCCGGCAGAAGACGATGGATTTTTTTTCGACGTAAAATCCTTCGGAAGGGAAGTAAAGCCGTTTTCCCGTGTGATACATTAACGGCACGTAAAAAAACCTCAAGCCTAATAGAGAGGCCTCTGAGGAAAATTAAGCGGTGTTTCACGCCCAATTTGGAATGGGACGCTGAGAACTACAGCTGTTAAACAGCGTCCATAAATAACACGCCATTTTTTATACAAATGCCCATTATCTCAGAAACTAATTGATACTAAGAGCTGACATGTTTACGACTCATTTCCACTTAAATAGGATTTATTTTAACGAAGCAGGTTTTATGTATATAGATTAGTTATTTTTTAACATTTAAAAATAATCACCTTTCAATAAAATTTTAAGAACTTTATTAAAAGAATTATACTTTTCCTTCTAATCAACAAAGGTATTCTATTTTTCATCAATCAACAGTAAAAATATTGGTAAAGATTCACTGAAAAATTAAGTTATCATAAATAGCTGCTAAGATGGTGGACCAACCTTTAATATTGGCAAAATAGGGCATTTTGGCTCCCCTTAATGACAATATTTAGCTGCTCATAAATTTGCCAGCATTAATTCTCTAAAATGAATTATATTAAAAACAAGTATCGCAGCACATATCTTTATGGATGCTCTTTAACTGTTGTGGTTCGCAGCGTCCTATTGCATATTGGGCATGTTCAGAGGTCTGTTTATCAGACTTGAGGTTTTTTTACGTGTCGTAATTACTCGACACTGAACCAACGGCTTTATTTCTCTTCCGAAGCAAGCCATGCTAAGGATATTTATGTCCGAAAAAATTCCAAGGTCCCCGGTGGGTTTGAACCCGGGAGCTTGGATAAAAGAGGGACTACTCCAGGGCGATGCTGATTTATTAAGCCTATGTACATAATTCTTAGCAGCAGATATTGAAAGGGCTCTTCCAAGCTAGAACATATCACCAAAACATCTGATATGTTCCATTCACATAACTTTCTCTAGCTCTTCCCTATTCAAGATATTCTTACAAAAGAATGCCCTTTTATCTAAATAATAACAATCGAGATAAACATTAATAGAATTGTTGTTATTTGTTGCTTCCTTGCAAGTAGTAGCAAAAGGAGGGAATAAAGCGATAGTTAAATATTTTAAAGGCTGACCGCTCTGTGAAACAATTGGGGTTCGGTTCGTTAAGCATGTTCAGAGATAAGGTGAAACTAAAGGTGACTTTTCGTTTGAAGTACGTAGAAACGATCTACTCAAAAAACGTATATAACATAAATTGTGTATTTTAATAAGATCACCTTCTATGTAGTAAGTTTTTTTCTATCTCTTACGGTTCACCAGCAAAATTCATCCAGACTAAAGAGGTCTTCAGAGGCTTTTCCCAGAACATTTAAGATACGTATACGTTTTATTTGTGATGTAAATATATAATAAAAATCATTTTAACCATTTTTGAGAAAAGCAACATTTTAAAAAATGTTTCATATAAACGGTAGTTTGGGATGGGGGGATTTTCTTGACAATTTTCGTTTCACACACATGAAATTTACAAACTTTAATACCAAGTATGAAATTTATTGGTCTTTTAGTTTTTGACCTATGGTGTCCACAGACAGATAAACATATACACATAGGACCTTTTTCTAAAAATGATTTTTTGGCCTTAGGGTCCTTAAAACATGCATTTCCGGTAAATTCTCGAATTTTTTGTGGCATACAATACCTTTTCTGGCTACTGTGTACATTATGTGTAGATAAGTTCTGGAGAAACTAAAAACAATACTAGATGCAGACGAGGAAGGTCTTTTGTTCACAGAAACGTCATTATGTGCATAGTGGTATGCGCCAATGCTTCACACGGAGTGGAAAAATTGATTGCGCCTTCCCCTCTGCTCCTTTAATTTAGACATGCCTAAGACAGAATAATAAACTTTTAAAAGAATGTTTGCAGAAGAATATCTAGGAAATGCAATAGTTAAATAGGTAATTCCAAATAATGACAATACCTGCTTAGGTTTCTAATTCCACTAAGTGTGAAAGTAATTACATTTGCGTCATCCCGTTATATGCAGCTGTATAGCGGCGTTTTTATCACCATCTGTGTACAAACGGAGTGTATACGAGTAGCTGAGGCCCCACCCAGCCAGCACACGCACCTGCAGTTTGATTTATGTTCCTCTATATTCCTTGATTTATGAAACAAGATATAACATATGGCTCAGCATTAAAAAATGAATAATTAAAACGTGGTACTACGTTTACTATGCGCAGCTAAAAGGAATTTTGAGTTAAATTGTGTTAAATTATGATTAATAAGTTTATTAATAGTATTACATTGATATAAGTACATACATTTTTACAATTGTCTTATACCTTGCCTAGAGTTGCTATTTCTATGTATCGCTAGACCAACATATACCTTAACGCCACGTTTATTTTTGTATAGTGGAATTTGACCTACATTTTTGCTCATTATAGTTATTTCTTCTTGATCATTTTTATCCATTTTTTGTATTTGTTTATTCTCTGGAATTGGGTACTGCCTGGTGGCAGAGTTAAATGTATAAAATTTACTTACAATAATAATCTTACAGTTTATAATAGTAATATAAATTAATAACAGTAATACAACATACTATACACATGGTTTTTAAAATACCTAACTACTTTGTCAGTATAGCAATACTTGTGGCAATTACCATCACATTTATAAACATTTTTAGTTGTTGCATTAATAGTTATAGAACGGTTTTTGAGATCATTAATTACTTCACAATATTTGCTTTAATTAATATCTAACATTTACTCTCTTTAAATTATCCCTAAACTTCTTTAAGGTCAGAGGGCATCACTGAAAGGCTGCTACAGGCAATTAATTCCATTCTTCAATGGTCTTATTAACAAAAGAAAATTTTCCTACGTCGGTTCTGTACCTTCTACGCTTAATTTTATATAAATGATTGTTTCTTCCATAGTATGCTGGGTTTTCTGACCTCTTGCTAACGTCCATCAATGTATTTAGACCAGCATAAGCATAATGCAGCATAAGCGAGCATAAACAGTGTGACTAACCTATGTCTTTTACGTCTAACTTTTAGGGGCTACCATTTATGTTCTAAACCGAAAACCTCTACCCCTTTTTATGAATTTTACAATCCCTCTCTGCACATTTTTCAGGCAATGCTACAACATATTCCATAACCGACCGTATACTAAGAATTTGTAGGCAATATCCCTGGCCTTTGCGTTCTCCTTTTTTGAGCATTCTCATTACGAATTGCAATGTCTTCCACACTTTCCTAGTTTTTCTCTGACCTTACCCAAGAAGTTATCTTTAACTTTTAAATTTTCTCTTCTTTTGCATACAAAGTTTTCCTGCTTACTACTTCCTCATAGAGTTTTTACCATTTGATCTCTCCGTGCATTTGTTTCATTAAAATATAATATATCATGGAAATTTTTGTCAACTTCTCCGCACATTGAACGTTTTCTCATTTACACACGTGCCTAACAAGTTTTTAGCCCTGTTCTGACCCTTGCAAATCCTTCTCGACTTTATTTATTGTATATCTCTATGTACTTTTCCATCTCGCAGACAGCTTTTATTCCTTTATATATACTCAAGAATACCTTCTCTCCTATATTGCCCTAAATATCTTGTCCATCAGCATCCTCTAACATTGATCCTACTACTTTCCAAAAGCCTCGATTGTTATATTCTGTACGTAACAATGAAATATCCAACTATTTTCTCTTATATTATAATAATGCATGTATTATAATTACAAAATAATCAATTATGGTTTATTTGCCAAAACAAGTAAATTGTGTAGTGACGTCAAAAACCAAAACGTCAAATAAATATGGCCTTAGAATAAAACTCATTAATACAAAAAGAATTTTACCTGAAGCTTGGACTGACGTCTCTAAAACTTGAGGTTGTTATATAAATGCTGAAAATCTTATTACATGCCTGTACTATGATTACAAGTGTGTTTTTAGTCCCAGACGCATTTAATAAGCGTTTATTAATATATTTTATTTTCTTCTATGATTCTAAACTCTTAGGTGTTGTACACCATGGAAATATAGAACAATTATTATTTCATTTAAATTTTAATGTACAAAAGTGGCATGTAGAGAGCTTTACACGCTTGTTTCAGAAAAAAAATGAAATATTTCAAATAGCGTTGGTAAAAATATTAGGATCAGTCACGGACGCGGCCCCAAGCATACTGTGGCAAAGCACCTGACGTAGGTTTTTGAGGATCTTTTCCTCTTTTGTGACCACAGGTACAGATAGATGAGATAGGGCGAACAGATCCGAATGACGATGGGCACAAGAATGAACCAGTTTCTATCGGTTACAGTTGGAGCACTTCTATGCCGCTCTAGACCCTTCTCACGAGTTCCTTATCCTCTCGACAAGCCCCTAAACCCGGACGGCGGGTCTAGACTCCGTGTTTGTGACGAAAACGATAGGATAACCTTTACAAATGCATTCACCATCCAGCCGTAACCCGCCGAGCACTCGCCTGGTCCTTTAATACTGAAAGAGATTATTGGGAAATGATGGAACAGGAACAGATAGGCCGAAATATTTGGGAGAATTAATGAACTTGCTGGCGACTAGAGCAAACCTCCGAAAATATCTTAAGTCAGATTTACCGACCGCCGGCAACGAACTTACAACTTCCCGAATGCAGGCCACAGACGATACCGTCATAGCCATCTCGCTCGATTGTAAAAAAAAAAATCTGATGTGTTCCATTCACAATGAACTATCAGGTAATGTAATGTGAATTAATTATTTCTGTCACACCAGTCGCCTTAAGGGGAGTTGAAATGGGGAAAAAAAAAATAAAAATGAGATAACGTTTTATTTATGGATGCTCTTTAACTGCTGTGGTTCTCAGCATCCCATTCTATACTGGGCGTGAAAGATCGCTTAATTTTGCTCAGAGGTCTCTCTTTTACGTACCATAAATCTACGACACGGGACTCACGGCTTTATTTCCCTTCCAAAGGAAGCCACACTAAATATTTTTACCTCCGAAAAAAATCCATCGTCCTCCGCCGGGTTTGAACCCGCGACGCTGGGTATATGAAGTAGGCAGGTAGCCATTACACCACGGAGGGCAACGTTGAAATGGGATGTTCATACCTTTTCCATTTTCATGTTTTAACTAATAATGAATATTTCGTATCTCCCACTCATTTTGGTGTAACTTTCATAGGGGTACGCTCAATATAAACAGTTAAAAAAATATTGTGTAAAATAATCCTGCGTAGTAGCTTTTCAGTACATTTTGGTGCGCTCATTTGGTACGTAAAACATCAATAACTTTGTAAATATTAATGTTAGAGAAGACATCTTTTATTTTATTTTGATTAGAAAGTTTTACTTTATATATTCGCATCATTGGAGTCCCGCTCATATTTTCTTCATGTGAGAGTTTCGAAGTTTTGCGAAGTTGTGTTTAGAAAGTTAGGTTGCATCCTTTTTTACTTTCTCTAGCCCCCATATGTACAATGTACATAGGGATAGAGAAGATATTGTAATGCACCCAAAAATTCGATACCGAGATTTCACCGGAAATACATGTTTTGAGTCCCCCAGAATCCAAAAAAAGCATTTTTCTAAAAAGGTCCGTGTGTGTGTCTGTGGACAGCATAGCTCAAAAATGAAAAGACCGTTAAATACCAAACTTGGTATTTAAGTTTGATATCTTCCAAGGATGTGACACAAAGATTTTCAAGAACATCCCCCCCAAGTACTCTTTACATGGAACTTTTTTTGAAAAATTTGATTTTCTCAAAAATGCTTTAACGAGCTATTGTATATTAAATATATTTATCTGACAAATAATATGTATATCTTGAATTTTCTGGGAATAGCCTCTGAAGAGTACTTTATTCTGGAAGAATTTTGCATAACTGTTAAACCGTAAGAGATGGACAAAAACTTAACACACAAAAAATGTAGAGCACATTAAAACACAAAATTTATGTTATATAAAAGTTTTTGGAGGAGTTGATCGTTTTTGAGATATTCCTTGCTTTCGTTTCAGCTTTGAAAAACTTATACTTTTCTCATACAGGAATTTGTCAACTCGTGTCCATATAAACAAAGGAACTTCAGTCACCTAGTAACCAGTTTTTGACTTCACCTTAACCCATAATACTCCCATATTTCGCTTCTACTTACAAGGAAGAAAGTAATATGACTATTTCTGCTAATGTTTATCTCGATTAGCATGGTGTTGAAAGAAGCATTATCTTTCGTAAGAAGTTTGTAGAGTAACTAGAGAAAGTCTTGTGAGTGTAACACATCAGATTTTTTTAAATGTATGTTTGAAAGCAATTTCTGAAGAAGTAGCATTTTCTATATAAATGCCCCATTACCTCAGAAATTAATTGATACCAAAGGCTGAAATTTGTATCACACATTTGCACCAAATAGGTCTTATTTTAACGAAAAAAAGTTTATGTATATGGTTTAGTTCTTTTATTAATTTAAAAATCATTTTTCGATATAATTTTAAAAACTGAATTAAAAAAAATTATACCTTCACTTTTAATCAACAGAAGTATTCTATTTTTCATCAATCAACAGTAAAAATATTGCTGAAAATACCTTGAAAAATTTAACTCATTAATTCAAATAGTTGCTGAGATAATGGGTCAAGCTATTAGCAAGATATGGCATTTCGACTCCCCTTTAGTACTTAGGGCATTTGTAAGTCGCCATTGAGGTATGACATCTCAAAAATAATTTGAGTCTCCTTGAGATTTACCGGGAAAAAGCCGAGTCAGTTGGAGAATTTTGAGCCGTGCGAATATGTTGCCATGGTAGCTCACTGCTCAGAGCAATTGGACGGAAACCAGGAGATCCATGGTTCAAATTCCGGCTTGGCATGAGCTCTATCTTTCCAACTTCTGACCTACACATGACTGGATTGAAATAAACAATTGGTTCTCATGCTTCAACGTTCGTTGGTATTCATCGATCCGGATATGAACTTAGTGTACGTACTAGCATCTATTTCAATATTGTCGTTTGTATTGCTTCTCCTGGCTTAATATGAAGGTGGTTTTATGATTTGGTATAAGTTAAGGAGTGAAATAAGCTGTGAATATTACTAAAAATACCATTTCTAGTTTACTATGCAGCCGCATAATATGGAATTTCCTCATCACATTAAAGATATTACTTATATTTATAATATACATTTTAAAAACCTCATGTGTTCCATTCTCGTGATATCTTTGTATCAAATCATTGTTAAAACGCTCATTCTTCTATTAACTTCATACTAATCCAGATAAACATTTGCGGAATTTGTCTTATTAGTTGCTTTCTTGTAAGTGGAAAAGAAATGACAGTGCACTAGACTAAAACGATAGTCATATCTTTAAAAAGCTGGTTGCCATGCAATTGAAATCCATTTCTGTGCACTGACAGGAGTGAAAATTTTCCCATATGGATAAAGTTTTAAAGTATTTTAGAGCTGAAACCAATAACGAGGAATATCTAAAAATGATCCAACTCCACCAAAAATGTATGTGACATAAATGATGTGTTTTAACAAAATCTACATTTTTACTCTACTCATAACATGTATATAGTGTATAAATAATGTACTGCATTCCATCCAAAAAATCGATAGCAAGCCTTCGCCGGAAATACACGTTTTAGGACCCCTGAATACAAAAAAGAATTTTTATAAGAAGGTTCGTGTGTGTCCGTGTGTCTATGAATACGATAACTCAAAAACAAAATGTCGGTAAAATACCACACTCTTTGTATTTAAGTTTTGCATCTTCGAGGGATACGACACAAAGATTTTGAAAAAAATCCCATGCCAAACTTACATGGAACACTTTTCAAAATTTTTATTTTCTCAAAATCCCGTATATTTAAGATACTTACATCCCAAATTAAATGTATAGCTTCAATTTTCTGGGAATAGCCTCTAAAGACCACTTTATTCTGAATGAATTTTGCCAAATTTTGATAACCGTAAGAGATAGATAAATACTAACCATACAAAAATGTAGACGCGTTAAAACACACAATTTATGTCAAACACGTTTTTTTCGTGGAATTGATCATTTTTATATTTCCTATTGTTTCGGATTAAAAAAACTTAAACTTTCCTCACGCGGAAAGTAGTTGTAAACTCCTGGCCTGCATAGATACGGATTTCAACCACATGGCAACCAGCTTTTAAAAGATTTGACTATCGTTTTAGCCTAGCGTATTCCTTTATTTCCTTCTAGTTACAAGGAAGAAAGTAATTAAGACAATTTCTTCTAATATTTACTTCACAGCGATGCAGTGAAAGTCATGTGAATGGAACACATCAGATTTTTGTGTAGTAAGGTTCTGTCTATCTCCTACGGTTGACCAGTTTTACAAAATTCATCCAGAGTGAAGACCGCTTCTCAGAGGCTATTCCTAGAAAATTTAAAAGATATATTTTCCTTGCCAGGTAATATCTTTATTATACGGTATTTTAATCAAATCCGTTAGAGCCATTTTTAAGAAAACTAAAGGTTCTCCATGTAAAGGGTAGTTTGTGTTGAGCGGATTTTCCTCAAAATCTTCGTGTCGCATCCTTGGAAGACACTAAACCTAAATACCAATTTTAGTAATTTACTGATTTTTCGTTTTTGAGTTATCATGTTTCCAGAAAAAAATCACACACAAACACACACACAGACCTTTTATTAAAAGTTCTTTTTTCGGACTGAGGGGACCCTAAAACGTGTTTTTTCCTGTGAAATCCTGTATCAAATTTTTGGACGGAGTGCAGTACATTTTTTATATACGTACCATGTTCTATGTATGGAAAATAGATAAAAAATAGCACTGGACCTTCTCTTTATCTTATAAATATGACACACTTCACAGAAAAGGTCTGATGTGTCAGTTACATTACTTGCTCTACTTATTCTTCAACAAACTCTGTTTAAAAATTCTGATTATTTTATCTATTTCTTATTAATACACATAAACATTCGTATAAATTAATGTTAATTAATTTTTTTTCACACTAGGCATGTGCAGGACACAAGTTGGAGAGGTAGAGTTAGACTGAACAATTCAATGCCATAGCCGGGATTTGAACCACGCATCTCCCGGTCTCTAGCCAGTTGCTCTAACCACTGAGTTACTATGGCAACATGCCAATATAGTATTAAGTTCCCCAAGGTGACCTCTAATAATTTGAGACCACCTTGTGGTTTATCGGGAAACAATCCGATTCAGTCAATCCTGCCATGTTACCATGGTAACTCAGTGGTTAGAGCAACCAGCAAGTGACTGGGAAATTCATGGTAAAAATCCCGGCTATGGTAATCAATTTTTCATTCTGACTCTACTTAACTAATTTGTATAAATAGCTTTATAAATATTTTGCTGTATTAAATATAATGGAAATATAGGAATGCAGTAACTTAAGGTAATGGTCAATTCTTTTAAAGCCTGTTCACTATATCATGTTTTTTGACATTCCTTTTCATGTTGCATAACCAGAAGAAGTTAACGCATTAACTCTACCTATTTGAGAGGTTTTTAAGTATTGGAACACTTAAAAATATCAAATAATGTCTTGGAAACTGCTTAAAGCACAAAACATGTATCTGACTGAAATTGTGTGCCCTAACGGATTTAATTTTTCATAGATTTTGCCTTTCACGGTTATCATTTACACAAAAGTCATGCAGAATAAAGAGGGCTTCAAAAGTTATTCCAAAAAAATTCGAGAATTGCGTTTCATTTGCCATATAAATATCTTCAGTAGCTATATGCTATTTTAATCAAAATCGTTAGGGACGTTTTTGGGAAAATCAAACATTTTGAAAAATTGATTACGAAAAGGGAAGCTAGTGGTTGAGGGAATGTTCCTGAAAATGTTCCTGAAAATGTTCATGTCGTATCCTTGTACGATGCTGAACTTAAATCACAAATTCTGAATTTAATAAATTTTTAGTTTATATTGTTCACACACACAATACCATATGCTTTTTATTCAGACAGTCTCAAAAGTGTATTTTAGGTGCAATTTCGTACTGAGATTTAGGGTGGATACAATACTTCCTCTACTTCTTATAAGTAGTAGAGAATGTAAAAATCTAATGTCTATAAATATTGGAACAGAAAGATTAACTTTAGCCACCTTTTAAGGGACATTCTATTTTAAAATTGGTACCGTTATTAAATGTGCTCAAGCGATATGTATTTATCTAGTAGTTGATATACACGAGTTGATTTCCAATTTTTAGTTTGTTCAGTTTTTGTTTATTATAAATGACAATTTATGGTGCCAGTGTCCCATTTTCTCGTTTTCTCAGAAAGTATTGAAGTATTGAATGATTAAAAGAAATTTTTAAATGCCACTGCAGATCGTTATTAATATAAATTGAATATTTGCTTATTAAAATAACTGTTGATATATATTAATAAAATTATGAAATTAAGACAGAAAGCCAAACTTCCTTAATAAACAAACAAAGAAAAGAATAAAGTATATAAAAGTAGGTGAGTAATCCCAGAATATTTCAGTTTCATAAATTAAATTATTTACTTTCTTTCAGATATCTTACCATAAATAATATTTAACAAATCACATGGCCCCGAGATAATTTGTGTAACCCTCATTCGTGGATATAACGTCCTAAGTTTGAGATGGTTTCTCATCTCACGGCTTTTTTCCTCATGTCCTTTTCATACCGTTTGCTTCTCATGCTTCGTGGAGCACGGAAGTGTCGGACAGATGGCAGTGAAGCGTGTTTAAAGATAAAGTACTCCCCATGGACACTAGAGGGTTTTATCAACGGGTCTTTAAACGTCCTCTATGCGAGCTCTAATGGTGGGACCGTAATGATCAATAACTAATTATCTTAACTAGATCCAATATAATAATCTGAATAATTATTTTATGTTATTAATATTAACAATTGGAATCTATGACGGTTCAAATCAAGGCTCCTTAGAATGAGCTTTTTAATAATACTTCCGCGCGTCTATAAGACCTGTCTGGCTGTGACTTGTAGCCTACTGCGGCTCCTTCACTTCATTCTTACTTCTTGGGTGGGTGGAAACCGCAATAGATCTATGTAGATCGCATTGCGCGTTGACTTCCATTATATAAGCTGTTTTTGTAAATAATATTTCCAACATTACTGATCTGTATTTCAGCATACTTTGCATCAAATATATTTATGGTGTCATTCACATGTTGTCTTCAACTACTACAATTACATTGGGTTTTACCTTTGAAACAATTCTTGTTCTTTATTTGTTTATTTACACTTGTTACGCTAATTTGGAACTGGAATAAAATTCACACTTTGCAGAGGGCATATAATAAGCAAAATTAAGGCAAAACCATCTACTTTTGAGTTTAGAAGTCATTAGGCTGGTCACTAGTCCGCATTAGTAACCAAATAATGTGTTGTTTATAAAAGCATAAGGCTAATAAAGGAATATTTTTCCTTTATGTGAATTTCGCTTTTTTTTACAGAATACACTCGTGATGTGCTACACAAATACAAAACGTTTAAATCACAAGCAAAAGTCTCTCTTATTTTCGTATTAATACGGAAACAAAACAGAGAGAAACGCTGAAAAAGGGTGTCAGAGCAATTAGGAAGATTAGCCATCCCAATGGATGCAGCTTAAAAAAAAAACAAGAGATGTTGCAAGTAAATTGTTGCTGGCCTTCTAATAACTTTTCAAATAAGAGGAAAAGGTAAACTCTTTCACTGAGTCTATTATTAAGTGCTAAAATGTGAAAAAAGTCTACTGTCAAAAGTCATTTTATTACCAGGCTTTGCTATTCACCTTGCGTTAAATTTCCTCTCGTTACCTTTGAAATGAATTCATAGTTTATAGTATATTATTCTTCCCAAGTGCATACCTTTAACATCAAACTGTTTATACAGCGCAGAGCTAAATGCTGTACTACATTACACTAGTGATGTTTTTATGTCACCATATTGTTACCTTTGGTTTCAAGTGCAATCACGTGGAAAACATTTTTTATTTGTACAAGGTATAACCGGAAAGCAAATACCATTTCGTTCTATCGCCACCGCAACGCTAGTGTCGAGGTTCCATGCATGCCCACTCGTCTCTCTGCTTCATTGTCTACTGACGCCATTACAGTCGGATCGTATTATGCTAACAGTTGTTAGTGAAGTGCGTTCCGTAATAAGATTTTTGAAATCAAGGAATGTTAAGCCAGCTGAAATTCATCTTCAACTTGTAGAGATTTATGATGAAAGTGTAATGAAAGATGGAATGGTGAGAAATTAGGTTAGGCAATTCAATGACGGATGATCCAATGTCATGACGAAGCATAAAATAGTCGGCCTTTTGATGTCACTAATGGTTTGGTTGAACAAGTGAATGAGATAATTCGTGAAAACATACTATCGAAAACATACTATATCGAAAAATAGGTTACGGAATGCTCTTTCATGTACAAATAAATGTTGTGAAAACAAATATTTTATACCTTTTTACTTTCTCTACACGTACTAAGTACATAGTGTATAGAGAAGGTATTGTATTGCACCCAAAAATTCGATACCGAGATTTGAACGAAAATACATGTATTGCGTCCTCCTGAATTAAAAAAAAAGTATTTTTGGAAAAAGGTCCATGTGTATGTGCGTGTGTGTGCGTGTGTGTGTGGGTGTGTGCGCGCGCACGCGCGTGTGTGTGTGGACAGCATAGCTCACAAACGAAAAGACTATTGAATACCAAACTTGGTATTTAAGTTTAGCATCTTCCAAGGATGGGACACGAAGACTTTCTAGAAAATGCCACCACCCCCTAACTACCCTTTACATGGAACTTTTTTCGAAAATTTTAATTTTCTTAAAAATGGCTCTAACGATTTTGATTAAAATATCGTGTATTAAATATATCTTCCTGAAAAATAAAATGTATATGTTGCTTTTCTGGGAATAGCCTCTGAAGACTACTTTATTCTGGATCAATTTTACGGAACTGCTAAACGGTAAGAGATGGACAAATACTTACCACCTAAAAATGTAGAGCACATTAAAGCACACAATTTATGTTCTACACATTTTTTCGTGGATTTGATTGTTTTTAGATATCCCTTGTTATTGGTTTCAGTTTTGAAAAACATGTATTCTCATACAGGAATTTGTGAATTCCTGTCCATACAAACGAAGGAACTTCAGTCACATAGCAACCAGCTTTTGACTATCACTTTAAGCTATGGTATTCCTTATTTCACTTCTACTTACACGGAAGCAAGTAATAAGACTATTTTGCTAATTTTTTCTCGATTAGCATGAAGTAAATAGAAGCATAAGCTTTTTAACAATAATTTGTTACTGAGATGTAGAGAAAGTCATGTGAATGAAACACACGAGATTTTTTTTTCCAAACCGGTTCTTACTTGGCGGATACGCCTCGTTCATGTTTATTAAATCGATTTGATTATAATGAACAGTATTGAATTCTGTAGGCCTCCGTGGTGTAGTGGTTAACATGCTAGCCTGTAAAACCCAAGATTACAGGTTCACACATGGCGGGTTTTTTTCGGATGCTAAAATTCTAAATATTACTTGTTTCGTAAGAGAAATAAAACCGGTTTTCTTGTGTAATGTCTATTTGCACGCAGAAGAACGCTATATATCTTTAAAGAAGAAGGTTTCTGGGCAAAATTCCGCCATTTCGCGTCCGTAGTCGCCGTCCTACAGCGCCGTCTGTGGACGACAAGCTGATCCCTCGTCAACATGGCGCATAACGACGAACTCGTGAACTAGACATTCAAATCCGATCATGAAACATCGCAACAATGCTCTGTGCTCATTTTAAGGACTTACAGAAATAACTAATTCAGTAGAACTAAGTTTGGTATTCGTTTTTGAGTTATCGTGTTCACAGACACACGGACAAATTTACACACGGACCTTTTTCTGAAAATTATTTTCATTTTGGATACAGAGGAATTTAAAACCTGTATTTACGATGTAATTTCGAACTTTTTTGATGGTTTGCAATACCTTCTCTGCCTACGTACCATGTTCTATGTAGAGAAAGTAAAAATTCAAATTTAAAAACTTTATCTTGATTGATATGAAGTAGATAGGATAACCCGGTTTTATAAGAATAGTTTGCTGAAGAATGTATAGAGAAAGTCATGGAATGTTACACATCAGCAAAGTCTTTAAACCCTATTGTTTTCCTTCATTGCTATTGCGGGCATAAACTAACCATTTTGGTGTAGAGTAGTTTGAGATTGATGAGAACGGTGGAGGAAAGTGACCTGAGTGGCAAGATAAACTAATTCAATCTCGAACCACCAGTTCCTGTCAGAATTGTTGTCTGTATGTTTTGCATCTCACACTACTCATGCAATAATTAAATAAGTTGTCGTGTACCATTGGTATGACTGACGCAAACGTTTTAACCTGTTGAGTCATGGACATGATGCAATACGACTGGACAGGATTAGATTGGATATGACTGCCTTGGTGTAAAGATAAATATCAGATTTTGTAAACATCTGTTACTCGCGTCATGTTGAATCCTTTAACGCGACACCTAAAGGGAATACCAGTGACACAAATGGGTCGGTATGGAGGAGATTTAACCTTCTAAATATGAAGCTCCAGCGAACCTCTATAATTACCTAAAGCGCTAATTCTATTACACATTCATCCAGGATAATTTTTATGGGATAAATAATAGCCAGTAAGTGTTACCATAATACATTATTGAATATTTCAATATAAACTGGAGTTAATTTGCCCCTTAATGGGTTACTATACCCAACTTTGGAAAATATAATATTTTGTAAACGTACTTTTATACAGTATTAAAACTCCGTGGCACGACAGCTCACAAGGAACCTTGGCCTACCGCCCGGCCGCTGCGTGCCCCCATCTCGGTCCAAGATAGACGCCATGGTGGGGTGCAGTATTAGAGGGTGAGACGTGGTCACAGCCTCAATCCCTTCCGGCCGGTTAATGCGGTCTCTCGACCTAGAGCCTCTACTTCTCCATCAAGTAGCTCATCAATTAGCCCCTCCCTCAGGGCCTCACGACCAGGTCTCCCAGCGGGGGGAAAAATCCCTACGCAGGTACCGGGAATCGAACCAGGTCTTCCGCTACTCAAGCAACTGCGCTACCACCGCACTAAGGAGACAACCTTATATACGTATTATTTTAAGTTATATCTAACGTGAAAATTGGAACTTTGTTCTCATATTACTTACAGAAGCTCAACATTTGAAGAAACCTATGCGTTTGAGATTATAACATTTCAATACCTGAACACCATTAATCTTAAAAATACCGCATTTCACTATTTTGAGCGTTTCTTTTATATAAGTAATAATGTATTATATTTCGTAATGGGGTACAATAAAATCCAAAGTATATTTAGGAATTATAATTTTTATACTGTATCCAATATGAAATATAATGAAGTATTGCTGTCATTTAATAGGTGAGGCCAAAATTGGGAAACACTAGTATTTTTAAGATGCTGCTGTTCATGGTATTCAACTGCCATAAACCAAGAATAATAGATTTTTTTTTTTTTTTTCAAATATTGAGCTCCTCTAAGTAATGAGAACAATAAATTCAATTTCTACACCGAATACAACAATCAAGTAAAATACATTATATTTGTGTATATTTAGAAAATGATATCCATATTTTTTTAAAGTTGAGTCAAGTAACTCGTTAAGAGCCAAATTAACTCCAGTTTAAGGTAAAAGGATCAATACTGTATTACAGTAGAGCTTCCTGGCTATAATTTATCAGAAAACAATAATGATGAATTAGAATTGTATGCAATATTCAAATCTGAAAGTTAATTTACCACAAAAAGCAAGTGTCCAGAATTAATTCTACTAATGTACATAAATTATTGTTTTGAATTTAATTAATTTGTCGAAAATTGATATTGAGTTTTACTTATGCACGCTCTTTAACCGATGTGGTTCTCAGCGTTCCATTCTATATTCGGCGTGAAAAATTACCTTATTTTTGTTCAGAGACCTCTTTTCAGGCTTGAAGTTTTATTACGTAACGTAAATCTACAACGCAAGACTAATGGCTTTACACTATTTCCGAAAGGAACCATGCTAAGCATTTTTACGTCGGAAAAAATCCATCAACCCCCGCGATCTCGGGAACTAAATACTAGTATGTAACCCCTAGACCATGGAGGACGATTCAGTGTGGAAAGTTTAATATGCATGACCATAAGTAATTTTTGGTAGTCGCCATATCCTCCCCGTATTTAAGATTGACACCCCCCTAGGACTTACAAGCGGATGCCTAGGGGACAGAAGTCTGTCGGAGAGCCAACGGCACGTAAACACAAAATGAAGAACATGGAACAAATGGTCGACCCGTAGCTAGGCTTGAGCGTGAGGAAGTGGGTGATACGAAATGCAAGCGAAAAGTGATGAAGGAGCAATTGGTGGAATGAAGGCGCGGGAAACCGGAGACCCGCAGAAAACCCCGTAGACGCCGCTTCACTCACCACAAATCCTACATACGAGCGTTTGTGATCCAACCATAAGTGTGAGGCGAGCGTTCTAATCAATCGGCCACGGCGCAGCTCATAAGTTGCTCGAAGGAAAGGAGATTAAGGCCCTCATGATTTCTAAGTATCTAAATATCTAATAATTGCAGAGTGCTCTTCTGCTAGATTGAATTTCCTAGCAACGCTGTCTTGCCTTTCCTATAGTCTTAAGGCAAATTCCAATCTGTGAAGTATGTCTTGCTCTTTCTCAGGGTTCCTCAGGAGAGGCGTTCTTAATTTTAAATGTAAGGAAAACGTGAAAAGAATTGCCCAGGATCTTTAACCGAGGAAACTTGGGTGCGAAGTATAAAAATAAGTAATAAATTCTCATATATATTCTGAATGAAAAAATACATTAAATATCCAAGAATCTGAGTTGCTGTTATTCAACATATAAATTGCTAACATTTGAGGCATATCGTATGTAAGGATTTAAGAGAATTAATAGTACAATCTGAACAAATCATGAAATTAACTCTTAGTGAATATTAGAGACCATATCAGAAAATTTAAAAACGTTTATAATTGAGTGAGAATTAATCACAAATAAACTTCTAACTATTATCGAAATGCAATGAAATGACGGAAAAATAAACCTGTTATGATTTGAACTCGTAAGCATAATCCTAAAAGAGAACCGAATGATGACATATTTGAATCTGTTGGTAAATATACTAATGTGTTATTGTAAATTTTAATTAAAGGGTGAACTTTGAAAAAATGTGAGAAACATTTGAAAAAACATGCGAGTTCTCCATCCTTACGACCTAGGGAGCAAAATAGTGTACAATACAGCTGCATGCTATTGTACAGTAAAATAGAATCTAAGAATTAATATAGCGTTTTGACGTAAATATCGAAATTAAGTATTGAAAACCTAAAACCAAGCTAAGGCATTTAACTGTACCAGCAAACGTGGCTAGCTTAGCCACGCAGCTCAGTCGTATAGAAAGTGACAGCTTGCGTACTAGCACCACGAAACAACGTCTTTTGTAACGTCTCCGTTACACGACGGATTCAACGTTACTTATTGGTTCATCGTACTCCGCTACAAGCGCCCATGTCAACCTGCTTGAAGGCTAGTTAGCGGATCAAGACTTCTCTACGCATACCTGTACACGTAAGGAGTTCCCGTACTGGAAGGGGGTGAGGGATCTTGGCTAGTCACTCTAGCACTATCAGTGGGGATATTACCTCTCATCGGGATCGTCTTAAATAACGCCAGAAGGGCGAATTTTCCTCGATGCCACTTGTACCGTGTTAGATCATTGTGGAGCGAGCTTTGGTTTGTCTAAATTTAGTATACTTAACCTTTTAATACTTTGGTGTTAACTTGGCAAAATATTATAATAAATTATTTCTGACCGGTCTAAAGTGGACATATAGTTCACCAATGCATAGATTCCGGCCTTGGACTTTCCCTTTATCTTGCACGTTTCCACAACAAAAATTGTTTTATCATTAGGATCCAGAGGAACTAACTATATGATGATGGAGCATCGGTGGAATGCGATAGCGGGGTCAACCGGAGAAAAACACGCCCCAGCGCCACTTTGTCCAAAACAAATCTCACAAAGGGTCGCTTGTGATCGAACCCCGGCCGTCTAGGTGAGAGGCAAGTGATCTAACCACTCGGCCACGACACGGCCCAGCACTTCCTTACGAAAATATAAATGCTGTTATAGTTATGCACTGTTTTATATAATAAAATTGCAAATTACCACACTAAAATAATCAAATAAATTTCAGCTATATGTGGATACAAAAGAAAAAAGCTCATTTGAAACGTCTAGGTACGGCATTACAAAATGTAACGATTTTACGGATGCTCGCTCTAATGGGAGCCATCGTCAAAAACATCAAATCGAAAATATTAACAAAAACTACCCTGATAATTGCAAATATCGGCCTCCTGGGATATTTAGTGATACATGTTTAAGATATTTTCATGATAAAGGAAATGTAAATGTTGAATTTTCTGGAAATAGCTTCTGAATTTTGTATAAGTCGTAACCCATAAGAGATAGACAAAACCTAAAAATCTCATTAAAATACCCAAATTTAAGTCATATATTTCTATGGAGATGAAATTTTCCGATATATTTTATGTTATTGGCTTCAATTTCAGAACACTTAAACTTTTCTCAAGCGGAAACTCACTTTCGTTTCATCTCTTTGGTTTTATTCCCGGGAATGCAAAAAAGAGCATAATTTCAGTTTTTTTTACATAGCGATAGCTTTTATAATATTTGCCTATTACTTTAGCCTATTTTAGTATCTTATTTTCCTTCAATTTACAAGGAAACAAATGATAAGACAATTTCTGCTAATGTTTATCTTAATTAATATCAAGTAGATAGAAGAATACTCTTTTGTAAGGAAAGATTATATGTGGAACAGCTAGAGAAGGTCATGTGAAGGGAACACATCAGATTCTTTTCTAATGCTTTGCGCGTTGATGACCGTGTAGTTCGTTGGATTTGTTGTAATATGTTGTTAATTATTGTCATATAAAATTATACAGTTACCTAAAATGAATTTGACTAGAGAGATTTTGTGGGCTATGATTTTTTAGGATTTTAAATTGGCATATAAGTTTAAACAATTTGAAGATCGGTTTAGGAATGTATTGGCGAATAATTTTTCTCTAATTTACACTTGATATGGCTAGTTCAACTGCAGGACGGTTTTTTTGAGACGAATTTTGTGAAGGACGTCTAAGAACTGCTCCTCTGTTCAAAATATTGCCGCTGGGTGAGCAATCTTTGAAAAATCATCATATGAATTTATTCGGGCGACAATGGGTATTGGTATGACTCAAATCCAAACATTTTACGTCAAAATTTAGCCGTGAGAAAACTTTATTGTAGATGGAGTCCACATAAAGTGACTCCAGATCAAGAACAAGCCATCGACTGATGCAGAAAAACTTGGGCAACATTTCAAGAGGGCACTTGAAATTTGTTTTGGAGCATTCTGGAGATGAATCTTGTATTTATTGTTATGATCCTGAAAAGAAATGGCAATGGGCTCAATGGTTCCTTGGAGCAGAACCACTTAACAGTCTAAGCCTACTGACTGGCATACAAATGTCTGTTTACTGCAAAATTTTGAAAAAGGTTCGTGAAAAATTCTCAAAAAAAACATAATTTTACATCTTGTTAACGTATCTTCCCATACTGAAAAGTTCTGATGTGTTCCATTCAAATGACTTTCTCTACATCTGTGCAACAAATTATTATTCAAAAGCTTATTCTTCTGTCTACTTCATGCTAATCGAAATAAAGATTGGCAGAAATGCTTTTTTTCAAGTAGAAATCATTGAATCCACTAGGTTAAAACAATAACCAGATCTTTTAGAACCTGGTTGCCATGTGGATGATATCCGATTCTTTGCATTGCAAGGAGTTGAAAAATTCCCGTATGTGAAAAGTTTAAGTATTTTAAAACTGAAACCATAACAAGGAATATCTCACAAATGTCAACTACACGAATAAAAATGTATATGACATAAATTGTATTTCAACGAGATCTACATACTTTTTTGTAATAAGATTTAGTCTCTTATAGTTTTCTAGTAATGCAAAATCCAGCAAAATTCATCCAGAATAAAGACGTCTTCAGAGGCTGTTCCCAAAAAATTCAAGATATATAAATTTTATTTGTCAGGTAAATATCTTTAATATACATATTTTAATCAAAATAATTTGAGATATTTTTGACAAAATCAAAAATTTTCGAAGATTTTTTAATGTAAAGGGTAGTTGAGAGTCGGAAACTTTTCTAAAAAAATCTTCGTGACGTATCGTTGGAAGATACCAAACTTAAATACCAAGTTTGGTATTTAACCGTCTTTTCAACTCTGAGCTTTTCTGTTCACAGACACACGGACCTTTTTCTGAAAATACTTTTTTTGGGATTCAGGGGGTCCTAAAACTTGTATTTCCGGTGAAACCTGGGTATCTAATTTTTGGGTGGAATACAATACCTTCTTTATCTATTATGCACATTATAAATACGGGGCTAGAGAAAGTAAAAATAAAAGAGATAGATTTTATATGTAAATTAAGAAACATTGAAGAAAGAGCAGAGAATTTCACAGAGTACAACGCAGCGCATTTGTTTTTATGGTGTTACAATTATATTATCAGGGAGTGTTCGGGATTACAGTGTTAGTTCACTCATATCCGTACAGACTTTTAGTGGGTCACATTAATATTACACTTTGATTCTACGAAATCTGTTTGCTGGGTCAAACGTCGAGAAAAGACCAAGTTATTGATAAGAGCTAGTAGCAGCTTACGCAGGCAAAGCTCTCTATTTATCATTTTTGTTTGTTGTTCAGCCTTAGCTCTTAGAATGAGAAGAACTAATCATTTCTCTGGAAGGAAACGTTATATTCTCTTAGCAAGGCTATCCTGACAATTTTTACTTTCTCTACACGTACTGTGTTATATAGTGTATAGAGACGGTATTGTGTTGCACCTAAAAATTTGATGCCGACATGTTTTGGTTCCCCCTGAATCCCCCCAAAAAACAATTTTTAGAAAAAGGTCCGTATGTGTATCTGTGGACAGTATAGATCAAAAACGAAAAGACCGTTAAATACTAAACTTGGTATTTATGTTAAGTATCTTCCAAGGACGCGACATGAAGCTTTTCAAGAAAACCCCCCACTCCCAACTATCCTTTACATGTAAAACATTTCGAACATTTTTATTTTCTCAAAAATGGCTCCAACGATTTTGATTAAAGTATCGTATATTAAAGATATTTACATGAGAAACAAAATTTAGATCTTGAGTTTTCTGGGACTAGACTCTTAAGAAATTTTCATAACTGTTAAACCAGAGATAGAAAAAAAAAATTACTATACAAAATTTGTAGAGTTCGTTAAAACAAGCAAAAAGTGTAATGCGCTCAAGTTTATAATTTTCAATAGCTTAATCCTTTATTTAATGCTGGCTGAAAAACTCCGACACTTATACTTTAGATTATGAACAAAGGCCAAACCTAGGTGAGTGGAGGAGTACCAAAAATATTCGATTTGAGTGGCTGGAAGGCCTGCTTTGCAACAACGTTCCACACTAGTCGCTGCTTAAGTAAATCTCTTATTGATTTAATGTCAAAAGTCGAGCATTTAAACATTCGCCTATGAACAATATTTCAGCCACCACGCAGAGCAAAAGTAAAGTACAAGATTAGGTACAGTTCAATCCATTTTAATACTAGTGTTAGGTTTCATAATAAATTGCCAACTCATATTAAAGTACTAAATGACTGTAATTTTAAATCACATATGAAGACCATCCTTTTTATAACTTGGTTTAAATGGAGATGTAATTATATCAATTTTTATATTCACCTTGAAATAGGGTATTATGCAATGTATTTAATGGAAAATTAGTTTATTATTATTATTATTATTATTATTAATATTATTATTAAATACCATAAACGTTTGAAATACCTAAGCCAATATAAGAGCACCCACCACACTAGGTTTGGGTGGTGCATCTGACTTAAAAGTGTGTTTTTTTATTTAATATTGGTCGAAAGTACCTAATACCTGTGTTCATCATATACCTCTGTGAGCCAATCTCTTATTGCTTTGAATTCAAATTCGACGCGCACACATTATATTATATTATGTTGATTGGTGAAAGCGGAGGAATATTCGAACATTTCATCCGAGTGGCCAGAAGGCATATTTCGCAACGACAGTCCACATCAGTTCGTTGAGGAGGCCCTCTCATATTGGTTTGATTTAAAAAGCCTAGTATTCAAATATTAGTCTAGGAATACAGGTAAGCTTCGGGCTCAGGAACGAAGAAAAAGGATAAAGCAAGAAAAACCTTAAGTACCAGGTAAAAAGTGCGGATAGGTTTAGCAGAGTCCGTTTAGTATTTCCTTGCCAGTGTAAACCAGTGTCATTATATCGGTATCTATACATGAACAAAACCTTTGTAATAGACTTTGAATTTCGCTAGTGTTTTTACTTTATCTAACGTATTATGCATATAAAATAGAGAGGGTATTGTTTTTCACCCAAAAAAGTGAAATCAAAATTTCACCAAAAATGTAAGTTTTGACGCACCCTGAAAAAAAGAAGCAATTTTAGAGAAAGGTGTGTGTATGCGTGTCTGTGGATAGCATAGCTCAAGAACCAAAAGAACATTAAGTACCAAATTGGTATTTCAGTTTAGTATCTTCCAAGATAGCAATACGAGGATTTTCAAGAAATTCCCTTCATCCCAAACCACACTTTAAATGGAACAGTTTTAAGAACTTTGTTTTCTCAAAAATGGTTCTAATGATTTTGATTAAAATCCCACATAGTAAAAGATAGTTACATGACAAATAAAATGTATATATATTGAATTTCCTGGGAATAGTTGAAGCTCTCTTGATTCTGGATGAACCTTTCTTAAACTGGTTAACCATAAGAGTTAGACAGAAACTTACTACACAAAAAATACAAATCTGGTTAAAACGTACAATTTATATTATGTATATTTATTGTAAATTTAACCGTTTTTGAGATGTTCCTTAACATTGACTTCAATTTTAGGCAACTTAAACTTTTCTCAAATTGGAGGTCATCTTTTGTTTCATCTCTCTTTTGTTTTTCTCCTGGCCGAAAAAGCGAACCTAATTTCAATTGTGGCACATAGCGACCGGCGATTTAGCCTAGTGTATTACCTTACTTTCCTTCTACTTACAATGAACTAATACAAGCATTTGTGATAATGTTTATCTCTATTACCACAATGCTGATAGCTTTTTGGGAGAGTCATATGAATAGTACACATCAGATTTTTTTAGACTTGGAATGTTAAAAAACAATTCATTTTCCAGCTTATTCTATAGTTCAATCCAGTTCTTGAGACCATTCATTTGACCTAGAAAATGTTTTCTATTGAGTCAATACCAATGAAAGTGCGAAATGCTTTCAGCAAAGATTATTTTAGGTGTTTTAGGACCTCATAGCTAATTCGATTAAAATAAAGCACTGTTTTTTTGAGATATAATTCTAGCTAAGCCTAAAACATGCAGCTATGCTAAAGAGCAGCAGTAATTTCACTGCATGTATCTCGACGCACAGATAGCAACGAGCAGTGAAAATAGCAAACGTGACGTCACAACATTGGACATTGTGATTGTATCTCGGAAATGAATGTTCGGACACTTTTTACACGGCAACAGTGTTGCGTTTCCTTATTTATAGCCTTTGTGTTTAGCTTTGTATAATTTTACACCGGTCTGATCCATATTCATTCCAGTTAATGTTACGATCCATGTAAAGGTTGCAAATATTAGTAGATATCTCATTTTTGAAAATACCAATAAGCATTATGCCATATTTCTGAAAGGGAAGAATGATAGTTTCAATTAAATATTGCATTATTTGTATAACTGTGGATCTAAAATTTCTACACTACATTTTACAAAAATTATGGAAGTAAACTTACAAGCTGTGTTTTGGGAACCAGAGCACACAGTATACCTAGCACACCGACTTCTGAGCTACGGAATTTAGGATTGCTTAAAGGAATCTAGTTTTATTGCAAGCAAAAAAAAAAAAATTAAAACTCTACTGTGTCCCATTTGCATGATTTTGTCTATCTATTCTGTGACAAAATATTCTAACAAAGGCTTACTCTTCTAATCACTTTATGTTAATAAAGATACATATTAGAAGCATGGTCTTACCACTTAACACAAACCTGTGCACATTATGATAGTAAATTAGTTTAAAAAAGTGGACATTTTTGTAAATAATTGTAAATGAAACCTAACATGTTACATAACACGTTATGTTATAAGTAGAAGAGAAATAAGGGAATGCGCTACGCTAAAGCAATAGTCAAATTGTCTAAAAGAGTGTTGTTATGTGAATAAAATTCGAGAATTTCAAGAATTTTAAAATTGAAACTACTGTCAAAGATTATCTCGGAAATGGTTAATTACCTACAATTTTTGTGTAGCAAGTTTTTGTCCTACTCTTAAGGTTATTCAAAAGTCATCCGAAATGAAGGGAACTTCAGACGCTGTTCCCAGAATTAGTACATAAAGTACTTTATTAACATAAAGTATTTTATTCAAAAGCGTTAGAAGCATTTTGAGAAAATCAAACATATCGAAGCCTTCCATATAAAGGGTGGTCGTATCGCATCTTCAATGGATTTTTCTACTGTCTACAGACACACACACTGGATTCAGGGGTCCTCAAAGTATGTATTTCCGGGGAAATTTCAGGATTCTTTGGATTCTTAAAAACCATGATGTTTTTGATGTTGTGAGTTCTTCATTCTCTCCTTCATTCTAACAGCATATTTGTAAGCATTGTTTAATTAAATTTATTTTATTTATATAGAAATAACTATTTTATTTCCTCAAACACGCAAATATTCACTCTCACATACATACTTCCAGACTCTGTGGGGGATAGGGAATCATTCTGGTTAAAGAAAAATTACCCGCCCCAGCCGGGAATCGAACCCGGGACCTCCGGGTGAGAACTCAGCTCGCTAACCACTCGATCACGGAGGCAGTCATAATATATTTTTTTTAGGTGCAAGGGAAATAAAAGAATGATGTAGACGGTCTAAGGTAATAGATCTGTAAAATTTGGAAATCCACATTATACTAGATAGTTGAAAATTATAGCACTTATTTCACAAAATAACAGGTATACTTATGACATGTTTCATAATTCCAGCTGGCACGACTATTTAAATAGTTATTATTTTATACGTATAATTCTATTAAATATTCTCCATATGATGTATTTTTAGAACTATTCGTTTAAGAATTCAAGTTTTACAGTAGATAAGTGTGTTAATTTATATATACAGATATCAGGTTGTTATACTTTAAGACCTAATAATTGCACAAAAATGATTATTTCATGTACTCTCCGAACCTTTTTAGTTTTCAAAGTTAAGTACTTTATTAAAATTAAAAGTTTATTTCGAAAAAGCATATATGGTAATTTTCTCTGCTGTGCCTTTGAGAGGCAGTGCAAGAAGTTTGAAACAAGCTAGAAAAAATTCCATACTGGAAAAAAACAAGTTTGAGAAAACAGATTTTATTGCATGTTAATAAGCAAGTACACCTTGACTTAATTATTTGGTAGTTTATATGCACGTAGTGGAAAAAGGGATATGTCTTCTTAAAGTATTTAACTAATATTACTTTATTTCGAAAAAAAAATACGTTTTTAAAATTTTCAAACTTAGTGGACCAATTTCACATATGCATCATCTTAAGCGAAAATCAAATATTTTAAATAACCTGTCTATAGTTAATCTCCAAATTCAGAGGTGCCAAGTTTGCGGCTGGAGGGATGGAATTCATTGGTGCCGGTCCCCGTACCCGCGCTCGCTAAAGTGTCTCGCTTTGGTGCTTCGCGGCGCACGGGATCGTGGGTTCGAGTCCCGCCTTGGGCATGGGTGTTTCTGTGTTTGTAAATGTGTATGTGTTTGTGTATGTATATGTAAAAAGGAAAAACGAATAGGTCAACTAAGGAAATTTAGAAGCTAAAAAAAGAGGTAAAAAAGGAATACAGTCCTGACAAGCCTCCGGGGCTGTATTTTATTAAAAAAAAATGGTAAAAAGTGTTTCATATCATCCCTGGAATATGGTTGGAGGTATGTATGGATCATATGTGTGTACGAATTTAAAGACAAAAACCCAAACAGGGGTCAGTGAACAGCATTTCTATGAACAATTTTATTGCTCCGGGTGTAAAACATATGATTTAATCTGTTAATGACGGTATATAGATGGAATATCCAAAAATATTTTAAGAACAGATTGGAATGTGATGGATATGGAGTGTATGCTCTTTGCATGTCCAGGAGACAAAAATGAATAACTGTTTAGCTATTGAAAGAATATTAAGTATTTGAGCTATAATAAATAAATAATATGCGGGAAATCTTCAATGTCAAGGAATTTTATTTTATAGAATTGTGTTATTTAATAAGATCCACACTTTTGGTACAGAAATGGTTGTCTATCTCTTAAGGTATACAATTTATAAAAACTGAATTCAGAATGTAAAGAATTTATGGACTATTCCGAAAAAAAATAAGTAACACTTTATTTTCTATAGAAAAATATCTTAAGCATACTTATTTTAGTCAAAATCGTTAAGAGCCATTTTTGAAAAAGTCAAACTTTCGAAAAATGTTTCACGTGTAGAGTAGTTGCTCGGTGGAGGTATGTTCTTGAAAATATTCTAAGCTACTGACCAATATGTTAGGCATGCAGCTTTAGATTGCTCTCAAATCTCACCTACATTCAGAGGGATCATCTTTAAGGAGTTTACCAGAAGACAAGCGGGATATACTAAGTTTTGCAAAACGTATCGATAAAACAAAACAATTTTTTTTTTATTTATAACTTTATTTAATGTCGCCTAAATACACAGGTCTTATAACGATACCATGTAACAATATAAGTGTTATAAAACTTAGTATACAATATTTACACATTAAATTAGTAGATAATTATACCTAGATTGTAACATTAATTATTAGATTCTATCAATAATACCTGTATATTATTAAGTGATTCATACAACAATGTCTTAACAATATACGGTATGTGTTTATAGTATGTACAATGTGTCCACAGCACAGTACATGTTTACGCATTAAATTACTAATTATGCCTAAATTGTAATATTAGTAGATTATAACAATTGTACCTATATATTAAGTAGTGATTCATACAACAGTGTCTTAAGAGCACACAATATTTTAAGCAGAGTGGCAAGTTTACAATATCTTATGAACTTAATCAATGATGATAATTTAATTGGTTCATCGAGTGCTGCCTGCTGGAGGAATTCGATGACTGATTCTGTACTTAGAATAGTGGGCACATTCCGTTATGATGTGTTTTACTGATAGCAGCAGCAGCAGCAGGAGCAGCAGCAGCAGCAGCAGTAGTAGTAGTAGTAGTATTTATTAAGTTTACAATATTTGCGTCACACAGTCACAAGGGTCAGCTGACCGTATATGCTGTCTAAAAATACTATTTAAAATATTACCTACATATCTATTTGATATATGTTTACAACATTGGAAATACAGACATACACACACATACACACGCTCGCGCAGTACAACAGAACCACAGAACAATAAAAGAAAGAACACTCTATTACACACACAGACACACACACACACACACACTTGCATCTCAACTACACCACATACACATACAGATTACTCAAACACCAAATACGTCTATACAATATTTAAACAAATATTTTATCTCTTAGTGCACTCACTTCCATTAAGTATGTGCTTAAGCTTGGCCAGTTTTGCCCGTTTAGATCAAATCCAAGAATGCTGTCCTTCGTCTGTTTGAAGCTAAAAATACTTCCGACAGTAATGTTTTCCTAATACCCTCCATCAGCACGCATCCTGCCAAAATATGCGTCCAGTCTTCCTGATACGGGCAAATCTTCCTAGCAGCTTCATCAACTGCCTTACGATTTTTTCACCCTCCTAGCGTGAGCCACACTATTCCCGACATTTGTTTATACCCAATTCTAAAATATATGTTTCTTGCCCCACACAGTTTTTATTTCATTTTATAACTCCAATGACGATTTTTTTCTACATTCAGATTCTATTTGCTGCCTGTTTATATCGCCTAGGCAGATTTTTACTTTATTCACGACGTTATATCCATTTTCGTTACCCCTTTACGAAATATCGTTTAAGGGAAGTTTTGATAAATACCGTTGTAGCCCCGCTGCCTACCATTTTGGATGTTCTATGTTATTCATCTGTTGCCGATAACATATTGCTCTTAGAGTTGTCTGATCACCTTTAATTATTCGCACTACACTTAATTTAGCGGTTGTAATGTTCACAGAATGGAGTTTGCTGTTTGGTGAATGCATAGTCATGAGTTAGTTTAGTATGTCCAATTCTTAGTCTGGTGAGCATCATCTGTTAATACCGGCTCAGAGTTATGTAAATTTTAATAAATGATGGATTAGGTTTTACTTCATGCAGTTTAATGTTGCAATTATCTTCATCCAGTTGTTCTTCTGTTTTTGTATCAAAGCTTGTTTGACAAACAAAGCCTATATTGTATAAATGTGATGCAAAATGAGTGAATTTAAAACAAGTGACTGTGTGTCCACGCCACGATGTGTCACTCGCTCACGCTAGCTTGCATGTTACGATATCATATACGTATTTCCTCAGAGTTACAGGGAAAACCCATTTTTAGCTAAATGTATGTTTCGTAAGTGTGTTTGTGTGCATAAGAGAGAGGCAGAGAGTGCGCCATTGTTTTGTTTGTAACAGATATTGTGTGTTTGGTGAGAGAGGCATAGAGGAAGAAGGGAAGAGAGGTATTTTAGGTATATTCAGAATCGTATAATATTGCCGTAGGCCGTTTTATTTGCTGCAATATAAAGACATAATAAATACTATTTATGACAAGGTTATAAGTATCCTTTTATTTTGTAAGCAAGTATATTTCTGAGATAAGATCGAAAACAAAGTTAAACCAACAGAGAAGGCACATAAAATCCTTTTAGACAGCTGGAACTAAATTAGAACTTTTAACGCAAAACAGGAATTTAAAGTTGTACTTTATTGCACTGGTCCCATAAATTTTTATGCTACTCTATTGCTACCAGCTTCGGTTTTAAGTCCAATTAAATGGCAAATACGCTTTGTATTTGCACATGTTTAATATATCGATTTGGTTTGAATAGCACATAAACTTCATTGTCTCTTTTTACCGACACACTATCTCTTTTTACCGACACATTATGTCTTTTTTACATCTCTCATGACGGCCGCATTATCTGTTCAGACTGCAAATCGTCATGCTTCAGTCTAGCTCAATGCTGTACGATTAGCTTATGCCTTGTGTTACCAGCGTTGGCTTTCTATGGTCTGAACTTTCTTTTATTCGATTAGCTGAGTAGTCGATAAAATGGCTGCATATCGCAGTAGATACCAATAGTCTGTCAAAGATCTGGAAGTGCCCAAAAGATAATACTCAAATTGATACCATAAAATCTTATGTGTATCTATTTGGCTACATACTGTTCCCACGAAAACTACTCTTTTGTCTGCTTTATGCTAATCGAGATAAACAGTTTACTAAATGGTCTTATTGATTTTCTTGTAGGTGCAAGGTTAATAAGGGAATGCACTAGATTAAAACGATAACACAGCATAATATTAAAATTCAGTTCGCTTTTAATAGTCAGGAGTAAAACAAAAAACACAAACAAACAAAATCATATGTTCTTCATATATGACATTCGCTAAATCTGTGTAATAAATTACTATTAACAAGTTTATTCTTCTATCTACTTCTTGCTAATCGAGATAAACATTAGCCGTATTGATGTTTTTACTTGCTTCCTTTTAAATAGAAGGGAAATAAGGAAGTACCATGGGCTAGGGCAGTAGTCAGATTTTTCAAAAGCTGGTTGCTAAGAGAACTAAATTCATTTCCTTACATTGCCAGGAGTTGACAGGTTCCCGTATAAGAAAAGTTTTATGTATTTTACAACTGAGACCAACGACAAGGAATATTTTGGAAACAGTCAACTCCGCGAAAAAACGCATATAACATAAATTATTTGTTTTTACGAGATCCACAGTTTTGTGACTTAAGTTTTCGTCTATTTCTAATGGTTTACAATTATGGTAAAGTCATCCAGATTGAAAAGGGCCTGAAAGGATTTGCAAAGATAATTCAAGATATACATTTCATTTGGCTTGTAAATATCTTTAATATGTTGTATTTTAATCAAAATCGTTAGAGCCATTAGAATCAGTATATAGTTTAAGTAACAGAACATGGTTTTGTAAATAAATGAAAATATAACCTAAATGCAATAATTAGTTTTAATTACAATTATCATCATCATTATTATTTAGCTACTGCATCATAAACCAAAATGTCACATACAATGTGAAACGTTAACATTTTCCTAATATAAATATAAATTTTGGCTCTAATGAATATTTAAGAAAATTATACACAGCTTCTTTTGGAATATTTTAAGTTTTTAAAAAAGATATGATATTAAGAGAAGCAATACGTTTCACTAATTTCAGTGTTTTAATTATATATCCTAATTAGTATTCTTCAAAGCCAACTTATAAATAAAATCACTCAACAGGTATTTTTTTGTATTTATATGTGTTAGAAAACTGAACAGCATTGTGTAGACCCTTACAGTTGGTAAAAACGTAGAGCACAGAGTAAGCGATAAAAGGGTCTTTGAAATTCTAAAGTGCTATATAATATTGTGCTGAGATACCTTACAAAATTCATGTAAAGTAATGCTAATCATCAGTAAGAGCCACCAACACATTTTTAAAACTAGATGATGTTTACTTAATAATATCTTTTTAGATTAGTTGGGAGCAAGAAAATAAACTTCTTAACATGCTTGACTCTTACCAAAGTTCGTTGTTCATACTACTTTAGGCTAATGGAGATAAACGTTATTACGCTGACTTATAATTAGAAGAGAAATATGGGAACTAAAGAGGCTAAAGTGATACTCAACATTTTAAATGTTGTCGCTATGGGATTGTCATTGAAATTCGCTTCTTTGCAGGCCCAAGAGTAAAACAAAAGAGTAAAAAAACGGCTTTCTCTATAAGAAAAATACAAACAATTTAAAACTGAAACCAAAAACAAGGAATATCTCGGAATTGAATAACTCTAGAAAAAACATGTATTACATAAACTGTGTGTTGTATTAAGGTGTACATTTCTTATACTTTTTAGTTTTGTTTATCTCTTATGGTTTATCAGTTATACAGTCATTCAGAATGTAGGCCACTGACTCTATTCGCAGAAAATTCAAAATAAAGTTTTGAGTTCAAAATATCTTAAACATATTTAATCAAAGTTATTAGTGCCATTTATGAGAAACTCAACATCTTTGATAAATGTTTCATATAAAGGGTAGTTGAGGTGGGGGAATTTCCTGAAAATCTTCGTGCTGCATGCTTGGAAGGTGCTTAACTTAAATACCAAGTTTGGTATTTAACAGACTTTTTATGCTACTTAGAGACACACACACACAAGACCGCCCTTTTTAATTTTTAATCAGTGCATCTTAAAACATATATTTTCGGTGAAATATTGTTCAAATTTTTGGATGAAATACAATATCTTCTCCATATAGGTACATACATATGCGCTAGAGAAATTAAAAATTGACTCTGAAGGATTTCGCTCAATTCCAACTTTATGTAAATGGGATCAAAAGTACAAACAAACAAAAATATGCCTATATAATGCTGTGTGGTAAGTTGTTAAGGGATTAGTAAAACAACACTTCCTAAATTCATGACCCAACTTCATTCTAATAAGTCAAATTGATTGGAATTGGCACGTCTAATTTGATTATGACAATTTTATAATAATCAATGATGACTTCATGTAATAGTAATCCCTGAGGATATGCAAGGGGGGATGTGCAACAGAGCCTGTATTTAAAATAGTTTCAAGATTCGTTCAGAAAACCTATTTGACTCAGTTATATTAATCGTTCTTCCGTAAGAAGGAGAGGCATATAAGAATTTAAAAGTGTATAGGTCACAGGGTAGTATGCTATCTAAAGAGATCTTTTTATAATGTGCTTAAATGGCAGAGCAGTAGCAGGGGAAACAAAGATTCGTGGTTTGGTCCCATGAATGGCAGTTAATTTTTTATTTTTGTTCTGTTTTTCTCTAATCACCAGGGAATTATGCTTATCCTGAGTACATTTTATTATCACAGTTTTGCATGAAAACAATAAAAGGAATATTGCAACTCCCTTCAAGATATGTAAAATTGCGAATATTTTAATACCTTTTGATTTTGTGTTTCACTTCTTCTGTATAATTCAATTAATGATGTTTTACTCAAGTTGTAGTACCAAACCTGTGGAACACTACCCTCGTCTATTTCTTCCACCAGTTAATTTTAGATTTGTTGTTCATGTTCTTTGTTGATGTCAAATTATATTTATATGTAACCGGAACAGAGCTCTGGTCATTGGTTAGTGTTCGAGTGGCCTGAAACCAATACGAGACGAGCACATCTAGCCGCACCACTAAAATTCTTCTGTTTCCCACCCTTGCGCGTTCACGTTGTTCATACCAATAAGATATTGCTACAGTCTAGTAAAGGAGGAACACATTTGATAAGGGGATTCTGCCAAAATTAAATAAAGAAAAACATGGTAGGACACCAAATGCATTGGCACCTCATTTACACCTTTTTACCCCTAAGTCTCCGAACCAGGATACTTTAGATATGCTACCAAATACGAAATCACATTGTCCATCGAAAATATGTGATACCTTAATACACTGCAGTCATATTGAGCTCTATTTTAAGGACTATCATAGATAATTTAAAATGAAAATAAATTCTTAATATGCTATATCGTTTGTAGTACCACAACTATAGAAAAATAAATGTTTAACTTCATCTGAATGTGGAAGTGTTTTGTTTGCTTTAACACAGTGTTGGTGTTGTACATTGCAATAGGTGAATATTGTTACAAAGTCGAGCAATAATTTGAAAAGAAAAGAGAAGTTGATTTTGACGTCCAACATTCTTCCAGCGGAGATTTGAATGAAAAAAGACTATTGTATTACATTCAGATAACTTTCTATACCCAGTCTTCAACACACTATTCTTACAAAGGTTTATTCTTCCATTTACTTCACGTTAATTGAGATGGACATTTTTAGAAATTGCTATATTACAATAGCAATGTAGGTGCAAGGAATACAACAAAGTTTAAGTGATAAATGCTTTAAGAGAGGGTAATTATGTAACACTCTGAAATTCTGTTCTCTTTTGCATGACAGAAAAAGGTTCCCTTCCCATTTGGAAATCTCTGATGTATTCCATTCACACGACTTTCTCTTCATCTGTTAAAATTTCATTACCCTATCTACTCCATGCTAATCTTGACAAACATTAGCTGAAGTGGTCGTATTACTTGCTTTCTATAAAACAGAAGGGAAATAAACAAATGCACCAGGCTAAAGCACGATAAAAACTCTTTTAAAAGCTGGTTGCAATGTGAATTGCATGGCTATGGGTTGACAAAGGAGTAAAGGTAAATAACAATAACAAAGAATACCTCGGAAACTGTCAGCTGCACAAAAAATATATATGACATAAGTTGTGTGTTTTATCGAAATCTACATTTTTGTAAATTTAGTAAGTTCTTGTCTATCTCGTAGGATTTACCAGTAATGCAAAATTCATTAAGAATGAAGAGGTATTCAAAGCTATTTCTAGAAAAATCAAGATATATATTTTATTTGCCATGTAAATATGCTCAACATACGGCGTTTAAATCAAAACCCTTAGAGTCATTTTTGAAGAAATCAACATTTTCAAATTTCTTCAATGTAAACGGTAGTTTGGGGTTGGCCCATTTTTTTCAAAATGTTCGTGTTGCATGCTTGGAACACTAAACTTAAATACCTAGTTTGGTACTTTACCGATTTTTCGTTTTTACAGGCACACGACACTCGCGGACCCTTTTCTAAAAAATGTTTATACATGTACTTCCAGTGAAATCTCTGTATTAAATTTATTGGTGGAGTGCAATACCTTCTGTACCTGTGTACTATATATACTTAGCAGAGAAGGTAAAGAGAAATATGGATTATCATTTAAAACTAAAACCAATAACTAGAATGGAGATGTTTAACTTCAGAAAATATTTTTTAATGACAAATTGAGTGCTTTAAGTGGATATTTTTGTAGCAGCAGCAATAGTATTTTATGTCTCCCAATTATTAAAAATTCATTCGGAATGAAGGCTTCGGATAATATATCCAGGAGCTGCTTATATTTTATATTTATATTCTTACAGTCAACATGGGATTTATTATTCTGGTATTATAGAAGAGTAAGAGGTCATTATCGATTAGATAAAGCAGTTAATATAACAGCATTATAAGACTTTACATTCTGATAATAAATAGGATATACATTCCATTTAGCATAACACATATCTTAAACATGCGCGTTTTAATCAACGTCGTTTCAGCCTTTTAAAACAATAAAAATTTCCGTGTTCTGTGAAATTCGGTGATTAACCACCATTTTGTTCCTCACATAATTTTAATTTTTTTTCAGAGGCATGTATGTCCGATGAAATATCGACATTGAATTTTCGGGTAGAATATTTAGTATAAATTGCAGAGAAAGTAAAAATTAGGTGTAAATTCTTTCCTGTTTAAGATAAAATGATATAACAGTATCATCATTTATTTCAGTTTTTATTTATTCAGTTCATTTAAAAGTAGCAAAGTAAAATGTAAAATATAATGTGAATAGGTGTAATAATATGTGAAAAAAGGGTTGGTTTTCTAGGAGAAATCTAATTTGTAAGATCATGTAAAAAAGTAATTATAACTGCATTTGTTTCCTGGAGATAATTATATTTATTTCATAACTATCACAGTACGATAATTCTCGTATTGAAGTTCATCCGTATAATAAGTCTTAATCACACTTTAAATTTTGAAAATGTGAAGAGAACGGTTTTAAATATAAATTGATGCGCTGTGCAATGGCGTAATATTTATCATGCTGGAGCTTTAAAATCCCAAGACTACAGGTACAAACCTTGTGGAGAGTAAGGATTTTTTTGGACTCAAAAATCCTTAGCCTGGCTTCTTTCGGAAGGAAAGTAAAGCCGATGGTCCTGACGTGAAGGAACCCCATACATTGAAAGAAGAAGGTTTCTGGGCAAAATTCCGCCATTTTGCGTCCGCAAGACGTGATTTCGTCCTACAGTGCCATCTGTGGGCGACGAACCGATCCCTCGTCACTATGGCGAATAGTGGCGAAGTCATGAACTAGAAATTTCATTCTGATAACATAAACATCGTAATAATGCCCTGTGCTCCACTTAGGGCTACAGGAACTTAACTAACTTAATGGAAACTAAAATATAAATATATATGATACTAGAATTCTGCGTGTAGAGGAACACACACGGAGGTATAAAAGTTAGCAGGAATGCTGCAATCGCGAACGAAGCTAAAAGGGAGAAAATCGTGAAGTTGAATAAAGTTCTTTTACTGCTTTTGATTCGAAACTATGTGTTTTATTTACTCTCAGGAGAATGCTGGGTATATCTGGGTTAATTAATTTGTAATGTATTATTTTTCTCCAAATGTTTACTCCAAGTAGTTTTTTATTTTGTAACTCATACCTTGATTTTAGTACCGGAACTCTCAAGTCTCTGTTATTCGGTTTCGTTCCTTTATTTGGTATGGGATTTAAGCTTAGTAATTCTACTGTTGTATACACAGTTGTTTGCTATAACCACCATTCAAGAAAATAAACATCCCTGTTTTCACTTTAAAGTTCTCAGGGGAAATCATCAGAGAGTATTGTAAAAGATAGGCGTGACCAAATGTACTTCGCATGACTTTTGAAGGCGGAAACTAAGAGATCCTTACCCCCTCGCGCTCTATAACAGCAGGAGAAACTTATTTTGATCTACCGAGAATTTGTATGTTCAAAATGGCTCAGGAAAATCCAGCAAATAATACGGGACTTTAAAAGATGTCTGTTCGGAAAATAGACATTCAAAATAGTCTACTGTCGACACTTTTCTTATATGTAACCGCGACTTTTCGCGAGGGGCACGATACATGTAGTTTGGAAGGAGTGAAGACTCCAATGTATTTCTGTATCGTTTGATATGATCCATACGTTCTGGAGGTCTGCTCATGGAACGAAGAATTACTCAAGATATAAAGCAGTTATAAAATCTTGTAAATACTGGTTGAAAGATCCAGTAGTCACCAAGAATTTGAAACTGCTAAGATATTTATAAAAATATCTTTAAGATTACATCCAGTGACTCCGTGCTTCTCTTTCCCAAAAACATATTTCGGCTCTTTTGTTTTTATTTTTGTTTGTTTTTACTTTATCTATAAACACTATTCAAAGAGTAGGTAGAAAAACTGTGTATTCCACCCAAAAATTCAATGTCGAGATTTCACCAGAATAAGCATTTTAAAAATAAGGATCATGTGTTTGTGAATGGCACAACTAAAAATGAAAATACCATACTTAGTATTTAATTTGGTATCTTCCAAGATGTGACTTAAAATTTTAAGAAACTCCACAATTCCAAACTACCCTTTACATGGAACTTATTAGAAAAGTTTGGTTTTCTCAAAGATGGCTTTAACGATTTTAACTAAAATACTGTATATAAAAGATATTTATATCACAAATAAAATGTATATTTTAAATTTTCTGGGAATAGCCTCTGAAGACCAGTTCATTCTGGATGACTTTTGTAGAACTGATAAATTGTAAGAAAGAGACAAAAATGTACTACACAAAAACACACTATTTCTGAAATACGTTTTTTTTCCCCTTTCTTTTGTAGAGTTAACCATTTCCGAGATATTCCTTGTTATTAGTATCGATTTTAAACCACTTAAACTTTTCTAAATGGGATGGCATCTGTCTTATCCTCTCTCTTTTCGTTTTACTCCTGGCATGCAAAGAGAACCGAACTTAAATTTTTCACAGTAGTAAAAACGTTGACTATCACTTTAGTCTAATGTATTCCCTTATTTTTCTTCTGCTTAGAAGGAGGCTACAGGCCGCAGGCATGTCGATGGAAGCAGAAGCGCAACTTTTTCTAACGATTAAAAGCTTTAAGCTCTCGGGCAGCACAGAGAAGGCTTACCTCTGGCGTAACGCGGGGAATCGATCCACCTGGGGCAACTCAAACAATTTTGTCATCTGGCAGGGACGAGAAGAACGTTTCAGCGAGCAAGCATCCGCAATCATTCGTCTCATACCGACCAAACCTCGGAAAATATTATCAATCCTAATTTCCAAACATTATTATTCAACTTCCCTGTAAGGCAACCTGAGAAATGAAAGGGGAAAGAAAATTATGGAGATTACAAGAACGTGATTCGCAATAAAAGAAAAACCACACCAGTATGCCTTGTCAGAGAAGTAAAACCACGAAAAACAAGGAAGGGTTGTCCAACCCCAGGAATTGAACATAGGACTTCATGGAGTCATCTTGGGGTATTGTCCCTTTTTGTGTTTGTTCGAGAGTTAGGAGATGTCACTTGTGTCCCGCTGGGGTCTGTCAAAAACTTATTTCCCGCTGTTTCTCTTGCTGTCTCCTGCTGTTTTCAGAAGAGCTGAAGGCATCCTTGTGTCTGGAATACCAATACGAGGTGTGATCCTCTTGGTAAGTCTTCTTAAACCTTTGATACTTATTTTTGGTTTTTAAGGCAAGCAACCTTAGAAAATTGACCAAAATTCTTGAAAAATGTTGATTTCTGGATTTTAACAGATTAAGATAATGTGGTCACTGTAGATTAAAATGCCGAATTTCTTCAACACTTGACGAGTGAACATATAAATGGAAGTTTTACTGGTAACAAATGACACTTCAAATATTAATAGACGTGTTTCTCTAAATGCCTTTTCCAACGTATGTAAAGGCTCAAATTGCTCTGTGAAATGCGCATTTGAGCAAATCACTTTGATTTCTCTACTAGAGAACCTTAATATATTAATAAATAAAAATTAATGAATTAATTTTATAAGCAAGTAAAATTAATTATATATTTGTACCAATAATTAATTAATCCAAAAAACAATGAAAAACAATACTGAATAATTTATCATACCTTTTCCTGTAAGAATATTTAACACAATTGAAATTCGTGCAATAATTTTGTTAAAATGTTATTTCTTAAATGTAATAATGAACTTTTGTTACAAAATTTTGAAAACTGAAGTGCAAAAGGGGCTAAAAACAAACATCTATTTTGCTCAAAAACAATTTGATGCATGTTTCTCAAAATTTCAGAATTAGTTACATATAACGATAGAAGTATATGGCAAAAATGAACATTATTTGCTTTAGAAACATTCAATTTGAAATTTTCACAGGCAGGTCTCCTTAAAATAATTCGCCTTGCCATTATATTTATGACAGTGCTATTAGCATATACGTATATTCCTATTCGTTTTGTATGTAAGCTCTCTGACATCACTTAAAGAGAAAGCCTTGTATTAAACAATATCACGGGCGTGACGTCATACTCTTTGGGCATTGTGATACAGAATGCATATGTTTGACTTGTAGGAACATTACCAAATTAGTCGTTTTAAATTATATCCAATTTGAAGAGCATAATGTTCCAAAAGTTTTGTATACTAAATTGTAGTAATAAGTATGCGAACGATTCAAAAGTGTTTTCTTTTCCTGAAGATGGAAGTCAGAAATCCAAATGAGTTAGTGCTATTCATAGGAAGAATGTTGTTTATAGATAATTTCAAGGTATATAATATATGTTTTAATTCTTGTAATAGTTTTAGAATGTTCAGCAACTAATGAATATTAGATCGTAAAGTAAATATGACCTATGGTCGTTCATTTTCTATTCCAAATGTATAGGTTTTTAAACTTTAGAGAACATAAAATCGAGATTATTACTACCTACTTATATTTCAAAAATCTTAAAATAGTGTTTAGTAATACGTCCGTGACCAAAAGAATAAAATATGTTGTTTATAGTTAGTTCCATACTTTCCAGGACAGATGTTATTGCACTAAGTTTGAAGTTTCATTGTAGCAAAGCAAGTTAGAGGCCCGATGCCTATTTTACTACGTTAAAATATATACAGTCAGAATAAATGTTGAAAATATTAAGATTCAGGAAAGATAAAATAAAACCCATACCAGAAGGTACAGAATGGATTTTCAGTGAAAAAATGCAATTTTTACTTTCTCTAGCACATATGAATGTACATGGTAGCTAGAGAAGGTGTTGTATTCCACTATAAATTCGATGTCGAGATTTCACCAAAAATACGTTTTGAGTTTCCCTGAGTCCAAAAAAGAATATTTAGAAAACGGTGTGTATGTGTGTGTGTGTATGTGTGTATGCTCAAAAACGAAAAGACCGTTGAATACCAAACTTGGTATCTAAGTTTGATATCTTCCAAGGATGCGATACGAAGAGTTTTAAGAAAATCCCCTCACCCCCAACTACCCTTTACATGGAAATTTTGTTTTTCTCAAATTTTGTTTTCCTCAAAAACGCCTCTAACGATTTTGACTAAAATAACGAATGTTAAAGATATTTATATCACAAATAAAATGTTTATTTTGGATTTTCTAGGATTAGCCTCCAAACACCTATTTATTCTGAAAAGCTGTGAAATATTTTTCATGAAGTTTACACAGTAAAAGATGGGCAATATCTTACTACAAAAATGCAGATCTCGTTAAAACCATTATTCCATGTCATATAAGTTTTTCTTGTAGAGTTGACCGTTTTCGAGATATTTCTTACTATTGGTTTCATTTTAAGCCACTTAACATTTTCTGAAACGGGACCATGCAAAGCCAACCAAGCCTCAATTGTGTCACATATCTACTAACTTTTAAAAGATTTGAATATCGCTTTAGCTTAATGAATTCCCTTATTTCTCTTCTACTTACAAGGAAGCAAGTAATAGGAGAAATTTTGTAAGAATAGTTTGTACATGGAACAGCTGGAGAAAGTCATGTTCATGGAATACATAAGATATTAGAATTACTGTCTTATTGCAAATATGATTTTTTTCTTCGCTATGTCATTCGAATTACCTTATATCTATCCTAGATGTAGGTTAATATTAAAATATGGGAATAGTGTACAAAATACCGTCTTCTCTGCTTGAACAATTGTCATCGGCAAGTTGTCAAGTTGTCATTAAATTATTCCATTTCAAATTGCTGATGTTTCCGGGACCATGGAGGTCGACAAGGAAACCCTAAGGTCGCGGGTTCAAACTCAGCGAGGACGATGGATATTTTCGGGAGTAAAATCCTTAGTAAAGTCGTTCAACCCATGTCGTAGATTTACAGCACGTAAAATGATTTTAAGACTGATAAAGAGGCCTTTGATTAAAATTAAGCTTTCTTTCACGCCCAAAATAGAACCACAGCAGTTTAAGAGCGTCTATATATAAAAAGAGGCTTAGAAGTGCAAAAATAAGCTTTATGAACGAATCAAAACAGTTCAAAAGAGGTGCAAGAATGAAGAGAAGAAAAATGAAAATGGTGCAGGCTTCTACTGATGGTTCAACTTTCCTTTCTCGCAAATTCAAACATTCTTTCACATATCAAACATTTTATCATTGTTAATTAAAATTTTGATATGAAATTTGTATTCGTGTTTTACATACACTGAAATAAGGGTTTTGAAAAAGCTTAGTATTTGACAAAATGTTTAACAAATATGTACTCTAAAATTTAATATAAACTTTACACAACAACAACAAAAAACAGTTTTTCAAAAGCTAATCAGCTTTTTGAAAAAAATGTTATTTCAACTATAATAACATATTACTGCTACAGAATGTAAAATTTCAGATTCATAGGTTGTATAGTTACTAAGAAAATGTTCTTTACATACGATAAATTTTAAAATTGCCAAGATAAGACTTTCTGTACCCCCTTAAGCATTTATTTATTTTATATATTTCTGCTAAATCCTGCATGCTATGGACATAAAAAGAGTGTCATAGTGAAATGTGTAATAAACTTAAGAATATTGAATACTGTTGTCTTATACAATAGTCACGCATAATAAAGTAATTCCACTTTTCTCAGATTTTCTGTTTTGTTAGTACGTAGCAGTTTCTTTTGATAATTCAGCATTAACGACGGTGATGCGTTGTGAATTTAAACTTCTGTGCGGACCACTTTTGGTTCTAGCAATAAAACAAACCTTAAGAGTACCATAAATATAAAAAACATTAACTTTCGCGTACAATACTGTTTCTACGGACCGTCTAAAACCCAAAGATGTGTCATCATACATCGTATTGCAAGGCTTTCCCTTTAGGTGGTGTTGACTCTACTGGGATTTCTACAACTAGCCAAGCCCGAAGTTTGTATTGTGTACCTGAGTTGTGTGACGTTTCAAACTGTAATTAAAAACAGGTCTCTTTGCCGAGTTCTGTGGCTCAGCAGTAAGCCACAGGAACAGTATTTGAGAGGCTAATCTATATTCATATACTGCTTGTTGAAGAAAACGGAAATATATTCTCAGAAATTTATCAGCAGTGTTATATTTCGACAACCTCAGGCAAAATTTCATAATGTAAAAAAGGCAAAATACAAAACATTTACAAGAGCTGCTTATCGGATGATTTGCTTGCTTTCTTTGACTCTTATCAACGCCACAAGATGCAGGTAACTCCACTTCTCCGAAGTCAATTGTGATACTCTAAAGAGTGTCGCATTTAGTGAGTATTTCATTCAGATCACATTTGTTCATTTACCAGTACTCGAACTAGTGCACAGCCAAAGGTGTAGAAGGTCTATAACATCGGCACCCGGAATAACCAGGTAGCTGTTCTTGAATATCGTCTCTTAACAAGTGACTATAGGGTACCTGATTTGACCATTTATTTTTAATTTTGCATTCAGTTAATTTAGCAAAAATATTTTAATGTAGCAATTAAAATTAAATTTAATTTTGAATAAATTACATTTAATTTAACTCCATTTTCAGCAATCGATGTTGAAATGCTGGCATAGTTGTGTCCGCTTAAAGTAATGCTGGCATAAGCATGGCTTTTATTATAAAATCTCCAATAACTAGGTCACAGCGGACTTGTCCATCAGAGCTGCTGATGTAGGACCGAGATACACCAAGCAGGCCTAGTGTTATTAAAAAGTGTAACTTCAAGATTTACAATATACACGTGACTGCTGAATAGTGTTTGGGTAATCCTCTAGTTTTCTCTTCACTAACCATGCATTATCTCTTCGCATCCTTGTGTATTTATTTATAGCTTCTGATTTCTTCCATCTGTACAGAATCCTGTACCTTCAACCTTGAAGCCACCTGCTTCCCTCTCACAGACGCCAGCACCAGCACTACCTCTGAAGCTACCACCCCTAGCATGCGCAGTGTAGGGACGCACGCTGGGTAAGCTACAGTATGTACAGGCTGGAAGATACTTTATTAAATTCCTTCTAATTGGTGTTTCATAGAAGTATTGCAACATCATTCTCATTTGTGATTGGCCGTTTTCGAAAAAAATTGTTTTTTTTTTTCCAAATTGGATAATTTATTCCACGGGTAAGTGTAACGATTATAATTTTTTTACTTGTATAATGGGCAGATGAAACTATTTCTAACCTAGTTTTGGTAGTAACTATTTGAAATCACACTGGGTTTTGAAATAATCATTTTCTGAACACCCTTTTATATGTTGTTGCAGAAACAGCAAAATACTGACAGCGTAATTGAATTGGGAACGGAGACTGGTTTTTTTCCATATGATCATGAAGAAAAGGTGGAATAATGTTTTGTTGAAATGACTAGTCGACTTGGTAGCTACTGACCTACTCTAAAGTAGAATTAATACCTCCATCATCAAATAAGACTTTCCTGGTCACTAAATGAAAGTCATACCATGTTTATACAGCTGCAAATCGTGTGAATCACTTGGTGAATCATTTAGTAGAATTTTTAAGAGCCCAAGTATGTAATTTGTTCTGCGTTTATAAACATAAATATGATTAGGTTCATTAAAGCAGTAATCAAGTGAAACAATGTAATTAAGTTAAATGCGGAACAAACTGATGTTTGTAGATTCCAAGTTTAGGTCACAAAGTGTGTCCCTAGAAGATGCAGAAGGTGCACCACTTACACACAAAACTTAACATTTTAAGTGAAAGCTAAATTTTCTTATTTCTATATACCAAGGAACGTGGATCGCTAATCTAGATTTATTGGCAAACCTACTTTTAAAGAGGAATGCCTCCCTTTAGACAAAAACAGGTGGATTGATTACTTGAATTTATGAAGCAATATTATACAAAGTAAGAAAGAACACCTAAGAGCAAAACCTTGTGCTGAAATGTTAGCTTGCTATATACTGATACGTTACTGTAAAGATATAACATAATACAAATTGTATAACAAAGCAAGGGTTGGATAATTGCAGTTCGTTATACAACGAGTCTCACACCAAGAGATACAAATGGAAACCTAATTCCGACATAATGTGACACGCCATGACACTTAATTTGCACTGAGTGTTGGGTGCAACAAACAATACAACAATTTCAAAGACATGTTATAAACTCTGAACTTTCAACAATTATAAATGTTGTAAACACGCACATTAGCACAGTGAGAAAAACCCATTAATAATAAAAACCATAACGCTTTTCACTTAAATTTCGAACGCGATGGCCCATTTCTATTAATCCGGTAATGCCTTTTCCACAAGCCTTAGAACGCAATTTTGAGTACAAGAGAACTCAGATAAATTCACAAAAGACATTTTTAACTAAACGGCAAAGCCAAACCAAGATTTACCAAGGCAACCACAATACCACCAGCAAAATCGAACACACACTGAATCGCATTACTCGTCCCCCAAAAAGCCTCGGCCCAAGACAAAAAACAGAGAAGCTTATCCACTGGCGGACGCTCGCGAATTACATAGCCTAACCAATTCAGCCGATAAGGCAGAGCGCAGACGGATCAAAGGTTCACGAAAGATTTAACCACGCCCATAAATCAGACTTTGAAAGCGAAACCTCCTTACGAGCTGACCTACTTTAGGTTTTGAAAGAGAGTCCCACTCTATTTACCGGTCGGCTGCCCTGCAACGTTGCCAATGTGTGGTTCTATGTTCTCGAAAAAACCTAAAACATCTCCGTTAAAAATTTCATAGAAAAATGAAAGTGAAAATATGTTCCAAATAACGAGAACTGCAACTGGAGTAAACTAGCATTGTGACTTCCTCTCCACTCCGTTTACTGACGCGAATAAAATGTGCTTATAATGAATTGCAGCTTTTTATGTTGGTACTGACAAACCTTGTCCAAACCTCAGCCAGCGTGACCTCATTTATTCCTTGAGTATAATCCACGCCTCTGGAGTAAGAGAGTATTTTACCTTTCCCAAAACATCATCAAACTTTTGAAAATTAACACTGTAGAATAGTTGTTAATATTCTGGCCAACGGAATGGTATGCTGATTTCTTATACAAAAATAAAATACAAGGCAATAAAATCGCATAATAAATACGAACGTTGATAACAATTTCCAATTTCTTCTGTTAATACACTAAATTTGACATTTTCATTCTACACTGCCTTAATGTGGTTTCCTGCCGATTGAAGTCAGCAATAACTTTAATCTTCGTCTCCATGTAGATGATGGCTCTCATATAAATGTCATAGTCATCTTCTAATGATGCCTATAAGCAAATAATTCTTCATCCCTTTGTCTAAAATACCGAATTATGTTTCATCGGTTTAGTCTTTCTTTTAGTACAATCGTAGAGAAACTCTTATTGAAACAAAGCCGTTCATCGCTTCGTTTTTGTGACCCTTATTCGTCTTTCAGGTTAGTCATATAGAGAATTGATATTGGCTGATAAGAGGTCAAATATTGGTTACTAGCCGATCCTAAGAGCATCGAACGTTTTAGTTTTTCAAAAATGACAATAATAATTCAAAATAATATGTTTAATATTCCATGAAAAGTTATATATATATAATAGCGCGGTGGTAGCGCAGCTGCTTACCAAGCGAGATACCTGGATTCGATCCCCAGTACCGGTGTGGGGATTTTTCCCCCATTGGGAGACCTGACCCGGGGTGCACTCAGCCTCATAAGGTCCCTGGGGGGCCAATTGAGGAGCTACTTGATGGAAAAGTAGCGGCTCCAGGTCATGAGAACCGCATTAACCGGCCGGGGGGATGGGGCGCTGACCACGTCTCACCCTCCAATTCTGCACCCCATCCATGAAGTATGTAATGGACCGAGATAGGGGACGAAGCGGCCGGGCGGTAGGCCAAGGTTCCCCGTATATATAATTTGCTAGTTGCCATGTGATTGAAATCCGTTTCTATGCAGACCCGGGAGTTTACAGCATTCCCTGTGAGAAATCTGAAACAAATAACAAGGAATATCCGGAAATGGTCAATTCCATAAAAAAAACAAAAACGAATATGACAAAAATTGCGTGTTTTTAATATGATCTAAAATGTTTTCTTTTTTATCTCTTATGGTTTACCAGTTACGCAAAATTCAGCAAAATTAATCAAGTATAAAAAAGTCATTAAGAGGCTATTCCCAGAATATTCAAAGGATACATTTTATTTGCAATAAAAATATCATTAATATATGGTATGTTAATCAAAATTGTTAGCCATTTTTAAGAAAAACAAAATTTTCGATTTTTTTCTCACGTAATGGGTAGTTTGGCGTAGAGGAATTTTTCTCAAAATATTCCTGTCGCATCCCTGAAAAATACTAAACTTAAATACCAAGTTTGGTATTTTACTGACTTTTCGTTTTTGAGTTATCGTAATCACAGATACATGGACATACATAAACATACGGGCCTTTTCCTAAAAATGTTTTTTTTTTTTTTTTTTTTTTTTTTGGATACAGGGGATCCTAAAGCATCTATTTCCGATGAAATTTTTGGGTGGACTGCAATACATTTTTTACACTCTATGTACATAGTAGGTGTAGAGAAAGTAAAAGTTGTTTACAGGTATTAAGATATTAAATTCACTGCAATTAATACGCTTTTATCATTTTATTGTAGATCAAGATTCAATGAACGGTACTCTAATAGTGATAAATTGGACAAAATAAATTTTACAATAATTTAAATTGCTTATTAACCCAAACAATCTATATATTTATTAAACTTCTAATTATTTGTTATATTGTATTTGTCCTATTTTTTGTCTTTAATTTTATGATCATTAATGCCTTCCAACTCGTATTACCCTTCGGCAGTTCAGTAGCATTTTGGGGAATATAGTGAAGCACTATACTAGGGGCTAGAATTACGCTCGAGGATGTCAAGCTAACACAGGACGGAGTTAGATCTGTCAGTACCAATACAAACAGCTGTGTGCAATTATAGGTCACTTCGGTGACTGTCTGTGTATCTTGTGATTATTGCAGTGTGTCGCCAACCAATTATAATCAAACAAATATCAATAGCATCGCCTGATCAAAAATAATGTTTCCAGAAAATTTGCTAAAATATAATTTATGTTTCCTGCAGAAAATCGTATAGCTGATATTAGTATGTGACTGTTGATTTTTTTAAAATGATTTATTGATCGATCAGGGCATGTGCGCTAAACAGATCATTGATTTTAGACATTATTTACATGCATGGTACTGAATAACATTGAAATGAGGTAAGCCCCATTGGGGCCCTCATAAATAGGTATATTTTACTTTCTCTATACGAGCTATGTACATAGTGTATAGAGAATGTATTGTAATGCACCCAAATATTCGATACCGAGATTTCACCGGAAATACTTGTTTTGAGACCTCCGGAACACAAAAAAAAAAGTATTTTTAGAAAAATGTCCGTGTGTGTCTGTCTGTGCGTGTGTGTGTGTGTGTGTGTGTGTGTGTCTTTGGGCAACATAGCTCAAAAACGAAAAGTCCGTTAAAAACCAAACTTGGCATTTAGGTTTGGTATCTTCCAAGGATTGCGACGCGAAGATTTTCAAGAAATCCCCCCATTCCCAACCACCCTTTACATGGAACTTTTTTCGAAAATGTTGATTTTCTAAAAATTGGCTCTAACGATTTTGATTAAAATATCGTATATTAAAAATATTTACCTGACAAAAAAAGTGTCTATCTTGAATTTTCTGGGAATAGCCTCTGAAGACTTTATTCTGAATGAATTTTGCATAACTACTAGACCGTAAGAAATGGACAAAAACTTAACACACAAAAAATGTAGAGCACGTTAAAACACACAATTTATGTTATATACATTTACTTCGTGGTGTTGATCATTTTTTGAGATATTCCTTGTTTTTGATTTCAGCTTTGAAAAACTTATACTTTTCTCATACAAGAATTTGCCAACTCCTGTCCATACAAAACAAATGAACTTCAGTCACATAGCTAGCAGCTTTGGCTTTCACTTTAACCTATTGTACTCCCTTATTTCGCTTCTACTTACAATAAAGCAAGAAATAAAACTATTTCTGCTAATTTTTCTCGAAGAGCATGAAATAAATAAAGGAATAAGCTTATTAACAATAATTTGTTACAGAGATATAGAGAAATTCATGTGAATGGAACACATCCCATGGTGCATTCGTTGAGATTCGCAATATTTTATTTTGAAATGTCTGGATACGTTTGATTTCGGAAGGACTAGTTCCTCCCCAAACTGGACAAGCTTATAGTAGCAGTGGTCTTAATAGAGTCGTGTAAAGTAGTGTGCAGTTTTTTAGTTTGAGTGAAGATCTTTTGTTGAGGAGAGGGTAGAGCTTTGCCAGTCTTGGTCGAGCTAGTTTAAGTTGATTGTTGATTTAGACCCAGATACGCGTTTGGCTGCGAGCTTCTTTAGGTCGATTCCTATCGATCTGGTATAGAGCAAGACATGTTTTCTGCTTCGTTTTTCCTTTTTATCGGTGAAATGTAAGAGTTCATTTGAACTCTTCCGGGTGGATATCGATTCTGTCCATTCTAACTTGGTTTAACACACACAACTGCTGGAATTTACCAACGAAACCCGACAGTGCCTTTTTGAGTGTTATTAACGAAGATGACTATATTACGTTTTATTTCAGTAGTAATCTATTTCTTTGGTGTCGTTATTGATATCTTACACTACTTATTTGCTGTAGTAGCATACTTCACTGTAAGGAATAAAAATGATATGATATATTACATTCTTGGCGGATAAAAAAGCTATATTTATAAAACTTTTTTATTTCTTTACATGTACTATGTACATAGTGTTTAGAGAAGGTACTGTATTGCACCTAAAAATTCTATATCAAGATCTCACCGGACACACATGTTTCGATCCCCCTGAATCCCCCCCAAAAAAAGGATTTCTGGAAAAAGGCGTGAGTGTGCGTGTGTGGACAGCATAGCTCAAAAACAAAAAGAGCGTTAAACACCAAACTTTGTATTTAAATTTTGTATCTTGCAAGGATGCGACACGAAGATTTTCAAGAAATTCCCCCTTCCCGAAACTACCCCTTACATGGAACTTTTTTGAAATTTTTGATTTTCTCATAATTGGCTCAGGATTTTGATTAAACTATCGTATATTAAAGATATTTGCTTGACAATTAATATGTATTTCTTAAATTTTCTGGGAATAGCCTCTGAAGATTGCTTTATCCTGGATGAATTTTACGAAATGTTGCAAAACTGATAAACCGTAATAGCTGGGCAAAAAGTTGATATACAAAAAATGTAGAGCACATTAAAGCACAGAATTAATGTTATGTGACTTTTTTCGTGGAGTAAATTGTTTTTACATATTTCTTGTTTTTGGTTTCAGCTTTAAAAACATACTTTCCGTACCATATAGGAATTTGTCAACTTCTGTCCATACAAAGGAACTTCAGTCACATAGCAACCAGCTTTTGGCTATCACATTGACCTATGCTACTCCGTTATTTCTCTTCTACTTACAAGAAAGCAAGTAATAATACTATTGCTCCTTTTTTTCTCGATTAACATGAAGTAAATAGAAGCATTAGCTTTTTAACAATAATTTGTTGCACAGATGTAGAGAAAGTCATCTGAATGGAACACATCAGATTTTTTTCCCCCAGATAATTCCATTTTAATTTATATAACATTTTGCAGATAATAATTCTTAATAATAATAATAATAATAATAATAATAATAATAATAATAATAATAATAATAATAATATTTCCAGATAATCTGCAAACGGAATTTCAAAACCTAAAATTCACACTCCAACAAAATGAATATTCAACCAAGGACATCACATCAGCGCTGAAAAGAGCCGGACGAAAAACAAACCCCAGCAAGAACACTCAACAAAAAGACAAGCCAGCCGCCACAGCCTATATACCGTTTACCGGCAATTTTTCGGGAAATATTAGTAGACTACTCTACAAATATAATGCCAAAACCATCCATAAGCCACCACCTAAATAAAAAATTTGGTTAGGCCAGTTAAAGATAATTTAGCTCTCAGAGTACCTGGTGTCTACCACATTCCTTGCGAATGCAGCGCAGCGTACATTGGCCAAACAGGACGCACTATTGCCACACGCGTTTCTGAACACCAAAGATCAATAAGGCTTATGCAACCCGAAAAATCTGGACTGGCTAAACACTGTATAGAACAAAGCCACAGAGCTAACTTTACCAACACCAAGATAGTGGCAAAGTGTTCGAACTACTGGGAAAGGAGAGTAAAAGAAGCTTTAGCCATCTCATCTGAAACAAATAATCTAAATCGCGATTCTGGCCTACAATTAAGTTCAGCATGGACACCAATGTTAAAGAGCCTTAATACCTAATCCTCTACCTGCAGTCTTCCAAGACTTATTTTCTAGCAGGTGCGTGCTCAAACACAAAACATTAGCCGAATAACAAAAAAAAAAAAAAAAAAAAAAAAAAAAAAAGAGAGAAAAAAAAAAACGGACGGAGCCTCTTCTTCGACTGGTCAAGAAGGCCAAGAAGAGACAGCGCAGACTCGCCGCTGCTAAGGCAGCACCCGACGCCTCTTCCTCGGCAGCCGCCGAGGAGGCAGCTCCTCCGTTGCTACCGGTCCCGGCAAGCCCTGCTTCGCCGCCGGTCGCCACCGCACCCTCGCCGCAACTGCTACCGCAGTTGCCGCCATCACCAACACCGCCGCCGCCCAGCTCCACGTCGCCGCCGCCCCAGTTCAGTGCCGTGGTATGGGGGGTCCCTAGGGACCTTTCCACCCGGCACCTCCTCGCCGCAGCGAAATCCAAGTGGCCTTCTTGTTTGAGGGCCACAAGGATAATTTGCAAACGGGGACCTACACCACTTGTGAGGCTGGAGCTTCTGGATCGTTCGGACCTCGACGCTGCCTTGACGTCAGGGTTGCCCTTGTTAGGGCAACTACTGGTCGTCGAGGCCAGCAAGATGGAACGATAGCGGCCCTGCCGTCGCTGTTGTGCCTTCGGGCATACAGCCGACGCCTGCTCCTCGTCGCCGCGGTGCCACTACTGTGGCTCCGCCAACACCACCGCTGAGTGCACTGAGCACAATCTACTCCGTCGCCGCCGGTTCTGTGCCACCTGTCGTGGCACAGGACATTTCACAGGGCAAGCGCAGTGCCCTCTCTACCCAAGGAGCAGCACTTCCTCACCACCTCCTGCGCGCCGCACCACTCCACCGCAGACATCAACCACCGAGACCTCAACACATGCACTCTCAACCGACGCAGCGACGTGAGAAGCCATTCAGGACCTCCATGCGGAGATCCTGAACGTCGGCGCTATGTAATAGCGCGTGAAGAGAAAGTAAAAACTGGTCACTATTTGGCGAGTTATAGTCTTTGTTTGACCAGAAGCATGAAAAACGAATAACGACACATCTTATATGAGGAAAGTGTTAAATTTTTTTCTTGAATTGCAAGGAACATCTGAAAATGATTAACTAACTAAACATATCTGATATGTTTTATTCACATGACTATCTCTACCCGTTCTCTAAAGAAGCTATTCTTACAAAAGAAATTCTTTTTTCTAAATCATCTATCATCAAGATAGATAAACATTAGTAGATATGGTCTTATTACTTGAGTTCTTGTAAATAGAAGGGAAATATATTCCCTGTGTGAACAAATGAAGTTCGCTTCACTTTGCAAGGCCAGCAGTAAACACTAGCGAGATTTAAGGAAAGGAAACCCCGTTAGAGAAAAGTTAGTAATTTAAAATTGTCCACTTCTTACGGTTTACTAGTTATACAAAATTCTCTAAAGTTCATTCAGAACGAGGAAGTCTTCAGAAACTATTACCAGAAAATTAAAAATTTATTTTTTATTTCTGATGTAAATATCTATAATGTGTTAACCATGATCGTTAAATCCAGTTTTGAGCAAAACAAAAATTTCACAATTTTTTTATGTAAAGAACAGTTTGTGGTAAGCGAATTTTCATGAAAATCTTTGTATCTTGGTAGTTAATAAACCTAAATACTAAGTTTGATATTTAATGGTGTTTAAATTTTTGAGCTATGCTGTCTATGCATACGGACATTTTTCTAAAAAGTTTTTTCGGTTTCAGGGGACCTCAAAACAGATGTTTCTGACGAAATCTTGGTATTAAAAATTTGGGTGGAATACAATTATTTCTCTATATATTATGTACAGAGTACATGCAGAGAAAATATAAAGTATTAGACATAATGCCTTTTAATGAATCTATATGTTTTGTAGAGAGTTTTTGTCTATCTCTAATGGCCCCCCTGGTCTTATGCAGACCATTTCAAAACGACATCAACCGGAGCTGGCATTCATTTAGCTTACACTTTGAGTTGTCCAAAACTTGATGTCGCAACTTTCAAACTCTTCTATTTAAATTTGTATGTGTGTTTAAAAATCGCACTCATTTGGGATTAGGCAGCGAAGGAACAACGGCTGTCATACGCTACACCCATATGCTACGTTTTTCATTACTAAGCTGACCTGTCCCGCTCCGGCGTGTCTATCAAATCACACCTACTGAGACCTTCGCTACCAACCGGCATCTCTCTTGGAGTGGGCCAGGCACGTGCCATCTGGTTATGTACGACTGCTTAACCTATGAAGCTATTATGTCAGTTTTTTGTATGTGTCGAATTTAGAACTGAAAATTATATTCACGTACGGTATGACCAACAAGGTCCACATCTTCGTTTGGTGTCTTTTGAAACACCATGTATAAGCAGTTTATGTGTCTTCAGCTTCCAGCCCTATATATCATAGTTTTTCATAGCATAATTTCATCATTCGTGTAGCATGAGTATTCCACTGTAAGTACTTCTTGGCCTAGCTGAATGTAGAAGATGTTTTTACTGTGAGCAATGCATGGAGCGCTTTAATACATTCTGTTCCCCTTTAGAGCTCCATCCCTGGAGCATTGGGCAACATCTCCGACTTTACGTTTTTGTGTGTAGCCGTGCAGTGAATCACAATGAGAGCTACAATAGCGTACCAGGCAGACGATTCATTCTACTGCCGAATACAAACACTCTATAACCCACAGCTCACTAGATATAACAATATAGACGTCAGAAATCATTATTGTCCAGCAGATAACAATTAGAATATTTAAAAAATGATTAAATATTTCACTTTAATGTTCCTTTGGCAATTAAACAAATTTTTATTTATGCTACATTCAAATTAAACAAAAGATAAATGATGAGATGAGAAAACCTTTTAAAAACCTTCGTGCTGCATCCTTCTAAATTGCTGAAAAGCAGGAGAAAGAATGTGGTTCGTCATTTCATTTATTTACAAAAGCAAGGAACAAAAACATGAAATGTAGATAGTGATTTGTGAGGAACATGGATTACTCTTCTTCCGTCAAGAAAGGATTAATAGTTAAATTCTTAGTCATTTCATTACACTATTTTCAATGCCTACACATGCTTAACGCTGCATGCTGAGTTAGAATGAGACTTTGGGATCAAAGTTTGATTTATTCAAAGCTTTAATACCCTAAACCTAATTAATAGCTAATTCCACAATTTTTACAAGCTACCTTAACTCCAAATTTGTCACTCAGTTCATTATTCATCACAATAAGCACAATAAGTTTCGAAACTATTTTGTTTGAACAAGATTATTAATCCTAAACTACCCAAACTTATCACTTATGTACACATTAAAAAACGCAGCCACAATTCGTAATTTATAACTAACTTTGAGTATGTTGGAAAATATACAGCAATGGCAGTTGGCATGACTTAATGCTATGATCGGCTGTAAGGAAGGAAATAAATGGAATTTTATTTATGGACGCTCTTTAACTACCATAGTACTCAGCGTCCCATTTTATTCTGGGCGTGATAGACCGCTGATTTTTGCTCAGAGGCCTCTTTTATCAGGCTTGAGGAATTTTTATGTGCCGTAAATCTACGTCACGGGACCACTTCCCTTCCGAAGGAAACCAAGCTAAGGATTTTACGCTCGAAATAAATTCATCGTCCTCCACCGGGTTTGAACCCGAGACCTTGGCTATATGAAGCTCGCATGGTGACCAATACCCCACGGAGGGCGTCAGCAATAAGTGCATGTCCAAGAAACCCATCAAGAAGGTCAATACGCCACCTAGATATACGAGAATCCCGAAAGCAATGATATACATTATGAATTTAACTAATTTAGTTGAATTTGTCTGTACAGCTTATTTTACAAGTTATACAGAATATTACACAATATTAATCCTCTCTGAACAAATCTACCCCTATTATATAAAATCTCTGAATGTCTAAGTATATTTTTACTTTCTCTATACATACTAAGTACATAGTGTATAGAGAAGGTATTGTAATGCACCCACAAATTCGATACTGACATTTCACCGGAAATATATGTTTTGGGTCCCCCTGAATAAAAAATAAAACATTTTTGGAAAAGGGTCCTATGTGGGTGTGTGTGTGTGTGTGTGTGTGTGTGTGTGCCTGTCAGTCTGTGTGTCTGTGGAGAGCATAGTTCAAAAACGAAATGACCGTTGAATACCAAACTTAAGTTTGATATCTTCTTAGGACACGACACGAAGATTTTCAAGAAAATCCCCCACCCCTACACCCCTTACTTGGAACTGTTTCCCAAAATGTTGATTTTCTCAAAATTGGCTAACAATTTTGATTAAAATATCGTATATTAAACACATTTATCTGACAAAATGTACATCTTGTATTTTCTGGGAATATCCTCCGAAGACTACTTTATTCCGGATGAATTTTACAGAATTTTGCTTAACTGCTAAACCGTAAGAGATAGACAAAACCTTAATACACAAAAAATGTAGAGCGCATTATAACATTCAATTTATGTTGTATACATTTTTTTCGAGGAGTTGATCGTTTTTTTTTTTTAGGTATTCCTTGTTTTCGGTTTCAGCTTTAAAAATATACTTTTCTCATACGGGAAGTTGTCAATTCCTGTCAATACAAACAAAAGAACTTCAGTCACTTAGCAACCAGCTTTTGACTATAACTTTAAGCTATAGTACTCCCTTATTTCGCTTCTACTTACAAGGAAGCAAGTAATAAGACTATTTTTGCGATTTTTTCTCAATTAGCATGAAATAAATAGAAGTATTAGCTTTTTAACAATAATTTGTTGCAGAGATATAGATAAAGTAATGTGAATGGATCACATCAGTTTTTTGTTTACTTAGTTTGCTTGGCCCAATGACTAGAATGACTAGTCCATTAACAACTCCGCCCACCGTATTCATTCCTTCCCCCTGCCCTTTTCTTATCCTTACTGGCTTCTGTTACTTTGTATGCTATTTTTTATTTTTATCTCCTTAAAAATCTCTTATTTCTCTAATATGACATTTTTTCACGTATGTACCTCAAAGACATTTAAAATACGGCTGGAAATACCTATCGTAAGACCGTGTCTTTTCGCCGACTCCATCTATATCTTTCACCTGTTTTTTATGCTCTTAAAAGCATATAGGACACGTTGCTGAAAAGTAGGGAATAGACATGAACCGTAACTTGGACAAATGTAGTTCCGAGTTGCGAACTGGTGATCCTTAAACTTTCTGGTTGAACACTAATCCACCTCTTGCACGGGTGATACAAAATGAAGTTAAGCTTTCCTCTACGCTTCATACTGAAGTTCTAATCCCAAGGTAATTCGCGCTCGTGGTAGACAAAATTAACATGCTTATACTGTTCTGACGGAGCGTCGAGCGGGATGAGGAATGAAATTCTCGACTGCCCAGTTGTTTTCGACTTTTCTTCCTCGCGTAGTATGCTGTACCAGAATGGCACCAATGAAAAACTTTCTCATTTCAGCATAATCACGGCGCCAGGTGTAATTTTATTGTCTTTAAGTGTACAATGTCCATAGTAGATAGAGGACGTACTGTATTCTACCCAAAATTCGATACCTTGATTTTATCGTAAAAATGTTTTGGGATCTAAAATCAGAGAATAATTTTTAGAAAAATGTCTACGTGAATATGTCTGTCTGTCGGTATGTGTGATTGTGTGAGGGTGGCAGGATAACATTAAAACAAAACACTGGTGAGATGCCAAAATTGGTATTTTAAATTTAGTATCTTCCAAGGATGTGAAAATATGTTATTCTGGAAAATCTTCCCACGTCAAACCACCCTTCATATGAAGGGTTTTTCGAATGTTCCTATTTTCTCAAAATTGATTTAGAAATTTGTATTAAAGCATACATTAAAGCTATTTAGTTGTAAAATTAAATTTATATCTTGAATTTTGTTGGGATAGCCTATGAAGCCCTATTCAATCAGAAGAAAATTTGTTAAATTGGTAAGCTGTAAGAGTTAGATAATAAATCTGCTGTATCCCATTCATATGATATTCTCTACATTTCTGTAAGAAATTATTGTTAAAAACTTATTATTCTATCTGCTTTATCCTAATCGATATAAAACATTAACAGAAATTGTCTTAATTTCTTGTAACCAGAAGATAAATAAGGAAATACACTAGGCCAAAGCGATAGTCAAATCTTTTAAAAGCTGGTTGCTACACGACTGAAATTCGTTAGCATGACCAGGAGATTACAAATTTCCTTATGAGAAAAACTTCTAGTATTTTAAAACTGAAACCAACAACAAAAAATATCTCGAAAACGATCAATTAAATAAACCTATAGCACATACAGTGTCTGTTTTAACGCAACCTCCATTTTTGTGCAGTAAGTTTTTGTTTATCTCTTTTGGTTTATCAATAATGCAAAACTCAGCCAGAAAAAAGAGGTCTTAAGGGGCTATTCCCAGAAAATTCAAGGTATGATTTTATTTATCTTGTAAATATCTTTGATTCACGGTATTTTAATGAAAATCATTAAATCCGTTTTTGAGAAAATCAAAATTTTCGAAGCTTTTTCCATGTAAAGGATAGTTTGGGGTTGGGGAATTTTCCTCAAAATCTTCGTGTCAAATCCTTGTAACATACTAAACTTAAATACCTGGTTTTGTATTTTAGCGACTTTTCATTTTTGAGTTATCCTATTCACAATCACACGGATACATACATTTCGGACCTTTCTCTAAAAATCTGATGTGTTCCATTGAGACGGTTTTCTCTAACTGTTTCGCAAACAAACGTTTATTATAAAAGATTATATGTTTAACCAAATCATGATAAACATCAGCAGAATTGAATTATTGCTTACTTTTTTAAATATGAAGGAAATAATGAAATGCAGTAAGTTAAAGCTGTACTCAAACCTTTTAAAATCTGGTCACTATGTAAAGCATTGAAATTGTGTTCTCTTTGTGTGCTAGAATTAAATAAAAGAGAGGCGAATGAAAGATACTTCCCGTTTGAGAACAGTTTAAGTAGAAGCGAATCTAATAACTCACAATCAGAGTACCTCATAAACGGTTAACTCTACAAAAATAACACAAAATGCTTTTTGTGTGTTTGTTGTATCTCTTACAGTTTACCAATTTTACAAAACTTGTAAAGAACTCATCCAGAATGAAGATTTCTTCAGGGACTGTTGCAAGAAAATTTAAGATAGATTTCGTTTGTCATGACATCTTATACCTTTTGCATTTTATCAAAATCGTTAGAGCCATTTTTGAACAAATTAAACTTTTCGAAAAATGTTCCATTTAAATGGGAGTTGGAGGTAGTGCAATTTTCTTGAAAAAATTCGTGTCGAATCTTTGGAAGATATGAACTAAAACACCAGTTTAGTGTTTAACAGGATTTTCAGTTTTGAGCTATGCTGCGCAAAGACACACACATACACACACACAGGACATACTTAAAACGCTTTTTTATTAATAAGGGGGTATCAAAACATGTATTTACGGTGATATCTCAGTATAAATATTTTATCAATACTTTCTATATCCACTATGTATATTGTACTTACGTCCTAGAGAAGTAAAATACATTTTTGTATACAGGAGACCCTAAAACATATACTTTCGGTGAAATTTCGGTATCGAAATTTGGGTGGAAGGCAATTGCCTGTATACTATGTACTAAGTGAACAAAAAAAAAAAAAGCAAAATGAAATTAAGTAACTTAATTTTTGTATTTATTTTTTGAAGCACAAATATATTTGGATTTGCCTTACTGTATCAACTAGCTCTTCAAACAGGTCGATGAAAACAGAAAAATCCACACAATTTTTTTCATTGTTTCGGATCATCCTGTACATTTCGCGGGAGTGATTTAGCAAAACATATAATTATTCAGAAATATCGACAACACGGAATAAAGTTGTTAAGCGGGATGTATAGATTTGGTTGCAAATAAATCGTGTGGCCGACCAGGCTTAAATGAATATGCCGACAATAAATATGAGCCATTGGGTAATATTTCTACATTTTGGTTGTTTCTATATATCCCGGAGGTGCCCAGTGACACACATTGGGGTGGTTAAAAACAAAGGACAGCTTGACGCTATAGTAGGTATGAAAATTAATGGCATGGGCCATGCAACATGCAACATGTGCGATATTGACGTGCGAGATTGAGGCAGGTTCGTGCCGCTGAGAGGTTATGAGGTCGGAAGTAGTGTCGCGTTCTTGTCTGCCCCTGGCTTCATAGCTCGGTAGAATATATGGAAATCTGACATGGAGTAGTAATATGACTTCATCTTCTCATCATTCTACAAATATTCTTATTTAAATGCATTACTTTCTCTACACGTACTATATACATAGTGTATAGAAAAGGTATTGCACTCCCCAAAAATTTGAAACCGAGATTTCACCGGAAATACACGTTTTATTGTTCACTGTATAAAAAAAAAGGCATTTTCAGAAAAAGGTCCGTATGTGTGTGTTCATGGCTGTGAACACGATAACTTAGAAACCAAAAGTCGATAAAATACCAAACTTAGTATTTAAGTTTAGTATCCTCCATGATGTGACAGGGATTTTGAGAAAAATCCCTCCATCCCAAACTACCTTTTACCTGGAAAAAATTTAGAGCATTTTGATTAAAATCTTATATTTAGGATATTAACATGCAAACTAAAATGTATATCTTGAATTTTCTGGGAATAGCGTATCAAGAGCTGTTTATTCTGGATGATTTTTATTGAATTTTACATAACTGGTAAACCGTCAGAGATCGACAAAAACTTAGGTACTACTCATAAATGTAGATCACGATAAAACACACAATTTATGTCGTGGAGTTGGCCGTATTCGAGATATTCCTTGTTATTGATTTTAGTTTTAAAATACTTTTAACTTTTCTCATACGGGTACTTGTCAGCCACTGGCCAAGCAAAGAAATGGATTTCAATCCCATAGCAATACATTTTAAAACATTTTATTACGGTTTAGCCTAGTATATTCCTTGTTTCCCTTCTACTTATAAAGTAACTAAATAATAAGATCGTTCTGCTAATGTTTTACCATTAATTAGATAGAAAAATAAGCTTATTAATAATAATAATTTGTTGCAGAGAGGTAGAGAATGTCATATGAATGGAGCACATCAGATTTGTTGTTGAAATAACAGTAACTGATCCCTGTAATTACGGGCTGCCACACTGAACAGAGAACATCAAACAAATACTTTTAAAAGGAAAAAGAGTATGAAATAACACAAATTCGGACGATTATGAAAATTATGATTTTAGGAAAAATGCAAAATCATTGAGTCACTTCATTTATTGAATACTGTAGAGGTGATAAGGGAAGTAGGGCGATTGAAACATGAATAGCGGTAAAAGCTGATGTTACTTTTTCTTTAGGCAAGTCCAGCCCTTGTCAAGGGAGAGAGTGGTAGCCATTACGTCACTGGGAAAAGATCATGCCAGTTCATGTCCAACACATAATTCTGCCGTGACGTTGTCCTTAATGCTGCATCGTATTGTGTGTTGCAGTTACTCGGTGCTCTTTTGGCGCGCATCCAAGCTGGAACAGCCTGCTTTAGGGAATCCGTCCATGCTTGCGGTCGTCGTCATCCAGATCTGGTCACCCTTAGGGTCTCTGCCAGGTTCCTCCCTTTCTGGGGTCACAAGGACTATGGGGTGCACTATTCTGCCCCAAGATCGTAGGGGGCCCTTCCGCAAGCAATCCTAATCCTCAGGATTGTGTGTTTCTCAAACCTCACAGTAGGATCGAGGATGCCACGCATAGAATAGCTATCATATCAGTCCTCCTGCTGTTGGTCGTTAAACAGTGTATTTTGTCGTAAATCTTGAAATTGAATAGACCTGAGTTCTTCTGAGATCGCCAAAAGGATTCTATGGTAGCGGAGGTTGCGTGTAGTTCTTTATAAGGAGAAGATCTCAGGACGTATGTTAATGTTTCTAGCTAACTTTATTTGCTGTTACAGATGAACTTCATTGTTGTGGTAAGTGATATTTAGATTCTTAAGGAGTGTGTCGATATGTTTTGGTTTGAAACTCCATCTTTGAATGACCATGAGAGAAAAAAAGCGAGTATCAACACATCAGTTGAAAATAGAAAACAATGAAAGGCTGCGCCGTGGCCGAGTGGTTAGACCGCTCACCTCTCATCAAGGCGGGCTCGATCCCAGACGCGCGCATATGGGATTTGTGGTGGACAAAGCCGCTCAGAAATGGGTTTTCTCCGAGTTATCCGACTTCCCCCGCCGTCCACGGGTGCCCTTTACTTATTCCATGTATGATCAGTGTCATCGTCTATGGTGCCTATGTGGTAGTAGCTGGCGTTAAACACAACGAAAAACAGAAAAAATGAAGCACTTTGGTAAAGAAATCTTCTTATAGTATTATTGATATCACTTAAACTGTGATTTAACGAGATCTCATATTTGGGTAGTGATATTTAACTATTTCTTAGGGCTTACAAATTATACAAAAAAAATTAAATGTGTTTATGGGTCCATAAAAATATATTTAGGGAATAAACCAACAAAGAAAACACGATTAATATGTTATACATCAGCAGCATTTGCAATATTACTTTATGGTGCAGACACTTAGGTAGTTACAAAAAGAGAGAAAAGGGAGTATAAGCTTCAGAAATGATATTTTAAACATCAGTGACTGATGTGCCTCTAATGGAACATAAAAGGAATGAAGAAATAAGAAGAGAATTAGAAATAAAAGGAGTACTAATTCGTGAATTGCCGGAAGAGCTGAAAATGGATGAAACTCGATTACCAAGAGAAGCATTTAATTATAAACCACGAGGAACAAGATACATACGACCTCAACAATTCTGATGGGGACTTAATGGGCCTAAGATTCAAACCGTGCGGATGATGATGATGATGGGAAAAGCAATTCAGGAAAAAAAAAACAATTCACAGAATTTATTTTCCCAGAAAGTTCAATTTATAGGTTTTACTTGTCATGAAAATATATTAATCACAGATATAGTATTTTAGTCAAATATACTAAAGATGTTTTGAGAGAACAAAATATTTCGAATACTCTTCCATGTAAAAGTTAGTTTGGGATAGGAGATTTTATTGAAAAGCTTCATGCCGCATCTTTGAAAGCCATTTTAATACTCCGGTTTTGTTGATTGTCGTTTTTTAATTATCCTCTTCAAACACAAACACATGCACTGGAGCGCGCGCGTGTGAATTTTCTTCTTAAATTCTTTTCGGGTTCAAAAGGCCTCAAACTATGTATTTTCGGTGAAATGTAGACAAAAGTAGAGTTTAAAATTCCCAAAAATTCTTCCTTTTAGGTGTTGGAAAATCCTAGAAATAAACTTATCCGCGTTTAACTTGGGAGCCGTTAAACTTTTAGGTAGTCATGGTGTGCCGAGTTTATTTTTTTATCTTCTTGTTAATAAAATTGAAACTTTAATCACACATTTAATTGCAGATCTAAGAAGAATAGAGTAACCAATAGCCAGATTTTCAAATGGCATGTGAGGGTATTAAAATTTCATACTCCTCTCTATTTAAAAAATCTCATGTGTATCATTTACATGATTTTCTCAAGAAAGTGCTATGTAAATAAGAAATTACTTAATTAAATGCACAAGTAAAATGAGAAATCACATTAAATAAAGGGATAGCTAAATATTTTAAGGTTCTGATCTCTATATGATGACTAGACCTCGGTCTAGGGTCACGGAATTGCCATATTGAGGTTCGGTGTACATGAGTATAACTATGACGTGATGGAGTGGGCGCGGTCTTGAAAATGGTTAACTCCACAAAAATGTATATACATAAATTCTGTGTTTTAACGAGATGTACATTAATGAGGTGGTCTTCACAGCCTTTTCTCTGAAAATTCGAGCTATAAATTCCGTTTGTCATAAACATATCTTAAACGTCTTATATCTTTAATTAAAATCGTTAATGTCATTTTTCAGAAATGTTTCATGTAACCCACCTGCCCGCCCCCGTCGTGGAGGTCCTTGCCGACAACCACGGAGTGGTCAATAGACGTTTTACCTTTTTATCTAATTTGACATTTCCAATAAGGGATTAGTTTCTTAGATTTTCCTTTATAAGGATTGCTTTGAATCATGGGTTTTAATGATTTTAACTGTCTTCTCCCGCATCAATTTTAACCCTTCGACCGCGTTTTAGTTCTTTTGTATCCCTTTCGCTCCGTTTTTAAATATTTTGGGTTTCTATGTGTCTTTGTGTCACCAGCTGTATTATTCTATTATTTTTAATTGAATTTCTGCTTTTAATTTTTATTTATTTTATATTGTTATTAAATCTTTGGTACTTTTATTTAACCGTGTTTTATGAGGGCTCTAATGACCTCAGTAGTTGAGCGCCGTTAAACACCAACTATCATCATCATCATCGTCATCATCATCATCATGTTTCATGTAAAGTGTATAAGTGGGTGAACTTTCATAAAAAAAAAATAAAAAAACTATTTTCTGTGTCCTTAGAAGATACTGGATTTAAATATCAAGATTGGTATATAACGGACTTCTTGTTTTTACTTTCTCTACACGTACTATGTACATAGTGTATAGAAGAAGTATTGTATTCCACCCAAAATTGGATACTGTGATTTCAACGGAAATACCTGTTTTGAGACCCCTGAATCCAAAAAAAGCATTTTCAGTAAAAGGTCCGTGTATGTCTTTGGACAGCATAGCTCAAAAACAAAAAGACCGTTAAATACCAAACTTAGTATTTTGGTTTGGTGTCTTACAAGATATGACACGAAGATTTTCAAGAGAATCCCCCACCCCCAACTACCCTTTACATGAAAACATTTTCGAACATTTTGATTTTCTAAAAAATTGTTCTAACGATTTTGATTAAAATCCCGTATATTAAAGATATTTACATCCCAAATAAAACGTATATCTTGAATTTTCTGGATGAATTTTGCCAAATTTTGCTTTACTGCTAAACCATAGGAGATAGAGAAAAGTTTACCACACAAAAAATGTAGAGCATGTTAAAACACAATATTTATGTGGTAGACATGTTTTTCCTGGAGTTAATCGTTTTTGAGATTTTCGTTGTTTTTGGTTTCAGCTTTAAAAACTTATACTTTTCTCATACGGAAATTTGTCAACTGCTGTCCATACAAACAAAGTAACTTCAGTCACATAGCAAGCAGCTTTTGACTATCACTTTAACTTATTATACTCTCCTATTTCACTTCTACTTACAAGGAAACAAGTAATAAGACTATTTCTGCTATTTTCTCTCGATTAGCATGAAGTGAATAGAAGCATTAGCTTTTTTAACAATAACTTGTTGCAGAAATATAGAGAAAGCTATATGAATGGAACACATCAGATTTTTTAGATATGCTGGCCACAAACACTCACACACAAACACACGTTTCTTTCTACTTTTTGAATTCAGGGGTTCTCAAAACATTACTTTATAGTGAAATCTAAGTACCGAGTTTCTGGATGAAATACGGTGCCCTCTCTATCTAATCTGTACATTTTATATAGTGTTAGAGAAAGTAAAAGTAAAAATGTTTATATCACAAACATAATTCATAAACTGGAATACAAACTGTGCACGTTTGCAGTTTTGTACCTGCTATCCCTTAGGACAGCACAGTATCGACCATAACAACTGTTTATTATTTATGAACTATGAAGCACTGCAGAGCTTCAGGGCAATAAAAACGTTTTAATTCCTCTGTTAATGGATTCATAGAATGTCTAAATGCAGTTGTCAATATTTCCGGACAAAGCTATTATTAATAAATCTTTTAACTATTGGTGAATGCTACTTATGACAATATTTGTACTTCATTCTCGGTGAAATAAATTTGTAGGATGTGAAAATGTATTTGCTGTTATATTCAAACAGGTTATGATTAGTAAAATGTTTAACAATCGATTTATTCTACACTGGTTGTTGTGATTTCCTCGTTTACTATATTGGAAGGTAATCCATCATCGCTTTGCTCATCTGCTGCTACTTATACTCAGTGGTCAGAGTTAAACCGATATATATTAATTTACTGCAGATTCATGTAGCTTTTCACTAATTGTTTTCTGGACAATTAGAGTATATCCCACTGATCGGATAAAGCAGTGTAATGCTGTTCCAATGTGATGCTGGTAACGATAGTAAAAATCGTTATCAATTGATATCATTCGAAATAGCTCTGTTGGCAGTCAGAATGTCTATTTATAGTTACTGTACTTTAATAATAATAATAATAATAATAATGATAATGATACTAAATGATAATAATCATAGTCATAATGAAATAATAATGATAACGATAATAATACTAATAATGATAATAATACTAATAATAATTATAATACTAATAATAATAACACCAATAATAATGATAATACAAATACTACAACTATTAATAATAATAATGATAATAATAATTATGATAATGATGATAATAATAATGACAGTAATTATAATGATAATGATGGTAATAATAATAATAATAATAATAATAATAATAATAATAATAATAATAGTGACCATGTTTCTCAAAGAGAAAACCAAAATAATAACACATCATGAAAGGAAAAACCCTGGAGCAGTTTTCCAGTTTAAGTACTTTCCCAAAAAATAGGTTAACGTATGGTCTTTAGCTAGAAAGCGTTATAGCCCCCATCCCAAAACAATTCTGATGTGTTCCATTCGAATGGCTTTATCTACCTATTCTAAAACTATTTACAAAATATTCTTCTTTTACCTTCATCATGCTATTTAAGATAATCGTTAGCAGATATTGTATGATTGCTTGCTTTCTTGTAAGTAGAGTGGGAATATGGGTATTCACTAGGTTAAAGTGATAGCAAGTTCCTTTAATAGCTGGTCGCTACGTGAAAAAAAAATGAAATTCAGTTCTATTTACATGGTAAGGAGTAAACTAAAGGAGAGATGGTTAGAAAGATGAATTTCCATTTGAGAAAAGTATAAGCAGTTTAAAATTGAAACAAATAACAAGAATTATCTCAGAAGCGGATAAGGCTTAAAAATCATATGGCAAAGTGTTTGTTTCAATTAGATCTACATTTTGCTCCTATGGTTTATCAGTTATACAAAACGTCATCTAGAATGAAAGGGTCTTCAGAGGCAATTCCCAGAAAATTCAATTTACACATTTCATTTGTCATAAAATATCTTAAACAAAAGTTATTTTAATAAAAATTGTCAGAGGCAGATTTTAGAAAATCAAAATTTTCAAAAAATATTCCATTTAAAGATTAGTTGCTGGTGGAGGAATTTTTCTGAAAATCTTCACTTCTCGTCCATGGAAGATACCATAATTGGTATTTAACAGATTTTCGGTTTCGAATTGTGTTTCCACAGACACATGCACGCGTATACACTCAGTCTCTAAACATGTATATACCGGTGAAAATTCGGTAAATATTTTTGGGTCTCTGTCTAATACGTACTTTGCACATACGTGGCGGATAAGGAAACATTTTGCATGTAAAATGTAGTTCATTATTCTTCAAAATCTTCAGCAGTATCCTTGGAATATTCTGAACTTAAATATCAAAATGAACTTTTCATTTTTGAGATTTTTCAGAGACTCACAAGTTTGCAACTTTTTTTTTTAAGAATACCTTTTCTTCACGGGAACTTAAAAATGTATGCTAGTAGCGAATAAAAGTAAGTTTTTTTTCGACATCAATTTGCTTATTTACAATAAAAGCAATAACAGGAACTACTTAATAAGATATACTCTAAGATATTACCTTTATTTGAAATAGAAAACAATAGAAGTAATAGAAAACTCTTCATGATCTGATCATTTTGCTGAAATGAAGTCAATTGTTACTTAACAACCTGAGTGATTTTGAACGTCAATTGTTTTTTTATCTCTTTCAGTATTATCTGTTTCAGGCCTCATTCAATCATAACAATTGTCACATGGGATTAGAAGTAGGATCAGGATCACCGCGAATGATGACCCACTCGGTGAGTCAGAGTACTGGACGTGGACCCCTAGGAGAGAGAGAAGAATGGCGACCAAATCCGGATGACGGGATCCCTAGCGTTTCTAGATCGTTTCTTTTGCTCTACTCACAAGCTCCAAAGCTCCAGAGGTTCCCCAAAAAGGTGCGAGGTGCGGTGCTGACAGGGTGGACTAACAACAATGCCAGGAAGAATCTTTTTCAAAACATAAGCCATTACCCAGCTTCAACGCGCCGAACACTGACGCCTGTTCCTGCAACCCTTAAAAAGAAGAAGATGGATACAAGAACAGAGGGAAAGAAAAATCGTTGCAGAATATGGATCACCCCAGCATTCAACTGCTTACCGGAGAAACCACTTCTTGAAAAAACTCTTTGGTCAGAGTGGGTTCGTTGGAGAATACAGGACCTCCCGAATGCAGTCAACGTGAAAATGCAGTACGATGTAGAGCTCAGTCAAGGATATTTTTAGCAAGATGGCGCTACATGCCATACATAAAATGAATCCATGAACTTAATTGCATGTTTCTTTGATCACCGGATAATTTCCAGGAACCTGTGGACACCGAGATCTCCAGATTTGACATTCTATGGGCCGGACTTCATTCTATGGGGTTATTTAAAAGACAAGGTCTACGTGTCCACAGACATTGGATGATCAGAAGCACAACACCACAAAGGAGGTTCAAGCTATTGACAACAGATTCCTCCAACGAGTGGCCAGTAACATTGAACGAGTGTTGTGCCTTATGCAGGATGGAGGACATTTTCAACATTTGCTATAGAGGTAAATAATATGCAGGTGTAATAATTCACGGCATCAATCGGCTACAACTTCCGGAGCAAGTCGCTCACACACGTGCGTCGATTACGGCCTCAAGGTGTAGCCACACTAACATTCACGCACAACAATATAAGCATAACACTATATTATAGGAAATCAATCCATAGGGTCACTCTAATGTATAACAAAATGAGATTCAGAGTGCAAATTAGTAGTCATCCTATAGAACCTGCTCAAATGAATAAATATTACATGTTTTGGAAAATTGTTAAAATGAACAAGTCCTTACAAAAATAGCATATAGAACAAAAGAAAAAGTATGATGTGCTCCATTCGCGTAACCTTCTCTATCTATTCTTCAACAAACAATTCCTACAACAGTTTATTTCTTCAGCTATCTTCTAGTCTAGCTGAAATACATGTTTTACCTGTAGGTACAACGGAACAACGAAAAAAAGGAAATACATTGATCTAAAGTGATAGTCAAATATTTTGTAAATGTGATGATATTGAAATGCCGTTACGTTTGCAATGCAAAGTGGTGAGAAAAAAACAAAGATGATTTCCCTTTTCAGGGATGAATGTAAATAGCTTGTTATTTATGGACGATCTTTAACTATTGTGGTTCTCAGCGTTCCATTCTAAATTTGGCGTGAAAGACCGCTTAATTTTGATCAGAGGTCTTTTTATCAGGCTTGGGTTCTTTTACGTGCCATAAACCTCGGCATGGTACTTCCCTTCTGAAGGAAGCCGTACTAAGGATATTTATGCCAGAAAAAGTCCATTGTCCTCCACCCACAGCGTTTGGACCCGTGACCTCGGGTACATGAAGTTAACATGGTAACCATTAGACCATGGAGGGCGACCCTTTTCAAGGAGTTGTATCTGTTAGAAAATTTAAACCAATAACAAGAAATACCTCAGAAAATGTTTAATTCCACACACACACACACAAAATAAATAAATATATATATAGGGTATTTCAAAAACGACACCAAACAAAGATGTTGGCCTTGTTGGTCATACCGTACGTGATACGTGAATATAATTTTCAGCTCTAAATTCGGCTCATAAAAAAACTGCGATAAAATAACCATGGATTAGGCAGTCGTACATAGCTAAATGGCACGTGCCTGGTCCACTCCAAGAGAGATGCCCGTAGGTAGCGAAGGTCCCAATCGCGAAGTGTAGGCCTGGGCTGATAGACACGCCGGCGCGGCACAAGTCACCTTAGTATTGGAAAACGAAGCAAGTGGGTTTTGTTGTGTGTTTCGTACAACACGTTCTGAGGTTGTTTACGTGGCGTATAACAATCGTTGTTCCTTCGCTGCCTAATCCCAATTGTGTGCGACTTTTAAACTTTAAATAGAAGAGTTTGGAAGTGGTGACTTCAAGTTTCGGACAAGTAAAAGTGTAAGCTAATCAATTGCTATCTTCGTTTAGTGTTTGTTTTGAAACAGCCTGTATATATACAGTGTCCGAGAATTCAAGCGTACACATTGGGAGGATAATGGGTAGGGTCCTAGATAAGCACTAAGACATAGGGAAACTATTGCTATTTTGTCAACTGTTATTGCACATTTTCTGGATCGCACATCAATGACCGTAATTCAAAACAACGTGTATATATCTATATATCTATCCCTAACAGCTTCTATAACTATGTTTCTTCCAACATCCTGAATATCTAGTTTTATCCATTTTCTTTTGTTCATCAGCTTTTGCGTTTCTTTTTTTTATGCGACTGTTCCCTCTCTTAGCGTTATTACCTGTACTGCGGAATGTTTGTTTTACTTAAAGGCTTCAACTGTAATCTAGTACATCTACTTTTTCCTTTACCTTAATATTTTCTCTCTTTATCTCGTCATTTCTATTTTTCTTCTTTCTTGCAGACTGAAATTCTGATTTCAGTTTCATTCTTTTTTCGCTTATTATCTCGTATGTTTATTTTACCTCACTTTTTCATGTCATTCTTTTTTATTCGGTTTCTTTAAATTACCGTCGAGCATTTAATGAAGGTTGTTATTCTTTATACAGAACTCCTACTTTCACTAAGCTTATACTCCAAATGAATAAATGATGACCCTTTTTATTTCTCTCTAAATTATTTAGTTTCTCTACTTACCTTTGCAAACCTTCATTTAAATGTATGTCCGCGCTGTTGCTAACTACATTTCTGCCTTTTTAGAGGCAGGACACAAGGACTGGGATTCTAAGTGAGAATGAATTATATCATATTAATTTCTACAAACACCTGTGAATCATTTCAAACATGTTTACGATCCGCCATTTTCAAAAGCGTGTTTAAACCATCCATTGTCTACCTTTCAAACTTATATCTACTTTCTGAATGTGTTTTTTACTTTATCTACAGTTGCATAGTAGATAGAAAAGATATTGTATTCCACCCATAATTCAGATACTGAGATTTTGCCTAAAATACATGTTTTGAGTCACCTGAATTAAAAAAAAGAATTCTTAGAAAGATGTCCCTGTGTGTGTTTGTTTATATGAACAGGATAGTTCAAAAACATAAGTCCGTCTTAGTATTTATATGCAACACAAAAATTTTCAAGAAGATCACTCTACCCACAGCTACCCTTTACATATAACATTTTTCGACACTTTTTATTTTCTCAAAAATGACCTTTATTAAAATACTAAATGTTTAAGATATTTTGATGATATGAAATGCATATCTTGAATTTTATAGGAACAGAGAACCTGAGAAGATCTTCATTCTGGATGATTTCTATGTTAAAACACACAATTTATGTCATATATCTTTTTGTAGAATTAATGTTTCCAAGATATTCCTTGCTGTTTGTTTCAAGGTTAAACTATTTAACATTTTCACAAACGGGAAGTGATCTTTCGTTTCATATCTCTTTAGTTTTACTCCTAGCCACGCAATTGTTTCAAATAGCGATAGCTTTTCAAAGATTTTACTATCAAGTTAGCCCAGAGCATTCCCTTACAAGGAACCAGTTAATAAGACGATTTATGATAATTTTTATCTCGATTAGCATGGTGTAGATAAATAATTTCGTGTAAGAATAGTTTGTTTTCAGAAAAATGAATGCAATATATCAGACTTTTTATTTATTTATTTTTTTTAAATTTTACATTTTTGCATGAAGTTTTGTTCTGATCTGTGTGCAAATTTTATTACATAATCTCAAAACGCTCTGTGTTAGTTTTAACCTAACCTGCTTGTTCAGGGCGTCTCAAAGCAGAAACATATCAGAAAAGGGATTGTTAGTAAGACCTCAGGTGTGTTCTGCAGCAATTGAGAGTCCATACAGTACCTTTATGGCCTTCCTTGTTAAAAATGAAACACTCTGTCTGTGTGTGCCAAATGTTTATCCAAGATGACCCTTTTGCTGAATGTTGCACTGTTTTCTTTCTTGCGAAATCGCATCGTATTGATTTTTGTTGCACTAAAGAAAGTTTCAGTATATGATGTTCAAATAAAATATGAGAATCAGCAACTCGTCTGCTCAGACCTGATATTTGATCTGAATTCCAGGAATAATCATGATTAGCTGTTGAAGAGTTGAACTTTTATGCCAACATTTGTTGTCCACAGTTAAATGTTTCTCTGATCCAAGCCTGTGAATATTTCTCTACCCTTCTTAGATTTTGTTTGTTAAATATTTGTGTTTGGATAAACCTCAATCATTATTTAGACTGACAGAGCATAAAACTTGTCATGGTAGTTCTGTGGCAGAGCGACCGGATAGAGACCGGGAGATTCGTGGTTCAAACCCGGCTATGGCAGTGAATTCTTCAGTCTGACTCCACCTATCCAACTCCTATCCTACATACGGTTTCTGTGAAAACAATTAAATTATCACAATTGTTCATAATAGTTTCCTATACTATAAATCCTGGGTCTTGAAGTGCTTACGACATTGTAAGACGCCACTGGGGTTTGTCATCTCAAAATAATTTGACTCACCTTGTGGTTTACCGGGAAACATGCGAGTCAGTTGAGAAGTTTAATGCCGTACCGGTATGGTAGCTCAGTGGTAGAGCAACTGGCTAGAGATTGGAAGATTCGTGTTTCAAATGCCGGCTATGGCATTGTATTTTTCAGTCTGAATCCACCTATCCAGCTTCTGTCATACACAGGGTTTCTGTGAGAAAATAAATACATTATCTGAACATAAAAGCGTTTGCAACAAGATAAGCGTGTTGATAGAAACAACAGTTCAAAATGTTGTCCAATGAGGAACAGGCTGCTTTTCCTTTTCCATCCAGGTAGTTTTGTGCTTATCTGGAAACTTATTCACACAGTCTTTCGGCATATTATGGAAATCTAAAAGCTAACACCTGATCATTATGTGATCTTTATTGGAGGCTTCAACCCGGATTGATCTCCAGTTTTCTGGGTATGTTCACTATAAAGTGGTGATGCATGGTATCAGTTCACTAGCAATGTATTCAGAATGGTTTACTGATCACACTGTCCAGATAATTTTTGTATGCTGTACACAAACATGTTATTTGTTTCTGTAACTAATATCTCGTAGCTGTCAGCATCTATATTAGATTTATGTGGTTGAGGTTTCATAATTAATTTGTCTAAATTCTTGCCTGTAAAAAAAAATCAACCTATTAGTTTTTATCAACTTGGCTGTTTCTTCATTTCACACTTGTCATCTTGCTATTCGCAATAATTACAAATACTGTAGAATGGATGCAGCTCAATGAATAGATATGCTTTGCGGGTTGTTCTCTTTATTAAATCAGTTCCATATCCTGTAGAACTAAGTTTTTTTTTGAGAGACTGGAAAATATTCAACTTTGGCTCGTAAGAAGATTTATCACTTACAATAATTTCACTTCATACAGTGACCACAGCAGCCACAGTCGGACAGCCAGTGAAACATTATATATCCTTGCAAATGCCGCACTCATTGGACAATTAAAATGGTAATAAGATATGTTGAAATGTTGTTATGTACATAGTGTATAGTGTATAGAGAAGGTATTGTAATGCACCCAAAAATTCGATACCGAGATTTCACCGGAAATACATGTTTTGAGACCTCCTGAATAAAAAAAAATTAGAAAAATGTCCGTGTGTGTGTGTGTTTGTGTATGTGTGTCTGGGGGCAGCATAGCTGTCCGTTAAAAACCAAACTTGGTATTTAAGTTTGGTATCTTCCAAGGATGCGACACGAAGATTTTCAAGAAAATCCCCCCACTCTCAACTACGCTTAACATGGAACTTTTTTCGAAAATTCTGATTTTCTTAAAAATGCTTTTGATTAAAATATCGTATATTAAAGATATTTACCTGACAAATAAAATGTATATCTTGAATTTTCTGTAAATAGCTTCTGAAGACTACTTTATTATGGATGAATTTTGAATAACTACTAAACCGTAAGAGATGGACAAAAATTTAACAAGCAAAAATGTAGAGCACGTTAAAACACACAATTTATGTTACATACAGTTTTTTCGTGGAGTTGATCATTTTTGAGATATTCCTTGTTTTTGGTTTCAGCTTTGAAAAACTTTTAATTTTCTGATACAGGAATTTGCCAACTCGTGTCCATACAAACAAACGAACTTCAGTCACGTAGCAGCCAGATTTTGGCTTTCACTTTAACCTATGGCACTCCCTTATTTCGCTTCTACTTACAAAAAAAGCAAGAAATAAGACTATTTCTGCAAAATATTCTCGATTAACATGAAATAAATAATAGAATAAGCTTATTAACAATAATATGTTACAGAGATATAGAGAAAGTCAATAGAATGTAATACATCAGATATTTAGCTGATGTTTTGGTTTAGTTTCTCCAATGTTTTTGATTTGTTGCTTACACCTTATTACTTTCTCTAGCACGCATGTTCATACAATGTACCTACATACTAGGTAGAGAAGATATATTCCACCCAAAATTAGGTGTAGAGATTTCACCGGAAATATATTTTTTCAGGCCCCTGAGTCAAAAAGGTCCGTGTGTGCAGCATTCCTCAAAAATCAAGTCGTTTAAATACCAAACTTGGCATTTAAATTTAGTATCTTCCAAGAATGTGGCATAAAGATTTCCAGAAAATTCCCACACTCTCAACTATCTTTACATGTAACATTTTTTGAACGTTTTAAGTTTTTCAAAAACGGCTCTAACGATTTTATTTAAACTACATTTAAAATATTTTTATGACCAAAATTTAAAATATCTTAAATTATCTGGGAATAGCCTCTTAAGTTCCCTTCATTCTGAATGACTAACTGGTAAATTTCAGAGAGAGACAAAACTTCCTACACCAAAATGTATACCTCGTTAAAACGCACAATTTGGGTCTTATGCATTTTTTTTTATTTTGCAGCGTTAACTGTTTCAAATATTTTGGTTAAGCTTTTGGGCTGCTATAACTTTTCTCAAATGAGAGGCCATCTTTCTTTTCGACTCTCTTTTGTTTACTTCTGACAATAAAGAGAACGGAATTTCAACTGTGTCACATAGTGAGTGGCTTTTAAGGGATTTGAGTATCGCTTTAGCCTAGAGTATCCCCTGAGTCCCCTTCTACTATCAAGGATGCAAGTATTAATACAAATTTTCTTAATATTTATCTCGATTAGGATAATGTAGATAAAAGAATATTTTTAAGAACATTTGTCGTTTTTTTATTTTTTTTTTGCGGAACAGATGGAGAAATCAGATGCTTTATGTGGTGCATCAGTGAGAGTAAATTTGTGTGATCGATTTTGTAAAATGAGACTAACTTAATATTCTTCTGTGACGAAACATAGTTCGATTTTCATGGCTATGTTTCTTCGAAAAATATACTGGAGAGCAGAGAAAATACAGTTTGCACACAAAATCCCCTGTATGACCAAAATTATGTGAAAAGTAAATGCATACACATTAATAGGATCTATTTATTTTGAGCAAACAATAACTGGAGAGAGGTACAAATTACTTAGGCACGGTAATTTTAACAGTTAACAGGCTTTGAAAGCTAGTCCGAATTTTTCCAACCTGACTTTCCCTCCGCGCATACAGCTGATAATTGTTAAATTCAATGCATTAAACTTGTAAATATAGGATAATATAGATCTATAAAACACTAATATGACCAATAGTAACGTATGCTGCAAAAAGCTGAACCCTAAACAAGATATAATATATAATTATGACATAGAAGAACTAATTAATGAGAAAAATATTGTGAAATTTATAAAGGCACAAAGAATAAAATGGCTAGGACATATACAAAGAATGACGGAAGATAGAATGGCAAAAAGAATATTGAAAGGCAAATTGAAAGAAGAAAAAAAGGAAGACCAAGAACAAGATGGTTAGATGATGTGATGGAAGACCTAAGAAAGATTGGAATCAAAGGGTGGAAAGTAAAGCAGAAGATAGAGATATGTGGAGGAGGATTATGCAGGAGGCCAAGGCTCAGCTGTACAGCCAGAAGAGAAGAAGAAGATGATAGGATATTTATTAAATAAATTATGGTTCTCACGAACTTGATTTAACTTAATATGGTGACTATCTATGGAGAAAGGTGAAAAATAAATGTATGTAAGAAGGGAAGGGCTAAATAAAAAATAGGATGAAACGTTCATTTATATACGGATATTAAACAACTCTACAGTGTGAATAAAAATTTCTGAAAAAAATGCAGAGATATATGTATAGAGAAGAATAACATTGCGTTATTTCTTATAAGGTATGTGCTTATTATAACTGTAATTTTTAAATATGAGAACGTGAGACAGTTACAGGACCAATATTACTGTCTCAACAGGAGTGCGAGCTGCGGCGGCCGACGCGAAATGAGCCGTGCGGTGGACACGTTGTGGAGGAAACGCTCTGTATAAGCTTAGGACTTAACTTGGTATTTAAGTTAAGATCTTTCAGGAATGCGACACTAAGGTTTTGAGAAAGATCCCCCCAGCCCAAACTACCCTTTATATGGAAGAATTTCGGAAATTTAGATTTTCTCAAAAATTATTGTAACGATTTTGATTAAAATAAAATATATTAAAGGCCCGCCTGGGTAGTGTGGTGATAGCGTGTCTGCCTTACATTCAAAACATCGTAAGTTCAAATCTCGCTTATGGGGAGTTACCCGGATAAGGTTTTTTTTTTTTTTTTTCCGGGGTCTTACCTTATCCTGAGAAGATGAATGTCGAGTAACATTAAGCTCTATGGACTCCGAGATCATTTGAGCATCACTTCACCAATTTCATTACTCCTCCGAAATGACCCACTAGGTTAAAGAGCATTAAACTTCAAAATATATATTGAAGTAAACCGTGAGATACAGACAAAAACTTACTACACAAAAAATGTAGATTTCGTTAAAACACACAGTATATGTCATATACTTTTTTTCGTAGCGCTGACCATTTTTGAGATATTGCTTGTTATTTGTTTCAGTTTTAAAATGCTTAAAATGTCTTACATACAGGAAGTTTTAAACTTCAGGCAATGCATGAAACGGATTTCGTCCACTTGGCAACCATCTTTTAATGTCGTTTTAATATAGTGCATTCCCTTATTTGCTTTCTGTTTACAAGAAAGCATTTCTGCTAATATTTATCTCGATTAGAATAAAGTAGATAGAGGATTAAGCTTTTTAACAATAAATATATGTTAATAAAGTCATGTGAATGGAACATCAAATTTTTTGCTTATTCAATCCAAATTTTTGCAGGAGTTGAAAAAATGTGAAGGAGTGGTTGGTACCCCTATCTCCAACCATCAGAACAATTATCTCTGTGATATCTAGATTGTATTTTGCCTGGAAGTACAGTATTGTGTGTGTGTCTTTTTTTGTTTTGTTTTTTGTTGCTTTTATCCCCTGTGGTACCGCAGGCGATGACACTGGTGATATATGAAATGAAGATGGAGCACAGGTGGAATGGGATGGCGGGGGAAACCGGAGAACCCGGAGAAAAACCGCCCCTGCGCCGCTTTTCCACCACAAAATCTCACATACGGTCGCATGGGATTGAACCCGGGCCGTCTAGAGGTGACTGGTCTGACCACTTGGCCACGGCACTGCCATGTGTGTGCGTGCGTGCATAAATATTCCTTTTCTGATTGTTGCCGCCCTCTGATTGTCCTTTGAGCTTTTATAAATATATAAAAAGTAGTACAAAAATCTGATGTATTCCATTCACATGACTTACTCTACAACTATGCAAGAAGTTATTGTTAAAAAGCTAATACTTCTATTTACTTCATGCTAATCAAGAAAAAATTAGCAGAAATAGTCTTATTACTTGCTTCCTTGTAAGTAGAAGCGAAATAAGGGAGTACCATAGGTTAAGGTGATAGTCAAATCTGGTTGCTTTATGACTGAAGTTCCTTTGTTTAAATGGACTGGAGTTGACAAATACCTGTATGAAAAAGTATATTTTTAAAGCTAAAATTAATATAAAGGAATATCTTAAAAACATCAACTCCACGAAAAATAACATAAAAGGTGTGTTTTGTTGTGTTCTACATTTTTTGTGTAGTAAGTTTTTGTCTATCTCTTACGGTTTACCGGTTATGCAAAATTTAATAGAACTCATTCAGAATAAAGAGGTCTTTAGAGGCTATTCCAGAAGCTTAAGATATACATTTTATTTTGCATGTAAATATCTTAAATATAAGATATTGTAATCAAAATCCTTAGAGTCATTTTTGAGAGATTAAAATTTTTCAAATTCTTTTTCCATGTAAAGAGTAGTTTAGGTTGGGGGGATTTTCTTGAAAATCTTCATATCACATCTTTGGAAGATATCAAACGTATACCAAATTTGGTATTTAACGGTATTTTTGTTTATGAGCTTAGCTGTCCACAGTCACATATTCACGGACCTTTTTCCAAATTTTTTTTTGGGATTCAGGTGGACCCAAAACATGTATTCCGGTGAAATATCGATATCGAAGTTTAGGATGGAATGCAGTATCTTCTCTATACACTATGTACATAGTACGTGTATAAAAAATAAACATTTGGAAAGAGTAGAAAATCGATATCATCTCGCTTTATCAAGCTTTTTATTTTAATCCTCTCTTTCGACACCAAATTCGTAATATACCTTTACTTTCTCTTCAGAGTTGTAAGTATTTACCGTAACAACCGGATATACGCATTTATTTTTGCCTCCAGACGTACAACTCCTCCTTTCTGTGCTGTGTTTACCAAACCCCTGGGAGCAGGATTATTCAATTTCCATGATGATGGGCCTAAGGCGGGAAAGCTTCTCTGTCTCGCACACCATCTGTCTTGTGTTACGTATGGTAATAGCATGGTGCTGCACGTGCTCCTGTCGATGAAACTTTTCGAATTTCTGCCGCAGTATGTTGGCAAGACTCCATCGTTTCAATTATTTAGGTTGCAGAAGCAAGCAAAGTTTTGCCAGAGTTACCACGTTAATCGCTAAAATCCCTCCCAGACGTATGTTTTGCTTTTAAATCTTCGGTAGCAGGTATAAGCTTCCTTAATTTGTTTAATGCCATATTGTGAAACCTGTGATTATCATTGCCATTTTCTCTAATTTCACAGAGAGCAACAATATCACTATCAATATCATCGTCATTAGTGGGCATGGGTGTTTGTGTGTTTGTAAATGTGTATTTGTCATAAAACAAAAACCGGTAAACAAAGGAAATTTAGCGAAAAAGGAAAAACATAAAATAAGAACTAAAGCTTTCCTGGCGACGTGTTAATTCAAAATCTTCTCGGGCTTCTAGCCAGGTAAAAACTTGGCTTGACACCAAGAGAAAAGTATAAGTTTTTAAAGCTGAAACAAGAAAACAATGAATAGCTAAAAAACAATCAACTCCACGAAAAAAATGTATATAACAAATTGTGTGTTTTAAGGCTCTGCATTTTTTGTGTGGTAAGTTTTTCTTTATCTCTTACGATATAGCAGTTATGCCAAATTCCGTAAAATTCACTCAGAATAAAGTGGTCAACAGAGGCTATTCCCAGAAAATTCAAATATTCAATTTATTTGTCAGGTAAATATCTTTAATATACGATATTTTAATCAAAATCGTTAGAGCAATTTTTTAGAAAATAAAAAATTTCGAAACAAGTTCCAAGTAAAGGGTAGTTTGGGGTGGGGGGATTTTTCTCAAAATCTTCGTGTCGCATTCCTGGAAGATAATAAACTCAAATACAAAGTATGGTATTTTAGCGTCTTTTCGTTTTTGATTAGCGTGTTTAAAGACACACGGACTTACGGACACACACACACATGGACCTTTTTCTGAAAATACCATTTTGGATATAGGGTACCTGGTGAAATCTCGGTATCGAATTTTTTGGTGGAGCGCAACAACTTCCCTATACACTATTTACATAGTACGTGTAGAGAAAGTAAAAATAGGAATAAGAAAAAGGAATATAGCGCCGAAGTCCGGAACTGTATTTTGTAAAAAAAAAAAAAAAAAAAAAATACCTACAGCGGAAATAGGGAGGGCACATTTACTTGCACCCCTTTGTTTGGTAGTGGCAGGCAAAACCCTCCCTATGTTTGACATCACTTTCTATCAGTGGCAGGGGCTTTAGCAACGTTAAAGCTATATGGGATGGTATAAACACTAAAATCTAAAATTCTTGAACGCCGCTCTTGCTAGAGACTTGGTTAACACCGTTTATTTGTAAGCAGTTCATTAATATTTACCGACAGGGATGAACAACAGCCTTAAAAGGCAGACCAAATAACCCTGCCCACCCTTCCCTACTAAAATATTTGCTTTTTATCTGATTCATTTTCGAGAACATCTGTACACAAATATATGTAGAACCAAATATAGATAAATGCTTTCCAGCAAAAATCGCAATTTGGGAAATTTTTCATTGCCAACAGATTTAAATAAATCCTAATCTTTTTTCTAAGTATATTTAATGGCTGTTAAATTTTACAAAGCAACTAGTTCTACTTGAAGATTGTGGGGAGCGTCTTTGCAGGCAAAATTAATTCAAATTCAAACGCTGTTACTGATTGCATACCTGATAAAAATGGTTGCCGTAGTCAGTATGATTATATTTTTCAAAGTGTCGTTTAATATTACATCAGAACTCCAAGATAAGCATGCTCACAAATAAAACATTTCACATTTAACAAAAAATATTCTCTGGCATAAGAAATGTTTTGCTTTAAATCTTCCATCGTGTCAAGAGTCCTCACCTAGACGGCCCGGATTCGATCCCAAGCGACCGCATACGAGATTTGTGGTGAACAAATCGGTGCAGGGGCGGGTTTTCTCCGGGTTCTCCGGTTTCCCCCTCCATTACATTCCACCGGGGCTCCATCTTCATGTATCATTAGTGTCATCGCCTGCGGTGACAGAGCAGTAAAAGTGGGCGTTAAACACTAGCAAAAAAAAAAAAGTGTCGGAGAGTCGAACCGTTCAACGCCACTGAATGATTGAAAGAGAAATGCTTCCTATCTGGCCATGTACAAAACAAAGAGGGCGGGGTAACATGACTAGGTGATGCAATTAACTCATAAGAGTAGAGGCTAGGAACCCTAGATCATTATCAACACCAGATCATCAATTATCGTGAGACCACGCTGCCAACCTAGTTTGAGCATAGGATAGTGAAGATTTTGAACGGTCATCTAAATAAATATATATTTATTTTTACTTTTGAGGGCTTGTCCACTTTTCAGCAGCTATCCTACATTTCCAATTGCCAATCAGCACGTCAATCCAGTCATCCTCTTCCAGACACCGATCACAAATCAATCCTCTTCAAGTTGCTCTTGGGTTGCCCCGCTTCCTGCTATTGGAGGCGACCATTGCAAACATGTTTTTAACCACAACCCTCATCCATTCTTCTAACATTACTATAACACTGAAGAACTCGTCTTTCGATCCTTTCCACCACTGTCTCCTCCATATTCAACATCAGACATCTCTTAATTTCCCCTTCTTTCTAACCTGGAAACCCTGACAATTCTTCTTATTCCATCCATCTCTGCTGTCAAGATCTTAGATTTTTAAACTTCTACCAACGTCCATCTCTTAGCCCATAGGTCATTTTGCTTTCCAGAACCGATTTAAAAATCCTCTTCTTTGAAAGATTTGTCATAGATCTACTCCAGAGTACTCCTTTTCCACAGTACTCTTTTTGTGCACACACACACACACACACACACACACACACATATTTCTAAAAAGGCTTTCCTTTAATTCAGAGGGTCTCAAAACATGTATCTCCGATGAAATATTGGTATAGATCTTTTGGGTGGAATAAAATACTTTCTCTGTCTACTATGTACATTGTACACAGGTGCTAAAGAGAGTAAAAAGGAAGACAAAAACTAAATATGTGCGATACGTGGCTTAAAAAAAATGCAAGCATATATACTCAAAATTGTATATGTTGACGCAGAATTTAATGTTAAATAAATCTCGGCAATCTAAAATAAAACTATACTGCCCTAAAACAATGTTAAAAAGTAATGAAACAATATTGTTTGACAATTAAAGCTAAAGAAATGGCAACGTGACGTCATCGCTTCACGATACGCACGAAAATTGCTTAAAATGGCGTGGTTTGCGAGAGTAACATAGCCAAGGTTATGTAACAAATATAATTCATTGTCATGATTAGAACAGCTAAGAATTGATGTCAGGAAAGCATATTATGTATATATAAAACATAGATAATCTCATAATATGAGAAAAGAAAAAGGAGAACAAAAGAGAACGAGATACCGGATACTTAATTTGTTTAAGCATGTAACAAAGCATAAGAAAAAAGCTAAACAAATAACTAATTTAGAAAAGTTAGTTATTTGTAAGAATATTATTATGTAAATTATTCAAATTATTAATGTTAATTATGAGGAGCATATAAAAATGTATATTGTAAATGTAATTCACGAAATGCTGAAATAAGAAACCTGTCGTCCCCATGGTAATGTGCAGATTACAATACTAAAAAGCCAATGATCTTCAACCTATTATCCAAGCAAGGGGATTAAGATTCTTTTACTCACCGACTATAGCTAGCAATTAATTTATGGGTATCGCGGTCGAGTTGTGGAAGGAAACATAAACGAGAATAAGCTTGTAACAGTCTCAACAATCAGTCTGGTGCTAATCTATAATTCCAGTTTCACCAACTGCAAGTGTGACCAACATTATATTCAGCGGTAAATTTAAACTTATAAAAGGAGTTTAAATTATTACACCGAGCAGCCCAAGCTACAACCGACAACATCCCAGCCATTCAGCCCCGTTCCAATGTTATTGGAGAGAATGAACTTGGTGATGAATATGAGCTCCAGTACAAATATAACTGCATTAAGTAACGATTTATAAGATTGCATTAAGTAACCGATTAATATAAGAAACAAAATTCAAAGAAATCTTGAAAGAAAACAGGAAAAACAAAGATTAAATTTACGCCCATGATGAGATGTAACGAGCTATATAAATTTCTAATTCGAATTTTTTATGCAACTTAAAGAACATTTTAAATTTAGACAAATGCGACGATTATGGTTTCAACATTACTACCTAAAAGTGAATCATAAATTAAATTAAGGACTTGAACACACGAAAGCTAGAAGTGCTAAAGAAAAGAGTATTTATCCTCAACAAATCCAAAATGTGGTCGGAATAAAGTTAAGAAAGGTTTTTACACTGATCAAGTAAGCTGAATAATGCTGGAAAGGAAGATCATTTCACAATAAAAATTGGGGAAAAAAGACATGAGCAGTAAGGTTAATTTGGGGGAGCCTTAATAGGTTGTATTCTAAATATTGTTTTCTATCCTTATCAAAAAATAGGATTTTTAAATTCGTACCTGTGATGGAACACAGTCATGTGTATTTGTACTATGAGATTATGTGAAATTATTGATAAAAGGAATTGAAATAGGCGAACTTAGGTTTCTTAAACAATCTTCTTTTTCATCTACCATATTATTATTATTAGTATTAGTTAACGCAATCCTCCTCAGATTATTATTCTTAGAAATTAGTAGTATGAGACATTTATTCAGTTGTTACATGTGAGGAGGGAAAAGGTGAAAGATAAACACTGGTCTGCCGGTGACTCTGAGATTAGCGTAAAGATGCTATGACTGAATCATTTTTACTTTCTCTATACGTATTTGTACATTGTGTATATTGACTCAACCCAAAAATTCGATACCGAGATTTCACCGAAATTTATGGTCCCCTTTATCCAAAAAAAGCATCTTCAGAAAAAGGCCCGTGTGTATGTGTGTGTGTCCGTATGTCTGTGTGTCTGTGAACACGATAACTCAAAAACTAAAAGTTGGTAAAATACCAAACTTGGTACTTAGTAGCTTCCAGAGATGCGACACGAAGATTTTGAGGAAAATCCCCCACCCCCAACTACCCTTTTCATGGAATTTTTTTCGAAAATTTTGATTTTATAAAAAATGGCTCTAACGATTTTGATTAAAAGATAATATATTAAAGATATTTACCTGAAGAATAAAATGTATATCTTGAATTATCTAGAAATATCCTCTGAAGACTACTTCATTCTGGATGAATTTTATGGAATTTTGTATAACTGCTGAATCATAATAGCTGAACAAAAACTTACCACACAAAAAGGTAGAGCACATTAAAACACACAATTTGTTATATATGTTTGATTCGTGGAGTTGATCGTTTTTTGAGCTATTCCTTGTTTTTGGTTTCAGCTTTGAAAAACATATATTTCTCATACAGGAATTTGTCATTCTTGCCCATACAAACAAAGGAACTTCAGTCACATAGCGACCAGCTTTTGACCATCTCTTTAGCCTATGGTACGGCCTTATTTCGCTTCTACTTACAAGGATGCAAGCAATAAGACTATTTGTGCTAATTTTTTCTCGATTAGCATGAAGTATATTAAACATAAGCTTTTTAACAATAACTTGTTGCAGAGGTGTAGAGAAAGTCATGTGAGTGTAACACATCAGATTTTTATTTCTGAAACCGTGGTCATCCCAACTTGAAATGTTCACTTTTATTATATGCGTGTATAAAACAAAAGAAAATACAGTTTTGAGACCCCATAATTTAAAAAAAAAAAAAAAATGTTTAGAAACATGTCCTTGTGTATGTGTGTTTGTGGGGAGGAGGCAGCATAACTCAGAAACGAAAAGTCGCTTAAAATAACCAAATTGGTACTCGTATTTAAGTTCAGTATCTTTCAAGGATGCGACACTTACATTTTTAAGAAAATTCTCCAACCCCAGAAATGGCTAACAATTTTGATTATATTGATTCTTTCATGACAAACGAAATGCATATCTTGAATTTTATGAGCATAGCCTTGGAAGAGCTCTTCATTTTGGATGGCTTTTATATAACTCGTAAAGCATGAGAGATAGACAAAGCGTTTCACACAAAATATGCAGATGTCATTAAAACACACAATTTATGAAATTTACATTTTTGTAGAGTTTTCCGTTTCCGAGAAATTCCTTGTTTAAAATTTCTCAAGTGGGAAGTCAATGTTCGCATCATCTCTTTTATTTTACTCCCGGGAATGCAAAAGAGGACGGAATTTCCATTCCGATAGCTTTTAAAAATTTGACTATCGCTTTCACCTTTGTGTATTCCTTTATTTCCTCCTACTTACAAAAAAGCAAATAATAAGATTTGTTCTGTTAATGTTTATCTCCATTATGTTGACGTAGATAAAAGAGTAATCTTTTCTAACGAAAGTTTGTTTTTGGAGAAGTTTGAGAAAATCACGTGAATGGTATACATCAGATTTTTAAATTGAAAAGTCCAAAAGAATATATCATTTTGTGAAGTGTCTGATAATTAATTGAAAAAGTTAAATCTTGAACGGATCAACAACATGCTTTTAAATTTATCTCAAGGCGTTAATTTGTTACTAATGCGTATGCTATTTCGATATTTGGAATGCCACTGAAGAAAATAAAAAATTGTGAGTAAAACTTTACATTTTAGCTTAACTAGTCCAGACAAAAAATATTCAACAACAAAAAAATCTGAATTGTTCGGATTGGGGCCTTGAGGATTTGTCACGGAGTGATCCTTTCCAAAATTTAGTCAAATAAGAATATAAATGTGTGGGTGATCCATAAGTTATTTAAATTTAGCAAAAAGTCTGGAGGTGGAATAGCCTTTGAATCTCAAACAGGATGTTACAGTGGATTAAACTCTAATTAATAAAACCAACTATGGATTTTATTTCCGCATGGTGGGTACAAACAATTACGCAACTTTTGTCCGAGTTTAGGTGACCATTTATAAGATTAATATAGTGGAAAGAGGCGTAAACGTTTCGAATAAACAGCTGATTCTTCTGTTATAGCTACCTACTATTTCAGTTCTTTTATTTTGCTTTCTGTAGTACGTATAATAAGCAGCAAAAATGTTTCATTCCACGAAAAAATAGATACCAAGATTACATAGAAATACATGTTTTTAAAACCTGAGGCCATGTGTGAGCAGCATACCTGAAATTCCAAAAAGCGGTTAAAAACGGATTTTAATATTTAAATTTAGCATCTTCCAAGGATGCAATACGAAGATTTTCAACAGAATGCCACATCCCATACATTTTCGAAAATCTTTAGTTTCTAAGAAATGATTCTGAACGATTTTAATTAAAATAGCATATGTTTAAGATATTTAGAAGACAAATGTATATATTGAATTTTCTGGGAATAGCCACTGAAACTGTCTTCATTCTGATCGACTTTTGAATAACCTGTAAATCTTAAAATAGTTACATAAACTATAAAAGAAAGTTAGATCCCGTTAAAAAAGTAAAATAAAGGAAAGAAATACTACTTATTAGGTTTAAATTTCCCAGTCGTACATTTGGAAATGTTTTATTCGTTTTTTCCCTTTTGTTTTTCTCCTCTATTGGTCAAGCAAAGAGAAAGGAATTTCAAATGTATCACAAAGCGACTAACTCTTAAAGGATTTGGCTATTGCTTTAGTCTGTTGTAATCCATATGTTATCAAAAGAAAATATGCAATTTATGTTTAATAGGTAGAGTCAGGCTGAAAAATGCCATAGACGGGATTTGAACCGCGGATCTCTTGGTCTCTAGCCGGTTGCTCTACCACTGAGCTACCATGGCAATAAGCCGGCATAGCATTTAATCACTCAACTGACTCGCAAGTTTCCCGGTAAACCACAAAGTGATTTCCAATTATTTTGAGATGAACACCCAAATGGCGGCTTACAATGTTGAAACAAATCCCAGATTCACAGTATAGCCAACTATTACGGTAAATTATTATTGATTTAAAAGTTTTTTCACACAAGCCGTGTGAAGGATAGGAAATGGTTAGGTAGAGTCAGACTAAAAAATTCAATGCCATAGCCGGGATTTGAACCACGGATCTTCCAGTCTGTAGCCGGTTGTTCTACCACTGAGCTACCACGGAAATATGCCGGCATAGCTTTTAATTCCTCAACTGACTCGCATATTTCTCGGCTCTCAGTCTGACTCTACCTATCCAACTCCTCTCCTACACATGGCTTGTGTGAAAATAATTAAATCAGTAACAATTTATATTTATCCACGTTAGCATGGCTTAGATACATGAATAAGGTTCTCTAAGGATAGATTGTCACAGAAGAGGTAGAGAAAGTCATATGAATGTGACGCATCTCATTTTTCTTATTTATTAAAGGATACTCAAAGCGACAATTTATGGTAAAATATCGTATTAAAGTTTTAGGTTCAATAAAAGGGTACAATAGTGGAGGAAATAATCGTCTGGAGACTGCTGACTTATTTGCCTCAGCTATCATACGTCTACCCAAGAAATGTAATGTGCAGACAAATTAATTTTATTGTTTGATGACTGTGGTCTGCATTAAACAAAATGAATATCGTCTTACTGAAACAAATACTATTATAGTTGTTAGCTAAAGCTTGAGAAAAAATACGTAATTATGAGGAAGCATACGGAATACCAGAGGGTAAAATAAGTTTTGTTTGCTGTCGCACAAAAGCGACAGTTTGGTTTTCTTTCTTTCGTTTCCTCCAGAACCAAAAGTCAGTAAACAATAGGGTTACTTCATAATTACGGTTATGATTATTATGATGGCGTTTCAGAGGTACAGGAAACATCACAATATCTTACAAGTACCTTTTGATTTTAGGAACAGAGAAGTTTATGGAACTGCTTCAATAAAATACGCTTAAAACTTTTTGATTCAGTAATATTCTGCTTGAATTTGTGGCATATCAGCGAGCAAAACTCTCGGTAATATTAATGTGGCTTTGGTATCGTTTCATTTTTTTCGCTACAGCAAATTCACTCTAAAACACAGGATATATTTAAACTCTCAGAGAATTTCTGTTCTAATTACAGAGAGATATGAAGTGCCTTTAATAACGTAATTAATAAAGCTATCGATCTGAAAGCCATTTATTTTATACTCACCAGCAAAGTACTTAATGCTGAAAAATGAATATGATTAAAAGCATACTCTTTACTTTTAGTATATCTCGAGATAATCCCATGAGCTATTTCGCATATGTAAGTTCCTTTATTCTATATTTGTTCATTATTAATCGAGGATTTCTACTCTCATAGGAAATTTATTGAACACATTCATTGTTGAATTTTATAAGTTAAGCTTTATGATACTTTACAGTTGGAAACTATAAGGTGAAGATAAATAGCACGAACCAACTGTGGAATACCCGCTAACAGGAAGAGCAGCGCAAGATGGATTTGGCCCCTTTGTGCTTCGACCCTGATCCCTAGGAGGGAGGAATGAGGGGAGAAACCAAAAGGATGACCAGATCCGAAAAACGACGGGCGCAATCATAGATGGGGTAACTAACATTTCCAAATCGAGTTCATCCAACACTAACCGAGGGGGGACACCATAAATCCACGTTCCCTGCCCAAGAGACCAGGAGGCGAGTTCTACCAGAGTGTTCAAGCATGGACGCTAAGAAAGAAACCTCAACTGGCCGAATACCGTTGCTTGGTCCTATAACCCTAAAGCAAATGATAAGGAAGTAATGGGTGTAAGAAATGATGGACAGTAAAGTCGTGGAAGAAAAATAATCTGTGCAGTTTTAACCCAATTTGGAGCAACCACGAAAAAATCTTTGAGTTAGAGTAACTAGTCGTCGGGGATCGAGCCTGGGACCTCTCAAATGCCTGCCGAAAACGTTACCATGGCAATACCTCACTCGGTATCAAAACCCAACATAAAACAACAAGTTGATCATATTCGCATCAATTTGAACAGCCTTTTAATAGGATCCGCTAGCCAAATATCTCTGGAATCATTCAAAACCCCACGAACCATAAAGCATTAATAAATAGTAGTTTAAGCAGATAAATGCATTAAAGAAAACTAAAAGGAGACATGCTTCAGATGGAGACACAGTGGGGTATTTTGGAAAATAAAAGTCGGAACAAATTGCGAATAGGGCAGAAAATAAAGGTCTAGAACACGCACATTCAAAGTGTTGCCACCTTCTGCGTCACAACGTCATTTCTCCCAAATCCAGTTAAAGAGAGGAAGTGTGGTGAGTTAGACATACTGTCAAACATAGGTGTGTGTGCGCGAGTGTATGTGTGTGTGTGTGTGTGTCTGCGAACAGCAAAACTCAAATATGAAAAGTCCGTTAAATAACAAACTTAGAATTACCTGTTTATAATTCGTAACAATTATCTAGTACTAGCATGAATAGCTACATAAATGTGATTAGGAGAGCACACATGTTGCGCTATAGGTAAAGTGAAAGGATATTTTATCTATTTATTTTTTTACTTCAGTTTAAAGGAACTGGATCAAGGTGTTTCATAAATATGCTATGTAAGAGAATTCTTAAACACATTCATCTCATGCAACAAACTTCCACTTGGGAAGTAAAAGTGAAATAACAATTACAAAACTTTACAAAGCTCATTTATATAACATGGCTCCTTATCTGAAAACGCTATTTACTTTTATAATACAGTTTATACTCCCACAAGAATATTTGTGCAAAAATTCGTCTCTAGAACAAAGGAGCAGGCAAGATTCTTAATTATACCAAGTTAAGCCGAAAAAATATCCCAGAAATTTTGAAATCCGAAATGTGCCTTAAGCACTTTAATGGTCTCTTGCCTAGCCGACTGTCAGGATCTCTCACATGGCTTCTTCTCGTCCAAAATTCCAGCGATAACTGATTCTAATACTTGCTCGTTGTCGCCTCCGGAGCACAGTGGCACGGTGACTGTATAGAGGTGATCTCTTTGCCAGTGCATTATGTTCCACTGAAATCCACAGATCGGCGGCACCGTTTGCGATGGTCCCAAGAGCATCAAAATTGAACCAATGAGCAATGGGGTACCGTCATCTTCTCGGGTGAGAGCAAATAAAAAGTAACCAAAAGAAAAGCCTCCACCCAACTTAGACGGCCAGTATAAAATTCTACCCCTAAGTCTAATAAAAATAAATTTTTGTTTTAACATTTTGAGAAATGTTCAAAAGCGGACTGTAAACCCGAAAAAAAGATGACTAGCTTGCATTCAAACAATACGTCACGGTATAAATGTTCCTATTTATTTAGCTACCAATTGCCTTTTCTCTCTGCAATATAATAAGTGAAAAACATAGTCAATATTTAGATTAATCATATGGATTCTGTATTTATATTTTTTCCGTCTCTGAAGGAAACACCTACCTCACGATAAATTTAAGGATATTATGTATATAGGTGAAATAAAAATATTTCAGGAAATAAGAATAACTATAGACAGAGACATATCTAAGCAGGAAGTAATTAGAATAAAATAGAGACGAGAAAAGCAGACGAGAAACACGTAATTAAAATAAATAAAGTGTGGAAATAATATAGTATAAAGCATTTCAATCCACATATATATGCACACAGGACTGAATATTGTAAAGAGTAAAATTTTTAATAGAAAATTGACTAAAAGAGAAAGAATAACAACCGGCCAAACAAATAGTGAAAAAATCCAATGTGTTACATTCACATGATTTTCTTTACATCTCTGTAAGTAATTATTGTTGAAATCTTCTCTCTACTTCATGCTAATCAAAATAACATTAGCAGAAACGGACTTATTACTTGCTTCCTTATAAGTAAAAGAGAAATAAGGTTGTCGGTAGCAATAGTTAAATCCTTTAAAAGTTGGTTTGTATATGATTGATATTCCTGTGTTTGTATGGCCAGGAGTTGACAATATCCCTCATGAAAAAAGTATAAGTACTTTAACGCTGAAACCAATAAGAGGAAATATTCCAGAAACAGCCAGCTCTACAGAATACGTATATAACAGAAATTGTGCATTTTAAAGAGATCTACATTAGTAAGTTTTGTCTATCTATTACGGTTTACTAGTTATGCAAAATTCAACAAAATTAATCCCCGAGTAAAGAGGTCTTCAGAGGCTATTCCCATAAAATTGAAGATATGTATTTTATTTGTCAGTAAATATCTTTAATATACGATATTTATCAAAATCGTTCGAGCCATTTTGAGAAAATCAAAATTTTCGAAAAATGTTCGATGTAAGAGGTAATTTGGGGTAAGCGGATTTTCTTAAAAATCTTCGTGTCGCATCCTTGGAAAATACTAAGCTTCAATACCAAGTTTGGTATTTAATAAACTTTTCATGTTGTGTTATACTTTCCACACAAACATACACACTGACCTTCTGCAATTTTTTTTATTCCGGGGATCTCAAAACATGTATTTCCGGTGAAATCTCTGGCGGGATACAATGCCTTCTCTATACACTATCTACACAGTACGTGTAGAGAAAGTAAACCGAGTCCTCCTAGAGAATAATGAAATAAGTAACCGATAAGTACATGCATGAGATGAAATAGTGATTGGAGCGAGTGAGAGATATAGCGATAAACCGGAACTCCCATAGAAGTTAAGCGCTTCCTGAAAAAAATTAATGAACGATTTTATTTTGATAAGTCCTGAGGAAAGCATCGAATCGGAAAACACGTTCTATATCACAGCGAGAAAATTAGCGTGTGCTTTGGAGAGAAAATGTGGACGAATTCCGAAAAGGTTTCTTCCAATTCCGATCTTCAAGTAATCCACTTCACGTAGTCTGGTGTGCGGGAAGTGTGTGAACTCGGATGTAAAGTAAACTGAGATCTTCACTAAATAGCTTGGGGTCCACGGGAAATAACATTTAATTCAGATTCTCTGAACAATATTGAATAGCTTAAAAGAAGATTTGCCCAAAATTTGATTCCTAAAAAAATTACAAAGCATTGGTTCCATTAAAAATACTTTTAGTATATTTTTCATACTCACAGATTCCAAGCTACCAGTCAAACTGAAAATTAACAAAATGAAGTGCAAAATGGAAAATAGAATAAATTTGGTTTGTAGGTCATAATCCAACATTAAATTGAATATACATAAAGGAATGTTTCTATATACGTTTTCAGATTATATCTCAATGCTTTTTTACAACAAAATAACTAATACTTGTCTCCTTGGTGTGGGGGTAACATCTCTGCCTCACATTTAAGCCGTCCCGAGTTCGAATTTGGCTTGGATTAATTATTCTTATACTGTTATTTTTACTTTCTCTATACGTACTATGTACATAGTGTATAGAGGAAGTATTGTATTCCACCCAAAAATTCGATACCGATATTTCACCGGAAATACATGTTTTAGGACCCCCTGAATCCCAAAAAAAAGCATTTTCAGAAAAAAATCAGTGTATGTCTGTGGACAGCATAGCTCAAAAACTAAAAGACCGTTAAATACTAAACTTGGTATTTAGATTTGGCATCTTCCAAGGAAGCGACACGAAGATTTTCAAGAAAATTCCCCCACCACTAACTAACCTTTACAGGGAACAATTTTCGAAAATTTTGATTTTCTAAAAAATGGCTCTAACGATTTTGATTAATATCCCGTATAATATAGATATTTACATACCAAATAAAGTGTATATCTTCAATTTTCTGGGAATAGCCTCTGAAGAGCTCTTTATTCTGGATGAATTTTTCTAAATTTTGCTTATCTGCTAAACGGTAAGAAATAGACAAAAACTTACTATACAGAAAATGTTGATCTGATCAAAACACACAATTTATGTCCTTTACATTTTTGTTGTGGAGGTAACCGTTTCCGAGATATTCCTTGCTTTTGGTTTCAGTTGTGAGTACTTAAACTTTTCTCAGACAGGAAGTGTCCGTTTTCCTTTTGTTCTACTCCTGGCCGAGCAAGGAAGCAATTTGCAATGACAATCGAATAATGACAGCTTTTAAAAAAATTGACTTTCGGTTTAGCCTAGTGTATTCTCTTATTTTCTTTCTACATGTAAGGAATTAAGTAGTAAGAACATTCTGCTAATGATTATCTCGATTAGCAAGGTGTAGGAAGAAGAATAATCTTATGTAATAAATTTGTAGAAGAGCTAGAGAAAGTCATGTGAGTGTAGCACATCAGATTTTTCCCGAGGTTTTCCCTTGTAATGGGAAGACAGGTAACGTTGTCCTCTATGCAGCATAATTTCATCCATTTCTTTAATTAATCGGCCGATATGAAAATACACGGTTCAATGACGTTAAACTTCAAGAAAATAAGTAAGAAAAGAAATTAATGGATTTCCGATAAGGCAAAAGAAGTTTGTTGAGAAAATCTGAACAAGGGATGTAAGTTCCTCCGCAAAGTTGGCAAACTCACGATGAAGCAACTTTAAGTATTCTATGATGGTTTTAGGAGACAGTAAAAAACTACGGCAATGAAAAAGTTGTTTTATACCAGACTGGTGGGACCACAAAGATACCAAAACCGGATGTTACTGGAGTTACTGAAACACCAGGTGTAGCTCTCGTGAATTCAAAACGAGAGACACTCTCCTCTAGCTACGAGGGCGATCCAGAAAGTAACGAACTTTTGGCTTAACTAAATAATAACCAAAGATATGAACACAAAACTTTACTTACAAAGTTACAGTATCTTACTGTATTTCTCAACATAATCGCTATTGCTATCAAGATTGTCACGTGATACCGGTGTTTTTTTATTTTAATTTAAAAAAAACGTAAACAAAAATACAGTTCCGGAGGCCTGTCAGGACTCCGGCGCTGTATTCCTTTTTTCTCCAGTTTCCAATATTTCCTTAGTAGACCTTATTATTCTTAACGTTTTCCTTTTACATATGCATACACAAACATAGACACATTTACAACACAGAAGCACCCATGGCCAAGGCGGGACTCGAACCCACGATCCTGTGCACCACGAAGCGCCAAAGCGAGACACTTTAGCGAGCGCGGCCACCGGGATCGGCAGATGTTTCAATACTTATGTTATTATACTCTTCCACCGCTGGAGATCTGAGCCAAGATGTTGAGGTTTTTACCGGTTGTGAAATCTTTTCTACCCAAAAAGTCAAGTATAGTGACCAAAATGAAATACCTGGATTTTTATCTTTAACAATGATATAATTATAAATATTAGATAAGATTGTTCTCAGATGATTGTATTATTTACAATAAGATTCGAAATACCATACATAAAACCGCTCTTCAGGATGACAAATGAAATAAGTAGGTGGGCCGCAAACAAAATGGCAAATAATGATAGGAAAAATAAGTCAATTGCTTTTAGTAGAACTAAGGGGAAAGTTCTTCATACCTATCACATAGGCGGGGAACAAATTCCACAGGTGGACAGCAGCAAATATTTGGGAATGTACTTGTCAAGTAATGCCGGATGGGAGGATCAGACAATGCACTTCATAGTGAGAATACTGAAGAGGGGTAGCGCAAAGGCCAGGAAAAGTGTCTACAATTCTTTAGTGCGTCAGTTATGGAATATGGAGTAGCTTGCTGGGACCCATACGGAATTAATCACACTGATATTTTGGAAAAGGCAAAGAGAAGGGCTGTAAAATTCATAAAGAGAGGCAAAGATTTTGGGTGTACGAAAAGCAAAGAAAATAAATGGGAGCCGCTAAAAGTTGGGTGTAAAATACATAGGTTAGTCGCGCTATTTAAGATTTAAACTGGTTTAAATGCATAGGTAGACGTTAAAAGGAAGCTAGAAAACCCGGCATACTACGGACGAAACGATCATTCGTATAAAATTTAGGGTAGAAGGTACGGAACCGACGTAGAAAATTTTTCTTTGTTAATAATACCATTGAAGAATGGAATGAATTGCTTGTAGCAGCCTTTCAGTGCTGCCGTCTAAACTTAAAAGAAGTTTAAGGTAAATTTAAAGAAAATAAATGTTGGATAATTTATTAAAAGTAAACATTGTGAGGTAATTAAACATCTCTAAAACTGTTTTATAGTATTAATGTTGAGGCTTCATACTAACAGTTATAAGCATGCTGGTAATTGACATTATATTGCTATACTGAATAATAAGTAGTTATGTATTTCAAAAACCATGTATATATAACATATTAGTTGTATTAATATTATTAATTCAAGTGTAAAATTATTTTTGTAAGTGAATTTTGTACATTTAACTCTGCCACCGGGCAGTATCCAATTGCAGAGAAAAAATACATACATTCACACACACAATGAAAGACACAACGGACATGTTTGTAAAACGCTTTTATGGATTAAGGGGATCTCAAAACATGTATTTTCGGTGAAATCTCTATATCTAACATAACATCTTCTCTATCAACTATGCACATTTCTATACGGGCTTGAGAAAGTACAACGAATGAAAGATGCTATCTCGCAAGAAATTGCTAATACTCCAAGCCATCTGTAAAATGCTCTGCAAGGAGTCGCAGGAAGAACGTATTACATTGAACAAGAAAACTGGTTCATCTCAATTTTTTATAAAACGACATTATTTTCCTAGCGTGTGCTTTATTTATTTTTATCCTATCTCAAACAAAAAGAATATTACAACGACTTAAAGTATGAAGTGACTTTTGAAAGACCTGCACCTTAATAACTATACTGTATCGAACTGGAGGATAACTGGGGATCAGACACTAGAGAACTCAAAGCTTAGCTTTAATAAAACTAATATATTTGGCAGTATTTAAAGGTGTTCCATTGGCGAATTTTTGGCTCAAAATAAAGAGGCTCCCGAACTTGAATGCTTCACTGTTAATACAATTCTTAGATTGAAGAAGGGGCAGTAACTTACAATCTTACCTGAGATCTATGACGCCTAGTGCCAGGGCAAGTCGACGGATGTGGTACGTTAGGGTCCGGAGCGCATTGCATACCAAGGGACTAAGCCCACGAGCCCAACAGAACAAAGAAAGACAAGAGACGAGAACCCGGGCGGCCCTAGATCGCCCGCTTGTATACGATCTTAGCCCCAATCGGGGATACGATATTATCAGGACACTGACATTTCCTTTCGTTGGCTGATGCAAGAAATGTTCTAGAAGTTTCCATGGTAAGGTCCACCGGGACTCATAGGAAATGGCATACCTGTGCCCATCCCGTACAACTTAACAAAACTTCTGCACTTTTAAAATATAAAGAGAAATCCAAATTAGATTCAACATATGAATAAAATATTATCAAACTAATATCAATATAATATCTATCCAACCCCTGTCCTACACACGGCTTGTGTGAAAAAACAATTAAACCAATACCAATTGACCATAAAAGTCGGCTATACTATGCATCCTGGGACTTTAAGTACTTACAACATTTTAAGTCGCCATTAAGGTTGTCATCTCAAAATAATTTGAGATCATCTTGTGGTTTACCCGGAAACATACGAGTCAGTTGAGAAATCCAATGCTCTGCCGGTATGTTGCCATGGTAGCTCAATGGTAGAGCAACCGACTAGAGATCGGGAGATCCATGGTTTAAATCCCGACTATGGCATTGAATTTTTCAGTCTGACTCTATCTATTCAACTCTTGCCCTACACACCGGCTTGTGTGAAAAACAATTAAACTAATATAAATTAATCTTGTCAATGACCATATATCAGACACACGTTCATATGAATGTTTTCACTGTATTGTTGCTCGAAGCATTTAACACCAACACAAATACACCCTGTATTGTCATCGGCATTTAAGTCTGAGGAGAGAAACTGAGTTCTATAAATTCCAAACAAACTACCATTAACTGTAACTGTTACGGTTGAGGTAGTAAAAACGCTCTTCCGCCTTCCCTCTATCTTCTTTCCGTTGTATTTAAATTATTACATTAAAGGTATACCTTAATCCTTCCCTTTATCTTCCAGTGTTTCCCGTTAGAGAGGAAATTTAAATCTGTAACTTACATTGTTATTGTTCTCTTTATCTGCGGAAGAACAACGCTGCTACTGGCAATATGGGCTTTTTGCAATAAATATCATATTATTTTCGTGTAACGAGTGTTTCTAAAAGTTTCCTAAGGAGTTAGAAAGAGTAACATTTTACAGATTCTGTAGTCTGGTGTTTAGTGTGCTACCTTTCAAGTCCATATGATCTGGGCTCGATAACCGAAGGTACGATGAACATTTTTATTCAACCAAGATAAATCCGCACTCTCTCTAGAGATAGGAAGTATGAGTGATATATTCAGGTGAATAGATGGTTTTATGGCTAAAACATTCTGATGTGCTCCATTCACATAGCTTTCTCTAGCTGTTTCCTACACAATATTCTTGTCCACATCATGCTAATTAAGATAAAAATTAGCAGAAATAGTCTTCTTACTTGCTTCCTTGTAAGTAGAAGGGAAATAAGGGAGTACTTTAGTCAAATATTTTAAAAGCAGATCGCTCTGTAAAACAATTGAGGCCTGGCTCTCTTTGCATGGTCCCGTTTGAGCAAAGTTTGGTGGCTTAAAACTGAAACCAATAAAATAAAATATCTCAAGAATTCCACGAAAAAATGTATATGATATAAATTGCGTGTTTTAACGAACTCTACACGCTTTGTTAAGTAAGGGTTTCTCTATCTCTTGCAAAATCCAAGATGTCTTCAGAGGCTATTCCCAGAAAATTCAAGATATAGATTTTATTGTTATATGAATAACTTTAATATACGACAATTTAACAAAATCCATCCCTTTTTGTGGAACTCAAAATTTTCGATAATTTTTGCATGAAAAGGGTAATTTAGGGTGGGGGAAATTGAAAGATACTGAACTTAAACACCAAGTTTGGTATTTAACGGACTTTTCGTTTTTGAGCAATACTGCCCACAGACACATACACACACACTGACAGTCAGACACACACGGACATTTTTCTAAAAATGCTTTTTATTGATTCAGGGAATCTCAAAACATATATTTCCGGTGTAATGTTACTATCGAATTTTTGGGTGCAACACAATTCCTTCTCTATATATTATGTGCATAATAAATGATGAGTAAGTAAAAACCTGATGTGTTCCATTCACATAACTTTTACTAGCTGTTCCATACACAAACTATTCTTACAAAAGAGTAATATTTTTTCTACGTCATGCTAATCGAGATAAACATTAACAGAAATAGTCGTAAAGGGAATACATCAAGATAAAGCGATAGTGAAATCTTTTGAAAGCAATCGCTTTGAGACCTGGTTCGCTTTGTATGATCACATTTGAGCAACGTTTGGTGGCTTAAAAGTAAAACCAATAACAAAGGTTATCTCTCCAAAAAGCGTGTATGACATACATTATGTATTTTAACGATATATACATTTTTGTGTAGTAACATTTTGTCTATCGCTTACGGTTTAACCGTATTAAAATTCTGCAAAACTCGTCCAGAATAAAGATGTCTTCTGAGGCTATTTCCAGAAAATTCAAAATATAAATTTAATGTATAATGTAAATGTTTTTAAATCTTTAATATTTTATTAACAATTATTAGAGCCATTTTTGAAAAAAAATAACATTATTCTAAAAAAGTTGTCCATATAAAGGATGGTTTGTGATGAATGTATTTTCTTCAAAATATTTGTTTATAGTTTGATATTTAACGATCTTTTCGTTTTTGACCTACGCACAAACAAGTCTTTTTCTAGAATCTTTTTGCGGAATCAGGGAACTCAAAGCGTTAATTTCCGGTGAAATCGCGACAGCGAATTTTGGAGTGCATTTTGATACTAAGTACATAGGGTGCGCATACGTGCTAGAGAAAGTAAAGATATAAATGTTACATTCACATTGACTTTGACTTTCTATTCTGCAAGAAACTAGTATTGAAAAATCTTACTTTCTAGCAACTTTATACTGAGAAAACCAATAGCAGATACGGTTTTATCACATATTTCCTTATAGGTACAAGCAAAATAGGGGATTTATTAAGCAAAAGTAATGGTCAAATGTTTTAAGAGTTGGTCGATATGTAGCGGCATCGAATTCTGTTTCCTTTGCATGATCAGCAACACCAAAAACAAAAAACCTAATGGCACCCGGTTTTGAGAAAATACAAATATTTTATTTTTTAATTTTTATTTTTATTTATTTTTTATTTTTATTTTACTTGTGTATGTTTTGTTTATTTATTTTTTGTAATTTTGAAGATGGTCGGCCTTATACTTATGTTCTTCGAGAGCGCAGATAAGAGGCAATGTGTTTATAGCAAACAGAAATACTTGTATTTAGTGCATCTATGATGTGACAGGGATCTAAAGACCACAATGCAGATTGTCAATTTGTACAGTTTATTTCAAACAAGAAGCGACTTTTAGGTGTCAATGATGGGGCCTGTTTCCATTGCGACCTCTCCTCTCTTACTCTTGCTGTTAACTTTCTACCATCCATGTTACGGAGAGGCCCTCGAAAAGTGGACAAAGCGGCCCACGTAGGCGAGTATGGCTCTATGTGCTAATGCCCCCAGTCAGAAACACAAGAAGTCCCAAAAGGGAGAACCGAAAGCTCGCCAGATCCCGGCGACTTTGTGCACAAGCATAGCTGGAGTCTGAACGAATCCGACGAACGACAAGCCGGCACACAAGTACCGAGACACCTTGGACTCCTAGGGCTGTTGCGTAGCAGTCCAACCCATATCAAAGTTAAACCACCTGCACCACCCATCCACAGTACATCGAACGCCGCCACCTGGTCTTCATGATGACAGGAAGTGATAGGGACAGGGTATTTGCAGTAGAAGAGGAGCCACATAGCATTCGGCTCCTGATCAGGAGAAACCACGAGTCATCTGCCCGGCAGGAATCGAACTCCTAATATCTTGAATACGATGGATTCGCGAATACAATCGTGGATCCATCTCGCTAGGTGAGGGCTGCAGTAGCCACTGTGCAGAGAAAGAAAGAACGAAAGAAAGCGAGAGAGACCACAGACATCTCTTTCATTGTCACTCTTTATATCTGATTCAGAGCAGTGCTACTGCGCAACCTGCAGTCACCCGCCATCGTGTGTGCTTCCGACTATAGTAAATTGTCACACTGCTTAATGGCTTTCTAAAACAATCCCGCAATCTGCCACTCCATGCTATGACAATGTAGCACCTAGATAACCCTTCCCAAGCGGTCTGTTCGTATACCAGGGCAACCAGCTGAAGTTGGAGGAGTGGAGAAATTCCACGAGAGCATTTTTTCTACCCGCCACGCTGTACCGAAGTGCCATCGCTGACCAAATGGTCTAAAACCAAACCATACGGATTAAGGAATAAATAAAAGGATTAATGGAAAGATATGAAGAGCAGAAAATTGGTGGCTGAGAGAAACCAGTACAGTTTCCCCCGATGACCAAAGCTATCCCGTACAGGTCGCCGCCTGCTATTTCGGTATGCAGTTGTAAGTTACATAGCCTAATTATAGCAATCTCTATTTAAAACTGAAATTTTCAACCGTTCTATCACATAAATATAGTTATTCTGTATGTATGTGTGTGTTTATATATGATAAATAGCGAAAAAAATACAAATACTGTCACGTACATAGCGGATCATAAATACTGGATTAGCACATCTTTTATATATACAAATAAATGCACGTTTTTGTGTCAGGATTTGTGACGATGTGATAATCCAGTATTTGTTGTTTTTTTCGCTTTTTTTATAAAGTTATGTTCATGAGAAAACTTTTACGATGTTTTCAGAATGACTTATATCCTTTATCAGACGTTTCTGTTGTTTGGGTAACAGGTCACACGTTTGACCTCGTCCGCCGACTGTTCTATGCCTTTTGCCATGCCCGACAAAAGGTGAGCACAGACATAGCTCAGGCCCGTTCAAAACACATTAGACCATGAATATTATACTTCATTCATGACAATGTTATTAGTAAGCAGACAAAAATGAGATATACTTATGTTATTCGCATTTTCTCCACTAAATATCAAACTTCTGCACATATATACACTCTTATAAATATATTCTATATACTCTAATAAATATCAAATATTTTGTAACCTATATGTGTATATGGCTATAAGATTTTTTTAAAATATTACGCTCTTTGAACATTACAAACTTCGAAAAATAATAAAATTGATTTTGATAATCTTAATTGTTTTCTCACAGAAACCGTGTGTATGACAGGAGTTGGATAGGTAGAGTCAGACTGAAAAACTCAATGTTATAGCCGAGATTAGAGCCACGCATCTTCCGGTCCTCAGCCGGTTGCTCTAGCACTGAGCTACCATAGCAACATGCCGGCATAGCATTGAATTTCATAACTGACTCACATGTTTCCCGGTAAACCACAAGGTGATCTCAAATTATTTTGAGATGACAACCCAGGATTCAGTTGTCTATACTATGAATCTTGAAGCACTTATAACATTGTAAGTCGCCATTGGGATTGTTATCTCAGAATAATTTGAGATCACCTTGTAGTTTACCGGGAAACATGCGGGTCAGTTGAGAAATTCAATGCTATGCCGGTATGTTGCCATGGTAGCTCAATGGTAGAGCAACCGGCTAGAGATCGCATGATCGGTGGTTCAAATCCTCGATATGGCATTGAATTTTTCAGTCTGACTCTACCTAACCAATAATTAATTTTATTTCCGAGTTGCTTACACTGAAAACCAATAATTTTCAACATGGTATGTTAATAAATTTATCAATAATCTCTGAATAATTGTATTTATATTTGTATTTATATATTAAAATTAATTCTGCTGTGATATGCACACGGTGCAACGGTAAATCGTGCCGTTATAGTCTACGCATGAGTATTTCCATCAGTAATGATTAGTCATATAATATTATTAATTACATAATTACAGCTGGTGTTCCGTACACTTATTCGTGTTGATTCCACATAATGGCTAACGCGTATTACAAACTGTATCAATGGCAGTCATTGCGTCATTAGAATTATGTTACACGATCGTGTTTTTTCTATTCCATCCAAATAATCACAAGAGGATTGACTTTCCGCACTAGTACAGAACATAAATAGTTGATGTGTTCCATTCTCATAATTTTCTCTAGCTGTTCCAAATACAAAATATTCTAACAAAAGATTATTTTTATACATATCAGTTAATCGAGATAATCATTAGCAAAATTAGTATTATTACTTACTTTCTTGCAAGTAGAAGGAAATTAAGGGCATACATTAGGCTAAATTGATAGTCCAATCTTTTAAAAAATGGTCACTATGTGAAACAACTGAGGCTAGTTTTTTATACTTATTACTTTCTCTACACGTACCGTTACAGTGTATAGAGGAAGTATTGTATTCCACCCAAAAATTCGATACAGAGATTCCCCCTTTATCCGTGTGTGTGTCCGTGTGCCCGTGCTCAGAAACTAAAAGTCGGTAAAATACCAAACTTGGTATTTAAGTTCAATATCTTCCAAGGATACGACATGAGGATTTTAAAGAAAATCCCCCACACTCTAACTACCCTTTACACGGAAAATTTTCGAAACTTTTGATTTTCTCAAAAATGGTTCTAACAAATTTGATTAAAATATCGTATATTAAAGATGTTAATAAGACAAATAAAATGTACATCTTCAATTTTCTGGGAATAGCCTCTGAAGACACGTTTATTATGGATTAACTTTTCAAAATGTTGCATAACTGGTAAACCGTAAGGGAAATGTAGGTCTTGTTAAAATACACAATTTATATTATAGACATTCTTTTCGTGCAGTTAACTGTTTTTTTGAGATATCCCTTGTTATTGGTTTTAGCTATAAAATAAATATTCTTTTCTCATTCGGGAATTTTTCAACTCCTGTCAATACAAACAAAGGAACTTTAATCACATATAAACCAGATTTAAAGAATTTTCCTATTGCTTTAGCCTATAGTACTCCCTTATTTCTCATCTACTTACAGGGAAGCCAATTGTTTATCGATTAGCTATAACTAAACAGGAATACGCCTTTTAACAATAATTTATTGCGGAGGTGTAGAGAAAATCGTGTCAATGGAGCACATCAGATTTTTTTCTATCCCATCCAAATAACCACAGGGAAGATGAATTTTACGCACTAGTACAGAACATAAGAGCCTAATGCAATCCATTCACATCATTTTCTCCAGCTATTCCAAATGCAAACTATTCTAACAAAAGAGTATTCTTTGATCTACATCATGCTAATTGAGATTACCATTAGCATATTGTTATTATTACTTACTTCCTTGTAAGCAGAAGGGAAATGAGGGAATACATTAGGCTAAAGGGATAGTAAAAATTTTTTAAAAGCTGGTAGCTATGTGAAACAATTGAGGTTGAGTTTTTAGTTTATGGACGCTTTTTCACTGTTACGGTTCTTAGCGTCCCATTCTATATTAAAAGAAAGACCGTTTACTTTTGCTCAGATGCCTATTTTCGGGCTTGAGGTTCTTTTAAGTGAAGAACGGCTTTACTTCCCTTCCGAAGGAAGCCATGCTGCCGATTTTTACCCAGAAAAATGTATGTACCTATACATACGTGCCAGAGAAATAAAAAATATTCATTCTTCATTAAACTAATACTACAAGACATGTGGAATTCAGGAAGTCAGGTGCCGACGCCATGACAGTGGTTTCTCTCAGTCGCCAACCTACTGGATTGTATATTTGACACCATGGTACAACGTTCCACCTTCTTGTTCTTCTTCCTCATGACTTAGGCTAAATAGCCGTCCCAGCGAAGTAGTCTGTGGTGTCCATTTTTTGCGGGGTTGGTCAACGTCCCTTACTCCTCTTGGGTTTAATTGGAAGGCTCTTCTTGGTATCTTTTCCTCACTCATGTTCATTGAGTGTCCAGTCCAAGCCTTGTTGTTTGTTTTAATTATATTTAATTTTTCTCTTATTTGCTCTTTTCATATTCTACTCTCTACTCCTTTCACATTCCGCAAAAAAACACCTCTGCCTGTATTTCCTTCTATCCTTTGATTTTATTATCCAGTTTTCACTTCTATATAACGCGTTGGCTGTTAACAGTATGTCCATCCGGCATTCTACTTCATTTCTCAGCATCTTATTTTCAACTGGCCGCCTTTATGGGGTCTGTACAGATGTAGTTGGGTGGTGGGCTGCCACTTTACAGCCCCCAAACCTGCTTCAGTTTTGCCTTCCCTTAGACAGACTGCCCTCTCTTGGCTTTGAGTTCTACCTACCTATTTCAACCGCCAAATTTGGGTATAGTCGCTGATACTGATTCTCGTTCCCCCAAATTCCCCTATATCTAGGAGGTGTTCCTTTATTCACTACCTAGGGAGACACCCGTTGGGGGATCAGCAACCCCGCACGTTGCACCTGCATCTAAAACAAAGGTAAACATGACAATAGAGGCTAAAAGGAAGTATACGGGGAAAAATATTCATATTTTGAGCTAATAATAAAAGAACAATAACTTGTCATTGCAAATTTCATAGCAGTTTTTCCAATCTACTTGAGAAACCTCCATAATATGGTTTTAGAACGCATCAACAGCCTATTTTGCCAACGAAAATCGTTATTCACACATTTTATTCTTGATGTTCTGGAACTAAAAGAAGTAATTGGGTGCCAAATCAGGATGGATGAGTCATCAATTCAAATTTTGAATGTTCAAATAATCGGTTGTTAGACGAGATGTGTGAGCACTCGTACTGTCTTCATGAAGAATTATCCGCCGGAACTTGTTTGTTTTCCTTATTTCACCACAGAGTTCCGGAAAATAAATGATTGTGTACCATTCAGAATTGATCGTTTTACGTTCCTCTAAAGGCACTGTTGCTACATGATCAGCGTTTGAACAGTTTTTCTGAAGAAAAAAAAAACAAACAAAAACAAAACTGGCGATCATTTGTTTCCTACTGCGAACAACCTCATCTTAAAAACCCATACAGTCGACTGCTGTGTACGTTCCGGCTCAAATGCATAGCTCCATAATTTGTCGCCTGTTACAATCTTAGGAGGTACGTCCAGAAACTAAGTTCCGTTTGGTAATAACATTAAATTGTGTACAGATACAGAATAATGATTTATTGCACAAAATTCTACAACTCTTAAACTACTTTTCCACATAACTGTGAAAGTTTTGCAGGCATTTGTCATAGCGTGGCACAAGTTTTTGTATACCTTCTTCATAGAAGTTTGCCGCCTGTGTCTTCAAAAAGTTGGAAACATTTTCTTTCAGCTCTTCGTCATTGTTGAAGTGTTGGCCGCCAAGAAAAGACTTGAATGTAAGAGCAGATGAAAGTCGCTAGGAGCGAGGTCAGGGCTGTACGGAGGATGGTCAAACACGACCCAGCCAAATCCCTATAGGAGGTTTTTCGTCACATTTGCAGTGTGTGTGGTCGTGCGTTGTCGTGAAGAAAAACAACACCTTTTGACAGCAATCCTCGGCGCTTATTCTGTATTGCGCGGCGCAATTTCCTAAGTGCCTCGCAATAAACATCTGCTTTGATTGTTTGACCACGCGGTAAGAAATCAATGAGTAAGATGCTTTTCCAGTCCCAGAACATTGTGCACAACATTTTTCGAGGTGTCAAGATTTGTTTCGGCTTAACCTTTGCTGGGGATGAAGTGTGCCTCCATTTCATTGGTTGCCGCTTACTTTCAGGGGTGCCGTAAGAAACCCAAGTCTCATCTCCTGTGACTATCTGTGTCAGAAATTCTTCGCCGTCTTCATCATAACGGGTTAAAAACTGAAGTGCACTACCCATCCGTTTTGTTTTGTGTTGATCAGTAAGAATCTTTAGTACCCAATGTGAGCAAAGTTTACGAAATTTCAGTTTTTCGGTAACAATTTCATGAATTAGTGATCGTGAGCTTTGGGGAAATTCCATAGCGAGAGCACTAATTGTAAACTTGCGGTTTTCCTGGGTCTTGTCATCAATCGCGTGAACCAGTTCTGTAACCAAAGATGGACGCTCACTTCGTTCTTCACCGTGCACTTCACTACGTCCTTCATTGAACTGTCGGACCCATCTTCTCACCATTTAATCACTCACCGCATTTTGTCCGTAAACTTCGCAAATTTGCCGATAAATTTCAATTGGTTTCACTTTCCTAGCATTCAGAAAACGAATCACAGATCTGATTTCACAAGCGGGGGGATTTTCAATCAACATCGACATTGTAAACAAGCACAACTAAGCGTATGTGGCTGACAGCGATCTCAAAATGGCGCACGTTTCTTCTCCTTGTTACAGAGCGTCTACCGCTCATGTGCGGAATTGCGATCGCAGCACTGCAGCGGAGATAAATTGAAACGGAACTTACTTTCTGGAAGTACCTCGTATATACGTCTTTTAAAGCATTGTATTTCTTGAGCATTTGTGTGCAGCAATCGACACGAGCATCCTTTTGAAATTGGGTAAAATTATGTGGATCCAAAGAGAACCTTTTTCAGCGCTAAATGATCACAAATATTTCAAATATGCTTGTGGGACTAATAATGATTTTTGGCACAAATACTGATTTTGGACGACCTTCATTAATTTCGTCAGTCACGATTAAACTCGTAACACCAGCATTTCACATTGGCAATGTAAAGAGCTTTATCGCCAAATGGAATAGTAAGTTGATCAATGCACTCTTGTCTTGATAATTCACATCTAAAACATCGTATTAACATTTTTACAAGCTAGTTCCTACTTTCTGCTCAGACACAGCTTTAAAGTCACTATAAACAACACAAATGACGCTCTATTGAAAAAAAATATCTGAGGTACATGCCAAATTTTCCAATAGAAACATCAGATAGCACCTACAGCAAATAGTGTTTCTAAGGTTCAAAATATAAATACTGGTCCTCGTAAGTTCCAGAACCAAAATTCATTCAAAATGAACAGGACTTCAGATGATATTCCCATAAAATTCAAAGTATACATTTCATTTGTCGTGATAATATTCCAATTTTAATCAAAATCGTTTATCATTTTTGAGAAAATCAAAAATTTAAAAACCTTTCCATTTAAACAGTAACTTGGAGTTGGGATTTTCTTGAAAATAAAAACCAAAAAAATCAAAATTGTTTATCATTTTAAAACATTTCCACGTAAACAGTACCTTGGGGTTTGGATTTTCTTGAAAATCATCATGTCACATCTTTTGAAGATGCTGAACTGAAATACCAACTTTGGTCTTTAATCGTTTTTGAGTTATATTGTTCGTAAGCAGAGATAAAATCAGTCACAGGGACCTTTTCTAGAAATGTTTCAAGGGGGTTAAGAATGTGTGAAATCATAAAGTTTTTGCGTTGAATGCAATACTTTAACTTACTGTAAGTATGTAGTAGAGAAATTAAACATTTCTCGTGGTGAATATTTTATAACCATAAAATGCCTGGAGGTAGCTTTTGTATCTTTGAGCATCACATTGAATTGTATGTCACGGATTTAATTATATGTATAATAATGATTTGTAAAACTAAGTAATGTAATGCTTTTACCTTCAGGGAAAACTGATTTTTAATTATAAATTATGGTAGTTAATATTCAACCAATAGGATTAATTGATGAAAAGGATAAAATTTTCCGAATGGAAAATTGCCCCAATAAATGCAGAAAGGATAATTATTATTTGAATAAAGTGATTATTAATTAGTATGTAGGAAATTAACATTAATGGGGCAATTTTTTTGATTGATAAGATAATAAAATAATTTATTCAGGAGAGTCCTTCTACTACTGAAGGTAATCATCAATGAAAGGGTGTACAAGCAATTTTTATTAAGAGGGGAACTATAATAAGATTTCTCTATATATATCGCAATAAACTGAATTAGTGTTGGATACAAAATTCTGTCCTTTTTACTCTCTTTAACGCATATGTACAACGTACATAGTGCTTACTGAAGGTAGGTATTTTATTCCACCCAAAAATTCCATACAGAGATTTCACAGGAAATATATATTTTGAGGCCCGTTGAATCCATTAATCCCAACCCTAAAAGCCCTCTAAACTCAAAGGTCGGTGTGTGTATGAGTGTATGTGTATGTGTGTGTGTGAGTCCTGGACAACGTAACTCAAAAACGAAAACTTCGTTAAACACCAAATTTGGTATTTATATTTAGTATCTTCCAAGGATCCGACATGAAGATTTTTCAAGAAAATTCTCCCATCCCAAATTACCCTTTACATGGAAAATTTGTATTTTATCAAAAATGGCTCTAACGATTTTGATTAAAATACCATATAATACAGATCCTGATATGCCAAATGAAATGTGTACCCTGAATTTTATGGGAATAGCCTCGGAAGAAATCTTCATTCTGGACCACTTTTGTATAACTGGTAAACTGTAAGAGCCAGACAAAAATCTTCTGCAATAAAAATGTAGATCTCATTAAAACACACAATTTATATACTATACATTCTTTGTAGTGTTGACCGTTTTTGAGATATTCCGTTTTATAGGTTTCAATTTTAAGCTGCTTGAACTTTAATCAAACGGGAAGACATCTTCCTTTTTGTCTCTCTTTTTTTGACTCCAAACAAGCAAATAAATTGGAATTTCAATTGTCTTACATAGCACCCGTCTTTTAAAATGTTGACTATCGCTTTAGCCTAATATACTCCCTTTTTCCCCTTCTACATACAAGGAAGTAAGTACATATTAAGACCAATTTTGTTAAGATTATCTCTATTAGCATGATGTAGATAAAAGTATAATATTTTGTAAGAGAAAATTTCTTTGCGGAACAGCTAGAGAAAGTCTTGCGAATGGAACACACCAGTTTTTTATAAAAAGAAATCTGCAAGCGTAGCTCGAAATCAAAAAGTCAGATAAAAACTGACTTGCCATTTGATGTCAATATTTTTCAAAGATGCGACAGGTGGATTTTTAAGATTTTCAAGAAAATTTCCAATCTTCACGTACACCTTTAATGAGATTAAGGGGACCTCGGACCAGGTCACCCAGCGGGAAAAAATCCTCACACTGTTACCGAGATTCGAGCCTGGACCTTCCATTTAGAAAGCAGGAGTGTGATGTATAGCCTATGTTATTACTTTTTGTATCAGTTTGGTATGGATTGAGTATATATATGAAATTCTGTCTAAAGAAAACACGCCTGGGGTTTTTATTTACGTGTATTGCCATCTGTCCGTGAATGGCAGAACTATAGAAAGTCTAATAGATGTGTTCATTCTAGAAAGGAAGAGATACGAAGTAGAGTTCTCCCCAGCATAAACTGTATCAAGACATCCAGACTTAAAAATATGATGTGCACCGTTCTCTAGCTGTTCCACAATGAAACTTTTCCCAAAAAATATTATTTTTATCTGTATTATGCTTATCAGAACTGGTTCTATTACTTTCCTCTTTGTAAGTTGAAGGGAAAGAAGAAAATGCAGAGGTAAACCGATAGTCAGATCTTTTAAAACCCGGTCTCTAAGCGAAGCAATTAAAATTCGCTTCTCTTTCCTTACTAAGAGTAAATAAAAGAAAGGCGAAAAGAAATATGTTTACAGTATGAGAAAAGCTTAAGTACCTTAAACTTGAAACCAATAACTCGAAATATCTATAAAACGGTTAACTCTACAAAAATGTATATGATATAATTTGAGTGATTTAATGAGCGATACCTACATATTTTGTGTAGTACGTTTTTGTCTATATCTTACAGTTTTTCACTTATTCAAAATTATACAAAAATAATCCGAATGAAGAGGTATTTAGAGGCTATTCCCGGAAATTCAAGAAATACATTTGTTTGTCATAATAATATCTTAAGCATTTTAATAAAAATCGTTAGAGGCATTTTTGATAACATCAAAATTTTCAAAGAATGTCCCATGTAAAGGGCAGTTGAAGGTTTGGGAATTTTCTTGAAAATTTTTTGCTGCATTTTTAGAAGGTACTGTACTTAAATGCCAAGTTTGGTATTTAACAGGCTTATCGTTTTTGAACTATGCTGCCCAAAGACACACACACACACACACACACAAAGACACGGACATGTTTTTCAAAATATGTTTTATTCAGGGGTCTCAAAACATGTATATCTAATGAAATATCGATATCAAATTTTGGATGCAATACAGTATCCTTTCTTTCCACCATGTACCACCGTCGCCAAAAAAATGAGTCATCCCCAGTCGATCGAAGAACTTCGGGTATCTTCGTAAAACCTGTGTTCACAACGCACACGAAATTTATGTACAGTGGTCTGTGACTGAGTGCGCAATGGTTAACTTCTGAGTACTGAAAGCAGATCACGGAGCAGGTTACTGTGGCTGAGAGGTTAAAAAGGCTTTGCTTCCGCTCAAAAGTTCCTGGGATCAAATCTAGCACTGCTTGTCATTTTTTAGTGTTTGTTAATTTTATGAATGGATATGTAGAACATAATATTGCATTAATATAATTTTGGCATTTGAAGTTATGTACGAACATTCGTGTTAAATAACTAAAAGAATATTATGTGTTTCATTCACATGACTTTCTCCACAACTCTGTAACCAATTATTATTAAAAAGTTTATGCTTCTATCTACTTCATGTTAATCCAGATAAACATTAGCAGAAATGGTTTATTGTAAGTAGGAGTCAAATAAAGGCTAAAATTGATAGTCAAATCTTTTAAAAGCCGGTTGTCACATAGTTAAAATCCGTTTCTTTGCATTGCTAAGGGTTAATATATTCCCGGATGTGTAATAGTTTTAAGTACTTTAAAACTGAAATGGTCAACTCCACGAAGAAAATGTATATGGCCTAAATTTTAGTTTTAAGGAGATCTACATTTTTTGCCTAATAAGTTTTCGTCTATCTCTTACGGTTTACTAGTTGTACAAAATCCAGCAAAATTCATCCAGAATAAAAAGTTCTTCATAGACTATTCCCAGAAAGTTTATTACATATATTTTATTTTTCATGTAAAGATCTTTGATATACAGTATTTTAATCAAAATTTCTAGAACATTTTTTGAGAAAATCAAAATTTTCCACACTTTTTTCATGTAAGCGGTACTTCGGGGTGAGGGGGGGGGAGAGTTCTCCTCAAAATCTTCGTGTCGCAAGAAACTTAACTTAAATACCAATTTTGTTATTTTACCGATTTTTCGTTTTTGAGTTATCGTGTTCACAGACACACGTACACACTGATACACGGACCTTTTTCTAAAAATGCTTGCTTTACATACAGGGGACCCTGATACGAGTTTCCGGTGAAATTTCGGTATCAAATTTTTGGATGAAATGTAGTACCTTCTCCACACGTGCATAATGCGTGTAGAGGAAGTAAAAAGTGTGTGTAAATAAACTGGTATCTTCTAAAACTAAAACACAAAAAATAAGTATAATTAATATCATATGTATGGACCCTCAACTCGTATAACAGCCCTCAATCTTCGGGACACAGACAAAATACATTTCTACAGTAATGTGTACGAGAAGATATAAGAGCCCATGTTTCTTGAACTTGTGCGCAGAGGCCATCTTTTGTTCTTCACCCGTTTATAGTTAATCGGAGCGCAACTCCCTTTTTACCTCAGCCTCACAGAGAGAATCAAAATATTAGCGATTATTACCGTGTATTGCACACCGTTCATTAAATCGTCAAGCAGCCATAGCACTCGTAGACCGTCCCTTGATATCCAACCTCAACATGATACAGATACGCGACCATGATGGAATGTAAAGCCACGAATATGAAGGGTGTGTTTGATCGCTTTGTGAAGGGTATGTTAAGTAAACAAAATTGAAATTTAAAATATTTTTCAAAATATTGGTTTTCTTAACAATTCTTTCAGCATTTCTGCGCACCACATAGTTTCTTGTGCAGCATATTGATGTTCGGTAGAATAAACCCTTTAAAAATATCATAAAACTGTCATGTTATTAAATGTGCCGAATGTCGTGTATGAAATAAGTATGTCAAATAAATAGCTGCTGAGTGTCGATTCAAGATATTTAAGAGAAGAGAAAAAAATTGCTACATGCGAGAAGCGAACCTGCGACCCTCAGTACAGAACTACAGTGAACACAAATGGAAAATGACAAGTTTAACAACCCAAATTATATCATGTTTTGTGTTTTTTGTTGTTGAAGAAGCTAAAGCTATGAATCTGATTGTGATTATTGATCATATGGGTTAGTAATATTAAGATTTGGAACTACTGACAAATTGTTGCTGCCGCTACACAACTGTATTGCGGATAGTATATACAAGGCGCTGTGCCGTGAGGGACTTGGGGGTTCCAGACATTACTCATTTTTTGTGGCGACGGATGTACACTGTACATTTAAGCTAGAGAAATTAAAAATGGTTGAAACAATTTTTATTAAAATACCATATATTAAAAATGTTTATTTAACAAAACGTATATATTGCATTTTCTAGTGATATGAGAAATCCACTTCATTTCGAAGGAATTTTACATATCCTGGTACATGCGATATACGCAAAGTGATAAACGAACACCATAATACAAAAAATTTGGAAAAACCTAAGGTCTCTGGGGGTCTAATTGAAGAGTTACTTGAGAGAAAAGTAGTGGCAACAGTTTGCGAGGACCTCATTCATCAGCTAAGGGGGACTAACCATTACCCACACTCTCATGAGGCCTATAATGGGCGTCAGATGGAGTGTTCGAGTGGCAGGCCTTGGCCCAACTTCCGACCAGAATTTTCTAGTACTGGGCATCTCACTTCTACTGATTATATAAGCCACCGTTGTCGCCAGTGAGCCAATGAGTAAAAGAGTTACGAGTGCGTTTCTGATCTGACATCACGGGCTGCTCTGCAAGATTTGTCTTGTGTTCGACCTCCCATTGAGGGAAATATCTAAAGAAGATGCTTTTAGTTCGTATTTTACTACGCAATGAAGAAAAAGCAGAGAAAATAGATCTACTATAGAACTCTTCAAAAGCACTCAGTTTAGATATACCAAATTATCAACTTTAACTTTTCAAAACTATTAACTAAATACATAAACATGTTCATCATACTTTACCAGTTTAGGAATGAAAACTTATGTCTGTCTTATGACCACTTCTGCTAGGCTTGCAAGCAAGAACTCTAGCCGTGAATTTGGCTTTGAACGCTTGAGAAGACTTCACTTGGATTTCGTCGGCAACACATAGAATTTTCTCCTTTAATTTGCGGCTACTTCGGGTGATTAAGGTAACCAAAAAATAAAAACAAACAAACAAAAAATAGGAGCGGGTTGACACATGTCGATGGCCGTTGTTGGTTACAACTTACATTACGCTACATAAGGTCAATCCGGAAACAGCTGATGGAACAACTCGATTATTTAGAGGGAAGTATCACAGGTGGCATCTTGCTGAAACCAAAATCCTAGTTTCTCTATTATATAAGATTAAATCAATATTTGCTTCATTCGAGGATTCATCATTTACTTGTTGAACTTAGTATATTTTCAGGTTGATTAGTACCTCTAAGTAGGCGTGATACACACAAAATATATATGCTAATAATCCCTGAGAGCGCGGATTGGAAAGTGTAGCCTTGTGTGGGCAGGCCTTGCTATAACGAATGATGTATTGGAACCAAATTTGAATGCTTATTGAAAGCCAATGACTCCACACTATCTAGGCAGCAGATTACGTAGTAAGGTATGAAAGCGTGAAAGAAAAACGGACAGACGATACTATAGGCGTTGATGATTTTGCTATACAGTTAAGAGAATGCAAAACATAAGCCATTATTTGTCAAAATATCTTTATGTATACCCTTAACATTCTGGTTATGTGGGGTGTGTGTGTGTGCGTATGAGAGAGACGAAATTAAATTCGAAGTCTATACATGTTTAGACAATTGTTCTGTGTTTTATTTAAAATATTAGGAGGTTAGTTCCAAAGTTACGCTTTTGTTACCTGATAGTTAAAAGTACAATATTTTTACCAGATGCATATGTAGTAGGTAGAGAAGTTATTACACTCCACCCAAATTCGATACCGAGATTTCAACAGATGCACAGCATTTTTAGATAAGGATCTGCCGGTGTGTCTTTGAATAGCGTAACTAAAGAAGTAAAAGTGGGATAAATACCAAGCTTGGCCTTTAAGTTCAGTTTCTTTCAAAAATAGCGACAGCTTTAGAAAGCTTTTTTCTTTTTGTTTTGTTATTTAGCGTTCTTTAACCTGGTTGGTCATTTCGGACAATGAACGAAATCGGTAAAATGATGCTCAAATGATCTCAGGGTCCATGAATCTTAAAGATACTTGACATTTGGATTCTCAAGATAAGGATAAAGGCCGATAAAACCTTATCCGTGCAACTCATCGTAACGAGATTCGAACCCTCGACCCATCACGTGAAGCATACAACATGCAACCCTTACACTACCGAGGCGTACAAGATTTGACTATCGATTTAGCATAGTTTATTCCCTTATTTCCCTTCTATTTATAAGGAACTAAGTAATAATATCATTTATATAAATGTTATATCTCGATTCGCATGAAGAAGTTACAAAAATAATCGTTTGTAAAACAATTTGTTTCCGGAGAAGGTAGAGAAAGTCAAGTAAACACATTGTTACTTAGCAAAGCGTAAATCGAACTGGTGGGGCACTTTATACCACCATTAGCAAAACACCATGTGTAGCAAACATGTGCTTATTCCTTATAAAAATAGTTATTACGAGTAGTAGATGATGACGGTGTTTGGAATTTTGTCCAGTAAACTCAGGAATTATACAGCATAAACCCTAAACTATAGGGAATGAAGCAATCATATCCGTAAAAATTCTAGTGCTTTAGTATAAAGATAATTTACCAGATATACATGCGGATGTACAATAACTTGGAATGAAAAATCTTGTGATCAGTGGGAACAAGTTCGCACCAAATAAAAAGGAAGAATACTATGGGCAAAATTTGAGAACCTAAACTTTCCTAAGGCCAAGGGTTATGATAGTATATTGGATGGCTTCTGGATTATGAATCTAATGGTGTAGGTAAAGCATTACCAGCTTAAATATGTAAACTACAGAAGCCCGAAAAGCACGCTTCTGTATGGTGAGGAGTGTTTCAAGAGGCCTCTAGTTCAAATCCCGGTTCTAGTGAATTACACGGATATTTTTGTTGTTTTTTCGGGGTTTCCTTTATCCTGAAAAGGCGAATGGAGAGTAACTTTAAGCTCAATGGGACATGCGCTATCTAATGTGTTCCACTCACATGACTTTCTCTACATCTCTGCAACAAATTATTGTTAAAAAGCTTAGGCTTCTATTTACTTTATACTAATCCAGAAAAAATTATCAGAAATAGCCTTATTACTTGCTTCCTTGTATTTAGAAGCGAAATAAAGGAGTATCATAGGTTAAAGTGATAGTCAAAACCTGGTTGCTATGTGACTGAAGTTCCTTCGTTTGTATGGACAGAAGTTGACAATTCCTGTATGAGAAAAGTATAAGTTTATCAAAGCTGAAACAAAAAACAAGGAATATCTCAAAAACACAAACTCCAGGAAAAAAAAATACACATAACATAAATTGTCTGCTTTAATGTGCTCTACATTTTTGTGTGTCTCATACGGTTTAGCAGTTATGCAACATTCCGTAACTTTCATCCAGAATAGAGTAAACTTCAGAGGCTATTCCCAGAAAATTCAAGATATACACATTGTTTGTCAGGTAAAATATCTTAGTATACGATATTTTAATCAAAATCATTACAGTCATTTTTGAGAAAATCAAAATTTTCAAAAAACGTTCCATGTAAAGGGCAGCTAGTGATGTGGGTATTTCTTGAAAATCGTGTTGTGTCCTTGGAAGATACCAAACTTAAATATACATACACACATACAGAGAAACACACCGACATTTTTCTAAAAATTATTTTTTATTAAGGAGATCCAAAAATATGTATTTGCGGTGAAATCTCAGTATCAAATTTTTGGGTGCAATACAATACCTTCTCTATACATTATATGCATAGTTGGTATAGAGAAAGTAAAAATGTCTACATTCACGTACTATCCTGCGTTCTAGCTTGTTCTTATTGAAACATTTGTTGTACCTTTTTTATTTTGGTTAATTGTAACGACATTCAAATATCAAACATTTTAAAAGCTATGTGATAACTCTGAGATTCCGCCATCTTTGCATTGTCACAGGGGAAATTCAGGAGTTTGTCAGTATAATTACACAAAAGCGCGCGTTGAGCTTTCTAATCTGGTTTTTATTGATGAGGCATCAAACGTGCGTTTACAGTAAAATATTAATACCAAATGTTTGTATGGGGTAAGTTCTTCCTTTAGTTATTAAATATTAGTGGTAGAGAAAATAAAACGCTTTCTTACGTAATGAACATGTGAATGAGTCCTTCAAGCTAGTTGATTGGGGAGGGAGAGAGGGAATAATGCTCGCTCAAAGTAAATTTCAGAAACGGCTTTCAGAGAACTTGAGTATATTTCCTTCTCTCTTCCCGCGAATTTTCCAGAAAAGTCTTGCATTAATGTACGCAACTGTCGAACGAATTTACTCTAGACAATAAGAAATATTTCATTACTGCGTTGTTACTCAGCGGACGCGTAGGAGCATCAGCAAGCGATAGAGTAGAAGGGAAGTGCTCTATTTAACATTCCACTGAGCGATCGAAAGAGAGAAGAGGAGTCCTGTGTTTAACAATCCAGAACAGGAGTCTCCATTCGACATTCCTGTAAGTGACCAGAAGAGTGGGAAAGAAATATGTGTTTGGCATTGAAGTGATCAAAGAGAGAAAGAGAGAAGAACAATTGGAGACTTCAATGAGCGACCGGAAGAGAAGGGAGCAGTCCTGGGTTGGATAGATTTTTTTTTGGCAGTGTTTAACACCCGCTTTTAGTACTTTTGGAACCGCAGGCGGTGACACTAGTGATACATGGAATGAAGATAGAGCACCGGTGGAATCTGATGGCGGGGGCAACCGGAGAACCCGAGAAAACCCGCCCCTTCGCCGCTTTGTCCACCAAAAACTCGCAAGCGGTCGCTTGGGATCGAACCCGGGCCGCCTATGTGAGAGATGAGTGGTCTGATCATTTGCCATTCAAATATAAGTGACTGGCATTTTTTAAACTTTCATATAGCATTCACTATATATACAATTACATTGCAATGTGTTAATCTGTCAAATGGAAAGAACAGTCATTAATGTAAAATATATGTAGTATGGAAATTAATCTATTTTAGAAACTAATGCTGCAATCGCAACTTCTTGGAACGCAGTTACAAAAGTGCATATGAAACAGGTGTTTATGGTGTGACAGTGAGAGGCTGGTGCCATTGAAATGCAAAGTGCCGTCCGTTCATTTATTCTTAATTTAGCAACGTGATTTAGTTGCAATTAGTACATTCACACCAGCGAATAAAATCATGCGCAATGACTGTAATTTATAGGAAGCTAACCCAGAAGTTAGAATTAGCGACGATAAGCGCAAAGAACAGCTGCAGGTAGACAGGCAATTAGTTGGTCCGTTCGCCGCGTACCAGACGCCAGAACTTTAAACTCGGCGTTAATGACAATAGGAGACGTTAATGCTTTTTTAATATTAAAAAAATGAACTTGATAAACACATTGAGAAACTAATATTCTTTGTCAACGAATTGTTGTCCCCAGTGACTTACAAACCAAACCATTGGGTCAGTATCTTGTCGAAGAGCAAATAAATTCGTGTTTACTAATTGGATGATTAATAACATTAAATATTTGAGGATTTTATATAACCTTTGTTTCAATAATTGCTCATAGATTATGCTATTTGGGTTTATTTTGTTTAGTTGATATCAGCTATGAACATTTAAGTAGACGAAGATTATTAATCAATAGAAGTTATTAAGTTTAATGTCAAGAAAGTGATATAAATCCCGTTACAATCTTGTCCTACATACTGCTCCTGTGAGAGAACGGTTCATAGTTGGTTAAACCCTAGCTTTAAGGTAGTGCGAATAATTTATTTTCAGGCAATAAAGTAGCTACTCGTATTAGCAAAACTCTACAAAAAGTATAGTCTAAAATGTTTACATATTAATCTAGATAGCTAGCAAATCATATAGCTTTTTCGTTTAAGAATGTGGTTTCATAAGATAAAATTAAAATTATATAAACATATATTCATTATACAAAAATTTAAAAATGTAAAGTGTAAACTGAATAGTCTTTCCAAAGACGCTTAAAATGCCCATGTATATCCTCAATATATAACCAGCTTACGAGTCTATCTTCACTGATCGGTTTAAACAAATGTATAAAAGTCGCTCATTAAAACTACTGAAAAACACATCAAAATAAATTCTAAATCCTTTACTAAGTAGAATATCAAAGTGCATCTGCTACCATTCTTCATTATCATATGCTAAAGAGTGTAAAATTTCAGAACTCCTGCACAGGAAGAGTACAAACTTATATGAAAATTAATACTGAGGTATTTGCGTTTAAAGGTTTAAAACAACATTCTGTCTTACACCAATATATTTCAGAAAAATGATTATTATCATCTTTTACTGCCATCATTTTCTGAATTTGTAACGGCATACGCAAAAACAAAGATTTACCAGATTTTGTTCAAACACGATCGATAATAAAAGCGCTATTAAGCGAAACACATGTAAACCACATAATACGTGAGATTTTAAAAGAACATACGCGCCTTTTAAATGTAGTTTTAAGTGGGCAAAATATTGCCTAGTAATATAAAGTATATACTTCAGGAAGAATCGGAAAATTGTTTTATGCTCAAACAAAAATGTGATCACAATACATTAACCTGCTGTCTTAAAGTAATTACGACAGTGTAAGTCCCAGTTGTGGTACATCATCTCACAACCATTTCAGATGTATTTGTGGTTTACCGAGGAAAAAAAATACAGGTCAGTGGGAATTTAATATCAAGTTGGTACGTTGCCATGGAAACTCAGTTGATTAGAGCACTGGGCGGAAACAGATAGATCGATGGTTAACATCTCGGTTATTGCATTGATTTTTACTTTCTCTAACCCGCATGTGCAATGTACATACTGGATAGAGAAGATATTGTATTCCACCCGAAATTCGATGTCGATATTTCACCGGAGATATAATTTTTGGCGTCCCCTGCGTCCGAAAAACCATATTTGCTCTTTCTACACATACTATGTACATAGTGTATACAGGATATATTGTATTCCAACCAAAACTTTGATACCGCCGGAAATATATATTTTGGGTCCCCCTGAATCCATAAAAAGCATTTCTATAAAAAGATTCGTGTGTGTGTATGTATGTGCGTGTTTGTGGACAGTATAGCTCAAAAACGAAATGACTATGAAGTACCAAACTTCGTATTTAAGTTTGGTATCTTCTAAAGATGCGACACAAAGATTTTCAAGAAAATCCCCCACCCCAAACTACCCTTTACATGGAAAAAAATTCTAAAATGTTATATTCTAAAATGTTATAATGTTTCAAAAATGGCTCTAACGAATTTGGTTAAAGTCTTTTATATTTTAAGATATCCACATGTCAAATAAAATGTCTATCTTGAATTTTCTGGGAATAGCCTCTAAAGAGCTCTGGTAAACCGAAAGAGATAGACAAACACTTATTATACAAAAAAAGCATGTCACGATAAAACACACAATTTGTGCCATAAACATTTTTTTCGTGAAGTTAATCGTTTTTGAGATGTTCCTTGTTACTAGTTTCAGCTTTAAAAAACTTATACTTTCTCATACAGGAATTTGTCAGCTCCTGTCCATATAAACAAAGGAACATCAGTCACATACCAACTGGTTTTTCACTATCACTTTAGCCTATTTCCCTTATTTCCCTTCTACTTGCTCGGAGGCAAGTAACAGGACTATTTCTGCTGTCTTTTTCTCGATTAGTAGGAACTAAATAGAAGCATGAGCTTTTTAACCGTAATGTGGTGCAGAGATGAATGGAACACATCAGATTTTTTGAAAAAGGTCCGTGTACGTGTTTTTGGACAGCATTTTGAATACAAACTTGGCATGTAGATTTGGTATCTTCCAAGAATGCGACACGAAGATTTTCAAGAAAAATTAAAACAAATATCGAAAATTTTGATTTTCTAAAAAATGACACGATTTTGATTAAAATCCCGTATATTAAATATAATAACATCCCAAATAAAATGTATATTTTCTGGGAATATTCTCTGAAGACCTCTTTATTCTGGATGAATTTCGTCTAATTGTGCTTAACTGGTAAACCGTAAGAGACAGACAAAAGCTTACAACACTAATAATGTATATCGCGCCAAAACACCAGTTTATGTCCTTTACGTTCTTTTTGTGGAGGTAGCCGATCCCGAGATATTCCAATTGTTTTCAATTGTAAATTACTTATACTTTTCTCAGGCAGGCAGTGTCTGTTTTTCTTTTGTTCTACATCAGGCTGAGAAAAGAAGCGATTTGCCATGGTAATCGCATAACGACAGCTTTTAAAGCATTTGACTATCACTTTAGCATAGTAGATTCCTTTAGTTCCGTTCTATTTATAAGGAACTGAGTAAGAAGAACATTCTGCTAATGTTTATTTCGATTAACATGGTGTAGAAGGAATAAGAACTTCGTTTGTAGAGCAGCTAGAGAGAGTCATGTGAGTGTAACACATCAGCCTTTATTCAGGTACTATAACTTTTCATTATATTTTCTTTTCTGAAACACATACTAGTTTATTTAATTGCTTCATTTATATAACACATTTTAAGTCTTTTGAGGCATCTCTTGGGAAACAACTAATGGGTTACTACTTGATGAAGTGTTGCGTTTACTAACGTTGGTTTTATCGTTAATTTGTACTGAAAACGCTCAAATTAACTTTCTCAGTCCTACTGTGACTTTGTCTAGTTTTCATAGTCACTTCCATAAGTTCTCATTATTACTTTACTAATGTGACCTAGTTACTTTTCCATGTCACCAAACTTTTCCTTGCCACATAGTGCCTTACTTAAATGCTGAACAAATAAAATAAGGAGTTAAAATTATTCAGTTCAATAATCTTCGTCCAAAAACTGCAAAAATCATTAATCCTAACATTCCATAAATTATTATCGACCTTTCTTCTATTATTATATATATAGGTACTAAATTAAAATCCCCTCACAGCCTCCTCTTTAGAAGATCGCTTTGGGGGGTCGAGCACAAAACATTTTTAAACTCTTACAGTAGCACGACTTATTGTTTGTCACACTTCGTCACAAACTCATTTGCAGAATCGCATTTGAATCGCAACAAAAATACCCAATAACTTACTCTCTCGTAAGAATACTCTACATAGCCACTGGAATTTTCTATAGAGTTCTAGAAAATTTTTGAGAGGAAGAGAAGGAAATCTTCCAAACTATTTTGGTTATCTCTCGTTGGAGTTTCTGGTGGGCGAGAACTCTGCTTATCTCTGCATCTTCTACTGGTTGGCGCCATCCAATTGATATCTCGGGACTCAGCTGCGTTACAATCATAAATCAGGCTCTGAGGGGACAAGAAAAAGCAGAGATGAATACTGGTTATTCTTTAAGGATATCCTGAAGCATTTAAAGAAAGAATACATTATCTTGAATTTTATATGCATTGTCTTTAAAATCACCGTCTCGTTATAAATGTAAATCACAAAAGAAGTTTATTATTGGAAACATTTAACAGTTCGTAATATTCCGATTTGCCACATGAAGTTTTCTTGTTGTAATAGCAATTCCTCAACCATTTGAAGCTATTTATCTACACCACATTTATCAGAATTCTGCATATATGAGTTTGAACATGGTTTTTATCTCGTCAAAAGTTTTTAATATGGAGCCTACATAACATCGATTGGTTTTTTGAACAACCTCCGCTCCTGTGTACATGAAACAAAATGTGAATTCAAGTCATTTCCAGCATACGTGTATTACAATTTACAGGATATAGAAGAATAACTTGATTTTGTATGACTAACTTTATAATTGTTATAGAAAAACGTGTATTACGTTCACATGTGTTTCTCTGCTATCTTCGACGAACTATTCTAAAAGGCGCTTATTCTTCTATCTGTTTCCGTTAATCCAGATACTCAGTTTGATAAATGCTTTTATTACATATTTACTTGTATATAAAAATAAGTAAGGGAGTACTCTGGGCTTAACTGCTATTAATATTTTTAACAGCTGTCGATTACTTTGAAATTCCGTCCTATTTGCTCGCCCAAGCAGAAAAAGGAATAGCGACATCCCATTTGAAAAAAATCGGATGTGTTCCATTTCTGTCCTTCTCTACCTATTTTGCCACAAATTATTGTTATAGAAGCTTATTCTTACTGTACAGTAATCAAGATAAACATTACTAGAAATTGTTTTGGTACATGTGTTAAATAAAACTTTAAGGGTAATAAGGAAATATATTAGATTAAAATGATAGTTATTACATTCTAGATATAGTATCTATGTTTTTTCTCTATTGTGAGCTAACGCGGCACCCACCTTGCACACAACTTTCTTATATCCAAATTTTCAGTCAATTTGCGATGTACAGAAATGTTTGAACTGCCTGCAATGTCTGCTAGCTCGCGCATTTTTAGTCGACTTCATCCAATACGATTTTTTAGTTTTTCTTTACAATTTCTGAACCTCATTTGGTCCACCACTGCGATGTTCGCCTTGGCCGCTCGTACGGCGTGCTTAAACTCTGCCACCCAATATTTCATTGTTGTCAATAAAGGAGCAGACTCCCCCAAAGTAGAATTTAGTTCAGCTTTAATGTTATTTGGACTATGACCTTTCAAATGAAAGTAATGTGTCATATTACAATGACCTGTTTTATCCATCTTTACAAATTCGCTGAGAGCATTCACTAATAATGGCTCTCAAACAAATGCTAAACAATGTAAAATTGTCAAACTTCTAACATAAGATTTTTAAGGTAGGTCTTTTGACCGTTGTTGTTGTTGTTTGAAATAACAACCGCTATCTGTACGGCAAGTCGAGTACATCTGAGACAGCCACTGTACCTTTTCTACCTTAATGTACACTATACGTTAAGCAACCTTTTGATTTAATCGTCCTAGTACAATCCAGGAAGAGTGTTCAGAAATCTGCGATGCAAATCTGGCAGAGAAAAAAAATATATGTATTTTAAAACTGAAACCAGTAGAAATGGTTATCTTGGAAATGGTCAACACTACAAAGAATGAATATATATATATATAAGAAAAAATATTATCCGGGCTTGTAGGCCATGGTCTACTGGGCTCCTCCTTCTTCATCTTCCCAGACATTTCGTCTGCGGCAGTCATCTTCAGTGACAACGCGATCGAAGTGTCCTGGTGGAGGTCGCTGTTGAAGAAGGAGGAGCCCAGTAGACCACGGCCTACAAGCCCGGATAGTAATGTTTCTTATTTTCAGAAATTGTTTCCTTCTAAACTGTAGTTTGGGGTAGACTATTTGAAAATCTTTGTACCGCACTCTTTTAAAGATATTGGAGGTCAACTTAAGTATGAGATTATTTTTATCATTTCCTAGTAAGATGGGTTAAAGATTTACAGTTAGTATACAGCGTTCATTTCTTACACATTTGACTATCGCTATTGCTTTTGTATTCATAAATAAAGGTGTTTATTTATTTGTCTGCAATTTTGACCAACCACCAGCGATGGATACAGACCACTGAAATTAATTAACACTATATGTTGAGGTTGACCAATAAAGCATCTCTAACATAAATAAATGGTATATTTATTCATAATATACACTGTTGCTTTGATATAGTAACATTTATCAGAAATAATTGATGGCAAATAATAAAGTATAAAACTAATACGACATGACAATAGAATGTATGGTAAGAAAATGTTGAAAATAAAACATATTTACACGAAAAATATATAATAATTATTGCTGTAGCATTTAATGGCTTAACATGATTCCCTATGGATTAGGCAAATAGACTGTCCTGGAGTAATTTCCTTTAATATTCTGCACACGTACTATGCATAGAGTAGGTAGAGAAGGTAATGTATGCCATCCAAAAATTCCATGTTGAACGGAAATAAATATTTTAAGACCCTGAACCCATAAAAAATGTTTAGGAAAAATATCCGCGTGTATGTTTATATACAGCATAGCATAAAACAAAAAGTCCGTTAATTACCAAACCTAAATGCCAAACTAGGTTCTTAAGGTCAGAATCTTCGAATGATGTGACACGAAGATATTCAAGAAAATCCGTCATCACTAGTTACCCTTTTCATGAAACATTTTTCGAAAATTTTGGTTTTCTCAAAAAAGGCTCTAACCATGTTGATTGAAGCACCCCATGTTTAAGATATTTCCATGACAAACAAAATGTGTATCCTGAAATTTGTGGAAATAGCCTCTGAATATCTCTTCATTTTAGATGACTTTTGTATAACTGATGAACCGTAAGAGAGACAAATATTTACTTCACAAAAGATGTCAGTAATATATACTTTTTTAGAGTTTGCCATTTCCTACATATTTCATGTTAATGGTTTCATTTTTCGGGGATTTGTTAACTGCTGCCCATTCAATGAGAACGAATTTCAATCAAATAGTGTCCAGCTTTTAAAAGATTCGACTATCGTTTTAGACTAGTGTGTTCTCTTATTTACCTTCTACTTATAAGGAACTAAGCAATAAGACAAATTCTGTTAATATTTAAGTCGATTACCTGAAGTAGTTGAAGAATAAGATTTTTAACAATAATGTGGTACAGAGATCTAGAGAAAGTCACATGACTGGAAACATATTACTTTCTCTAGCCCGTATGTACAATGTACATAGTGGTTAGAGAAATTATTGTATTCCACCCAAAATTTAGACTTCGAGATTTCACCGGAAATACATGTTTTGAGACACCCTGAATCCAAAAAAAGTATTTTAGAAACCTGTCCAGTTGTGTGTGTGTGTGTGTGTGTGTGTGTCTGTGAGCAGCTTAGTCAAGAAGAAAAGTTAGTCAAATTCCAAACTTGGTATTTAATTGCAGTATCTTCCAAGGATGCGACAGGAAGATTTTAAAGGAAGTTCCCCCCACTCCAAACTACCGTTAAATGGAAAATTTTTCAAAAATATCGATTTTATCAAAATGGCTCTAACGATTTTTATTAAAATGTCATATATTTAAGATATTTTCATTGCAAATGTAATGTACATCTTGAATTTTCTGGGAATAGCATCTGCAGATTTCTTTCTTCTGAATGACTTTAGTATAACATTTTAATAACTGGTAAGCCTTAAGAGATAAAAAAAAAATCTTACAGAGAAAAAAGTAGATCTCATTAAAACACACAATTTATGGCATAAACGTTTTGAAAGTGTAAAATGTCTTTCCACAGAGTTATTGGTTTCAGATTTAAGGTATTTAAACTTTTCTCAAACTAGAGACAACTTTCTTTTTTGTCTCTATTTTGTTTAATCCTAGTATGCAAAGAGAACCGAATTTCTATTGTTTCACATAACGACTGGTTTTAAAAGATTTGACTCGCTTAAGCACACTGTATGCCCTATTTCCCGTCAACTTAAAAAGAACTAATAAGACCAATTCTGGCAATGTTTATCCTGATTAGCATGACGTAGATAGAATAATCTTTTGCAAGGAGAGCCTGTCTGTGGACAGCATAGGTCAAAACGAAAAAGACAGTTAAATACCAAACTTGGTATTTAGGTTTAGTATCTTCCAAGGATGCGACACGAAGATTTTCAAGAAATTCCTCCCACCACAAACTACCCCTTACACGAAAAAAAATTCGAAAACTTTGAAAACGTCTATATAATTTTGATAAAAATCTCGTATATTAAAGCTTTTTACATCCCAACTAAAATGTATATCTTGAATTTTCTGGGAATAGCCTCCGAAGATCTCTTTAAACGGGTGGATTTTGCCGAATTTTGCTTAACTCCTACACCGTGGGAAGTAAACAAAAACCTACTACACAAAAATGTAGATCTCGTCAAAACACACAATTTATGTTCTTTACGTTTTTGTTGTGAAGGTAACCGTTTCCGAGATATTCCTTGTTATTGGCTTCAATTGTGAAATACGATTATTTCTCTCAGACAGGAAGTGTCCGTTTTTCTTTTGTTCTACAGTTGGCCAAGCAAAGAAGCAATATGCAATGACAATCGCATAACGATAGCTTTTAAAACATGTGACTATCATTTTAGCATAGCGTACTCCTTTAGTTTCCTTCTACTTATCAGGAACTAAGTAAAAAGAGTGTTCTGCTGATGTTTACTTCGATTAGCATTGTGTATAAAGAAGAAGAATCTTTTGTATGAAGTTTGCAGATCGGCTAGAGAAAGTAATAATCTGATTTTTATATATGTATTTCAGGATATAATGAATTAAATGAAAGAGGAATGATAAAACTGCCACACCTGAATGTAAGCAACAGCTAATTCTCCGTTGTGTTTCATGGAAACAAGTATATGAAACGGCATTTCTCTACAGAACGAAATGTGTTCAGATTGTTGCTAGTGATCATTAGTCAACATTTCCAAATTGCTACGGAGAGTTTGACACTCGTTGAGCAATTCATTTCATTTTTGTCATCAGGGAGACATGTTGGCTCCAGCGGGTTCAGATTGGAAGCGTCAGAGCGAAAAAAAGGGGATAGGGATATTGGAGAAAGAGAATTGCTGGAATCAATATCTAGTCCTGATGGGAATGCATTGCCAATTTAAAAGACACTGTAATTAAGCGACTATTTATTTTGGAAGGCTCAGTACTGTTCGACTTCTATTAACTCGTTGACTCTGTACGTTGCTCTTTCTCAATTGGATTATCTTTTTTTAGCAGCTTATTCTATTCATTATAGCTATATGTTCTGGACACAGCATTGCTAGCTAGTTAATCGCCTTCACCATCTTTGACAGTTTATTTCGTTACACCAATGGTTTTCGGCTGTGTGTGTGTATGTTTGTGTGTGTGTGTGCGTGCGCGCGCGCGCGTTTGTGTATGGATAGCTTTATTCAAAACTGAAAAGACGGTTAAAAATCAAACTTGGTATTTAAGCTCAATATTTTCCTCGGATGCGATACGAAGATTTTAGAAAAGTTCCCCAAACACAAACTACCGTTTACATGGAACGTTTTTGGAAAGTTTCGTTTTCTAAACAATGATGTTAATGACTTGATAAAACTGCATTATATTAAGTATGTTTAAAGCCTCATCAGACATATATCCTGAATTTCTTGGGAATATTTCCACAAGTCCTCTTCATTGTGAATAAACTTTTACATAATTGTTAAATCGTAATATAACTATTTTTTTGCTCTATTTGGTTTCAATTACAAAATATTTAAAACTGCTCTAAAGCGATAAGAAGTCATCATCTCTCTTCTCATTGTAGATTAACGTCCTTTAACCTATTTGGCCCCATATTGGAGGTTGAATGAAATTATACTCAAATGAACTCGGGGTCCATGGAGCTTAAAGTCACTCGACATTCGTCTTCTCAGGATATGGGAAAACTCGAAAATAATCCAACCGGGTAACACATCGAAATTCGAACTCGCAGCTTCTTGACTCGGAAACACTCTACCATCTTGCTACCGAGGCGGGCTCACCTCTCTTTGTTTTTACTCCCGGTCATAGAGATAGAAACGGATTTCAATGACAACCGCATAGCGACAGCTTTTAAAAGATTTGAGTGTAGCTTTAGCCTAGTAATAACTTCGTGGCACGACAGCTCACAAGAAACCTTGGCTTAACACCCGGCCGCTGTGTCTCCCATCTCGGTCCATGGCAGACGTCATGGATGGGGGTTCAGTATTGCAGGGTGAGACGTGGTTAGGGCCTCAACCCCCCCCCGCGTGCGGTTAATGCGGTCCTTATGAGCTGGAGTCACTACTTCTCCATCAAGTAGCTTCTCAATTGCCCACCCCCCCAGGAACCTTACGAGGCTGAGTGCATCCCGAACCAGGTCTCCCAGCGGGGAAAAGTCCCCACGCCGGTACCGAGAATCAAACCCTGGTCTTCCGCTTGGTAAGCAGCTGCACTACCACGCTTTAGTTTAGTGTATTCTCTATTACCCTTCATACAATAAAGAACTAGGTAAAACTAGTTGTGGTAATGCTTATCTTGATTAACATTATATAAATAAAAGAATAAAACACATGGAAAAACTCATGTGAATGGAACACATCAAATTTTCAAAATATCCTGGAAGTGGTAAGTATGCATAGTCACCAATTTCACCTCTATTTCTTTGTATGTCTTAAATACCTATGAACTATGCGAACATCAATAGCTTTTATGGTATTAAATAACTATACCAAACAGATAATGCACAATATAAACTTTTATTCTATGCCGTAATAATCACCAAACAAGATTACTCCGCGTTAATGTGTGAGGTTCGAATTCGTGAGTTCCTGGTTTTGATTTCCTGTTACGCCCACTCTGGCCATGTGGTCATACTGGTCAATGACAGAAAGCTTTTCTGCTTTCCCTCATTTCCTCCCATTTAATTTCCCTTTCATGTTTTAGGTGCAGTCTCGGCGGTGTCGGGCAGTTGGCGCATTTACTTGCTATGAAACGTAAATGCCAGAGTGAGCTGTGTCGCCTGCAAGGCCTCCATGCTCTCTAATGGTGCACGGAATCAAACTGGCAATATTAAACTGTCTGTGGGCCGGGGCGCCTCTGGCTGTTTCACCTCATTCTTACCTTATAGCCACAATCGTCCATTACTGGTGTCGCAGTGAGCGAAGAGTCCCTCTCCCTCTTATATCTTACATCCAGGGCCGGATTTAGATATTTTGCCGCCCCTAGGCAGTGCTAAAACTTTCTGCCCCGAATTTTCCCTAGACAATATAAGCAGCTATTATACAGGTCAGTATGAATATAAATTCGTCTTAAATAAAATTGTGTTAAATGAAAATTAAATTTAGAAAAAATAATTATTTGGAATAAAAATATGTGCCTATTCTGAAAATTTAATTCATTTGTGTTAATAGTGATAAACAATAAACACACAACCATTTTGTTTTCAATAAGGCATTGCTGTTTATACTAAAATTTGTAAGTTTCCACAAACCGTTGCTAATAGAAAATATTCTTATATTACAGTCGACCGCTGCCCCTTGAACCAGAATCTGCCCTAACTCGCCCTTTGTATTGCAGGAAGTATCGTAGAGTAGAATGTAGGGATTGTCTGATTTAGGACTAGGCAACCTAGGCAGTTGCCTAAAGTGGCAATTTCAGGGGGGTGGCATTTTTTCTCTCTCTCTCTGTTCCCTTTTTTACTTTCTCTAGCCCCATATATACAGTGTACATAGGGTCTAAAGAAGGTATTAAATTCCACCCAAAAATTCGATACCGAGATTTCACCGAAATATTTGTTTTGGGATCACCTGAATCAAAAAATAAAGCATTTTCAGAAAAAGGTCCGCGCGCGCGTGTGTCTGTCTGTGTACAGCATAGCTCAAAAACGAAAAGACGCTTGAATACCAAGAAAATTCTATCTCAAACTACACTTTACATGGAAACATTTTCAAACATTTTGTTTTTCTTAAAAATGTCTCTAGTAATTTTGATTAAACTACGACATATTAAAGCCATTTCCATCACAAACGAAATGTATATCTTGAATTTTCTGGGAATAGCTTCTGAAGATCTGTTTTTTCTGGGTGAATTTTGCTGAACTAATAAACGAAAGACATAAACAAAGCCTTACTGCACAAAAAGCGTAGATCTCGTTAAAATACACAATTTATATCATTTACATTTTTTTCGTGGATTTTACTGTTTTCGAGATATTCCTTGTTAGTAATTTTAACTGTGAATTCCTTGTTAGTAATTTTAACTGTGAAGTATTAAATATGCTTTTCTCAGACAGAAAATGTCCGCTTTTCTTTTGTTCTACTTCTGACCAAGCAAATAAGCGATTTGCAATGACAATCGCAAAACGACAGCTTTTAAAGAAATTGACAATCGCTTTGCATAGTGCATTCCCTTAGTTCCCTTCTACTTATAAGGAACTAAGTAATAAGATCATTCTACTAATGTTTATGTCGATTAGTATTGTGTAGAAAGAAGAATAATCTTTTGTTAGAAACTTGTTTGTAGAGCAGCTATAGATAGTCAAGTGAGTGCTATAAAATTTAGTTTAAAAATGTTGGCAAATCTATTCCTAAGTTTGCTTTTTAAACAACTTGTGGAAGTCAAATATTGTTTGTTTTATCACAAGGTCACGGCTCCTGGCGAGAGCAAAAGGAAATTGTATGACAAAACGTGTAGAAGAGGCGATAAGGTAATTATTACATATTACTGTAATATAAGTATATTTTATATTAGCAACGGTTTGTAGAATTATGAAATGTTTAGTTAAAACAGTGATAAATATGTAAAGCTACCATCCTGTTTCAAACTTATCCCATAAACTTTAGAAAGCCACCTTTAGGTATGCTGCCAGATTTTGAATGGTTAAGCGGGACTTGGTAATCAAATTCAAAGCGTTCACTTTAAAAAAAAAATAATTATTCACAAGTAAAACTGGACCCGAAAACAGCCATAATTCTGCTATAACATAGCTTGTGACCATAGTATTTTATCTCTCAGTTGTTTGCATTCAACTCTGAACACTTAATTTAATGTCTGTACATCTGCCTATAAATCTATAATTTCCATTTATAAATTTAATTTTGCTTTCTTAATGTACTCAGTTAACTAATGGACAATTAATTGTTTTAATTGTCTTAAATCACGGTTGAAATTAACTTTGAATGCATTTAATTGGGGAGCGTATTTTGCACAGAATTGAATGAAATATTGGTCAGGGAGTTATACGTACGAGAACACTGGAATAGCGCATTCTTATTTCCCGTGTGTAAGAGGGTTCCAGTCCTAGTCAACACAGCGTGAGATGTGCGAAAGTTGAAGTCACTGACCTCGAGGAAACAACGAGCAATAATGAGAATCAGTTAACGCCAGAAGCATGAATGAGAAGAAGCCAGCTAGGAGATACCGGTAGTCGGTTCCGCAAGAGGCACAGGCACTTTCGGATATCTAGATTTATGAGGGGGGCATGTTTTCGGCTTAACTTGGCAAATTAAGATTCTTAGTTTCTGCTCCTTTAACCTAAAGATTTAATTTTGTGCGAATGACTCCTAAGGAAGAATTGTATTTTTTAAAACGTGTTAAAAAGGGGGGGGGGGTTTAGATAAGAAGACATGCTATATAAAGAACATTTAACAACTCTGTAAAGTTTTTTGTAATTACAATGAACGGAAAATGGACAAAACACATTGACATTACGAAACACAAGGCAAGGGTGAAAGCGGCGGAAGCTCTCCGGATACGCTGCAGAATTCCGAATATCTCCATAACCTTAATGGAAACCGTATACGGAGCGACAGTTAGATCCACGATGACATACGGAGGAGAAATATGGGGGTGGGAACAAACAGGGAATCTGGATCAAGTGAGGACCCAATTTTTGAAAGGAATTCTGGGTGTAGGGAGGGGTACGGCAAACTGCGGAATAATGAGGGAATTCGGGGTACATAGTGAAACGATAGAGTGCAAAATCAGAGCAGTTAAATATTGGATGAGAATCGTTCACGGAAACCAATCTCTAATTAGGGCAGTCTGCTACCGTGAACAGTTGCGAATGGAAGGTAATTTGACGTGGGCATCAAAATTAAAGAAAGGGTTGGAAACCATTGGGATGGGAGACATTTGGATGGCGGGGCAGGAAAACAGGCGAAGTATTTGGAGAAAAATTAAGAAACGTCTCTGTGATATTGACAGACAGCAAATAATTGCGCAACGCACAGAGAAGGTGTCATTAGAAGTACAGTCTGGGCTGAAATCGGAGTGGGGTATGGAGCAATACATCAAAACAGGTACCAAACTCATTAGAGAGGGGCTCGCGTGGATTAGACTAGGAGCATGGAGGAGCACGAAAACTTCTGACGAGAATGGTATAAGAATATGTCCCATTTGCGAGGAGGAAGAGTCGTGGACTCACATCTTGGCAAGATGTAGGGGTACGGAGGAATGGCGGGAAAAATATTTGCCGCGATTTTTTACCACTGCGAATGTAGGGCTAGAAGCATGTTGGACGCTACTGGCAGGCACGGAAAACATGGACGGGCTAGGTAAATTTATACTTAAGGCAAGACAGCTGAGATCTGAGGAGGCTGCCAATAGAGAAGGGGGGGGGGAATAAGATCAACTAAACAAAAGTGACTACAATGTTCTACATACATGTATATTATATCATACTTAGGTCACTGTTATGCTAGGGTTGTATATATTATGTGTATATATGTCTTTTAAGTGTAATTATCTATTATAAGAGGGTGCATTTATGAAGGTTTACTCTGTGCTGTAAATTTAAATTGCTATATTTGAATATCTTTGTATCTTTATTTTCGGATTCACTCTTAATTTTTATTGCTGTTTAATATTGCTTTTGACGGTGTATTTCCTTTGTCTTTTTATTTTCGTGTTTACTCTTTTAATTCTTTGTTGTGGTTGTTGTTTTAATATTGCTTGTAATGTGTATTACAAAAGCACGTACGGTCTGTAGACCCGTGCGACTGTTCAAATTCTATGTATGATATTGCTATGTTAATAAATACACTTATTCATTCATTCATTCACTTTTAATTCACGGTGAAAACTTTCTATACGAGGTCAAAATAATTAACGATTGTTTCACAATTTTCGTATGCAATAGTTTAATCCAGATTCTTTAAATTGAGTTAAAATAATTCCTTCCACCTTTCCTATATCGCAAGAAGTCTGCTTTCCTAACTGTATTCATTTAACTATCCACGGTATTTCTGGAGAAATGTTACGAACTCCAAACAAAACGTAACCGACTTTAAACATTATGATATAATTTTCTATGTATTAGATGTTGTTTTCATAAATTTATTGTTTGAGTGAACGACTTAATCTTGGCATACACTTTATTCTTAATAACAAATAAACGTGTAGAACGCTACGTAATGAAGCACTTTGAACAGCTTTACCAGAAATAAATGGTTTTAAATTTCTATTGCGTTACCTTCTAATCGGATTCTTTATTTAATTGTTGAGGCTAAGTCATATTATCTGTCTTTCATGCTACAGTTTAAACCACTTAAATGCTTGGATATGTCAATAAGAAAATTCGTGTTTTAGTTCCGAGTATTTACTGCTGCTATCACAAACCAAAATTAACGTTTTAATTAAATAAACGACTGAATAAAAATAATAAATTAATAATTAGCAGTAATAAGCATATACTGGGTCTTGAGATTTATTCAGTATTTAGCACCAGCGGATTTAAACGTGCGTTGTCGCGAATTCCTTATCTCAAAGGGGAGGTGTGGAATTGAACCTTGGGCTGTATGCATTGCGTCTTTGTAAACAAGTGGATGTACTGTTGGTGCAGATCTGTTTTCTACCACGACATTGTGTGCTTTATTTTCACGCGGGATAAAACTGAACATCAATCACGGAATTTGCAGATTGCACAGAGCTGAGTTTACCAGACCAAAGCGAGTATTCCAAATGTAAATTTTGGAAAGGTACTATACAAGTCTCATTTCATTAAGGTGACCTCAAACCTGTTGACATCGACTCCTACTCGATGACGTCTGCAAGAGACAATGCATGATAAACTCGTTAACTAGTACTGAAGACATGAGCGGACAGTCGACTGGCGGCAAAGGCCGAACAAACCTGAGGACCCTATATGAATTATACATTTTGACTAAAAAAATCTGGTATAGTGTTTCTCAGATCAAAACTCCGTCATACATGTGTTTAGTCCCCTCACCTTTGTATAACAAGGATTATTTAATAGTTTTCAATGAGATAGTACGATGGACTATCACTACCACGCAAGTGAAGGTTACAGATGGAGAAACAATGGGAGGGGATAGGTCTGACGTCAGGGGAGGAGAAGGTTGAGCTGTAATCATGATAACCTGAATAGCCATCCGTAACCTATAGTGATAATCTAACAAATTACTCAACCATTCCAACCGATGATTTATCTTCCGCCAAAGGGTATGCTAAGGTATTTCCAGAATTGTAAGACTATTTGGGGGTGTTAAGCAAGCCAGACGCTCCACCGATTCATCATATTCTTTTGTGTGAATCAGGGAATTTTTCATCGTTTATTAGAAATAACCAGGGCTATTATTATACGAAAGAGGTAGGTAATGAATTAAATTGGTTATTCCAGTTGAAACAATGGTTTAAAACAAGTTAATATTTTTACGAAATGTTTTTTTATTTATTTTTGCATATCTTCTACTTTAAAGCGCGCTGCATCTAGTGATAAAAGAAACTACTCAACTTTCCATTCCACTCCCCGATATAATGGTAGCTGAATGTTGCAGTGATTTAAAAAGAAACCCAAATACTAGACTTAGGAAGTTCTTGATCTCGCCAACCATCTTCAATATGGCTGCTGTCGCCAAACAGCTGTTAGTATGTTAAAATGGCTGATCTTGTTTGCCAAGTGAACGAAGTTTCGCTCACACAATAATGAGTGGCATTATGCCACAATACTTCTGTATCCTGAAGCCTAATATATCATTCAGCATAATATATAATTAATCATTCTAATGCTTAAAACAGACTAATGAAAATTCAACAAAAGAAACTTGATGAAGTGAAGTACTTACAACCAGATCCTGTCAACTTCATGTCACTTGTTGGATCGATGAGACAAATAGTGAAGATGAAGTTATACTAATGTTACAGAAATAAAGTAAAAGAATGTAAGAGGAGTGCTGCATGCAGAGTGCAGCATATTCGTAACCTAGAATTACTGTTTTTAATTTCTCTACACGTACTACATACATAGTGTATAGAGTAGGTACTGCATTCCACCAAAAAATTCGGTGCTGAGATTTCACCGGAAATACATCCTTTCGGTCCCCCTGAATTCAAAAGAAGCATTTTTAGAAAAATATTCGTGTATGTGTCTGTATGACTGTGGACAGCATAGCTCAAAACGAAAAGACCCTTGAATATCAAACTTGGTATTTAAGTTTGATATCTTCCGAAGATGCGACACGAAGATTTTCAAGAAAATCCCTCCTTCCCCAGTTACCCTTTACTTGGACCTTTTTTCAAAACATTTGATTTTCTGAAAAATGGCTCTAACGATTTTGATTAAAATGTCATATATTAAAGATATTTACCTGACAAATAAAATGTATATCTTGAATTTTCTGTGAATAGCCTCTGAAGACTACTTTATTTTGGATGAATTTTACGGAATTTTGTATAACTTACAAGCAGTAAGAGGTAGACAAAATCTTACTGAACAGAAAATGCAGAGCTCGTTAAAACACACAATTTATGTTATATTAATTTTTTGTGGAGTGGATGATTTTTGAGATATTCTTTACTATTGGTTTCAGCTTTAGAAACTTATGCTTTTCTCATACCAGAATTTGTCAACTCCTGTCCAGAGAAATAAAGGAACTTTGACTAATACTTTAATCTATGGTACTCCCTTAATTTCTTTATAGTTACTAAGAAGCAATTAATAAGGATATTTCTACTAATTTTTGCTCAATAAGCATGAAGTAAAAAAAAGCATACCTAAGCTTTTTAACAATAATTTGTTGCAGAGATGTAGAGAAAGTCATGTGAATGGAACAAATAAGATTTTTGGTTTCCATTTGTTTTTATTAAATTTAATCTTTCAATTCAAACATTTCATATCTGCTCATCGGAATGTCATAATATTGTTATAAAGTATATTTCAAAACAGTTTATTACTTTAGAGAAAATGGTATAGTTAATCCAAAACAGGTCCTGCAATTTCAAAACCGTCCCAAGTCTACCTACTTTGTGCACATCTTATCTGTAAGATCATAGACTTAAAGAACTCATAATTGTTACGAACACTAAGAAGATAATCGGTGTTACACAGAGATATGAACATTTGCCTTGTACAAATATTTTAGAACAATTTAGTTTGATGTCTCTCCTGAAAAGTATTACTCCCTTGAAGTGAAGAAGCATTTTGAAGCACCTTTTCAATTTGAATAATTGTTTCCTTACAACGTCCTTCAACTGCATAGTAATCGAAAACTAAAATGAAAAACTAAAATAAACTTTGGAGACATTACTACCGTGTCTGTAGTCAACAAATTTATGGAAAAATAAACCAATAACCAGGGATTTTGTGATTCTGAGAGATGTTTATCCTGTAAGGATAGCTGGATGTGGAATAAGATATATGCAAAGGAAAGCATACTTCTTTCATGTTCCAAAATCTTTCTTTTTATGTTGGGTTCATTTCAGCGCGGGATTTGCAGACCTTTATCGTGTTTTGCTGCGTATCGTCGTTACTATTTTATGACCAAAAAGGGTTTTTACGTGCCTACAAAGCAAGGCAGTCTTTGCATAACGTGCTTCCATTTGAAAATATGTGCAGTTTAAAGAAGAAATAGCATCACAGCCTTTTCAAATTCATGAACCACATCTGAAATGCTACATTTGCATGGCATTCTCTACCTATTACTCAATAAACTATTCTATTGAAGTCCATTCTTCTTATTACCTCAAGATAATCGAAATAAAATTTGTAGAAATTGTCTTATTGATGCTATTGACTTCCTATGTCGGTTTCGTTATTCGCATAAATAACGGCAATAACTTTAACCTTCGTCTCCATGTCACCGATGAAAACTCTCATTCAGTGTCGTAATAGCTGATCAGTTTAACCACACATGCAATTAATGTTCCTTCTCATTCTCTAGAAGATCAAATTTTACTGTTATTGTTTTAGCCTTTCCTTGTGTACCAATAGTAACGAAACTTTTTCATAGAGACGGTATACCACCGACCACTTTATTTCACAACGGTTATACCATCATTTTTATTTTCTCTACACGTACTATTTACATAGTGTACAGAGAAGGTATTGTATTGCACCCAAAATTTGATACCGAGATTTCACCGGAAATACATGTTTTGGGTCCCCCTGAATCCAAAAAAAAGTATTTTTGGAAAAAGGTCCGTGAGTATGTGCGTGTGTGTGTGCGAGTGTCTGTGTGTCTGTGGACAGAATAACTCAAAAATGAAAAGACCGTTGAATACCAAACTTGGTATTTAAGTTTGGTATCTTCCAAGGATGCGACACGAAGATCTAAAAAAAAAAAAAAAAAAAAAAAAACAACTACCCTTTACATGGAACTTTTTTCGAAAATTTTGATTTTCTTAAAAATGACTAACGCTTTTATTTAAAATGTCGTATATTAAAGATATTTACCTGACAAATAAAATATATATAGAGATAAAATATAGAGATTTAAAGACTCAAAAAAGCATGTGCATAGATTAGAAACTAGCATGTTTCTGAAGCAAGAATTAACAATTTTCAAAATATCCAGCGCATTATACAAAAACAACCTGTAGTTTAGATCTTAATGAAAAGGGAACGAATGGTTACACAGAAAAATATTGGAAAACAGTTGGCTTGGAGACAATCTCTATGTATCTAGAAAACTAGCAAGTTGTTTAAATTGCTAGATTCGGTAGGAAAAATAAAACTCTTTCTCTCTGTCTGTCTCTCTCTTTCTCTCTCTGTCTCTCTCTCTCTCTCCCTCTCTCTCTGCATAACTAGTAAACTGTAAGAGATAGACGAAAACTTACTACACAAAAACTGTAGATCTCATTAAAGTACACACTTTATGACGTATACATTTTTTGTGTAGTTGATCGTTTCCGAGTCGTTCATTACCATTAGTTTTAGATTTAAACTATGCAACCTTTCCCAAACGGATAGTTAGTTACCTTTCGTTTCATCTCCCTTTTGCTTTGCTGCTATCCATGCAAAGTGAAACGTACTTCAGTTGTTCACTCAGCGACCAGCTTTTAAAAGATATGACTATCACTTTAGTCTTCTAAATTTCCTATTTCACTTCTACTTAAAAGGAAGCAGTAATTAGATAATTTCTGCTCACGTTTTTCTCAAATATAACACCATGGCTCGCCAGCTCACAAGGAACCTTGGCCTACAGCCCGGCCGCTGCGTCTCCTATCTCGGTCCATGACGGACGACATGAATGGGTTGCAGTATTAGAGGGCGAGACGTGGTCAGTGCCTCGAATCTCCCCGGCTGGTTAATGCGGTCCTCGTGATCTGAGCCGCTACTTCTCCATCAAGTAGCTCCTCAATTGGCCCCCCCAGGAACCTCACGAGGCTGAGTGCACCCCGGACCAGGTCTCTCAGCGGGGGAAAATCCATACACCGGTACCGGGAATGAAACCCAGGTCTCCCGCTTGGTAAGCAGCTGCGCCACCACCGCGCTATGGAGACGATGCTTTTATCCCAACTAGTATGAAGAAAATAAAATAATAATCTTTGTAACAATATTTTATAGAGAAAATAATATACATGCAAATCAGATTTTTCCAAATATAGCCTAATCACTGCATGTGCATAACGCGAGAGGAGATGCAATAAAAGATGTCATTTTAAACATGTGGCGTTGAGTTATATCCAGGTAGGTGCTAAACTTTTCCCATTTTCTTTTCTCTTCTCTTACTTCTTAAGCTAACTTTCTCAATTTTCCTTTAATTTTAGGTTCAATGCTCTCTGAAGACTTTACAACAGAATTTGGAGCACCTCTTCGAAGATGTAGTGGTTATGATTCCCAGGAGTTTGCACCTAGCAATGGAATTCTCCGAATTTGCATTTGTATGCAGTTCTCGAGTACCAACGCTGGTAGTCAAGATAAACGCTGGTCGTAGGGTTCCGAAGAAGGAGCTGGGCATTTAATTAAAACAGATGTTCAACGCAACCGTTGAAGCAAATCCCTCACAAGCGGGATGTACTTAATATAGACACACCAGGACTCTTGTCACATACTTATAGAGGTACAAAAGCATTCAATCTGATTTAGCTGGGATTCACTTCGTGACACTTGTACGTAAAGGATGCTGATCGCTGATTCCTTTTACTACACATACAATGTACATGGCAGAGAAAGCGTTGTATTCCAGCATAAAATTTGATGTCATTTGAACGAAATACATGTTTTGATGTTCCTTGAGTCTCAATATTATTTTTAAAAAGATATGTGACTATTTCCCTCGTTTGTCAGTAAACAATATAACTCAAAAATGAAAAGTTCCTTAAATACCAAACTTGGTATAAAAGATCAGCATCTTTCAAAAATGCGACACGAAGATTTCCAAGAAAATTCTCCCACTTAAAACTACCGTCTACATTATTCGAAAATGATGATTTTTACTTTCTCTACACACACTACGTACGTAGTGTATAGGGAATATATTGTATTGCACCCAAAATTTCGATACCGAGATTCCACCACAAATACATGTTTTGGGACTCCCTGAATCCAGAAAATCGCCTTTATATAAAAAAGATCTATGTATGAGTGTGTCTGTGAGCAGCATAGCTCAAATACAAAACGTCCGTTACATAACAAACTTGATATTTAAGTTCAGTATCTTCCAAGGATGCGAAATGAAGATTATCAAGAAAGTCCCCCCCAAACCCAACTACACTTTACATAGAAAAACTTTCGAAACATTTGATTTTCACGTAATTAACTGACAATTTTCATTAAAATGTCTTTTATTTAAGATATCCACTTGACAAATATTTTATTTGTATACCTTGAATTTCCTGGGAATAGCCTCTAAACACCTCTTTAGTCTGAATAATTTTTTTACAATTTTACGTAACCAGTAATCTGTAAGAGATAGACAAAACTTTACTAAACAAAACATCTAGAACACGTTAAAACACACAATTTATGTTATATACATGTTTTAGTGGAATTTGCCGTTTTTAAGGTATTCCCTGTTATCAGTTTCAGTTTTAAAATACGGGAACTCGTCAACACCTGGTCACGCAAAGAAACAGATTTCGATCCCATAGCAACCACATTTTAAAACATTTGACTGTCAGTATATTCTAGTGCATTTCCTTATTTCCCTTCTACTTATAAGGAAATAACTAATAAGACCGGTTCTGCTAATATTTACCTCGATTAGCATGAAGTGGATAGAAGAACAATTTATTAACAATAACTTATTACAGAGATGTAGAGAAAGTCATGAGCATGGAACACGTCAAAATGGTTATAATGATCTTGGTTAAGATTCCATATATTAAAAAAGTTTACAGAACAAATAAATTTATTTCTTTAGGACTATAGAAATAGCCTCTGAAGACCTCTTCATTCTGGATGACTTTTGCGTAACTAGATAGACAAATATTGATACATAAACATGATCTCCCTAAAACACACAATTTAAGTCATACATTTTTGCTGGAATTAATCATTTCCGAGATTTTCCTTGTTATTGGTTTTTATTTTAAAGTACTTAGAACTTTTCTCGCATGGGGATTTTTCATTAGTTTCTTTTGTTTTAATCCTGACCATGTAAAGATAACCGAAATTCAATTACATAGCAACCAGTTTTTAAACGATTTGACTATCACTAGTTCATTTATTCCCTTATTTTTTCCATCTGCTTATAAATAAATGAATAATAAAACCGTTTATGCTAATGTTTATCCTGAAAAGCAAGAATCAAAATAAAAGAACTGTAAGAATAATTTGTTACAAAACAGACGGAGAAAGTCATGTCAATGGAACACACAAGATTTTTACAAAAAGGTACACTTGTAAGTTGGTGTGTCTGCAAGCATCATAATTCAAAAACGAAAAGTCGGTTTAAGTATCAAAATTGTGCTTAAGTTCGATATCTTCCAAGGATACAACACAAATATTTTCATAAATTACCCTAGCCCCAAACTTCAATTCTGATGGAACATTTTTCGAAATCTTTTTATTTCCATCAATAAAAGCTCTAAGGATTTTTATTAAAATACCATATAATTACTTACCCAATAAATCAAATGAATATTCTGAATTTTTGGAAATAAGCTGTAAATCTCAGTTCATTCCGAAGCAATTTTATAGAATCTTATATAACTGGACCGCCTTAAGCAATAGATGAAAACCCACTATAAAAAGTATGATAGTTCCATTCACATATTTTTCTCTACTTGTTCTGCAAAAAGCCTTTCTTATTAAAGCTTATTCTTGTATTTACTTCATATTTATCAAACTAAAATTTAGCAGAGATGGCCGTGTTACGATAACATTTACTTGTACAATAGAATAAGGAAATACATCACGTACATTGATGGCCAAACCTTTTCAAATTCGGTTGGTATGTGGTAGTATTGAAATATAGTTTTTGTTTCACTAGGATTAAAAATATGAGTAACCGGCTTTTTATTTGAGAAAAGTAGAAGATTTGTAAAGTATTTACTTGTGGCAAGCAATAACTCACAAATGATTAGCTTCACAATAAATATTTGGCATAAAGTGTGCAGTATCATTTATCAAATACTCTAAAATTCCTTTATTTATTTATTCCTAAAATATTCCATTATAATGTTAAGAGATATAAATATTCTGACGCAATGTACAATCTTATCGGGAAGGCCGCGTCCTGTAAGAGCTAAGCCGGCGGTCTATCTAGCGTAAATACAAGAATCATTATTGTGGGATTAAGGGATTATTCTAGTACTTGTTTCTCCTAGCCTCCCGAACATTCTAGAAATTACAACGGCTATATTGAGAGTGAGCGAAATAGTAAATGCATTTTTGTTATGACATAAGCTGCTGGTTATTCAGTGCGTTCTCCAAGTGTGGTTGCGAAGATAGAAGTTCAGCGAATGCTTCTACTGTGAGAGATTGAGAGGACTTGTGTTCGAATAACCAGCTAGTGAACCATCCTAAGAAGAGACTGTATCGTGCATATTTAATTACGCAACTATGTCGCGAAGAAAGTAAAGTGATTTGAGTACTCAGTGAAGTGAGATTGACATTTTGAACTACATCACACTAGCGAGGTGATAGTGAGAAGTTGGCGTTTGAGCCTAGACAAGGTATCTCCGTTTCTTGTATCTGTGATGGGGATATGGCAGCTTCCACACATGTCCACATAAACCTTAGTGTCAACGTATCTCTGCTTCTATACGTGAAGGGCAACTTCATCACGAGTCCATAGAGGCTGTAGTGTTAGGTAGTTATATCTCTGCGTCTATACGTGATGGACTGCTGGTAATTTCAAACTGTGACCACAGAGGCCTTAGTGTCAGACAACTGCACCCCTCGGTATATACTCCTCTGCTTCTATGCGCAATGGCATGAAACCGCGGTAACTTGACCACCGAGACCATAGTGCCAGGAAACTTTACCTTCTACTTCTATACCTGAGGGTAGGTGCCAGCTTTGATGTGTTCACAGGGGCCTTCGTGCCCAGGAACTTTATTTCAATACCGGGAGATGATGCCGTCTTTCATAAACTATGGATAAGAGTTTTCTTTAACTATCTATTTCCATTTTATTACTATTTTAACCGAGACAGGTGGCCAGTCTGAGAAGGGCATTTGGATGGTCGTGGGATCGATTCTCGAGGCGGACCTCTCTGACCCACGGGCTTCTTCGTGGACTTCCCCGGGTCACTAAGCAACTGATCGGAAGGTTTCTTCATTTCATTTCCATTTCATCCACCAGAATTGTAAGTGTCGGCGAGGGCTGCAGAAGCGGCTCCCTTCTGTGGGGGTGAATGCGCTCTAGAAGTACAGTTCTCGGCGGCGAGTAGGCGTTGGAAGACTCTGTAGGCCCAGAGAATTCGGTCAGACCTAGATGAGTCCAAGCTCCCCAAGCGTCGAGATGAACTGCTTGGAATATGTTAGAGACCCTCCACGGTGGCTTTTCATTCCTTCGGTTTGGTTTCGGCTGCCCGTTAATAATGCTCTCGTCTCATCCTATTCTCTTGGGGTTTGAAATATAATAAGCCTCAATGACTGAACACACACCCACACACACACACACACACACACACACATATATATAGGCTGAGAGAAGCTTTAAAAACGGTTAGATTGGTCAGTCCACAAGATTTGAACCCGGAACCTCCTGAATGCAAGCAGTAGATGTTACTACTTTTCGGTTTGGTTCTCTTTCATTTGCTTTTAATTTTATATTTTAAAAAATAAATGGCTGTTAGAGGTGATATGGTTCATGGCATATATGAGTGATTTTTTTTACCATTCGTGCTGTCTGTTACAGGCAATGAAATCGAACCATAATACCGCACAGTGCGTGCAAAATCATTAAAATTTCAAGAGAGACACACAGCTGAAAGGGACTTTTAAGCGGACTTTCTGTGTAAAATAACATTTTAATAACAACGTGAATTTTGGGTACTTATTTCTGCAACTGACTTTAGTGTAAAGTTTGAGAGCCTCCTGATCCGTAACGACTGGTATCTTGCTCAAGGATCAAGGTTCACATGGTCGGCTGCCGCAGTCAATGCAATCTCGTCCTGATCTCCGTTAATTGGACCAACTACAGTACGTCTGATATTGGACAATTCCCCAGGAGGCATCAATAAGCCACAACATTCGGAATATTCTACAGGACCATAGGTAATCGATCGTCCTGCATACACCACCACCCCTCCATTGTTTACATGCTACCTAGAACAGAGTTAGCCATGCGGTTCTATTTACTTACGTATTCTGCTCACTTCGTAAAGATGTTAGTGCACTTCATGCTTACCTGGAAATAAAAGAAACAATATCTTGTAAATTTTACTCGCACCTTCTGGTTACAGTAGTACACTCAAAGACATTAAAAATACGCCTGGAAATACTTATTGTAAAACGAGGACTTTTCGCTGACTCTGCCTATTCCCCTTTTTGCTATGCCCTTAACAGCGTGTTGGACAGGCCACATTGCCGAAAAGCAGCGGAGAGATATGAAACGTAATTTGCAATAAATGAAGTTCTGAGATGCGAACTGGTAATCCCCAGATACAAATTAGATTAATCTTTTCTCTGCACTACATACTAAGGATCTAACGTCAAGGTAATACGTGCACGAATATTAACACACTGTTTTTGCAAATCTTTCTGGTCTGTGGGAGCGTCGAGCGGGGTTGAAGGATGAGGTGTTTTTGTTTTAACTCTATTTAACAGCACATTCCATTACATTATGAGTAATACTACATGCTTGGATAAACATTTTTTTCATTGCCATATATTGATTATTACAAAACATAATTATAAATCAATAAATTACATGACGAATCAGTAATTTCTACCTAGTGAACTTTATGACATATTTAATTTATTAGTCAGTCTGAGAGAAACCACTAGTTTATATAGAGGTGTAATAATATGTGAATTTACAAACTATCAAAATGTATACTATTTAAAAAAATCTACACTGAAACTTGTAATGTGTTTTTTGTATAAGTTCTTTTTTGCCTTGTGTCCAGCTTCCACCTGCCATTGTTGTTGATTACTTGAGGTCTTTTCTTTCTTTGTCTAACACACTGCATTCAAAGATCAAATGATACACAGTTTTTCGTGAATTTTCCAATCAGTTCTGCCTTTTCTTACTCGCGTGGTAAGTTGTACCAGAATGTATCAGTGATAAGACCCGAATCCCAGTCAAACATGCACATTTTTAGCAAAATCTCAGAACCAGGCGTATTTTTATTGTTTTAGAGTGCACACCAACAGTATTATAATAAACTAGTGATCTGGATATTAGATCTCTCTAGAGGTAAAAAAAAAAAAAAAAAAAAAAAAAAAACAACTTGTACATGTTTCTACCACTATGGGATGAATTGCTGGAATCTGATGATATGCTTGGTTGTTAGGTTCCAGTCCTAGCCGGTCTACTGCCCCATAAATATGTGTCTGCTAATTGTATTGGGAAGGCTAGTTATATTGTGTATTGTTTCATTGCTTATAGGTATAAATGTTTGATTATAATACTAGTTATATCAAGTAGGCAATTAAACAGGAAGAGCCAATGAACTGGGAACCGGCTGCGCGGTGATTTTCCGTCCGCGTCATCGGTGCTCGTTGCCATCAGGCGCGGATTCAACCATACATTTCTTCTTTCTCTACACGTCCAATGTACCTTGTGTATACAGAAGGTATTGCCCTCCACCCAAAAATTTGATACCGAGATTTCACCGAAAATATATGTTTTAGGGTTCTCTGTATCCAAAAAAAGCGTTTTCAGAAAAAGGTCCCTGTCTGCGTGTGTGTGTATGTCCGTGTGCCTGAGAACACGATAACTCAAAAACAAAAACACCGTTGAATACCAAACTTGGTATTTAAGTTTGGTATCTTCCAAGGATACGACACGAAAATTTTCAAGAAAATTCCTCCAACCCTAATTACCCTTAACATGGAACTTTTTTCGAAAATTTTTATTTTCTTAAAAACGGCTGAAACGATTTTGATTAAAATATCGTATATTAAAGATATTTACCTGACAAATAAAATGTATATCTTGAATCTTATATGGGAATAGCCTCCGAAATATACTTTATTCTGGATCAATTTTACGGAATTTTGCATAACTGCTAAACCGTAAGAGGTGGACAAAAACATTTTGATGGAGTTGATCGTTTTTAGATGTTCCTTTGTTTTTGGTTTCAGCTTGAAAAACTTACTTTTCTCATACAGGAATTTGTCAACTCCTGTCCATACAAACAAAGGAACGTCAGTCACATAGCAACCAGCTTTTGACCATCAGTTTAACCTATGGTACTCCCTTATTTCGCTTCTACTAACAAAGAAGCAAGTAATAAGACTATCTCTGCTAATTTGTTTCTTGAATAGCACGAGGTAAATAGAAATATAAGCTTTTTAACAGTAATTAGTTACAGAGATGTAGAGAAAGTCATGTGAATTGACAAATCAGATTTTAATACTACTTTTAAAGGCTTTGCATACCACTTTATGAATCGCAATGCTGAAACTCGCCAGCACCGTTGTCCATTCATTTTTGACCTCTCTAGGAAGCTATTCATCACTCGCCATAGTTCACAGTAAGAAATGTTTGCAATTTGCTGGCAGTTATTTCGTTTTAATTTCTCCGGTGTGTGTAGATTTGTCTTGTACTTCCTGTTTTTATTTAGAAACAGATTGTTGTACAGTCTGGGATTTTACATCCAGACATAGTCTTGCAAATTGCATCTTCACTAGAAGAGCTGACTGAGATAAGGCATACGAATACATATAGGCCATGCTGCAGAAAACATACTGAGTTACTTTGTGACTTAGTACAGGATAAAATAATGAATAACTCGTAATAATTGAATTATCAAGGTATCAAGGCGGGCGGGGTTTGATCCCAGGCGACCGCACGTGCGATTTCTGATGGACAAAGCGGAGCAAGGTAAGGATTTTCTCCAAGTTCTTCGGTTTCCATCTCATTCTACCAGTGCTCCATTCCATGTGTCATCAATGTCATTGCTTGAGGTGAGATACGTAATAAAAGTGGGCGTTAAATGATAATAACAATAATTATAATAATAAGTATAATAGTAGTAGTAATAATAATAATAATTATAACAACAATAACAATGACAACAACAATAATAATAATAATAATAATAATAATATAATACAGCACCTTCAGAGCGGAGCTAAGCTGTTTCAGAATAGCGACTTTATTTACAGCAGCAATGCGGAATCATATATCCACACTCTGAGTGAGAAAAACACTGCGCAGTCGGTGTTCAGTTCGTTGGCTCTCTCCGTATAATGGTTTAAATATTTAAGCATTATTTTTAGGTTAGGTAGTTGGGGCTCGTGGTTATATTATTAATGACGCAATCTTTTGCCAGGATCATACTAATGCCGCCGGTGTGCCGGAATTTCGACCTGCAGAATCTGTTTTATATGCCAGCAAATCTACCGCGTACAGCAGTCCCTTTCACCATGCTTAACAGCCTTCGGACTGGTCCGGATTTAAACCCGCGACCTTGGTATCAGAAAAACAGTGCCTAACGAGTTGAGTTACCTAGATGGCCTATATAATATAACCACCTGAAATATACGAAATATCAAAGGATCATAATATTACCCGAAGTTTTAAATAAAGTCTCTTTTGTAAGTAACTTATTTAGCAATTTCTCTGGATAACGGACCGCTCTGGCACGTGGTTTCAGCCATTTTGTTAGTTACCTCTCATAAGCTGCGACTCCATTATTACATATTGATTTTAGCTAATTAAATAAAATAAATTAATTTATTTAGAATCAAAAGACATTTGAATGAATCTTAGTATAAATACCTTTTTGACATCAGTAATGTCGGGCAAACATTTTTAAAGTACTACCTTTAACACACTATAAACTATCTTATATCACTTCGGTGTCCCCTAAAAACGTATTTGGCCTCTGGTATCCCTTAGTCGGAAAACTGACTTTCTTGGCCAGGACCGCTAACAGTCGCAACTCCTCATTTTTTCCTGCTAAGTGGACACCTAAGACATAAAATCAGCAGCCACATGGTTGGATAAAATCTTATGTCTATTCCGTGCCTTCTAGGCCATGGGACTTAGCGGAGGATAATTATTGTTCTTAACCACTTAAATCTTCTAAATAAACACAGACTTGATTATAAAGATAAACCTTCGTTACACAGCTACACATTCCATTCTATGTCTAAGAACGATAACCAGAATGTTAAAAAGCAAGGCGCTATGTAATGACTTTCGATGTTATATTCCTTGCATGACCCGAGAAATAACGAATCGAATTTCCCCTATCTATTCTGTAAGTGAAATAAGGGAGTAAATAGACTAAAGACCACTTAGCCCTTATGATTGTACTTTATACATCTTCAGTTATTCCTAACAACGGTTGAAACACCCTGATATTCAGGTAAAATGATATCAAACATCTACGAAAAATCTTCCTCCGAAGTCTTCCAAGCTATGAAAATTCCGCATAGCTAGTAAGTACCCTTTGATTTACCCAACCAGGTGGCTCAGTCGTTTTGTCTGAGACTGGCATTCAGGAGTCGTGAGATCAATTCTCCCTGGCCAACTTCTCGGACCCATGATTTTTCGGGGGATTTCCCGGAATGCGAATCCTGGGAGGATTCTTAATCCCCCCGAAACTTTTGTCCCTTCATTTCTTTTAAATTTAATCCCAGTCGTCACGAGAACTGCGGCAGAGGCGTCATTTCATAGAGAAGAACAGCTCTCGGCGGCGGCATGGCGCTAGTGGTCGTCTGTGAACTAAGTTGATGTATGCGGGACTGAGCTTTGGACTCCTGGCGCTCCCCGTGTTGAGATGAACTACTGGTGAACTGTTTGGGACCCTCCACGACGGCTCTCTCTCGGTCCGGTTGTTGGCCGCCCTCTGAAATTTCACCTATCTCGTCCTTCCTCCAGGAGTCTGACGTACAATAAGTCCATGACTGCAGTGCGGAATACCCCTCCATAACACACAAGCACACATCAGAATACACACATACACACTTTGTCTTGCAATAGCTATACTTCCAGTCTCTTCCGACCAAGTTAAGAAAATAAGGTATAAAAATCCTCACTCCTCAAAACAGGCATCAATCGAAATTATCAAATGACTTCTTCTGCTACTTCTAGATTAGTTAAAATTTTAAACTTTGCAATCTGTCTCACCCTAAGTTATTCAACAACATAAAATAGTAGATTAACCACAACTATTTTATACTCCATGCTATTCTCAAGGCTTTATTCAGAAATACGTATGCTCTTTTATGGCTACAATTTCTCGTAATCAAGAACAAGCGCTTTGTAATTTATTTTACAGTCCTCTAGTATGCATGAATGTAACGCTGTAACATGCAAGTCTGAAAGATGAGAGGGAAACGGAATGAATGATAAATAATGGAAACGAAATCGTGGTAGTGAGAAACCATCCCATCATTCGCCAGGCCAACCCGGGGAACCCAAGAAAACTCCAAGGCTTGATTGTACGGTCGCCGGAGATCGTATACGGGACCTCCCAAGCTACAGACAAAACCACCTGAACCACTCTGTTTAGAAATAATTTCCAGTACGTACAATGAATAAAGCTCTTAGGAACAAACGTATTTAAACTGTTTAGGTGATTTACAGCATCATTCAAGGGGACAAGAACACAATCACCCAGTATATGATAGTCTCTATTTTTCAAAAGTTATCCCTTCTGAAATTTAAAGAAGCATCAGATTAATTATCTATCTGCGCACGTTTTTTTTTTTTTTTTTTTTTTTTTGAGAGAGAGAGAGAGAGAGAGAGAGAGAGAGATAATGAGCAATGAAAATTATCAAGTTCATTATCTTTTATAAAATATTTTGGGAGATATGAGGGATAGATCAATTCAAGCTTAATTGATCAAGAACTGATAAGATTTCTAACTTACTTTAACTAATTTTCTTTAGACGCAAACTTGTCTTGACTTATCACATTATCATATTCAAATGCAAGGCGCTTTGAATGTGAACTGTCTTCCTGCCATTTATCATTTATTTAATATTCCAGTGAACTGTTTTCTTTCATGTGATTTTACATAAAACTTTCATTAAGTATATTAATCCTCTTCTCTGTACTAATTTCACGGTTCTGAAGCTTATAAATGGAGATGAGACGGTAAAGGTTACTCACATAAAATGTCATTATGAATCCTTACACAAATGCTAAAAGATGAGAAAAGGAAGTCTTCACATATGCTCCCAATAGATAAAACAAAGAATTTACAAAAAGGATTTTGCAGATTAAACAGCTAGTATTTTCAAAAGAGTGTAGAACTTATATTTATATTTTCAATTTTTTATTTTCCAAAGAACTTTGTAGTTAATATTTGGATTTCATTAGGAATAAAATATTAACAAGGGCTTTAAAAATACTATATCGAAGAATAAGCGTTCTATGGCAAATTGGCAACCATGTAAATGTGCTCCACTTTCGCTTTCAATGTTGCGTGTATCTCACAAGCGTAAGCAAACGTTCGTGACAGCTATCTCTTAATAACTTGGAATGAGTATTCCAAATAAGTATTTTTCAATTTAAACTCACAATCTATGGATATTTTAATAATTTGTTCATCATTAAGCTTAACTATATACCTTTTAATAAATGTATAAATTATTTGGGTTAATAAGTAATTTAAATTATTGTAAAATTTATTCAATTATCTTATTTACTTAACTAAACCTTTAAAAGAACATTTTAATCCCAAATAGTAAAATGAAAAATTTAAAGATAAAGGTAAAAATCTCCTTCATGGTAAATATATTAATTTAATAAAAGATGCTAACTTATTATTCAAGTGGTTGAATCCATTTACATCTTAATTTTATATATATAGTTTAAATAAAGCATTATATTTTCATTATTTGCAATAATGCAAGCAGCCAAAACTTACTTAAATGTTTTGAAAGTCTAACATTTATCGGGAGAATTTTTTTCCCGATCTAAAAACTGCTTGATAAAAAAATAAACACAAAATATTCTAAATGCTACTTTTAGCATGCAGAACAAGATAAACGTATTTTTTCGGTATTTACTCTCTTAGAATGGAGAACTTACAGCCTTCAGAACTTATAAAGCAGAGCCTGGGATCATATGCCTATTAAGGAGCCGATGCAGTCTAGATAAGAGACAAAAATGAAATGGAGTTTTATTTGTGGATGCTCTTTAACTATATACTGTGGTTCTCAGCGTCCCATTCTAAATTGGGTGTGAAAGGCCGCTTAATTTGGCTCAGATGCCTCTTTTATCAGGCTTGAACTTCTTTTACATGGATAAATCTACGATATGGGACCAACGGCTTTACTTCCCTTCCGAAGGAAACCATGCTAAGGATTTTCACACCAGAAAAAATATATCGTCCTCCGCATGGGTTATAACCCGAGACCTTGGTTATGTGACGTTAGCATGGTAACCATTACACCATAGAGGGCGACATAAGAGAGAATAGCCAGGATAGGTGGCCAGCTCGATGCTTGCAATGAGAGCGAGATGAAGCTGATATGAAATGTCGGTGAAACGGACAAGAGGAAAACCGGAAAACCCCAAGGAAATCGGCCAGATGACGTTTATGTCCAGCGGCCGCATACAATCCCCTGGGATCGAACCTTGGCCATGGGCCATCCAAAAGACAGACAACAATCTAAATATTTCCCGCCACACATTATTGTTCCACATGCCCACTTTAGGCACCTGTAAGCTTCAAACCTTCATAAAAATACTACAATAATACTGAAATAAATCAACATGTTTATGATATAAATAGTTAAAAATACCAATTTTATTGTTAAAAATGTAAATATAAACTGAAAATAAGAAAGAGCTCTTCTTAGCCAATTACGTCGTACTATTGCAAAGCCATGCTCATTGTTGCGCTGTTTTTACTTTCTCAATACCTGCTATGTATATAGGTATAGAGAAGGTATTGCACTCTACCAAAAAATTCGATACCGAGATTTCAGCGGAAATATATGCTTTAGGGTCCCCTGTATCCAAAAAAAAAGTGTTATAAAAAAGTCCGTGTGTGTGTCCGTGTGTCCGTGTGTTCGTGTGCTTGTGAACATAACCCAGAAACGAAAAGTCGATAAAATACCAAACTTGGTATTTAAGATTAGTATCTTCCAGGGATGCGACACGAAGATTTTGAAAAAAATTCTCCCACTCCAAACTGCAAGATATACATTATGCAAAAAATATCTTAAACATGTGGAGGTTTAATAAATACCGTTAGTCATTTTTGAGAAAATAAACATTTTCGAAAAATGTTTCATATGAAGCATAGCTGGGGGTGGGGGATTTCTCTTGAAAACCTTCGTGAACTATCCTTCGAAGGTCAACACCTTGGTATTTAACTAACTGTTCGTTTTCGAGCTATGCTGTCCACACACACACACACACACACACACACACACACGCGCGCGCTGACGCGCGCACATGGGCAGCTCTCTAAAAATCTTCTTTTATTTTGGATTCACATATATTTTTGGTGAAATCTCGTTATCGAGTTTTGGATGGAGTACAATACCTTTTGTATCTACTATATAAGTACCTAGTACTCGTTTCTCTCCTCTCTTTTGCCTATGGAGTTTGTTTTCCACAAGTCTAATAAATAACTCCTAGATAAAAAAGTGATATGTTCTATTCACAAGACGGGCCCAAATGATTCAGTTGTCGACGGGCCCTTAAACACCACTCACTCACTCACTCACTCACTCACTCACTCTATTCAAATGACTTTTTGTAGCTTTCCAAACAACACCCTGCTTTACAAAATGTCAGCGTCAAACTAATCTAGATAAATATTAGCAGAAATTATCTTATTATTTGCCTTCTTTTAAATACAAGTAAAACGAGGTAAGTCACTAGGTTAAAGCTATAATGATCTTTTAAAAACTGACCGGTGGGTACGTGAAACGATTGTAATTCGGCTCTCTTTGTTTGCTAGGTGTAAACAGAAGAGAGACAAAAAGAAATATTTTAAGTACTTTAAAACGGAAATCTATATTTCTGAATACCTTGAAAATGGATAAGTCTACAACAACAACAGCCAAATAAATAGAAATAAAAAGGAAATCAAATTTTATATGACATAAATGGCGTGTTTTAATGAAATTACATTTTTTGTGTAGTAAGGTCATACGGGTTATCAGCTTTGCAAAAGTTACAAAAGTCATCCAGAATGAAGATGTCTTTACTGGTTTTTCTCAGAAAGTTCAAGATAGAGGTAGATTTCGTTTGTTTAAAAAATATCTTAAGCATATGGTATCTTAAACAAAATCATTAGAACCGTTTTTGAGAAAATCAAAATTTTCGAAAAGATGTTCATTGTAAAGGATAGTAGGGGATGGGGAAATTTCTTGAAAACCTTCGTGTCGTATCCTAGAAGATACTGAACTTAAATTTCAATTTTGCTATATAACCGACGTTTCGTTTTTTTTAGATGTGCTATCCAGACACAGTCTGTCTGTCTGTCTGTCTGTCTTTCTGTCGGTCTATCTGTCTGTCTGTGTGTCTGCGAACAGTATAGCGCAAAAACGAAAAGAGCGTTGAATACCAAACTTGGTATTTAAGATTAGTATCTTTCAAGGATGGATCACGAAGATTTTCGAGAAAATCCCCCCACACCAAACTACCCTTTACATGGAACTTTTTTCAAAAATTTTGATATTCTAAAAAATGGCTCTAACGATTTTGATTAAAATATCGTATACTAAAGATATTTACATGACAAATAAAATGTATATTTTGAATTTCGTGGAGTAGCCTCTGAAGACTACTTTATTCTCGGTCAATTTTACGGAATTTTATACAACTGCTAAACCCTAAGAGATGGACAAAAACTTACCGCACAACAAATGTAGAGCACCTTAAAAAACACAATTTATGTTACATACATTTTTTTCGTGGAATTGATTGTTTTTGAGATATTCCTTGTTTTTTTTCAGCTATAAGGACTTATACTTTTCTCATACAGTACTTTGTGTACTCGTGTCCATACAAACAAAGGAACTTCAGTTGCAGGACAACCAGCTTTTGACTATCACTTTAACCTAAGGTGCTCCCATATTTCGCTTCTACTAAAAAGGAAGCAAGTAATAAGATTATTTCTGCTATTTTTGCTCCATTAGATGAAGTAAATAGAATAATTTGTTGCAGTGATATAGAGAAAGTCATGTGAATGGAACACATCAAATTTTTTTTCTTTCGCAGTCAGATATGAATTCAATTGCGCAATACAATGTTACTGCAATAAATAATCAGCGGGAGCCGACATAAACATGCGCGAAATACTTATGGGGCACTGAACACATTCCTGCTTCCTCTGTGTACTGTTCTAGTATACACCATTAAATGTAATTTTTGTCGCCCTGTCGTTGTGTTTATTTTTAATTTCTCTAGCATGTAAGTACATTTTACTAGTGGACAAGGATCGTATTGTATTCCGCAAAAAAAAAAAAAAAGAAGATATGCGTTTCTTTTGAAATCGTAGTATTTTGTTGCTCCTGAATAAAAAATCTGAAGTGTTCCATTCACATGACTTTCTCTACATCTCTGCAACAAAGCTGGTTGCTATGTGACTGAAGTTCCTTTGTTTGTATGGACACGTGTGTTGACAAATTCCTATATGAGAAAAGTATAAGTTTTTAAAGGTGAAATTAAAAACAATGAATAACTCAAAAACGATCAACTCTACGAAAAAAATGTTTGTGATAAAAAGTGTGTGTTTTAGCGTGCTCGTCATTTTTTGTGTGGTAAGTTTTTGTCCATCTCTAAGGGTTTAGCAGTTGTATAAAATTCCGTAAAATTCAACCAGAATAAAGTATTCTTCAGGGGCTATTCCCAAAAAATTCAAAATATGCAACTTTATTGTCAGGTAAGTATCTTTAATATACAATATTTTAATCAAAACCATTCGAGCCATTTTTGAGGAAATCAAAATTTTCGAAAAAAATTCCATGTAAAGGGTAGTTTGGGGTGGGGGAATTTTCTCGAAAATCTTCGTGACCCATCCTTGAAAGATACTAATCTTAAATACCAAGTTTGATATTCAACGCTCTTTTCGTTTTTGCGCTATACTGTTCGCAGACACACAGACAGATAGACAGACAGACAGACTGTGTATGGATAGCACATCTAAAAAAAAAACGAAACGTCGGTTATATAGCAAAATTGAAATTTAAGTTCAGTATCTTCTAGGATACGACACGAAGGTTTTCAAGAAATTTCCCCATCCCCTATTATCCTTTACAATAAACATCTTTTCGAAAATTTTGATTTTCTCAAAAACGGTTCTAATGATTTTGTTTAAGATACCATATGCTTAGGATATTTTTTAAACAAACGAAATCTACCTCTATCTTGAACTTTCTGAGAAAAACCAGTAAAGACATCTTCATTCTGGATGACTTTTGTAACTTTTGCAAAGCTGATAACCCGTATGACCTTACTACACAAAAAATGTAATTTCATTAAAACACGCCATTTATGTCATATGCATTTTTATTTCCTTTTTATTTCTATTTATTTGGCTGTTGTTGTTGTAGACTTATCCATTTTCAAGGTATTCCGAAATATAGATTTCCGTTTTAAAGTACTTAAAATATTTCTTTTTGTCTCTCTTCTGTTTACACCTAGCAAACAAAGAGAGCCGAATTACAATCGTTTCACGTACCCACCGGTCAGTTTTTAAAAGATCATTATAGCTTTAACCTAGTGACTTACCTTGTTTTACTTGTATTTAAAAGAAGGCAAATAATAAGATAATTTCTGCTAATATTTATCTAGATTAGTTTGACGCTGACGTTTTGTAAAGCAGGGTGTTGTTTGGAAAGCTACAAAAAGTCATTTGAATAGAGTGAGTGAGTGAGTGAGTGAGTGAGTGGTGTTTAAGGGCCCGTCGACAACTGAATCATTTGGGCCCGTCTTGTGAATAGAACATATCACTTTTTTATCTAGGAGTTATTTATTAGACTTGTGGAAAACAAACTCCATAGGCAAAAGAGAGGAGAGAAACGAGTACTAGGTACTTATATAGTAGATACAAAAGGTATTGTACTCTATCCAAAACTCGATAACGAGATTTCACCATAAATATATGTGAATCCAAAAAAAAAAAGAAGATTTTTAGAGAGCTGCTCATGTGCGCGCGACAGCGCGCGCGTGTGTGTGGACAGCATAGCTCGAAAACGAACAGTTAGTTAAATACCAAACTTGGTATTTAAGTTCAATACCTTCGAAGGATAGTTCACGAAGGTTTTCAAGAGAAATCCCCCACCCCCAGCTATGCTTCATATGAAACATTTTTGAAAATGTTTATTTTCTCAAAAATGACTAACGGTATTTATTAAATCTCCACATGTTTAAGATATTTTTTGCATAATGTATATCTTGGATTTTCTGCCTCTAAAGCCCTGTTTATTCTGGATGGCTTTTTTATAACTTTCGCATTATTGATAAACTGTAAGAGAGACAAAAACTTACCATACAAAAAATGACCATGTCATTGAAACACACAATTTATATTATACACATTATTTTTTATAGTTAACCATTTTCGATATATTACGAGTTTATGGTTTCAGTTTTAACTTCTGAAACTTTTGTTTGCTCCTAGTAAGCAAAGAGAACCGAATTTCAATTGCTTCGTTTAGCTATTCCCTTATTTCCTTTGTACTTATAAGAAAGCAAGTAATAAGATAACTTCTGGATTAGCATGAAGAAGATAAAAGAATTATCTTTTATAAGGAAGTTTTGTGTTTGGAATAGCTAGAGAAAATCATGTGAGTGGAACATCAGATTTCCTTTCAAATAATTAAATTATGTTGGCCAGAGATGTTTTAAAGCTAATTAATTTTTGTTTTATTTGTATTACCTTTAGTTATGAAAGGTAGTGTCCTAATTATTTTCACGTTTATTCGGTAAGCTTCCCCTCGCCTTTATACTGCAGTAACATTTTAGGGCGTATACGCACCGTGCATGCTACTCTGGCGGTAAGCTTGGTTACTAACAAGAAGATAACAGAGACATTGGAGTAAGAATATTAGCGTGTGCTAAGATGTCAAGTAACGAACCTCCTGAAAATGTAAATATTACAAGAAGGCGGAAAGGGAACAACAAATGCTGTGTTGTAGGATGTAATAATACCTACAAGAATACTTTGCCAGCTATTGCCTTTTATTTTTTTCCCCACGCGGAAAACTGAAGCGCAAAGAAGAAATCTATGGATTCAAGATGTACATCGAAAGAAGTAAGAACACCTATTTTATATTGTACCTCAAAGCAGTTACATATGCTTAAAAATTAACTGCAGCATGCATAATGTTGTTTTGAAGTTAATGCTAAGGTTTTTTAAGCTAATAAGTAGAAACTATAAATACTGTGGGTACCTATTAGATTAAACGATACATTATATGAATAGTTTGTTAATTATTAATATTGTTATTTTTATTAATTTTATTTTATTATTAATATTTATGTACGTATTACTGTTCATACTTTATATTTTATTTTTAGTCTGAGGGGTCATGGTTAAAACCAAAGTCCTCAAAAAAAAATTGCAGCATTCACTTCATCGGAAATAAAAGGTCAGGACATCCCCACAGTTCAGCATATGTTCTCAGAATATTTCCAGATGTGTACTAAAAGATTTCGACCTTTTCAAACAACACTTTCAGTCAAATGTATACACTTTATAGGCAGAAAACCACAAAAAAATGTCTACATCGCACATGGCTTCCACTTCTAATTATCCTCCTAATAAGTACAAAGCATGACACGGAGCGGCGCCACCAGTACGATTTTCTGATCCGTGCACGGTGCCTCTCATTCCGGGCTATTAATGCTCATAAACGCTCCTAAAGGCCATGACCTACACTGTTACTAACTTGGCCTCATTCATGTTACAGCTTCTCTCTGTCCCGTGGTGTGAAGCTTGACTTTCTACCCGCCGGATCCGTCAAAGACATCGCACACACGGCTCAGCAAGCAATTGCTCAGCCTTACCCTGTGTTATGCTTCTCTACGCCCTTCACTCTTGGCGCAACGGTAATCTTGCCTGGGATCTGCCAGCAGACTGCTCTGCCTATGAAATTAACTCTAGATGAGGAAAAGCGGTTATATTTTACTGTTGGTATGAAACAGAGCTTGGGAATAGAATGGATTGGCCTGGAGACTAACAGGCTTGTTGAATATTGTGCAGAACCAGAGATCTCCTTGCATACTGCAGGAATATATTACAAAATCACATGACTCTCTCTACATCTCTGCAACAAATTATTGTTAGAAAACTTATACTTCTATTTACTTCAAACTAATCGAGAAAAAATAGCAGAAATAGTCTTATTACTTGCTTCCATGCAAGTAGAAGCAAAATAAGGGAGTATTATAGTTTAAATTGATAGTCAAAAGCTGATTGCTATACGACTAAAGTTCCTTTGTTTGTATGGACAGAAGTTGACAAAATCCTGTATAAGAAAAATGTGTTTTTCAAAGGGAAACCAAAAACAAGAAATATCTCAAAAACGACCAACTCCATAAAAAATGCATATAACATAAATTGTGTGTTTTAATGAGCTCTACATTTTTGTGTGGCAAGTTCTTTTCCGTCTCTTACGGTTTAACAATTATGCAAAATTCCGTAAAATTCTTTCAGAATAAAGTAGTCTTTAGAGGATATTCCCACAAAATTCAAGGAATATGTTTTATTTATCAGGTAAATATCCCTAATATATGCTATTTTAATCAAATTTGTTACAGCCATTTTTTAGAAAATCAAAATTTTCGAAAAAAGTTTCAAGTAAAGGGTAACTTGGGGTGCGGGATTATTCTCAAAATCTTCCTGTCGCATCCCTGGAAGATACTAAATATAAATACTAAGTTACACACGGACACGGACACACGGGCACACACATACGGACCTTTTTCTGAAAATGCTTTTTTTGGATACAGGGGACCCTAAAACATATATTTAATGTGAAATCTCGGTATCGAATCATTAGGTGGAGTGCAATATCTTCTCTATACACTATGTACATAGTACGTGTAGAGAAAGTAAAAATGGTTATATTTTAGTGTTGGGTATGAAACAGAGCTCGGGAATAGAATGGGTTAGCCTGGAGACTGGCAGGCTTGTTGAATATTGTGCAGAACCAGAGAACTCTATGCATACTGCGGGAATATATTACAAAACAGTACATTACTATACAAGAGCGCTAATAAGGAAAAGCTTGAAGTCGAGTGTTATCTACTTCCGAGATTCTCCAATAAACTGTAAAATGAAATGGAAAACAATTATGCCATTCTTTTCTAGTAATAATAATAATAATAATAATAATAATAATAATAATATTTATTATTATTATTATTACTTGTAGCTCCTAAGGGGGTGTCAGTCCTAAATAAGGGGAGGGTAGCCCGACTACGATAAGCACAGAGAAATAGTAATGTTGTTGATTGAAAAATATTCACTAATTCTTGTGTATTTTGGTCTACTGATTCTGAATAAGAAGTTAGAGTTGCTCCACTGAGCTCCAATTTTTACTTTCTCTACACGAACTATGTACATAGTGTATTAAGAAGGTATTGATTGCATTCCATCCAAAAATTCGATGCCGAGATTTCACCGGAAATAGCCTTTTTTTTTTTTTTGTGTGTCCAAAAATCATTTATGGAAAAAAGGTCCAAGTGTGTGTCCGTGTGTCAGTGTGTCTGCGTATTTGTGAACACGATAACTAAAAACGAAAAGTCAGTAAAATACTAAACTTGGTATTAATTTTAGTAGCTTCCAGGGATGCGACATGCAGCTTTTGAGAAAAATCCCCTCACCGCAAACACCCTTTACATACAAATATTTATGAAAATTTTGATTTTCTCTCTAACGGCTCTAACGATTATGATTAAAGCACCGTATATTAAAGCTATTTGCATGACAAATAAAATGTATCTATATATTAAATTTTCTGGGAATAGCCTCTGAAGGCCTCTTTATTGTGGATGAATTTTACGAATGGTGTACAACTGCTAAACCGTAAGAGATGGAGAAAAGCTTACCATACAAAAACTTTGGAGCACGTTAAAACACAACATTTATGTTATATATATTTTTGTCGTGGAGTTGATTGTTTTTTAGATATTCTTTCTTTTTGGTTTCAGCTTTGAAAAACTTATGCTTTTATCATAAAGAAATTTCTCAACTCCTGCCCATACAAATAACGGAACTTAAGTCACATATCCACCAGCTTTTGACTGTCACTTTAACCTATGGTACTCCCTTATTTCGCTTCTACTTACAAGGAATGGAAGCATAAGCTTTTAACAATACTTTGTTACAGAGATTTAGAGAAATTCATATGAATGGAACACATCAGATTTTTTTAATGGAAAACAATTCGGCGATTCCTTACTAATACTATATTATTATTATTATTATTATTATTATTATTATTATTATTATTATTATTATTATTATTATTATTATTATTACTTGTAAGTCCCAACTCCATAGATAATTGTTCAAAACCATGGCAATATTAAGACTGGTATATGGATCAGAAACATGGATATTATCAAAAAGATCTAGTACCAGAATACAGACATGAAATTTCTAACAATATTAGCCGAATACACTAAAATTGACACAACACGTAGTCAAGATATCAGGAAAGAATTAAAACTAGAAGAAATAAATAATATAATTGCAAACAATAGACAACAATGGGAAAAACATATTCAAAGGATGAATAATAATAGAATGCCTAAAATAGCCATAAATTATAAACCTAAAGGTAAAGAAACCATAAAGATCTAAGAAAAGATGGGCAGACCAATTGGGAGCCCAAACGGGTTGAAAAGTCCAAAACCGTGAAGCAGAAGAAGTCCCAAGGGGGTTTTAGTCCTAAATAAGGGTGGGTAACCCTATTATTATTATTATTATTATTATTATTATTATTATTATTATTACTATTATTATTATTATTATTAAATGTCACCATTCAGCAAACAAGTAACACGTTTAGTCTGCAAGCCATTGCTTAAAAATCTGACATTGAACTTTCAGGTGGCTTTCCGTAACTAACATATAACAAACTATTCTTACAAAAGCTTAATCGTCTCTCTAGTTCCTGCTAAATAAGATAAACACTACCAGAAAGGGTCTTATTACTCATTTCTTTGTAGGTACACTCACAGATAAAAATACGTCTGGAGCTGTGATTTTGCTGAAAATGTGAACGTTTGACGGGGACTCAGATCCTAGTACGATTTTCATTGGTACAATATAACACGCGAGTAAGAAAAGGACAAACCGATTGGGCAATCCACTGCTTCACCTCTCAATACCGCTTCAACAGAACAGATTGACTTGTATAAGCAGTGTATTAAATTAGAGGACTTCTGCGCGAATTACTTTGGCATTAGAACTTCAGTATGTGGCGCAGAGAATAGATTAACCTAGTTTTGTATTACCCGGTGAGAGAGGTGGGTTTTATCCAACCAGGAAGTTTAGGGATCACCATTTTGAATTCCATACTTAATTTGGCGCAAATTACGTTTCATGTCCAACACTTCCTTCCGGTAACATAGCGTGTACAAAACGCTTTTAACAACATAGCAAATAGCTGGAACACTGGGCGGAGTCACGGAAAAAAAAAAAAAAAAAAAAAAAAAAAAAAAAAAAAAAAAAAAAAAAAAACCCGTCTTACGATAAGAATTTTCAGGCGTATTCTTAATGTCTGTACGAGTACAAGGGAAATATGGGAAATCGTTAGGCTAAAGCGATAGTTAACTCTTTTGAGATTTGGCCGCTATGATGTTACTTTAAACTTCCGTTGTCTTCGAATGTCCTGGGGTTAGAATTGAAAAATGAGTGACGACTTTCACTTTGATAAAGCAATAAGTGAAAAATTGAAATTAATAACTAGGAATATATTGGAAATGGTTTGATATTTGTAACTTGGGTGCCTAAAATTCAGATACATTTCAACCTAACTCCTGTCCGTCCTGTTTGAATGCTTAAAATTATCAATAGCTGCTGATGACAAATGAAATAATAAATGGGAAAGGAAATTTACGAAGTAAGCATTCGGGATTAATGTTTAGAGTGCCTCCCATGTATTTATCACTTATAAAGAAAATGACTACGGTCCTGGCTGGGTTCGAACTGCACGCCTCTCACTCACCAGTCCGTGTCTAGGTAAAAATTATGATGGTCACACTGTAGTAATGAAAAATATCAAAATTCTGTTCGTAATACTTTCTTGTTTACTTTCTCTAGCCCCTATACACAATTAACAAAGTGGATAGAGAAGGTATTATATTCCACCCAGAAATTAGACTTCAAGATTTCACCGGAAATATATGTTTTTGGGACCCCCTGAACCCAAAAAAAGCACTTACAGCAACATTTCCGTGTGTGTATGTATTTGCAGCATAGCTCAAAACCGGAAAGTCGGTTAAATACCCAACTCGGTATTTATCTTCAGCAGCTTCCATGGACGCGACACGAAGGTTTTCAAGAAAATCTCCCACAACTAACTGCTCAAGTGTAGCACGTTTCGAAAATGTTTATTTTATCAAAAATATTGCTAATCATTTTTATTAAAATGTAATTTAAAGTATTATCCGAACAAATAAAATGTATATTTTGAATTTTCTGGGAATAACCTTTGAAGACCTCTTTATTCTCCATGAGTTTTGTATAACTTTTGTAACTGGTAAACCGTAAGAGATAGAATAAATCTACTACAAAAATAATGTAGAACTCAATAAAGCACATAATTTATGTCATATACCTGCATTGTTTTTGAAGAGTTAACATCTTTCTTCTCGTCTCTCTTTTGTTTACTCCTAGCAAGCAAAGTGAACCGAATTTTAATTGTTTCAATTAGCGACCGCTTTTAAAAGAATTTGTTATCGTTATTCTCTTATTTCCACTATACTTATAAGGAAACAAGTAATAACACTAATTCCGGCAATGTTTATCTTGATTGACATTAGGTAAACAAAAGAATAGTCTTTTGTAAGGAAGGTTCGTTTGTGGAACAGCTAGAGAAAGCCATGTGAACGGAATACACAGCATTTTTCTCGCAAAGGGCAGCGAAGGTTTCAAGAAATAAGACCAGGTGCCTATTGCGTTTTATGTAATATCCGGGAGGAAGGGATGAGATAAAGGCCTGAAAATTTGTTGCCCGAAACAAGTACTGGCAGTTGCAGATATGCAAGCACATTCCAAGGTTCCTCTTAATGAGCATTCCGAACTGCCCGGGTTCCGCACCAAAGGAGGAGGAAATAGTTTCGTTTTGTTTCATATTCGGCTTACCCTCCCCGCATTTTGTGGGACTGACACACCCCCCTAGGATTTATAAGCCAATGCCTAGAGGTCAAAAGCCTGTCGAGGAGCCAACGGCACGAAACCACAGAATGGAGAACCTGTCACGAGGAGTCGGCACATAGCCAGGCTTGAACATGAGGGAGCGTATAATATGAAATGTAAGCGAAATTGATGGTTGGGGTGGTAAGATGTATCGATTAGTGGAATGAGTGGCGAAAGAAACAGGAAGACCCGTAGAAAACCCGACCAGACGCCGCTTCGTGCACCACTTGCGGCAATATATGGTTCAAAAATTATTTTTATAAATTTGATTATATTCAATTAAGGATCTAAGAAATATGAATATATTTAATAAGCTCCTACTCTTTTATAAATCCAGAATAATAAATCCCACATGCGGGCACTTGGGATCGAACCCGGGTCGCCCATGTGGGGGGGGGAAAGCACTCTAACCACTCACTCACGGCGCCTCTGGAGTAATACAGTTACAGAACGTAGATTTACCGAGAACCTCACGCCACTAAATTACACAGTCAAAAGGAAAAACCACGAAAAAGTCGTAGTCAGAATGAGCTGTTGCCGAGAATCGATACCGCCACCTTCGGAATGTGGCTACAGACGAGACTGCCTGAGGAATCGCGTTTACTGCAGAACTGCGGATAGGAAACGGAGGTATTACAGTTTGTATTTCAAAGTTAGCTATGTACGATTACGTATCTAGTTTGTACTTTAACTAGATTATTCCCTTCATTGGGGGTTAAGGTAATGGCCTGGCACTTTGGGCTTCACCCTGACAACAATAATTGAAACTGTAGCTAACATATTCTGAGCTCATTCCGTAATCCACTCACAACATTCAGAGCAGTAAAGTTTAATCCACTCTCACACAAATCCACGAAGAACAGACCTCGCATGTCCAGTCTGAAGCAACCCTCCAAGTAATGCTTTCTGCACACTTCCCACACTTAGGGAACTTTCACCTTTTCACTTTCTCTACTACATACAGTAAACAGAGAAACTATTGTATATCAACCAAAAATGTAATGTCAAAATTTTACAGTAAATATGATTTTTACATGGTATATATGCTTTCAAAACCCCTTAAACCAAAAGAAGATTTTTTTTCTTTACTTAATAATAGGTAAAGTAGTATTGCACTCCACCCAAAAATTCGATACCGAGATTTCACCGAAAATACATGTTTCAGGATCCTTGTATCCAAAAGATCATTTTTATAAAAAGGTCTGTGTGTGTAAAATACTAACCTTGGTATTTAAGTTTATTATCTTCTAAGAATACAACTAGAAGATTTTGAAGAAATTCTCCCCACCCAACTACCGTTTACAAGGAAAAATTTCGTAAGTTTAGACTTTCTCAAAAAAAGCTGCAACGATTTTGATTGCAATACCGTGTATTAAAGATATTTGCATGACAAATAAAATGTATGACTTGAATTTTCTGGGAATGACATCTGAAGCTCTCTGCATTCTGGGCGACTTTTGCATAATAGGTAAACCATAAGGTATTGTATTGCACCAAAAATTTCGATTCCGAGATTTCACCGGAAATACATGTTTTGGGTCCCCTGAATCCAAAAAAAAAAAAATCATGGATAGCATAGCTCAAAAACGAAAAGTTCGTTAAATACCAAAATTGGTATATACCAATATCTTCCAAGGATGCGATACAAAGATTTTCAAGAAAATCCCTCCTACCCTTATCATGTAAAGATTCAATTTTGATTGAATTACTCTAAAATTTTTGATTAAAATGTCGTCTATTAAATAAAATGTATATCTTGAATTTTCTGGGAATAGCCTCTGAAGATTATTTTATTCAGGATACATTTTACGAAATTTTTACAACTGCTAAACCGTAAGAGATAGAGAAAAACTAACTTAATGTAAATCTCGTTAAAACACACAATTATGTTATATAATTTTTTTTCGTGGAGTGGGTCGTTTTTTATGGTTTCAGCTTTAAAATACTTTTTCCTTTCCCATACGCGAATTTGTCAACTCCTGTCTATAGAAACAAAGTTCAGTCACATATAAACCAGCTTTTGAGTAATATTTTAGGCTAGCTACTCCCTGATTTTCTTTCTACTTGTATGGAAGCAAGTAATAAGACTATTTCTGCTGTTTTTCCTTGATTAGCATGAAGGGAAGAGAATCATAAACTTTTTAAGAATAATTTATTGCAGAGAAAGTCATGTGAATATAACATATTAGATTTTTTTTTTTTCATTTTAGAATTTTCACAGTGTTCATTTTTATACTTTATGTAAGATGAGATACACAAAGCTTTATTACATGAACTCAACGAAAAAACAAAAACATTGTTGGAATTTACCCAGAAATAAACATAATTTTTTAATTATTATCTTCTTACTACAAAGCTTCACTCTTAAATGAAAGAAACACAAATGAATGTTTTATGTTTTGTTTTTACAAACTTCGTTCATTGTAATGGTCATCAGAAATAGTAATTATATGAAAAAAAAATTTTACCTACTGCAATGTACACAAAAAAGCTTTGTTTTAAGATCTTGTCATCTAGGAATTTCACACATCTTCAGGACCTCTGTTTTCTTCCTTCCTAGAAGTAATGAATTTCGCTTTATTAGTTTAGCTGAAGATCCTGGATTCTCACCTTTGCTCTCTGTCATCTGGATGGACTACGGCAAACAAGTCAGTGTTGCCCTTGGCGAATATTGGCGTAATTAGTCCAATAGCAATTTCATAAAAAACTCTCTCCTCACAGTGGTGTTATTTGCATCATTCCTGGAATATATAGCTTGGGCATTTATTACATTTAAGTCCAACATACAAAAAAATGCCGATGCGTTACATTCACATGACTTTCTCTACATCTCTGTAACAAATTATTGTTAAAATGCTTATGCTACTATTTACTTCATGCTAATCGAGAAAAAATTATCAGGAATAGTCTTATTGTTTCCTTGTAAGTAGAAGCGAAATAAGGGAGTACTATAGGTTAAGTTGATAGTCAAAAGCTGGTTGCTTTGTGACTAAAGTTCCTTTGTTTGTATGGATAGGAGTTGACAAATTCCTGCATGAGAGAAACTTTTTAATGCTGAAACCAATAACACCGAATATCTAAAAAACAACCAACTACACGAAAAAATGTATATAATATAAATCGTGTGTTTTAACGTGCTCTCCATTTTTTGTGTTTTAAGTTTTTGTCCATCTCTTACGCAGTTATGCAAAATTCCTTAAAATAGATCCAGAATAAAGAAGTCTTCCTATGAAATTCAATGTATACATTTTATTTTCAGGTATATATCTTTAATATACATTACTGTAATGAAAATCGTTAGATCCATTTTTAGGAAAATCAAAATTTTCGAAAAAAATTGCATTTAAAGGGTAGTTGGAGGTGTGGGGATTTTCTTTGGAAGATACCGAACTTAAATACCAAGGTGGTATTCAACGGTCTTTTCGTTTTTGAGTTATGCTGTCAACTGATACACAGTCACACACGGACCTTTTTCTGAAAATGCTTTTTTTTTTATTCAGGGGGAAACAAAACATGTTTTTCCGGTGAAATCTCGGTATCGAATTTTTTGGTAGAATGCAACCACCTTCACTATACGCTATGTACATAGTACGTGAAGAGAATAAAAATATAACAGGAGGTTATCGTCTTGTTTTTCTTGCTCAGACTTTTTTTCTATCCGCATATGGCATCAAATTTGTCATCGAAATGCATTGATGAGAGCAGAATACAGTATTTATTCTTTTTGGTACATCGGAGATGACTATTTTATCTTTTTCAATCCAAACTGATATTCACTTCTTGTTTCTTCCCATTCACAAATTCTGAAGGAAGCTCACTTTTGTTCTTACAAAGGGTGTCAACGATCGTTATGTGGGAATTGCAGACGACAATGTGTTAAAATACGTTTTGCTCTTCAATGTATTACATAATGGTTTGATTTATAAAGAAAAATGCGGCATTTATAACAAGTATTACCAGTTTTACATAGGATGCTGGGAACAACATAGGATATATATATTAAAGCAATTTAAAAATCTGATGTGTCCCATTCACATGACTTTCTCTACATCTCTGCAATAAATTATTGTTGTTAAAAAGCTTATGCTTCTATTTACTTCATGCAAATCGGTAAAACATTCGCAGAAATAGTCTTATTACTTGCTTGCTTGTAAGTAGAAGCGAAATAATGGAGTACCATAGCTTAAAGTGATAGTCAAAAGCTAATTGCTATGTGGCTGAAGTCTCTTTGTTTGTACGGACTGGAGGTGAAAATTTCCTGTATGAGAAAAGTATGCTTTTAAGGCTCAAAACAAAAACAAGGAATATCTCAAATACGACCAATTCCACGAAAAGATATATATAAAACATAAAATGTGTGTTTTAGTTTGCTCTACATTTTTTGTGTGGTAAGTTTTTGTCCATCTCTTATGGTTTAGCAGTTATGGAAAATTCCGTAAAATTGATCCAGAATAAAATAATCTTCAAAGGCTATTTACAGAAAATTACTTATATGTACGTTTTATTTGTCAGGTAAATATCTTTAATATACATTATTTTAATTAAAATCGTTAGAGCCATGTTTGAGAAAATCCAAATTTTCTAAAATAGTTCCATATAAAGGGAAGTTGGTAATTGGGGGATATTCTTGAATATCTTCGTGTCGCATCCTTGGAAAAGGCCAAACTTAAATACCAAGCTTGGCATTCAATGGTTTTTTCGTTTTTGAGCTATGCTGTCCACAGGCACACACAGACAGACAGACAGACAAAAAATGAAATGGCGTTTTATTTATGGATGCTCTTTAACTGCTATGGTTCTCAGCGTCCCACTCTATACTGGGCGTGAAAGGCCATTTGATTTTGCTCAGAGGTCTCTCAATCAGGCTTGCCGTAAATCTATGACACAGGACCAACGGCTTTACTTCCCTTCCGAAGGAAGCCATGCTAAGAATTTTTTCACCCGAAAAAATCCATGGTCTTCCGCCGGCTTTGAACCCGCGACCTTGGGTATATGAAGTTAGCATGGTATTCATTACACCACGGAGGGTGACTACAGACGGAGAGACAGACAGACACACACACACGGATCTTTTTCCAAACTTTTTTTTGGGATTCAGGGGGGCCCAAAACATGTATTTCCGGTGAAATCTCGGTATCGAATTTTTGCGGTGCATTACAAAATATTCTCCATACACTACGTACATAGTAGTGTAGAGAAAGTAAAAATTGGTTTCTTGTAAAATTGATTCCTGGTGTAATGTTTAGGTGAAAGATTGATTAAAGGTACCAGGAATTTCAGCCATGCAACAAACTCGTGTCTAATGCTGGTGTATAAAATCTCTGTAATTTTATTACAGAACATTTATTGCTTTTTATAACAATTATGTACATAAAATGTAGAGTATAGAGAAAATGTTGCACCCAAAAAGTCGATACAGAGAATTCGAAGTAAATATAGGTTTTAAGGACTCATGAATAAAAACTTTTAGAAAACGTACGTGTATCCTTGGACAGCTTAATTGGAAAACAAAAAGTGGGGTAAATACTAAATTGGTATTTAAGTTTAGTATCTTCTAAGAATGCGACACGAAAATATTCATTAAAATTCCCCCACTTAAACTATTCATTATACGGAACACTTTCTAAATTGCTTTATTTTATAAAAATGGCTAACGATTTTTTTAAAACGTTGGTATATTAAAGTTGTTTACAATGGAAAAAAATGTATATCCCGAAATCTTTAAGAATATTCCATGAAACCCTCTTCATTGTGAATAACTTTTGCATAACTGGTAAATGCAACAGAGAGACAAAAACTTACTGCATATAAACGCAAATCTTGTTAAAACACAATTTGTGTCATATAGAATAGTTTTTAGAGCTAAAAGTTATAGAAATATTCCACGTTGTTTGTTTAAATTTTAAAATGCTGGAACGTACTAATGCGGTTCATATTTCTTTTGTTTCATTCTAGCCATGGAAAGAGAACCGAATTTTAATGGCAATTACGTAACGAAAGATTTAATTTTCACTTTAGCCTAGTGCATTGTCTTATTCTCCCTTCTACTTATAAATAGCTAAATAATAAGACCAGTTCTGATATTGTTTATCTGGTTTAAATTTATATATTAAAAGAATGTTCTTTTGTAAGGATAGTTTGTTTGCAGAATAAATCAAGAAAGTCATGTGAATAGAACACTTAAGAACTTTTAATTTTGTTTGATAATAAAGCTGTTAGTTACCAGAATCATATCAACGCTACCGGTGTGCCGGAATTACGTGATATAAGAGTTCCTTTATATGCCACGAAATCTACTGACTAGGGGTCGATTTAAGCACATTTAAAAGCCATCGATCTGGACTGGGTTTGAACCCATAACTTTAAGATCAGAAAGCCAGCGTGTAACCAGCTGAGTACCCACACCAACTGCATAGTATGTATATGCTCTTATTATAATATTCCTGCACATATGTAAATAGATAGTATGTTTGTCCTTAGATGCATTTCGTTAAGGTTCACCGTTCTTAGTTATTTGGCCTGTATCCACCTTTGCTTGCTGCCATGTATTTCTTACCACGCCAAACTCATATTTAATTATAAAACTTCTAACTGGAGTATCCGTTTTTTTCAGATTTAAATATTAAGAAAATTTAAGATATTTCTGAAAGTTCAAAACTAAATTATGAATTTTATTTTCTCTATATGTACATAGATAAGGTTTTGTACTCCAACCAAAAGTATTACTCGAGATTTCACTAGAAATAAATGCATTAAGGTCGCTTTAATCAAACGAAAAAAATATACATAGGAAAGTCCATATGTGACTGTGAACAACATAATTCAAAATGAATATTCGCTTAAATACCAAACTTAATAATTAAGTTTCACATTTCTAAGGATGTGATATGAAAATGTTAAAGAAAACTTCCATCACAAACTACTCTTTTCATGAAAGACTTTTTGAGGTTTATAATGTTTTTAAACCTTTAATGATTTTGATTAAAACAGTGTATATTTAACACTTGTACAAGACTAATAAAATATATTACTTGCATTTTCTGGGAATATCCTCTGAAGACCTTTTCACTCTGAACGACTTTACTTAACTGTTTAACCATAAGAGATAGTCAAAAAGCTTACTGCACAAAAATGTAGTATAATTTTTGTATGGAGTAAACTATTTCGGAGTTATTCCTTGTTATTTGTTTCAGTTTCTTTTAAACGGTCTTTTGTTTTACTTCTGGTCATGTAACAACAGCTGAACTTCAAACACATAGCAAGCAGTTTTTAAAATATTTGACTAACGGATTGGCATTGTGTATCTCCTTATTCTCCTTCTATTTATAAAGAATTAAGCAATAAAATCATTAACGTTTATTTTGATTTGCATGAAGTTCATAGAAGAATAAACCTTTGAAAGAATAGTTGTTTTAGCAATAGGTGGAGAAAGTCATGTGAATGGAATACGTCGGATTCTTTCTCAGTGGTCTCTACCTTTAATTTGTATCAAATAAAAAACTCCACAGTTAGAGCTCCAGTCATGATATTCCAATTTAAAATCCTATATAATTTCCAATAAACTCTACTCGAGAATAACTGTGAGGCATCATCTATGTAAATCTTGCTTTCTTACTGTATTTTGTAATTCACATGCCTTTGTTTAAGTGTGTAAATCATTTCATTGTAATATTGTGAACCCAATTATTATAAATATTGTATGGTCGCGTTATGACCTAGGAGTTAAAGCGACCTAAAACAAACAAATAAATAAATAAACAAAAATGTGGCATCGTCACGAAGTATTTTCCAAGTTGTTTATTTCGCTTATTCTAGTGTTCCGTATTTCGCCTTTAAAAGCTATTCCCAGAAACTTATGCCCATCTTATGCGCTTCTTATGTCCGTCAGCTTCTAGGTTTGACTTGCATATATTACCTAATGATGGAAAAATCTGATGTGTTACATTCACATGTCTATCTATATCTTCTCTGCATATCCATACAAAACATTATTCTTTTGTCTATATAATATTAATCGATATAAGCATCACTAGATATAGTCCTATTATTTATTATAAGAGAATACACTAGGCAAAAGAACAGTCATATTTTAAGAGCTGTCATGCATTTGTCATGCAAGCAGTTAATATTCGGTTCTCTTCCATGGCCAGGAGTAAAACAAAAGAAAAATGAAACGCATGAGGGCCTCATGTTAGAGAAAACGTTTAAGTCTTTTAAAACTGAAACTAATAGCAGGGTATATCTTGGAAATGGCTAGTTCTACATAAAACTGTATTTGACATACGTTGTGTGTTTTAACAAAATCTACGCATTTTTATCTATCTCTTACGGTTTACTAATCATGTAAAAGTCATTCAAAAGAGGAGAATTTCAGGAAATATTCCCAAGAAATTAAAAATATATATCATGAAAACGTCTTTTAATATGTGACATTTCAATGAAAATCATTGTAGCCATTTTTCGAATAATGTTCCATGTGAAAAGGTAGTTGGGTATGGGCTCAGAAATGTTTGTGAAAATCTTTGTTGCATCATTCAAAGAAACTAAACTTAAATACAAAGTAAGGTCACTGGCTTTCTCTCCTTGTGTTATGCTGCCCATATATAGACAGACATCCTCAGGGGTCCTCAAAACATTTATTTCCAGCGAAATCTCGGTAGCAAAATTTAATGGAATACAATATCTTCTCTATATGCATGCTATTGAAAGTAAAATTACAGGAGACTAATGTTATGGTTCAGAATTTGCGTTTTCCTTTCTTGTCTAATAAATTGAATTTTAGGGTCCAAGAGCTTTTCCATGCTATTGTTATTCTGTGCACATTACATCTAAATTATAAACAAAAGGAAATTCAAAATCTTCTAGCCAGAAGCCCGAGAAGATTTTGAATTAATACGTCGCCAGGGAAGCTTCGGTTCTTATTTTAAAAGGAAATTATCAATACTTAAAGGTTAGGATATCGTTTAATCCTCTGAGAGAGGATTAATCCAGGATTACCATGAGAGCAGTCTATTTCTCAATCTAAATGAACTATTAACAAGAGGCAGAGTTATTCTGTAAAACTATAGTGAATTGAATGTAATAATTTCACACATTTGTTGAGGTTAATTGACGAACAGGACCTTCTGAAGACGTTAATTGACAATTTAATTACAATATGATTATACACATTGTTGTTTGCAATGGATAACGCGTTTTGAAGAATATCTAGAATAATAAGTGATAGTTTTGAAGAATCGATATTGAATTTCTTATACATGCTGCAAGGTGAATATGTAAAAATAATATAATATTTGGTGGAGAATAATGCATATAACACACAAGTGTATCTCATTTTGTTCGCTTACTAATGGCACTGTATAAATGAAGCACAAATTTCAGGGTCTAATATGTTCCGAACGGCCTTGTGCTATGTCTCTGCAGTGTTTACATACATCACTCCACCTATGGTGTCGCACGGCAAAGAATAGAGGGCAGAGGAGTTTCAATCGAGCGTCTGAGAGAGGGAGTAAGCATCCTAAAAACATTGTGAAATTTTCCTCGTGAACATAAATTTAAAAAATAGCAACATAAATTGTAAATACTGGATCATCACATAGTCCTCAAACGTTGATACAAATATTTGCCATTATTCATCTCCTACCTGTATACATTTATTGTGAAGTTTATAATTGATTCAAGCTCAAAAAAAAAAAAAAAAATAAACAATTACTTCAGAGTTTGAAATTTCATATTTCTCTTTCATACAGTTTTTACCTAACTCATAATGAGATTTTTTCTCTCTTGTCTTCGTTAATCTTAGACGTTACAGTTGGATCAAATAAGCATTTTTGTTGTTCTTGTGGTCAATGACAACTGTATCTGCTCGTTTAGGGCTGTATACTTCTTTAAAAACGCTGATTTGTTTAGATCTCGTAGAAAAACAGCTATGGCAGACCATAGCCTATGATGACTTTGTATGAATAAGTTCACCCCTTCTATAGAACACAGTACATGCTTGATATAGCTGTATTTGGACTCGTGAGCCCTGCAGGATGAGGTGTGGGGAGAGGGCAAAGCGATATCTGGTTACCCGGTGAGCTGTTATGCAGTAGTCCTTCTTGCAGATTACTCTAGTGTAGCCTACTTAGCATAGTAAGGTGCAGAAGTAGTTAATGCTGTAACAAGATTTTCTATTCTTTTCACCATGTTTGAAGTTAAGAAATGTACGATAGTACATTCAGAAGTGCATGAAATTATAAGTAGCGTTATTGATAAATGTAATCAAGAAGCTCTGAATAAACAATATTTTTATCTAGTGTCACAAACTCCAACCAGCAGCATATTATACTGGTGTTTCCGTAATAACGATAAAGAGAATTGGTAAAAAGAAGAAAGATCTGCGGTCAAGAGGAGACAAAGCTGTATTGAGCACTTCTGGTAAAAGAAGAAAAACTAGACCTGAACATACTGTTGCGCAAATTAATGATTTTTAATGCTACCATTACACGTAGAATAATACGCTTAACTCATTTTATATTTATTTAAAAAATGTGTATGTCATAAAATATGTGTTTTAATGAAATCTACTTGTTTTGTGTAGTGAGTTTTTATCTTTCTCTTACTTGCAAATGTCATCCAGAATGAAGAAGTCTTTAGAGGCTATTCACAGAAATTTTAAGACATAGTTACATTACGTTTGCTAGAAAATACCTTAAACATATAGTATTTTAATACAAATCGTTAAAGCCAATTTTGATAAAATTATAATTTCGAAAAAAATGTGGCATGTACAGGGTAATGGGAGGGGGGATTTTGTAGAAAATCTTTCTGAGATATCCTTGGAAGATTTTGAGCTTAAATGCCAAGTTTGGTATTTAACGAATGTTTCGTTTCTGAGCTATGCTGAACACACACACACACACACACTCTCTCTCTCTCTCTCATACACATAACTAATCTTCTTCTTCTTCTTCTTCTTCTTCTTCTGCTTCAGAAAATGAAACAGTTTCATATTCAGAATTGGACATGGATTTGGCACGGCAACTGATTCACTAAGATAGGCTGCGTGTTATTCTTCAACACCGTTTCTATCTGTTAGTGTCACCTTATCTGTACTCATACGTGTGTTGTGTACGCATTCCTTCCAGGATTCACGAGTTGGGAACACAACTATATGTTCAGCATAATGTGTTGTTTACTCGGAAGTGTTGGTTTCCTCCTCTCCACGCACATTACATTCGCATGGAGATAACTGTGTTAATGCTATGACGTAATGGCATAGTTGGTATCGTCTCCTGCTGATCCCCCCCCCCCTGCTTTAACACTGGCTGATCACTCAATCGCTGTCTGATTCTAGCTTGTATTAATTCGTGTCATTGGAGTACACGATTCAGATAGCGTGACCTAGTCATATTACAAACGCAGTGATCCTTACTTAAGTCACGTATGCTTGCGGTGATAATGCTGATGATAATGCAGAACTCTTCACATATCTGTGGGTTTGAATGCCTTACGATGGTTATTTTTCTACATCTCTCTATTAATGTATTTAGGACTAACTTTGACTTTGTTCATAAGGATTTCTACATTACGTTATTAATTTGTTCATTCACTGATCAGCTGTTAAAATGAGATTATTTGTTGTTTAGACGCTCAGCTGCTAGTATTAGCGAATAAACTTCTAAAACAAATCGTAGGAACTAAGCCAGAGATAAAATGAATATCAAAATAAATCATAAATAAAATAACAGTCAAAGTTAGATATAAAATCCAGTGTAAAAAAACTATCCATGACAATAACTGAAACGGATGAATCTAAAAAACTATTTCGAACAATGGAACGCAAAAAATTTAAATACTTATAGTTAAAAAAAAAAAAACTCATTGCAGGAGTTACTGTGATAAAAACACAAAACCTTATATGCCGCTCCGTTATCTTTCACCAGCACTTCCGTGGTTGCAAAGTGTGGCATCCGTCAATATGTCTGGCGTTAGACCCTATATCACAACCGACAATAACAACTGGAAAAAAAATCTCTAAGAACGTAACATAGCGTAATGGCGGGCTCCATGCTTGGCGAATGAGATGTACTAAGATTTCTCTGGTTGTCGGGAACAGTTATGGAGGACTGGTGAACGACAAAGCTACAACATCGTAAAGTAAAACTAAAACACACTTATTATTTTAATTACTAAGGCATCCTCTACCGATGGGGTTGTTCAGGTATCGCCTTGCATCTTGGCTGACCTTCACCGAGCAGAGACTCCTAAAGTTTGCTCACTATCCCTCCCCCTAGGCACACACAGTGCATTGAGCTAAATCACGCCAGGCTAGGCGATGACACTGGTGATATATGGATTGAAGATGGAGCACCGGTGGAATGCGATGGCGGGGGAACCCGGAGAAAACCCGCCCCTGCGCCGCTTTGTCCACCATAAATTTCACATGTGGTCGCTTGGGATAGAACCCAAGCCCGTCTAGGTGAGAGGTGAGAGGTCTAACCACTCGCCCACGACACGACCATTAGACAGGGCAGGGATTGGACGTACCAAATGGAATGCTCTTGTTTCAACTAAACCGTCACTAAAGAACTTCAGCTGTCATTAACGAACATTTCAATTTTTATGTGTTAACTTCCAAAAAATAAATATATTTACACTTATCCCTATTGGCTACACTATTAAAATTATTATCAACATCATCATAAGCAGTAAGCCTGTGGAGGCCCGTTACGATCCTGTAGCAAATTTTGCTTCCTGCCTTATACAGGACAGCCCAAAGATTTTCGTCCTCGTATAACAACTTGGTGATTCGAGCTGAACTTACGAGGGTCGGCTGATAAGTCCCGGGCCTCACACAGATATGGCGCCACTAGGCCAGTTAAACGGTAACATCATATAATGTAATTCTAGACTAGCTTGTATCCATAGCTACAGGTCAATAGCTTGTTTAGATTCGAATGACAGCATTATAAACAATACAACTTTACAATTTTCATGAAAATGGAGGATTTGGAAAAAACGAGCAGTGATTAAAACTTCCATTTGAAAGGCTTAGCGCCTAAAGAAATCAAGGAGGAAATAGACAGTTCATTGAAAGACTCAGCCCTTTCATATTCAATGATTAAACGGTGGGTTGCAGAGTTTAAAATGGGACGTACGAGCACTAGTTATGAGCCTCGCTCTGGACGTCCTGTAGAAGTGACAACTCCAGAGACCATTGAAACAAATCGTCGTTTAGTACTGGAAGACCGCAGATTAAAGTTGTTTGAGATAGCAGAAGCTGTAAAAATATCAAAAGAACGTGCAGGTAACATTTTAAGTAATGTTTGGGCTTTCACAAGGTCTGTGCAAGATGGAATCCACGTCTGTTGACACCTGATCAAAAGTTGCAAAGAAAACTGTTTCTGAATGTGGAGCTCTATCGTAAAAATGCCAGTGAATTTTTGAGACGGCTTATTACCATGGGTGAAACTTGGATACATCACTACGCTCCAGAAAGTAAAACAGTGGATTGCGACAGGTGAACCAACACCAAAAAGGGCAAAGTCAATTTTGTCCGCTAACAAGTTTACGGCGAGTGTTTTCTGGGATGCACAGGGAATTATTTTTATTTATTACTTGGTAAAGGGTAAAAGTATTACTGGTGACTACAACGCAAGCTTACTGCAATATTTGAGTGATGAGGTGAAAAGAAAAAAGTCTTCATGTGACAAATAAAAAAAAAAAGTCTTGTTTCATCACAACAATGCTCCGGCTCATCGTTCAGTCATTACAATGGGAAACATCTGATGTGTTACATTTACATGACTTTCTCTACATGTCTGCAACAAATTATTGTTAAAAATCTTATGCTTCCATTTACTTAATGCTAATCGAGAAAAAATTAGCAAACATAGTCTTATTACTTGCTTCCTTGCAAGTAGAAGTGAAATAAGGGAGTACCATAGGTTAAATTGATAGTCAAAAGCTGGTTGCTATATGGCTGAAGTTCCTTTGTTTGTATGGACAGGAGTTGACAAATTCCAGTATGAGAAAAGTGTATTTTTTGAAGATGAAATTAAAAACAAGGAATACCTAAAAAACAATCAAAGCGATAAGCAGAAACTAACTTAACAAAAAATGTAGATCCCGTTAAACGCACAATTTATGTCTTATATGTTTTTTCGTGGAGTTGATCATTTGGAGATACTCCTTTTTCTTTGTTTCAGATTTAAAATACTTCAGCTTTTCTCACACGGAAAATTGTAAACTCCTGACCCTGCATGAAACGGATTTCAACTATATGGCAACCGGTTTTTAAAAGATTTTGACTATCGGATTAGTCTAGTGTATTCGCTTATTTTCATCCTACTTAGACCGAAGCAAGTAGTTAAGGTAATTTCTACTAATGTTGATCTCAGTTATCATAAGTTGCATTTCTATCCATATCTTCTAAGCATCTGAATAAGCTGTTTAACAATAATTTGTTACAACAATGTAGAGAAAGTCAATGTAAATGTAACACATTACATTTTTTCTACAGCATCATGTCAGTCAAGGAGTGGTATCATATTTATTTCTGCAGTTTATTATATTTTAACATATGCGCAAATCCATTTGGTAACATCTGTGTTACTTTAAAAATGCGCATTTGTTGGTTGGAACCCAGATTACAGTGTTTACACTGATATTTTGTTCCTTAAGGGCCTCTCAGAAAGAGTATGAAATCTCCTCCTCTAATTCTTGCGGTTGGGGAGGCGCTACCAAACTTGTGCATCACAATCCTGGAATATCATTTTAGAATAAAGTACGCTGTAGAGAGGCTTGATACCCGCGGGCCCATCAACGGGAGGTGAAACTCAAAACTTTCATCTCCACCCCGGAGATAACGCTTGAATATTCAACTGGATGAGCTATGCTATAATTCTCCCCAGATAAAACACAGCAATGTAAAATATTTTTGTTTTTTCTTGTGGGGGTTAGTAACTTTTTATTAAAGCACAATGTACCCAAAATATAACATAATCCTAGACGTTTTAACTTTCTAATCAATTTATCAGTACAGTTTGGAAGCTGTGTTATATTCACGTAACTTACTCACCTGTTCTACGACAAACTAGTTTAATAAAAGCTTATTCTTTCATGTACTTAATGCTAACCAGATAAGCATTATCAGATATTATTTTATCACACATGTTCTTATAGGTATATTAAGACTAAACTTAGCTGTAGTAATAGTCAAATGTTTTAACTATACGTACTGTGATGGCATTAAAATTCCGTTTCTTCTTGCAAATCCAGGATAAAAAAAAAAACAGTTAAGATTTTCCAAATGAAAAAAAAAGAAAAAAAAAAGAGGTTATTGGAAAATTTAAATCAATGGAAGATTTAAACAGAAGTTACCTACTTTACAGAATCTATATCCTTTGCTTACTAAGAATCTGTCAATCTGTTACAGCCCACCAGTTATGCAAAAATCATTTGGAATGTAGAGAACTTCTGAGGTTAATCCTTGAAAATTCAAGATGTACATTTCTTTTTCATCTTAAAAATATGGTATTTCAATCAAAGTTATTAGAGCCAAAATGTTTCAATGTAAAAGATAGTTTGGGCTGGGGGGGATTTCCTTGAAAATCATGTTGCATCCTTCGGTGATGCTAAACATGAATATATAGTTTGACATTTATCGAGTTTAGTTATGTTGTTCACAGCCACAGAAACACACACATGCACACACACGCACGCGGAACTCTTTCTAAAGAATATTTTTGTTTTAATTCAGGGGGTCTGTTGGGTGAGATACAAAACATTTCCTATTTACTGTACACAGCAGAGATATTATTTTCTCTTAAATGTTGGCGTTTATTTTTATCATCATTATTATTGTTACTTTTACTGCGTAGTTTAATTACTGTTCTTTTTTAGGCAATTTCATGTCTCAACCTTTTTTTTCTACAATGTCATCTTCTTTCGGCAACATTTTTACTGCTCTTTCTCAATTTGAACAAATAATAATTATTTTTGCAAATTGACTTAATCTGAAATAAACATTGCCTATATCTCTGTTAATAATTATGGTATTTACTATCTATTCTTAAGAAAGTTTATTTCTCTTCTTCATATTAACCAATATAAATCTTACATAAATACATTTAACCATTTTGTAGTTTATACAAAAGGAACGCGATAGTCAACTATTTAACAATTGGTCACTCAATGCTGGAATCCAAATTCCATACTCTTTGCATGAAATCAGAGAAAAACTTAAAATCGATAGGACTTGAATGGAATAAGCAATTTTAACTATTTGAACCATTAATATCATTTACTTCAGAAAGGGCTTACCGAACAAATTTTTTTTTTTCCTTTTTTATTTGACGTCTCTTTAACTATTTTCATTTCGCAATGGATCTATTAGGAGATACGCCATGGACAGCCTTTAAATACTACACCATGCTCCGTCACCCTAGTGCTAGGCAACTGCCTCTATAGGGGATTGGTGGATGACATTCGAATAATGAGTGTCAGGTAACTATATCCCTGCTTCTACACGCGTTGGGCATTGGCATTAGAGTGTCGTCCAGACTACCTGCTTTCACCATCTGCGAATAGATGGCAACGTATGTATGTGACCTTTGTTTTAGGCTGAAGGTAGAACTTTGGTCGGAGTATTACATTTATAATCCGATATTTACAGTGATGACTTTAGGAAAACCACAAAATGAACCCATCAGAGTATCCGGTCAATGAAATTTGAACCCAAGCACTCTCAGATGTGGACCATGTACATTACTGCCTATAAGCCAGGAGTAAATTGCGCGTAAGAGATTTACATTTATGGGGTATGCTTTCTTTAATTCTTTAACGCTCACCAGGTATACAGGATTACACAAAATTTCTTTCGAATGAAATAAGCTTCACAGAGTATTCCCAAGAAATGTGCATTTTATTTATCGTAAAAATAGGTTAAATATATGATATTTTAATCAAAATCATTAGGGACATTTTGAGAAAATCGTACTTCATCAAATATCTTCCAAGAAAAGGGTACTTAGGGTTGAAGATTTTCTTCAGAACCTTCGTATCGCATCTATGGAAGGTATAAATTAAACCTTTATATTTAGTATACTTGTAAAATAATTTAATAATGAAATAAAACAATCTGATGTGTTCCATTAACATGACTTTCTCTACATTTCTGCAACAAATTATTGCTAGAAAGCTTATGCTTCTATTTACTTCATAATAGTCGAGAAAAAATTAGCAGAAATAATTTTATTACTTGCTTCCTTGTAAGCAGAAGCGAAAAAAGGGAGTACCATAGGTTAAAGTGATAGTCAAAATCTGGTTGCTATGAGACTGAAGTTCCTTTGTTTGTATGTATGGACATGAGTTGACAAATTCCTGCATGAGAAAAGTATACGTTTCTCAAAGCTGAATCAAAAAAACAAGGAATATCTTAAAAACGACCAATTCCATGAAAAAATGTATCTAACATAAATTGTGTGTATTAATGTGCTCTACATTTTTTGTATGTTAAGTTTTTGTCCATCTCTTATGGTTTAGCAGTTATGCAACATTCCGTAAAATTCATCCAGAATAAGGTAGTCTTCAGAGGCTATTCCCAGAAAATTCAAAATATACATCTTATTTGTCAGATAAATATCCTTCATATACGAAATTTAATCAAAATCGTTAGAGCCATTTTTAAGAAAATCAAAATGTTTGAAATGTTTTCCATGTGAAGGGTAGTTTGGGGTGGGGGGATTTTTCTCAAAATCTTCGTGTCGCATTCCTGAAAGATACTAAATTTAAATACCAAGTTTGGTATTTTGCTGACTTTTCGTTTTTGAGCTATCGTGTTCAAAGACACACGAACACACATACACACTTTTTTTTTTTTTTTAAACAGTAACGGCGTCTGATCAGGACTTCGGTACTGTATCCCTATTTACATTTCCCCCCGTAGGTTTTACTGATTACTGATTTACTGGTTTACTGGTTTTACTGTTTCTTTTACAAACATATACACATTGCACAAACATATAACACTCATGCCCAAGGCGGGACTCGAACCCACGATCCCCTGGATACAAGAGTCCCTAAAACGCATATTTTCTGTGAAATCTCGGTATGGAAGTTTTGGGTGGAGTGCAATACCTTCTCTACACACTATGTACATAGTACGTGTAGAGAATGTGAAAAGAAAGAGGATTAAAACAAGAGGCTAACAGTTTGATAAGTACAATAAAGCGAACCGAAGATGTCATGTTTTAGAGCCAATGCATCTGGCTTCTAGAACAGATCAAAGCGTTCTCCAGTCAAAGGTTAAGTAAACACAAGATTTGTTTTTTTGTTTTCTTGATCTTAGTTCTGTGTATAAAGCTGCTCACCTTCTTGCAAGCGATCAAAGTGGCGGTGGCGGCGCAAGCTCTGTTGCCAATTAACCCGTGACATTTCCCCCCTGCTTTCGACAAAAGGAAAACAAAACAAAAGCGAAGCGTAGGTATTGAAGCGCAAAAGTCATCGATATGAACGGAAATGGGAAACAAGTGCGGTTTTTCCGCAGTCGGGATATTATAAACGTCTGAGCACAAAGGAGGCAATTGCGCTAAAAGCGAGCGGCTGGAGAAAATGAGAAAGAAGAGGAATGAAAGAGAGCCACTGTACTTGTTCGATACGTCACTAAACTCAAATGTAATGTTTATTAAGAATAGCGTATAGCAGCTGCGGAAGGATACAGTAATTAATTAATCTACAGGGAAACAGTGCAGCAAAATGTTACACGAAACCAAGGAAAACGGAAACAAAGACGACATGAAGCAAACGGGAGGAAAATTAAACAAGGGACTGTGAAGAACTCCGGGAGTCGATAAAAAATAGAACACTGAACGTCATAATGTAATAGAATTGAGATGGCGAATGCATTGCTTGCCGCGAATATTACATGTAAATTCAGGGTAAACTGCGCTTATGATTCTCCTTCTGATTTTCCAAAAATCCACTACAATCATTCATTAAGCGCCGTTTAAAACCGCAATTAAGAGGTGCATTTTACATTCTCAAGCATGTATGTGCAATATACGTAGTAGATAGAGAAGATATTGTACTCCATCCGAAAAATTCAGTACCGAGATATCACCGGAAATATAAGTTCAGAAACACATTGAATAAGAAAACAGCATTTTTAGAAAAAGGTCAGTATTTATGTTTATTTTTGTGTGCGTCTGTGATTGTAAATGGTCAGCATAACTCAAAAATAAAAATTCCGTTAAATACCAATTCCATGGATGCTACATGAATGTTTTTAAGAAAATCTCCCAACCGGAAACTACCCTTTACAGGGACAATTTTCGAAAATTTTGATTTTCTCAAAAATGCCTATAACGATTTTCATTAAAATACCGTACACTAAAGAAATTTACATCATATACAAAATTTATGTTTTCAGTTTTCCGTAACAGCTTCTAAGCATTCTATTTTACTAGATGAATTTTGCTGAATTGAATATCAACCGTAAGAGATAGACTAAAGTTTACTATACAGAAAATCTAGATCTCATTAAAACACGTAATTTGTCAGATTAATGTTTATCGTGATGTTGGCCATATTTAAAATATTACATGTTATTAGTACCTGTTTCAAAAATATTGATTTCATCAAAAAGGCTCTAACAATATTGTATAAAATGCCAAATGTTTAACTCAAACAGAATGTTTATCTTGAATTTTCAGGGAATAGCCTCTGAAGTCCTCTTCATTCTAGATGACTTACTATACCAAAATGTAGATGTTATTAAAATACAATGTATTTCATATGCCTCTTTATTTTTTTTTTTTTTTTTAGAGTTAACTATTTTCGAGATATTCCGAGCTATTGAGTTCAGTTTAAGATACTTTTCTCAAACGGAAATGCATATATTTTTCGTCTCTCTTTTGTTTACTCCAAACAAACAAATAGAATCGAATTTCAGTTGTTTTATATAGCAACCAGCTTTTAAAAGATTCGTCTATCTCTCTAGTGTAGTGTATACCCATATATTCTTTATATTTACAAGAAAGCAAGTAATAAGACAAATTCTGTTAATGTTTATCTTGATTGACGTGAAGCAGATAAAATAATAATGTTTTGTAAGAAAAGTTTATTCGTGAAACATCTAGAGAAAGCCATGTGAATCGACCACGTCAGGCTTTTGTTTAATGACGGACCACAGAAACATGCATTCATGGTAAAGCCTCGGTATTGAATTTTTGGGTTGAATGCAATAACTTTTCTACCTCTTTGTACGTGGCAGAGAAAGTCAAAATGGAAACAGCAAGGTCATGTTCAGAAATTACATGGGCTCGACAAGTGGTTTGCAGAGATACAATACCAGAGCTCTGTGAAACCACAATATATGCATGTACTACCTATATTGATCCCTATGCAGCTACAACGTCGGTCCTCTAGCAAGATACATCTCCAACATGCAACAGCGATCTCTATGAGGATGCAATATGAGACTTTGCGCACATTTTAAGGGACAAATACTTGTAAATGTATTGATAAATTCAAAGTCAAGTTGTCTAAGACTATATATCTCTTTAGAAATATAAGAAATTGTATACCATTGCAATATTTTTAAACAGCTTACTTTTCTCTGTCTAAATCTTTGATAAGATTCGGATCTCTGCAACTAATTATTGTTAAAAAGCTTATGCTTCTATTTACTTCTGCTAATTGAGACAACATCAGCAGAAATAGCCTTATTACTTGCTTCCTTGTAAGTAGAAGCGAAATAAGGGAGTACCATAGGTTAGAATGATAGTCAAAAGCTGGTTGCTATGTGATTGAAATTCCTTTGTTTGTATGGACAGGAGTTGACAAATTCCTGCATGAGAAAAGTTTAAGTTTTTCGAAGCTGAAACCAAAAACAAGGAATAACTCAAAAACGATGAACTCCACGAAACAAAATATATAGAATAAATCGTGTGTTTTAACGTGCTCTACATTATTTGTGTGGCAAATTTTTGTCCATCTCTTACGGTTTAGCAGTTATGCAAAATTCCGTAAAATTCATCTAGAATAAAGTAGTCTTCAGAGGTTTTTCCCAGAAAATTTAAGATCAATTTATTTATCAGATAAATTTATTTAATATACGAAATTAGAAAATTTAAGATATAGATTTTATTTATCAGGTAAATTTATTTAATATACTAATTTTTAATCAAAATCAATGGAACCATTTTTGAGCAAATCAAAATGTTCGAAAAAAGTTCCATGTAAAAAGTAGTTTGGTGTGGGGGGATTTTTCTGAAAATCTTCGTGTTACTTCTCTGGAAGATAGTAAACTTAAATACCAACTTTGGCATTTTACCGACTTTTCGTTTTTGAGCTATCGTGTTCACGGACACACGAACACATAGCCACACACACGGACCTTTTTCTGTAAAATGCATTTTACTTTCTCTACACATACTATGTACATATTGTATAGAGAAGATATTGTATTGCACCCAAAAACTCGATACCGAGATTTCAGCGCAAACACATGTTTTGGGTCCCCCGAATCCCAAAAAAAAAGCATTTTTGGAAAAAGGTCCGTGTGTGTGTCTGTGGACAGCATAGCTCAAAAACAAAAAGACCGTTAAATACCAAACTTGATATTTAAGCTTGGTGTCTTTCAAGGATGCGACACGAAGAGTTTCAAGAAAATCCCCCTAACCCCAACTACCCTTTACATGGAACTTTTTCCGAAAATTATGAATTTCTCAAAAATGGCTCTAACGATTTTTATTAAAATATCGTATATTAAAGATATTTGCCTGACAAATAATATGTATATCTTGAATTTTCTGGGAATAGCCTCTGAAGGCTGCTTTATTCTGGATGAATTTTACGAAATTTTGCATAAGTGCTTAACCGTAAGAAATAGCCAAAACTTGCCACTCAAAACTTGTAGAGCATATTAAAACACACAATTTATGTTATTTTTTTTTCGAGGAGTTGATCGTTTATGAGATATTCCTTGTTTTTGGTTTCAGGTTAGAAAAAGTTGTACTTTTCTCATACAGAAATTTGTCAGCTCGTGTCCATACAAACAAAGGAACTTCATTCACCTAGTAACCAGATTTTGACTTCACTTTAACCTATGATACCCCCATATTTCGCTTCTTCTTACAGGGAAGCAAGTAATAAGACTATTTCTGCTAGTTGTTTTGGATTAGCATGAAGTAAATAGAAGAATAAGCTTATTAACACTAATTTGTCACACAGAAGTAGAGAAAGTCATGGAACACATAAGATTTTTTGGATATAGGGGGCCCTAAAACATTCACTTCCGGTGAAATCTCGGTATCGAATCTTTGGTTGGAGTTCAATACCTTCTCTATACACTATGCACATAGTACGTTTAGAGAAAGTAAAACGACCATCTTTTACAGACTTAAGTATGTTAACTGTATATTTTCTGTATTTTAATTCATTTGCACAAATCGTCAAGTAGCTACTTATTAAGAAGTCAAAACCACGAATACTAGACAAGACAGAGAAATGATATTGAAATACCATTTGCAAGGTTGAGAACAAAACAAAACAGTTATACTTATATGGGACCCAAGATGAATAATAAACTATCAATTATTTTAAAACAACCAAAGAGACAAAAGCTATAGATTCATTATCAACCTTCTTTCTAAAAATTCGGTTTTGTTACAGCAGACCAATTTTAACAAAACATAAAGGCCCTGTATTCTCGCATTAAATTATTACCTAAAATTTTAGTTTACAGTGAATTTTGCATGTGCTGAAAATACCTAACTTCAATATAAAATAATACATTTTTACACACAATACTTTGGACACGTGGAAAATTTTATTGCCACTGCCGGGATTTTAACCATGGATCTTTCTGTGCTTTCCGGAACGTAAGTTAATGCATCTATGACATTTGGAAAATCAATTATGTAAGATATCTTACCGATATTTATGCCTCTTATTACAAACAACAATAGCGTTAGTTGGTTATTTAATAAGCAGTTTTACTCTCTAATTTAATTCTAATAAAAATCCAATTATGTAAGATATCTTACTGGGATTTATAGCTCTTATTACTAACAATAATAGTGAAAGTTGGTTATTTAATTAGTAATTTTACTCTTTAATTTAATCCTCATAAAAATGAAGCATATAATGCATTTTTAAAGATAATGCAAAAAATTAAATTTTACAGTCGATGAGTTGATTCATACCACATTGCTACATAAACGCGTATTGAATAGTGTAGTAAAATCTATAAATATTACAAATTAAATAAGAACAAATTAATCATTATCTATAAATATATTACTTCCATGTTCTCAATTATTTTAGTAAAATTGTAATTGAATAATTGTTTTAAAATTTTGTTAATGCATTTCTCAAAATTGGAGTATTACTTAAAAAAATTTAATGAATATGAAGTATAAACATGTTTTAACAATGTAATAAAAAGTTGCATCGTATGGAGCTTTATAGCACGGACAAATATTAGAAAAGATTTGCAGAAACACAAGGCTTAAAGTTAGACATGTACCTTAATAAATTTGTGCCTGTCCATTAATAGCTTCAATTAATTAGTAGTTAAGGGTGCGCCAAGTAAGAAATACGTAACATTTTCTTAAAGTTTAGAATTAATATTAATTTATTATGAAGAAAAGTATTTTTTAATATTTCACATTACCTTTAAGAACTAATGGCATTGTAAGTCACCATTGGGTTATGGCATTTCACAATAAATTTGAGATCCTGTTTATTCTGCGGAAAATGGAAGTCAAATGGGGAATTCAGTGTTGGGCAAGCATGCTATCATGGTAACTTAGTTGGTTAGAGTAATCGCATGGAAACCGGAATATCCGCGGTTAAAATCCGGACTGTAGATGTTTCAGTCTAATTCTAGCTTTCCAACTTGGTTCTACGCACAACTTGTGTTGAATCTGCTTAAATAGCTGCATACTGGCAGCTTTGTGCATATTTTGAGTTTTCATAAGATAGCTGAGCTGCTGATGATCATAATTGCGCACGGCCGACGGAGTTTGAGTTGATTTTTTCTTCTAGTAGTGTACGTCAACAGTCTCACTGCTTAATGGGATTTAGTATGTCCCGTCGCTGGCTTCAAATTAGAAAATTAATTATTAAATAATAATCTACAGGAGAGCTTGCGACATATTGGTATAGGTGCCGAGTAGTTTAGATTTTAAGCTGCTGAAGTTTGTGGTATTGAGATTGTGAATCTCTTAAGGACGTTGTCTAGTCAAATTCTAGAAATAAACATATCAGTGTTGCCACAACGTATGCAGCACGCTGCGTCGAGTCTGCAAAATAAAAAATGTAAATGGCGTGTTATTTATGGACACTCTTTAGCTGCTGTGCTTTTAGCGTCCTATTCTAAATTGGGTGTGAAAGACCGCTTAATTTTGCTCAGAGGCCTTTCTATCAGGCTTGAGGTAAATCTACGACACGGGACCAACGGCTTTGCTTCCATTCCGAATGAAGCCATGCTAAGGATTTTACCATCGTCCTCCGAGTCTGCTCTGTTGTCTGATGCTACAATTCATCATATAGCAAACTTAATTTTACATCGTATTACCAGTCGCCATGACGCTCCAGCTGTTCTATTGCCTGATAGTGGACGTCACCTTTAGAGGACCAGGGGAGATGTAGCACACTGGCAGCATTTTATATATTTTTAGTTTTTATAAGTTGAGTACGATCATAGCTGCGTACGGCCGCCGGAACTTGAGTTGGCCGTTTTACTCTAGTAGTGTACGCCAATCGTTTTCCAGGATGCTGCCAAGTTGTCTTGATATAAACATTACATGAATTTAACATAATTATTTTTTGTAAAATTAGTAATAAACGAAACACTTGCTTTCTCTTTCTTATTTGTTTTGAAATGCTATTTATCTTGGAAAAGTAGAAACTTCACACCAGTTAATCTCACTGATTAATACGAGTTAGTATGCCACGTCGTTCACTTCTAGTTAGAAAATGAATTGTGAAGTAATAATTTACAGAGCGCTGCGACAGATTTAAATATCTTACAGATAAGAGTATAATGGTAATAAAAATAATTTTAAGCACAAATATTGCCTAGAAGACAGCAAACAAGAGAGGGGACGGAAATAGAGGCAATACCACCATTTCTGCTAATGTTTATCTTGATTAGCATCACTTCGATAGAATAGTAATCTTGTATCTATAGGTGTTTACAGAACAGGTAGAGATTGTCACGTGAATGGAATACTTAAGATTTTAAGTTTAGTTTTCAACAAAAATATTTCGAGACTACGCCATTCTCTGAATGGCTTTGCTACAGAAATGGTGTATTTAAAACGTACAAGTGTATTTAACGTTTTAACAGCGAATTGATATATTCTTGCTAAGGCGTGTCACTTTCAGTGAAATTAACGCCAATAAAACGCGGGCGAATTGTGACTCCATCTTTAACAAGTGGTTGACAGGTGAGAGAGTCTCTTTCGGCGACACTAGCGGTACCTGCTGGCAAAGGTGACAGGTTAATTACTCTGCCTGCACGAAGCTCCAAGGAATTTCTCGATGGCAGCCTTCTCACATTCGATTCATGGAAACAGTTGATTACCATAGAGACATGAATTACGGGTTTTGTGTGATTAGTTCATTAATTAACCGCTAGCACTTACTTGTGAACAATACACCGTATGATTCCCACATTGTGTCCAAAGAGCAAACGTCAGGCAATAGTAAAAGAGGCAATGATATGAAACAACATATGATTATCTTGAATACCATATCAAAACGGTGACATTTCCAAATCTCGCAAGTTTTATGGTGGTATAGCATGCAATTCTATATCACTTATTTATAAAAACAAGCAAAAGTGTACAATTAATTTCATCCAAAATTCGTTACGAAATTTTACCAAAAATATGCATTTTGAGGCTCTTGAATCAACAAAAATGATTGTGCTTGTGTGTGTGGATCTGCGTGCCTACGATAAGCATAACTTAAAATATAAAAATCAGATGTTCCATTCACATGACTTTCTCTAGCTCTATCACAAACAAACTATTCTTACAAAAATGGTTCTTTTATGTCTATAATGCTAATCGAGAGAAGCATTAGCACGATTGGTTTTATTATTTGCTTCCTTGTAAGTAGATGGAATAAGGGAATGCACGGCTAAAGCTATAGTTATATTCGTTTAAAAGCAAATCTCAACGTGAAACATTTGAACTTCGGTTCTCTTTGTAAGGCCAGCACTAAAACAAAAGAGAGAGGAAAGGAAAGATGAATTTTCGTTTCAGAAGGGTTGAAGTAATTTAAAATTGAAACCAATACCAAAGAATGTATATTAAACGGTTAAATCTACAAAAGTTGTAAATGACATTAATTGTGATCTGCATTAATTTGTATGGTAAGTTTTTGTCTCTTACGATTCATAATTTAAACAAAGTCATGCAAAATGAAGAGGTCTTCAGAGACTATTCCAGAAAATGTTAGATATAAGTACATTTTGTTTACTTTGAAAATATTTTAAACATATTTAACCTTATTCAAATTTTGAGAATATTTCTACATTCAAAAAATGTTCAGTATAAGGGCAGTTGGGAGTGGGGGTATTTTCTAGAAAATCTCTGTGTCGTATTCTCCAAAGATACTGGTATTTAACAGACTTTTGTTTTTTGAGCTATGACATCCGCAGACAGACCGGCACATCACACACACTCACACACACAAGCAGGACTCTCTTTTTAAAAATGTTTTTCTTTATTCAGAAGATCCTAAAACATTTATTTCCGGTGAAATCACTGTATCGATTTTTGGGTGAAATACAATCTGTTCTCCACCACGTATGAACATAAAACGTACATACATGCTAGAGAAAGTAAAATTCAGATATATAAATGCATAACTCAAAATGGAAAATTTAGTTAAATGCCAAACTTCGATTCATGTTCAGCGCCTTTCAGGGATGCAACAAGAAGATTGTTAAGAAAATTCCCCAAAAACACTTTGTATGGGAATATTTTCGTTATTTGTATTGTGCCCAAAATTTCAATGTATAGCTTTCACCGGATATATATGTTTTAAGGTCCTATGAGTAGAAAAGGTCCATGTGTTTATATGTGCTACAGTCACATGGCTTCCCATACCCTTTATCGTTTATAAGTAAGTATAGAAACTATCCGTACGAATGTTTATTTTTACTTTACTTTTATAAAATTAATAAACCTTTGCTGAAATAATTACATTACAGGCTACACATTTCCTTATAGATCAAAGTGAATAGAGATTATCAAATGCTTAAGAACTGTACTATATGTGATGGGTTTCGGTTTCCACACTTTTTCCATGAAAGAGCGAGAAACAGGTGAAAATCAACGGGCGTTTAACACCAAAAACTAAGTATTAATTAACTTTTCTGTTCTATTTATAAGGAACTAAGTAATAAGACCGATTCTGCTAATAGTTATTTTGATTAGAATGGAGTATAGAAAAGAATTACCTTACTAATATAATTTGTTACAGTGATATACAGAAGTCATGTGAATAGAACACATCAGGTTTTTTGAGGAAGGAATGTTCAAGCTTCGAAACCGCTGGAAAAGTGTGTAGAGTGTGAAGGAGGCCATGAAGAGAAATGCTGAATGTGCCACTCGTGTTTACGTTTAATGAATAAATAATTTTTAAACAGTTACAGTTCGTATTTGAATCACCCTCGTATTATGTAGGTACTAAGTAGAGAACGTGAAAAACAGACCAGTGGTGTAGCCAAACCCTCGCTCCAAAAAAGAATGTTAGGGGCTTAACGGAGGCAATGCACCAAACTGGAGCAAAGTCGTTCAATACACCAAAGACATTATTGAGAAGGTGAGGCATTAGAGGGTGGCTTGGAAAGCGACGTGAGGGAGCTCATTATCTCCTTGTATGGGTTTTGCAGCTTCATCGGAACAGTCTCTGCATTTCAAATAAGCAGGCTGTTTCACTGAATCATTTCAAGACTGGGCTCAACTGTAATTTATAACAGTACACGACACACATTTTAAGCGCAATCACTCAATAGTTCAGATCTGGCAACGCTGCAGATTTGTAAACACAGGTAAAACAATACGTATAAGCCTAAGGGGAGCTATTTATGATACAAATGAGTAAAGTCATCCCTTTTTACTTTCTCTACACGTAGTATGTACATAGTGTATAGAGAAGGTATTGTATTCCACCCAAATATTCGATACCGATATTTCCCCGGAAATACATATTTTGGGTCTCCCTAAATCATTTTTTTTTTTTTTTTAAAAGTTCCGTGTATGTCCGTGTGTGTGAGTCTGTGTGTGTGTGTGTATGTGTGTGTATAGCATAGCTCAAAAACGATGGTATTTAAGTTTGGTATCTTCCAAGGATCTTACGAAAATTTGGATTTTCTCAAAAATGACTAACAATTTTGATTAAAGTATCTTATATTACAGATATTTACCTGACAAATAAAATGAATATCTTGAATTTTCTGGGAATAGCCTTTGAAGACTACTTTATTCTTGATGGATTTTACGGAGTGTTGCATAATGGCGAAACCGTAAAAGATATACAAAAACTTACCATACAAAAATGATGAGGACATTCAAACACACAATTTATGTTACATACATTTTTTCGTGTAGTTGATCGTTTTTGAGATAACCCTTGCTGTTGGTTTCAGCTTTGAAAAACTTGTACTTTTCTCATACATAAATTTGTCAACTCGTGTTCATACAAAGGAACTTTAGTCACGTAGTAACCATCTTTTTGACTATCAGTTTAACCTATGGTTCTCCCTTATTTCGCTTCTGTTTACAAAGAACGCTAGTAATAAAACTAATTCTGCTAATCTTTTCTCGACTAGCATAAAGTAAATAGAAGCATAAGCTTTATAATAATAATTTGTGGCAGAGAAGTAGAGAATGTCATGTGAACGGAACACATCAGATTTTTAAGGCAGAGAAGGTATTCCACTCCACCAAAAAAGTCGAGATTTCACCGGAAATACACATTTTAGTGTCCTTTGTATAAATACATTTAGTGTCTTCCAAAGTTGCGACACGAAAATATTGAGGAATTATTTACGCTACCCCAAACTACCCTTTATATGGAAACATTTGTTTCTAACGATTTTGAATAAAATACCTTATAGTATTAAAAATATGCACATGACATAACACTTTCTGGAAATAGCCTCGAAACATCTCATTATCCTGGTAAACCGTAAGTGATAATCAAATACCTACTACAGAAAATATGCACATTTTCTAAAATATACAATTTACGTCACACACATTTTCATTTTCTCTGTCCCATATGTACAATCATGGAAAAAATGATTGGGCGCTGAAACATTTCAAAGTATCGCTTCGGCCTCACGGAAGCACACGAAGTTACACAAGCTGGGTTCACACGTGCGCGTATACTATGTTACAAAATATGCTTTTATACAGTGAGGTAAGACGTAGTTTATTGCTTTATAACATAAAATAGCAACCAGGGAGCAATTAAAATAACTGTTTTTCGCTAATATGCGCAGAAACACTAAAAACCTAAGCCAAATCTCGATAGTTGAGCTGTCCGCTATAGTTCTTTATAAACTGGGAAAAGACTGCTCCGAGGTAGAAATGGCTCAGTGTTTACGTGCTCCGCCTGAAACTCAGTATGCTACCTAACGTAGGTTCGAGGCCAGTAACCCACAGTTGTTTTTATTATTATTATTATTAGTTTGGTTTTTACTTGGTTGTACGTTTTACAACCGATGTAGATTACGTTATATAAATATTTTATTCTGTTAAATGTGAAATATTTTATTTTTTGTTCTCACAAACAAGAAAACAAAGAAAAACACTACAACCTGATCTCCGGTTGCTTTTAAATGCAACAAAAGACTAATAAATCAAGAGAAAACAAGTTCTAGTACTTTGTGTGGTCCCCATTATTTGCTATTACTGCCCTCAATCTTTGGGGCATGAATCCACTAGCGCTTGAAAATAATTCTGCCAGTGAATTCCAAGTGTCTATCATGGCAATCAGAGTTGTGTAGCATTATTCAATCTGGGACCTCGAGAAAGCATCTACTTTACTTTCGTCCAAACATGTTCAATTTGGTTGAGATCTGCTGACTTTGGAGGCCACATTAACTGCTCTAAGATATTCGCGTGCTTCGAAAACCACTGTTGAACTTCGGCCGACTTGTGGACCGGATGATTATTCTGTTGGAATTTAATAATATTATCGTTCCAGCATACCTGCACCTTCCCGAGATATCCATGCCCAAGCAGTAACGCTCGTTCGACCACTTCTTGCACGAGTGGCCAAATAGCGCATATCATATCGAGTACCACTTAGACCTGTAAACAAACACGTTGAATTGGCAGTGCAGAATATAGCTTCGTCGGAGAAAACTACTTTGCTCCAATCGAATTCATCGTACTGTATATACAGCAAATTTCAAACTGTCAATTTTGTGGGCTTCAGTTAGCAATTCTTCACTGCCGCACATCTACGCCGAATTTCGGCATTTTTACAGGGGTTGCTAACCGTCCGTGCACTACCGGGGAATAAAAATAAAGCCTTGTATTCAGCGGTAGTCAGATCTCTTTCGACCTCTGCCGTGAGAGAACTCTCTTCATTCTCGGTAGATATACGCGGGCGACCAGTGCTCTTCCTTGCAGCAACCTGTCCCCCCTTCACGATATAACTTTGCCCACCTCCTCACAGTGGACTGTGGAAGATCACAAATGCTACCCGCTCTGGTGGCCGTACAACCCTGTGAAACCAGGGTGAGAACAGTAGGAAGTGATCAAGGGCCTCTGCCATTGCTAAAGAGTGAATGAGTGCTCGCTGTAGTAGTGATTGACTAATGGAACGAAGCACAAACATTTGACCAACACAAAAAGAAACACAATAACGACAAAGGAATCAAGCTCATCACCAGTAGTTGTAAACTTTGGCTATTATACATAATATATATCTGCATATTATCTAATACTGAAAGTATAACTGATATAGCAGAAACTCTGCATTAGTATAAATTAAGAATGTGAACTAGAAAATATGATAGAAGAAACAACATAAATGGGAGAGAAATGATGTTAGCTATTGCAGAGGTTTGAACTTAGGTTCAGTAATTCTCAAAGCGCTTGCGTTACCTCTGAGCTATATTTGTTTGGGGCAAAAGGCGTCTGCTGCCACATTTGTATATGCGCTGTAATACTGGTAAATGATAACGTGATTCATTTATCGTATTCAGGGTACTTCATGGCTTCTGACCCAGCTCATTGGTTCATTCAGTTGATTGGGTATTGGTTGCTCCACCTATATGTATAACTATCAATGAGCATAGTATCAGGTAGAAACATTTTTGGGTTTGTTTATTAATTGGCTAACGAATAATAGGAAACATGGCGGATGTTGCCGCATTTTTTATCAGGAACCAATACGAATGCAAAATACGGTGCAAGACACAGCCCGATAATGTGTTCGACAGGCAATAACGTTGTCGTAAACACTGTTAGGTAAGTCTAGCTGCATATTGGAAATAACGACCAGTGTAAACCTCGCTGCGAGACGAAGTGGGACTTTGAAATATTCTGCTCTCAGAGTGCGCTCAATCATTTTTTCCATGACTGTACAGTGAACATAGTGGACAGAGAAGGTATTGATTTCCACCCAAAAATGCCGATATTTCTCGGAAATATATGTTTTAGGGCCTCCTGAATCTATAAAAACAATATCTTCAGAAGAAGGTTTGTGTGTGTGTGTCTGTTTGTCTGTCTGTCTGTGTGGTATTTAAGTTTAGTATTTTCCAAGGATGCCACACGAAGGTTTTCAAGAAAATTCCCCCACCCCAAACTACCCTTTACCTAGAAAATTATCGAAAATTTTGATTTTCTTAAAAATTGGTCTAACGATTTTGATTAAAATACCGCACATTAAAACCATTTCCATCACAAATAAAATGTGCACCTTGAATTTTCTGGGAAAAGCTTCTGAAGACCTGTTTATTCCGGATGAATTTTGCATAACCGTAAGATACAGACAAAAACTTACTACACAAAAAATGTAGATTTCGTTAAAATACACAATTTATGCCATATTCATTTTTTCGTGGAATTCGTTGTTTTCGAGATATTCTCTGTTATTAGTTTCAATTGTAAAGTACTTATATTTTTCTCAGACAGGAAGAGTCCGTTTTTCTTTTGTTCTACTCTTTGCCATGCAAAGAAGCGGTTTGCAATGACAATCTCATAACGATAACTTTTAAAACATTTGACTATCACTTTAGCATAGCGCATTCCCTTAGTTCCCTTCTATTTATAAGACACTAAGTAATAAGAACATTCTGTTAATGTTTATCTCGATTAGCACTGTGCAGAAAGAAGAATAATATTTTGTTAAAACTTTGTTTGTAGAGCAGCTAGGGAAAGTAATTTGAGTGCAACACATCAGATTTTTTTTTTTTTTTTTTTTTTTTGCGGGATGGACTATTTTCGAGATATTCCTTAATATTGGTTTAAGTGTTAAAATGTTTAAAACTTTTCTCACATGGGAATTAGTAAACTCCTGACCATAGAAATAAACTAATTTTATCATATAGCAATCAGCTTTTAAAAGTTTGACTATCGCTTCAGCCTAGTGTAGGTACTGCCTTATTTTCCTTCTTACAAGGAAGCAAGTAATAAGACCATTTCTGCTAACGTTTATCTCAATTAGCATGAACTAGATAAGGGATAAGCCTTTTAATAACAACTGGTAACAGAGGTGTAGGGAAAGCCATGTGAATGGAATACATCTGATTTCTATCAAGTGATAAAGAGGTTACGCCTCGTTTCATAGCACATGTGTATCATACAATGCTGTTTTGCACGACAGTATGAAATTAAAATAAAGTAAATATTAGAAAGGGGTTCCCATTTTCACAAACAAATACAACAGTGATTATTTATGTGGCCATGTGTGTTTACATAAGATTTTAAAATAATTGAATAAACATGACCATAACAATGTTACGGCCTGAAGAATTTCTGTGTGTAGTTACTTGTTTCAATGAACATTGAATACTTCAAAGAAACATCCCTCATTAAGAAGATTTTGCAACATGACACGGAACTTATATGAAATTTGTTACCTAGAAGGCGTAAATTTATAAATCGCTATATTGGATTTTTCAAAAAGTGATCTTTGAAAAAAAATATACAAGAACACAAAGAAAATTTTCTGTTGCCATATATCTTTGAATAATTGAAGAAACCAAAATCGTCTGTGATGCATTCCTTATATCAACTTATTTATAATTTTTATTAAGGGGATGCATCTGTGAAATTTGAGCAAATATGAAAAATTAAGTAAATATTTTGTTTAATAATGTTAATAATAATAGTGCTAAGGCTGAGCCAATACGCAGAAAACAACAACCTCCTATCCGAAACGCAGGCCATCTAAGACCAACTCATGAGTCATATCTGAAACCAAAGAGAAAAGGAACAGAGGCTTCACGACTGTAGCAAACTTCCTAGATATTCAAGGCGCCTTCGACCGCTCCTGGACCGAAGGACTGCTATACAAAATAGCAATAATGCATCTCCCAACCAGGATCATCCGATGGACAGCCAGTTTTCTACAAATCAAACAGCATAATTAAAAATCAACAACACCCTCTCATCATCAATCCACCTTAAAGCCGTAACACCATAAGGCAGCGCCATCTCAGGTCTGTTATATATCATCTTCACAAACGATACACCACAACCAATTTATCCTTCAATGCATCTCGCCCAGTACGCTGATAACACCGTCTACTGGTGCTCAACAGGAAAGCTCGAAGAAAACAAATTATAAATACAAAAACAGCTCCAAACATTTAATAAATGGGCTAACAAATCGAGGGTTACCATAAATCCAGAGAAAACACAAGCCATCATATTTCGCAGGTCCCACAAAATTAAACACAAAACATCCATAAAATACGACAAATAAAATACCCCAACTATACACAACCATAGTAAGACCACTACTCACTTACGCAGCTGTAACATACATGCCCGTCACAGCTGAATCCACCAAGAAAAGAATTCGTCAATTCTTTCTCACCTAAGAGTATGCCGGAGACTACCACCATGGAAAAATTAAATGAAATACACACAATCTCGAAAATGATATCCATAGACATCATCGCCAAAATGACCAGAAAATACACCACTAACGCAGAACACAGACCCATCGTCAGAAAATACTGTCTAGAGGAAAGGAACTAAAAGAGACCCCATCTTAAATCCGAAAAACCACCAAGCGACCCTCCACTAAAAGCAATAATTGAGCAACACGAAAGAAAAATAAAAACGATTAGAAGAAGAAGAAACCAGACAATGCTTAGAACAAACACTACAGAGTTGAACAAAAGATACAACAGCACTAAGTATCTTAGAATTAAGATAAAAATAATATATATCACAAACTAACTTAACTATATTGTATAATTAAATTGTAACCATACCAACTTTAAACCACAATAGCAATCAATTAAGCAAATTGTAAATATTGTATACTCAAATTTGTAATCAATTGTAAATAAATTGATGATTAAAGAAGAAGAAAAGAAAACCTGCCTTCCGTCTCTCCTCTCAACAATAATCCTGGCTGAAGAGGGAAAATTCCTGTAAATCCCTAAATCCCCCTTGCCACCCACCCTTTGGGCCAACTGGTTGGCAGGCGAATGTTGGAGTTTATTATATAATGTGGCAAATTTTCCTTCACTTCATTTACTTATCATGATTTAGGGTTCAATATCTGGAAATATATGCAAACTCAAGAATGTCTCTTGTAAGAAGAATTGGGCCTATCAGTAAGGCTTCAAGTAACTACATTCACGGTTTCTCTGAAGCCATTCAGTCCAATCAGCATCAATATCTGGAGATGTTAGGGATCCCCTTGTGTCCGAATTCGCAATTGGGATCTCGTCATCCTTGTGTTCCAGAAACTGAAAAGGCGATTATGTGCTTATTTGGTGAGGTCTTCCTCCCCTTTTTGCACTAACGAAAGTCGCGGCAGGGTTGTAACCAAACGTAATATACTCTTATTTTGTGGAGGAACCTAATATTTTGGGCCTCCCAAATAATATAAAGCGACTCCAGATAAAGGATGAAACCCGATATAAGAACTCAACATGTGAATCCTCTTCAAAACGAAACAGGAGAAGCAAAACAGTCCATCACATGAAAGGAGAGAGAACATAGCGAGCAGATGAGGACAAACCTCTCAAATTGCCAGTGGGAAAGGGAATTGTTATCCAAACAACAAGCTCAAAAGGATTTGTAAACAACGTGTCTCTTGAGTTTTAAATGTAATTACATTCCACCGAGGGCATTAGAAAGAAATGTATACAGAAGTTTCACAAAGTGCTTTGAACAACATTTGTTCCGAAATACTGTGCACAGCTGCATTTGGACAATGCAAAAGTACCGAAGACGAAATAACAAGATGATTGTGACTCAGTAAATGCACGACAAACACACAAGAGTGAAACTCAAGGAAGTATGGAAGATATGAGATCTGAATTACTTCATTAATAAGGATGCACTGGTATCAAATAAGTCACAATTAGAGGTATAGCCAAGGGAGAATTACGCTACAGGTCACAATATTCTAGGACTATAATACTGGCGGTTTACAATTAATTAAAAAAGATGATGTTAGAAGGACCATTAATAGAGCAACATCATACTATGTTATTTTTGCTTTATCTGTACATGTATAGTAAGTGGAGGAAGTTTTTCATCCACGCAAAATTCGATACCGAGATTTCAGCGAAAGTACACCTTTTGAAACACCTTCAATGAAATACGTCATTCTTATTTTCTCTATACTTATTATACGCATAGATTTTATACAATTTATTTTATTACACTCAAAATTTCGGTATTAATACTTCAGCAGAAATATGTTTTGAACTCCCCTGAGTCCATAATAGAATTTTTAGAAAAAGGTTATTTAAGTGTAGTATCCTGCCAGAATGCGACATGAAGACTAAATATCTCTACCCCAAACTACCCTTTTCATAGACAAACTTTTGAACATTTTTAATTTCTCAAAAATGTGTCTAACAATTTTGATTAATATACGTACATTGTAGACATTTACACTACAAATAAAATATATATCTTGAAATTTCTGGGAGCAGCTTCTGAAGACGTGTTCACTCTGGATGAATTTTGCTGTATTTTGCATAACTAACAAACCGTAAGAATAGACAAAACTTACCACAAAAATCAAATCTCCTTAAAAACACACAATTTATATCATATGCATTTTAGTTGTAGATTTCAACGTTTCCAAGATGTTCCTTGTTATTGTTTTCAATTTTAAACTACGTAACTTTTCTCAAACGGTGTTACGTTTCCTTTCATCTCTTTTTTTTTACTGCTGGCCTTGCAAAGTGAACCGAGCTTCAATTGTTCACATTGCGACCAGATTTTAAAAGATATGACTGTCCTTTAGCCTAGTGTATTCCCACATTTCCCTTATGCTCACAAGGAATTATTTCTGATTATGTTTATCTCGATAAGCATGATGCAAACAAAAACTGCTCTTTTGTAAGAGCAATTTGTTAACAGAACGGTTAGAGAAAGTAATATGAATAGAATACATCATCAACTTTTTACAAAAACTTCCCAGTTGAGTGTGGATATTCGTGTGTTTTACAACCTATGTGCATGTGTGTTTGTGAGCTTCATAACTAAAAACAAAAGTCAGTTAGACTCCAAATTTAATAAATTTCAGTATCTTTTAAAGACGTGATACGAGAGATTTCCAAGGAGCTGCTATAACAGCCGATAATTGTGCTGAAAAAGGAATTTGAGCACTCTTGGTTAGCCAGCTAAAACAACTAAAAATGAAATGAAATATATTTCATTTTTATTCAAAGCACAGCCGCCCCCTGTAAACTACCTTTACATAGATGATTTTTCAAAATATTAGAATTTTTCAAAAATTACTCTAACGATTTTAACTTATGTAGGATATTAATTATACTTTTATAAGGAATAATACGTATACCTTGAATTTTCTAGGAATAAAATCCTCTTAGTTCAAAATATATCTATGTATAACTTTATATAGTCGATAAAACATAAGATATAGGTATGTTCCATTCATGTGACTTTCGCTAGATCTGTATAACAAATTATTGATAAAAAGCTTAATCTTCTATGTACTTCATGCTAATTGAGAAAATCATTAGAGAAATTGTCTTATTATTTATTTCCTTGTAGGTGCAAGGGAAATAAGGGAGCGCAGTAGGCTATAGCGATAGTCAAATCTTTTAAAAACTGGTTGAAATTTGGTTCTTTGCATATCCAGGAGTTGGCAAAAGCTTAAGTATTTTAAAACCGAGAGAACTAGAGAACTGAAGAAATGGAACGGATAATAATCAACCCAGGATTCGACAGAATGCTGAATCGGGAGAAGAAGCTGAAAACCGACACGGGAAGTGAGGGAGATATCACGGAATAATGTCAAGCACGGGAGAGAGTGAAAGAGGTTTATAAATTTATTGTATTGTCATGCATTTGAGAATATATGTGTTTATTTATGACATCAATCTTAGCACACCAAAGGGCCGGTCCCCGTGACCGCGCTCGCCAAAGCGTCTCGCTTTGGTGTTTCGCAGCGCAGGGGATCGTGGGTTCGGAGTCCCGCCTTGGGCATGGGTGCTATATGTTTGTGTATGTGTGTGTAAAAAGTAAAACAGAAATTCAGTAATCATACGGTAATCACAGTAATCAAATTAGGTAAATAAAAAATAGGAAATTAAAAAAAAAAAAAAAAAAAAAGGGAAATAAACTATCGCTCCCGCTTTCCCAACTGGATTGTACTGGGGAAGCCGATACAAGTGCAAGTGCTGCCTCCCGGTATAGGACTGCACTCATCTTTGCCGCATATACCTTGTGCTTAAGTTTGTAAACAGTTCGGCAACTACTATGCCATAGCTGCGCTGCGGGTAAGAAGTGTTTCCAGGCGTTTTTAGTGACTGACACACCAATTATACTTAAAACATAATATTTTAATAAAAATACTAGAGCCATTTTAAGAAAACTAACTTTTTTGAAAACCATCTTGCGGCACCTTTGTGATACTAGACTTAAATTTATATCAACACTGATATTTATTATACATTTCGTTTTAGAGTTTCATTGATCACACAGATATAATGGAGTGATTTATTTATGGACGCTCTTTAAGTGCTGTGGTTCTCAGCGACCCATTCTATAATGGGCGTGATATACCGCCTAATTTTGCTCAGAGACCTCTCTATCAGGCTTGAGATTCTTTTACGTGCGTAAATCTACGACACGGGACCAACGGCTTTACTTCTCTTCCGAAGGAAGCCATGCTAAGGAATTTTACCCGAAAAAATCCATCGTTTAAACCCGCGACCTTGGGTATATTACATACAAAAACACACAAACAACACGCACACAAACACACATGACTATTTTTCTAAAACTGTTTTTTAATTCAGGGAGCCTCGAATTATGAAGTTGCATGAAATGTTGATATTGAAATTTTAAAAGGAATGAAACACTTTTTCTGTGTTAAGAGTCTGAGCCTCCGGCTCTGCAAAATCCCAGTTAAATTACTTCATTATCCTTTCATATTTGCATATTAAAACAATAAACAAACGCAGTCTCCTTTTCACCCTCGGTGCAGCATCCGTGCATCTCTAAATGCACATGTAAATGCTCTGTGTATTAAAAGGAGGAAGGAAAGGAAGAAGTGGAATAAAGCGGCCGTTAATTATAACAGTAGAAACTTGTACCTAGCAAGGGATTTGGTTTTGAAATTTACTGGATTGTTCAGAGAGCAAGGGAAAACTTCCACTCGAACCAACTAGGTTCCGTGCGAGCAGCAAGTGATGCACTCTGGTGGGAATGCCATGCATTTTCTTCCGGGAGTCATATGCACTGCGACTGCTCTGTCTTGGGGTGTAACTATACATACAAAAACTGCCCCCCTGGGACGACATCTTTTTTTGTTTACGAACGACAAGCAACATGCTGGACATTCTCCTTTCAGTCTTGTCTGAAATGCAATATCAAATTTCTGACTTGCTGTCACTTTAATGTTGGCAGAACAAAGTTGGCCGTGCCGTGGCCGAGTGGTTAGACCACTTGCCTCTCACCAGACGGCCGGGGTTCGATCCCAAGCGACCGCGTGTGAGATTTGTGGTGGACAAAACGGCACTGGGGTGGGTTTTCTCCGGGTACTCCGGTTTCCCCCGCCATCCCGTTCCACCGGTGCTCCATCATCATTCATGTATCACCAGTGTCACCGCCTGCGGTGCCATAAGTAGTTAAAACGGGCGTTAAACACTACCCAAAAAAAAAAAAGAACAAAGTTGATGCATTCCCTTAGATTACACAATTTCAAAAACTACTGATTTTATCCCAAATGTAAAATTAAAGAAGGTATCCATTGTATGCACTTTATAAAAGCACTGGGTTTCAGTTTTATGGGAAACAATTTTTTTTCACATTGCTCAACTGCTTCACTTATCTGCTTTCATAATCGAATTTGAATTGCGGAAGTTTAATTTTCTCATTCTTGTTTTAATGCGAGTAAAAGCACAATCAATGTATTATTTTGTCAATCATCTCTTAGTTAATGAAAGATTATTTTTATATTTTCATGGAGTTAATCGCTCGTTTCATGTTTTATCACAAAACATTTCCTGAATAATTTCGACTTTAGAACATAGGCTACAACACGAACTTTTTGGATTTCCCCATTATTGGAGAATTGTTTTTGATGAATCTTTTCGCCATTTGAAATAGCACAATGTAGCAATGTCTTTAATAGACCTGCTTCGCATTCACATTCACCTTTAGTGGCATTCCTGTCAGAATCAATCTGAGAATAACATTGTGTACAAAACCACTTTCCTGCATAGTACTATTATAAACCTAATTTGTAATAGCAATTTGCTGTTTATGTAAACATATAAGATCTATATTTTTATCTCTCCCCCTCTCTCTGTCAACTATAAAGAAATAATAGAAAATATTTACTTTGATTTTAATATAATTAGGCTGCAGTAGTTATCCGTAAATACTTGAAAGTTGGTTCTCTTATTTTTTTTTTGTAAGGTGGAAGTCCTGAAATAGGACGAGTCCCATTATATTTTCGAAATACAACGCATACTATACTAGATCGAAAATTAGTTTCTGTTACCATATCTCAAATTCTTTACGTCTATTGCAAGCTAATATAATCGTTGTCCCTCCTGCAAAACTTTACTGCCCGTGCCGCTAGGGGCGCTTTCTGTTGAAATACTACTATCTCTAATCATACTATCTCATACGTAGGGTCGGGGCAGCTCTCAATTTCTAAGATGCGGTTATAAAAAAATTATCACATTTCTCAAGCGGAAAACCACACTGAAATTACTGACACAAGAGTGATATAGGTGGTAGGCAATCAATAAAGTAAAGACCATTTTGACATTTTTTATATTTCCGTTGCGCAAATACTATTGAAATTCTATCTAAGGTCAACTGGTTTCCTGGACATTTTTTCTCACTTATGTGAAATTCAGACGATCACATTGTTATTGTGAATTCTGTGATTGTTCAACTGTGTGACGCAAAGTTTTGCCGATTATTAGGGAGTAGTGTTATTCGATTATGATTTCACGTAAGTTGAAACTTGCACTCAACTAAAGAAGTACTTGGTGATACAATAATGAGGGACAGAAATGTTTCAAATATTCAATAATTGATGAACAAATGTGCACAACGAAACACGAATGGATTTCTGTTACTCATCACTAGAACTCGGCGCACTAGGCACTAAAAACTTAAAATATTTAGGCAAGTAAACACTAAAACAAATTTAAAGTAGATACTATCAATTAGGGTAAGCAGTAGTTTACATTTTGACATAAGAGAACGCTTAATAAATTTAAGTATTCCATATATTAAATGTCCTGAATGCCACTATTTTCTGAATGATGTATAAACTGTAAATATTTTTTCTTTTTATATTCTTCATTTGTGTGCATTTTTAAGGTGAAGCTATTATCATTATTATATACTCTAACGGTGGTTTGGAATTACTATTGAGGCTATCATGTATCTTTGTTAAGCAACTAATGTGGCGTTTTCAATTAAATAGGTGTACTTTTTTAAGTTGGTACTCTGTTTTAGTTCATGTGAGAAGCAGAAAACAATAAACACATCCTATTAATGAACAAAGCGATGAGTTAAAACTAAAATGGTCGATTTCCCAATCGCAAGATAATTAGTTTTTCTGCGTCTGACCATTACCGTACGTTTTTTTTTTCTTCTGCTTTAATTGCAAAGTGGCATTTCCCAGTGTAACATATTGCCTATTGGCAATGGTATTAACTGGATGGTTTTCTATTTTCTTTAAATTGTATTCACTAGACCACACACATTTACACTCACCCTCATTTTTTCAGACTCTGGGGAGGATAGGGAATAATTTGCGCTAGAGAAAAATTATAGGAGCCTCCAGTCAGGAATCGAACCCGAAACCATTGCAAAAAGGAGCTCTGCCGACTGAGTTACGGGGCCAGCCATCGTACACTTTATCGAGCTTTATAGCCATTAATTTATTATTACTGGAAACAATGGAATTGATGTCGTTAGAATAGGAATGCTTCCTCAGTTATGTTGTTAACAATTTCTATTGGCTCAAAGCTCAAAATAGAATGTAGTTTCAATACTAAAGAGAACTTCACATTAATAAGAAATCTGACGTGTTCCATTCACATGAATTTCTCTACATCTCTGCAAAAAGTATTGTTAAAAAGCTTATGCTTCTATTTACTTCATACTAATCGAGAAAAAATCATCAGAAATGGTCTTTATTACTTACATCCTTGTAAGTAGAAGTAAAATAAGGGAGTGCCATAGGTTAATGTGATAGTCAAAAGCTGGTTTCTATGTCACTGAAGTTCCTTTGCTTGTATGGACAGGAGTTGACAAACTCCTGTATGAGAAAAGTTAAGTTTTTCAAAGCTGAAACCAAAGAAAAGGATCAACTCCACGAAAAAAATGTATACAACATAAATTGTGTATTTTAAAGTACTCTATATTTTTGTGTGGTAAGCTTTTGTCCATTTCTTACGTTTAGCAGTTATGTAAAAATGCGTAAAATTCATCCAGAATAAAGTATTCTTCAGAGGCTATTCACACAAAATTCAAGATATGTATTTTAATTGTCAGGTAAATATCTTAAATATACGATATTTTAATCAAAATCGTTAGAGCCATTTTTGAAAATATAAATTTTCAAACAAAGTTTAATGTAAAGGGTAGTTTGAAATGAGATTTTCTTAAAAATGTTCGTGTCGCATCCGTGGAAGATACTAAACTTAAATACCAAGCTTGGTATTTTACCAACTTTACGTTTTTGAGTTATCCTGTTCATAGACACATGGACACATACAGACCTTTTTTCTGAAAATACTTTTTTTTGGATACAGGAGAACCTAAACCGTATATTTCCGGTGAAATCTCGGTATCGAATTTTTGGGTGGAGTGCAATATTTTCTCTATACACTATTTAAATAGCAAGTGTGGAGAAATAATAAACGCCATTTATAAAATTAAAGAAAGTAATATAGATAAAAACCTCTATAAAATTCTATATATAAAATCTTCATAAAAGTTTACATTATAGCAAAATAACAAAACAGGAACAAAAACACTATTAGGCAATTAAACTACAAAGAGGCACATATCTACTGTGAAAATAGGCAGCTATAGAGACAATAGAATTAGTACGGATGCATCCATGGCCGGGCGGGTAGCGAGCTAATTTCTAATTCCTGAAGTTATTAGATTGGTGCCCCACCATGGAGAGAGATAGAGAGAGAGAGGACATTTGTCACCCAAAAGTCCCTGATATGGCCATAGTAGTTAAAGAAAAAAAATCGGATGTGTTCCACTCACACCACTTTCTTTACCTATTCCGTAACAATCTATTCTTACAAAAACGTATTGGGAAATAAGGGAATGTACTAGACTAAAGCGATAGTCATATATTTTAAAAAAGTAATGTAATGAAATGTATTTGAAATCCGGTTCTCTTTGCATGTCCAAATTCCAGTACGAGAAACATTTTCAGTATTTTATAATTGCAAATAATGATACGTAATATATCATAAATGTTATAATAAATAAATTTTGTGTTTTGACGGCATATACATTTTACGTGTAGTAAGTTTTGGTCTATATCTTACGGTTTACAAGCTATCCGAAGTAAAGGAGCAGTCAAAGGTATTCTAAGAGCGTTCAGAAAATGCATTTTATTTTATGTTAATATCCTTGAGTCATTTTACGCAAAATTAAACTTTTTGAAAGCTTTTCCATGTTGCAATAATTTGAGATGGGCTTATTTTCTTGAAAATCTTTGTGTCGCATCATTGAGAAATGCTAAAATTAATTATTAAGTTTAGTATTTAAACCATTTTTCGGTTTGGGTTGTTACTCCAGATACATTAACCGGAACCTTTTTTCAAAAATACTATTTTTGGATTAAGATGGTCCTAAAACGTGAATTTCAGATGTAGTCCCGGTATAAGAATTTTGAGTGGAATGTAATACCATCTCTTTTTATTTTTTTTGGTAGTGTTTAGCGCCCGCTTTAACTACATATGGCGCCGCAGGCGCAGGCGGTGACACTGATGGAGCACCGGTGGAATGCGATGGCGGGGGAAACTGGAGAACCCGGAGAAAACCCGCCTCAGCGCCGCTTTGTCCACCACAAATCTCACATGCAGTCGCTTGGGATCGACTATGCAAGTAAAAGTAATACATTTACTCCTGTAAAGCGTGAAAGCCAGTTATACCAAACCTACGATTCTAAACAAAGAATCAAAATAGACAAATGCCGAGCTCTTTTCATATCAGATGATTTGAAGAACCAAACGTTTTGGTCTAAGGGAACAAGGTAGTCTGGTCATACGGAAATTACACCTTAAGAGAGTGGGATCAACACTGCTCTTAAAGTGTTCAATTTTCTTTTTCAGAAATTTGTATGAATTGCTCTATAAATCATGTCAATTGCTTCAAGTGGTTGTTTGCATATCTTATATGATTGGGTCTATAAAAATATTTAATTCTGCAGAAAAGTAATGAAATTTAGTCTCAAAACATGTGAATTTATGTATCTTTTTCTCTAACACTACTTGCAATACATAGTCACATTTTTGTTCTTAGTATAATTAGCTATCTCTGTACCTCAATTACTTAGCTATGATACAATTTCACGGATGCGGTTCAGAAAGCTATGTTATATATACTGATATGTCAGCTTTCCAGCTCTCATAGGTTCTGAGAAAAATATAATTAAGTATTCAAAAATGCTGCTTTGAGAAAACTGAATTTAAAAATAAAAATTTTCTTAAAAGGGCATTGCAAAACAGCTTTGAAGAAATGCAGACTATTATTTAAATTACATTTAAATTGATTAAAATGCTTGTAAGTCCTCAAAAGTATACATTTTCTGAAACTAAAAATAATAGAGGTTTTATTAGTTTCTAAACTTTATCTTTTACCGTAATGGATTAGAGACACTGATTACTGCACGGATAATTGGAATAGCATGATCAGGTGCAAAAATAACAGAGCTGAGTAAATGGTGAAGTAAAGTTCCAGTTTTATAAGGAAAATTATTCTTTAAAATAAAGTAGTGTTTTTATTTGGTTTAGTCAAACGTTCCTTATTTTATGATTATCATTTTAGTATAAGGAGGCCATACATAAAATTTCAACTGCCAATATTAATTCAAGGTATCAAAATAGAAGCTGGAATCCAGTAGAAACAACCCAATAAGCGAATCCATAACTTGAGAGCAATGATAGCTGAGAAATAGTACTAAATCTAAACTAATTTAATACCAATAAAATTATCTACTGCTAACACTACTTAATAATTTCTAAATCCCTTCTAGAAATTTCAAAATACACAAATTTACATATCGTGTATCTACATCTATTCCTACTGTAAATATATGATGAGCTCATACTGATATTTAACGTTATTAAAGATAGAAACCAACCTGCCTCACGCCGGATTAAACTCAGATCATGCGAAACTGATTACAATTAATTTGCTTCTTACTTAATTTAAACTAAATAAGGATATTTATTTATCTTCCTATCTATTAGGTATTTATTTTAATTTTTTACAACTCTTTGAATATATTGAAGCACCGTTCACCATTGCCTTTATTACTTAACTAAACCCTTAAAAGAAAATCTTTAATCCTAAATATAAAAATAAAAAATTTAAAGATAAAGGTAAAGTTTTGTGTTGACATGTTTAGTTATGCCAAATCGTCTGCTACTTTATGGATGACTCTCGTAGCACAGATTGCAATTACGATGAAACACTTTTACCATCACCTGTAATAAAATAACAATCACCTTGAGGAACAAATTTGGACGAATTTAAAACATCCATTTAGTCATTATATACCTTTTTCTAAAAATGCTTTTTTCGGACTCAGGGAACCCAAAACATATATTTTCGGTGAAATCTCGACATCAAATTTTTGGGTGCAATAATATTACTTCTCTATTGAAAGTACAATGTACATACAGGCCAGAGAAAGTAAAAAATAACAGTAATAAGAAAGACAGTCACAGGCACACTTCGTCATTTTAACACTTCTAAACTCTTATCATACCAGAGACGTGAACAGATATGGTAAACCTGAAAACAACATATTCTTTCGCTAACAGTTAATGTAGAGAATTCTCCCTTTTGTATTTAAGTCATTACCACAGCAAATAGGGTGAGGATCAAGTTTACAATCTTATGGAATTCAACAGATGTACTAAGTTGTGGATAATTTCCAGTTTGGCTTGTTGAACACAGATTCACTGCAATTTTTACGTTCTCTACACGTACACGCACATAATGTATAGAGAAGCTATTGTATTCCACCCAAAAACTTGATACCGAGATGTAACGGGAAATACATGTTTTGGGTCCACCTAAATCCAAAAGAAGCATTTTTGCAAAAAGGTCCTTGTGGTCCGTGTGTGAGTGTGTGTCTAGACAGCATAGCTCAAAACCGAAAAGACCGTTAAACACCAAACTTGGTATTTAAGTTTGATATCTTCCAAGGATGTGACACCAAGATTTTTAAGAAAATTCCCCTACCCTAAACTACCCTTTTCATGAAAAAAATTCGAAAATTTTGATTTTCTCAAAAATGGCTGTAATGATTTTGATTAAATTCTTTTGTATTTAAGATATTGCATTCCAAATAAAATGTATATCTTGAATTTTCTGGGAATAGCTTTTAAAGACCTCTTTATTCTGGATGATCTTTTATTGATTTTTGCATAACTTGTAAACCGTAAGAGATAGACAAAAACTTAGTACACAAAAATTAAGATCACGATAAAACACAATTTATATCATATACACTGTTTTCGTGGAGTTGATCGTTTTTGAGATATTCCTTGTTATTGGTTTCACCATTAAAAAACTTATATATTTTCTCATACATGAATTTGTCAACTCTGTCCAAACAAACAAAGGAACTTCAGTCACATGGCAACCAGCTTTTGATTATCACTTTAACCTATCACTCCTTTATTTTGCTTCTACTTACAAGGAAGCAAGTAATAAGGCTATTTCTGCTATTTTTTCTCGATTAGCATGAAGTAAATAGAAGCATAAGCATTTTAACAATAATTTGTTGCAGAGATGTAGAGAAAGTCATGTGAATGGAACACAAGATTTTTTAAAGTTGTTGTTTATCATTCTGTATACACTTCAAGGTAAGGAAACAAAGAAAATAAAATTACGTTTGGCGTTATTAAAATAAATTACAAATGTATTGTCTGTACTGTGGGGTCTTTGTGTAATGACCCTCTATAATGTCGTTCTGTACTGGGTTTTTAAGGTCCGTTTGAGAGTGACAACAAGAGAGAGAGTGAAGAACGGACCAATTAGAGGGCACGTTGAAATTTACAACCTTAATAAAGAGAAGAAAGATTATAGGAAAGAGTGAAAAGACCACAGTTTGAATGGTTTGCACCCAAGGGTGTAAAACAATAGAAAGGTATAAAACGTAGAAGGGTAGATCATTCATTCGTCTGAAACAACACTATTATCCTCACATTTGATTTTATAAATTTATATTTATGTATTAGAATACTTTATATATTTATAAATTATATATAAATTTTATATATTTATAAGTTTAAATATTTAATGCATTTATAATTACCTAAATCACATGTCCCAAGGTCGAATTTGGGTCAGGGTTAGTCACCAGAATAAGTATATATCCCCCAATATAGCCGGTCCCCATGGCTGTGCTCGCTAAATTGCCTCGCTTTGGTGCTTCGTGGCGCTGGGGATTGTAGGTTCGGGTCTCACCTTGTGTGTTTGTGAAGATATATATATGTGTGTGTGTGTTTGTCATGAAACAGAAAACATAACGGAAAATTTAGGGAAGAGAAAAGAAGAAAGAGGAATAAGAGAAATGGAATACTGCGCCGGAGTCCCAACCAGATTCCGGAACTGCCTTTTTATTAAAAAATATATACAAATAAGAGTTTGAATTAAATATATTAGATAAGAAACTATCTTAGTGTAACATTTCAATAGAGATTTACATCTTGTGATTCTAATACTGTTTCTAAGTGAACCGCCTCCGTAAATCAAATAATAAATTGTTCAGTTTATCACAGTTGTGCGAAGTGTAGGTATGAAGAGGAGCAAATGTCTTTATTTCAGTGACTGTAGGATGTTATTTCTGGTCATTTTGACACTGTTCCTCAAGATAGTCGACTTATTCCAAATTGCTTTCTCTCAGGTCACTGTCGCATCTGACTTCCTCCCCTCCCCCTCCTCTTGCTCCACCACCTCCTCCTCCTCCTCCTCCGATGACGACAACGAGTGTTGGCAGACTTAGGCAGCCTGAGGGTATGTTTGGCCTGTACCTGCCCTTGCTAGGACCTAGCCACGCTCTGATGCGAATATGGGTTTGCAGGGTGGTGGGTTAAAATGAGATTGAGGTGTGATAAAACGTAGCAAGATTTGCTTTACAGCGGCTACTAATCATGGTAAAACGGCCCGCTAAGCACGCCAAATGTAAGAGTTTTTAAAAACTCTGAGAGAATTTATTTAAATATTAACGCCCAAGCTCTCGAAAGGATTATATAAGAGCTAGGTCTAAACTTCGGGTGGAACTGCTCGGTTGTTTACCGGATATGCCCGCGTAATATTTGAGGAAGCCGCTGACGCCTGAAGTGCCATGTTCTGGAATTATGATTCCTAGGAGACCGAATGAGGGCGCTCCGATAGAATGGTAAACTGTCGTAGAATTTTGCAGCCCGGCGCCTAATCTTGTTCTCCATATATGAAGATCCAAGGCTTCGGGCAGGAATCTTACGCTGAAGGAGTGAGGTGCAGAATATATAGCCCGAAGACCCTTATTCTGTACCCGGTATCGAAGAAACAAACTGGAGTCTGAGGCCATGCTCCAGATCTCGTAGGCGTAAATTCATTTCTGCCCTCCTTATATAGCTCACTATTGTACAACAACAGCAAATTCAGAGTTGGGTGACGGCGCACATAAGTGTTTTTGTTCTCTCTTTCTTCGGCCCATTAATAAATTCAGACATCTACGACAATGCAGGGCGTGATGTAAACCGGCCACGTGCACTTTGTTCACCTCAGTAGCAATGCTGCCGGCAATGTAACACTCTTCGCACACATGCAACAATGTAAGGGGAAAGAGAGTCAGGTGATAAGATATTCGCGGTCTTGCTTATATGAAAATGCGAACTTCTTAATTAAAATTACCGTTTTTACTTTCTCTAGCCCCATATGTACAATGTACATAGTGGATGGAGAAGGTATTCTATTCCACCCAAAGTTCATCGGAAATACATGTTTTAGGGCCCCTTGAATCCCAAAAAAAAAAAGAAACATTTTGAGAAAAAGGTCCGTGTGTGTGTGTCAGTCTCTCTGGGTATTTAAGTTTGGTATCTTCCATAGATGCGACACGAATATTTGATTCATGCTATTCTTTTCGACATACGATTCTTTTCGATGCATGCTATTATTTGTGAACAACAATTATGGTTTGTTTTTTGTTTTTTTAATACAGTTCCGGAGTCTCATCGGGACTCCGGCGTTGTATAACTAATTTTTTCACTTTGTTTGATGTATGATTACTGAATTGCTGTTTTCTTCTTTTGCATACACATATAACACCCATGCCCAAGGTGGGACACGAACCCACGATCCCCTGCGCCACGAAGCACCAAAGCGAGACGCCTTGGCGAGCGCGGCCATGGGAACCGGCCTGTTGAGACTAGTACGATTCTTGCGATTCTTTTTGAACGACAGTTCAAGCCAAGATTGCCACGATTCATACGATTCTTTCCTTGTAGTCGTTCATATGAACGATTCGTTCATGAATCACCCCATTCTACTCTCCAGTTCCCTGATGATGGCGATAGAGTACTTCGTTGAAAGCTTGGAAGTTAATCCAACACTTACCTGACTGACATCCCGATAAGTAATCATTAATAACCAGCGCCGGGAAAATTTCAAGTCCTTGATTATCAGCTTCTATTTTATAAGCAGAAGATAAACAAATAAGTAAGCATAATTCTCAATTTCATTACAAAACTGATAATATCACCATGTAATGTTTCAATATAAGATTTTTAAAGTTGTGTTTATTTCCCTCTGACTCGAGGTAATTTTCAAATATGCTTTTCGTTCCAACGTTTAGTGCTCTCAGCAAAAGATCATACCATCATGTATAATAAGAGATTATCCAATTGTACTTGAGCGCAAAACAATCAGCAATGAAGACAATGCAACAAAAAAGAAAACTAGCAACAAACAACTAGTCCTGTTTGTTTATGTATGGATATCGATCGGGAACTAACTGAACCTAGCCGGCAGCCATCAGGGCGTGTATGACCGTGCTTTGCATGCAGAGAAATGTATTTCCTATCTGCCTCATCTTAGGCAGCAAAATGCTCTATAATTAATTAGCTTATCATCACACCTGTGTATAAAACATTCGTATTGGCACCCGCCTAAGTATCATACAATATCAACCTCTGCGGATGAAATAAATAGCGTTTCGAAAAAGTAACCTAACTCTACTTTTAAAAATCTGATGTGTTTCATTCACATAACTTTCTCTATATCACTACAACAAATTATTCTATTTACTTCATCTAATGGAGCAAAAATTAGCAGAAATAGTCTTATTACTTGCTTCCTTGTTAGTAGAAGCGAATTAAGGGGGTACCATAGGTTAAAGTGATAGTCAAAATGGTTGCTCTGCGACTGAAGTTCCTTTGTTTGTATGGACACGAGTTCACAAAGTCCTGTATGAGAAAAGTATAAGTTTTTATAGCTGAAACCAAAAACAAGGAATGTCTCAGAAACAATCAACTCCACGAAAAAATGTATATAACATAAATTGTATGTTTTAAGGTGCACTACATTTGTTGTGTGGTAAGTTTTTGTCCATCTCTTACGGTTTAGCAGTTATGCAAAATTCCGTAAAATTGACCAAGAATAAAGTAGTGTTCAGAGGCTATTCCCAGAAAATTCAAAATATAAATTTAATTTTTCAGGTAAATATCTTTAATATACGATCTTTTAATAAAAATCGTTAGAGCCATTTTTTAGAAAATCAAAATTTTAGAAAATGTTCCATGTAAAGGGTAGCTGGGGGTGGGGGAATTTTTCTCAAAATCTGCGTGTCGCATCACTGGAAGATACTAAACTTAAATACCAAATTTGGTATTTTACCGACTTTTCGTTTTTGAGTTATCGTGTTCACAGGCACACGGACCTTTTTCTGAAAATACTTTTTTTGAATACAGGGGACCCTAAAACATATATTTCCGGTGAGATCTCGGTATCAAATTTTTGGTGTAGTGCAATACCTTCTCTATATACTATATACATAGCACGTATAGAGAAAGTAAAAATCTGATACGTTACAATTTCTCTAGCTGCTCTACAAGCAAACTTCTTACAAAAACTATTTCTTCTTTCTACACCATGCTAATCGAGATAAACGTTAGCAGAATGTTATTACTTAGTTCCCTATAAGTAGAAGGGAACTAAATGAATGCGCTATGTTTAAGTGATAGTCAATCACTTATAATTGCTGAATCATTAATTGCCGATGGTTACCAAATATAACTTTTTTCAGTGCTACGAGGTAATTTCTTGGATTTTCTAAGAACTTATTGATTGCCCCTAGTACTATTACGCGGTACGGAAATAACCATAAGAAAAGTACAATACGAGTAAAATAAGTACGGTAGAACAACCATAAAGAGCTTCCCATATTCCATATCATAGCTATGATTAGGTGTTGTCAATTCACAAAATACAGTGAAAAGAATACGATCATGTATCATTTGGATTACCTCACTAGTATTACACTTTGACCAGAGATATGTTTTAGACCAACTGAGCTATAAATAAACATTTCACAGCAGAAGGAACACAAATTAATATGCATGCCCCCTACGAACGCGAGAACGCAACACACTGACGTGATTTTTAACAATCATATCAGGTTAACGCCACAAAAATAAATATATTCATTTAGTTCTTTATGAAAATATCTTAATCATATACTACTTTAATCTAAATCGTTAAAACCACCTTTGAGAAATGTTCCATGTAAAAGCATAGTTGGGGATGGGAGATTTTCCTGCAAATCTTCGTATCATATCATGAAGATGTTGAAATTAACTACCAAGTTTAGTATTTAAAGGCCTTTCATTTTTATGTTGTTTACAGACAGCCAAACAAACCACAAATACTTGTTTTAAAAATCTGGTGTGCTCCATTCACATAGTTTCTCTATCTGTTCTGCAAACAAACAGTTCTTATAAAATAATGCTCTTTACATACGCCATGTTAATCAAAACAAAAGTTTGCTGGAATTGTGTTATTGCTTAGTTCCTTATAAGTAGAAAAGAAATAAGAAGATACACTAAAGCGATAGTCACACTTTTGAAAGCATTTGTCATTAAAATTCGTTCTCTTTCCATGCAGTAAAACAACAGATATGATAGGATGAGGACGTTGCGTTTAAAAAATGTTTAAGTTATTTAAAACTGAAGCTAATAACAAGGAGATCTCCGTAACAGCTCTGCAAAAATATGATGTGTTTCCATTCCCATTGCTTTCTCTACATCTTTGAAAACATATTATTCTTAAAAAGCTTATTCATTATCCACTTTATGTTAATAGAGATGAAGATTAGTAAATTTGCCTTATTACTTGCTTCCGTGTAAGTAGAAGGGAAATAAGGGAATACATTATGCTAAACTGATAGTGCGATCGTTCAAACATGGTTGCAATGTGATTGAATTTTTTTTTGTTTTTTTTTTTTTTGCATGGCAAAATGATGACAAATTTCTCCATTGGAAAAATGTAAGTACTTTAATTGAAACCAACAACAAGGTATATCTCGAAAATGGCTAACTCTACAAAAAATTAATATGCCTTAAATTGTTTTCTTTCTATTTTTTTATTTCTTTTGTAGTGCGCTTTTGACTGTGTCTTACGGTTTAGCAGCTATACAAGAGTCTATTCACATAAAATACGAGCTATAAGCTTTGAATGCCAATAGGTACCTTAAATATACAGTATTTTAATAAAAATTGTTAGAGCCATTTACGAGAAAATAAAAATGTACTTCTGTTGCTTTCTGGGACGATACTGAACTTAAATACATATTCAGTTTTGCGCGCACACACACAGCCACGGACACGGGCGCGCAAACTCATTTGGAATACCTTAAAAAGTATATACCAGTAAAATCTCGGTATCAAATTTTTGGGAGGAATGTAATACCTTCTCTACCATTTGCTAAGTAGAAAAGGTAAAAATACTTTTTTTATGTTTAGGGCGTCTCAAAAATCATATTTCCGGAAATCTCTGTAACAATTTTTGGATGAAATAGGATACCTTCCTTACCTACTACGTACATTATACATATATGGTAGAGAAACACAATTGTACGTCATATAGGTACGTACATTGTGCGTATTGTGCGAATGGTGCCTTATCATTTGAGAAAACCACATTATTGACGTATTTAACCAAAAACAAGGAATATCTTGGAAACTGAATCCACAAAATATGTTTCGTTTCGTAATCGACTTACCCTCCCCGTATTAGTAGGAATGACACCCTCTAGGACTTACAATCCAATGTCTAGGAGTCAGAAGCCTGTCAGGGAGCCTATGGCACGAAACCGCAGAATGGAGAACCTGTTACGAGGGGTCGGCCCGTAGACAGGCATGAACATGAGAAAATGGATGATAGGAACTGTAACGGAAATTGATGATTGGAAATTTGATAATGGAGCAATTGGTGGAATGAGTGGCGGGGAAAACCGGAGGACCCGGAAAAAACTCTTCCACCACGAATCCCACATGGGGGCGTTTGGGACCGAACCCGGGCCGTCTAGATCGGAGGCGAGCAATCTAACCACTCAACCACAGCGCCACCTCCCAAAATATGTTATAGACTTAAATTGCATTGTAAGAAATCTAAATTTTTATGCATTAGTATTTTGAGTGATGCAAATTTCATTCAGAGAGGTGCTTTAGAGAGTTTCCCAAAAATTCAAAATATATTTTATTTTTGATACAAATATCTTAAATATATGTTATTTCAATAAAGAATCTGTAACGTTATTTTTCAGAAAATTGGACGTTTCGAGAAATCTTCCATGTAGGGTAGGTTTGGATGTGTGTATTTTACTGGAAATCTTCCTAACGCATATTGAACTTGAATATCAAGTTTGGTATTTAATTGACTATTTGTTTTTGAGTTATTATGCTGCTCACACACAGACACACACATATAAAATGCCTCAGAGCATGTATTTCTGGTAAAATCTCGGTATTGCATTTTCAGGCGTAAAAATACTTAGCTTCGGAATGGAAGTAAAGTCCTTGGTCTGTGGCGTAGATTTACGGCACGTTAAAGAACCTCAAGCGTCATAAAATAGTAGTCAAACAGCGTGCATAAATAGAACTCATTTTAATTGTAATTTCTCTATCTAATTCTCTATCAGTACAATGATGGGGAAGAGAAGGTAAAAATAAAGATTATAGTGTCTTATAGAATTATGCATGTCTGACATCATACACTGATAGGCTCTTCACTTAAACATTCACATATATGCATTATATGATGTAGCATTAACATAAAAATCTGATGTCTTCCATTCATGACTTTCTCTACAAATTATTGCCAAAAGATTATTCCCTTACCCACATCGTGGTAATCGAAATAGACATAAGCAGAAATGTCTGTATTAGTTCTTTCTAAGTAGAATGGAAGTAAGGTAATACATTTGGCTAAACTGATAATGAAACCTTTTCAAATGCCAGTCATAATATGATACAATCAAAATTTGATTAGATTCGCTCGGGCGGGAGATAAACAAAGAGAGATGAAACAAAAGACACCTCTTATTTGAGAAAATTAACCTAAAATTGAAACCACTAATAACGAAATATCTCGGAAACAGTTAACACTACAAAATAAAAATATATGTATGGCATAAATTGTGTGTTTTATCAAGATCTACATTTTTTGTGTGGTAAGTTTTTTTTTCTTATAGCTCTTAAGGTTTAGTTATACAAAATTCGTTCTTAATGAAGAGGTTCCTCATATGTTATTCTCAGAATATTCAACATATCATTTTTCATGTAAATATCTTTGATGTATACTATTTTAATAAAAAAACATTAGAGCCATTTTTGAGAAAAACAACCTTTTCAATTTTTTTTTTCAATTTAAAGAGTAGTTTGGAGTGGAGAATATACCGTAAAATCTTCGTTTTGCATCTTTGGAACATACTTAACTTAAATGTAAAATTTGTCATTTAAAGAGTAGTTTGGAGTGGAGAATATACCGTAAAATCTTCGTGTTGCATCTTTGGAACATACTTAACTTAAATGTAAAATTTGTCATTTCACGGCGTACTCGTTTTTGAGCCATGATATCACACATAGAACACACTCACACCGCGTTTCCAAAAATGCTTTTTTTGTTTTGTTTCGCGGACTTCAAAACATATATTTCCGGATGAAATCTCTACATGAATTTTTAGATGGAATACAATACCTTCTCTACCTACTATATGTATAGCATGTGTGGAGAAAGCAAAAATATAAGATATTTATATTCAAGTCTACAAGGTGGCCTAACTGCACCGTATATATCCTTGGGTGCGTTAAAAGTGCCAGAAAACTCAATGAGGCTATTTCAAGTTAAAACCGGCCAACTAGCTTCGTTTTACCCCTCTCAATGAGTTCTAACATCGTCTTCGCTGATAAGTAAGAGGAATAAAACGATGAATGATGTCCATCACCGTAGTGGGCCCTTTACGCCTTTTTCATTACCTATAATTTAGTGGAAAATTTGCATATATTTTGTTAGCCAATCGAGTTACTGTGACATATTCGTATGAAAAAAGTTCCCTCCAATATGTGTAACAGCACCTTTTGTCCAATTCTCTGTTAAGGATTTTCAACTCTAACAAAACTCCTTGACATTTCGCCGGGTTCGAGCCTGCAACTTTTTTTTTTTTAAATAGTTTCAGAGTCTAGTCGGGACCTCGGCGTAGTATTCCTTTTTCTTACTCCTCTTTTTTTCCTTTTCCACAAATTTCCTTGGTTTACCGTTTTTTTTCGTTTTATGACAAACATATATACATGTACACATTCACAAACACACAAGCACCCATTCCCAAAGCGGGACTCGAACCCACGATCCCCTGCGACACGGAGCACCGAAGCTTTGGCGAGCGCAGCCATGGGGACCAGCAAACCTCGAGTATTAGAGGCTGGAATGGCAACCACTACACCACGGAGGGCAACAAAGACACAAAATGCAAACACATAATCGTAATTTACTTTCAGCTTTACTCCTTTCAGGAGTCGAGTGATATGTAAAAGACTGATATTTTCGTGATGCGACTCCCGGACTAGTAATGTCAGTAGAGTTTGCTCCGGTTCCCTTCCATTCTATTGCACTCTCAAGAGGAAACCCTTGTTAGCACAAATTTACGTTGTGAGTGGCATGTTCACAAAGGAATAGTGCACAAACATCGTACTGCTGTACAGAGGATCCGGTCAGAATACTGGAAACATGCAGAGCGCTTTCCGAACCGGGCTATGCTCTCTGTAAGGATTTACTGAGGCACAGCGATGCATTTGAGAGTTGCTGTACCATTTGACATGCACTCAGAATAGGGAAACTCATTTGAGACAGTAACTGCTGTGTATTTGCAGAAGTACACTAACGTGCATAAAAAGTGGCCAACTTCCCTAGAGCATATATATTCCGCTTCTGTAAGGTTTGAAAAATAAGGTAACCAATCTTAAAATGCACCCAGTCTTTTAAAACAACTCAGTGACATAAAACAACCAATGGATATTAAATCTAGGGATGGTTCAAATACCACCTCCATAAAATAGTTCCACTGCAACTGAAAGGCTTAAACGTTGTATTTCTTCTATACAAAAATTAAATTATATACGAGGGTCATTACAGAAGTCATGACATCTATTTTTATCAACCAATAAAGCTGCAGGAAACAAATCTCAGGATATACAATTGAAAGTCGCTGGAATGCTCTTCACAGTGTTGCTACTAAACTGGGATCTGGATACAAGGGATTATGGGTAAAAGACACTGAAAGATGCCTAAATAGTGATCATTGTTTTATTCTTATTACATATGTACAAAAAAGTATGCGTACGTTATGTAAACACTCTTACGAGCTAACGACTTTCAAAAGAATCCCCCAAGGTTTTCACACATCTGTGACGCTCACATTTCTGCCACGGAGAAGTGCAATTTTTATGTATGTTCCTGTTCAACTTTAGTGAATTCCATCTTGGAACAAAGTCTCTAGAATACTAACGTTTTCATCTGCAGGTGGCATCCCGTACTACGGACAACATTTTTTAAATGTATATATTACATTAACCGCATATTCAGTTATTCGAAATATATAAAATAGTTGCCGTGACTTCTGAAATGACCCTCGTAAGAGAATTAATCCATCCGAAATGAGATACTTAAGAGCAATTAAGAGATGTACTTTAATGGAAATATAAAACTTGAAGAAATAAAAGACGAAATAAATATTCTTTAGATCCACGATAAAAATATGTGAATATAGAAGCTGATGGAAGCAACATATAGAAAGAATAACTAAAAGTCGCTTGACTAAACTACGCTATAAGTAACAGTCGACTGAAAGAAAAGTTGTCGGAAGACTTGTGAGGAGGTGGAGAGAAACGTGACGCAGGAAGTGGAAGAATTCCTCATTCGTGATAAGATAATGATGATAAAATAATTCAGACCTTGCACTTCAATGGTACATCAGGTGGCCCAACTGTGCCGATTTGGCGGGTGCAGATATTCCTTCTTGTTCTAAAGAGTTGCAAAACTCAACGGGGCTATTTTAAGTTAAAACCGGTAAGTGGGGAACAGCTGAGCCACCTTTTTTTACCTCTACTGTTTATTGCGGAAATTGTGAGGCAGGTCGCGCTCATCGAGAGGGGTAAATCGACGGTCTCGTTGGCTAGTTCTCCATGAACGGTTTTAATTTGAAGTAGGCCCGTTGAGTTCTGGAATTAAAGGACAGATGGGCCACCTGTTATACTTTGTTTTGGTATAGTGTTACCAAAAGAAGCTTCTTGTGAGGAATGTGTCTATCTTTGTCCACAAAATAATTCCCTAAATTATTGTCTTAAGAGGAATCTAATATATTAAAACATTATTTTATATCCGGCACTTATTATGTAAAGGAATCCATATATGCAATGTGAAGTTTCACGTGTCCAATTTTAGTTGAAATAGCATGTCGGAATATAAAGACACTATTTGACAACTCTTTAAACATAATACAATTTTCTTCGTTTCACTATTTTTGATATACACCTATCATCATAATATTTTACATATCATTTTTTACTAGTCTGCCTAAAAATGTAATTATAGTTTTAAGAATAACTATGATATAACATACCTATTTAGATGTCTTTGATGTTTGTTTGTCCTGACAAAATTATGTATTTGTTTTTTTAAAACAATTATGAAGCAAAAACAATTTAAAAATTCTTAGCTTTTTTTCCCTATCTTAACAAGTAAAAACAATGAACACAAGTGATTATTAAACTCAAATAAATGTAAAAGTTGTATCCAATTTTTAAAATTACATAATGTGGGGCATTTTCAAAATCGCTTGAATGTGAGATATAAGACAATTAATATTGAAAAAACATTAAAGCTAGAAAGGTTCTGTTTATGCTTATATCAGATAACTGTTAAAAATTCAAAAAAAATGCAAAGAATACTTTTAGAGTTTTTATTTTTCACAAATGCCTATCCTTAACCAAAATAATAATTTGGCCTTCTGGAGAAAGGGCTGAAGAATGATTTGCAGATTTGAAGTTGGACTATAATATCTATGAGAGCTTTCATAACCGATATTGTTTCTGGGTGTTTGTTGTATTAAATACTATTTTTATAACAAAACTCAATGAAATATCTTTAAAGGTATTCAAACGCTTATGCAAATATTCGCAATTATTTACCTCCCAACTTGCATTTATGCTTATGGATTACTATTTTTTTGTCAAAACAATGTCATGCAACTCGTTTTTGTTTCAAATACCCACGACGTAATGTCTTTATATCAATAATTTGCATTGCAGAATTTGGGATTCAGAACAACGCGCAAATGTTAAATGCTATATTTTGTTACACAAATATTTTTCCTAAATATTGAGAATGATTCAAGACGCATATAATGGCTTCGTTCCATTTCGTAGTCAACTTACCCTCCCATTAGGTAAGATAAACACCCCCTAGGACTTACAAGAGAATGTCTGGGGGTCAGAAGCTTATCGGCACGAAACCACAGAATGGAGCCCGCCCTTAGTCAGGAATGAGGAAGAGCATGATATGATGAAATAGATGACAGGAAAGGTAATGATGGGGTAATTGGTGGAATGAGTGGCGGGGGAACCTGGAGGCCCGGAGAAATACCACCCAGCCGCTTCGACCACCACAAACCCCACATGTGGGCCTTGGGATCGAACCCGGGCCGCCTAGATGGGAGACGAGCGGCATGATGAATTAACAATGAAAACAAAAACAGCTCAATGTCTGGTAAAAACAATTTCTCGCCGAGTTTTGAATGCTGAACACGTTCCTACAAATGTGTTGAGAGCGCTGAGACTGGTTTCCAGGAATGTTTCCAGACGTTTTACAGTTGTTAGCAGAATTATGCCGTTTAAGAAGGAAACTATTTTGAAACAATGTAGTTCAAATGAAGGTATGGCAACTTATCTCTGTAATACTTAAATTTCAGAAACCATTTTGATACCAGCGGCACATGGAATATATGTGCATTTTCCTTTTCAGAATGAAACGTTTGTCCGTAGCCTGAGAGTAATAATATCTCGGTTTCTTTTAATTGAACTTTTGTGATGTAAAACCTGAGGCTTGGAAAAAATGACCAAAGAGTATTGAATCCCATAACACGGAATTAGCATCTAAAAATGGAATCCCAACTAGGAATGGGTCTTTCCTTTCCATCTTAATAAAATTACAGGCGTGGTCCCAAATCCCTAACGTGGATCTATTAGCATTAAAATACATTCCCAGGCTCCTATATTCCCTTTCACACTAATTTCATGGTTGCCTGCTCTACTCCCTATGCGCTTCCACAGAAAAAAGTGAAATATTACAGTACTAGTCCCTTTCCTGAAAGTGAAAGCGAAACGGCAGGCGATATTAATACATCCTCGGGCTTGAGTTTTGGCACTTGGAGGCGAGACTCTCGTTTTTATTCTGGTTGTGGAGAGCTAGGGTTCGCTGAATAAGAATTTATTACAGTAGACCTGCTCTGAACAGAGCATCATACAATTTACGATTCTTTGCTTTGCACCACATGGGTGCACCAAAGGAACGAGTGAAGGAAGGTACGAGGAAGAAAATTAAAGAATACCAGAAATAATAATGATTATGAATGAATGGGATACAACAAAACGCGAAAACACGCCAAGTAAGACATATCACTCATTTTTAGTTAAAAATAGAAGACTAAAACTGAACAGTTATACTATATACTTAAATTTCGTAAGTATATAACTTCTTTCTTTAACAGACCTTTATATTTATGTTGGATAAATAACCAAATAAAACTCAAATAATCTACCGAATCATTTATTCAAACTTCAAATTTATTTCCATAAATAAACATTACAAATTTTATCTATTATATAAATGTTTCAGATAGCTAAACTACAAACCAACATTTAAAATTAAAAATCAGTAGATAAAGATCTAGAATATGAACAAAGAGTTAAGCTGTAAATGAATTAAAATCAAATAGAGTTAGGATAAAGCAAACTGTTCTAAAACAGAGATGTTAATAGCACCTCTGCAACTGGTATCCAGCACTGATTAAGTGGTATTATAATTACAAGCATACGTTCATTTTACTATATAAAGCTCATTCTTATAAACACAAGTTAATAATAATGTTATTTATGAGTATTTAAATACATTACTTTTTATTTTATTTATATATATATTCACGTTTAATTTAGTATGTTATATGACAAATTAATTTTCTATAACTATTGTTATATTTCTTTAATAACTCTTCATAGCTCAATATCTATTTACAGCTAAGTGAACTATTATTCACTATTTCTTTTATACATATTAATTAAACTTATTTAAGCATACTTATATATAAAACCTATTTATCTAAAGTACTTAATTTTACTCTTTAATAACCAACAAAAATGCTTAATTGTAAAAGTCATTGTTTCTTAACAGTTCCTACCATTTATAAACGAATTTCCCACTAAATACTTTTTTAGTCTACACATTAGAGCAGTTAAAATCGGTACAAATTTACAACTATATTACTTCATATGCTTATGTGATTACACCTACTCCTTATTTATTTTCTCTTCATCATTTACTTACACATTATTTCTTACTTTTATTTTCACTCTTTTAAACATTACTTTCATTTCTACATTTAACACTTTCCTTCTATTAGAAAACGGAGGGGGACAACTAACATTTCTATTGAGTTGACACCTCCCCCAATAGGAAGGGATAAAGTGAGAGACCTACAGGGATTACAGGTCGCAATAAGACAGGCCGCAGAGACGCGCGATAGTCCCTAATATTTTCAGGTTTCCAGACCAATTCTAAAAATTCAAGCTATCCAATGAGGGTGACCAGGCAGCCTTCTGGGGCCCATGAAGAATACTATTTTATTTGAGAATTTATCTGCGGCATCATCCATGTCGCGATCCTGCAGCATAGTTGAAAGATACGAAAAAAGTGTAATGAACTGGAAAATATAAAAGAAAATCGTGATATATAAGAAAGCATTCCAAAGCTCCCCTATCGAACTCAAGAAAACCACCACGAAAAACCCATTTGCCAGATGGGCGGTCCCCATGATCTAACCTAGGGTCTTCCAAATTCGAATCCCACACGTTACCAGTGTGCTTACAGTAAGAGGGGAAATATCATGCTTCACAATAGTTCATTCCAAAATTTCACCGGAAACGTACCATTTGAGGCACCTTCAACTCAAAAGAGGCATTCTTAGAACAAAACTTCCGACTCAAAAGCCAAACCACCTATAACTGCAAAGTCGGTATTAATTTCATTATCTGCCTAAGATGCGACATGCAATTTTTTCTCCCCTCTCAAATCTGCTGCCAAAGACGTCTCCAAGACTATGCGAAAAAGGCGCAAAGATAGAACGTGTTCATTTAATCAAAGATGAAAATGACCTGCAATAAGAGGGCAGTGTTAGGGGTCAGCATGTTTCCTTGTGGTGTCGCTCGTGCCCATGCCAACATTTCCAACAAAACCTGGCGGCTACAGAAAGCACTATTCTATACCTGCACCAATTCTGGGTGACTATTTAAAAGCGATTTTCGTGAGGCAGTAGTCACAATATCTTATTCCAGTTAGTATGAAAAATATTTAAGCATGGTAGACAGTGAGCTATAATCATTCGTAAACAGCATCACTCTTTGTAATGAATAGAAAAGATACTAGAGCTGTTTTGCTATTTTAAACTACTTCCTTTCGTTTTCTTTCTTTAATTACTTTTAATTAACTCTATTTTAATGATAATTTTACGAAATTACTTTTTCAAACATTCTTAGTCAAGATTGAAGGAACATCCTCTGCATGTTAACATACATTTTGAATTAAACCAATTCTCACCCTTACTAGCATTGCAGCAGGAACTATGGTTGAGTGGTTAGACCACTCGCTTCCCATCTGGGCGGCCCGGGTTCGATTCCAAGCGCCCACATGTGGGATTCATTGGGGACGGGTTTTCTCCGGGTCCTCCGGGTTTCCCCGCTACTCATTCCACCAATTGCTCCATTACCACCTTTCCAATCAATTTCGCTTTCATTTTATATCATACACTTCCTCATGTTCATATCTGGCTACAGGCTGACCCCTCGTAACAACTTCTCCGTTTTGTACTTCTCGATAAGCTTCTGACCCCGAGGCATTGGCTTGCAAGTCATAGGGGGTGTCAGGCCAACAAATTCTGAGAGGGTAAAACGATTACGAAACGAAACTATCATTAAAATCTTTCGAGTTTTGTTTCAGTTAAATATAAATCTTTAGATAAGCACAAATATAAACAATATGACAACATTGTTACATACAAAGAAACTCTTTCAGATGTTGTTATTGATATTACGTGATTTTAGAAACACGCGATTTTATAAAATATACCTATCACGTTGCTAATGTATCTTACTGTGGCAATTGCGGCAAAGATTTGTCGAGAAAGATTTTCAAATAGACGAGCATCACATTATAGGGACTTTGCTTTCACCTATCAAATAATAGTATTAGGTATAGGAATCATGTTGCATCTTGCCATGGTAGCTCAGTGGTGGAGCAACCGGCTAGATACCAGGAAATTTGCGGTGCAAATCCCGGCTATGGCATTGAAACTTCCCAACTCCTGCCCTACACAAGGTCTTTGTGAGAAAACAATTACATTTTCACAACTGTCCATAATAGTTGGCTATACTGAATCTTGAAGTACTAACGACATTGTAAGTTGCCATTGAGGTTTGTCATCTCAAAATAATTTGAGATAACCTTGTTGTTCACTGGGATACATGCGAGTCAGTTGGGAAATGTAATGCGTTCCGGCATGTTGCCATGGTAGAGCAACCGGCTAGAGACCGGGAGATCCATGGTTCAAATCCCGGCTATGGCATTGCATTTTTCAGCCTGACTATACCTGTTCAACTCCTGTCCTACACACGGTTTCTGTGAGAAAACAATTAAAATTATCACTCACGTCTCCTTATGTTGAACAAAGAAATGATTCACAAGAAAAAATTCTTCACTTGGTGGCATATGATCCTGGAAGCAGATAACGTATCCCATTGGCGTTTTTTGAGATCGCTGTAGTTGCTCTCATTGATTTTCTGTTCTCTTTTGCATGGAATAAAAGAAAGCATAATAATATTTAGGCTTTTCAAGCTTTTATTTAAATTTATATGTAAATATTTTTATAAATAAGTATCGTAAACGCTTCCTCAGTTCCAAATTCCATATGATATTTAGGTAACGTTAAAAATATGTTAGTTTTGTTATTTATATACCAAAGTGTTTATTTGTCCATTGCCATAACAAAAGAAGCTGAAGAATTAAAAGTAAACTGCAGCTGAATATAAAGTGAGCTCGTAGAATTTACTGTGTTGCAATAAAAACAAGTGACGAGCTCTAATTATAAGCGCGGGTGTCTGTTAGATGCTACGTCACCAGCTAAGGATTAAGTTAATAAAACTAACCAAATTCTAAATATCAAATTCCTGGATTGAATTACCTTTCCTCTAACTTGGGTGAGCTGTACAGAAAATGAAAAGCTGGAATAGCTTTATTCCGAGAGAAGTCTATTCCCATGTCTTTAATTTCTGGTTTGTGTATCGTTAATGTCCCTTTGAGTCGGCATGTAGAGCTATTATTACAGAGTAATGGGTGTTTAAGTGTGTAAGTGATAGTTTGTATCACTACAAAATGCGCGCTAACTCTGTAGCTATTTTGCCTTTGTCACATTACAAGAAGATTAAAGGAGACAGCGAAGCCATTGAGCAAGTCACGTGCTCCTTTAATGGCATCATATCTCGTACGAGTGAGAAAGAGATTTTCATTGGCCATCCTTACTTTGCTATAGGATTAACTATAATCAACGTAACGATGTAGCATTTTCGCAACATCCTGATAATATGTTTGGGCGACGCGCTGTAGTACAGTGCGGTCGTTTTATGTTGAGGCCGAGGATCGCATAAATGCGTGCTCCGCACAGTCTCTTACACAGGGGGGTGATCTATTCCGTAAGGTCCGCGTTGCTTACTCATGAGTGATAGAACATGCACTATTATAAGAGCTGTCCATCTATTATATGGATTAAACATACTAAACATGCATATTTCTTTCAGCGATGCCTCAAATTCCGATAGATGGTCAGGTATATACGGTTATTTCCAATAAGATTGTGCCATCCCATGCTACTCAAAACTTCTTGGAATACAAAAAGTAGAGTAATTTTTAAAGGATTATGAGCCTCCATTCCTCGGATTTTACTATAAGCAAATTCTATTTGTGGGGAACTCTAAAAGATCAAGTTTATAGTAACATTACCTACGCCATAGACAAATTTAAGAAAAATATAAAAAACACAGATTATGAACATTACGCTAGAAATTTAACGTGCGAATAGAATTTTTTTTCCGAAGATACCGGGATTGTCTTCACGATATGCATCACTTTTAACACTTATAAAATCTGATATTTTTTATTCACCTGGCTTTCTCTATAGGTCTATCGCTTATTAATGACTATGCAAACTCTTTTGTGAAAGAATATTTCTATCTATTTAATTTTAATGGATACAGAGAGAATTGAGATAGTCAGATGCTGAAGTGCAAAACAACATCTGCTGATCTTAAAATGCCGTTTTTTTCGAGAAACAAGTGTGAATCGACAGGACTTTAAATTAATGAGCAATATTAATAACGGATCTTGGAAATGAAATGACTCTGAAAAGGTTATTATGAATAAATTGTGTGTCACATTGAAGCCCAAGCCCGAGTATAGCTCGGACAGGTATTTCTAACGCTTTTAATGCAATTCCACGACCTTAACTCGGTCTAGGGCTATGCGGCAAAGAACATATATCACTTATCGTTTAGTTGTCTGATTTGTGCTACCATCTGTTTTCGCTTTAGTCAACTATTAGGAAATTTAGGAGAATTAATAATATTGGCTCTTCTCAGATAGTCACTCTATTTTCCTTGAAGATGGTGATCTGTTTGTTACGTTTTGTGTTCTTAAATGTTAAAATGCTGCATTTTTCTTGATTTCTGAGAACTTAAGCTGAAGTTCAGGATTAAAATGATGCTCTGGAAAATTTTGAAACCAAGGGAGAGTTTTTCGAACTTAGAATAAATGGAGTGTAAGCAGCTTTACGCAGATTTTTTCAAACTCATATTTGATACTTGTTGTAAATTTAAAATAAAATATTAATACGGAAGTTATGATTTTTTCTTATTTGTTGAGAAATCGTTAAATATCATACTTTTAGATTGTACAATACAAATTGCACATTTGATTGATATACTGTAAATAATAACTCAAAGTAGGCGTAAAAACCCTGGGTTTCTTGGCCTTTCAACTAAACAAATGCTCAGGCTTCAATATGTAGGCAATTCAACGGTTTTGTCTATTAATTTTTCATCTATCACTTAAGTATACAATATTTTTCTTCAGAATGAAGGAAACATAACAAGCTATTTCCAGAAAGTGCAAGATATACATTTAATTTTTTATATAAATACCATTAATATTCGTTATTTTAATGAAAATCGTAGAGATATTTTAAAAAAATAAACAATCGAAGAATGTTGCACGTAAAGAGTAGTTGGGGTAGGGGATTTGCTACAAATTTTGGTGTCGCAACTTTTCAAAACACTTTAACATAAATACCATAATTACGACGCCGTCATCAGCCTCACATTGTTTGATGTGTAATTAAGATGCAGATCATACTATTTAATTCTCTTCAAAATGTAATTCTTTTGTTGGGATTCTGCAAAATTGTGGACAACATGTGGAACGAAGATTTTCATAGGGTGTAGGTTATACAACGGAAGGGGACATCCAACGCAATGCGACCTACAAGATATCCATTGCGGCTGCCAACCTCAGGAGGGGATGAAGTGAAAGAACCACAGAAAACAGGCAGAAACCACAGATACACGGGGAAGTACCAAAATTTTCTGGCTCGAAGTCCCTATCCACTATGAAGCTTTCCAGAGAGGGTAACCCACGACTCGCCCAATCAGACAGCCCTACAGTGTCCCCGGGGAATATTCTTTCTTGGAGCAAGCATCCGCGCTGTTAATCTCTTTTTCTAATGCCTTATGATTCAACAGAAGAACTATTTCAGTATTCACTTACCAATCAGAAAAATCCACAAGAAGTCTACGGTCAGCGTGGGTGGTCGACCGGAATCGAACGCGGTAACTTTTGATTGCGAATCGTACACGTTATTGCACAACCTTGCCATATTTCGGCATTCTAGAAGGGTAATAACGCATTTTCTAATATATCCTTAAACCGTCTGTTTCACTATGTCGTATCAATCTTAAACATTTTCAACGTTCCTTTTTGGTAATGTTATAAATAGCAGTGAAATGCTAAGTTAAGAGTTTTTCTTGTCGGTGGATGCGACCCGGTTCACACCACAGGAAGCCAGTGGCAAATATAAAAAGTTTAGCGAACTGGAGCTTGCAACATTTTGGAAACTGTAGTTTTAATTAACGAGATAATTTTAAACTTCATATCTAACTCATATTTAGGTCATAAGTTATTAAAACGGACTGCAGAATACTTCTTGGTTACTTTCCACACATGAACCTTGCCATTTTGACAAATCTTATTTCTAAAACATAATATTACAAATGTAATATAATTTTTACCTGCAGTTTTTTTAAACTTGATTGTGATATTTCTTAATAATAATTTATTACTTGCTGGTACCTTTTAGCGTTAAACATGGCTGAATCGGTAGCATATGAAACACTATGTCCATCGATACAATTGAAGCATGAATGAGGAAGAGGAACAGAAGAAGGACAAATAGAAGCAAAAGAAGCAGAAGAAGTGAACAAAAAAGAGTATATGCATTGTGGTAGACAAAAAGTGGCCCTTTTCCTTGATCAACATAGGTTTTCCCCCTAATATTACCTTCAGGTATCCAAGCATTGCCCCTAGCAGCAGGTATCAGTTCTCTGTGAGGCTGGTCTGGAAAACAATTCAGGAGCTTAATGCATCAGTGAAGGTTTTAAACGATATAGAATGAAGGGGTGGTGCAGATACCGCCTAACCAATATCATTATTTGGTCTTCTAGACGAAGCCCCGAGAAGTATTTGAATGTATCGTTAAACTGGACGGCGGCTACGAGTTTTTGCACCAGAGCTTTCATCAGCGACATTGTTTTATTTTTTCGCAAACATTCAATAAAGCATTGTATTAGTGTAGTGCATTTTTGAAATTTGGAAATAATACAGTCTGTTATATACCTGCCTTGTTGAAATTTATACCAATTAACACACTCAATAACAATGATAATTTCCCTTGTTTCAAAACTCCAGCTTACATGATTATTTAAATAAAAAGATTCTACTGTGCCAATTCATTGTTCGAATACAACTTCTGCTTTTTAAAAGCATTTATATAAAAATTCAATTTTAAGAATAAATGAGATTAAAATTACATCAATCATATTATATATACACAATTATTGTTGGAAAATTAATTTTTGTACCCTCTAATACTTGATTTTGGAATATTTAATAGTTTATTTATCAAATTCGGATCACTATTTTAGAAACAGTACACAATTTTTTAAACAATTAGTACACTATTGAATCGTATGGAGCACCTTGAGTTGGGAAGAGGCTGGTAAGTTTGCAAGAAAACAATATTTTAAGTTGGATGTGTCTATTAATTACCAAGCGCCTGTCCATATTAGCATAGTTAACTGGTATTTAATAATGCACCAAATGGAAAAAACACATGTTTTCTTATGGTTTATAATTCATATTATTTTTTTAAGAAAATAGGCCGTTTAAAATGTTTTCGCAAGTTTTGGTCAAATTCCAAAGTTACATTGTTTTAATGGTACTCCGCTAGTGAGAACACAGACAGCATCTTGTGATATTGCTCTGTTAATCCAGTGACTAGAATTACAATGTCATATGCTTCAGAAACGGCGGTGGTTGCACTGGCAGTGGGTGTGACTAGTTTTAACAGAACCAGCATAAACATCCACCACTTTTTATCCATGTCAGTATGTCTCACCTAGATTATTGTAATTTACACGGAGTGATGCTAAGTTTGACCTCAAATTGTACATTGTAGGTTTAACACCTTACTCTGAAAGAGTATTCAAGCTTGTAATCTGGGGAGAACGTCCAAAACGGTTGATTACAGGAGCTATGCCCTATAATGACAATGCCAGACGCCAGCCACACTACTTAGGTAACTTCGGAGAAAATTGGGCAGCTGAAGAGGGACGTCTTAAACATCAGCTTTACACTCCCTATTTTGTCCCTGGCAATTTTCAACGCTTTGGTCCATTAAAATCCCATCTTGGTCGGAAGCGATTCGTGGATGACAAAGACGAAAGTGAGCGATGAGATCGGCTGAGGCTTCTATGAAACACGTATTTCAGACCGAACTCGAAGAAGGAATACAAAAATGACAAAAGCTGAAATTTATGCAGTAATAATGTCCACATATCCAGTAATACAGTAATATTATTTCAGGTTTCTGTGTAGATCACTAATTATTCTTTACTTTATCTACTACTGATCCACTAAAAATTGCACCCATATCGAGATTTGATCAGAAATAATTGTTTTGGAATCTGCTGAACTTCCAAAATTAAGAAAAGGGTGCGTATATGTTTCTATGTGTGTATCAGAATGTCTGTGAAGAGCATAACTGAGAAAAATCTGATGTGTTCCATTCACAATACTTTCTCTACATCCCTGTAGATTTGTGTATCTACTTCATGCTAATCGATAACCATTAGCAGAAAATGTTCTGTTACTTGCTTTCTTTTTCGTAGAAGTAAAATAAGGGAATGCACTAGGTTAAAGGATAGTGAAGTCTTTTAAAATCTGGTTAACATGTAGTCGAGATCCGTTTCTTTGCATTACCAAGAGTTGACAAATTCCCATATGAAAAAAGGTTTAAGTACTTTAAAAATGAAACCAATAACAAGAACTGTTTTAAAATGCTCGACTCCATATATTTTAACAAGATCTACATATTCTGTGTGTAAGTTTTTGTCTGTCTCTTACGGTTTATCAGTTTTGCAACATTCCGCAAAATGCATCCAGAATAAACATGTCTTCAGAGGCTGTTCCCAGAAAATTTAAGATATTCATTTTATTTGTCATGTAAATATAAGAAATGTTATCAAAATCGTTGGAATCATTTTTGAGAAATTCAATATTTTCGAAAAATGTTCCATGTAAAGTGTAGTTTGAGGTGAAGGGGATATTCCTGAAAATCTTTGTGTCGGATCCTTGGAAGATAACAAACTCAAATACCAAGTTTGTTATTTAACGATCTTATCGTTTGTAGGCTATGCTGTCCACAGACACACACGCCCACATGGATCTTTTTTCCAAAAATGCCTTTTTTTGGATTCAGGGAAACCCAAAACATGTATCTCCGGTGATATCTCGGTATCGAATTTTGGGTGCAATACAATGCCTTCTCTATGCTCTACGTACATAGTACCTACAGAGAAATCTGACATAAATTGTGTGTTTACACAGGATCTATATTTATGTGCAGTAAGTATTTGTGTATCTCTTACGGTTTACTAATAACGCAAAATTCATCCAAAATAATGAGATGTTCAGAATTCAACAAATACATTTTATTTTTCATGTAAATATATTCAATATACGGTACTTTAATCAACATTTTAGAAAATAACAAATTTAGAAATGTTTTTCATATAAAGAGGGTAGGGAATTGTTCTCAAAATCTTCCTGTCGTAAGCTTGGAAGATATTTAACTTAAATACCAAGTTTGGTATTTTACCGACTTTACCTTTTCAAGTTACCTTGATCACAGACACGGACACACACAGACCAATTTCTAAAAACGATTTATGGATACAGGGGACCCTAAAACGTATATTTCCGCCGTATTTTCGATATCGAATTTTTCGGGTGGAGTGCAGCACCTTCTCTATCTATATACCATGCACTGTATAAAGAAGGAAAAAAGAGATTTCAATTAAATAAAAGACTTCGTATTTAAATTCAGCACATTTCAAGGATGGACATAAAGATATTCGAAATATTCCACCCCAAATCACTCCTTCCATAAGACTTAGCCACAATAGATTTTATAGATCAAAGAGATGAGGTGTCCTCCTCCGTTCGCCATCCGTCACCCGTTACAAATATAACTTGAAGAATCATTAAGATGTAAAACAAAATATTATTTTGTGTATAGATGATGTTTACTGCGATGGTTCTCAGGTCCCATTCTATATTGGGCGTGTTAGTTCGCTTAGTTTTCCTCACAGCCCTCTTTATCAGGCTTGAGGTTATTTTGTTTATAAATGTTGTTATACTAATTTCTACTTATTAATCTTATATGTAAAAACTAGTTATCAGGAGACATTACACTTAATTGATTTATTTTACTTTCTCTATACGTAATATCTACATAGTACAAGAGGAAGTATTGTATTCCATCCAAAATTTTATGTCGAGATTTCACCGAAAATATATGTTTCGAGGTCCCCTTTGTCCAAAAACATTTTTAGAAAAAGGTCCAAGTGTCTATGTGTCTGTGGATAACAATGCTCAAAAACTAACAGACCGTTAAATAGCAATATTTAAGTTTTATATTTTCCAGGGATGCGACATCAAGATTTTCATGAAAATCCTCCACCCCAAACTACAATTTACACTATTTCTCTAAATTTTTTATTAAAATACGTATATTGAAAATATTTACACCATAGATAAAATGTATATCTTGAATTTTCTGAGCAACATTTCTGAATAGCTCTTTATTCTAGGTAAGTTTTGAGGAATTTTGCATAACGGTTGAAACGTAAGGGACAAAAAGTTAATACACAAAAAATGTTTATCTCGTTAAAATTTATGATTTATATCATATACATTTTTCTTGTATAGTAGACCATTTTCGAGATGTTCAGTTTGAATTACCTAACTTTTCGCAATCCGGTCCATGCAAGCGAACCGAACCTCAATTTTTACTTTCTCCATACGCAGTATGTACATAGTGTATAGAGAAAGTATTGCACTCCACCAAAAATTCGATACCGAGATTTCACCGGAAATATAAGTTTTAGATTCCCCAATATCCAATAAAAGCATTTTCACAAAAAGGTCCGTGTGTGTGTGTGTGTGTGTGTGTGTGTCCGTGTGCCTGTGAACACGATAACTCAAAAACGAAAAGTCGGTAAAATACCGAACTTGGTATTTAAGTTTAGTATCTTCCAGGGATGCGACACGAAGATTTTGAGAAAAATCCCCCCAACCCCAACTAGCCTTTACATGGAACTTTTTTCGAAAATTTTGATTTTCTCAAAAATGGCTCTAACGATTTTGATTAACATTTCGGATATTAAACATATTTACCTGACAAATAAAATGTATATCTTGAATTTTCTGGGATAGCCTCTGAAGAGTAGTTTATTCTGGATGAATTTTACTAAATTTTGAATAACTGCTAAACCGTAAGAGATGGACAAAAACGTACTACACAAAAAATATAAAGCACACTAAAACACACAATTTATGTTATATACATTTTTTTGGTGGAGTTCGTCCTTTTTGTGACATTCCTTATTTTTGGTTTCTGCTATGAAAAACGTATACTTTTCTCATACTGGAACTTGTCAACTCCTATCCATATAAACAAAGGAACTTCATTGATATAGCAACCAGCTTTTGACTATCACTTTAACCTACGGTTGTCCTTTATTTCGTTTCTACTTACAAGGGTGCGAGTAATAAGACTTTCTGCTATTTTTTTCTGATTAGCATAAAGTAAATAGAAGTATAAGCTTTTTAAGAATTATTTGTTGCAGGGATATGGAGAAAGTCATGTGAATGGTACACGTCAGATTTTTCACCTAGCGATCACCTTTTAAAAGATTCCACTACAGCTTTAGCCTAATCTATTCCCTGGTTTCCCTTTTACTTACAAGGAAGCAAGTAATAAGACTCTTTCTGCTAATGTTTATCTCAATTAGCATGATATATAGAGAATAGCTAGAGAATAGATAGAGAAAGTTATGTGAATGAAACACAACAGATTTTTTTTTTTTTTAGTTTTAATTTTTGTACTATCAGCATTTTTATTATTAGCTCTAAATTAATCAGAACTTGATTAGGTTTTCGCGCTGTAAATTACGACACAGTTCAAATGGCTTCACCTCCCTTCCAAAGGAAACCGTACGCCTGAGAAATATCCATTGCCCTCCGCTCGGGTTTGAACCAGTGATCTTGGGAACCAGAGGCTAGCATGTTACCTCTGGAGGATGACTGAAAATGTCGGTAACTATGATATTCTTTCCTATTCTGTCTCCTAAATATGTATATGTTTGAAATGCGAAAGCAATTGCTTATTTTCTTTCGAAGCTGGTTTGAGATTACCACTGCATTGGGAAACTTCATAAGAGTAGGAAATATATTCTGCACAAACGACAGTGTTAACTTAATTTTGTTCCATTGTTTCTTAACTTTTCTTTCTTTCTCCTTCTTTGTCTCTCTCCCTCTCACTTCGTATTTGGTGTCATAAATAATGGAGTTCTTCGCCTAGCAGTTTCTAATCAATAGTGGAATCAAGGGGTTACACAGAGACGAGAAATCAAAGGGCAAAGAAGAAAATGCGCAGAAAAGGCACCAAATGAGTCCCACGTTCTCGACAATAGTATTAAAATACATGAAGCTGACCTTAATATATATTTGGTTTTCCACTACATAGTGTTACTCTGCGATAAACTATAGTTACAAAAGTCATTCGTCTAATTACTTTATGTTAATCGAGATAAACATTAGCAGAAAAGATTCTTCTATGTACATATTTATTTTATGTACCAGGGAAATAAAGAAATACACTAGGCTAAAGAAATATTAACATCTTTTAAGAGCTGATCGAAATGTGATAACACTGAAATGTTCTCATGCAAGACCAGCATGAAGAAAAACGATTGACTTCTCGTTTAAAAAAAAATACGTATTTGTAATTTAAACCATAAGATCTGACTTTCTCCACATGTTTGTAACATTTTATTGTTAAAAATCTTATTCTCACATCTACTTCATGTTACTCCAGATAAACATTGACAAAAATGGTCTTATTACTAGTTTCTTTGTAAGTAGAAGAAAATTATGGCTCACACTAGGCTAAAGCGATAGTCAAATCTTTTAAAAGACATTGATGTTATTAAAACCGTTTCTTTACATGACCAGGGGTTGGCAAACTGCCATATACGAAAAGATTCCAGTATTTTAAAACTGAAAGAAATAACAAGGAATTATTAAAATAGTTTCAAGTCAACGAAAAAAGTATATTCCATATTGTGTGCTATAACGAGACCTACATTTTTGTGAAATAAGTATTTGTGTATCTCTTACGGTTATTTAGCAAAACTCATCCAGAACAAAGAGATTTTCAGAAGTCATTTCTAGAAAACTCCAGAGATAAATTTTGTGTATCTACAAATATCGTTAATATACTGAATTTTAATTAAAATCGTTAGAACCATTTTTAAGAAAATTAAAATTTTTTAATTTTTTCATATGTAAATATAGCTTGGGGCGGCGGAATTTTCCTCAAAATCTTCGTGTTGCATCTTTGGAAGATACTAGACTTATACTTAAATACGAATTTTGGTATTTTATGTCTTTTCTTTTTTGAGTTTCCATGCTCACAGATATACGGACACACACACATCTATTTCTAAAACTGATTTTTTTAGGTGGAATGCGCTACCTTCTTTACCTATGTACTATGTAATATGTATAGAATGTAACAATTATTAACTCCAGAAAAGTATATATGATATAAATTGGAATTTTAACGATATAACATTTATACGCGGTAATATTTTGGCTTCAAGTATCTTTTACAATTTACAGTGAGACAAAAGTAATTCAGAATGAATAAAGAAGAAACTACTGTCCAAAAATGTGATATGCATGCAATTGTAATCTAAATACTTTTAACAGATTTGTGCCACTTTAATCAGAATCATTAGAGCCATTTCTGAGAAATCTTACACTACGAAATATCTTGAAAAATGGGGTGGGAGATCTTTCCTGTAAAGCTTGGTATCAATCATTGGAAGATACTTACCTTAGACACCAAGTTAAGTATTTAACAGACTTTTCGTTTATGCTTTCTCTGGCACGTATGTACATACAATGCACGTAGTAGGTACAGAAAATATTGTATCCCACCCAAAAATTCTATATCGAGATTTCACCGTAAATTTATTTTTGAGGGCCCCTGAGATCCAAAAAAATATTTTTTTGAAAAAGATCCGCGTGCATGTGTGTATGTAGACAGCATAGTTCATAAACGAAATGAGTTTAGTATCTTTCAAGTATGACACAAAGATTTAAAAAAATCTGATGTGTTACACTCACATGACTTTCTCTAGCTGTCCTACAAACAAACTTCTTACAAAAGATTATTCTTCTTTGTACACAATGCTAATCGAGATAAATATTAGCATAATGTTCTTATTGCTTAGTTCCTTATAAGTAGAATGCGCTATGCTAAAGTGATGATCAAATGTTTTAAAAGCTTTCATTATGCGACAGTCATTGCAAATTGCTTCTTTGCTTGACCAGGAGTAAAACAAAACTTAAACAAACATTTTCGATCTGAGAAAAGTACAAGTACTTTACAATTGAAATAACAAGGAATATCTCGAAAACGGCAAACTCCACTAAAAAAATGTATGATATAAATTGTATGTTTTAACGAGGTCTACATTTTTGCGTAGCAATTTTTTGTCTATGGCTTACGATTTACCAGTTAAACAAAATTCAGCAAAATTTATAGAGAATAAATAAGTTTTCAAAAACTGTTCCCATAGAGTTCAATATATACATTTTATTTGTTATGTAATTAGATATTTTTAATATACCTACAATATTTTAATTAAAATTAGAGCTGTTTTTGAAAATGTCAAGGGTAGTTTGGGATAAGGGTACTTTTCTTTAAATCTTCGTGTTGTGCTCTTGGGAGATGCCAAATACATATACAAAAATTGGTATGTCAAGTTTTTTTTTTCATTGTTGAGCTATTTTCTCCACAGACACACATATCCAGACCTTTTTCTAAGAAAAAGTTGGAATCTGGGCCCTTTAAATTATATTTACGGTGAAATTTTAACATCGAATTTTTGGGTGAAATACAATACCTACATGTCAAATGTCAGATCGCATTCCAAACATTAAACCGCTATAATGCTACATTTGAGATAGGAAAAAGACCAAAAACAACAATGGGCAAACAATGGAATCAAGTTCTTATTTGTCTCTTTTCGCAACTGTAGTTGTCATTTTATTGCATAAATCAACAGTTGCAACTAACTTCTGGATTATAGCTGGTGAAAAGTTTCTGTTTACGGAGTAACGGCATTACTCAAAGCTCGCAATAATTTAGAATTCTGCAATTTGAGGCAGGCCCATGTTCCAAAGGGGTTTTATGGGACTCAATTAAGAAGTTCGAGAAAATTGGTTTTCATAATAAATCTGGAAGATCTATAGCTAGTAAACCTCCGAAGATTGGAAATTCATTTCGATTTTATGTATTTTTACTTTCTCTAGCCCCGTATGTACAATGTACATAGGAATAGAGAAGGTATTGTATTCCACCCAAAAATTCGATATCAACATTTCGCCGGAAATATACGTTTTGGAGTCTCCTGAGTTTTAGAAAAAGGTTCGTATGTGTCTGTGTGTATATGTGTGTGTGTTGACAGCATTGCTCAAAAACGAAAATACTTAAACATCAAACTTGGTGTTTAGGTTTGGTATCTTCCAAGGATGCAACACGAAGATTTTCAAGAACCCCCCCCCCCCAACAAACTACCCATTACATGGAAACATTTTCTAAGATTTTTATTTTCTAAAACATGACCCCAATGATTTTGATTAAAATGCCGTACATTAAAGATATTTACATCCAAAATAAAATGTATATCTTAAATTTGCTAAGAATAGGCTATGAAGACCTCTTTATTCTAGATGAATTTTGCCGAACTTTGCTCAACTATTAAACCGTAAGAGATAGACAAAAACGTGCTACACAAAAAATGTAGATCTTGTCATAACACACAATTTATGTCTTTTACGTTCTTGTTATGAACGTAACTATTTCCGATATATTCCTTGTTATTGGTTCCAATTGTAAAGTACTTATACTTTTCTCAAACAGGAGGTTAACGTTTTTTTTTTGTTTTTTTTTTGTTTTTTTTTGTATTTTTTTTTTTGTTTTACTCCTGGCCAAGGAAGAAACCGATTTGCATTGAATGCATAACGATAGCTTAAAACACTTGACTATCATTTTATCATAGCGCATTGCTTTAGTTCCCTTCTACTTATAAGGAAATAAGTAATAAGAACATTCTGTTAATATTTATCTCGATTAGCATTGAGTGGAAAGAAGAAGAATATTTTGTAAGAAGTTTTTAGAGCAGCTAGAGAAATTCATGTGAGTGAAGCACATCAGATTTTTTAACTAAAAAGGTGTATCTTTTGTTGCGTTTGCTTAAGTGAAAATAAACAGATTTTTGAACTTTCTCTACACGTACTATGATATTTATTTTTAATGATTTCAGTTTAAAAATATTAAAATCTTTCTCAACAAGAACTTGGCAACTTCTGGTCATGCTAAGAAACGAATTTCAACCACATAGCACCCATCTTTTAAAATATTTGACTATCGCTTTAGTGTAGTCCCTTATTCCGCTCCTACTTACAAGGAAGGACCATATCTGCCAATCGATTAACATGAAGTAGTTAGAAAAATAAGCTTTTACAATAATATGTATCACAAATGTAGAGAAAGTCATGTGAATGGAGCACATGATACTTTTATTAGTTATAGAATCTGCATTTCATCTACTTACATCGAAAGAAACCATTGTTATACAAAGACCAAAAGTAATCAATGAAGTTATTGTTGCTGAGCTACTTCATGCTAATAACAAAACAGGAGAAATATTTATTACGGAATTAATAGTTTTGCTCAGGTATCCAGCCACCTTTGGATGAGTAATATCACAGTTTGGAGAACTCCAATGTAACACGTTAATTTATATCCATATAAATGTAAGCCAACATTTGCACTTAAAGAACATGACCTCTGTGAGCCGTGCCACGTCCCAAATAGTTCCTTTCTGTAGTGTCATATCTCGCTCGCGGAAGGATATGGTTTAGCCCGTGGTTCGTCGTTGGCGACAGAGAAAGAAGGAGGGTTTGGAACTTGAGAAAGTGTGGAGGTGGCCGGCAAAAGACTTCTGGCATGACTGGAAAGCTTTTGCTAACCGATATGCGAGTTTTGGCATGTAACTATTTTTTTGTTTTTGTTTTTTGTTTTTAATTATAAAATTTGCAGCGTGGCTGAGCTTGCTCCCTTCCTTGGAGAGATAACTAAATTTTCTTGTTTTAAATTTGTACGTTTTCCAGGTTAGTTGTCATTGTTTTAGTAAGAATGTAGAAAACTTGTTGTTAAGTGATATGGGGGGGGGGTTATTCATGTGATTTGTTTTGGGTTATCTATTCTACAACAAATGGGAAAATTCCCTGGATTATAGTTGAATTATGCACTAAAGTTTGGAAGCTTGGAACTGAGAATTAATGGTGGGAAGCTCAGGTTGGTAAGCTTGTAGTTTTTTCAGGTTTATTTTTGGCGCGGGGGGATTTTGAGAAACGGATATGAAGTGGTTTCACTTCTAAATTCATTATTGGTCTACATTTCTTCGCAGAAGACAATAATCAAATAAGGTATTATTACAGTAAACAGGGGACGTTACTGTAACACTTCAACTGTAGACTGTGAGGTTAAGAAATGGAAAATATAACTTCCATGCAAGATGGTGCTCCTCCCACATCTAAATGCCTACCAAAGAGTAATACAGATCTTTGGCCATCGCCCAATAGGAGTACTTTCTAATAAGTGGCCTCCGCGATCTTCAGATTTCAATTCGACTAATTTTAGGTTGAGAATTGGGAGAACACAGAGTGAGGTGCGCCACGGTAAAGATTTCAGTCTCTAACTCGAACCTCGGCGGCCGCCCGCTGTGACCCGGGTTTTTTATGGTTTACCCAGGTCTACAGGTGAATGGCGGGTTGGTTCATCTTATATCTGCACATAATTTCTTGTACCCATCACTTCCTAGTCATCTTCTTCAGAGCTGTACGACACGCTGCGGTTAAATAAATTTAAGTCAGGGAATATAGCTTAATTTTTATTTATTAAAGTATTTAATATAATGTATCTAATTTTAAAGGAGATTAGATTTTTAAAACATAAATTATAATATGAATGATATGGATAATGTTATGTGGATTGCAACTTGGTAATGGATGTGGAGGTGTCTTTCCCGTCGTTGTGGAAGCAATCAGGATCCCTTCGTTGTTCTTGGTTGACTCCCCTCCTTCCTTCCTGCCAGCGGTCACGGTAGAAGCACATGACCTGGAAGTTGTTTGCGGTGGTCTGTCCCCATTGGGGGAGGCCCTCCAAACGTCCATACCTTTATCTTTTTACCTTAAAGGGACAAGGTAGTCTGAACACAGAGAACTTACACCTTAAGTGAGTTGAAAAATAACTGTTCTTAAAGTATTCAATTCTTTTTACAGAAAGTTGTATGGATTATTCTATAAGTCATGAAAAATGGAATCTGAATGTATAAAAATCCGATGTGTTACACTCACATGACTTTCTCTAGCTGTTCTGCAAACTTCCTACATAAGATTATTCTTCTTTCTGCACCTTACTAACCGAGGTAGTCATTAGCACAATGTTATTATTACTTAGTTCCTTATCAGCAGGAAGAAAATAACGGAATACACTAGGCTAAACCGATAGTCAAATGTTTTAAAAGCTGTCGTTATGCGATTGTCATTACAAATCCCTTCTTTTCTTGGCCAGGAGTAGAAAAAAGGAAAAACGGACACTCCCGTCTGAGAAAAGTATAAGTACTTCGCAACTGAAACTAATAACAATGGATACCACGAAAATGGTAAGCTCCACGAAAAAAATGTATATGACATAACTGGTGTATTTTAACAAGACCTACATATTTTGTAGAGTAAGTTTTTGTCTATCTCTTACGGTGTACTAGTTATACCAAATTAAGCAAAATTCATCCAGAATAAACAGGTCTATAGAAGCTATTCTCAGAAAACTCAAGACATACATTTTATTTGTCAGGTAAATATCATTAATATGCGGTATTTTAATCAAAATCGTTAGAGCCATTTTTAGAAAATCAAAATTTTCGAAAAAATTTTATTGCAGTTTGGGGTGGGGGGATTTTTCTCAAAATCTTCGTGTGCATCCCTGGAAGATACTAAACTTAAATACCAAGTTTGGTATTTTAGCTAGTTTTCCTTTTTGAGTTATCGTATTCACAGACACACGGACACACACGCGGACCTTTTTCCGAAAATGCTTTTTTTGGATACAGGAGGTCCTAAAACATGTATTTCCGGTGAAATCTCCGTATCGAATTTTTGGGTGGAATACAATACTTCTATATCCCTATGTACATTGTACATATGGGGCTAGAGAAAGTAAAAATATACTAAAAGTATTATTAATGGAAAAATGTTTTGTTTTGTTCTTAAAAGTTTGAATTTTGGGAGAAAATTCTTTTTTGAGAGGAAGAGACTTTGTTTTATTTTACTCAATTTACCCCTCATCAACCAATCAGCAATTATTTCAAGTGGTTATTTGCATTAATAGCTCATGTGGTTGAGTGTATAAAAAGTATTTCATTCAGCAGAAAAGTAATAAAACTTAGGCTTAAAACATGAGAATTCATGTACCTTATTCTCAGATACTACTTGCAATACATAATCACACTTTTGTATGGCTGTTTTTAGTATAATCAAATAAACCTAAATTATTTAGCTATGATGAAATATCATTATAAATTAAAAAAATAAATATATTTGCAAACTCAAAAATGTAAAAATATGGAATATTTGCAATGTTGTTGCTTTCTTAATATGGTCAACATATACTACAACATCACGATTGTGGTTCACAAAGTTCAACTGTGTGTTGTATGTATGCGCTGAAAATGTCTACTTTTCAGCTCTAATACTTTCCGAGAAAAAGGTACATAAGTATCCAAAAATGATGTTTTGAGAAAACTGAAATTAAAGATTACAAATGTTCTAAAATAGGGCATTGTATACCAGCTTTAAAGAAATGCAGACTGGTATTTAAATTATATTTACGTTGATTGAAATCCTCTTAACCCCCCCAAAGTATACATTTTCTGAAACTATAAATAATAGAGGTTTTATTAGTGTCTAAGACAAAACAAAAAAAATTCTTAACATTTCAGAGAACCTTTTCCCCTTAAAGAACAAGTTTTCGTGACACGTACTGAGGGTCTTTAGGAAGTGAGGATTTATCATTGCAATACGAAAAGAACAATTTCCACTACATGCAATATTAATGAAAATACAAAACCTGAGCATTTAATTAGTCTGAAATTTGAACACCATCACATTTCATCGCTACTTTACATATAATTAACTATAATTAATTAATGAAACAAACGGTAATTAAACGAAATCCTATTGGTGACATAAACCCTGAAACATGTTCTTCAGTAACACACAGTGGATGACTGATGTTTTTCTCTAGTACATAGGTACAATGTTCATAGTAGGTAGAGAAATTATTATACTACAACAAAAAATTCTATACCGAGATTTCACCGGAAATACATGTTTCCAGACCCCCTGAAATCAAGAAAAAGCATGTTTAGAAGAAAGTGAGAGAGAGAGTGTGTGTGTGTGTGTAGGTGTGACTTTGGACAACGTAACTAAAAAACGAATAGTCCATTAAATATCAAACTTAGCACTTATCTCCCAAGGAAGACTTTGAAGAAAATTTCCCTCATCCCAAACTACCCTTTACATGGAAAAGTTTCGAAATTTTGAGTTTCTCAAAAATGGCTGTAACGATCTTGATTAAAATACGCATATTGAAGGTACTTATATACAAATAAAATGTATATCTTGAATTGATTAGGAATAGACTCTGAAGACCCCTTATATCGGAATGGTCTTTACATAAATGGCAAACCGTAAGAGATGGACAAAACCTATCTGCACAGAAAACGCAGATCTCGTCAAAACACACGATTTTATGTCCTTGTATTGTGTAGATATTTAGTACAAATTTTGTTTTCCAAGATATTTCTTGTTATTGGTTTCAGTTTTAAAGTACGTTTAGTTTATCAAACAAGAAGTGGTCCATTTTTACTTTCTCCATATGCACTATGTACATAGTGTATAGAGAAGGTATTGCACTCCACCAAAAATTTGATACCGAGATTTCACCGGAAATATATGTTTTAGGGTCCCCAATATCCAAAAAAAGCATTTTCACAAAAAGGCCCGTATTTGTGTGTGTGTGTGTGTGTGTGTGTGTGTGTGTCCGTGTGTCTGTGAACACGATAACTCAAAAACGAAAAGTCGGTAAAATACCAAACCTGGTATTTAAGTTTGGTATCTTCCAGGGATACGACACGAAGATTTTGAGAAAAATCCCCCCAACCCAAACTACCCTTTACATGGAACTTTTTTCGAAAATTTTGATTTTCTCAAAAATGGCTCTAACGATTTTGATTAAAATTTCGGATATTAAACACATTTACCTGAAAAATGAAATGTATATCTTGAATTTTCTCGGAATAGCCTCTGAAGAGTAGTTTATTCTGGATGAATTTTACGGAATTTTGAATAACTGCTAAACCGTAAGAGATGGACAAAAACTTACTACACAAAATGTAGAGCACGTTAAAACACACAATATATGTTATATACATTTTTTTTCGTGGAGTTCGTCGTTTTTGTGACATTCTTTATTTTTGGTTTCTGCTATGAAAAACGTATACTTTTCTCATACCGGAACTTGTCAACTCCTATCCATATAAACAAAGGAACTTCAGTGACATAGCAACCAGCTTTTGACTATCACTTTAAACCGCGGTTGTCCGTTATTTCGCTTCTACTTACAAGGATGCGAGTAATAAGGCTATTTCTGCTAATTTTTTCTGATTAGCATAAAGTAAATAGAAGTATAAGCTTTTTAAGAATTATTTGTTGCAGGGATATGGAGAAAGTCATGTGAATGGTACACATCAGATTTTTTCTTTTTCGTTTATTTTTCTTTCAGTTTTTCATCTTTGCTATATACAAAAGCGAATGAAAATACAATCGCATAGCGAAGATTCTAAAAAATTTGACTGCCGCTTTAGTGTATTTCCATATCTCGATTAACATGGAGCAGAATGAATGATCTTTTATATGAAGTCTGTTTGTAGAGCAGCTGAAAAACGTCATATGAATGGAGTAGGTTAGACTTTTAATTTATGAAATTGAAATTTAGTATATTGCTAATAACACAAATGCCTAGATTCCACTTTCATTAACGCATTTGCAGCTTCATTGTTGTAAAACACGTATAAAGCTTTAAATTTTTACTTCAGTTTGAATATTTAGTTCGAAACGAAGTACCTTATACTTTCTCTACATAGTACATGGTACAAGTACAAATAGTATTGTACTCCATCCAAAAATTAGGTACCAAGATTTCACTAGGAATACAGGTTTTAAGGTAACCTGCACCCCAAAAAGCAGCTTTAGAAGAAGATTGTAGTGTGCATGGCGTGTTCCTCTGTACACAGTAATTCAAAAATAATAAATTGTTAACATACCGAACTTGGTATTTAATTTTAGTATCTTCCAAGGATGCGATACACAGATTTAGAGTGAACAAATCCTCATCCCAAACTGTCCTTTACGTGGAAAAAATTAGACAATTTTGAATTTCTCAAAAATATATCTAACGATTTTGGTTAAAATATCGTATATTAAAGATACTCACATGACAAATAATATGTATATCTTGAATTTTTTTGAAAAGCTTTTGAAGTTCTCTCCATTCTGGGTGATTCTGGTAAACCGTAAGACATAGTCAAAGCTTATTACACAAAAGTTGTAGAACTCTTAGTTGAAACACACAATTTATATGGAATACACTTTTTTTATAGTTAAACATTTTGGATATGCTCCTTATTGTTGAATTAAATTGTTCAATACTTATATGTTTCTCAAATTGGATATCATTCCTTTCTGCTTCACATTACTTATTTTTATGCAAAGAGAACCGATATTCAAAGCTATCACAAATAACCAGACTCTAAACAATTTGTCAATCAGCTTAACCTAGTGCATTCTCTTATTTCCTATATCTAAAAGGAAGTAAGTAAAGTTATTTGTTTTAGAACTAAATAGAAAAATAAGCTTTTGTAAGTAGAGTTCTTTTGAAGAATGTAGCGAGTGGCATATAAATGTGAAATTCCCTTATTTCTCTTCTGTACAAGTAAGTAAGTAGGATTATTTGTGTTAGAAGTAAATAGAAAAATAAGCCTTTGTAAGTAGAGTTTTTTTTTTGAAGAATAGGTAGCCAGTGGCACGTAAATGTGACATAAAATATTATTAAATGCCGAACAAATAGATACCAATTCCTAGGAAAAACAAGACTCGTGAAATTAATTTCACTGTTATTTATTAATAACAAATTACTGTACCGTAAATGGATGTATGCATCCCAGGAATTATTAATGTCTGTGCCCTCAAGCAACTTGCAAACCAGCTCCTAGGGCTTGTAGCACCTCACGGCTACTATTAAAGCACTACACCTGGAGCATAAATATTATAATAATTGTCGTATCGATATTCAGATGTCCACCACGTTCTTCTACTGCTAGAACTGAACTAAGTTATAACGATTTTAGACCTATATTAAATCCATCTTCTTAGCTTACGAGCCCTCTTAAAGATTACTGAGTACCACTGTCATTACTTTCTGGATATTCCTGGATTTTAGGAATCAAAAAATCTGACTGAGTCATGAATCTAGAGGCAGCTGTAATTTCCTGATGCTGCCACTAAATTCTGCGTCAAAAGTAGGTGAAGAACTGCAGTGAGCTGCCCAAATGTAAAGACTTCTGGGAATGTTTTGATCGTTCAAACTTCTGACTGAGTCATGAATCCAGAGGCCGCTGTAATTCCCTGACGCTGCCTCTGAATTCTGCGTCAAAAATAGGCGAACAACTGCGCTGAGGTGCCCAAATGTAAAGACTTCTGGGAATGCTTTGATCGTTCAGTTTCTTATACGCAACTATAAGAAAACTATACGTAATAAGAAAGAATCACAGAGAATTCGAATTATATATTTGGACTTGTCTATATCTCCGTAAAACCGCCTAAGTTACCTGGTATAACCAAGAGCGTCCTTTGGCCCATTCGCATATTTTTGTTTTTTTAAACCGGAGTCTTGCCAGGACTCCGGTGCTGAATTCCCTTTTCCTCTTTTTTATTTTCTTAATGTTTACTTTGTTTTTGTGTTTGATTACTGTTTGCTTTTTGTTTCTAATACTCAAACACACACACATGTATATAAACACACAACTCCACGCACAATGCGGGACTTGAACCCACGATCCCCTGCGCCACGAAGCACCAAAGCGAGGCGTTTTAGTGAGCGCGGCTATGGGCACCGGTTTCTTTGACGGATTCGCTCGTCATTGCTTAACCTACGCATTCTGTACAATGGCGGGTACTTTTGTCATCAGCGTTTGTAACAATTTTATGCGTGCAGTATTACCGATTAGACTGATTATATCAGCTATTTTGGTCCTACAAATAACCAAGAGGTGTCTCTGACTGAGAAAACTGTCATGGTTATTACTTTCTCTATAGGCACTATGTACATAGTGTATAGAGAATGTATTGCACTCCACCAAAAAATTCGATACCGAGATTTCACCGGAAATATATGTTATAGGGTCCCCTTTATCTAAAAAAAAGCATTTTCGGAAAAAGGTCCGTGTGTGTTTGTGTCCGTGTATCCGTGTGTCTGTGAACACGATAACTCAAAAACGAAAAGTGGGTAAAATACCAAACTTGGTATTTAAGTTTAGTATCTTCCAGGATACGACACGAAGATTTTGAGAAAAATCCCCCCACCCCCAACTACCCTTTACATGGAACTTTTTTGGAAAATTTTGATTTACTCAAAAATGGCTCTAACGATTTTGATTAAAACTTCGTATATTAAAGATATTTACCTGACAAATAAAATGTATATCTTGAATTTTCTGGGAATAGCCTCTGAAGAGTGGTTTATTCTGGATGAATTTTACTAAATTTGGAATAACTTATAAACCGTAAGAGCTGGACAAAAACTTACTACCCAAAAAATGTAGAGCACGTTAAAACACACAATTGATGTTATATACATTTTTTTCGTGGAGTTCGTCGTTTTTGTGATATTCCTTATTTTTGGTTTCTGCTATGAAAAACTTAATACATTTCTCATACAGGAATTTGTCAACTGCTGTCCATACAAACAAAGGAACTTCAGTGACATAGCAGCCAGCTTTGGTTATCACTTTAACCTATGCTACTCCCTTATTTCTCCTCTACTTACAAGGAAGCAAGTAATGTGGCTATTTCTGCTAATGTTTTACTGATTAGAATGAAGTTAATAGAAGTATAAGCTTTTTAAGAATAATTTGTTGCAGGGATATGGAGAAAGTCATGTGAATGGTACACATCAGATTTTTTTTATTGAACTAGTATAAGTAAAAGACAGCTCCGAGTGAATCATAAAAACCGCCAAAGTTCCACCATTCCGGGAGCGGTAGAGCAGTAACAATGGCTGATCCGCATGGATTACAAAATACAATATTTATTTTTTTGAAAATAGTGATGTGCTTTCAAATGATATGTTTACTTGTGATTCATCAGAATATAACGATAGTTAGAAAGAGGAAAATGAGAGTGCCTATATACCGGCTTTAATGTCTTCCAAATTTGTGAGGGATATGATATAACGTGTGGCCTATCGTGGCGATCAGTAGGGCTAGAGCCGCCATCTTGGAGGCAGTAAGTTCCTACATTCAGTAGCATCTAGATGTGGTAGCGTGAGGATTGTGTCTTCCTTACTTTGTTCTCTAAGAGTTGTCAAAATGTGCGCTGCAATACAAAATCCTGCCTTGGGAAGTGCCTCAACTCCATGAAATTTGGGGAAAATCTTCCGAAAGTTGTGTAATCGTGAAACGACGATTTTCGCGAATGATGTTATTGAATTTCATTTCTAGTTCATCAGTCACACGATTAGCCTACCACTGCGGACCTCGTTGTGAACATTGGAACGGCCATTTTTAAAATCAATGCACCATTGCCTGGCTTGCCTTTCGCTCATTATTCCCTGGCCGTAAACAGCACACTTGACGATAAATTGCAATTGGTTTGTTGTTTTTAACAAACCAAAACATACTCACAGACCGCACTTCACAAGTGGCAGGATTTTCTATTGCAGCGCACATTTTGGCAACCCAAGAGAACAAAGTAAGGAAGTGGATGCATAGGCTACCACGACCTGTGTCTTGGTGTGTGTTCTTAGCTTCCGGAGAAGTCGTGTTATCTTGCATGGGATTGCCGATGTTTCGCATATCTTGCCGTGAGCACAAGAGCCCAGAAGAAGCTCATGGCAAGATGAGCAAAATGTCGGCAATCCCATGCAAGAAGGAAAGAAGACACATCAAAAGTAAGGAATACACAATCCTCACTCTACTACAGCTGGATGCGTACTGAATGTAGGTACATTCTGACACGAAGATGGTGGATCAAGCCGTACTCATCGCCAAAACGTCTGGGACTTTCTGGACTGTCCTCGTGTGTGTGTGTGTGTGTGTGCGTATACACGGCCGGCGTTATCAGCTTGATTATAAATGGTAGCCGTGGTCCAAAAGATATAAATACCGACGTTTCGTCGAAAGCTACTAGTCCAGCTCCGGAGTCCACAAGACTAATAGCTTTGTTCTCTGAAGATGCCGGACGTAGATTTTGGTGAAACGTCGGTAATTATATAAATTGGACCACGCCCTCTACCATTTAAAATCAAATCCCAAACAAGATTATATTATTAGCGAATATTTGACAGACTAAATTTTGCTAAAATTTGTATATCCGGGCACAGATTCTTCAATAAAAATGGAACATTGTCCGATGGGTTAGGGGTGACAAGAGTACACACTGCCCCTTCCCCTAAATAATTAGGCTTTTTGATTATTACTGCTCCTATGAAATACTACTTAAAAACTTTACTTCTAAAAAAACATTTAAATTTAGGAAATTAAATATGACTGTTCAGTCTACTATTACAAATTATATAAACTGCTTCAGGCAATTTTGCTTCATATCGCCTATGTAGACATTGAATTAATGGCCTAAGGGACAAGAACTTGAAATTTAAAAGTGCAATTAATGGGGAACTTTTATTTTCTCTACTACATAAAGTACAATAGGTGTATTGTATTCCAATCCAAAATTTTATGTTGATATCACCGGAAGTACGCATTTACATGCCCCTGAACACATAGACGAGCTTTTGCTGCACAAGTATTTAGGTCGGTTAAAACACAGAATTTATATCAAAAAGTCTTTTTATTATGTTAACAATTTCGGAACTGTTCCTCGTTATGGTTTTAAATTAATACTTCTTTCAAATGAGAAATCAACATTTTTTTTAATTTACGCCTAGCCATCCAAAGAGAAGGAAATTATATACGATAGCGACCAGCTCATAAAACATTTGACTATCCTTTTCCTTTGTGTATTCTCGTATTTCCATTGTACCTATAACTAAATAAGTTGCAAAATCATTTCTACTCGGTTAATATGAAATATATACAATAATAAAAAAAACTTTTGTAAGAACTGTTTGTTACAGAAACAGTCAGAGAAAACTGTGAGAATGTAAGACATCAGACTTTTAATTTCTCTGCATAATTAGGGTGCCAAGGAAAAGAAGTATTGCACTCCACCGAAAAATTCGATACTGAGATTTCACCGGTAACTCACATTTTAGAGTTCCCTGTATCAGAAAAAAACATTTTTAGAAGAAGGTCCGTGTGTCTGTGAATAGGATAACTCAAAAACGAAAAGCCGGTAAAATGCCTCTCTTGGTATTTATGTTTAGTAATCTTCTAAGGATGCGAAACAAAGAATTTGAGCAAAATTATACCCACCAAGCTACACTTTACATAGAATAAATTTCGAAAATTGTGATTTTCCAAAATATGACACTAACGATTTTGATTAAAATATCCTATTTTAAACATATTTACACAATAAATAAAATGTATATCTCGAATTAACTGGAAGTAACTTCGTAAGAGCTCTTTATTTTGGATGAATTTTTCATACCTACTAAAGTTTAAAAGTTAGACAACTTAGAGCACAAAAAATATGGATCTCGTTAAAGCACACAAATATATTGTTCATTTCTTTCGTGCAATTGACAATTTTTGATGTATTCCTTGTTATTGTTTTCAGTTTTAAAATACAATTTTTCTCATATGAGAATTTGTAAACTCCTGGCAATGCAAAGCACCGGATTTCACCCACATGGCAACCAGTTTTTTAAAACATTTCACTTTAAAATAGTGTATCCCTTATTTCCCTTCTACTTACAAGAAAGCAAGTACTAAGACAATGAATGTATGATAATGTTTATGTCGATTAGCATGAATTAGAAGGAAGTAGAAGCTTTATATAAACAATTTTTACGGAGATATAGACAAATTCATGTGAATAGAACATATCACATTTTATTAGTTCAGTTCTTAGGTTTTATTTATTTATTTTCCAAACATTTTAGCCTAAATTTACAAGTCATACATTATAGTTTGCTTAATTATAAATTACTTTATAACATTGTGATAATATTCAGAAATCATACATAAAGTGACAAATAAGTGAATGTATGTACTATAATTAAATGGCAATGTTTTAAAATATTACTAATAAATTGATTAAACTTATGAAATCAACATCTTCTTTTACATATCTGGGTTATTGGTCTGTGAAAATCATTTGGCAGAAGATGAGATGTTCTTATAAATTAAATCTCTTCATGTAATATGCTGGACAGTCAAAAATAATTACTTGACATTTCGACAGGAATTTATTCATGAAGCATGAGGTCCTCTTCGCATGCGCGCTAAATTTGAACTAAAAGTCCACTCGCGCTTATGCTTGGTTTGGAGTAGCAATCTCAGGACGTTTTAACGGGCTTTTTGGGCTTCACAGACCCAGACTACCTAGCGGCTTCTTAAATATATCACCAGGATTTTCTTTGTAGATTGTAGTTTATTTTGTAATCATTTCGAACAATTCTAAGGTGAAACTGCAGTCGCTCGATGCAATTTCTGTGCTTTGTTGAATGCTGCAAATATTTGTACGCATATAATTATACGCGAATACATCAATATACGCGTAATCTCCAAGTGGCATTTTCCATACTTGTGAAAACGACTCTGTCTTTTGATAACTGAATTCACAAGGAAGAAAATCAACACCAAACTATAATACTTATTGTTGGAAAATAAAATCGCATAGAGAAAGTCAAAACACTTATACGCGACGAAAGCACAAGGAATAGTAAACATTTGCATCCAGCGATTTAAACTTCGGAACATCAAATTCACAAAATGTCGGAAGATTTTGTGGTTATTGCCTCAGACAGGAACATAATGCTTCATCTGAAATAAATTCTTGTGTTGTATTGTGAATTGTAATTCTAGAGTAAACACGTTTAAAATTCCGCAAACAAACTGGTAGTTTCAGCAAACTGTTACATTAACTGTTATGTTATTGTTAAATTATCTATTACGAACACACTATGTTTCTATTCTGTTCGTTTATTGACTAAATGGAGAGACGAGCATGTGCATGTTCAGATTTAGGGAGTCAGAATCTGGCATGCTTCCCTAGACGTAGGGTTTAAAGCCAGGTAATGTATTACCCAAAGCCAGATCCTTCAGGGATCTCCAGGGAAGGATCACCTGCTACGGAGGCCATCATATCGGACATGTTCGATCCGTTGTGGCAGGAATGGCTACAGTACATTGGCTAAAGCAGAGCGCACAGGGCTTCGGAGGAATGTACGATATATCTTATCTAAGCAGCCCACTGAGGGCGTCAAAGCTCACAAACACAGAAAAAAGATCTGATGTGTTGCACTCACATACCTTTTAACTCTTCTACACGCTTATATATTCTTCTGTCTCCTTTTAATCAGCATGCCCTTTCATTTCACATAAATACATTCCTTATAGAATAAATGAGGGGACATTAAAACTATTCAAATATATTTCTAAATACAAATGCAGCTTGTTTACATCCAACAGATACTTTCCTATACTTTGCAAGCTGATTTCCCTGAAGTTTGTTTAATTTTCTCTAATATTTTGTTAATTATCTTTATTTAAGGATTTTTAATTCACACAAAATTACATTTGTGTAGAAAACATTTCCAGGTCATATTTTTTTTTTACTTTCTCTACAACTACACAGTACACGGTACGTAGGCAGAGAAGGTACTGCACTCTATCCAAAAATTCAAACCGATATTTCACTGGAAATACACGTTTTAGGTTCCTCTGTATACAAAAGCATTATTACAAAAAAGTCCGCGTGTGTCAGTGTGTCCATGAACACGATAACTCAAAAACCAAAAGTCGGTAAAAGTAGTTAAGCTTAAGATCTTTCAAGGATGCGACACAAAGATTTAGAAGAAAATTCCCCCAACCCAAAATACCACTCATGGTTATACCACTCGCCTGTCACCTACACGGCCTGAATTAAATCCCAAGCGACCGTATGTGGGATTTGTGGTGGACAAAACGGCGCAGGAGCAGGTTTCCTCCGGGTTCTCTGGTTTCCTCCGCCATCTTATTTCACCGGTGCTCCATCTTCATTCCATGTATCATCAGTGTCATCGCATGCGGTGTCATTTGTAGTAAAATCGGGCGTTAAACACTATCAAAACAAAAAACCACGGAAAAATTTTCGAAACGTTCTTATTTTATCGAAAATAAATAATATTTTTTATTAAAATACTGTCTTTAAAAGCTATTTACAGGACAAATAAAATGTTTATCTCGGAAGACCTCTATATTCTGGATGAGCTTTTCTGAGTTTTGTATAAATGGTAAATCGCAAGATATAGACAAAAAACCTACTGCACAAAATGTAGATCCCTTAAAACACGTAATGTTGACCATTTTTCAGAATTCCTTGTTATTGGTTCCAGTTTTAAAACACTAACAATTCTTTTCAAATACAGGACTTTGTCTACTACTGGCTTTGCAAACAAAAAGCAAACAAACAAACAAACAAACAAAAAACAAAACAAAAACGGACTTCATTCACATGGCAACCGGCTTTTAAAATATTTTTTTTTTTATTGCTTCATTTGTATAGCCCCCTTTAACATCAAGGTCATATCGGGGGCTTTCACTTGTGAAACTGTAGGTCCAGAACAATAGGTTAAACTTTATATTAGTAAACACACGCACATTCACTCTCACATTCATACTTCCAGACTCTATGGGGGATAGGGAATAATTCCGGTTAAAGGAAAACTCCTTTCCCCAGCCGGGAATCGAACCCGGGATCTCCGGGTGAGAAGTCAGCTCGCTGACCACTCGACCATGGAGGCAGTCTAAAATATTTTATTATCGAATTAGCTTCGTGTATTCCTCTTTTTTTTTTTTTTTTTTTTTTTTAAAGCTTAACGTCTTTAACCAGGTTAGTCATGTGAGTGTAATTAGTGAAACGATACTCATATGTTCACGGGTTCGTGCAGCTAAAGCTTCTCGGCATTTATCTTCTCAAGAAAAATCTGAAAAATAACCTGTAACCGGTAACTCACTATAAGTGAGATTGTATTCCCTTGTTTTTCTTCTACTTACAAGAAAGCAAGTAATAAGACAATTTCAACTAATATTTAATCTCGATTAGGATGAAGTATATGGAAGAATAAGCTTTTTAACAATAATTTATTACCGAGATGTAGAGAAAGTCATGTGAATGGAACACATCAGGTTTTTTCTTCTCTACACGTACTATGTATTGCATCCAAAGTTCAATACCGAGATTTCACTGGAAACACATATCTTCAGGTCCCCGGAATCCCCCCCCTAATTAGAAAAATGTCCGTTTGTGTGTGTCTGTCAGTATACCTGTCTCTGTGTGTATGTGTGTGTATGTGAGCAACATAGCCGGAAAACGAAAAGACCATTAAGTATACCAAACTTGGTATTTAAGTTCGGTATCTTCTAAGGCTGCGACACGAAGATCTTCAAGAAAATCCCCCACTCCAAACTACCCTTTACATTGAAGACATTGAAAGTTCAGATTTTCTCAAAAATGGCTGTAACAATTTTGATTAAAATCTCTTATATTTAAGGTATTAAAATAACAAATAAAATGTGCGTCTTCAAATCCTGGAACAGCCTCTGAAGACATGTTTATTCTGGATGAATTTAGCGGAATATTGCATAACTGGTAAACCATAGGAGATAGACAGGAATTTACCATACAAAAAATGTAGAGCTCGTTAAATACACAATTTATGTTATATACTTTTTTTTTTCTGGAGTGGACCGTTTTTACTTTCTCTATACGCACTATGTACATAGTGTATAGAGAAGGTATTTCACTCCACCAAAAAATTCAATACCGAAATTTTATCGGAAATGTACGTTGTAGGGTCCCCTTTATCTAAAAAAAGCATTTTCGGAAAAAGGTCCGTGTGTGTGTGTCCGTGTGTCTGTGTGTCTTTGTGTGAACACGATAACTCAAAAACGAAAAGTAGATAAAATACCAAACTTGGTATTTAAGTTTAGTATCTTCCAGGGATGCGACACGAAGCTTTTGAGAAAAATCCCCGCACCGCCAACTACCCTTTACATGGAACTTTTTTCGAAAATTTTGATTTTCTCAAAAATGGCTCTAACAATTTTGATTAAAATTTGGTATATTAAATATATTTACCTGACAAATAAAATGTATATCTTGAATTTTCTGGGAGTAGATTCTGAAGAGTAGTTTATTCTGGATGAATTTTACTGAATTTTAAATAAATGCTAAATCGTAAGAAATGGAAAAAAACTTACTGCACAAAAAATGTAGAGCACGTTAAAACACACAATTGATGTTATATACATTTTTTCGTGAACCGTCGTTTTTGACACACTTCTTATTTTTAGTTTCTGATATGAAAAACTTTTACATTTCTCATACAGGAATTTGTCAACTGCTGTCCATACAAACAAAGGAATTTCAGTGACATAGCAACCAGCTTTTGATTATCACTTTAACCTATGGTACTCCCTTATTTGCTTCTACTTACAAGGAGGCAAGTAATATGGCTATTTCTGCTAATTTTTTACTGATTAGCATGAAGTAAACAGAAGTATAAGCTTTTTAAGAATAATTTGTTGCAGAGATGTAGAGAAAGTCATGTGAATGGTACACATCAGATTTTTTATATGGTTCTTGTTATTAGTTTCAGCTTTAAAATACTTATACTTCTCTCATACGAGAATTTGTCAACTCCTGTCCATACAAAGGTACCTCATTCACATAGCAATCAGCTTGACTATCACTTTAGTCTAGTGTACCTCCTTATTTTCCTTCTACCTACAAGAAAGCAATATTAAGGCCATTTCTGCTAATTTTTTCTCGATTAGTATTAAGTAAATAGAAGAATAAGCTTTTTAACTATAATTTACTGCAGAGATGTAGAGAAAGTCATGTGAATTCAACGCATCAGATTTTTACAATATGCAATCGTCACTAACGCTTAAACAATGTGAAAATTGGGAATATTAATGCATTTTGAAGTAGCCAGCTCCATTTAACAAGGTGCAGTCGTGGAGTGCCATATCGATATTGAAATAACATTTGTTATGATGGAAACCTTTAGTGTAATCAATACTTGCTGCACCAATTTTAGCTGATCATAGCGGTAATTGTGCATGTTGCGGTGCCTTTAGATAGTGGCTTAATAATGAACAGGACAGGAAACACAAGTATAACATAATGAGTATTCTATTTAATTTAGTTGTACCTACCTATTATTAAAGCATATTTGTGGCTCTAGATGTAGAAATCTGTTAAACACAAATATAAACGACAATATGCACACTGGATATTGGGGTAGTTTTGCACTTGGATGCTGAGCAACTTGAGCCTTCCGTAATTCAGATAACATTGAGCTATGGACAAGTAAACTTTAGTAAGTATTAGTTAATTTTATTTCAATATCGCAAACATTTAAAACTGGTGCAGAGTATTCATGAGAGATCAAGGTTTGCTAAGTGATGTATTTCGAGATGGACACTCAGGAACTGCTGTTTTTTTTTTTTTTAAATTCAATGACACGACACCCTTGGCCTACAGTTCGGCAGCAGCATTTTCTGAGGCGTCATGAATTAGATGCAGTGCTGGAGTGTGAGTCGTGGTCAGCGCCTCGAGTCCCTCCCGGCCGGTTAATGCGGTCTGCTCGATATGGTGCCGCTACTTCTCAATCAAGTAGCCCATCATTTGGCCCCCCAGGGACCTCACCAGGCTGAGTGCACCCCGAGCAACTCTCCCGGCGGGGGAAAACTCCCCTGGGAATCGGGCCCAGTCTCCCGCTTGGCAAGCAGCCGCTAAGGAGACGAAACCCAGGAACTGCTGCTACTGATGAAAATGTTACTGTTGTTTGAGCAATGCTTGGGAAGATCGACGCACATCTTATGAATTGATTCTGGCCATATTGAACATTAGTATGAATCAAATACAAAAAGATTTTACATCAAAATTTAGACGTGAGAGAACTTTGTTGTCAATGGATTCCACATAAATTGACTCCCGATCAAAACCAACAACTGATTGGTGCAGAAAAGCTCTGGAAAATTCCAAGATGGCACTCAAATTTGGTTCTGAATATCGGTATTGTGGTACATTGTAGATTTATTGTTCCTGAAAGGAAAAAGTAATGGGCACAGTATAACAGAACTTAAGCCTACAAAAAAACCGATGAACTCACAGTGCTGGTAAGAATATGGTTGCTGTATTTTTAATTTCTCTAGCCCGCATGTAAAATGTACATAATGGATAGAGAAGGTAGAAACAATTATTTTTATTATTTTCTTTCGCCCGGTTCCTCAAGAACATTCGGGGACGAGAACTTTGCCCGTTAACCGTCACCTTCTTTAAGTGAGCTGTTGCCTGATTTCGCTTTTAATTGGTCCTGGGTTATGCCTTGGTGTTAAATGTTTACTTTGGTCAACCGGTACTCTGAGTCGCTTGGGGCCGCTGTGTGCTCCGTGACCCAGGACAGGGATGAATAGCTGAATTTTACTTGCTAAAGGTTAGCAGGGTCACCTAAAATCTGAAAGAGTTATAATTCAAATCTATTTAGCTTGGGGTTTTCGGGTTGTGGCTTTCCTTTCTTTCAATACAGAGATATTTTATAGAGGACATTAATTTTACAGGGAACGCAGAAGCTGTTGCAAGGTGATCTTTTAGTATGAGTGGGAATATAGAGAAAGTTACACACACTTTGGTCATAGACTTCTACGCGCAATTTATACCAGTATTGGTGAATTATACCCATATTTATGACGGGTTAATGGCGAATGTAAATGAGTAGAACTAGATGCTCAATGGGGCTTACTGTTAAAATATTTATGGGTGGCTTTTATTGGAAAGTTGTAATATTATATTGGGGTGGAATTTAGAAATTTCAATTTGCCTGTTCTGTTTTAAGAATTAAGTAGCAGTATTTTAGAATATTTGAAATTGCAAGGTTTAATGGGTGGAGGAACTTTTATTTGTTTTGTTTTTTTAATGTTAAATGGGGATCTATATTTGTTGAATAATCAGAAATTCTGGGCTAATTTTATACTATTTGTGTAATGCCTGTATGGAGCAAGTGAACTGTGTGAGGGAGAGATATACATTGACATAGAGTGTGGCTCAGTATTTATCCGATTTCTTATGTGGTGGAATTTTATTATTGAAGTTTTCTAGATCACAAAGTAAAATGCGAAATTTACACATGTATAATATCGACTTCCATATTGTTCTGATGCACTCCAATATTCCTAATTGTGGCTTGAGCTTATGGCATTTAGGTACGAATGCCTGAGACGTAAAAATTAAAAAAAAAACAAAAACAAAAGAGAGAGAGAGCAAATTTTAAATAATGATTTTGTGACGAAAGCGCTCTCCTATTCGAGAACGTGTTTTCATCTGTTTTATTTAACTTATGTTTGTAGGTTGAAAGATTTTTCACTCAGATATTGAAAGTTATTCCATAATTAAAGTTCTTTGAGAGACACAGTTCTTTTATCAAGCTATTGCCGTTGTAGAGATTTAACTTTAGTGTTCTTTGGTCCTTACATTTATGTTTCATTATTGGAAGTGAATAAGGGTGTATTATGCGGTACAATTTTCTTTGTTTTTGATCATTCTAGATCACAGTGAATGGCTTACTTCTTCTTGACTGGGATACCTATATATTTTTTTTGGTTGGTTGGGCGACGTTCCTATGTGTAATGAAGCGTTTCTTGTTAGTTTGTTTTCCAAACTATTTTCCTTTGGTCTTAGCATGGGTTTTATTATTTTTCATAGGAATTTTTTCCTCAGTTTATTTATACTGACTTGTCAAACCTATTTAATCAATTTGGTGTCTTGAAAAATTAGTTATCTCTTACGAATGATATAGGTGTATGCAGACACTTAGTTGTAAGCTTTTGCTCTCATTAATTTTTGAATGGATATAAAATTAGGCCAGTTTTCTTGAGTTGATTAACTTGTCACTGGTAATTACTGTTTAATTCCATGAGTTGGTTATACCTAAAGGAATAGGAAGATTTTGGGTATTAAGCTATTCTAGGGACTTCAGTATAGATCTAGCTCTTCTATTGGGGGGGTGTATTTTCTGTGATTTTTGTGATTCATTTATTTAAAACCAAAGGAAAGCAAATCTATAAGTCGGTATATATAGATGTATAAGATTTAAAATCAGTTCTTTACAAGGGTTCATATTATATTTTTTCTTTTCTTTTGAGGAATGAGAGTTTAAATTCAGTTAGTTCCTGGCTTGGTGATTGGGTTTTATCTAGGGGGCATTACTGTTCTAAAGCAACATTGTTTTATTGCAGGCCTTTGATGCATTGTTTTTGTGCGCAGTTATTTACTCCAGCCGGATTGGAAGATTGTAACAACGTACTCCACTTGAAATAAATTCAATTTGTGACCAGCGACTGATTGTTTATTGAAACTGATCTTTTCGTCTGGTTGCCTTTCCTTTTTCTCGGATACTGTTTTTGTACCGACCTCGCGGAAGTATCTCGAAATTATCTATATTCGAGATACTTTCACAGTGATGTGCTGTGTGTGCAGCGGTCGTGCGGCGGCGCAAAGTATTGTATTTCACTGAAAGATTCAATGTCGAGAGTTTATCGGAAATATATGTTTTGAAGTCCCTTGAGTCCGGAAAAAAACATTTTAGAAAAAAGTTTCGTGCGTGTGAGTTTGTGTGTGGACAGCATAGCCCAAAACGAAAAGACCGTTAAAAACCAAACTTGTAATTTAAGTTTAGTATCTTTCTAAGATGCAACACAAAGATTTTCAAGAAAATCTTCCAACCCAAAACTACTCTTCCCATGGTTAACATTTTCGATAAAAAATTTCTCAAAAATGGCTCTAATTATTTTAATTAAAATATCGTACATTAAAGATAATCTTGAATTTTGAATTATCTGGGAATAGCTTCTGAAGACTTTTTATTCTGGATGAATTTTGCAGAATTTTGCATTATGGTTGAACCGTAAGATATTGACAAACACTTACACAAAAATCGTTTTCTCATGTAGAGCTGACTGTTTCTGAGATATTCTTTGTTAATGATTTCAATTTTAAATTACTTAAATTGACGTTTTATTTCATCTCTGTTGTTTTACTGCAGACCATGCAAAGCGAGCCGAACTTCAGTTGTTTCACATAGGACCAGCTTTTAAAATTTTTGACTATCGTTTTAGCCTAGAGTATTTCCTTATGTCCCTTCTAGTTACAAGAAAGCAAGTAATAAGACAATTTCTGCTGTTTACATTGATAAGCACGTCGTAGATAAATAAATAATATTTTCTAAGGAAAGTGTATATATAATAACTAGAAAAAGTCGCGTGAATGGAACACATAATTTTTTTTTTCTAAAGCGGGCAGTTTGTTATTAAATCATTAGAAGATAAGACGTACTGTTACTTCCGATTTGTACACATATATCTGTTTAACGCAAATTTGTGAAATATTTCCTGAAAAAGCAAACAAAAATAATTTCAAATCAGGACAACGCATACAGCAAATTTGAATTTCCTAAAGATCAGCACCATGGTCCCTCCACAAACAGCCCTAACCTAGCATCTTAAACACAAAATACGTGTAATCGCTTTTCGTCATGAACTGAAGCTTACAAAACCTGATTTCTGAAGTTCCTCATGAAGAATGGTATAGTTTCTTTAAGGACTGGTTTCATCTGGTGCAAAATAGTATTAATGTTAAAAGGGAATATTTGAAAGAACAATATCATTTGAACATTTTAAAACTATTCATTATTTGCATTTTTTTTAAAAAATATTCACTACTATCCGATCATTGTAGTAATATTTTTAAAAAGTGAATCCTATGTGATGGTTTTGAAATTCCATAACGGTTTACCACTTGAGAAAAGTAGAGTATAGGATCTTTCAAAAGTCACTCCACGCTTTAAACTTTTATAAATAGTATAATATTTGAGATATGAAATAAACAAAAGACGACACATACGAGGTAAACAATGGTTTTTATAAACTACAGGGAGATGTGCTACCTTCTCTTGTTCTAACTTCTCCATTCTTTCCACGACTCCATGCAGACAGTATTTTGCAGATGATGTCTTGGAGTATTATCAATTCCTTAGGAGATAGCATCTTTCAGTTGCTGTCGGGTTGTTGGATAGGTCAGGAAAGCTCATTCTTTAAGGGAAAGTGTCTACTGATGCCACAATCAGGGTGTAGATATGAGGCACCTCAGCAACACATACCTCATTGATTGCCTTTGGCCTTCCAGATTTCTTCTTATCAGCAAAAAATCTGTTTCCTAGATCTTCCTGATTAAATCTCCACAATTGCGATTGGAACATGGTATGCTCTTACATTGTTTTTGAGTTCTAAATTTTCTCTGATCTTGAGAAATATAGCTTTAAATTAGTAGTTTTAAATTCACCATTTTTCAGCATTTAGTGATAGATTTGTAACTTACAAATTCCTATATCGGTATGGATAAATATCCTAATGCTTTATTCAAAAATCTTACCCATGGTGACAATGATCTCAAAAGAAAACAAATCACATTATTTTCCCAACATGTGACTTATTTTATTTTTATCCTATCTCAAATATTATAATATTTATATCGCTTTAAAGTTTGAAGTGGTTTTTAAACACTCTATTATTTCAAAATCTAAACCAGTGTCACAGAATCCCAAAACAATCAACGCCTAAAAATCGTATTTCATATGAATTTTGTAATTTAACACATCTATGTTTCTTTCTTTGCTAAGATTCTGTCTCTATCTCTCTGTATATATCTCTCTCCTTCTCTCTCTATTGCTCTCTTTCTTACTATTAACCAGTAATATGGAGAGCCCGAAGTATTATTTTATTCTTTTCGATGATAACTGATGCACAATCCTGGGTTTTCTCTGGGTTTATACTAGTGGGCAGAATACTGCATCAGTTGTTGCCGAGAAGAACAAAGCAACGCTTCGGCCTCTTCACTGATGATTGTATGAAAAACAATTACATGGACCACAGCTTATAAGCCCGATATTTCATGTATAATCTAATGACACCGATTGTGAAAGTCTACGTACTTCAAATTAGAAGTCATTCACAATGAAGCGAACTTGACATGCCATTCCAAGAAAATTCTAGGTATAAGTTTTATTTTCTATTGAAACATTTATATCAAATTCATCAGTGCGATTTGTGAGGAAACAAAAGGTAAGAAAAAATCTGAAAGTCACTCACATAACTTTCTCTATCAGTTCTATAAACAAACTTCTTACAAAAGATTATTCTTCTTTCTACAAATGCTAATCGAGATAAACATTAACAGAAGTTCTTATTACTCGGTTCCTTATAAGTAGAAGGGAACTAAGGAAATGCACTAGGCTAAACTGATAGTCGAATATTTTAAAAGTTGTCGTTATGCGATCGTCATTACAAATCGCTTCTTTGCATGGCCAGGAGTAGAACAAAAGAGAAATGGACATTTCTTGTCTGAGAAAAGCATAAGTACTTTACAATTGAAGCCAATAAGAAGGAATATCTCGGTAACGGTTACCTCTACAACAAAAATGTAAAGGACATAATTTGTGTGTTTTTACGTGATCTACATTTTTTGTGCAGTCAGTTTTTAATTATCTCTTTCGATTTAGCAGCTAAGCAACATTCGGCAAAACTAATCCAGATTAAACCGGTTTTCAGAGGCTATTCCCAGAAAATTAAAAATATATATTTTATTCGGGATGCAAACATCTTTAATATATGGTATCTTAATCAAAATCTTTTGAGCCATTTTTGAGAAAATCAAACTTATCTAAAGATTTTCCACGAAAAGGGTAGCTTGGAGTGGGGGGATTTTCTTGAAAATCTTCGTGTCGCATCCTGGGAAAATACTAAACCTAAATTCCAAGTTGGTATTTAATGGTCTTTTCGTTTTTGAGTTATGCTGTCCACAGACACACACCGACCTATTTCTGAAAATACTTTTTTTGGTTTCAGGGAGACTTAGAATAGGAATTTCCGGTGAAATCCCGAAATCGAATTTTTGGGTGTAATACAATACCTTCTTTATCCACTATGTACATTGTACATGCGGGCTAGAGAAAGAAAAAAGTGTTCCATGTAAGAGGTCTTGAAAGCCGTCCGATTGATCTACTAGGCTAAAGGACCTTAATATAGCAAATAGTGTTTTGGAAATTGTGATATATTGGCATCTTTCAAATTTTAAGTTGAATAATTTTAATATAAGAATGATCACGCTTGGAAGAAAATTCAACATCGCTGTCTGAATTTGTAGAAACAATCCATTTAAACTCATTAGATCCTGTGTGTTGAGGTGGACGGAGAAATCATGCTGTCATACACATAAGGCAGACTATAACGTTAATGGGCATTGCAGAGGGTATAAATCAGGGTACGCTGCGAACCAGTGAAAAATTAATTTCACCTTTTTTCATCAACTTTCTCTTCTGCTCTCTTTTCGGAGGTACCGAGATGACCAAATGTAATTAAGGTCCGGACGGGTAAGGGGAGCATACTTCCACTCCAACACCCTTCGGGTCCCAAAGGTAATTCCCTGAGCAATGTTGACCAGAGTCCCTTCTCGGCCGGCTGCTGGCTTGAAAATTTAGTCCCAGTTTGCAGTGGCAAGAAAACTGAGCAAATTTAATTGCTTTCTGCAGGAAAGACAAAAGGAACCTCTAGAAGGAGCTGCTGCGTCTGTCATACAATTTCTCTTAGAAAAATACGTCATGTCGCTTTTCATTGGTCTTTCTCCTCTCTTCACGGCTGAGATGGCAGAACTGAAAGTCCTGTCAACAGCCTTATAATTGGCTTACAATTTATTCAACACTACTTGGATGCGTAACATTTCTGTAACATAACATTTGTCATTTCCATTACTCTCATTTCCATCACTTTTAAGCCTGCTTTCCACTTAGGAGAATTCTGAAATTTCGCTACTGAATAAAGATGAGATTTTAAAAAAATCCTCCATTTTCCCTCCTCACTCCTTAATTGATTTATACAGGATGTTTAAAAAATACGGGGCATAATTTCAGATATGTATTTCCCACATGAAGACAATCAAAATAGTTCATTATAACATGTGTCCGGAAATGCTTCATTTCCGAGTTATGGGCCTTTACAACATTGAAAGTCCCACCTGTAGACAATCAAAATGGTTCATGTCAGGAAATGCTTCATTTCCGAGTTATGGCCTTCACAACATTGGAATTCACTGGAACGTTTTTCTTTCCGCAGGTCTTTGCCGTCAAAGGAGACATTAGGAGGGCGCTCTGGTAGTTCATTCTGAGGGAGGTTACATTCAGTGTTCTTTAGGCGTTAAAGGAGAGGTACCCACAACGACAATGTCCAGATCGGAAGACATTTGTACGTCTCCATTCCGGTCTGTGCGAGTATGGAACATTCACCTCTCCTGGTTTGGGAAGGGGACGACCAAGATCTACAACTCCAGAAGTGCAGGAGGAGATTCCGGAGGCTGTGGACAGGACTCCTTCTATCAGAACACGACGGTTAGCGTTGCAAGTCAATGTTCCTCATATGACTGTCTGGAGACTGTTGAAAGAGTATCAATTGTATCCTTATCATTTGCAACGTGTACAGGCCCTGTCACCAGCAGATTACCCTGCACGAGTTAGGTTCTGTCAGTGGTTCTTGCAGCAGTGTGGTGTAAATCCGAACTTTTCTGCCGTCGTATTACTTACAGATGAAGCACAGTTCACAAGAGATGGCATAACAAATTTCCACAATCAGCATGTATGATCACATGAAAACCCACGTGCAACTGTTGTATCTCATCACCAGGTGCGGTTCTCCCTCAACATGTGGACCGGTATCATTGGTGATCGATTAGTTGGACCCCAAGTACTTGTAAACAGACTTACGGGGCAGGCGTACACAAACTTCCTGGAAAACACCATACCTGACGTTTTCGAAGACACTCCACTGATTAATCATCAACACATTCACTTCCTGCATGATGGCGCTCCTGCACACTTCAGTCCCACGGCTCGCCGGTACTTGGATCGAAGGTTTCCTAATCAATGGATAGGTAGAGGTGGCCTCCAGGCTCACCTGATCTGAACCCTCTCGATTTCTACTTGTGGGGCCATTTCAAATCATTGGTTTATTCGTATCCGGTGCCGGATTTGGAATCCCTTCGGAATCGAATTGTGGCAAGTTGTGAGGACATACGCAATACTCCTGGAGTTTGGGATCGTGTTCGCAGGTCAATGAGACATCGATGGGAGGTCTGTATTCAAGCAGGAGGTGGACATTTTGAACATCTTCTGTAATGACAACTTGCGGAAAGAAAAACGTTCCAGTGAATTTCAATGTTGTGAAGGCCATAACTCGGAAATGAAGCATTTCAGGACACATGTTATAATGAACTAACATGATTGTCTACATGTGGGAAATACATACCTGAAATTATGCCCCGTATTTTTGAAACACCCTGTATACTAAGTTTTATCCTTTAGTACTTCACAATAATGTAGAAAACAACATTTATTTCATATTCATATATATATATATATATATATATATATATTAGGAGGCATAATCAGGTTTTAGGAAAATGAGGGGATAGTCAGGATTTTAGAAACGAGGACACTATGTGATTGATGGTTTTAAATTTCAAGTTCTTTGCTTAATCACGAAAAACACAAAGTCGAATACAGATAAATGTATAAAATAATAATAAGATTCCCGTGCCGCTACAGCCCTTACGAGCACAAAGCTACCAACCCGACTGCCGACCTCACGTACACATACCACGGCAGAGCCAGATGATCATCCAACCGATAAGGGAAAGTGATGTGGCCCAGCATCACCCATCCTCTCATCACGATATACATAAAACAGGTTGGGGGGATTATTCTCAAAATCCTTGTGTTGTACACTTGTAAACGCCGAAATTAAATACCAAGTTTGGTATTTTACAGACTTTTCGTTTTTAAGTTATCGTGTTCACAGACACACAAACCTAAAGTGTTTTAGAAGGACAATAAGGAAATACACTACACCTAATGTGTTTTATAGATATATAGTGTAAGTTTTTGTCTATCTCTTACGGTTTATCAGTTATGCAAAGTTTAGAAAAATTCAGAGTTCATTCCCAAACTCTAAGTATACATTTTATTTGTCATGTAAATATCTTAATATAATAGATTTTAATCAAAAGATTTCTAAAGCCCAAATCTTTGTATCGCGTCATAGAAGCTACTGAACTTAAATATCGAGTTTGATATTTAACGGAGTTTTCGTTTTTGAGCTATGTTGTCCACAGACGCATACATGTAATTTTTTTTTAAAAATTATTTTTTGATTCAGGAGGTCCCAGAACATATATTTCCAGTGAAATCTCAATATAGAATTTTGAGTGTTATATGATACCTTCTCTATACGCTATGCACATGGTACGTGAAGAGGAAGTAAAATGGTTTCGTTTGGATACAGGGATCCCTGAAACATATTTCCAGTGAAATCTCAGTATCGAATTTTTGGAAGGAGTGCAATACCTTCTCCACTATGGAGAGAAAGTACAATTGCGTGGTGTGGAGCATTTTGAGTAAGCAAAAGTGTTGGAGAAAAGCTTGCGAGCAAATACGTTTTAAATGTGAAAGCGCCTGCTCATTTATAGCTTCAGTTAATTCGTATATAAAGTTCGCCAAGTTGGAAAAATGATATATTTTCAAAAAGTTGAGAATTTATAATATTTTATTGTAAATCAAAATATCTGTTTAATTTTTCATAACTTGTAGTCAAATTTTACAAACTTCTTGAGGTAGCGAACTCGCGCAACATAATTTCTTGCGTTTTTGCATCATTGGTCAGAGCTGGTCGGAAAATCACTTTATTCATTGAGTATAGCTTCACGGGTGATCAGCTGCGTCAAAGTGACAAAATTGCATGAGTTTTCGAGAATTTCTAGCTCCATGGTCTTCTACAGGCAATGAATCAAATTTACGAGGACTACTATTTGTATTTTAAGCCTTGGCAACACTGAGTGTGCTCCCACTGCATTGCTGACTTTAACCTACTTCAGATATTACCTCGATAGATCGTTATTAATGTTGTTTACAATGACCTTAAAATTGTTTTCAGTGAAAGGAAACATTAATTTTTGAAAATATTCGTGCGATGATTTATTATGATTTTCGACGTAAAGTATCAGACAATAGTGTATTGATTAACTTTCTAAAACATTTGGCAATGAAGCTCCATCCTTTGCCTTTGTGAACCTCTGGTATAACGTGTTTAATCGTAGCCTCCGTTTTCTCACAGACAAAATTCACGAAGGTCGTTCAAAATCAGTTATATCAGCCATATATAGTGACACAGAGGTAACCCTGTGCATTAGTTCCACCAATATTACGTATATATATTGCATAATCATTTAGCCGTGTAAAGGATTTATGGATCCCACATAATTTGGCACAGTGTCGAAAGGATGCTCAAGAAATACAATGTGGGGGCTCAAAAGTCGTATAATAGATTGAAACAGGTGACGAATTATAGATCTATGCATATGAAACGGAATATAAACAATAGTCGACTGTATGGATGTTTCAAGGTAAACCAAATCCCAAAATACTTGTTCCACTCGAAGCACTTTGAGACAAATGATCGCCTGTTTTTTCAGTAAAACTACAGTGCCTTTAGAGGAACGTAAAACAGTCAATATTTTGCTGGAAGTCTTCGGCGAAATAAGGAAAACAATTGCCGTTGGATCTATGTTTATCAAGGCAACGCGAGCGCTCACTCATATCGTCTAACAACCGACTATTTGAACACTCAAAAAATTGAATTGATGACCCATCCAGCGTACAGTCCTTATCTGGCATCCAAAGACTTCTTTTTGTACCCGAACATCAAGATCGGAATGTAAGGAAAACTATTTTGTTGGCAAAGGAAGCCGCTGATGCATTCAAAAACCATGTTTCGGATATGTCTCAAGCAGATTGGAGAAAATACTATGACAAATGATCCAAACGGTTGCAAAAGCGTATTCATCATAAACGAGAATATTTCGAGAAACAAAGCAATTTTTAATGACGAATTACAGCTATTTTGTTATTAGGCTCAAAATATAAATAATGACCCTCATATCAATTTGACACGGCTGATCACCTATGAAGCTATACTCGAGTATTATTCGCCGTGAAATTTGCAAGTCTTACATTTTGTATATTATTTAAAATGTTATTCCTATTCTCTTTTTCCAAAAGAAATCATTAACTCAGCCAGATACTTTGTCTGCTTTAACATTTTTATAGATGTATCTGACACTGAAGTCTCCACCGTGGCCTAGAAGTAGCATGCAGTTTTTGGGCGTAAAAAGTATTAGCATGGCTTCCTACGGAAGGGAAGTAAAGCTGTTGGCCCCGTGTCGTATTTTATGACTTATAAAAAAACTTGAAGCCTGATAAGTAGATCTCTAAGCAAATTGAAATGGTCTTTCACTTTCACGCCCAATAGAATGGAACGCTAAGCAGTTGAAGAGCTTCCATAAATATAACTCAATTGAATTTAATTTAACTCACAGAGCGAGATGGAGCCTTGGCAAAATGTGCGACTCGCATTCTGGAGGTCCATTGAATACCGTATTTTGAATACCGCCCGTTCTGACTAATATTGGGGTGGTTTCTCATCTACCATCATGACCTTTCCAAATTAGCTTTTAAATAGGTTTTCTTCTCATTTTTTAGGTTTACTTCTAGGTTCGTATTGTACTGCGGTGCTGGTAAATAGCGTAGATGAGTGCTCAATGGCAAGAATATTTCCAATTAACAGAGGGCTGTCAGGAGGATGGACTGCTTGATCACCTTCTCTGGGGACTCAAGCAGTAGGCAGCAGGCTGGGAAAAGTTAGGGACTTCCGCGTGTCTTTGTGGCCTCTCTGTTTGCAGCATGTAGCCTCTTTTAGTGTTCTCACTTAATCCTTTCCTTTGTCGCAATGATCTGTGTAGGTCGCAGTAGCCTAGTGTTGCCTCTTTCCTTAAAAATGATTGATGTAACTATATTATCGTCGCTGTATCTCCGGCTCCGACATTCTACACGATAGAGAGAGAAAGTGTTACCGTTTCTTGGCACTATTGTGTTTGCATGTGCCATCTCCTCGTAAAATGCAAGCAATGAAAGCTGAAACATTAGATTAACAATAACTGTAACAACATATCGGTAACTTTAAGAAGGATAACGTAATAAATCGTACACGCACAAAAAATCAAGTTCACCTGGATTACAAGCAAACAACTATTCACGACTCGTTTCTCCGCTTTCAAGAAAATTGGCATGTCATTGGTCCTAGCCGAGAGCCTCCACCCTTTGATGTGCGCGTCAACTCATTACTGCATACCTTAACTGCTTTCCTTACTTTTCTTTCGCGTTGTGTTTTGCGTGTAGTAAATGATGTGTATTAAAATATGATGTCATTCATTTACATGCCTTTCTCTAGCTTTCTGCAACAGATTATTCTTAGAAAGCGGATCCTTCTCTCCATTTTTTGCTAATCTAGATACACAGATGGTCATATTTATTACTTCCTTATAAGCATCAGGGGAAGAAGGGAATACATTAGGCTAAAGCGATAGTCAAAGGTTTTAAAAGCTATTGTGATTGAAAGTCGTTTCTTTGAATGCCCAGGGTATGATAAATTCCCGTATTCTTTTTTTTTTTTGTAGTGTTTTATGCCCGCTTAACTACTTATGGCACCGCAGGCGGTTTCCCGTATTCGCAAGTTTTAAGTATTTCAAAGCTATAACAAGGAATATCTAAAGTGGCCAACTTCGGGAAAAAAATCTGATGTGTTCCATTCACATAACGTTCTCTAAATCTCTACAACAAATTATCGTTAAAAAGCTTATGCTTCTGTTTATTTCATTCTATTAAAAAAATAGCAGAAATAGGCTTAAAATAAAGGAGTACTATATGCTAAACTGATAGTCAAAAGCTGGTTGCTATGTTACTGAAGTTCCTTTATTTGTATGGACAGGAGTTGACCAATTCCTGCATGGCAGCATGTTATTTAGGACGCTCTTTAACTACTGTGGTTCTCAGAGACCCATTCCTAACTGGGCGTGAAAGACCGTTAAAGTTTGCTCAGAAGCCTCTCTCAGGCTTGAGGTTCTTTTACGTGCTGTCAATCTACGACACGGGACCAACGCCTTTACTTCCCTTCCGAAGGAAGCCATGCTAAGGATTTTTACACCCGAAAAAATGCGGGTTTGAACCCGCGACCTTGGGTATTTGAAGTTAGCATGGTAATCATTACACCACGGGGGGTGTCTATTCTTGCATGAGAAAAATATACGTTTTTCAAAACTGAAACCAAAAACAAGGAATATGTCAAAAACGATGAACTTCACGAAAAAAACATATGTGACAAATCGTGTTTTAATGAGCTCTATATTTTTTGTGTGTGTTAAATTTTAGTCCATCTCTTACGATTTAGCAATTATGCAAAATTCCGTAAAATTCATCCAGAATACAGTAGTCTTCTCAGAAAATTCAAGATATACATTTTATTTGTCATGTAAATATCTTCAATATTTGACATTTTAAACAAAACTTTTGGAGCCATTTTTGAGAAAATCAAAAAAGTTCCATGCAAAGGATAGTTGGGGGTGGGGGAATTTTCTTGAAAATCTTCGTGTCGCATCCTTGGAAGATACCAAACTTAAATACCAAGTTTGTTATTTAAGGTCTTTTCATTTTGGAGCTATGCTGTCCACAGACACACACACAGACAAACATACACGCATACACAAGCGGACCTTTTTGTAAAAATGTTTTTTTTTTTTTTTTTTTTTTTTTTTTTTTTTTGGGATTCAGGGGGACCCAAAACATATATTTCCGGTGAAATCTCGGTACCGGATTTTTGGGTGGAATGCAATACCTTCTCTATACACTATGTACATAATAAGTGTAGAGAAAGTAAAAATGTATAACATAAATTGTATGTCTCTACGAGATCTACGTATTTTTGTTTATAAAGCTTCTGTCTCTCTTGGGTGTATCAGCTGTACAAAAGTCACTCAGAATGAAGTGGTCTTCATAGATTATTTCCAGAAAATTAAAATATAATTTTATTTGCCATGTAAATGTCTTTAATATACCGTATTCTAATAAAACTCGTTAGAGTCATTTTAGGAGAAAATGAAAAATTTCGAAACATTTTCCATGTAAAGAAAACTTGGGGTGGAGGGATTGTCTTCAAAATCATTGTATCATATCCTTGAAAACTGCAAAACTTGAATACCAAATTTGGTATTTTACATATCACCGATTTTTCGTTTTTGAGTTATCGTATTTAAATGCACACACACTCTCTCTCCATTTTTTTTAAAAATGCTTTATTTGGATACAGGGACCCTAAAACGTGTATTTCCGGTGAAATCTCGGTATTGAATTTTTGGGTGGAACCTGCCTTCACTACGTGCTAAGTATATTCTACAAAAGTCCTAGAGAAAGTAAAAAAGTTGCGGGAAATCAAGTTAAGTGTCGATGTATCTTTTGGAAAGATTTAGAATAATTTCGTTTACTGTGGAAATTCACAGTGTTAGTATGCCTTAAAGCAGCCGTTCTGATATATACTTTCCTCTTTCTCTACCTCATGAAATATCAGGGCCGAAGATATGAGCTTTGCACAAATAACTAATACATTGATATGCTCTCAACTTCGTGGTGGTTTTATGGAATGGGTCTCTGTTATTTCCAAGATGACAATACCAAGTCGTGCTTCACGTTACGCAGATAAAATTGTTCACTAATTGGACTGGTCTGAGCAGAGCCCTGTTAGCAATCCTATAGAATACCTCCGGGGCGAATTCGAACAGCAGGTTGTGTATCTAGAGATGCGGCCAAATTCCATTGCAGCGTAGTATGAGATGCAGCAAGAGGAATGGCATTCCAATGGATCTCCGTACTAACTAGAGGGAAATATGCCAAAGTGGCTTGATGATATAGCAATAACAAATGCCTCTATCATGCTTAACGCAGCAATGCGCATCAGATAAGCATTTTAGAATTGGGTCCAATCACTTTTGGGGAAAAAATTGTGTTCGACGAGTTATTACTTCCTACACTGACTATCTATAGCACCCAGAAATTTAATTGCATTCTCCTCAAATGTATTTCAAGGCGGCGCCGTGCATGGCTCCCATATAGTCGGCCCGGGTTCGATCCCAAGCGCCCGCATGTGGGAGTTCCGGGTCCTCTGCCACTCATTCCACCAATTGCTCTATCATCACCCTTCCAATCATCAATTTCGCTTACATTTCATATCATCCACTTCCTCATGTTCATATATGGGCCTGGCCGCGCCGTGGTCGAAGAATTAACTATTGTAGAAATATCTTTTAAAAAAGTGAGTAGAGATTGTCATTGAATGCAATGCTTCAGGTTTTTGAACCGCGTTGTGTGTGTCAAAAGCCTAACTTATAAGGGGATTACCCATACTTGGTATTTCGGTTCAGCATCATCCAAGGACGTGATATGATTTTCGAGTTATTGGGAATAGCCTGCGAAGACTTCTCATTTATAAGTACAGATTTATATCACTAGGAAACTATAGAGTTAGGCAGAAGCGCACAGAAACCGGAGATTCTTTTAGAAAATACAATTTATTTCAAATGTATTTCTGAGATACCCAATGTTATTGGTTTGAATTTTCAATACCTTTGAATTTGCTGTCGCTATTCAGCTTCTCAAATACATTTCTTTCGTAATCTGCTTAACCTACCCGTATTTGTAGAACTGACCCCACCTAGGACTTATAAGCCAATGCCTAGGGGTCAGAAGGCTGTCGGAGAGCAACAGCAGAAACCACAGAATGGAGAGCCTGTTAAAAAGAGGTCGGCATATATATAATTTTTGATAGTGCTTAACGCCCGCTTTTACTACTGATGGCATCGCAGGCGATGACACTGATGATAATGGAGTGAAGATGGAGCACCGGTGGAATACGATGGCGGGGGAAACCGGAGAACCCGGAGAAAACCCGCCCCTGCGCCGCTTTGTCTACCACAAATCTCACATGCGGTCGCTTGTAATCGAACTTTTTTTTTTTTTTGCTTCTCAAGAAATTTTTCTAAACATATGATACTTTACTTAACTCATTATAGACGATTTTGATAAAATAAAAAAAATCGAAAGTTATTTCATTAAAGGGCAAATTTTGGTGGGTTTCTCCCTCAAAGTTTTCGTGTATCCTTGGAAGGTCAAGAAATTAAATATGAATTTTCATATTTAACCAGCTTTCCGTTTAGGCCACATATTTATGGCATGCAGACGCACACTTAATTTCGTATTTGATTGACTTTGAGTTATGTGTTCAAAGAATAGTTCTCAATTTGGTGTCACTATTCAGTTAATTCTTGTGTTTTCATGCAAAGAGTATGGAATTTCATGGCCAGCATAGAGCCACTCGCTTCGTTTTTTGACTTATTATTCGGTTTCCTCCATCTCCTCTGTAACTAAAAGAGTGGTAACTTTGGGGTAAAAGAATGGTTTATCTAATTATAATCAAATAGACACTAAAAGCTGTTTTCTTAACAATGGATTTTAAAACTATATAAAAATAAACAATAATACTTAGAGAACTTGCTTTTATATGTATATAATACACATAAACATTCGGTTTATTGTGTTTTGATGTTTTCTGAACTTGTGAAAACTTTTTGTGTATGCGTAAAAGCTAAATATGGACTAGTATCAAACTGCTTATTTACGTCGAACATCTTACAGGGACATAAAACAAAGACGTTTACGAGGTTTTCGCACATAGACTAGGATTTCTGGTTAAAAACTTGCAATATTTTTACTGTCTCAAAACATTTGTAATGATTATAATTTAGGCAACTGTTTCAGATGCTATGTAAATAAAATCCATTATTTCTATTTTATATAAGTACCATTTAAACATTCTAACCTTCGTTAAAGGTTTATAAAATTCTATTACAGCGATATCCTGACACTAAAACGAACTACAGGAAAACTATGATAAGTAATTTATCTAATTTTTTTTCCTCATAGCATTGACCTTTTTTTCAAAACATTCTATTTACGCTTTCAAATGCAATTCCTTTGTTTCTCCCACGCAAATGTAAATCGTATACAAGTATTAACAAAGCAAGCCTAAGGAAGAATTTGTCATACAAAAAGTTCTGTTGCTCCTGTGTATATTAAAAACTATATATATCTAAACATTTTCTGTAGGTATTTCTCATTAATAAACACAGCTAGTTAGAAAAACAAGTACTGTGGAGTAATTTATCCGACTTATGCGCATCCAAATTAATGCCAATGGCTAACAAATGGTGTGTGATGTAAGCACTATTTTTTCTGTATTTTTTGGCTTTGTAATACACAAAGGGCAGCTTTTTTAAAAGCCGTTTGCATTGCAGGCCTGTGTGTGTGTGTGTGTAATCAAAGAGAATTCAAAGATGATAATTTCTTTTTTTTTATTTTGTGTTACGTTTACAAGGACAGCTACAAAATTATTTTAGCTTTGTAGATAGATGTAACGTTTGATAATATAAACGTGCAGTTTTTCAAAAGCAAAGAAATGTTATATTTCTTCGACGCACCAGAGAATACCATTTCAAATAATCATCTCCGAGCTCATAAAAGATAAACTGAATATAGCCTAATATCAAATGCTACAGGCAGGATATCTGTGGAATGGATTTTCTGTGATTTGCTCAGAAAATTCTGGTGTGTCACATTCATTATCCAGTATCGTTTATTGTAGGATACACAGACCTTTCATATGAAAGTAATTTTTCCATCTATTTTATTGTAACTGAGATAAACTTTCAGAAACGCTTATATTATACGTTTCGCTAATAGATACAAAGGGAACAATGAAATAACGGATGAAATATGCTGACCTTAAAAGTTTATACTCTTTCCTTGCTAACAAAAAAATAACAGAAACTCGATTGGAAAATCTGATGTGTTCCATTCACATGACTTTCTCTATATCTCTGAAAATTATTATTATTGTTAATAAGCTTATATTTTATTTATTTCATGTTAATCGAGAAAAATTAGCACAAGTAGTCTTATTTCGTGTTTTATTGTAAGTAGAAGCGAAATAAAGGAGTACCATAGGTTAAAGTGAAAGCCAAAAGCTGGTTACTGTGTGACTGATGTTCCTTTGTTTGTATGGACAGGAGTTGACAAATTCCTGTATGAGAAAAATATAAGTTTTTCAAAGCTGAAACCAAGAAAGAGAAATATCTCAAAAACGATCAACACTATGAAAAAAAATGTATATAACATAAATTATGTGTTTTAACGTGCTCTACATTTTTTGTGGGTTAAGTTTTGGTCCATCTTTTACGGTTTAGTAGTTATGAAAAATTCATACAAAATAAAGTACTCTTCAGAGGCTATTCCCAGAAAATTCAAAATATACATTTTATTTGTCAGGTAAATAACTTTAATATACGATATTTTAATCAAAATCGTTACAGCCATGTTTTAGAAAATCAAAATTTTCGAAAAAAGTTCCATGTAAAGGGTAGTTTGGGGTGGGGGGATTCTTCTCAAAATCTTCGTGTCGCATCCCTGGAAGATACTAAACTTAAATACCAAGTTTGGTATTTTACCGACCTTTCGTTTTTGAGTTATCGTGTTCACAGACACACGGACACACTGACACACGGACACACGGACACACACACACGGACCATTTTCTGAAAATACTTTTTTTGGATACAGGGTACCCTAAAACATGTATTTCCGATGAAATCTCGGTATAGAATTTTTTGGTGGAGTGCAATCTCTATTCACTATGTACATAGTGAGTATAGAGAAATTAAAAATTAGCAGAATTGTCTAAATTACTTGCTTCATTGCAAGTAGAAGGGAAATTAGGGAATATTCTATGCTAAACGATAGTAAAATCTTTTAAAAACTCGTTGCCATATGGTTGTAATCCATTTCTATGCAGAGCCAGGAGTTTACATCTGTCCGTGTGAGAAAAATCTAAGTTTTTAAATCTCAAAAAAATGACAAGGAATAGCTCAGAAATGGCCAACTCTACGAAAAAACGTAGATCATATTAAGTGTGTGTTTTAACGTGATCTACATTTTTTTGTGTCGTAGGTTTATCACTCTCTTACAGTTTACCAGTTACGCAAAATTCAACACAATTCGTTCAGAATCAAGAGGTCTTTAGAGGTTACTTCCAGAAAATTCAAGATATATGTTTTATTTTCAATATAAGTATCTTTAATATACGGTGTTTTAATCAAAATAGTTAGAGCCATTTTTGAGAAAATCTAAATTTTAGAAATTTGTTCCATGTAAAGGGTAGGTTGGGTTGCAGGAATTCTTCTGAAAAGCTTCGTGTCACATCCCACAAACACACTAAACTTAAATATCAAGTTTGATATTTTACCGACTTTTCGTTTTTGACTTATCGTATTCACAGACATACGATCACACACACGAAACTTTTTCTGTTAATACTTTTTTTGGACACTAGGGACCCTAAAACGTGTATTTCCAGGGAAATCTCAGTATTAATTATTGGTGGAGTGTAATACGTTCTCTATACTCCATATACACTGTATGTTTAAAGAAAGTAAAAATACGAGCAGTTAATAACGTATATTTCGGAAATGGAATATGCCTCAAAAAATTAGTTTAAATAAGTTGTGAAGATTAATTTGGCATCATATTTTCGCAGATCGTTTCACGTATACCTACCGCTTATGCAGCATTATACAGAATTCCTTACGAAGAAGACAGTTTTATTTGCTGCACAAATACCGTTAATATATTGTGTTTTAGCTAAAGTCGCTAGTGCCATCTTTGTAATAACCCAACAATTAAAAAATTATTAGTAAAAGAATTAGTTGAAGAGGGGGATTTTATTGAAAATTTTCTTCCCGTATCTTTGGAAAACACTGCTCTTACATAACAAGTTTGGTACTTATCGAACTTTTAGTTTTTGAGTTACGCTGTTCAGAAATACATATACAGGAATCCTTTTCTAAAAACCTTTTTTTGGACTCAGTGACCCCAGTACATGTACTGCCACTAAAATATTTGTACCAAAAATTTTAGTACACTGTGATAGTTCCTCTAATTATTTTACTGTAAGCAAGAGACAAAATAAAAGGAATAATTATAAGGATTAGATAATGATATTCTTTTTTTAAATTGAAAGCTACACAATAAATACATTTTGCTGAAATGTGAAACAAACGAAAAGTTGCATTAAAATATAGAGTTCAAAATGGAACGAAAGAAGATGCATATGCTGGATATGAATTCAAAAGAGTACCTTATATCGCTAAAATAAAAAAAAAATAATTTTACTTGGAACATACAGAAATTAATTTCAAAGCTAATAAACACAGTGCCCTGTGTTTTAATATACTCTAGCTCTTTTTCAGTAATCTATGTTAAGAATATGTATTTAGATTATTTCTCTACGAGTTCCTAACTGTATTATTTATATCAAAATTACATCAAGTGCAATTAAGGGCAGCTTAAAATTAACAACCGCCAATTCTAAATTTATTAGATATATCATCTAATATGAGAGGGAAGGAGATGATATAAAGGGTGAGCAATTAGTGGAATGAACAATGTGGAAAAGTGAAAAAATCCGCCTTGGCTCCACTTTGTACAGCACAAATTGCAGATGTTGCCCCCATAGGATTGACCCCAGCACCCTAAAGATGATTCGCCTTTTAAAAGTCAAGAGCTCTGAACAGTACAGACCCAATCATTTTCTTACAATAATACTTATTGTATAACCCTAATTATTACGGATTAATGCGCACAATGTGATCATTTTATATTCTCTAGCAATAGATAGTAAATAGAGAGGGAAAAATTTGCTTTACACCCGAATTTTCGATATCGAGATATCACCGGCAACAGATACATTTGAAGAATTCCTGAATCTAAAGTTCAATAAATACCAATCTTAATCTTCAATTTCACTATCTTCTAAGAATAGAACATTAGACCTTCTAACGATTTTGATTAAAATATCTTATCAAAAATATTTACATGAAAATCTATCGTCTTCATTTTGAAGAAAAAAGAAAATCTTGCACAGCTGGTAACGTTAAGCGAGGACGAAAGCTTATTGCAGAAAAATGTTGATCTGCTTCAAGTATAGAACTTACTTTAAACAACTTATTTAGCTCTTTCTCTATTCATTTGTTTATTTATGTTTACATGGAATGAGAATGAATTTAAGGGGCAGTATATAGCAACCAGTTCTTAAAAATTTGACTGTGGTTATTTCCTTGGTATCTATAAAGAAATGTAGAGCTGTTTTGGATACCAAATACCCGCACCATTACTCCAATTAAATGAAGTAGATAGGTAAAACAAATTTTAGAAGAATAACCTGTTTAGCCGTCAATAAACGATACAGGACAGAAAAAGTCACACAAATGTAATAAATGAGAATATTTAAATATAATTTATTGCAAGATCGGAAGTTTTATAGTAGATAAAATGTATATAGTAGCCAGAGAAGCTGTTGTATTCATACCAGAAATTCGAAGACAAGATTTCATGGAAATATATGTTTTGTTGTCCCCAAAATTAGAAAAAGCATTATTTTGACAAAGGTGTGTTTGTGTGTGTGTGAGGACAGCATACCTCAAGAACGAAAAGACTGTTAAATACCAAACTTGATATTTATGTTTAATATCTTCCAACAAAGCGAGGTAAGATTTTCAAGAAAATTTCCCACCACGCCCTACACATTTTGTTGTTGTTTGTTTTTGCTTTTCGGAAAAGTGTATCTAACAATTTTTTATAAAACTACTGATAATTAAAGATATTCACATCAATAAAATATATACTTGGAATTTTCTGGGAATAGTCTCTGAAAACTCTTTATTATAGATGAAAATTGCATAATTTTGCATAACTGTTTAAAACCGCAAGAGACAGATAAAAACTTAGTACTCACAAAATATATATTTTTAAAGTATTCAGTTATAAAAACATCATTAAAACAGTTAATTTAGTCATATATGTTTTTATTGTAGAGTTGACCGTGTTTGAGATATTCGGTTTCAATTGAGATTCGGGTTTCAATTTTAAGCTATTTAACTTTTCTCAAATGGGAGCACATAAAGCAAATCGAGCCTCAATTGTTTCACATAGTGACCAGCTTTTAAAAGACTTGACTATCGTTTTAGCCTAAAGTATTTCTTTACCTCTCTTCTACTTACAAGGAACTCGTTTAGCATGATGTATAGATAAAATAATAATCTTTTGTAAGTATAGTTTAGTTAGAGATAGTTATGTAAATGAAACATATCAGATTTTTAAAAATGTGTAGTGTGGTATAATATAATTTAACAATGATTTGAAACATAAGATTAATATTTCAATAACCATACATGCTACAATTTTTCAACATGACAAAACATTACTATATTGCAGTAACAATACTTCCTCTGTGTAAGGCCTACCTTAAGGACATTTATGAGTTAAATTTTCATATTCCAAACTGATAATGCTAGCTTTTTGTTATTTATACCACAGAAGGAATATAGTGGAAATAAGTTACAATGCAGCACTTCTTTTTGGGCTAAAAGGACCTCTAAACATATATTTCCCGTGAAATCGCGGCATCGAATTTTTGGGAGGAGTACAGCACTTTCCCTAGCTATTATGTACGTTGTATGTTAACGAGAGCTAGAGAAAGTAAAAACAGAAGAAGACCTCAGACCTGAAGGTGTGAACCACAGACCAATCGAATGCGATACACGCACGTTATCCCAGCGCCACCTCTCTCTGTTTATTCTAGTAATAAATAACTCCATGGCACGACAGCTCACAAGGAACCTTGACCTACTGCCCGGCCGCTGCGTCCCCCATCTCGGTCCATAACAGACATCATGGACTGGGTGCAGTATTGGAGGGCGAGACGTGGTCAGGGCCCCGAATCCCTCCCGGCCGGTTAATACGGTTCGCAAGGCCTAGATACCAAGTTTGGTATTTAACCTACTTGTCGTTTTTGAGCTATGCTGTCTAAAGACACGTTCTAAGAATTTTTTTTACTCAAGGGACCTCAAAACATATACTTCCGATGAACTCTCGACATCGACATTTGGTGGAACTTCTCTAGCTACTATGTACATTGTAAGTACATGCGTGCTAGAGAATATAAAACCAGCAGAAAACTTTTGGTCAGTTTGGATGGAGGATTTGAACCAGGGACCTTACGAATGGGAGTCACGTAGTCATCCCAGCGCCAACTCTGTCTGTTTATTGTAGTAATAACTGATGTATTTTGCAAATTTCAGAGATATATTGCCAAGAAAAATTAGTTTAATGAATGCTGTTATAAATTGCATTATTTTCAGTTGCCTTAAATGCTGTTAAATTAATGTTCTTTTGTTTTTAATCTTCCTATTTAACCTCTATGACAAACACTGAAAATATTTGAAAAGAATTTTCTGTCCAGCGCACCCTTACTTTCTTTTGTTAAAGCCTCTTGCTTACATGTGTGGTATGTGATCAGATTAATTAAACGGTCCTCTGTGATAAAAAAGGATAGGGAGACTTAGATTGAGCGAGGGTAGATAGAGATGAAACCACAGCACAGCGTGCTCAACTAGTTATATCTCTTTCTCCTATGAATGGGCTCTCGTTCGCTCGCTATCGACTTTCGCATCGCAGTATTCATAAATATTCGCACGAAATACCGCCCTCCTTCTGTGTGTAACCAGTTGTTATCCGCAGTTTGATTTACGTACAAAATGCTGCAGCTTCCATGAACATTGCGGCGAGAGTTGCTGTTGGAATCTGTTCACTCGCCTGATTGGAAAAACGGGAAAGAGATAGGGAGGAGGAAAGGGTGTTGCCAACGGAGGTGCAAAGTCACCAACATTTGCTCTGAAGCAGATGGGCCTTGTCAACACGGGTTTCAACAGTCACAAAATTGTTAACATTCCAATGGAATGCATAAAAGCATCAGAAAACAGGAGTGGAAACTTTTACAGCAAGTAACCAGCATTTTAGCAGTTTGTTCACAAACCTACCACAAAGTTCATAACACAAAGTAAACAATGTCAGAAGTATATAAGGTTTATAGTATAAAACCTCACTGCACGCACATGTTTTATGTCGGGGTAACCTTTTTTTTTTGTAGTGTTTCACACCCGCTTTTGCTACTTGTGGCACCGCAGGCAATGAAACTGGTGATACATGTAATGAAGATGGAGCACCGGTGGAATGCGATAGCGGGGGAAAGCGGAGAACTCGCCCCTGCGCCGCTTTGTCCACCACAAATCTTACATGCGATCGCTTGGGATTGAACCCGGGCTGTTTAGATGAGAGACGAGTGGCCTAACCACTCAGCCACGGAGCAGCTCATCTAGGTAACCCCAAATGCTTTAACCGGGCGTGCCAGCTTTCTGTCTGCGCTTATTAAATATGTTTTCCTATAAATCGATAAATAAAACATAACATTAGTTGGATAGGTAGAGACAGACTGAAACATTCAATGGCCTAGCCGAGATTTGAACCATGGATCTTCTGATCTGCTCAAGTGAGCTCACCTTGCGGTTTACCAGGAAACAAGCGAATCAGTTGAGGCATTTAATGCCGTGCCGGTATGTTGCCATGGTAGCTGAGACCACCTTGTGGTTTACCGGGAAACATATGAGTCAGTGAAGGAATTTAATGCCGTGCCAATATGTTGCCATGGTAGGTCAGTGGTTATAACAACCGGCTAAAGACCGGGAGATCCGTGGATTAAATCCCGGCTAAGGCTTTGAATTGTTCAGTCTGGCTGTACCTGTTCTACACATGGCTTGTGAAAAAATAATTAAATTATAACAAAATTAACTCTAACCTGATACTAATTGCTGGAAATATCGTTCTTTCGCATCCAAATAAACATTGTACCGAATAAACACATTTATGATTTAGCTTGGCCACTGTGATGTTTTATGTTTCAGTTCGTATATTTTGCTTACATTTTTCTTTTCGTAATCTTCGTGCTAAATGTTCATTATTTTTGCACATTGTAGCGAGAGTATTTCTTTTGCATGTACATGTGCCAAATTTCATGAGTTTAAAGATCAAGAACTGAAGTTTTGGAAGAAGGCTTTTTAGGATGAGCTCTTCAGGAAAGATACGGCGGATTCTATTTAAAATAGTTCTTACATAAAATTTACATTATTCTTAGGAAAAATGTAAATTAAATTGAGGTTATTTATGGACACTCTTTAACTGTTTCGATTCTTAGCGTCTCATTTTACATTAGGTGAAAGACCGTTTAATTTTGCTCAGAGGCCTTTTTATAAGGCTTGAAGTTCTTTTACGTGCCGTAATTCTAGACACGGGACCATCGACTCTAATTCCCTTCCAAAGAAGGCTATGCTACGGATTTTTATGTCCGAAAAAGTCAATCGCCCTCCGCTGGATTTGAATCCGCGACCTTGGGTACCAGAGGCTCGGTGTTCTATATACCTTTATGCGGGGTTGGGGAGAGGAGAAGGCAACCTGCATATGTTCTTATGCCTAATACCGTGCGAGTGCACATGTTTCATACCGAAGGTCCTCTTTCTATATTCTATATAAGGTTGTTTCAGTTCTGCTTGTCTGAGCCAGAGTACTCGTGCTTACTCAGTCACAAACCTCGCAGCGCGACTTGAGAGGAAGGTCATTGCCAATACGTCACGAGCCGAAGGTTACAATGATTGTGTTTATTATCGGTGAGAAATTTCCTTGTGATTGACACCTGTGGGGCGTGTCGTCTACTGGCAGGGAACGTCAGGTTGCTGATCAATCACAGCGTAAGAATACACAACCGCCAGAGACGTGAAATCATCGGCGTTGCAACACCTACGTGGTTTAGTGGAAATTTACGCGCACGTTTTCATGATAAATTGCTTGCAATCTGATTGTTTGATTTCATTCTGTCAGAAGTTTGGTTATGTTATACACAATGACTCCGTAAGGATTTACATTTAAAATGATTACTACCTTTTATATATCGCGGACATTGCTCTTGTTTTCATCCTAGAAATATCATAAGTGACACTGTGATTTGTAAATGTCAATATTTAGTGAAATACAGGACCCAATGTGGAAAGGAATAGATGAGATAACTAGTGAGAAATGGGGAAAAATAATTAAAATACGAGAGGTATGCATCGAGAGAAGGCATTTTAGAGGAAGCAGTGGAACGTTTGTCGCTACAGACGGACAGGGGTAAAAAGGGCAACTAAGGGGGCCACGTGTCATCAGAATGTCAATCACAAGGTAATTTCTCACCAATAATACATTCACACACTTGTTTCAGCCGTGATGATAGATTGCCCTCAATTCTGAGGTGTAGTGTATGACGTATCCTAATGAGTACGTGAGTAACTCGGTGATCTTCAGCTTGTATCCAAGCTAGATTAGGATTAGGAGATAATCCTGCGAATAAGGATATCAATGTACAAATCCGGCTATGCGGGCCTTTGTTTAATTTTACTCAATTCACCCCTTAACGTACATTTCTTATAAGCTAGTTACTTTCTATATTTCTTACCTATAGAAAATAGAGGAAGTATTGCATTTCAAACAAAAAGGGTGAAATAAATACTGCGACTTCACCTTAAATACATGCTTTGAGGTCCGAATAAAACAGCATGCTTTTAAAATATGCTCTGTATGTGTAGGTGTGCGTGTGCTGTGCGTGTATGAAGAACATAGGTCAAACGTAAAGCCCAATTTACAATTTAACGTAAAGTCCATTAGATCCAGTATCTTGTTATACGACACAGAAAATGATCAATTCCAAATCACTCTTTACAAGCAAACATTTAGTTATGTTTTATTTAAAATCTTTACATGGCAAATAAAATGTATATCTTATATTATCTGGGAAACCCTCGTCGTTCTGAATGACTTTTGCATAGCTGTAAACCGTAACAAAGAAAAAAATCTGAATATGACTTTCTACACATCTATGTAACAAATTATTGTTAAAAAACTTTCTCTTCCATCTACTTCAAGATACTCGGGATACATAATAACAGAAGTTATCTTTATTACTTGCTTCCTTGTCAGTAGAAGGGGAATAAGGGAATGTACTAGGCGGAAGCTATAGTCAAAGCTTTTAAAAGTTGGTTACCATGTGTTATAAATCCGTTTCTTTGTATGGCCAGAAGTTTACAAATTCGGGTATGGGAAAAGTTTTAAGTATTTTAAAACTGAAGCTAATAACAAGGAACTTCTCGGTAAGTCCACAAATAATGTTATGACATAAATTGTTTGTTTTAATGATATCTACATTTTTTGCGAAGATAAAATAAAATAAATGGCGTGTTGTTTACGGACGCTCTTTAACTGCTGTGGTTCTCAGCGTCTCATTCTTAATTGGGCGTGAAAGACCCTTTAATTTTGCTCAGAGGCCTCTCAATCAGGCTTGAGGTTTATTTACGTGCCGTAAATCTACGACACAGGACCAACGGCTTTACTTTACTTCCCTTCCGAAGGAAGACATGCTAAGGATTTTTACACCCGAAAACATGCATCGTCCTCCACCGGGTTTGAACCCGCGACCTTGGGTGTATGAAGTTAGCATGGTAACCATTAAACCACGGAGGAGGACTTTTTTGTGAAGTAAGGGGTAAGAGGTCCTCAGACACTATTCCAAAAATTGACGTTACACATTTAATTTTTCATGTAAATATCTTTAATGTAAGTATTTTAATCAAAATCGTTGGATATATTTTTGAGAAAGTCAAAATCTTCGGAAGTTTTTCCATGTAAAGGGAAGTTGGGGGATTTTTCTCAAAGCCTTTGTGTCGTCGCAAACTTGGGAATACTAAACTTAAATACCAAGGTTGGTACTTTACCGACCTTCCGTTTATGAGTTGTGTTTACAGACACACGGACATACACACATACAACACGCACGGACTTCTTTCTAAAACTTTTGTTTTTGAGACAGCCGATCCTAAAACGTCTGTTTCATGTGAAATCTCGACATCGAATTTGGGTGGAATGCAATACTTTCTCTACACAGTACATGTACAGAAAGTAAAAATCAGAAATATAATATGTTAAAGCACAGATGCCAATTTTTAAGCAAAGGTTTCTATACTTTTCTGAGATATAGTTTGTAAGTGATTTGAATTTTAAAGTAGTTATACCTTTACAATTGGCAAGTAGCTATCATTTTTTCTCGGAGTATACAAATACCATGGACTTTATTACCTATCTATTCTCTTTTTACCTTTTCTAGCACGTATGCAAAATGTATATAGGTAGTAAATAGAGAAGATACTGTATTTCACCATTAGATTCAACACCGAGATTTATCGAAATACATGTTTTGAGGACCCTGAATTGTAACAAAGGCGTTTTATAAAATTTCCGAGTGTGTGTTTCTGCGTGTGTGTGAGTTTGTGTGGGTAGCGAACCTAAAAAACGAAAAGTCGGTTAAATACCACACTTGATATTTAAAACTCGGTATCTTCCAAAGCTGCAATATGAGGATCTTCAAGATAACCTGGTGACCCCCAACTACCCTTTAAAATTGGATAATTTTTCGAAAATGTTGATTTTTTCAAAAATGGCTCTGTAGATTTTAATTAAAGTACCATATATTTAAGATATCTTATTATAAATAAAGTGCATTAGTTGAACTTTTTGAGACTTGCCTCTTCATTCTGGATGACTTTGTATAATTGTAAGAAATAGACAGAAACTTAGTGCACCAAAAAATATAGATTTGCTTAAAACGCCATGTTTCATACATTTTTTGTAGAGTTAGTCTTTCCGAAATATTTCTTGTTATTGGTTGCAATTTAAAACTTCTTAAACCTTTCTCATGCGGGAAGTTACCTTTCGTTTTAAACACTTTTGTTTACTCCTGTCCTTGGAAAGGAAACGAATTTTTACGAAAAACGCATTTCGACAGCTTTTGAATTATTAGACCGTCGCTTTGGTCTAGTGTATTCCCTTAGTTCCCTTATAATTATAAGAACATAAATAATAAGATAATTTCTGCTAATGTGTATCTCTATTAACATGTATGTATATCTGGTGTTCTACAGTCATATAACTTTCTCTATCTCTTCTGCAGATAATATGTATATATGCAGGGTGTTGATGAACTTCACCGAAATAATTTGCGAGACTGTGCACGTAACTGATATAAGTAATTTGAGATCGGCGATGCATGGCCCCGGATAAACATAATGCAACTACATAGCGTTAAACGTGTGGGTATCAGCTGCTGATAAGTCTGTGTTAAAGAAAAGCACGTTGAAAAAATGGCTTTAAAACTGCTTCCCAGGTATAAAAATATCGATTTTTAGCAGCTCGTTTCTAGCGTTCTCAATATTTTATGTCGCAAAAATCTGTGAAATCTCGAACTAATCACTTGACAGTGCGACACTGAGCATTCATTAACTACATTCTTGGGTTATGTCGCCTAATCTGGAGGCGTTTTTTCAACCCTGGTGGCTTGATGCATAACGCGGGAAGCTTCTCTCCCAAAGGTCATGAGTTCGATTCCTGTCATTGAGTAAATTTTTTTTATTATTATTATTTTTTCATTCCAGATGAAGTGGCGCGATACGTGAACGAGACCCGAACTCTTTCTCGAACTCTTCCACTTGAAAGGCAGTATCATAACCACTAAGCTAAAGAGGTACGCTGTAATATGTCCCTCTGTTTTTCGTGTTATTCTCTCGAATGGTTGATAAATTAGCCAGTGGCGTACTGGCGCTTGTGAAACTTATAGCCGTTACTTATAGCCATAAGTCTCCTATCTCAAATTACTTATTTAAGTAATCTACATATTCTGTGAAAACATTTCGGTATAGTTCATTAACATCCTTGTGTGTATGTGTGTATATATATATATATATAGATATATATATATATATATATAGATATATATATATATAGATATATATATATATATATATATGATTTGTATATGGTATACATTACCTTGATTACATTTTTATTTTCTTATAATTCGATCTCTACGGGATGATGTTTACTAATAAAAATAGTCCATACATTTTAAAGTTTCTTGGAGCTACATTACCTGACAACACGAATAGCCAAAGTCGTGAAGGTACGGACTCGTGAACGGTAGTTCTGGAGTCAAATCTGGGCTAGACCGTTCTTCCTGACAGATTTTTTTTTTCTCCAGGATTTCCTCAGTCTTCATAGCTGACAGCTGTCAATGGTGTAACTTATGCCTGAAGCGTTTCTATTCAAATTTCTTTTTTCAATAATTATATCATTTCATTTCGTGTATCATCAATAGAGTTCGGCGAATAAGCGCTGGGAACATAAATAGGCAAACATATAATACTACAAGCTCAAGGTAGATTCTAATAATGGCGTCATCAATAATGATAAGCATCGGAGTAGAGAAAACAATTTATTCATTTACCACTTAAAACATTTTGAAAGAACAGTAGAGAAATATCAAGTAACAAATAGGCATATCTCGAACTTATATATGTATACCGTATACTTTGAACGAAACTTCTTCTCGTCTTCATTCGGTAGGTTTCGTGCAATTTCGGAAGCAGAGCAGAGAGACAATATCAAGACATGAAGTTATTTAGTAGCTTCTGTGCTAAAGTTTCATTCTCTCTGTAAATCCCAGACATCTTGTCTTGTCTTTCATTTAATAATTCAACTAGAACGGGTTAAATAAGTAAACATATTCATCATAATGGCTGAGGGCCTTAAAGAAATAAATGTTGTTTGATAAACTGCCGAAAGACAGGCAGGCGAGCTCTTTCTTCTTCATCCTGGTCCTGACTTCCCCGTAAAATTAGCACCCAATAAAAGATGCGTGCATATACCTACATTTGCTGCAAAATTTAGAATTGGTTTAAAAGATATCCCGCTTGAATAAGGTGATAAAAGTTGCCATTATTTTCTGATAATACGGAGCAGATCCCACCCCCAATGCAACAAAGACGTGTGCACACTTTATAATCTTTACTCAAGAAGCGACATATCTTTTGTACCTTTATTAAATTTTGCGAGAAGTACATCTACCTAATTCCACCATTCTTTTAATGGAGTTTAAGCTTATTGCTTTAAATTCTCACTCTTCATTTAGTATGTATTAATGTTTAATGTTTTATGGCAAACGCTGCTACAATCAGCTATTAGTACTTTCTCTCTCGAATGTTTTCATTTCCATGCTGGATTGTAATTATTATTGAGTCCATTATGTACTATTATTAAACAGGCTATTGTTGTGTTGCTGTGAAATCAGTCCAGTCTTTTTAGATCAGTGCCATGTTTTGCTCACGTGGAAAGTAGAAAACAATTAAGCTATCGTATTAACGAAAGCGATGAGTTAATTACTAAAATGATCGATTTCCCAATTGTAAACCAACGCTTATTTGCTGTTTCACATTTACCGTTAATTTTATTGTACTACGTAGCCGCTATTTCATTGTTCCTGAAACAATACAGTGCTGACGTAAAGGAAAGGAACGCCGGTGCTTCAAACTTCAGGCAGCAATGGTTCATTGGCTCAAGAGTGCAATATACTAGTACAATGCTACATTTATATAAAGTGGTTTTCAAAAGTCTCTTCAAATTTTAAATTGGTATAAATATTATATTTGATATAATAATAAAACAGTAGTTTTATTATTACTGCTATAAGAATTTGTAAATTACATTATCACTTTCACTGCATTACACTGTCACTAAATGGCAGAATACAGCTGATTCAATGCTTTTATGAATGCAAGATGAGTTTTACTCAACGTTTGAGAAAATTTAGATATCTTAGCAATTTGTGAGGAGCCGTATGTTCCATTTGCAACTGGCCGCCACGATTTCCAGATATTAATCCAAGACTTCTAGTTGTGGAGTTATCTGAAAGATAACTCCTGATTCATCCAGACTGACACTGAAAGCTCCTATCTTGCAAGAAATTCTCATATTCTAAAAAATGATATGCAAAATGCTGTACATGGAGACTCAGAATGGTATACCACGTTGAATAAGAGAATGATGGACATGTTCCCTATGTTTTATAAAACCACGTTTGCTCAGTATGCGACTTCCCTTTTTACTTTCTCTACACGTACTATGTACATAGTGTATAGAGAAGGTATTGCATTCCACCCAAAAATTCGATACCAAAATTTCACCGGAAATACATGTTTTGGGTCCCCCTGAATCCAAAGAATTTAAATAGGATAATAAATTGGTCTGGTCATCTAATGTTACCTGAACATTGGCTCTTTATCCTGTAGTTGGAGTGGTGACCACATTAGGTAATAATGTTCTTCACTGTCAGTCTTTTGCTGCAAACTTCAGGTATAGAGGATCAAGTCTTGTATATGTATATGTGCGCGCGCGCGTCTGTGGCCAGCATAACTCGAAAACAAAAAGTCCGTTAAATTCCCAACTTGGTGCTACTTTCCCAAGGAAAGGAATACGAAGATTTTCAAGAAAATCCTCATACCCCAAACTTACATCGAAACAATTTCAATAATTTTGATTTTCTCAAAACTGGTTCTAACAATTTGAATGTAAATATCTTAAAATAGGGTATTTACATGACAAATAAAATGTATATTTTGAATTTCCTGTGAATAGAATACTTCTTTATTCCTGCATTACTAGTAAACTTTAAGAAAAAGATAAATCTTTATTTCACAAAAGCTGTAGATCTGGTCCAAACACACAATTTATGTCCTATAAATTTTGTGGTGGAGTTAACCATTTCCAAGATATTCGTTCGTTTTATTGGTTTCAGTTTTAAAATACTTTTCTCTAGCTGGAAGTCACCCACATTTCTTTTGTTTTACTCCTTGCCACCTAAAGAAGCGCATTTCAATGAAACTCGCAAAACGACAGCTTTTAAAACATTTGACTATCGCAAGTTAAACAACAGTGGAAGAAAATTGCAATATGGCAGATATTTTGAAACGCAGGACACTCCAAAAATATACCTAATGGGGTTCAAGGTGTGGGTATCCTGATAATGCTTCAGGACTCAGAAATATTCAGCACTTCAGGCTAAAGTATTACTAGATGCTCTTAGCATAGTGGGAATCACATTTCCGTTGAAGGATAAAACGTGGCGCAGCGAAGGTAAACATATGGGGAAATAAAATGAATGTTAAATCGTCAGTGAGTGTGTCTATTTAATTATATCCAGGTCGCAACCACACCCTAGTGTTCCAAAAGAGGAGGAGTCGCAAGCCGAGCAACAGCCACGGAATACTCCGATAAAATCCCGAAGTGTCTGTACCTTCCAACATCATTAACGCTTTCCAACATTATCTAATTAGGTTGTGAGTTTTTGAGGACATCATTATTCAACGTAGTTGGACATCACTTTCTTTGATTTTGTGATGGTCTTTGCTAAAATTCGTTTTTCATTGCTGTCTCAACATACACCTATTCAAGCGCAAAGGATCGTTTACATTTCTTCTATGAACATGTCCACACGTTTGTTCAGACAGATGGAGATGTTTTGGAGTGCTTCCTCTACTTTGTGTGAGAGCATTCTTTCATCAGGATGAGCAATGTTACGGACTCACATTAGCGAAAATCTGTTGACAACTGAGATTCTTAATGGTTGTGCTTTTTAAAATATTTTAATCATTTTCGCATTTCTTTAGGTATGATTTTTCTATCATTCCACAAAGATAGTGAACCTTATGTGCGGATTACTTCTTACAAATCTCCTAGGATTATAATAAGTCAGAATGAGGATGCTTCCAACCTTGGAGCTAATACTCCACAAAGGCTTTTGCAAGTCCTTGTGGCTTACATGGCCCTTGGGAGGAAGGGATGAAAGAAACCTGAACACCGATTGAAGTCTGCATGCACGCACCATCATCAACCCGATAAGACATGTACCCCTGGATGGTATATGGTAGCAGCAGCTGTTTTGTTAATGTCTTAAGAACAGCCAATAGGACACCTACATTTCACGACTACTACCATCACGGTTTTATTATATATTATTGTTATTATTATTATTACCGCTTCCTCAAAAGAGCCTGATAGACCTACTTCATACGCTGGATGACCGTGCCATACAAAACTCTCTTGCTATTTGAGTTGGCATTTCCTTGGATAGGCATTTTTCCATGGTATAAGCTGGCGGCATCAACTGCAATTTTCTAGTTCCCTATAAATTAGCAAAAGGTCAAGATATCCATGGTTTGTAAATTCACACATCTCATCGTATTTTAACTATTGTGGATACTTTCCAATGCAACTGATTAAGTCACAGAACAAGCCGCGGCGACTGAGTGTGTTGAAGAGGCAAATGATCATAAAGGTGGCTCAAAACGAGATTGGATAGAAACACCCATTCATGCTGCCTGGCCTAGCACGACCAGCTGACATTGCTGTCCGTTCCGCATTGACAAACAAAATTGCAATTCCATGACAGAAACTTAACACGTTATGATTAATAGCCCATTTTGCACTATGCTACAAATAAATATTATTTCTACACATTTAATGGAACTAGCATTCCAAGATGTAAAATTAATACAAAGAAATGGTGTAATATTTGATTTAGAATTTGGTATAACAATTAGGAGTGGGGACGGAACGTGTAAAACTGATGAGTCAGGAGCTTCTATGCCATATACAGGTAAAATTGCAGTTTTACCTAACAAAAGATGAATAGGTTGATATGTAAAATAAGACAAATCTCTCATAAATACGAAAAATTATAGTACTCAATTAATATTGTTGTCTGAGTAAATTGTTCTGTCGGTATTTCCTAAAAGTGTTATTAAAAGGTCACCTGCAGCTATATTAGCGGTTAATTGAATTGTTAGAGTACCCACACATTGGGTTACTATTACTTAAAGAGCAATCCGTATCACCGCAATGAAGAAGAAACATATTTATCGACGAAAACTTTATATTTCCATATACCTATATATTTTGTCTGTGTCATGTAATTCTTTTGAGACATTAATTATTTGAATTAATCTACCTGTAATTTGCATTTTAACTTCGTTTAAGTCTTCCTTTCCCATTACCAAAACATACCAATACCTGCTTTAAAATAAATAACAGCTAACAGAAGAAAGAAAACATAGTGGTATGGACTTGCGAAGAGGTGTCAAAAGAAGATTAGTAGACATTAGCCTACAAGAAATCGAATCTCATTCTAAAAGCAAACCACATCCAACTCTTGCAAAGGAAATAAAATGAAAATGGGGTAAAGAGGTACATATACTTAACTTGTAAAAAAAGAAACATCAGGAATTGCGTGGTATAGTCTGGTAGACTTGAGAGTACGAAAAATGCTGACGGTTTTGGAAGGAAAATCTGTCAATTGTGTGGTTTGGATGAAGAATGGGTACATACATATGTTAGTGGAATATGCACAGGTGCACTATAAAAGAAAATCTGCTAAAAGTAGATTGACATTTTGGGATTTACTGGCTAGCCATAAGAACTAAAATATGGGCAACTTCTGAAGTGTAGACCACACTTGTTTAAATAGTCAGAGGTAAATTATCTTTAGTTCTTTCAGTTACCTTAGTTTGAAACATGTATGTACAGTCCACAGCTTCTACTGTAAGTATTTGTATAATAACTTTAATATTTACTCGTAATAACAAAGATGCCTATGGTCGTCTCCTTAGCGCGGTGGTAGCGTTGCTACTTATCAAGCGGGAGACCTGCGTTCGATTCCCAGTACCAGCGTGGGGATTTTTCCCCCGCTGGGAGACCTGGCCCGGGGTGCACTCAGCCTCGTAAGGTCCCTGGGGGGCCAATTGAGGAGCTACTTGATGGAGAAGTAGCGGCTCCAGGTCATGAAGACCGCATTAACCGGCCGGAGGAACTCGAGGCGCTGACCACGTCACACCCTCCAATACTGCACCCCATCCATGACGTCTGTAGTGGACTGAGATGGGGGACGCAGCGGCCGGGCGGTAGGCCAAGGTTCCCCGTGAGCTGTCGTGCCATGGAGTTAACAAAGATGCCTTATCTATTTTGTGGTGTGGCCAGAAATGTTATTTTGCATGTGAGAAACGCTTTACTTGATATTACTATTATTATTATTAATAATAATAATATTATCAATTATAAGATCTGGCTGTGCTGAGGTTTTCTTAATAATTAGAGTTTCAAAGTGTAACTGTTTGTACGAATAATAATTACACCCGAAATAAAATCAGATTGTGTGGTATTTTAGGAAGGAGGAGAATCTTTTGGAGGAAAACAGCTTTAGTAATATTAAAAAGAAATACCTGCTTCATAAAAATCAGAGCATACTCTATTCTCTCTAGACGTAAAACCATTTATTGTGCTTGCTAGATAACGAATCCTAGAATTCATCAAAAGTTGGTTACTTGGTTATTCCGTTTAATGTAATCGGAAATAGAAAATAGTAACATAGTTTCTATTGGCCCATGTAAAGAGACGCTACTTGAAGCGGTAAAATAAGCCAATTAGAGCAGAGCTTTAAGGCTTAGGCAGAGCAACAGTGTTCGATATAATATATTCTACAGATACGCAAGTTCACACACAGTTCGTCTTCATTTGCTGTACAAGTCAGTTCGTCATTAGGCGGAAGTGCAGTCAGTTGTTCTGTGCACTAGTTTTGTTATACATATTATTTACGTAAGTAATGGGATACGCGACAAGTAAGTTTCATTTGCAAGTGAACACGTATAATACAACTTCAGCTAGGATCTCACATAATTATAAAGTGTATATAAGTTGTGAACATTCTTGGTAACAGTTTAAATAAATTACTCAAACTAAAGTAACAAGTTATCAAAGAAACTAAAGTTATCTCTGAAATAGTACCGTTGACGCTCTATTAAGAGATATTTGCTCCATCGAAGAACCCAACTAGTCGGTAAAATATGAATAATTTATTACAGAAATAAATAAAATAAAAAAATAATCAGAGATAACGAGGAGTAAGAGTGACTGTCACAAGTTATAGATGTCAATAAATTCTTACACCACGGAGCGAAACACAGTACCAAGTACAGGGAAGACGAATTAAGACCCAGGGCAAGGGGAAAGGACTTTGGGAACATGGAACAGGCTAATAAGCTCAATCCTTGCAGCTAAAGATAATGTGAAAATTAGAGCCCAAATATTTAGGCATGTATAGCACTTAAAATAGGCGGGTGGAAAAGGCAAAACAAACGTAAAAATATCTGATGTGTTTCATTCACATGACTTTCTCTATATCTCTGTAACAAATTATTGTTAATAAGCTTATCTTTTATTTATTTCATGCTAATGAAGAAAAATTAGCAGAAATAGTCTTATCTCTTGCTTTATTGGAGATAGAAGCGAAATAAGGGAGTACCATAGGTTAAAGTGAAAGCCAAAAGCTGGTTGCTATGTGACTGATGTTCCTTTGTTTGTATGGGCAGGTCTCCCAGCAAGGGAAAAATCCTCACGCTGGTACTGGGAATCGAACCCAGGTCTCCTGCTTAGTAAGCAGCTGCAGTTGACAAATTCCTGTATGAGAAAAGTATAAGTTTTTCAAAGCTGAAACCAAGAAAAAGAAATATCTCAAAAACGATCAACTCCAGGAAAAAAAAAAAAAAAATATATATATATATATATATCATAAATTGTGTGTTTTAACGTGCTCTACATTTTTTGTGGGGTCGTCTCCTTAGCGCGGTGGTAGCGTTGCTGCTTACCAAGCGGGAGACCTGGGTTCGATCCCCAGTACCGGCGTGGGGATTTTTCCCCCGCTGGGAGACCTGGCCCGGGGTGCACTCAGCCTCGTAAGGTCCCTGGGGGGCTAATTGAGGAGCTACTTGATGGAGAAGTAGCGGCTCCAGGTCATTAGGACCGCATTAACCGGCCGGGGGGACTCGAGGCGCTGACCACGTCTCACCCTCCAATACTGCACCCCATCCATGACGTCTGTAGTGGACCGAGATGGGGGACGCAGCGGCCGGGCGGTAGGCCAAGGTTCCACGTAAGCTGTCGTGCCATGGAGTTTTTACATTTTTTGTGGTTAAGTTTTGGTCCATCTCTTACGGTTTAGTAGTTATGCAAAGTTCATCCAGAATAAGATATACATTTTATTTGTCAGGTAAATATCTTTAATATATGATATTTTAATCAAAATCGTTAGAGCCTATTTTTAGAAAATAAAAATTTTCGAAAAAGTTCCATATAAAGGGTAGTTTGGGGTGGGGGAATTTTTCTCAAAATCTTCGTGTCGCATACTAAACTTAAATACCAAGTTACAAGTTTGGTATTTTACCGACTTTTTGTTTTTGAGTTATCATGTTCACGGACACACGGACTTTTTTCTGAAAATACTTTTTTTGGATACAGGGGACCCTAAAACATATATTTCCGGTGAAACCTCGATATCAATTTTTTTGTAGAGTGCAATACCTTCTCTATACACTATGTACATAGTACGTAGAGAGAAAGTAAAAAGGCAAGAAAAATGTAAAAATCTGATGTGTTACGCTCACATGACTTTCTTTAGCCGTTCTACAAACTTCTTGCATAAGATTATTCTTCTTTCTGCACCTTGTTAATCGAGGTATTCAGCACAATGTTCTTATTAGTTAGTTCCTTATAAGTAGGAAGAAAATAAGGGAATACACTAGGCTAAATCGATAGTCATATGTTGTAAAAGCTGTCGTTATGCGATTGTCATTACAAATCGCTTCTTTTCTTGGCCAAGAGTAGAACAAAAGAAAAACTGACACTCCCGTCTGAGAAAAGTATAAGTACTTCACATCTGAAATTAATAACAATGAATACCTCGAAAACGGTAAGCTCCACGAAAAAAATGTATATAACGTAAATTGTGTATTTTAACAAGGCCTACATTTTTTGTAGAATAAGTTTTTGTCTATCTCTTACGGTTTATTAGTTAGCCAAATTAAGCAAAATTTATCCAGAATAAACAGGTTTTTATAATCTATTCCCAGAAAATTCAAGATCGTTACTGCCATTTTTAAGAAAATCCAAATTTTCGAAAAAAGTTCCAAGTAAAGGGTAGTTTGGGGTGGGGAGATTTTTCTCAAAACCTTCGTGTCGCATCCTGAACTAAAGGATAACTTTGGTATTTTAGCTAGTTTTCATTTTTGAGTTGTCGTGTTCACAGACACACGGACACACGGACCTTTTTCTGAAAATACTTTTTTTTTTGGATACAGGGGACCCTGAAACATATATTTCCGGTGAAATCTCGATATTGAATTTTTAGTGGAGTGCAATACCTTCTTTATACACTATGTACATAGTACGTATAGAGAAAGTAAAAAGGCAACAAAAATGTGAAAAGGGGGCACAATAAATGTTTTAAAAAGCGTTATAAATTTAAAGAGTCATAATGTATATTACGAAAAAATTGCAATGCAGTAATATAACTTACATCTTTACTGGTTGCACATTATCTCAAAGTATTGTTGTAAATGTTCTTGTGTCATACTTAATCTTCTATCCGACAAAATGATATCTTTCTACTACTGTTGATGTAATTGGCACATATTTGAAACAACTTATTGGAATATCTGTTGGACACAATTGTAGTAACACTTTTTATTACTTCACATATCTCTTTTATTTCTACCACGTCAGTATTAGCAGACAATACATGTTTACACTTTTCACTATCCCACTTCAAATTGGTACAGATTCAAGTTAGCTCACAGTTTCTTCCAGTAGGCTCATTGATGTAGCAAGTGTTTCTCTCTCCGCCCCCTTTTTTCAAGTTTGTTATACTTTCAGGCAAGTTAGTATAATGAACTGCTGTGTAAGATAAGCTATTACGAACATTCAAATTATTTAGAAATATGTTCGCTTTCCGGATGGATGCAACTTCATCTTCGGGAAATGCAGCAACAACCTTACTTAACTTTTCGAAGGTGTCAGTGTAATACAGAGTAGTAGAAATCCACGTCCCCCATCTTGTTAAAACAGTCTCTAGAGGCAGAGTGAATCCGGAGGCAAAAGTTTTGAATAGTTGGATTTGAGATGACGGTTTTAGAAAAATGTTCTTGATGTGGATGTCAATTTATCTACACCAGAAAATGAACTGCGAATCTGTTCTGATGTTCTTTGAAAGCTATGTGCCAGACAGGTTAGATGAATCATTTGAGGGAATAGAATCTTCAATATATCACCACTCTTCTTTATATGTGGAGCTGCATCAGATAATACGAGGACATCGTTGTGTTTTACACCGCCAGGCTAAGGGAAGTTCAACGAAATTGTGAATGAGCAATGTTGTACTGCTAGCTTTTGCCAATTCTTCTGATGTTGCAAGAATACTTAAGTGCTGTAGCTGCATAGCTTCCAATACTCCAAAAATTTCGTTGGCGATATGTTTTTCCTACTATCCGTCGTTTCATCTGTGGAGATCAGTATTTTTTTGCTATTACTTAGTTGTGAATACGTAGTTTTTTTCAGAGCTGATTCGCTTGGAATAGATTCTCCTGTATATGTTGTAAAAAGCTTTTCAGAGATTAATTTTATGATTTTCAGAAACGAATGCCAGCGTCAATTAATGTTTTACACAAATCTAATGAAAAATGTGATTGTTTACTAGATATGTTGAAAGCTGCAGTAAACAGCGTTATTTTCTTTACACCACTTTTTAGTTAAGTGTAGATATATGCTTTGTTGTTGACACATGTTGGTCTATAACATATTTTTTCGTAATTAACAAACCTTCCACCATAAAACTGTTCAATCGGTTGAAAACACGTGAGAACCAAACTCACTAACGTAGCCTTAAAGTTTAATTTTCAAAGATTTACTGAGCTTAGGCATTATAGCTCAGTCTTCTACTTTCACCCGACAATAACCGAGTACGGACTGCTCCGAGCAGAAATTTCTTCCTTCTACAACAATAAATGCATGCAGCACAAGGTTTGAAAATACAGCTTTTCCTAGGCCGAGACGAAGGCGAATTGACCAAAAAGCTATGTGATGATTTCAATGAGATTGGCGCAACATTTTGTAAGAAGAATAATTGAATTATTTTGTTAGCTACTTCCTGGGTCGTTACAAAATTTTAATGGTGAATAGCAAGCCACAATAAAGATCCCAAAAATTATAACATCTATAAAAATGAGCAAAGAGCATTGTTGTCGTTTGAGGATTAAGCTGCGGCATAAAAGTGACAGTTGTCTGTATTTTGAACCGCACTCATCCCTCCTCCTCTATTGCACAGATGATTCTACCCGAAGACCAACCGTGTAGTAGCCTCTCACCTAGACGGCCGGGGTTTGATCCCAAGCGACCGCATGTGAGATTTGTGGTGGACAAAGCGGTGCTGGGGCGGGTTTTCTCCGGGTACTCCGGTTTCCCCCGTCATCGCATTCCACCGGTGCTCCATCATCATTCATGTAACATCAGTGTCACCGCCTGCGATGCCATAAGTAGTTAAAGTGGGCGTTAAACACTACAAAAAAAAATCCGTTTGGTAACAAATATGTTCTTATCTAAAACATATTGCATGGGAAGTATCAAGAGGGGAGCAAAACAAAAAAACTTAAAATGCAAAATTGCAAATAAACAAAAAAATATTCCTTAAAATGGCCAAAAAAGGACATTTATTATTGAATGGAACTAAAAAGGCAAAATAGGCAAAATAAAATTTGACCCTATCGATCCTATTTACTCTGAACCACGTTTATATCTACGAAACAGTTGATTTGCTTTCACCCAATAAAAAAGAAGTTTTGCCTAACATCTAGGCTTTAATGATGATTCAGAATACATACCATAGAAGGAATTTAACAGGTTCTTCCGTTCCACCCTGTATGCTATTACGTTGTTAAGATTTACAACAGGATTACGTATACTTCATGGTTATAACTTTCTGGGAGAGAGAGCGAGAGAGAGAGGGAGGAAGAGAACTAAAGAGCATATGCGAACATTATGTCGACATACGCAGCAAACTCCGAACTTAATTTATGAAAGCCGCCCAGGCACATCCTGTTCTCTTTGGGGGCAACAAGTTTCTAAACTAACCAGCAGGTGTCTTATCTTCTAAAGCTATGTTCAACAGAAATTTGAAGTTGACCTGCAGCTAATCTCGTCGTAGATATGTATGAAGTTTCAAGCAAGATAATGCTTCCGAAGCCAACAACAGAATATTACTTACTATAACCAGTTACTCCCTTCTACATAGGTAACTTACTTATAATCCAAGTTTCAGTTTGAACTTTCGAAAATAGCACATGTTTGTAATGGATTCCGGAATTCTTGTAGAATTAAATTAGTATTAATTTTATAAAAAGATGATGCCGAAAAAGAGAAGTGAATGCGTTAAGTAAAATCGTATGGTCAAATCGAATTATAATAAAAACATCTTATGTGTTTCATTCATATGAGTTTCTCTACATCACTGTAACAAATTATTGTTAAAAAGCTTCTACTACATGCTAATAGAGACACGAGGAGAAACTGTCTATATTACTTGCTTCCTTGTAAATAGTAGGAAATAAGGGAATACACTAGGCTAAAGCGATAGTCAAATGTCTTAAAATGTGGGTGCCATATGAGTGAAATCCGTTTCTTTGCAAGGCCAGGAGTTTACAAATTCCCGCATCAAGTATTCTAAAAGCGAAACCTATAACAAGGAATATCTCAGAAACGGCCAACTCCACGTATAAAAATGTATATAACATTAATTTGATTGTTTTTATGAGATCTACATATTTTGTATTACGGTTTATCATTTATTCAGAATTAAATAAAATTCATTCAGAGTACAAAGGTCTTCAGAGGCTATTGTCAGAAATTTCAAGATATGCATTTTATCTTTCATGTAAATATTTTTAGTATACAGTATTTTATTAAAAATCATTAGCTATTTTTGAGAAAATCAAAATTTAAGATATTTTTTCCATGCAAACGGTAGTTTGAGGTGAGGGATCTTTTTTTCTAAATTTTTTGTCGCATTCTTGGAAGCTACTAAAATTAAATTTCAAATTTATTATTTTACCGACTTTTCGTTTTTAATTATTTGTTCACGGTCACACTGACAGATGAACACACGCAAATACATGCATGCGAGCGGAACTTGATCTATTTTTTATTTATTCAGGAGAGCATTCTCGATGTCGAATTTTTGGGTGGAGTAGTACCTTCTCTATGTGGATACCTATGTACCATGCACTATGTAGAGAAAGTAAAAATAACAAATGCCAATTATGGGCTATGTGAGAGTGATTAGCGAAGCATTGGGTTGGAAAATGTCACAATAAAAATATTTGTTAACAATGCCACATCATGACAATCCCGCCAGTGTTCCAGAATTTCGTAAAGCAGAGCTTCTTTTACGTACCGGTAAATGTGTTGATATGGAGCTGTTGCTTTAACATACTTAAAAATCTCCATTTGGGCCGAATTTTACCTAAAGACCTTAAAATCAATAAGTTAGGCTTTACCAACTGAGCCGCCGATAAAGACGTCGAAATCTCTAGGAATAAAATACTTATAAATGTGCTGATTAACTCTTTAAACAGAAATATATTAAGTTTCAAGGCTCAATGCATGCGAATTGTATGCCTAGAAATCTAAAGGACACGTGTAAAAAGGTACATAGGCAATTTCCGGGAATCATGGAGGAAACAAAAATATTGCGATTGTTGATTTAATTGTTTTTTCACACAAGTCAGTTGTAGGACAGGAGAGGGATAAGTAAAGTCAGACTGAAAAAATCAATGCCATAGCCGGGATTTGAACCACGGATGTCCTGGTCTCTAGCCGGTTGCTCTACCACTGAGCTAACATGGCACTAAACTTTTCAACAGACTTGCATGTTTCCCGGTAAACAACAAGGTGATATTAAATTATTTTGAGATGACATTTCCCAATGGTGACTTACAATGTCGTAAGTACTTTAAGTCCCAGGATTTATAGTATAACCAACTATTATGTTTAAGTCCCAGCTATGGCTTTGAATTGAAAAGTCTTACTCTACTTGTCCAAAAATACTGACAATTCTTAAGTCAAAAAGTAAAATGGCTCAAATGCTAAATGAAGCGTAGGATTTAATAACATATAACATAGGGATTTTGGTGGAGAGTAATGCTGTAGGCGGGGCACACGTTAATAAAGCATGGCGTATTTAGAAAGCGTGGAGCTCATCAATCACTTAGTGGTGCTTACCAGGGCGTTTAAAGCAGTTTATCGAGTCACGGTAACTTACTCTTAGCTTGCCAGGAAAAAAAGTGTCAATGTTACATTCTTAATTCCTCTGAAGTTAGCTGATTTAATACGACAGTGTTATAATTCTTTGTGCTTGAATGCAGGAACAACAATCTATTCATCTTATAGTAGTCGGAAACTGGTTCCAACAGATCGTGTCTTAACCTCCATAAGATTCTCAGTCAATTTAAATGATGTAGACCATTCTCGCGCCCACGCATACCCTGAGGTCAGGGGCTCACAGCTTACCACTGGAGCAGCCGGCAACTGGAGGGGCAGGACTTCACAATATATTTGTGCTTATTTGATACACTTGAATCAGAAAAGAATTTGGAGCATAATTCATTACTAATACGTCGGTAAAAGTTATACATACCGCATCTTTTGCTTCTTCTCTATGAGCATGATTTAGTTTTAACATTTTAAAACTGAAAAGTACAAAATTATTCGCTAAAGTGTATAATTCATACCTAAATGTAAGCTTAACTGGAAAATAAAACTCATTTTTTATGGCCGTCACAAAAAAGGTAAAAAAATGTTATAAAACAACACTAAGCGGTTGTCATCCGTGTATTTCATCTAGTGAGAATTATGTAAAAAAAAGTCTCTTTTTTTCTCTATAGGTCCGTGGCAAATGTATGTTACAAGAATCACTGGTAAGAAGATGTAACTTCGTACATAAACGCTGGTCTTAGCTGTTTATGTTGGTACTAACAAGTATAACTCTGCCCTCTGCCACTATAACCTCATCTGTTCCTCGAAAATATGGACGAACTGCATTACAAGCCAGTTGAGCATTTCCACTTAGCGAAGTACCGATAAGCCATTTTTCGTTGAAATTTGGCGCTATGACGAAATAGAATGTATTAATAACATGATGACCTGTGTTATCATTTACAGTACCACTTCCTTGTCGTCATTTTTCTCTTTACGTCGCTGGCGACAATAACTTTAACCTTTGTCTCCATGTTCTGATGAAAGCTTTGAAATAAAAGTCTGTTTAAGAATACTTGCAAAAATTACTCACTTTTCCTTCTACCGAATTATGTTCATTTCCTTGAATACGAAGTATAGCAAAACTTCTTCTTAAAGGGGTATTTGAACTACCCCTCCATTCCATATCGCTTATAATATTCTTCATTGATTTGTTTTGCGTTCTTGAGTGTTTTAGACCAGCCACATTGGAAATTGAAAACGGACGGGTGAGATGAGGGGAGAGATGCAAACGGCGACCAGATCCGGATGACGACGTAGACAAGCATGAACGCCTCCGAAACCACCCTGCTCACAGACTTGAACCTCCTGGCAGATTCGTCAGGAAGCTCCAAACCCGAAGGTAGGTCGCTATTGAGTGTTCGTGATGACGACGACAGGATATATTGTTACAATGCGGAGGCACCATCCAGCCACAACACCTTAAACACCGTCGTGTAGTCCTTTTATAATTGATTTTTTATTAATGAATGCTCTTTAACTGCTGTGTTCCTTAGTTCTCTTATGGGCGTGAAGACGACTTCATTTTGCTCAGGGGCCTCTTTACGTGCTATAAACTACGAAACGGGCCAACATCCTTAATCCTCTTCCGAAGGAAGCCATGTTAAGGATTTTTATGCTGGAAAAAATCCATTGCCCTCCGGCAAGTTTGAACCCGCGTCCTTGGGAACCAGAGGCTGGCATATATCTGCAAGCTTCCGTCCATTGAGGTTATGGTTTCAGGTGTAGGCCGAGTCATTTCTTATACTGCTCTCTGCCGACGTTTCGTTGCAACTTATGTTGAGCTTCTTCAGTGGCCCATGGAAGAAGCTCAACATAAGTTACACAGAAACGACGGCAGAGAGCAGTATAAGAAAATGTCGCGGCCTACAGTGGAAACCATACCTCAACAGAGGCTAGTATGCTACCCTTGCTCCTCACTTAATTTCAACTAAATAAGGCTAATTATTTATCTTACTAGCTCCGGTCCTTTAATCTTGAAAGAGAGATGGTTAAATGATGGGGACAAGAAACGGTGGATCGGAAAATTAGGGGGGGATATAAGCAACCTACCCAGCATTCGCCTGGTGACCCGGAAAAATACCCGAAGATACTCACGAGTGAGAAAGGCTCACAATCTCTCAAATGTGGGCCTCAGACAAAACCGCCTGAGCCATCCCGCTCGGTGCAATAATAATTAATTTACCAACTTAGACACTGTTTTGTATTGTGTACATTCATTTTTAATCAGAATGCCGCGGTTCATTCATGAAATTTACTATTTGCGTTACATTTCCCCTTTCTGAGTGACATTTAGCATTAGCATATAAATGAGTAGAGCATAAAACAGAAATTCTCATTTAATAAATGAAATTAAACACAAAGAATGAACTTTAAACAATACTATTCCATGGGTACGGCAAACCTGTGAATATTTGCGCCCCTTGCGGCTATGAATGGATCTCACACATGAACACGTAGGTTTAACGGAAATATTACTTTGACAACAGTTGAGATTGATGTGGGGTTTAGGAAAATACATTATATTTTAAAGCATTTACACTTAAAAGGAGTACAGAACTCATTGAAAGCATTCATATACTACAGACGAAAGACACACTGGCAACATAAATATTATCTTGTGTTTGATAGAATCAAAATTTACCAACACCGGGTGTGTATATATATAACGGATCCACTTTTAACAACTTGTGTTAAATGAAATAATTAATAGGCATGAGTTGATATTAATATGTCTAAAAATTAGCATATAAATAGTTTAAGTTCTCTATCATATGTATATAGTATATAGAGAGATATTGCATTCCAGCTAAAAATTCAATGTCGGCATTTTACCGAAAATAAATTTTTTGAGGACCTCCGAATCCAAAAGAACATTTTTAAAAAAATACCCACTGCTGTATTTGTGTGACTGTAGACAGCAAAACTCAAGAACAAAAAGTCGGTTAAATACTGAACTTGGCATTAGTATTTTCCAAGGATGTGACAAGAAGATTTTCAGGAAAATCTCCTACCCCAACTACCCTTTACAATGAACATTTTGGAAAATATTGATTTTTCTTAAAAGTGTCTGTAACAATGTTGATTAAAATACCATATGCTTAAGATATTTTTATTACAATACATGTTCTGCGAACAGCCTTAGAAGCCCTCTTCTTCCTAAATGCCTTTGGTATAGCTGGTAAACCGTAAGTGGTGGACAAAAACAGTGCACAAAAATTGATGTGTCCCATACACATCACTTTCTCTACATCTCTGTAACAAATTACTGTTAATAAACTTAATCGTTTACTTGCTTCATGCTACTCGAGATAAAAATTAGTAAAATTATTTAGTTTCTTGTAAGTAGAGCGGAAATAAGTGAATACACTAGGCTCAACCGACATTCAAATGTTTTAAAATGTGGTTGCTATGGAAATGAAAACCGTTTCTTCACGTGGGCAGAAATTGAAAATTTCCCATATGAGAAATGTATAAGTATTTTAAAACATAAAATAATAGCAAGGAATATCTTGAAAACAGTAAAATCCATGAAAAAATGTACATGGCATAAATTGTGTATTTTAACGAGATCTATCTCTTACGGTTTACTAGTTATGCAAAATTCAGAAAAATTCATCCAAAATAAACATATCCGAGAAGCTGTTTTCTGAAAATTCAAAATATTAATTACACTTGTGATGGAAATGGCTTTAATATGTGGTATTTTAATCAAAATCGTTAGGGCCATTTTTGAGAAAAACAAAGTTTTCGAAAAATGTTCCTTGCAAATGGTAGTTTGGAGTGGGAAGATTTTCTTGAAAATCTTCGTGTCACATCCTTGGAAGATACCAAACTTAATTACCAATTTTGGTATTTAACAGTCTTTTTGTTTTTGAGCTATGCTGTCCACAGACACACACAAAGACAGAGAGACAGGCAGACACACACAGGCCTTTTCCTTTTTTGGATTCAGGGGGTCCTAAAGCATGTATTTCTGTTGAAATGTCGATATCGAATGTTTGGGTGGAATACAATAGTTCCTCTATACACTATGTAGGTACATAGTTCGTGTAAATTTTCTTAAACAAACACTTTGACATATATGTTTTTTCCTATAGTTAATCATTTCCGAGATATTCTTTTTTATGAGTTTCAATTTTAAAATTGTAATCAATTGTTCCACATAAAGTCAGATTTTAAATACTTTGACTGTTCTTAATCATAGAGTATTCCTTTATTTCCCTTCTGTTCATAAAAAACGAACTAATAAGACTATGTTGCTAATGTTTATCTTATTTTGCACAAAGTACATAGAAGAATAAGCTTTTTTAAAAATAGTGTGTTACAGAATATGTAGAGAAGATCGTGTGAACGGAACACATTAGGTTTTCTTTAGCAAGAGTTACCAACTAAACCCCTCTATGACTCTATGAGTCTAGGCGTATGAAGTTCAAATTAAATATTATAACAAGCATATAACTTTGATGAGAAGATTCATTTGCGTTTAGAAGGCTCATTGAAACGCAAATATAGTATTAGATATTCCTTACATTTTAAAGAAATATATATGCAACATGTACCTGGTTGGATGCAAGAGAAATGTATCGTCTAAGTGCAAATGCAGGATGTCAATCTTTTGCTACATTGTGCACTTACAACACTTCTTTTCCTACAATAACTGACAAGGGTGGCCTAAATCGTTAAAGAATGGACTCGCGAGCCGATCCACGGTTAAAATCTGCCAGCATTCCTACATGGACCCCCCCCCCCCGCCGCTAGTTGTCTTTATACGAGCCTTCATAATAATATAATGACAGGGTTGTACCCTAAACTTAAACCAGAATCTTTTCTTCCCAAATGTCCCTTCCCATGACATAATTTTGTTTATATGAGATATTAAATGCAAACTAAGTTTATCTTAATAATTTGAAGCATTTCATTGTTTAAATAACTCTTTCGACAGGAATTCTAAGCAAGTCTATATTATTAAACGTTATTTACACTTAAACAGTATGTTGGTATTATATTAGTCTACCTCAACCTGTCCATCTCCTGTCCATGACGGGGCTTTGAACCCTGAAATAAAACGACTATGAAGTTCTCAAACCCACACTCAAACACATGGAGCTTTTTTTTTTTTTTTTTTTAATGTATTGAGGATGCCTAAAACATATTTCCGGTGAAATCGTGGTATAAAGTTTTGGGCGGAATAATTCCTTCCCCAACTTACTACACGTAGAAGAGAAATTAAAAATTATTATGGCGTAGTGTTAGGCAAAAACCTTTATACTGCCCTTATATAATTAAAGCAATACACAGCAAAAATACCACTCAATTTCAATGCATTATAAGATTCCGTCGTGTGTAAATATTGTGCGTGAACTTTCTCTTCTCATTTTGATAACATTTATATTGTTTCTATTTTCCGCTTCAACTAAACCTTCAACCTTAATTACTTTCTCCAGCATGAACAATATACATTAGTGGGTAGAGAAGGTATTGCATTCCATCCACAAATACGATACCAATTACAGGAAATAAATTGTTTGAGGACTCTGAATACTCTTCAAATAAATAAATATATATACATATTTGACACATAAGGCTCTATATATTCTTTTTTAGAAAAAGAGCCTTGTTTGTCTTTGTGTCTCTGTGTTACAGTGTGCTTATGTGCAGCATAAATAAAAAACTAAACGTTGGTTATGTTCCAAGAGTGGTATTTAAATGTATTTCAAGAATCCAACACAAAGTTTTTCAGAAAAATCAACCAAACTTCCAACCAAAACCCTTTACATGGAACATTTTTGAGGTATTACATTTTCTCAAAAATGGCTCTAGTTAATACCATATATTGAAGCTTTTAAATGACACACCAAATTTATATCTTGAATTTTCTGCGAATAGATCAAACTTCAGCACTTAGGAAGCTATATCACTTTTAATCAGGACAAGAATATGGGCATTAAATTACAGAAATATCAGAGTATTATGGTACAAATAAACACAAAATTAAAAAATACACAAGAGATACAAAAATAGCATTTTATAAGATGATGGCTATAACTATTTTACTGTACGGGAGCGAATCCTGGCTGATGAGGATAAATGCTAGTAGTCAAGTACAGGCTACAGAAATGAATTTTTTTACGATCTGTTAAAGACTGTACTAAACTAGACAGGAATCCCAATAAAATAATTAGACACGAATTGAATGTTTTTGCAGTAAAGGATAAACTAGAAGAGCATAAACAAAATATGGAAGGATCATCTGGAAAGAATGTAAAAAATAAAGATTCCAAAGATGGCCTTACAATACAAACCTATAAGAAAGAGGGGCATGGGAAGGCCAGTTAAAATACGGAATTGAGGGCGGAACAGGTCGAAAGGCAGATGATGAAGAAGAAGAAGGAACTATTAAGCCCTTTTCATTGTGGATAACATTTGCATAAATTGTAAACCATAAGAAATAAATAAAAATAAATAAAATTTGTTTGAGTTAATGGTTTCAGCGATATTACTTGTCGTTGGTTTCATTTTACAATACTTATACTTTCCCCAAATCTGATGTCAATATTCGTTTTTCTTGCGCCCGGTTAAACAAAAACCAGTACATAGTGACCAGATTTTAGTACATGTTATTTTGGCTTTAGCACAGTGAATTCCCTCATTCTCTGTTAACTAGAAGGAAAAACTGTAATAAAATATTTGTGAAAATGTTTATCTGGATTATCGTCAAATACTTAGAATTACATGTTTTTATGCTCAGTTTGTTGAAGAGTGAGTAAAGAAAGTCATGTAAAGTTAACATCAGGGCTTGTGTAGTATACAATAGAGGTCATATCTGACTTACCAATATTGCTTATTTTATGCAAGGATTAATCAAATTAAAAGGAACTGTGGGCCATAAAACAAAGCCGAGGGAAAGGTGAAGATGTTATCAGAAAGAAATAGTAGACAGCCCGGGTAACCTTCAAGTGACGGTGATTGTCGAGTGCGTGTGGTATCCTTTAATCCAGAAGGCTCTACGTAACTAAGAGGCTTGCAGTTCGAAAGTGACCGCTTTGATTCATTTCGATTGCCCACTTTGACATTGGATTTTTCGTGGTTTTCTCTTCTACCACAATTTTCTTTTTCTTTCATTCCGTTTCCTTCTCAGTTTCAAATGTACTTTTAGGTTTGGAGGTTATGACGGTGCCGGACAGATGGCGCGGATGCTCGCTTCAAGGAAAGAGTATTCATCATGGACATCAAAGGGACCATTCGTTCATCACTCCTGGAGTGTTCCAGGAATGCGACAGGTCTTCGGGCTAGGAATTACTAAGAATTTCGAGACTCTGTGGGCTGTTTGTCTGCAAACTGTCCCCATCTGTTGTTCCTGCACTTAATTCCTTCCTTCCTTTTTAGTTTCTCTACACGTACTTTGTACATAGTGTATGGAGAAGGTACTACATTCCACCCAAAACTTCGATATTGAGTTTTCATCGAAAATACACGTTTTAGAATTCCGTATACCAAAAAAAAAAAAAACATTTCAACTTTCTCTGCACGCACCATGTATCAGTGTATAGTAAAGGTATCGCATTCCACCTAAAAGTTTGATACAGCGATTTCACCGGAAATACACGTTTTAGGGTCCCCTGTATCCAAAAAAAAAGCCTTTTTGGAAAGAGGTCCATGGGTGTGTCCGTATGACTGTGAACACGATAATTCAAAAACGAAAAGTTGGTCAAGTATTAAACTTGATATTTAAGTTCAGTATCGGCCAAGGACACGACACGAAGATTTTCAACAAAATCGCTCCAGCCAAACTTCCCTTTAGATGGAAAAAGTTTGGAAAATGTTAATTTTCTCAAAAACAGCTCTAACGATTTTGAATTAAATACCGTGTGTTAAAGACATTTAAATGACAAATAACATTTATATTTTGTATTTTGGAATAACCCCTGCAGACCTCTTTATTCTGGATGAATTTGAATAAACCCTAAGAGTTACACAAAAACTTACAATAAATCTAGATATCGCTAAAACACACAACATATAGTATAAACATATGTTTTTCGTGGAGTTGGCCATTTCTAAGCTATTCCTTGTTATTGGTTTTAGTTTTAAAATACTTAAACGTTTCACATTCTGGAATTCATAAACTCCTGGCAATGCAAAAAAAAAAAAAAATGGATTTCAACCACATGGCAACCAGTTTTTAAAATATTTAACTGTGGCTTTAGTCTAGTGTTGGTATCCCCTTATTTCCTTCCTACTTACAAGAACGCAAATAATAAATACAATTTCTGCTAACGTTTATCTATGCTAATGTAATTTCTTATGGTGTAGGCAAGAATAAACTTTTTAATAAAAATTTGTTATAGAAATGTAGAGAAAGCCATGTGACTGGAACATAGAGTTTTACTAATATATTCAGCATTGTAGAAAATGGCGTAGAAGTTGAGCTTATTTCTTGTTTCTGATAGGACTTCTGCACCATGGCAAAACTATAAATGCAGTGTGCCTCCGTGAAGTACTGAGTAACTGTTTGCACGTGACACAGAGTAAACGATAATGGGTTCAGGACTCCGTGAAATTGCAGCTAGCTACCAAGCGAAACTGTGCCAATCCCTCGTTTGTTCTGATTACCAAAATAAGACCGAAAGTTCTAGCTGGGATTCAATCGGTGTCAAATATTTCCTTATAGACTCTCCCATTCTTATCGTAAATTGGAGATTTCTATCATGTATTCACCGTTATTGTTGTGTATTTTCTACTTACTTGCCCAGAGGTGTGGAATTTATTTCTTTATGCTAACTTAAAGGTTATTTGAATGGAAAATTCACCAGAGACAACACAGTGATATATAAGCTTTCCTTTACTTGCAATTTATCTAATAAGAAACATTCTGAACCTTTAGCAAGAACATTAATCTGCCTTTTAGTATTTTCTTTGATATTTACTTTCCTGTAAGAGTTTATGCTGAAAATGGAAGTACAATTATCTTCACGTTGCTTTCACGAAATATATCATTTTCTTCATGTACAATATTTTTAGATCAAATTTACACAAACGCTATACTCTTAATCCTTTCTGCTTCCGCAAAAATATATTAAAGCTCAGAATTAATTGTTACATTTTGAAATTACTAACATTCACCCACTAATGCTGGTTAAATTTTAGCAAGATAGACATGCTGGAGTTCTTCGTGACCAGTCAGTTATTCGTGTTGCTAGTAGTTACAGTTCTTCTCTCGACTGCTCTCTCTTTGTCCAGCATCCACTCGAGGTGGACCTCGGTGACATCTTCATTTACATCAGGGCTCTCTAAGCACTAGGCTTATTCATCCGTTATTTAGCCATAACCGACCATTCATACATGCCTTTATTACTTTCTCTATACGCACTATGTACATAGTGTATAGAGAAGGTATTGCACTCCACCAAAAAATTTGATACCGAGATTTCACCGGAAATATATGTTTTAGGGTCCCCTGTATCCAAAAAAAAATATTTTCAGAAAAAGGTCCATGAGTGTGTGTCCGTGTGTCTGTGAACACGGTAACTTAAAAACGAAAAGTTGGTAAAATACCAAACTTGGTATTTAAGTTAAGTATCTTCCAGGGATGCGACACGAAGATTTTGAGAAAAATCTCCCCACCCCAAGCTACCCTTTACATGGAAATTTTTTCGTAAATTTTGATTTTCTAAAAAATGGCTCTAACGATTTTGATTAAAATATCGTACATAAAAGATACTTACCTGACAAATAAAATGTATATTTTGAATTTTCTGGGAATAGCCTCTGAAGACTACTTTAATCCGGATGAATTTTGGATAGCTACTAAATCGTAAGAGAGGCACAAAAACTTAACCTACAAGAAACGTAGAGCACGTTAAAACACACAGTTTATGTTATATACATTTTTTCGTGGAGTTGATCGTTTTTGAGATATTCCTTTTTCTTGGTTTCAGCTTTGAAAAACTTAAACTTTTTCTATTACAGGAATTTTTCAACTCCTGTCCATACAAACAAATAAACCTCAGTCACATAGCAACCAGCTTTTGGCTTTCACTTTAACCTATGGTACTCCCTTATTTCGCTTCTACGTACAATAAAGCAAGAAATAAGACTACTTCTGCTAATTTTTCTCGATTAGCATGAAATAAATAAAAGAAAAGCTTACTAACAATAATTTGTTATAGAGATATAGAGAAAGTCATGTGAATGAAATACATAAGATTTTTTTTCTATCTTTATCGCTGCCCACAAATCAAAATAAACACGAATGTGTGTGATTTTAATGAACAATCAGATTTGGTGTACACTTTCCCTTTCACCGTATTTAGCATAATATGCAATAGCGTTTTCTGTTTGTTTGTTTTTTTTTGTTACATAATTGGCCGGTTTTGCGCAATAAGAAATATATACATCAAAGAAGTTGTGCCAGTACTAGTAACCTGAACATAAATTTTGAAAACTCACATTTTTATTGTTCTACATAGTACATGGATTTAGGTACATCAGGTAATACTCTCTACCCAAAATTCGATACCGATATTTCACTGGAATTTTATCCTTTAAGGTCTCCTGTATGAAAGAAAAATTAATGAAGGATCTGCGTGCGCATGTGTGAGTGAGTGAGTGAGTGAGTGAGTGAGTGAGTGAGTGAGTGAGTGTGTGTGTGTGTGTGTGTGTGTGTGTGTGTGTGTGGGTGTGTGTGAACATGATAACTCTGAAACAAAGTTTAGAATGTTTCAAGGATGCGACACCCCAAACTATCCTGTACATGGAAAAATATTTTCAGGAAAATCTCACCACCACATGCCGAACAAACGTATGTTTTATATTTTCGGGGAATTGTCATTGCAAATCGGTTCCTTGCTTGGCCAGGAGTAGAATAAAAGAAAAACGGACACTTCCTGTCTGATAAAAGTTTAATAACTCACAATTGAAACCTCTTGAAGGCCTCTTTCTTCTAGATTAGTTTTATGAATTTTGTATAAATGGTAAACCATAAGAGATACACAAAACATTGTTATACAAAAATGTAGACCTCTTTAAGAAACATGATTTATGTTATATATTTTTTCGCGTAGTTAACAATTGCCATTGGTTTCAATTTCCAAATATATAAACTTTTCTCATACAGTAATACAAAGAAGCGGATTTCATCCACATGGCGACCAGTTTTTAAAACATTTATATCTATATAAATAAGAGAATTGCAGAATATTATTGATATATTGAGCTGCTCTTCTATGTATATAGTCAAGTTCCCTTTGTTATATTTCCATTTAAATCCACCCAATTTATTCAAATACTCAACATTAAATAGCAAAACATTACAATTATTAGTCTTTTGAATTATCACTCGGAATAATCAGGGTCGTTATGAGTTCCATTGGAATAAATTGATCCCCATATTGTAAATAAACTCAAAATTAAAATTTCTTAGAACATGCACTGTAAAGAGGGAGTATATTCTCCCGCCATTTTGGCTCAAGATGAGCTTGCACAAGAAGATTAAATTTTATATTCTACTTACGTAGCAGATGGCTACAAATGGAGACCAGTGCCTTAGTTTGTACTGTAAGCAGCGCAGAGCGATACATGTCAACCCACCCATTTTGACGACCAAAAACGTTTCTGTAATTGGGAAGCCTGAACAGAGCCTAGCTTTTAAAACCGAGGATCCGTTATTCCAGTCCCGATCATGACACAGATGTAACTCTCAAACTTAACAAGGGTTAGGTGTGCTATTATACCGCCACTTGGGTTGCCGAAAAACTTAGTTACCAAGCTCTCCAAGAGGAAGGAATGGATATAGTCGCACCAAGTCGCAGGTTGATAGGGCCTTCCGCGCATATCTCTGACCCAACATTCCAGGCTTAAAGACCCATTCCACTTCTGAAGCTGCCCAGAGAGAGAGAGAGAGAGAGAGAGAGAGAGAGAGAGAGAGTAATGATGACGAACGAGGCTTGAGCAAGATAGAACTCTACTGTTCACGGGAAATACTATTTCCTTTGACCAAGCATCGACATCATCTCTCCGGCAACACCGCACACCATGAAACCAGAAGTACATCTGAAAGATGGTAAATGAAATCTTGTTAGATGAGTACCACACCAGCATTCGCTTGAAACCAGAGGAAACTAACGAAAACTCAAGATTAGAATGGTAAACAAACCAATGCGAGTTTCACACATTACTGCGAAGTGAACCCCAATGGTATAGTTGAAATTTAAATATCGATACAGTTCTTTAACATAGTTACAGCACAATACACATTGAGAACATAATAAGCTAACTCGGGTAGAAGCATAGTTTAAAGAAAGTGGTGATATTGAATATTTATTTCTCGTTTAAATTTTCACTGACAGTGATTTGTCAATCAACAATACTTTATACTAGAATAACCCGATAACATTTTACTTTTTCTACAACATGTAGCAAGATTATAAGATATACTACTTAAAAGTTCCATGTTAAATTTTCTTCAAAAACATATGTTTTGAGATTCTGAAAAACTTCTGCAGAGTTTGCGTGTGTGTATGAGCGGTTTAACAGCATAGGTAAAATATGTATTCCATTAATATGCTCTTCTGAACCTATGCTGCAGAAAATTATTTTACAAAAGCGTAATCTTCTGCTTACTACGCGCTAATCAAGATATGCATTAACAGAAATAATGGTTATAATTTTTTTTATTCCATGCCTTTAATTGCATGGTCCTATAGGCGGCATTTCTCTTTAGAATATATTGCCTATCAGAAATGCTATTTTATTATTTTATATACATTTTAAGCCTGATTTTACTACATAGGCACCGCAGGCAATGTCACTGATGATACATGGAATGAAGATGGAGCACTAGTGGACTGCGATGGCGGGGGAAACCGGAGAACCCGGAAAAAACCCACCCCTGAGCTGCTTTAGCCACCACAAATACCACATGCGGTCGCTTGGGATCGAACCCGGGCCACGTTGGTGAGATGTAATTGGTCTAACCACTTGGCCACACCACATTCACGCTCACATTCATATTCCAGACTCTGAAGAAGATAGGGAATAATCTAGGCTAGAAAAAATCCCTACTCCCAGTTGGGAATTGAACCCGAGGCTCTTCGCTCAGAAAGTAGGTGTACTACCGATTGAGGTTCAATCCTTTCAGCCCTTCGATATTCAATGTTTTTCTCCATTTTATGGAGATTTAAGACGTAAATAAATAGTCTTCAGTTATTAAACTTTTGTCTATCAGTATTCTCTGTGTATTCACGAAAAGTGCACCATAGCTATTTTTGTAACGATTTATTTTGATTAAAGTGAATTAGATAGAAATATGAACTTTGGTAAGAATAATTTGGATAAACACCAAAAAAGAAAAGAGGCTAGAGAAGGTCATGTGAACATTACACGTCAGATTTTCATTCTGGTCATGCAATTGCATTATATTAGGACCACCTAAGGAATTCGCTTATTTCTTTTTAACAAGGAATTATATACAATAATTGCTGCCAATGTTTATCTAGCTTAGAATGAAGCAAACAGAATAATAAGTTTTGTAAGACTAGTCTGTAGATAGTCAAAGTCAATTGATGAAATACCTCCAGTTTTTAAGATACCCATGTCACATCCTTAGCGCGGACGTAGCGCAGCTGTTTAACATGCAGAAGACCTGGGTTCAATTCTCGGTACCGGCGTGGGGAATTTTCCCCCGCTGTGAAACCTGGTTCGGGGTGCACTCAGCCTCGTGAGGTCCTTGGGGGGCCAATTGAGGAGCTATATGATGGAAAAGTAGCAGCTCCAGGTCAAGAGAGGGTGGGGTGGGTTTCGAGGCGCTGACCACGTATCACACTCCAATACTGCACCCCATCCTTGGCGTCTGTCATGGATCCTGATGGTGGACGCAGCGGCCGGGCGGTAGGCCAAGGTTCCTTCTGAGCTGTCGTGCCACGGAAATTGATTGATATTTATGCGGCACTTCAATCTTGAATTATGCTGCTCACATATATAGAGACTGACCGACACACAAACATATCTAATCCCCCCTCTAAAGTTTCATTTAGTTTCTCGGGAGACTATTTCCGGTGAAATCTCGAATATCGAAATTTTTAGCAGAATACAAATCATCCTCCACTTTTGTAGGCGTATAGTAGAGACAGTAAAAATTGTATGGGTAATTGAAATCTATGAAATGATTATAATTAATACAGGAAACTATGCTAATATTGGTAGGATAGCAACCTTTGATCTTTGATACACTGATAATTCGATCATTTTCCGATGCTCAACCAAATGCGCGAGTTCCAATGGTAACCGATATTTTGAGTTTACAGGTATTCGGTATGGGCATGTATTCGCACAGCATACCGAACGTATTAGCATTCCTTTATCCTGCACCTACACTAACATGCATCGCATCTGTGTATTTATTGATGACGTTCTTATTTTATTATTTTTATTCGTTAAAACTAGAGTTGACTGATAGGTGAAGACAGCATTTAATTTTTTTTTTTTTTTGCTTAATTTCTCAACATAATCTCCAAAAAGGCATTTGTCAATCGGTTAATTTAATTAAACCATCTCTGTAGTGCGATTTATCAAGATCCTCAAAATAGCTGTTTACCGCATCAATGACCTCCTCCTTGCTTTGAAATCTTCGTCCTCCAAGACATTTTTCGAGGTTTGGGAACAGGTGGTAGTCACTGGGTGCTAGATCTGGCGAATAGGGTGGATGTTCAAGCAATTCCAACTTTAAATCGCACATTTTTCCCATTGCAATGACTGAACGATGGGTCGGAGCATTGTCGTGACGAAACAAGATTTTCTTTTTGCCAAATGAGATATTTTGCTTTTCACCTCATCACTCAAACGTTGCAGTAATCTTGCGTATAAATCACAAGTGATACTTTTAAGCTTTTTCAAATAATCAATAAAAATAGTTCCCTGTGCATCCCAGAAAACACTCGCCATGTTTTCACCTTGTTAACTAACAAAATTGACTTTTTTTAGAGTTGGTTCACCTTGCGCAATCTAATGTTTTAACTGAAATTTACTTTCTGTATTTTATTGTTGTATCCAAGTTTCATCTATGGTAACAAGCCGTCTCAAAAATTCACTGGAATCTTTACGGTAGAGCTCCATTCTTAACGGAAACATTTTTCTTTGCAATTTTTGATCAGATGTCAACAAACGTGACACCCACCTTGCACAGATCTTGTGAAATCCCAAATATTACCTTCACTTTCTGTTGATATGTATACAGTCTCTGCTATCTCAAACAACTTTAATCTGTGGTCTTCCAGTATTAAACGATGAATTTTTTAATGATCTCGTACGTCCCATTTCAAACTCTGCAATCCACCTTTTAATCATTGAATATGAAGGGGCAGAGTCTTTCAATGTTCTATCGATTCCGTCCTTAATTTCTTTAGGCGTTAAGTCTTTCTAATGGAAGTATTTACTGCTCGTTTTTCCAAATCCTTCATTTTCATGAAACTATAAGGTTTTCTTGTTTAAAATGCTGTCATTCGAAAACTAAACAGATTATTGACCTGTAACTACGATACAAGCTAATCTAGAGTTAAATTATACGATGCTACCGTCTAACTGGCCTAGTGGTGCATATCTGTGAGAGGCCCGGGACATATCAGCCGACCCTGGTATATAGTTATGACTGAATTCATTTATTCACTCATAAGTACATCTATTCTACTGCATACTACTTATAATTGGTTTCAAGTAGAAATTGAGGAATATAAAAAAACAGATGTCTTCCATTCACACGACTTTCTCTAGCTGTTCCGCAAACAAATGTTTCCTATAAAAGATTATTCTTTTATCTACATCTTGCTAATCGACATAAACCTTAGCAGAATTCGTCTTATCATGAAACAATTGAAATTTGATTCTCTTTGCTTGATAAGAATAACCAAAAGAGACACGAAAAGAAAGATGTATTCCCGTTTGAAAAAGTTTAAGTAGCTTCAAACTGAAATAAATAGCACGGAACATTTCGAAAACGGTTAACTCTACTGCAAAAATTACATAAGTTGTGTGTTTTAGCGAAATCTAAATTTTTTATGCAGTAAGCCCTTGTCTATTTTTTACGGTATATCAGTTATACAAAAGTCATCCACAATGAACAGATATTCAGAGGCTATTCGCAGAAAATTCAAGATATACATTTAACTGCCATAAAATATATTAAGCTTATAATATTTTAATCAAAATCATTAGAACATTTTTGAGAAAACTCATAATTTTCAAAAAGAGTTTCATGTAAAGAGAGTTGAGGGTAGAGGGACTTTCCTGAAAATCTTCGTGCCACATCCTTGGAACATATTGAACTTAAATACCAAGTTTGGCATTTAATCGACTTTTCGGGGCCAGACACATGGACCTTTTTCTAATTTTTTTGAATTTAGAGGATCCTAAAACATGAATTTCCGGTGAAATCTCGGTATCGAATTTTTGGTTGGAATACAATACCTTTGCTTAGCACTATGATAGAAATATTACATTGTGTATACACTAGAGAAAGTAAAACGGGTTTGGCGTTCAGTTTTGAAAAATAAATTATTTTGAAATAGGAGAAAAGAAACAATATTAAAACTTGAAAATAAACAAATTATTGAACAGTATGATGAACGTAATTATTATTCCCAAAACTACAAATAAAGAACGGAAAACTGCATTCTTACGTTTGAATATGACACAAACAGCTAACAAGAGAAACGTAAGAAATACTAGTTTCACGAATTTTACTACGCTCTATCGTTTATTAGTGAGTATACAATCTATTTTCGTCCATTTAATTTTTATTGAGCTGACATTACATTGCACATTTCATAATAGCTACAAATATGTATGCGGTAACCAAATGTTTAAGAACTGATGCTATTTACTTGCCTTACCAGTGGGCTATAAAAGAAGGGGTAACGAGGAAAATTATGAAAATATTCGTGCCAGCAGAACGAAGCAAACGGAAGAAATTGTACACCCATAAAAATCTTATGTGTTCCATTCACATAGCTTTCTCTAGCTGTTCCAAATTAAAAGTATTCTTACAAAATACTATTCTTTTATCTACATAATGCTAATCAAGATAAACATTAGCAGAATTATTATTATTTTCTTCATGGTAAGTAGAAGGGAAATAAGTGAATACATTAGGCTTAAGTGACACTCAAATATAAAAGCTGATCGGTATGTGAGGTAATTAAAGTTCAGTTCTCATTGCTTGGTCCCGTTTAAGAAAAGGTAGTTCAAAACTGAAACTAATAAAGAGGAATATCTCAAAAACGTTAACACTACAGGAAAAACATGTATGAAATAAATTATGTTTTAACAAGATGTAGTCGGCCTCCGTGGTGTAATGGTTGCCATGCTAACTTCATATACCCAAAATCGCGGGTTCAAACCCGGCGGAGGACGATGGATTTTTTCGGGCGTAAAAATCCTTAGCATGGCTTCCTTCGGAATGGAAGTAAAGCCGTGGGTCCGTGTCGTAGATTTACGGTACGAAAAAGAACCTCAAGCCTGATAGAGAGGCCTCTGACCAAAATTAAGCCGTCTTTAACGCCCAATTTAGAATGGGACGCTGAGAACCGCAGTAGTTAAAAGCGTCTATAAATAACACGCCATTTACATTTTTTAACAAGAAGTACATTTTTGTTTATCTTTTACGGCTTAGCCGTTATGTAAAACTCTGCAAAACTCATCCAGAACGAAAAGGTCTTCAGAACTTCATAAAATTCAGGTTATAAATTTTATTTGTAAAACAAAGAACTTTAATATACGGTGTTTTATCAAAACCGTTCAATGCATTTTTCAGAAAAACAAAAATTTAAAGCTTATTTGCATGTAAAGGGTAGTTTGAAGTGGAGGATTTTCTTGAAAATCTTCGAGTCGAATCCTTGGAAGATACTTAACTTGAATACCAAGTTTGGTATTTAGCGGTCTTCTAGTTATTGAGCTATGCTGTCCAAAGACACACACACACACAAGGACTATTTTCTATAGGGGATCTCAAAGCATATATTTCCTGTGAAATTTCGGTAATGACTTTTTTGGTGGAATACAAAAACCTTCTCTATACATTATGTACATAGTACGTGTAGAGAAAGTAAAAATCAGGACACGGAATAATAGCAATTGCAAAATTCCAAGCAAAACAGTTGTAGAGTACATGAGGGTAGAAGAAAGGAAGAAACAGAAATTTCAGCTGAAGAAATGCTTTAGTAAAGTAACTGAGGAAAGAGAGGGTGGAAGGAAGAAAGGGAGGGGGAGAGAGAGAAATCAGTGAGAAAATGCAATGGGGCGAAAAAGTGAAGTTAAGCAGTTATGCTGAAGCGGGATACAGGAAGGAAAACGGGAGCAAAACAAGGTTAAGTAAAAGGAATAGATTTAAATCGTCCAAAAAGCATTAATAATAGATGAGCGGGGATAGACGTACGTACACAATAAAACCTCAAACCAGAGTGTAGAAGAGGATAGGATCCTAGAATAGAATGTAATCTATCTAATTAGGGGAACACAATAAATACTTATTCATTCACATACTGGCCTAAATATTCTATAATATTTCATAGAACCGAGAGAAACAACATATCTAGAGGATTTTAAAAGAATAAAATAACCAAACATCCCAACAATTAATATAGAATATTTAGAAATAAATTTCGTGCTTTAAAGATATATACGTATTTTTTGCAGTACGTTTTCCCATTGCTTAACGTTTACCACTATCAGTTATATAACAAGTTTAAAATATCTTCTGAATGATGAGAACTTCACAAGTATTCTCAGAACATTCAAGATGTAAATCTTGTGTTGTAAATATATTTTATATTATATGGTATAAGGTTTTTGGTACAAAAGTCCACCACTCGCATGTTGGTGCGTAACAGATCCAAGACCCAAGTAGCTTACCCACTGCCCACAATCCGCACACACGACAGGCTTTCTGTCCTTCAATTACTACGCAGTCATTGGCAACACTGGCCCTTGTTCGTTTCCGAACATGAGAAGTCAGTTATCTTTATAGCAACGTATATTTAAGGTGAATGTTATTTTAAATTTCCTACACAAGTGTCTCCTACCACAACTTCAATTCAATTTTTTGAATAAATAAATTTGAGACTCCTAGCAAAGATGTTAAGTGCTAGTAGAATAAAATGAGACCAAACTGAAGAAAGTCTTCATTCGCCACGGAAATCACTCCAGATTGGAGAAACTTCAGGATAACATTGCAACTGAAATACGAATAAAAATCTGATGCGTTCCATTCACATGACTTCCTCTATATTGCTGTAACAAATGCAGAATTTTTTTAATTATTTATTTTTCCCGACCAGCTAAAGGTTATACAGGTCGTGTAAATAATTTAATATAAAATAACAAGTAAATAACATTCCTATGGGTCATATGAGACAATTAACATATGTACATTGTCTGCAAGGTATAGAGTTTAAAAAAAATTACAATGACTACGATGAAGTTTATAACAAGCTTAGAAATACAAATTTCAGGTTAATAAAAAAATTAAAATAAAAATAATATTCAAAGTTTGTAAAATAGTTGTTGAAAAATGAATCTGTATTATTAACAATATTAACATGAAGAAAGAAGGTATAATTATTACAAATTAGGTTGAATAATTCTTGTTCAATTTCGGTGTCCGATAATAAGATGTCTTGAGGCGACTTCCTCTTCAGTCTTCTTTCTCCCAATTTGTGCACCAGAGCTCCTGAAACACTGGGTAACAGAGTAGAAGAGCTTTGAGAGAGTTCTGATGTATTGCTAATTACATGCTTCCTTGTAAGTAGAAGCCTTATAAGGGAATACGCTAGGCTAAAACGAATGTAAATCTATTAAAAGCTGGTTGCCATGTGGTGAAATCCGTGTCTATGCAGGGAGAAATCTTTGTATTTTCAATCTGAAATAAATAACAAGGAATATCTCAGAAGTGGTCAATTTCACAAAAAAAACATACATGACATAAATTGTGTATTTTAACGTGATCTACATTTTTTGTGTGTTAAGTTTCTGTTTAACTTACGGTTTACCAGTTACGCAACATTTAACAAAATTGATTCAGCCTAAAGAGGTCTTTAGAGGCTATTCCTAAAAAGTTCAAGATATAAATTTTATTTGCCATATAAATATCTTTAATATACGGCATTCTAATCAAAATCTTTAGAGCTATTTTTGAGAAAATCAAAACTTTGGAATTTTTTTCCATCGTGTCGTATCTCTTGAAGATACAAAAAAAAAAATAAGTAACAAGTTTGGTATTTTACCGACTTTTTGTTTTTCAGTTATGGTGTTCAAAGACACACGGACACACACGCGGACCTTTTTATAAAAATGATTTACTTAGATACGGGGACCCCAAAATGTGTATTTCCGGGGAAATATAGATGTAGAATTTTTGGGTGGAATGCAATACCTTCTCTATACACTATGCACATAGTATGTGTAGAGAAAGTAATAAGCAGTTGAGCTATATCGTGTCAATCGGTTTACAGCTTATTTAGTCGCGGAAGAATGATATTAACAGCATTTAATATTAAATAAGAGTTACTTCGCTAGTTCTTTCTCTATATGTACTATGTACATAGTGTATAGAGAAGGTATTACACTCCATCCAAAAACTCTATACGAAGATTTCACCGGAAATATGTTTTAGGGTCCCCTTTATCTAAAAAAACATTTTCGGAAAAAGGTCCGTGTGTGTATGTCCGTGTGCCAATGTGTCCTTGTGTGCGTGTGTATCTGTGAACACGATAACTCAAAAATGAAAAGTCGATAAAATACCAAACTAGGTATTTAAGTTTAGTATCTTCCAAGGATGCGACACGAAGATTTTGAGAAAAATCCCCCCCAACACAAATTTCCCTTTACATGGAACACTATAACCTATGGTACTTCCTTATTTCGCTTCTACTTACAAGCATGAAATAAGACTATTTCTGCTAATTTTTTTCTCGATTAGCATGAAGTAAATAGAATCATAAGCTTTTTAACAATAATTTGTTGCAGAGATGAAGAGAAAGTCATGTGAATGGAACACATCAGATTTTTATGTACGGATTTAGAGATACAAATTTAAGAAGCGATGAAAGAACCCGAGTACGGCTGGGTGTGGCATGACGTGTTATTCAGACATAAACCCCTGTGTGAGCATTTTATATAGAATATTCTGTTTTTATAAAAACCTTTAGGGGCAATTTTGAAAAAAAAAATATACAATCTAAGTATTCCATGTAAAGGGCATGTATGCTTTCCTAATTTTTTGTTTTGTAATTCAGACATAATCAAAACGTGTACTCCCGATCAAATCGTATTTTGAATTTTGGGCGGAATGCAATACTTCCTCTACTTGCTATAGATAAGCAGCATAGAAAGTAAAAATACACAACTTTATTGTTAAGAATATAACTTCACATCGTTCAGAGATATGACGATTCAAAAACATTCTCACAAAATTTGGCCTTTAAATGAATTATTGGCGGCGTTCATTTCGAATATCTGAAAGAGGTAAAATGAAAATGAGATAATAAGGCAAGAAATGGTCATTTAGAGAGTTATACGATATTTCAGCGAAACAATATAGTATAGGTATGTGATGAGGTACTGAAAATTCCTTATTAAATGCTGTCAAGGAAAAACAAAATCTAATGTGTTCCATTCACATGACTTTCTCTACATCGCTGTATCAAATTATTTTAAAAACATATTTTTCCTTATACATTATGATAATCGAGATAAACATTAGCATAAATTGACTTAATTACTTGCTTATTTGTAAGTAGAAGTAAAATAAGGGAATACACTAGGCTAAAACGATTGTCAAACACTTTAAAGCTGGTTGCATGTAGTTAAAATCCGATACTATGCACAGTCAGGAGTTTACAACTTACCTTGTGAGAAAGCTTAAGTATTTTGAATCTGAAACAAATAACAAGGAATATCTCAGAAATGGTCAATTCCACGAAAAAAAAACGTCTATGACATAAATTGCGTGTTTTAACGTGATCTATATTTTTTGATGAGTAAATATTTGTCTATCTCTTACGGTTCACCAGTTATGCAAAATTCAATAAAAATCATCCGGAATAAAGAGATCTCTGGAGGCTATTCCCAGAAAATTGAAGATATACATTTTATTTCTCGTGTAAATATCTTAAGTATAAAAGTTTTAATCAAAATCGTTAGTCATTTTTTAGAAAATCAAATTTACGATTTTTTTCCATCTAAAGGGTAGTATGGGGTGGAGGCATTTTTCTCAAAATCTTAATGTGACATCCTTGGAAGATACCAAGATTGGTATTTAACTGCCTTTTGTTTTTTGAACTACGCTGTCCACAGACACACAGAAAACACACACACACGCACACGCACCACACACACACACACACACAAGGTCCTTTTTCTTAAAATCCTTTTTTTGGGGGGGGAGATTCGGAGGGATCCAAAATATGTATTTCCAGTGAAATCTCTGTATCGAATTTTTGAGTACATTACATTACCGTCCCTATACACTGTGTACATAATACGTGTACAGAAAATAAAAGTCTAGCATTTAAGTGAATTATTGGCGGCGCTCATCTCGAGAAGTAAAATTAAAATGAGATAATAAGAAAAGAAATGGTCATTCGGAAAGATATGTTATATAATACTTCAGCATAACAATATATTATCGAAATGTGGTAAAGCATTGAACATTTGCCTGTTGAATGCTGTCAAGGAGTAAAAGGGGAAGGCAATCTCTAAGAACTCCAAGAATGGAATAATGAAAACCTTGCATTAGATACAATTTAGAGAAACAATAAATAGATTGGACAGAAGGTTTTGCAGCATGTCCACTAGGTCAGTTTTTGCCAACCAATGCTATGTTTTACCAACATCAACAATAATTAAGGTGAATGTGAGTTGGTAGCCATGATTTAGTGCATACAGCGCGTTCAATTCATGCATCACTGGGTATTGCTGTCATTCGTATCAGGCTCGATCAGTTGCACTTCAAATGGAGTTCAGTTTTCCAACTGCAAACAATGGCGAGTCTTGCATAGTCGAACAAGATTACAAACAACAAAAATCTGATATGTACCATTCACATGACTTTCTCTACATCTCTGCAACAAATTATTGTTAAAATGCTTATGATTCTATTCACTTCATACTAATCGAGAAAAAATTAGCAGAAATAGTCTTATTACTTGCTTCCTTGTAAGAAAAAGCGAAATAAGGGTGTACCATAGGTTAAATTGTCAAAATGATAGTCAAAATCTGGTTACTATGTGATTGAAATTCCTTTGTTTGTATGAACAGGAGTTCACAAATTCCTGTATGAGAATTTCCAAAGCCTAAACCAATAACACAGAATATCTGAAATACGATCAACTCCACGAAAAAAATGTATATGACATAAATTGTGTGTTTTAACGTGCTCTACATTTTTTGTGTGTTAAGTTTTTGTCCATCTCTTATGGTTATACAATATTCCGTAAAATCTATTCAGAGAAAAGTAGTCTTCAGAGGATATTCCCAAAAAATTCAATACGATATATTGATCAAAATCGTTAGAGCTATTTTTGAGAAAATAAAAAATTTGGAAAAAATTTTCATGTAAAGGTTAGTTGGGGTTGGGGGATTTTCTCGAAAACCTATAAGACACATCCTTAGATGATGCCAAACTTAAATACCAAGTTTGATTTTTAACGGATTTTTCGTTTTTGAGCTATGCTGCCCACAGGGCACACAGACAGTTTTTTAAAAATTATTTTTTTTATTAAAGGGGCCTCAAAAGATGAATTTCGGTGATATCTCGGTATGGAATTTCTGGGTGCATTACAATACCTTTTTTATAAACGATGTATATAGCACGTGTAGAGAAAGTGAAAAATATATATAAAGAGTAATGGGAAATGTCATGTAACTCATGGGAGTTATCTTGTTCATGTAGAATTAACAGGTTAACATTAGATAACAGATATTTAAAGCGTGTTTTAAAATGATTCACATGAAGCAGTGGACATTCATGTGCGGTAAGCGATGTTTTAAGAACTAATTACAAGCATAAAGCAGAGGATGAGTTAAATAAAAAACTCAGTAATATGTATAATATGACATATACCTGGTGGCTAACGTTATTTAACATGCGCAAAATCCCTTTTGGCGTTAAAGAGCTCTGGGAGTGACATTTCAAATTGTTATACATCTTGGATAGGTAGGGTTAGAGCGAAAAATTCAGTATCATAGCCGGAATTTGAACCGTCGATCCAAATTATTTTGAGATGACATACCCCATGGCGATTTCCATAGTTTAGCAATTGGGAGAATAATTGTATTTTTTTTTTCTTTCACACTTACGGAAACATGCAAGTTGGGGTTGGGGTATTAAAACAGTATTGGCATGTTGCCATGGTACCTCTATGATTAGAACAACCGGTTAGAGATCGGGAGATCCGTGGTTCAAATCCCGGCTATGGCATTGAATTTTTCAGGCTGACTACTTCACCAACTTGTGTCCTATACGGCGGCTTGTGAGATAAATCTATTGACTCTATATATCTGCATAAATTGTTCTTAAAGTTTCTACTCTGGTTGCTTTGTTATGCAAATATGAATACGAAATTCCATTTAAATTGAATAAATGCTTTGGAAGATGTATATTATTTCATACACTTTACTGTGTAAACATGTTGTATAACCAAAAGGTCCCAAGCGCATCAAAATTGAGAAAATTAGTGGGCTTTTTCTGAGAAGCAGCTTTGAACCCACACTACTACTTTAAAGAGAGATATTTCAATAACCTTGATTGCTAAATTATTATTGTTTTTTTCTAAAACATGTTAGATTTTTAATCTCTAAAACTAATGTTTTTTTTTTCATACTAATATACTTTTAGGAAAATTACTTTGTGTTAGGATCGCTTTTTCCTTTGTAATCTTACAACAGATACTGCTACAAATTATGAGGCATTTTAGTTGCATTTCAACATAAACGGAGAAGCGTGAAACATTTTAAACATTTGAAAATGCAGTGTTGAGAAAAACGCTATTTAATGAAATAGTATGCTAGGAAACAGGTGTAGTGTACGATCTTTAAATAACCGTAGAGCCCGAAGCTGGGGGACGATAGTTACATGTTACCTCAAGTCTCCAACAACTATATGTAACAAAAACACTTCTCTAATTTTTGACAGATTGTAGTCAAAGTTTCACTCCTAGTGTCCCTTAGAAAGTTGCAAAACTCAGCGGGGCTATTTCAAGTTAAAAGCGGTTGGTGGGACACAATGGCATGGACGACCTTCGTTCTATCGCTCATATGAGTGGAGACGGTGAGCAGGATGCGCTAATTGAGAGGGGTAAAATGAAGATTGCTCACTTACCGGTTTTAACATGAAATAGCCACATTGAGATCTGCAACACTTTTAATGCACGAAGGAATATCTGTACAGATCAAATATGTGACAGTTGAACCACCTATTATAAGCAGAATCATAAAATAAGAATGTGGTGCATTAATTTACAAAGTAATTAGAAGTCATTTGTTTCACGTTTTCGTTTGAAAAGAAAACTTAAAGGAAAATTAAGAGAATTGTCGTATTTTCGAACGCAGATGTTACAAAACTGTAGCATTAACTGCTTTGATTTTCTTCATATAACAAAGTTCATAATAAAAGAAGAGGTTTTTCGCAGTCAATGACATGACTATATGCATTCATTAGCGAAAAGAAAGAAGAAATGGCCGATATATTTCGTAGTTTGGGACATGAATTAATATAGTAATGATAGCTGCTCACCTGATAATATAATTACGCCTAGGTACATCCTATCAAGTGTTTTGCGCGAGAACATTCCACTATGCACCAGATGTTGGTATGCAGGCAGTTAAATAACGGTACGTGGGTCACTTCTGCTCGTAGAAAATACAAGGATAAACGGACTAGTGTTGTTTTCTCAAAACCAAACAACATTTCTACTACAACAACCATAATAACAACAATAATAATAATAATAATAACTATAATAATGTGTTCTAAGTGATGCCTAGAGTCAGGCTAAAGTATAGAAAATGTTGTTTTCTTAAGACCAAACATTTCTATAATGATAATGATAATAATAATAATAATAATAATAATAATAATAATAATACGTACTAAAATGTTATTTTAAGTGATGACTATAGACAGAGAACATTTTGTCTCCTCAAAACCAAAATACATTTCTATAACAACCATAATAAAGCTAATAATAATAATAATAATAATAATAATAATAATAATAATAATAATAACAATATTAATAACATTTTATTTTAAGTGCTAGGCTTAAATACAGAAAATTTTGTTTTCTCAAAACCAAACAAAATTTGTATAACAGTAATAATAATAACAATAATAATATTAATAACATTTTATTTTAAATGATGACTGGAGTCAGGCTAAAATAGAGAAAATGTTGGCGACATATGAACCTTTTTATCAAGATATGAAAATATATAGAGAGGAAACTCCAAAATATTTAATATTACTAAACATGCATTTCTGGTACATCATACCACGTGAGTAAGAATATGCAAAACCGATTGAGCAATCCACCAATTTGCCCCTCAACCCCACTCGACGCTCCCTCAGAACAGGTTGACTTGTATAAGCAGTGTATTAATTTAGTCGCACGTTACCTTGGCATTAAAACCTCCGTATGTAGCGCAGAGAAAATATTAATCTCATTTTGTAACAGCCGGTGAGAGGGGTGGAGTATTGTCCAACCAGACGGTTTATGGATCAACGTTTCGGAAAGCAGAAGTTAATTGGTCGCAAGCTCCTTTCGTATACAACCCCTTCCCTTCGGTAACGTGGCCTGTGCAATACGCTTTTCGGAAAACATGTGAAAGTCATGAGCAGGATCAGCGAAGTGACCCCGGCTTACGGTAAGTATTCGAAATATATGTACATAAATACCAGAGTTGAAATTATTTCTTTTTTTTTTTTTTTTTTTTTTTTTATTCAAAAGATCTCAGAAATGTATTTTCATTGAAATCTCGGTATCGAGTTTTTGGGGGAAGATTATAAAATTGAATAATTTTTAACGCCTTATTTTATTTTTTATCATTTATTATGAAAGTAATACCTATTGTAGTAAGAATTTGTTACTCTTAATTATTTTAAAAACTAACCTTTATGAAACATGTTACTTAATAAAGAGCATAATCTGAAATAATCTAATTATAATTTCTGTTTTAATAAAAATTGGAATACAATACCTTCCCTATCTACTATGTACATCGTACATATCTGCTAGAGAAAATAATACAAACACTATCAAACGTTTGAGCCAAAGCCCTTGATATGACCGTATCACTTAAAGGGAATAAAGCAGGGACATACAAAAATATAATAAGTTTTATCTGATTGGTAGAGAAAAGTAGAATATTGAATAATGTTTATGTATGCGTTATGTTTCGTCCAAAGAATATTAAAATTAACATATTTTGGAACCAGCTTATAGTTTATATCAGAGAGCGATATCAGACGTCATCACAGGCTCATGAAGAACACAAAAGGCATCTAATACTCTCAGGAAATTATTCACAGTTGTAATTGAAAAGGAAACTAAACAGAAAATAAAGACATGGCACGTAACAACCGAAACTGAAAACAATTTCTGCACCACTTCCGTAGCCCAGAGGACGCGGGCCTGTTTAAAAATACATGCGGCTCATTACGTTGCCCATTATCTGGGGTAAGGGCCGCTTTGCTACCTTCTTTCTGGGCTTTTAAGCGGGAAGTGCTTCGGGCTTCTCTTCCTTGCAGAAACTGCATCGTGTCGGTGGTATCGCCTTACCGAGTCACAAAATGCTTTATGCTAATTGAGATCTTCTGAAAACAGTGTTTAAACGTTCAGAATAGCGATACAAGTATGTTGATACCCATTAGGATGATTCAGACGGTTTGGAAGTCAAGAATTCAAATCCCATGGGCCAATCTGGCTGGGACATTTTAAGGGAACAAAGTATCTGAATATACGGAAATTACACCTGTTTTTTTTAAATACTGGTCACTTTATACCCCTTTTTACATTTTCCTAAATTTAGTGTTTGATTACTGTTTTGCTGTTCCACCACACAAACACACATATACACATTTCACAAACAAATAAACACCAATGCCCAAGGAGCCGGTCCCCATGGCCACGCTCGCTAAAGCGTCTCGCTTTGGTGCTTCGTGGGCAGGGGATCGTGGGTTCGAGTCCCGCCTTGGGCATGGATGTTATATGTTTGTGCAATGTGTATATGTTTGTAAAAGAAACAGTAAAACCAGTAATCAGTGAAACCTACGGGGGGAAATGTAAATAGGGATACAGTACCGGAGTCCTGATCAGACTCCGTTTTGAAAAAAAAAAAAAAAAAAAAAAGGCGGGACTCAAACCTACGATCCCCTGCGCCAAGAAGCACCAAAACGAGACGCTTTAGCTAGCGTGGCCATGGGGTACCTTGTGAGTTGAATTACAACTGCTTTTAAAGTATTCAATTGTTTTTCCAGAAATTAGTATGAATCATTCCATTAATCACGAAAACTGTTTCAAGGGGTTGTTTGCATTACTAACTTATTTGGTTGAATCTATAAAAAATATTTCATTCAGCAGAAAAGTTATAAAACTTAAGTTTTTAAAACATGTGAATTCGTGTATCTTTTTCTCTGATACTACTTGCAATACATAATCAGATTTTTGCATGCTTATTCTTAGTATAATCAGTTATCTTCTGAACCTCAGTTATTTAGCTATGATATAATTTTAGTATAAATTAAAAAAAAATGTTTGCAAATTGCAAATTGTTCGTGGAAAGTTTGCAAATTGCAAATTGTGTGTGGAAGACTTGCAAAGTTGTTGCTTTCTTAATATAATCAATATATATTATAACATCACGATTGTGGTTCTGAAAGTTCAATTATGTGTTATATATGCACTGAAAATTTCAGCTTTTCAGCTCTCATAGTTTCTGAGAAAGAGGTACTTAAGTATCCATAAATGCAGTTTTGAGAAAACTGAATTTAAAGATACAAATGTTATAAAAAAGGGGGCATTGCATAATAGCTTTAAAGAAATACAGAATAGCATTTAAATTATGTTTAAATTGATTAAAATCCTCTTAACCCCCGAAAGTAAATATTTTCCGAGTCTAGAAATAATAGAGGTTTATTATTGTCCAAAAAAAATATTAAGTTTTACATTCAGAGTACCTTGTCCCCTAAGTGTTTTTATTTGTGAGACTGATGGCAAATGAAATTAATTTTCTTTTGAACGTGACTGGAAGTGAGTTCATGGGTGTTGCTAGCTTTGAGAATACATCAATAAGTACAAATTGGATTGCTTTTGGCAGCGTAGGCATTTTATACTTTCTCTAGAACTTGTGTACAAGAAAAATCTTATAAAGTAATATATGTATAACAACATCCTGGCATATGGCTCCCTATACCAGAACATATATTGCAAACTTTATAATTTATTTCCCACTTTTAAATTCTTGTCACACATTATCACTCTACAGATATTACTTATATACTAATAACTAAAAATTAATAACTAAGACAAAGTGAAACAAATTAATGTAAAATAAAGTAAGTAAAGTAAATTCGAATCATAAAACAATTTTCACTCACACTAAATCGCCTGTTATTAATTATTGGAATCCAGCAACAATTAACTGGTAGCCAGTTATTTGCCTATAAAACCATGCTGTAAATTATTAACAAAATTAATCCTTCACTACTGGTATCCAATAGAATATGCACTGGTAACCAGCACAATTTATTTAATTTATAATTTCCCAATAATTACAAGACATTGTAGTGAATTATAATTAAGTGTATCTGACTCCATTTATTTATTCTACTATCTCTTAATCCAACTCTTATATATAATTCCTAAAATCCTTAATAAAATTTGGGCTTTCAATTACTTTGCACATATAATTAACACATATAACTCACTTTTTTCGTGGAGTTGGTCGTTTTTTAGATATTCCTTGGTTTTGCTTTCAGCTTTAGAAAACTCATACTTTTCCCAAGCAGAAATTTGGCAACTCTTGTCCATACAAACAAAGGAACTTCAGTCACATAGCAACTAGCTTTTGACTATCACTTTAACCTATGGTACTTCCTTATTTCGCTTCTATTTACAAGGAAGCAAGCAATAAGACTATTTCTGCTATTTTTTCAATTAGAATGACGTAAATAGAAGCATAAGCTTCTTAACAATAATTTGTTGCAGAGATGTAGAGAAAGTCATATGATTTTTTTTTTTTTTTAGAGAATTCTAAATTCATTAGTATGGTTTTAGTTTTGTAAATCAATTTCAACTTAAACTTGGGTTGAATAACATTTTGAGTAGAGGTTAAATAAGGACATATAGATATTTGCCTTTTTACGTTCTCATGGTACACGAGTAGAAAAGGTATTGCACTCCACCCGAAAATTTGATATCAATTTTTCACCGAAAATATATGTTTAGGGGCCCCTGCAACCAAAAAGAACATTTTTAGAAAATAGTACATAGATATGTGTGTGTCCGTGTGTCTGTGAACACGGCAAGTCAAAAATGAAAAGTCGGTAAAATCCAAACTTAGTAAATGTTTATATTTAGTATCTTCCCCTCAAACTACCTCTTACGTTCAAATAATTTCAAAAACTTTGATTTTCTCAAAAATGCCTCTAGCGATTCCTTAAAACACCGTATATTAAAATACATATATGAAAAATATAAAAAAGGTATATTTCGAAATTTCTGAAAATAGCCTCTGAAGACCTCTTTATTTCGGATGAAAGTTGTTGAATTTTCCATGACTGGTAAACCATGAGAAATAGACAAAAACTTAGTATATAAACAATGTAGATCTTGTGAAAATACATAGTTTATATACTTGTTATTGAATTCAGTTTCAAAAAGTTAACTTTTGTCTTATATGGCGGAACTCCTGGCAATGCAAAGAAATGGATTTCACATGGCAACCAGTTTTCAAAAGGTTTGACAATCGCTTTAGCTTAGTATATTCCCTTATTTTTCTTCTACTTATAGGTTGGTTAGTTAGTTAATAGTTAATTTTCTGTAGCCCCAAATTGGAGCATAGGGCATCGATACGGTGTTGCAATACTATTGGATTTGAATGGTTCGTGAGTTCGCTGACATGCGCCATGGTGACGAGAGATCGGCTCGTCGCACACAGATGGCTCCATAGGATGAAATCACCACTTGCGGTCATCAAAAATGGCGGCATTTTTCCCAGAAAACTTCACCTTTCAAAATATGGGGTTCTCGTAGGTGAAAAACATATATTACACGGGACCATCGATATTAATTTCCTTCCGAAAGAAGCCATGCTAAAGGTTTTTACGTCCGAAAAAATATCCATTACTCTCCGCCTGGTTTTAAACTACAACCTTGGGTTTTAGAGACCAGTGTGGTAACCAGGACACCACAAAGGGTGACAATTTGAAGGCAAGTAATAAGACCATTTCTGTAATATTAATTTCGATAAACATTAAGTAAATTGAAGAATAAGCTTTTTAACAATAATTTGAATGAGATGTAGAGAAAGTCATGTGATTGGAATGTATCAGATTTTTTTTTTTATATTTAAGCTTTTATCAATAGGACTCGTAGTTCAAGCGACGTAAACTAAATGGAGGAAGCCAAATCCTTCTTTAATCAGAATTATTCCCTATCCCTTACAGAGTCTGGAAGTATGCAAGTGGGAGTGAATGTGTTTAATGATATAAAATGAGAAACCTAATGACTTTAACCTCTTGTAATCAAACGATGCATGAAGCAATACATCAAAATAGGTACCAAACTCATTAGAGAGGGGCTCGCGTAGATTAGACTAGGAGCAGCACAAAAATTGCTGACGAAAATTGTAGGGAAATCTGTTCCATTTGCGAGGAAGAAGAGTCGTGGACCCATATCTTGGGAAGATGTAGGGGTACGGAGGAATGGAGGGAAAAATATATTCCGGTTCTTTACCTCCGCGAATGTAGAAGCACGTTGGACGCTACTGGCAGGCACGGAAGACGTGGACGGCAAGGTAAATTTATACTTAAGGCAAGACAGCAGAGATCTGAGAAGGCTAACAATAGAGAAGCAGGGGTGGGGGAGTGATTACAATGTTTTTTTTATATATATATATATATATATATATATATATATCTTCTATGTCATGCTTATGTCATAGCTGTGGGTTTTATATATTGTGTTTACATATATATATATATTATAATAGGGTACATTAATGTGTTTTAAATCTAAATTGCTGTATTTGAATATGCTTGTTTTTTATTTTCGAGTTTACTCTCTTAATTCTTTATTGCTGTTATTTTAACATTGCTTACTATTTTGTGTATTGCTTTTGCACGTACGGTCTGTAGACCCGTGCGATTGATGAAGCTCAATGTATGATACTGTTATGTCAATAATTAAACTTATTCATTCATGCAATATTAAGTAAATCCTTTTCGTGTGATTTGTTTTATCATATCAATTCTCTCGCGCTTCATATTTCTAATATATCGATAGATTCGTATTCTCTGCTATGGTAAAGCGTGCCATGTTTTGATAAAGGTAGCTTAGAAAGAGCACATAAAACCTATAACCGCAAGTTAATTCAACTGACCTGCGGCGCATGGAATATCATCACTACGCTACATTATTTTGTAGTTTTGTTCAAAGCGACTGCAAGGCATGCACGAGGTTATACCACAAAGTACATTACGAAAGGTCAGAATTCTCTAGCGTTTGTCATTTGATTGCCCAGATGAAGCTGTCTGTATGCACTCCGATCTGCGGTTATGACTGCGAGGCACCGAATGTCCACGACTATACAGACCAATAAATTAACTGATTTCACCCGCCATTCAACCAGGTTCTGAATACAAACAATACTGTCTGTGAATTTGAGGGAGATGGTTAAGGAGAGAGAGAGCATTTGGCCCATATCCGAAAGGTCATCGTTTCGAATCCCTAGAACCTATTAATCTGACTATGTGCTTTTATTGTTTTCTTCAGCTGCCGAAGCACTTCGATCTCTCCCTTCCATTATTTCACCTCCATAGATTGCGAGTGGTCGTAGTCGTCGTCGCAAAAGTAGCAAAAGTAGTAGTAGCAGCAGTGGTGGTGGTAGTAGTAGTTTTTTTTTTTTTTTTTTTTTTTTTGTAAAGAGGGGGGAAAACCGTCATGGGCATCAGGGGAGATAGCCATGATGTGCTGGAGTCATACCGACTAAAAAAAAACCCTCTTTTATTCACTTGCTCACATTACGGAAACTGCTTCACAGCAAGTGGTGGTGGTGGTGGTGGTAGTAGCAGTAGAAGAAGACAGACGAATCTCCAGTAACTGCAGCACAGCACTACAAGTAGGCCCTTTTTGCTTCCATTGTTACTCCTGAAGGCAAGGGTGAGGGAAGTCCCCAAGGGACCGGATCCAGAGGATGATTTGGACAAGTAGATTCCAGATGGAACACATTATGGCACCGACTAGCCACACCTGCGAGTCATTCTGGCCCAACACATGCAGCAGCTAACCAAATGCCACGGAGAAACTTATCCAAGCACAAAATCCACCTTCCTGCCACAATGTGCCGAACGACGTTGTCTGTTCCTAATATTATATATTTTTCTAACCAAATAAAATCCTATCAACTATTATCTGTTTACCAATCATTTTTATATGTATTTCCCTGAAACCTACGAGAGCTAATAATGGGAACGGGAACTTTACTTTAGAAGATATTATATACGAATAATATATACATTAGTAATTACAAATTCAAAGTCATTTGAGCCATTTTAATTCAACCAAACAACTTATATCCTGGGTGCTAGAAGTGGAACTTGTATACCAGGGAAATCCACGAAGAAACTCCAAGGTCCAGGGGAATTAAACCCGAAAGTTCCCTAATTTAAACCTTAGAAGTTACCGCGAAGCCGTTACTTCCATAGAACCTGCCCTTTAGACTTTCAGTAGATTGTCTGCATGTCAGAACATGCAGTAGGATAGCGCTGACATATAGATGTTCTGCTCTATGGCCATAGGGGTCAATATTACCATGGACCTGAATGGAATTATGTCGGAACTCACGTTTTAAACATGTTTACAAAAATTTATTTTTCAACAGAAGCTTCATTAAGGTATCTCCTAATTTAAGCTATTACATATCCTTAGTCTCCTTCTCCTGCAAATTATATTGATAGTATAATTGGTAAAGAGTCGATTATGATAATATGATTCTGCATTTATGGTTACTAGTACTTATTCAATATGGTTCATTGATGAAATTAAATTATTTGAGATTCATATAGGAAGGTAGATACAATCATTAGCTCATATTACTTCATCCAAGCTTCTATTACGAACTTCTATCCTAGTTTCTGAAATATGAACCTTCACCTCTGGTGGAAGAGATTCCAGTTTGGAGTGATATGATGAAGGACACCTCACTGAGCCCAATAGATGCAAATCATCTTAATAGCGTCGTAGAATTATATATAGAAACTTTATAAATTTTAGCAGCTCCAGCACTATTACATGAGTCTGAATGTTGGACACTAAATAAAGATGCTTTGAGACGGATTGAAGTTATGGAAATGAACTTCTTGATGTTTGTGGCAGGTTACAATTTAATGGACAAACAGAAGAGTGTAGATATCCGAGAGCAATTGGATAAAATAGCAGACTACAGGGAAAGATGGTATAACCTTGTCTGCAGAATGGAATATAATAGAATTCCCCAAAGAGCATTAAATTATAGGTCAAGAGGAACGGCGGAGTCGAGGAAGACCTGCTAGATGTTGGATGTAGCAACTTGAGTTGGAGTCGGAACAGATCAATCATGGTCTACATGCTGTTTGTATGATGATGATGGGGACGAGGAGGAAGACGAGAATGATACATTGAACTGAAGTGTACATTTCCGCGCTTTGTACTATCTGCACCTGGTTGCTCTGACAGGTAGCTTTCACGCGGGTCAATCTACGCAAGCCAGGCAGTTTTCCTAGATACTGGGCAGGTCAAGAAAAGTCTGTCTTTGGGATGGTTCTACACAAGCCAGGCAGTTTTCCTAGATACTGGGCAGGTCAAGAAAAGCCTGTCTTTGGGATGGTTCTACACAAGCCAGGCAGTTTTCCTAGATACTGGGCAGGTCAAGAAAAGCCTGTCTTTGGGATGGTTCTACACAAGCCAGGCAGTTTTCCTAGATACTGGGCAGGTCAAGAAAAGCCTGTCTTTGGGATGGTTCTACACAAGCCAGGCAGTTTTCCTAGATACTGGGCAGGTCAAAAAAAGCCTGTCTTTGGGACGGTTCTACACAATGGATCTAATTTTCTACACCTTGGCGTTCTACATCTGGATAGTACTATTTGGAAGATGTCTTTGCCAATAAGTTTTGAGGTAGTTGGAGTAGTCACATGTGTATTATCCGACACATGTTTACAACTGACTCGATTCTTATCAGTGGCAAAATTAATAATGACATTATTAATCGGGCGACGCCGAGGAAATTTCTATATTCCTTGATAAAAGGGAAAGTTAGTACTGAGAGAGACAGAGAGAGAGAGAGAAAGAGAGAGAGTCAAAATTATTTCCAATCATTGGATTTCACGGGTAGCTTTTTAATTTACAATGACATTTTAATTAATTTTAATTCATACTGGAGAGTTCCAAATGCGAAATTGAGTGCGTTTCTATCCTGATTTCTTAAAAGGCATGGTAGTGTGTTGCAAATACATTAATCAAGTTCCCATTGATAAAACATTATATACACTTGAATCAGACGATTATGGAGGTCTTATTTCTTTATAATTGCCGATGCTCAAGAATTTTCTGATGTATATTTCAAGACTTATACTAAATGTACGATAGCAGAGTGTTGTTGGAACATTTTTGGCTAACATTCAATGTCGGTCAGTTGTACAAAAACCGTTGTAAGTCATGCCGGTACTTCACTACGCTTATTACTTGTTTAAAAATATAGGTTTTAATAACTAATATACAATCATATGCCAATTCCCGTATTATACTAGGGAATTTCGTGTGTAAAATGGGGTTTATATGTACTTTAATATTTGTTATCTTGTTTGTGATAGCCATATCAAAATTACTTAATTAGTCAGGGAAAATTGTTAAGTGTTGGTCAATTAGTGTATATTAGCAAAATCCAGATAGCGAAACTCGCCGAATTCTGCACATGAAAAATAATGGGTGTGCAACAAATCCCTATGTATTAAAAAAAACCTGATGTGTTCCATTCACATGGATTTCTCTACATCTCCACAATAAATTATTGTAAAAAACTTATTCTTCTATTTACTTAATACTAATCGAAAACATATTAGCAGAAAGGGTCCTATTACTTGCTTCCTTATAAGTAGAAGAGAAATAGGGAGTACCATAGACTAAATCGATAGTCAAATCTTCTAAAAGCTGGTTGCCATGTGATTGAAGAACTTTTGTTTGTGTGAACAGGGGTTGACAAGTTCCCGTATGAGAAATGTATAAGCCTTTTAAAGCTGAAACCAGTAACAAGGAGTACCTAAAAATGTTTAACTCCACGAAAAAAAAAAAAATAAATGGCATACATTGTGTTTCAACGAGATCCAAATATTTTGTGTAATAAGGTTTTGTCTATCCCTTACGGTTGACTAGTTATGCAAAATCCAGCAAAATGCATCCAGAACAAAGTGGTCTTTAGAGGCTATTCCCAGAAAATTCAAGATATACATTATTCAACATATATCATTTTGAGAAAATCAGCATTTTCGAAAAATGTTCCGTGTAAAAGGTAGTTTGAGGTGGAGGGATTTTTGTCAAAAACTTCGTGCAAAATCCATAAACGATAATAAACTTAAATACCAAGTTTGGTATTTTATCGACCTTTGGTTTATGAGTTATCGTGTTCACAGACACACGGACCTTTTTATAAAAATGCTTTTTTGGGATACAGGGAATCCTAAAACATAAATTCCCGCTGAAATAACGGAATTGAATTTTAGGGTGGAATGTAATACCTTCTTTATACACTATGTACATAATACGTGCACAGAAAGTAATAAACATCGGCAAGAAATGCAGTATTTTTTGATTTTGAACTCTCGGGTGTGAATAAAAATTTTATGAAAATATATCTGAAATATGGTATAGAGGAGAACATTTCAAACTTAGCTTAAGTTTACTGTGATTGTAACTGCAACTATGAAAATGTGAAGCGATTTCGGGGATATAATTACTTTCTCTAACCCCGTACGTACAATGTACATAGGGATAGAGAAGTATTGTATTCCATCCAAAAATTCGATACAGAGATTTCACCGGAAGTACTTGACCACTATGTGCGAGGAAAAAAAAAAAGAATATTTTAATGAAAAGGTCCATGTGTGTGTGGCATTTAACTTTGATATCTTCCAAGGAGGACACACAAAGACTTTCAAGAAAATCCCCCCATCCCCAACAACCCTTTACATGGAATTTTTTTCGAAAATTTTAATTTTCTCAAAAACGGCTAACGATTTTGATTAAAATATCATATATTAAATATACTTACCTCACAAATAAGATATATACATTAAATTATCTGGGAAAGGCCTCTGAAGACTACTTAATTCTGGACGAATTTTACGGAATTTTGTATTAGTGATAAACCGTAAGACATGGACAAAAACTTACCACACAAAAATGAAAATTACATTAAAACATACAATTTATGTCATGTACATTTTTTTCGTGGGGTTGATCGTTTTTGAGGTATCCCTTGTTTATGGTTTCAGCTTTCAAAAACTTATACTTTTCTCATACAGGAATTTGTCAACTCCTGTTCATAAAACAAAGAAACTTCAGTCACATAGTAACCAGCTTTTGACTATCACTTTAACCTATGGTACTCCCTTATTTCGCTTCTTCTTACAAGGAAGCAAGTAATAAGACTATTTCTGCTAATTTTTTCTCTATTAGCATGAAGCAAATAGAAAAATAAGTTTATTAAGAATAATTTGTTACAGGATAAAGAGACAGATATGTGAATGGAACACATCAGATTTTTTTTCAACGGGAAACCAAGCTGCAATGGCCGAGCCGCGAGTTATCGTGCGATGGCCTTAGTATGAGAAGAAAGCACTGTATATGCGTCCAATGAAGTTGAAGACCCTGACTGACTGGTAGACAGGTTTAAGTAGGCAGAATGGGGGGAGAAGAATTGAAGAAGATAAAATGTTGCCCCGTCAGTCAAGGAGTAGTTCTCGTGCATGCTACCTAAGCAAGCAAGTGTAGGCAGAATAGATTCAAAATTATACACCTCTGCATTGGAGATAAAGCATCAATAAAAATTCTCGAAGGTTCAGAGAACATATCACAGTGACTGACATTTGCGACAGTTTCTGCTATATGATTACACGCAGGGATAACTGTCAGGCATATCACAGGGACAGGTAAACATAATCCATCTTCTGTAACCTTCCAACAGGATACATTTGTAGTCCTTTAATAAATCTGTGCGGAACCAAAGATATTCATAGTGATGGGCTTTGTGCTAATGGAAGTGATTTTGATGCCTCCGCCTCCTTTGCATGCTGTGTCACGTATCATCACGATTGCGTTTCTGCTTCATATCGGCTATTAATGATTTGAAAAGCATCTAAAGGGTAAAATTACTGAGCATTGCGCAGTATTTATATTGGTCGCTCAACCTTGGGTGTGCGTTGTATAGAGTAGTATTTTGTATAAACCGAATGCTATTAGCGAAGTATTGTGTTCACAATTTTAACGCGTTGCAATACTAGATAATTCAGAGGCATAATTACTAACTTTATACATCTAGGACTTATAAGCCAATGCCTAGGAGTCAGAAGCCTGACGGGGAGACTACGGCATCAAACCACAGAATGAAGGACCTATTACGAGGGGTTGGCCAGTAGGCAGGCATAAACACTAGGAAGTGGATTATATGAAATTTTAGCGAAATTGATGATTGGAAAGGTGAGGTGGAACAATTGGTGGGGGAAGCCGGAGGACCGGAGGAAACCTTCTGACCCCGCTTCGTCCACCATGAATCCCATATGCGGGCGCTTGCGATCGAACTCGGGCTGCCTGATGGGAGGCAAGCGGTCTAACCACTCTGCCATGGCGCCGTTTATCAATTATGTATGTGTTATAATTAAATTGAGTTGTATTTATGGAGGCTGTTTAACTTACTGTGGTTTTCAGCGGCACATACTTACCTCAGTAAATCAAAATCTGCCCAAAATTCGATTTCTAAGAATGTTGTAAAACATTTGTTCTCTAAACAATACTTATAGAACTTTTTCATGCTATATAGATTTCATTTTTTTCATTCTACAAAATGGAATCTGTATAATTTTAAAAAAATGTAAGTATGTATATGGTATATATCTTACTGAATTTAACAAAAATAGTGCACATCTTATGTACTTCTTCTTCTGACTCTTTTATATTTCTCGAGCAGGTTCTGCTCAGAAACCTCTTCAGGCTTGAGGTTATTTCACATACCGTAAATCTAAGATACAGGAATAACGGTTTTATGGGACTCAAGGTCTTTTATCTTCAGAAGGAACTACACAATCACTTTTGCGCCCAAAAAAATCCATCACCCTCAGCCAGGTTTCAACCTGGGGCCTTGATAGCTAGAGGCCAGAATGTTACCATTAGACCACGGAGGACAACGTGTGTGGAGTATGTGCATATGAGTGCACTGAGTGTGGGTAATGTGACTACGCACCCGTATACAGGCGCCTGTACCTTGCCACCCTGAATTCTTGCAGGTTTGCGGGTGGCTTCTTTTTCAACTAAGTTGTCGCAGATTTGCAGAAATTGAATAGTGCGTGAGAGGGTGGTTTTCATCAGGGCGTCATGGTCACAATGCGTGCAACAACAACTCCCAATTCTTGAAATTTTGTGCTATATAATTGCGCACTATATCATAAGTGGAACTGGCAAGTCAGCAGCAGATCAATTGTGACATACAGTGGAACAGAGAGAGCCGAAGCAATCGTCAACAGCGAAGGGACGAGAATAAAGTGTTAATAGTTATCGAAAACATGTGTTACCAGTTGTTCTGCGAAATCGAAATTAACTGTGTTACATATATATATATATGTGTGTGTATATATACAGGATGTATCAGAAATAGTTTTACAAACTTCGGGTATGGATTCCTCACACCAAAAGAAGGAATAAAGTTATATGAACATAGGTCCCATAATCCTTGGTTTTCGTGTTATTCCTGTTACAATGAATGTGAGTTCAACGGCCTTTGGGGTCCAACCTCAAAACTTCATTTCTCTATGCACTCATAGCAGGCTTTGACCTATTGTACTACATACAGTAGACGGCGAAGTGTTGCCATGGAGACTTGTTTACGTTTGTCATTTTTAATTAGTCTGTCTTCAACGTTTCAATTGTGTACATGCAGTGAATTAACTGCATGTGTTTCGTTCCACCATGGCTGGATATTCATTTCATGAACAGGCAGACATGCTTTTTATGTAATGGGCGAGCGAGCCTGCACGGCTCTATCAGATGAAGTTTCCAGACCGAAGACAACTGAGTCATCCAACCTTTGTCACTGTTTATCGTCGCCTTGCTGAGACAGGAACCGTTGCTCATTTTAGTCACATTATTCGAGATTCATATCTACCATGACCGATGGATAGGCAGAGGAGGACCAGTTCCATGGTCTGCAAGTTTTCCTGACCTCAATCCTGCGGATTCTTACCTCTGTGGGATCTTAAATCATTGGTTTATGGAGCAGCCATTCCGGATGCAGAAACGCTTCATCGACGTGTCATGGAAACCGGCAAAACCATTCGAGACCATCCCGGAGTTTTTGACAGGGCGCGACACTCCATGATTCGACGAGTACAGGCATGCATAGAAGCAAGAGGACATTTCGAGCATTTATTATGAATTTTGTGTGTTATGGTGTACCACTGTGTTGAACACTTCCTAACGAGAAAACAAAGGATTATGGGACATATGTTTATATGAACTTTTTTCCTTCTTGTGGTGTAAGGAACCCATACCCGAAGTTTGTAAAAGTATTTCTGAAACATCCTATGTATATATAATAGGTTTTATAGGAAGACGAATCAATGAAATGAGTTGCTCAACTGAGCCCGTGATCCATAGAACTAAAAGGTTACCCGATATTCGTCGAGAAAAGTAGCTTCGCGATTCGGAGTGAAGTTCGCACTCAGGAAATATCAGCATGATTATCTCGGACTGGCCACTCTGACCATGGGCTCTTTTCGTGTGTATATGGGATCGGTTGGCAAATACTGGTGCATTATGCCACGAATTACGCGTCCATCATTTCGTTTTATGTTTTACTTTGTCAGATTCAGGGTTGTAGGATCAGAGGATGGCCGTTGTGTTACGGCAGGGAGGTTCACTTTTTCCTTGGTAAATATTTCTGTCTTTGAGTAGACTGCTGTGCCCTCTTTCTTCCTGAGAGTTGTTTCGACCCATCAGGAACCCCTAGGTTATCAGGATGACGACAAGACTGGTGTTGGATTGACTAGGGACCAGACCTCGCTACCGTACATCGTTGTCTGGTACTCGTCACCCTTTAGGTCTTCTTCCTTCATCACAGAGTCAGGCTGACAGCACAAAGTGCCTGCTAGGTACTACGTGAGGAGCTTTACTCTAGTTAATTAAATCTGACTACTCTAGCCACACCTAACTCCGATGGTATAATCGTCTTCACAGGCCAAAGAAAACCTCCAGAAATAAAATCCTTTACCCAATTGAGGAATTCACTCTAATCGAGATTGGAACTTGGGACCACTTGATTTCAGGCAGACAACTTTTTTTTTGATAGTGTTTAACGCCCACTTTGACTATCAAGGCACTGCAGGCAATGACACTGGTGATGGCGGGGGAAACAGGAGAACCCGGAGAAAACCCGCCCCTGTGCCACTTTGTCCACCACAAATCTTACATGCGGTCGCTTGGGTTCGAACCTGGGCCGTCTAGTTTAGAGGCGAGTGGTCTAACCACTCGGCCACAGACAACTACTCCCATTTTTTGGATAGCATTTAACCTCACTTTAACTACTGTGGCACCGCAGGCATGAATCTGGTGATACATGGTATGAAGAAGGAGTACCGGTGGAATGTGATGGCGCGGGAAACCGGAAAACCCGAAGAAAACTAGCCCCTACGCCGATTTGTCCATCACAAATCTCACATGCGGTCGCTTGGGATTGAACCCGGATCATCTAGGTGAGAGGTGAGTGGTCTAACCACTCGGTCATGGCGCGGCCAACTAAGGGAGCAACTCCTACGTAATAGCAAGGAAAGCGAGTGCAACATTCTACCCAGCGGGACAATGTTTGTGAACATAAAACATTGGCTTTATTTTATCGCCCAATTTGAGTTAACATAATAGTTGGGTTTGTTTTATAGTAAAACAAGTAATACAGTTGAGATACTGGAAAGATATGCTGCAATTGTGTCCCTCATCGATTTCGATGTGCACCAGTACACAAATTAAGCGACATTTTGCGTATTTACTCGTAAAGTAAATAAATATTTTCAAGATATTGAGCATTTGCGAGATAAAATGCTAATAGAAGCTTCATTATCCGGAATCAAATGACTCAATGTGAGAACATGAAATAACACTATAAGTCAACTTTTCTCCTTGTACAGCTGAACAAAGGGAGATATATTTTAGACAGTTTGTTCCAGCTAGGGTGGGCGCCAGAGTAGCGGAATACTCACGACATGCAGGATGCATTACAGCTCGGCATTAGCACAAACTGTTGTTTTAGTTTAATGAAGTTTATTCATTCAAATTCCATCAGGTCATGCCGTTTCGGGATACCAGTTACGGTGTTTTCTTGATCAGAGAACTTCAAGTTGGCGAGTTCGCCACTATGCATCATGATGGCGATGTTCACCTCATCGCCCATATATGGCACTACGTTTAAAAAGGTGATTACTAGGGATGGCATTTTGGGGACCGTAGCGGACACAATCGAAGTTAGCACAGCTATAGTTGTGATGTGTTTACAACTCAGTGTGTACATAGTGGTACTAATAGAAGGAAAATGGGGCAGTGGTTGCGTGGTAGACTGTAATTTTATCACAAGCAGTGAAAGCCTACTGAGATTGGGTGAGTGGTAAAATAAATACCACTGATCAACGGGAACTAACAATTTTAATATTTACATACATTCAATTGATGTTGTGCAACAAGTCATCAGCATCATTTTCTGCTTCATTTTCTCTCAAAATACATAGATTACCCTGCACAACAACATACATTCGTAACGTTCAAATGTGAATCGTCTCCGAATTGCAGGTATACAGGCTTTATATTTTGAAAAACTTCTCTCCACATCACCAAATGTGATTGGAGCAAAACGGAATTAGGACAGCCATCGACTATTGGGTAATATATTCCATTAGCAAATATTTCCGTAGCACATTTCGTATTTCACGCATTATTAGAAATCCAACATTTTCCCCAAATACTATCCTCACTTTCTTTCTCACACTATCTACAACAGGTGTCGCAGGTCTCTGATTAATTGTTTGCATAAGTTTATAGACAGCTTTCAGCGTACCAGGCATTTCAGTGTTCGATGTTTCCAAATATATATTACTGTCGTAGATATATCTGCAAAGTTCTTTTGTATGAATTGCAAATTTTCATGCAATCCCTTAGAAGCAAGATATTTTACAATCTTTATTAAAGAGCATGCATTAACATTAAAGGCATTAATTACCTGTAAAACGGTATTGTAAAATACAGCATAGTAACCGCTGCGTCGGTCCACGTTCACCAATGCCTTATTACAGGTTTTTAACATGACGCGCCTACAGTCGCCAATGCAAGTCGGTCTCTGCTCGGTAGGTATGCAACTGGTAATCATATGTGTCCTGCTATCGGTCCCCAATTGCTATCCCTAGTGAATGCCCTCCGCCGGGTTTGAGCTTGCAACCCAAGCTATTAAAGGCTAGCATGATAACCCTACAACACTTAGCTAAACAGCTGAATTATGGGAGTAGTCACTAAGACATCACATCAACAACTGTTTTGGAACTAAGTCACCAATGGAGCAGCGGTAAGGATGCTGCTCCTGAAAAGGTAACCGTTGAGAAGCTTACAATGTAGCGATACCTCCATAATACCTTCAACACCAAACATACAACATACAACTATCAAATAACATTCCTACAAGGGTAGAAACACAGCAACACCATCTAGGCTCACCAGGAATCTACCAGATGACGCACGCACACAATTCACCAGACAGGGTGATGGCGGAATCAAGTATTGTGTAACAATGTTCTATGAAGATATTTAACCTATTTCTTTTCGTTTCTCATAAGGTAAAAATTGCCACTATTTACTTGTTAAATTCAACAGCCATTGACATACATGTTAGAATATAAGAATCTTCAACTGGGTGAGCTTCAATTCAGATTAATAAAACAACTATTACGACTAATACCACTGGAGTACTCCTTTTCGGCAAACAGAAATTATTCTTTCAAGAAATATTCAACGGGTCTCCTCGGTATGATATAGTGATATACTATATTATGAATAACGACACAACCTCAATACTGGTAGGAAGCGCAAGTACTCGTACTTCACCCAGAGACATATTTACTATAACACTTCACTTCCAGCCGGATTTCGAGTATTGTTGTTGAGAATACGTGAAACTCTCACTCAGACAAGCAGAATTGGAACCGACTGTGCTAAATGACAATATCCTTCGAGTTGAACGCACGCCTGCATAGATCAGGTGATGCACTAAGAATAGATTGATCTGTTCTTCCCACAGAAGTATCTGCGAAAAATCAATACATATCTGCAGAAAGAGAAGATATTGGTTCTATGATGTGTAAATTTTGTTCTGTATAGATCACTGAGCAAGATGGTTCCGTTGCAATAGCCTCGCATTCGATTCTCATAAGCCGGCCACTCTGGACATGGGCTCTTCATGGCATACACAGTAGGCGCATGCTAGTTGCTCTTTTACCATTAATTTCCTGTTCCATCATTTCCTATAATCTATTTCATTGTTGCTATGTGTTGCGGGGGCAGTGTACATGCGCCTCTAAAAGGTTTTTCTCTAGCATTCGTTGAACTACTGACAAACTCACTTTCCTGGGCACTTTCCTGTCAATTCCTAGGCGTTGGCCCCCCCCCCCAGGGGATTGAGCTTGTGTGTAGTGTTCTATCAGAAATGCTAGGGAACCCACCCAACCTTATTTACATCCTCTTCTGGAGCTGGTCTCGTTTCGGGTCTCCTCCTTCCCATGGGTTGCTTTAAAAGGAAAAACGTCACTCGGACTTACTTGAGGTACTTTGGTCCAGTTTTGAGAGACCCCTCCGTGATTATCACTCCCACTCTCCATGTACAATTTTTAGGCTTTCGCATGGATTGGATATCTAATCTTTTGGCAATAATGATATAAGAGAAAAGGAAACAGACACAATTTTAAATAGCTGATTTGAGTTAACACGTTGTAAATTATTTTTAAATACACAAGTTACAATCTTTATATCATGAACATGTAATCACACCAATGTACCTAAACACTAAATATGTGTAGAAGGCACTTAAACATGAAGCCTTAGTTATGGTTAGCGCATGCATACAGAAAACTGATATTAAATTCGTTGATATTATCAGAGTTGTTCTCTGAAATGAGGCCTAAGATTAGTAATCTCGTGGCTGATTTACTTTCAAAGATTGTCTCCCTTCATTGGATAGGTTGATGCAGAATAAGCTCATGGGTGACAGTCAAGCAGCTTTGGCAAGGACCGCAAAGACCACTTGATTAAACTCAAATGGCTCACGAGGTGGTGGTGGTCGACGCTCTCTTCCTATCAAGGATTGGGTCGTTACTGTCTGTTCTGAGGCGGATAATTGCTTTCATCTTCTTCGAGGGGAACTCAGACACGTTTACCAACATTGTAGTAACGCATAGCTTAGCGTTCTATTTAAGTTGCACTTACCGTTTTATAAAAGTTGTGTCTTATTTACTTACGGTATTTGCAGAAATATAAAACCTCATGTCAATTTGAGCTGCAATATCTCTTTAACTTTGATATAAAACTATGTGGTAAAATGAAGCATGAAGCTCACGCGATATAAAAAGAGCATCCAATTGAATATAGAAACGCTAGAAAATTACAAAGAACAAAATACAAGTAAGTGTTAAGTAATGAAAGAGAAGATACAGATATACATTTCAAGAAAACAGTAGCAAGATAAAGTGTAACAAAATATTCCTTACCAATAGCTGGAATTTAAACCAGAACTTTTAATACCCAAAAGATGAATTAAAGTTGTATTTTATCACAATGTTGGATAGCATTTTTGGCACTCCTCTTGCTACCAACTTTGATTTCAACTCCAAACACATGGCAATTACCTGTTGTATCTCATGCACATGTTTAATAAATTGACTTGTTTTTATTAGCTTTTTTATTTCATTGTGTCTTTTTGCATGATAAATTTCTCATAATTAAAACCATCACAGGGCGGTAACTCAAATGGGAGCTTAAAACGTAATATAGTTTCGTTTATTCGTGTAATTATTCTATAACTTGATAGAACTGTTGCCAATGTTTTAAGGAATGATTTAAAGGCGGTAGCATACTGTACACAAGGGAAGCGCTGTGACAATAACATTTTAAAAAGACTGCACCTCTTGCGCCATAGCCCAACGAACAAAAACCTTCTGTCATACTTTTTGGGGAGGGCAGTAAAACCTATTAAAATCAATCGGCAAATGAAGATCCAGTATGGTGATTCAAGTTTATCATCACAGAAGTGTAGGAGTACAGCAGAAAGATCAGAAACAATGTCACTTCTTAATAGACGAAACCCGGATCAACTAGCGCCAACCCGAATCAAGAGATAAAACAAGCAAGGTGGCATTCCTCATCAGGAGACCTCAGCCCCGGTTGCATGTGTTAGGAATTTAGTTATGTTGCATGGAGGTTTTGTGACGTAGCACACGTCGGGCAGGGGTGGTATAGTCGTGTCGTCTCACAAACCGGTTGTAATTAGAGGTACTTTGCGTTATGTGTATTTACATTAAGAGCGCTTTCAGAAGTGTTCGTTGAAAAATATCAACATACTAAACAATTTACTATAATAAAATATTTAAGTTCTACATTTGTTAGACCATCACTAACATCCAAAGAACTAAAGAATCTGTTGCAGGTCTATCTACAACAATAACAATGCTTAGGTCTGCACATTTAGAAATGTTTGAAACACTTCACATAGTAGACAAATTACTACAGTTAGTGAAAGAAACGTCACCAGATTCGGTTACTACAAAATGAGAACAAAATTCGAAAATGGTCTGCATAAACATATTGGATGTGCAACTATGTGTGATATAATGAACATAATTTCGGGCAGTGAGCATAAATCCACAACAATACTCATTGATCACGTCCCACACTTCCGATTTCCCCCAGTGAAATCATGTGACGTTGAGAGAAGCTTTTTTGTATACAAAACTGTTTTAACTGAAACTGTTTTCACATCATACACTAACACAATATATCGTTACTCAACGTAACTTTTGAAACGAGCTGTGTACACAGATAACATGTATTATTATTTGCTTCTGTTATAAGTTATTCCTGTTGTAATTATGTTTCTGATATTTATTCCAGTGCAAAGAGAACATTGTTTATTTTTTTTTATCGTGGGTAGAAAGTTTGTTTTATTTTTGTAAAATCCTGCAATCAATCCAGCCAAATGGACGTCTGACTACAGATGTAGTTTTTAAACATGACAGTGCTTAGCCTCATACTGTTAGTGCAATTTTTGCAACCACCACTGACCTTTAATTCGATACTCTTCACACACGCCATACTCACTATACGTTGCCCCTAATGAACACCACTACGCCATTCAAAGCTGCGATGGGAGGAAAGAAATTTCGTTTGAATGAAAGGATGCAGCAGGTGGTAAACAAGTACGTGCACATAGGACCACAAGACTGTTTTGTATTCCGCAGAAAAATCCGTGCAGTTGCTATGCACTGGAGAAAACCGCAATACAATAAATAGATACACTGTTGAAATTGCATATGTTTCTATTAATATCGGATCATCTGATTCGTGAGATTTTAGAGAGAATTAAAGTAATTCTTATATATTACTTCCTCTTTAACATAGTAGATAGCGAAGGTATTGCATTCTACCCAAAACTGGATACCAAGATCTCACCCGAATACGTGTTTTAAGATCCCTTGAATAAAAGAAAAACGTTTTTTGAAAAAGCTCTGTGTATGTGTATGTGTGAATGTGGACAGCATAACTAGAAAACTAAAACACTGTTAAATACCAAACTTGGTATTTAACTTTACTTTCTTCCAAGGATGTGACACTCAGATTTTCAAGAAAATCCCCCCATCTAAATTACCTCTTACATGGAAGATTAGCTCAAACATGGATCTATTTTGATGAAAATACTGTATGTTAAAGATAATTACATTACAAATATATATGCATTTTTTGAAAATACTCTCTAAAACCCTCTTCATTCTGGATGAATTTTGCATCATTGGTAAACCCTGTGAGATAGCAACTTACTCCACAAAAAAAATAGATCTCGTTTAAAACCTAATACATTACAATATATTTTATTTATGTTTAAAAATATCTGTATATATTTTGTAGAGTTAACCATTTCCGAGATATTGTTATTTAAATTTTAAACCTCCTAAACTTTAACTACACAAATTCTAGCCAGGACTGACTCCAACAAATCGAAGATGTGCATCATCTTCGTCTTCAGGGTAACGGGCTAGAAGCCCAAGACTATTTATAGTTAATACGTCGTCAGGAAAGTTTCAGCTCTTACCTTACTTAAACTTTTCTCAGACGGGAAGTCGTTTTTCGTTTCGTTTCTCTTTTGTTTTACTCCTGGCTGTGCAAAGCCTGGCTTTTAAAAGTTAGCCTGGTGTTTTCCCTTGTGTTTCTTCTGCTTAGATGGAAGCAAGTAATAGGATAACTTCTATTAACGTTTATCTCTATTAGCACGATGTATATAAATAAACATTTTCCAAGAATAGATTGTTGCAGAGCAGATAGAGAATGTGAATGGAACACGTCAGGAAATTATTTATTTTTCTTTTTAGCTTTGAGTTATGAATATTATATAATATTAATTAAGAATTAGTAAATATGTGAATAGCATTTACACAGGTGCTACAGCTAGTAGCAACTTCTTTCAACCTATGTTCAGCTAGAAGATGTGATAGACTCATTATGACCGTTTGGAACTTCCCTGTGTTCACTTTTGATTCAAATTTATACGTCCACATTGAAATCAAATTCAAATCCTCGTTCACATTATTCATTGCCCATTCGTCTTGTTGAAATGGAAATGGCGTAAATTTGCAAGTCAACGTCATACATATGATACCTGCAGCGTTTTGTGATTCTATTTACGTCATTGCTATAAATCACAAATAGTAGTGCTGGTCCTTAGGAAAGTCCTGTTTCGCGACACAGGGGAAAAGCCACACTTAATGCGGCAATCAAACGCAGGAGCTTAGCGGCAGAATATAATTGTTTTCCCGGGTGATTAAAATCCTATACCACTCATGTTAAATCTATTAAATCATGACACATCATCTTGGAAATATTTAATGATATAGATGACATTTTAAAGCACACGTACCTTCTAAATTCTAACAAATAAGTTTCTCTATTATTGTAAATATAGTGTGTTTTTCTCAATTATACCATATTTTAATTCAAATTCCCACTCACTTGTATACGATCTTGGCAAAACATGTCCAAAATGAGACCATTAAGGATTGAAGACATTCTAAAAGATCAGCATATTCACTGCATCAAAAATTGGTTCCATTACGTCAGGCATATAATCAAAGACAGGATCTCTCAAGCGATCTTGAACTATAAATCATCACGAAAAAGATCACTGGCGTGCCCTGTAAAGAAATGGCGAGAAAGTTTGTATGGATGTGTGAAGTTTATCTAGGACTATCGCCTGTTAAGAACATTGCGATGATGTGATAATGATTTATGTGTAACATTTTTTAATTTCTCTACACGTATTATGAACATAGTGTATAAATATTATATTATATTCCACCTAAAAATTCGATACCGAAACTTTATTGGAAATAGAGGTTTTGAGGCCCCTGGATTCTGAGTTAAAAAGTATTTTTATAACGAAAGTCAGTATGTGTCTGTGTGTGTATGCGGCCAGTTTAGTTCTTGGTATTTACGTTTCAAGGATGCGACATAAACATTTTTAAGAAAATTTCCGCTCTCCAAACCACTCTTTATATAGAACGTTTCTTTCAAAATCGTGTTTCTCAAAAATGGCTCTAATGATTTTTTATAAAATACCGTAGGTATACAAAATATATTTACATCACAAATAAAGGGTACAATTGAATTTTATGGAATAGACTCGAAAGCCTCTTCATTCTCGGTAAATATTACACAACTGATAACAAAAACTTGATACACAAAAAAGTATAGCTCGCCTGGGTAGTCTGGTGGTAGCGTGCCTGCTTCACATTCAAAAGCTGGTGAGTTCGAATCTCGCTTAGAGTGAGACACCCGGATAAGGTTTTCCCTTGTCCTGAGAAGACGAATGTTGAGTAACTTTATGCTCCATGGATACTGAGATCATTTGAGCATCATTTAACCAATTTCATTCATCGTCCAATATGACCAAATAGGTTAAAGAACGTTTAATAACAAAATAATATATATAGTGAGTTGACCGTTTCTGAGATATTCCTTGTTATTACTTTTAAACTAAGTAAACATTTTGTCAAACGGGAAGTCACCGTTTGTTTTATCCCTCCTGTTTTACCGCTGACCATGCAAAACGAACCGAACATAGCAACTAACTGTTGAAAGAGATGACTACCGTTTTAGCCTAGTGCATTGCATTATTTCCCTTCTACTTAGGAAGCAAGTAATAAGACAATTTATGATAGTTTTTATTTTGACTAGCATCATGTGTAAGAATAGTTAGTTTGCAGTATAGGTGCAGAAAGTCATGTGAATAGAACAAATTGGTTTTTAAAAAACTATAAAATAAACTTATTAACAGCAAAACGGATTTGCAACAGACTTATAGGGTGTTTTATTAACAGTAACATCATTTGAGCTTTATAATTTATCTAGAGGACATAACTTTACCAGGAGTCAGTATAGGAAGTGTTGCCATGGTAGCTCAGTGGTTAGAGGGACCGGCTAGAGACCGAGAGACGCGTTACTTCAAATTCCGGCTCTGGCATTAAATTTTTCAGTCTACCCTATCTATCCAGCTGTTATCCTACACACGGCGTTTGTGTGGAAAAACAATGAACACAGAGTTACTTTAATTCATGTTACTTCATCTAGTTATTCATCCTCTAGTGAACACTTTTGAAAATCTGTTCTGCGCCTGACAACAATGGCTGACCGAACAGAAAGGGTTAGGCGGTAGCGTGTGTCCCGGGCTCAAATCTCCTGGGCCGACCAATCTGACTGGGTTTTTATGGTGGTTTCCCTCAGTGCCAAGACAAACCCCGGAATGGATATCTAATACTATTATCTAAAGTCTATCTTTAGTCTAAAGCACCAATAAAACTGAAAAAATATGGTAATAGCGACTGTGCTGCTATATATTCACAGATAGTTAAAACATCTCACCTAGACAGCCCGGGTTCGATCCTAAGCGACCGCATGTGCGATTTGTAGTGGACGAAGCGGCGCAGGGGCGGGTTTTCTTCGGGTTGTCCGGTTTCCCTCACCATCACATTTCACCGGTGCTCCATCTTAATTCCACATATCACCAGTGTTATCGCCTGCGGTGATACAAGTAGCAGGAATGGGCTTTAAACACTTAAAAAAATTTTGATGTGTTCTAAGCACATGAATTTCTCTACATCTCTGCAGCAAATTTTTCTTAAAAAGATTATGCTTCTATTTACTTCATACTAATCGAGAAAAAATTAGCAGAAATAGACTTATTACTTACTTCCTTGTAAGTAGAGGCGAAATAAGGGAGTACCATAGGTTAAAGTGATAGTCAAAAGTTGGTTGCTATGTGACTGAAATTCCTTTGTCTGTATGGACAAGAGTTGACAAATTCCTGTATGAGAAAAGTATGTTTTCAAAGCTGAAACCAAAAACAAGGAATATCTGAAAAACGTTCAACTCCATTAAAAAATGTATATAATAAATTGTGTGTTTTAACGTGCTCTACATTTTTTGTGTAGTAAGGTTTCTTCCATGTCTTACAGTTTAGTAGTTATGAAAAATTCCGTGGAATTCATCCAGAATAAAGTAATCTTTAGAGGCTATTCCCAGAAAATTCAAGATACGCATTTTGTCTGGTAAATATCTTTAATATACGATATTTTAATCAAAATAGTTATTCATTTGTAAGAAATTCAAAATTTTTGAAAGCAGTTCCATGGAAGGGGTAGTTGGGGGTGGGGGAATTTCTTGAAAATCTTCATGTCGCATTCTTGAAAGATACCAAACTTAAATACCAAGTTTTTTGGATACAGGGGGACCCAAAAATGTATTTCCGGTGAAATTTCTGTATCGAATTTTTGGGTGAAATGCAATACCTTCTCTATATATGTGTACATAGTACGTGGAGCGAAAGTAAAAAAGATTGTTAAAGCAGAACAATGTAGTATGGTTGTGGTGATGCAGTCTCGGACGGCTAGCAGAAATCTTTCATCTGAGTTGGCTGAAGGAGATGGCTAGACTACAGCTTTTCAGGAATATTCCCGTACCACTTTCGCTTTCTGAAAAGCATGTAAATATCTTTAATATAAAGAGCTTTAATCAACATATTAGAGCCAGTTTTGAGAGAAACCAAATTTTCAAAACATTTTCCATATCAAGAGTAGTTTGGGTTTGGAGATTTTCTTAAAAATCACTTAGAAGATACTGATCTTAAATACTAAGTTATTTAACGGTGTTTTAGTTTTTGAGCTATGCTGTTCACAGACACACATATACGCGGGCCTTTTTCTAAAATTCTGTTTAGGACCCAGCAAACCTCAAAAAATATATTTACGGCATCTAATTTTGTGTAGAATACAATATTTTCTCTATATGCTATGTGCATAGTGTGTGTAAAGAAATTAACAAACAAAAACAAAACAAACAAAAGAAAGCAAAGACTGGCCACCCAAATTTTGAAAGCATTATAACAGAGCTATGAGTGAATGTCATGTAGGTCAATTCTACGGTGAATAACGTCGTATAATTTATTTTTGATGGGTGATAAGAGACTTCTCGTCCAGGTAATATTTCACCTTTTTGAGGAACAATATAGTTTTACGACATCTTAAACGTCTGTTTAATTGCTGAGTAATATGCACGTTTTATTTGAATGTGGAGAATTTCCAACTTTATTTGAATTTTTTATCATCAGTGACCTCAAGCTTGGTTGTTATTACTCCTTATAGCCTTTAGGAATAGTCTCCCTATTTCTACATAATTGTTTTTCACTAGTGGAAGAGGCCTGCGGGCATTCCAATCTATGACGATTACCAAATCTTAAATCCCAATCACAAAATGAATAATTCTTAATAAACGGCACTCCTTCTACCCATACAAACAGGTAATTCAGGTTCATACTGAAGAATACAATTTAAAGTTTAGGATATTTGAAATGTTGGTTCAATTATTAAACCATTATATATAATATTTTGGTTATGGAAAAAAAAACTAATGTTGGACAAACAATGGGGTTCTCGAAACATTGAAATGTCCACGGTTTTCATGTTCAACGTAAAGTATTCTGTCTGCGACACAATTCACTGCATTTTGCTGCTAATGTATTGAAGTATTGGTATTTTCTTGAGACATGAAGTCGGCTGATTTGAGATCTGGATTTCATAGAGGTCACATTGTTGGGAAGTGCTTATTGATGACATAATCACCAGAAATCTGTGAATTAACAGTTTTTGTGAATGTATATATGAGTTAGAGCACCATCTTGCATGAAGATTATGTTTGTCATATCGTGATTCCTCAATTAACAGCCCAATTGCAATATTTGCTCAGGAAATAATATCTATCAGACTTTAAGGTCTTAATTATTTAAAAGAAGTATTATATGGTGAGGGTTCTGTTCACAACGCACTATTATCCCAAATTTCTTCGAAGAAAATAAGAGAATAAGTTAAGACTTACAGTAAACGGGGAGCGCTACTGCAGTATATTACAGAATTTGATCATCTTTATACTAACTTTTGGTTGTGGAGTTAAATTAAAGAACGAGTTTTCTTGACAACCCCACTGAAACTGAGAGATACCATCCCTCAAGAGATTAGCAATATTAAAAAATATCATTCCCAAATGATTTGCATGGTATTGCAGATGGCATGATATACGTTAAAAGAACGGCGAACATCTCCCAGATGTTTTATAAACCATATTGCTTGCCCAAAACTATGACTGTTTTTTCAATATATCAAAGATTTATAGCAGTTTAGTACTTGAACTTTCTTTTGGAAGACCCCATACTTATCTTCCACTCCCACATAAACTAGCTTTGGCTTCGTGTTCGTGTTTGTTTTAATCACAGAAGTGGATATCAAACGCTTTAACCCATTACCTATATTTACTTTATCTACACGTACTATGCATATAACGAAGGTGTTTTGTTCCCATCAAAAATTGAATATTGAGATTTCACCGGAAATATATATTTTAAGACACGCTGAATCAAAAAGCATTTCAAAAAAATGTCTATGTCTGTGCGCGTGTGTGAGCAGCATTGCTAAAAAATGAACATTCCTTTATATACCAAATTTGGGATATAACTTCACCATCTTGCAAGAATGTGACCAGCAGATTTCCAAGAAATTCCCCAAAACCCAACTACCTTATACATGGAACATTTTTCAAACTTTTTAACTGTCTCAAAAATGGCTCTAACGATTTTTATTAAAATGTTTAAGATTTTTCATGACAAATCAAACGTATAACTTGAAGTATCTGAGATTAGCGTCTGAAGATCTCTTCTTGAATGACTTTTCTATTACTGGTAAACCTAAAACCCACACAAAAAATGGTGTGATACGCAAAGAGAACCGAATTTCAATTGTTTCATATTGCGATAACTTCTGAAGTATTTGATTATCACTATAGCTTAACGTGTCCCCTTATTTTCCTTCTAACTACAAAGAGGCAGGTAATAAACTTTCTTCTAATATTTTTTCTCAATTAGCATGATGTAAGTAAAAAATAGTAATTTTAAGAATAGTTTGTTTGCAGAATAGGTAGTGAAAGAGATTTAAATGAAAAACAACACATTTTATATTTCATTTCGAAATTTGATCTCAATCAAACCGGTTTATATGTTTTAATACCAATGAATTCAGTGTACTCGCAGCGTATATTATAACGTGCTCAGAAAAGAATAGTTCTGCCTTCTCCTACGCAGTTAAATTTATTCTTATGGATAGGTTTAGGGTTAGCTCTCGGATGGGGCAGAGAACCCTAGGGCCCTTTGCGACTTACGTGAACCCAGGGGAGGAGAATGAGAGATGAAACCCGAGGGGCGAGCAAATCCGGCTGTTGACGGGCGCAAGGGCGGGCGGCGTCCGTAATAGTCCTAGGTAGAACGCCTCCGACTCTGCCCGGGCGCCAGCAACGAGCGCCGTGGTTCCCCGAAAAGACCCTAGCCCGAAAGCACCCGAAGGCTGATCCCACAACGACCCAGGAATAAAGTTCTGCAATGGGAAATTCACCTTCCAACTACAACCAACTGAGCATTGTCGTAGTAATTCAATCCTGGAACAGATGACAAGGAAATGATTGGAACAGTACAGAAATGATGGACAGCAAATTCGGAGGGATGTAATGAACCTTCCAGCATTCACCCGGGAAAAACTTTGATCAGGAATGCGGCTACGGGAATCGAACACCACCTCCCGAGTACGGGTCGCGCATGTTACAGTGGCATCAGCTCGCTCGTTTATTTCAGTTGTCTATGATCAATTTCACTTTATTTATATCCATAATTTTTGAGGCAGCTACCTAGCATTGGTTTTACTATGTTCCCATCCAGCAACGATAAATCTACATGATTAATTAAAGCAATTATTCTGATTTAAGGTTTATTAGCGATTTTATATATATATATATATATACACACACATAATATTTTTATAGTGTTGTTTCATTTGTACACCCCACCCTAACTTTTATGGTCTGATCGGGGCTTTGACTTTAAAAAACAACTGGTGGTGTTTTCTCGCTCAACTGTAAGGTTCTTTTAACGTTGGTCCTTTTAGTTTTATTAAAAAAACACACACACACATTCACTCTTTCATTCATACTTTCAGACTCTGTAGAGAGGGCATGATTCCAGTTAAAGAAAATTCTCCGCTCCACCAAGAGCTCTGGCCACTCAATAGCAGAGACAATTAGGGTAAAATATTAAAATATGTTTAAAAGTTCATGAAAGCTATTAAACTTCATCTCAGGCGTTACTAGTAATAATATTTATTATTATTATTATTATTATTGATTGGCCTGGAGCACCAACAATAAAGGCATTTCTACTCGCTACTAACTTTCTCAACTACGTATGTGACACATTAAGTATTGTATTCTATGAAAAATTTGGTGTCCAGATTTCACGCAAATACATATTTTGAAGACCTCGGAATAAAAGAATCAGTTTTAGTATGTATATGAAAGCGTAACCTAAAAACAAAATAACGGATGTACACCAAACTTGCTACTCATCCAAGTTCAGCATCTTTCAAGACGCAACATGAAGATTATCAACAGTATCCATCAACTCAAACTACCTCTTATGTAGAACATGTTTCAAAATTGTTGATTTTATGATAAATAATTATAACGATTTTGATTAAAATGCCATATTTTAATGAAAAATTACAATCACATCTAGAATTTTCAGAGTCCTCTTCAGTCTACATCACTTTACATAGCTAATGATAAACCGTAAGAGATAAACAAACCTTACTACACTTTCCCCTTTTTCTTACTCATGGACATGCATTTAGAACGGAATATCAAAGTTACCAGTGCCGACTATCTGTTAAAATATTAGAGTATCGTTTAAACCCACTGTAACACTATATTCCCATTGTATCTATAAGTAAATGTGTAATAAAACCGTTTTTTCAGTTGTTTATCTTCATTGGCTCGAAGTAGATAGAATATTAAGCTTCTGTAAGGATGCATTTTGCTAAATAGAGTTCTGGGTATCTATCACATTAGAGTTTTAAATGAAGTAGAGCCTTGCTCATTGATTCGAGGGTGTCAGAACCTGCGGTATCCAGGAATTTACAGTAAAAGATGCTGACAGCAACCCCACACAGTACCGAGTTTGTAATTTCCCCTCAACGACAACAGCAACATTGCGAGACTGATAAGGTCGAGTCAGTTCGACAACGCAACATGGTTTTTGTTCAAACGCTGATTAATAGCTTGTACCGCGCTTGTATTGGACGTGCTTTTGAACGTTGAACGTAACGCAACACGACGTCAGCGGGCTCTGTAGCCAGATTAATTCTCTGCAAAGCAATCTAAAATATTCCACTTCATGCATTTGTGAAACAATCGCAATCCTTATATTCAAAATATGATTTGTTTCATCCACATAACTTCCTCTCTAACAAATGATTGTTAATAAGCTTATTCTATCTACTTGACGACCCTCAGTGGTGTAATGGCTACCATGCTAACCTAAGGACGCAGGTTCAACCCCAGCGGAGGACGAGGGTTTTTTTCGGGCGTATGGCTTCCTGCGGAAAGGAAATAAAGCCGTGGGTCCCGTTTCATAGATTTACGGCACGTAAAAGAACCTCAAACATGATCGAGAGGTCTCTGAGCAAAATTAAGCGGTCTTTCACGCCCAATATAGAATGGGACGCTCAGAACCAAACCAGTTAAAGAGCGTCCATAAATAAAACGCCATTTCATTTTCATTTCTATCTACTTTATGCTAAGTGACATAAACATTAGCAGAAACAGTCTTATTGTTTATTTCCTTATAAGAAGGGATATGTAGAAACACGCTAGACCAAACAAACAGAAAAACGTACTAAAATGTGGTTGCTATGGAATAGAAGTCCGCAAGCACTTTAAAACCGAAACCAATAACAAGGAATATCTCAAAAACGATCAACTCCACGAAAAAAAAAAATGATATGACATAAATTGTGTGTTTTATCGTATTCTACATTTTTGAGTACTAGGTAAGTTTTTGTCTATTTCTTACGATTTACCAGTTATGCAAAATTCAATAAAAATCATCCAGAATAATGAGGTCTTTAAGAGACTATTCCCAGAAAACTGAACATAAACACTTTATTTGGCATGTAAATATCTTAAATATTATATATTTTAATCAAAATCGTTAGAACCATTTTTTAGAAAATAAAAATATTCAAAATTTGTTCCATGTAAAGGGCAGTTTGGGGTGGCGGGTTTTCTTGAAAATCTTCATGTCGCATCCTTGGAAAAAACCAAACTTAGATACCGAGTTTGGTATTTAACAGTCTTTTCGTTTTTGAGCTATGTTGTCCACACAGACGCACACGCACGCACACACACACACAAACAGGCACAGGCACACACATGGACCTTTTTCCAAAAACACTTTTTTTAGGTTTCAGGGGGACTCAAAACATGTATTTCCGGCGAAATCTCGGTACCGAATTGTTTAATGCAATACAATACCTTCTCTATACACTTAGTACATATCAAATGTTTTAAAATGTTGTTGCTAAGGGATTCAAATCCGTTTATTTGCGTGGATAGGAGTTGGTCAGTTCCCGTTTGAGAAAACTTGAAGTATTTTGAAACTGAAACCTATAACAAAGATATTTCGAAAATGGTCAACTCCATGAACGAAATGTATAAGTTTATGACCTAAATTGTGTGTTTTAAGGAGATCCACGTTTTTTGTGCAGTAAGTTTTTTACCTTGCAAAATTCGGAAAAAAAATCATCCAGTATAAAATGGCCTTCAGAGGCTATTCCTAGAAAAGTCAACATATACATTTTATTTTTCATGTAAATATCTTAACTATAACAGATTTTAATCAAAATCGTTAGTCATTTTTGAAAAAACTGAATTTTCGATCTTTTTCATATGTAAAGGGTATATGGGTGGGGAATTTTCTTGAAAATGTTCATGTCGCATCCCTGAAAGATACTGAACTTAAATATAAGTTTGTTGTTTAACAAGCTTTTCGATTTTGAACTATGCCAACACACACACACATACACACAGAAGACATACACAGACTTTTTCTAAAAATACTTTTTTTTTTTTTGGATTCAGAGGGTCCCAAAACATCTATTTCCTGTTAAATTTCAGTATCGAATTTTTGAGTGGAATACAAAACCTTCTCTATACATACCTAGTACGTGTAGAGAAAGTAGAAATCTGCTGTGTTTCATATGTATGACTACTATTTCTGTTACAAAGTGTGTATTCTTAAAAAAGCTTATTGTTCTATATTCTTCTTGTTAATTGTGTTAAATCTTCATTGCACCTTTAAGCATTTCCTAGTAGAATTGAAAAGGTTTCAGTAAACTAAAGCAGTATTCAATTTTCAGACTTCGTTCTCTATGACTGACCACAAACATTCTGATATCCTCCGTTCATATGATTTTTTTTTACTGAACTACTAACAAGCCTCTCTTAGAAAACATTTTTCTTTTATATGCATCTCGCAAATCCAATAAACGTTAGCAAAAGTGATCTTATTACTTGTAATTAGAAGGGGCTAAAGAGACAGTCAAATCCTTCAAAATTACGTAATAGAAGTATTTTACAATTGAAACAAATAACAAGGAAATCGTTAGGGAAAAAAGGCTGACAAGGTGTGTAATTAAACGGCTCTATAATTTTTCTGTAGTAATATTTTGTCTGTTTTACGGTCAACCAGTTTGGCAAAAGTCATACACAGAGAAGAGAACTTTAGAAGCTATTCCCAGAACATTCAAGAAACTAATTTCATCTGTAGTGAATATATGTCTAATATAAGGTATTATAATAAAAATCATTAGAGCCATTTTTGAGAGATTTTCGAAAATATTTCTACGTAAAAGGTAGTTTTGGATAGTGGAATTTTTTATGTTTTTTTCCCTCGTCCTTGAAGATACTGAACTTAAATATCATGTTTATTATTTAATAGGGTATCGTTTTTGAGTTGTTTTGCGTCCCCCTGAATCCAAAAAAAGTATTTTTGGAAAAAGGTCCGTGTGTGTGCGCGCGCGCGTGTCTGTGGATAGCATAGTTCAAAAACAAAACAAAAAAACGTTAAATACCAAACTTAGTAGTTAAGTTTCTTCTAAAGACGCAACACGAAGATTTTCAAGAAAATTCCCCCCACCCCAACTACCCTTTACATGGAAAATATTTCAAAATTTTTATTTTCTCAAAAACTGCTCTAACGATTTTGATTATAAATTCATATATTAAAGATATTTACATGCCAAATAAATTTAATATCTTGAATTTTCTGGGAAATGTCTTGAACATTCTATATTCTGAATGATCTTTATTGAATTTAGCATTACTGGTGAACTGAAAGAGATAGAAAAAAATAACTTAGGACACAAAAAGTGTAGATTACGATAAAATACACAATTTAAGTATATGCATTTTTTCGCGGAATGGAACGTCTTTGAGATATTCCATTTTATTAATATCAGCTTTAATTTGTCAACTTCTGTCACATAGCAACCAGCTTTTGACTATCACTTTAACCTATCACCTTATTTCGCTTCTACTTACAAGGAAGCAAGTAATAAGACTATTTCTGCTAATTTTTCTCAATTAATATGAAGTAAATAGGAGCATGAGCTTTTTTAAAATAATTGTTGCAGAGATGTAGAGAAAGTCATATGAATGGAACACATCAGATTTTTATATGTTATTATTCACAGATTCTCAATATATTCCGTTTAAATCCCGGTTTTGAAATTGTGGATGAAATTCTCTATCTACTATGTATGTGGTAGAGAAAGCAATAAATAGAAGCCGAAAGCATGCAACTGCGCAATATTAATAAAGAATGTTCAATTTACAATTACAGTGTGTTTGGGTAGGTGGCAACCCTTTAATCTTCGAGATTTGACTGTGAAAGTATTGATTTAACCCTGTCGTATATCTTTCTTTCATTGTTCTTTCTCATGCAAGGTAAAAGGCGTAAATATCTATGATAAGAAATACAAATCACGGAAATGGTAGCTACACACCATCACCTTTTCTACTTGTAGAACTTTTAGGTTCTTTCAGTTCTGTCTGTGACCCACATTCGGAAGATCTCGGCGACCGCCCATTCTGATCCGTGGTATTTCGTGGCTTCCCAGATCGGTACGCAAATGCTTGATTCAACTTTTACAATTACTTTTCTATTAATAATTTTCTGTACCCATCACTTTCTTGTCTAGACAGCGTGTTCGATGACTTGTAGTCTGACCTACCTCCGGGATCCTTCGGAAAAGGCGTTTCTTTCAGGAGTTTGTGGCAGTGCGCCGGACGTGGACAGCTACATTTCGTATGGAGGCTTTATTCCGTGCTTCCGCAAGTCGCATAAGACCACTAACAAATTAATTAAAATCTTATTTAATTATATGTATAACTGGGTATGTTTTAATTACATTTCTTATCTTCTCAAATATATAAATACTATTTAAGCAATATTTTAAACAATTGGTTTACTTGTGGTATTATCTAAAACTGCTAGATTCCATGTACAGTGTTCTGCCCCAATTACGATGCTTCATCTAAATGGACGAATTCTGAGTCGGAACAGTCTTTAGGGCCGTCATCCTAGGTCATTGGGTCTAGGACAGCCAACATCTCTCCTTCTGGTGTGTAACCTAACACGTTTATTTATTCTAACATCGTGCATTCGTAATAACATGTGGTCATTTTACTTAATTTCAGTCAACTATTTTTGTTACTCAAGTTAAATACATTACCGGGCAAATAAAAAAAAAAAAAAAACGGAACATAATGCAAAAGCCAAAACGGAACATAACTTTGAAATGGGTTCGGAATTTATTACAATAATTGGTACCATTTATTTTTCAATATGTACTAATTATTGTATATGGAGCAAAATATGCATTAGAATAAATAACGAATCGGTGCATAAATACGCCAATATTTTAAGGAAATGTTTCACGGTTTATTTATTTGATTTTCATTTAATAAATTTTACAGTAGAGACATTTTCAATGTATTACTTTCTTTACTCGTACTACGTACATAGTGTACAGAGAAGGTATTTTAATCCACCCAAAAATTCGGTACCGAGATTTCATCGAAAATACATGTTTTGGGTCCCCCTGAATAAAAAAATCATTTTTAGAAAAAGGTCCATTGCATCTGAGTGTCTGCGGACAGCATAGCTGAAACACGAAAAGACTTGGTATTTAAGTTTGGTATTTTTCAAGGATGCGACACGAAGATTTTCAAGAAAGTACCCCCCACCACCAATTACCCTTTACATGGACGTTTTTCGAAAATTTTGATTTTCTCAAAAATGACTATCGATTTTGATTAAAATATCGTATATTAAAGATATTTACCTGACAAATAAAATGTATATCTTGAATTTTTTGAGAATAGCCTCTGAAGATTACATAGCTGCTAAACCGTAAGAGATGGGCAAACACTTACCGCATAAAAAATGTAGAGCACGTTAAAACACAGTTTATATCATCCTACATTTTTTTTTTTTTTTTTTTTTTTAAGATATTTCTTGTGTTGAGCTTCAGCTTTGAAAAACTTATACTTTTTCATACAGGAATTTGTCAACTCCTGTCCATACAAACAAAGGAACTTCAGTCACATAGTAACCAGCTTTTAACTATCATTTTAACCTATGGTATTCCCTTATCCCGCTTCTATTTACAAGGAAGCAAGTATTAAGACTATTTCTGCTAATGTTTTCTCCATTAGCATGAAGTAAACATAAGGATAAGTTTTTTAATAATAATTTGTTGCAGACACATCAGATTTTTTTAATCTTTGCATCTGTCAGAGCCAAAATTTCGACAATAGAGTGAATAAGCATGTGATATGACTGTTCGCAATCACAATAACATTTATGGTGGAAACGAAACAGTATCGGAGAAACGCAAAAGCTGTTCTCTACAGGTTACCGCAACAATGTTGTAAAGCCCGCAAGGACAATTCTATATGCGCCAGTGAATCTCTCTTTAGAGTCAAGATTTAAATTCCTATTTGCAATGCTCACATGAAAAAATAAACAATGTACCTAAATGACTACATGAAATAATTTAATTTATTTCTGATTTATTACTTACTTGATCAAGGAGCAAAGGAAGGTCCTACTATTTATATTTTGAGTCCAATAATAAAAAATACAAAAATTTGTCATTGAAAATTGCTTTATTTTTTTCGAAATATTCGCCTTTACAATCACTACACTTTTGTATGCGTTCTTTTTTCATAGAATTTTTTTCCAATCTGCTTGAGACACCTCCAAAATATAGTTTTTGAACGCATCAACGGCTCCTTCTGCCATGGAAATCGTTGTTCACACATTTTATTGTTGATGTTCAGGAAGAAAAAATAGTCATCGGGTACCAAATCGGGACTGCACGGCGGATGAGTCATCAATTCGAGTTTTTGAGTGTTCAAATAGTCGGTTGTTAGAAGAGATGTGTGAGCGTTCCCATTATCTTGACGAAAGATCTGACGGCAGTTGTTTGTTTTCCTTATTTCAAAGAAGACTTCCAGCAAATAAATGGCTGTATACCATTCATGACTCATCGTTTGCGTTCCTCTAAAGGTACTGTTGCCACATGACCAGTTTTTCTGAAAAAGCAGGTGGCTAATTGTATTGAAATGATTCGAGTGTGAACAACTTTTGTTGGATTTGACTCATGCTGAAAACACCCATACAGTTGACTCTTGTTTACGTTCCGGCTCATATGCATAGGTCCATGCCATGTCGCCTGTTAAAATCTTATATATGTCCTTTGAACCCCCTTCCCATTGTATTTATTGAGCATTTATGTGCACCAATCGACACAAGCATCTCTTTAGATTCTCTCAAATTATGTGGGATCCAACGAGAGCAAACCTTTATCATGATTAAATGATTATGCAATATTTTATATTATGCTGGTGGAACTAATGCATAGGGTTGGCTCTATCTCACATGACGAACTCATACTATCATTTTTTGCACAGGATCAATGTTTTATGGCACAACAACTGATTTTGGACGACCTTCACGAATTTTTCCAGTGAGCGAACGGCGCCCACGATTAAACTCGTTATACCGGCGTTTTACAGCGACAAAGGATGGAGCTTCACCGCCAAATGTAGTAGTAAGTTGATCAATAAAGTTTTGTCTTGACGTCGAAAATCATAATAAATAATCGCATGAACATTTTCAGGAATTGGTTCCATCTTTTCGCTGAGACACAATTTTAAATTAACTTTAAGCAAGACAAACAACGCTCTATTGACAAAATATCTTAAGTATATTAAGGTCAACAATGTCTAATTTTCCAGTAGAAACACCAGATGGCACCTCAGCAATCAGTGTTGCCAAGGCTCAAAATATAAGTAATGGCCTCGTAAAACTAGCAACCCCTCTTAAAAACTTCATTCCATTTATTTTGAACCCGAAATAATCATCCTTGATTTCGATGGCATGTCTTTCTAATAATTTGATAAATTGTTTATTCATAAGCATTTACCTGCCGTGTATAAAAAATCATTCACCTATAATCGCATGAAAATAACCATCTTAATGCAATGCGTATAACTTTGCTACCTGTGTGCTGACAAACCTTATAACTCTAGCTTACATTGGAATTGATAACCACGCCCTATATTAAACAAACTTGCACCTATGACCTTTTCTAGTTCGTACCTCGTACATAGGTAGAGGAAGTAGGTATTGCATTCCGCTAAAAATTCGATATCTCGATATTTCACTGGTAATGCATGTTTTGGGATCCCCTGTGTCCAAAAAAGTGTATCAGTGACCCTGTGAACACAACAACTTAAAAACGAAAAGTCGATTCCTAGCATCTTCCAATAATACAACACGAATATTTTCAAGAACATCTCCAAAACCCAAACTACCCTTAAAATATATGTTTCGAATTTACTAGTCACCTGAAGTCTTCATTCTGAACCACTTTTGCACAACGGTTAAACCATAAGAGATAAAAAAAAAACTCGTTAAAACACGCAACTTGTTAATTTTTTTTTTCCATAGAGCTCAAGGATTTCCAGATATGTCTTGTTCTTAGTAATTTTAAAATACATCATGACCATGTTTTGTAATAATAGTTCGTTTGTAGAACAGACAGAGAAGATTAAGTGAATGGAATACATCAGATGTTCTTAGTACATTTCTGTATCAAAGCGGAAATGTAGTAGTCATTTATCTTGGCACATGGTGTATTAAATCGAGAATGTCATTCGTGAACTCAAGCGGAGAGTTGGATACTGTGTAACGAGTTGAGATAATTATTTCCCGATATCAATGGAAATGCACTCTTACTAGTTAACACTCTCATTCCTTTTTAATCCTCGAGTGCTCACGTGGCAAATGTGTGCATAGAAAGTCGCGAGGAGTAAATAAAGGAAATATATTCGCATTTTCTGCATTATACCAGCTCCAAAGCATTAGGTTTGCGTTACATATGTGTGCATATTTGTTTACAATAAAAACATATCTTAAAAAGGACCAAATTGGTTGGTTTCGAGAAATATAAAATTGTCTTCTACCTATATCATCCAGGAATGCCGATTATTTAGCGTGGGCCCTCCCCATTGTAAACCAGACGAGTTAGAGTGCAGAGTGAAATAGAGGTGGTCTTGGCGGCAGAGTACAGTCCGTCTCGAACCAAATGACTTAAGTTCTCTACCAGTATCACTCAGAATTGTGAAAATACAATTTAAAAATTGTCTGTGGGTCCAGAGAGAAAATCAACACAACTACTTACTGCCAGTCACTATTCTTAAGTAACCGTTGCATTAAAGTAACTCTTATATTGTAACCGTTACATTATTTTTCATTAATCCCTGACTTAAAAGCAAAGCCTCCCCAACGGCTCTCCTTGCATAGGACTTCCAAAATGGTGTCATGGCACACGATTTAACACTAAAGCCCATAAATTGATGTAGATGAAACTCAAGGAGCAAGATATTGTACATTCGCTTCACAAAAGGGTGCCCCCGAGATGGATAAATGAGGGTAGCCGGATTGAGCAATGATAAGAGAGCATACAGTTCCCAGACTGAGACACCACAGAAGTCGGATAGGCAGACCGGGAAACCACAATCCATCACGCTGTACCGAAACATTATCGCCCACCCGAAACATACAATCTGAAACAGACCAAACGGGGTGAAGAATGAATGAAATGGTTCATGGAACGATTTACGGGGGATGAGAGACCTCAATCTTCACCTCAATATCTGGGGAAAATCCCGGATAAAACCCATGGGTCTGAGTGAGCGGTCGCGGGAATTGAACCTAGGATATCCCGAATGCGAGTCACACGCGATACCACAGCGCTTCCCAGTTAGGAAAAATGCGAAGTAATATTACATTTGAAACTGGTCTACTGTTACTTTTAAGCATTTTTAACAGAATAGTATACTGAAGAACAATATTCTAAGTAAAACTCCTGGTTAGCTAATGTAGGTTCGTCGTTGATAATAGTTGATAGAAAAGTTCTTTAGTGACGGCTTAGATAGGTTAATTGAAAAAGGACGCCATTTGGAAATGCAATCACTGGCCGGATTTAGCCCTTCCAGAGCCGCGGGTGTGACCACGGCAATGGAAGGAAGTTAGCCACAGTCAGTGCGCGTGGAAAATAGCAGTATTTGGGGAGTCTCCCCACGGTGAAGGTCAGACTAGATGTCAGGTGCTACATTGTAAACGGCCATCAGTGTAGGATGACTGGGTATGGGTAATATAGTTTATTCTTGCTTTAATTTATGTCATAAGTTTCGTGATACTAGTTTTCCCTTCCAGCATTAATTATTGCTGACTACCAGTGATATCTCTCATTTGCCAAGCCACCATTGCCTTATGTTGCATTTATTTGGTTCCAGTTGTTATTTGTCGTTGTTGTGTAGGGTCTAACGCCACGCATAATATATCAGGAACGCAATGCATAATGGTGGAGGCGTTAATAATGAAGTCCTGAATTGTACTGCCTGAAAATTTCATTCATTTCTAATCCAAAACTGAGAGGAATAAACGAAGATATGCTCTTTTATTTACTTAAACCTAAACGTTATAAGTACTCAAAAAGTATCATTAAATAATTATTTTACTCTAGGTCAAGATTGATACATATTCCAAGGGAGCTAAAGGTTAATTACGATTTAGCATGTCAAACAGCTCTGTAACGCAGCTAAAACTACTAATGAATGAACGTCATTTAATATAATTTTCAGAATAAAGTTTCCATCGTTGCCTCAGATAACATCGAAGTTCATATTTTTAAACACTCAAATAGCTAAGAAAAGTAAGTTACAGAAATTCTACCTCAGCGTGGAATATTAAATGTGGGCATGCAAACTGCACATTTATCTTTGCCAGTGGATTATTCTGTAAATGGCACTCCTATTTGCTCCTGGTTTTCTTATTACTTTCGTGGAAGAATACATTACTCTAAATCCAGACGATTTTATTTCTCTCTCTGTTTTTAGAGCATGCATTTAACAAATCACTCATCTCAAATAACACCTCTTTCTCCTTGAACACTTCATGATTCTTTTCAGCAAGTAAATAATTTTCTCATCTTATGTTATGAAGGACTGCGCTTCCATTAATTTATCTGTGAATTGAATATAGTAAGTAATATGAACTTATAATAAATAGAGGAAGTGTTTTATTCCAACCTAATAATTCCATGTCGAAATGGCACCGGAAATATATCACATGGTCACACTACCCTATAATAGGACGTTTACAGATATTCCTTCGTGCTTAAAGGGGTGTATCTGTAAGTTGCGAGCATTAAGACATTATTTTGTTTGATAATAAGATTATAAAATATCTAAATTTAATCAATTATATCGCTTTTCCAGCCTGGTGCAGTTTAAGTGCAAATTAACTGATGCTGTAGGTGGTTAGATGCATGCTTATTGATAGGCAGTCGCAAATTTAAACATTTTTTCTCGCAAACTTTTTTCCAACATTTTTCCTCACTCAAAGTGTTCCACACCAAGCAATTTTTACTTTCTCTAGCACGTATGTACATACAATGTGCATAGTAACCAGAGAAGGTATTGTATTACATCCAAACATTTTGATGTCGAGATTTCACCGCACATATGTTTTGAACGCATCCGAGTAGTCCAAAAAAAACATTTTTGAAAAAGACTCGTGTGTGTATATGTGTTTATGTGTGTGTGTGTATGTGGGCATCATAGGTCAGAAACGAAAAGACCGTTAAATAATAAACCTCTTGTTTACATTATGTATCTTTCAAGGATGTGAACCGAAGATTTTCAAGAAAATCTTCTCGCTACAAACTATCCTTAAATGGAAACATTTTCGAAAATGTTATTTTATAAAAAATTGCTCTAACAGTTTTAATTAAAATGCCATATTTTAAAGATATATATGACAAATAAAATTCATATTTTGAATTTTCTGGAAATAGCTTATAAAGAGCTATTTATTCTGGATGACTTTTGCAGAATTTTGCATTACGGTTAAACCGTAAGAGATAGAAAAATCTTCCTACACAAAAAATTTATATCTCGTTATAGCACACAATTCACGTCATGTATGTTCTTCTGGCAGATTTTACCGTTTTCAAGATATTCCTTGTTATTAGTTTCCGTTTTAAACTACTTAATTTTCCGCAAGCGGGACCATGCAGAGCTGAACGAACCTTAATTGTTTTACATAACGAACAGCTTTAAAAGATCTAACTGTCGCTTTAGCATAATTCCCTTCTATTTACATGGAAACAAGTAATAACATCTCTGCTAATGTTATCTTGATTAGCAAGATGTAGATAAAAGTATAATATGTTGTAAGAATAGTTTAATATAGAACATCTAGAGAAAGTTTTGTGAATGGTGCACATCGGATTTTTATTAGGATAATGAACTTGGGCAGAAATAATTATTAGTTAAATAACCATGCAATCCTTAATTTTGCTACATGACAAAAATATCACTTATTGTATCACAGTTATAACTGCTATAAATTTCAATAAAATGTCTTATGTTCATTTTACAAATTTCAAAAATTAATCATCTTAAGAAGACACAAGTCCTTTTTTTTTAGAGATTTTGCTTAAAATATATTGATTTTTGGATTTTTGGTGCAAAAATGCACCATACTTTAAAGTAACTATTTTCAATGTTTCATTCTCCTACGGAAACACTTGAAAGTGTTTAAAGTATTGCGCTCACTAAGTCAAAATGTAAGGGTACACATAGATGAAAAATGAACGAACTTCTTGAAAGGCTATATATTATTGGGAACAAATCAGCCGCGCCGAGGCCGAGTGGTTACATCCTCTCAACACAGAACACAGGCGACAACATCACCGGTGCTCCACCTTCATTCCATGTATTATCAGTGGTATAGCTTGAGGTGCCATACTAGTAAAAGCGGGTGTCAACACTAAAATACTATAAACAAATCTGATTTGTTCCATTCACATGACTTTCTCTACATCTGTGCAACAAATTATTTTTAAAAATCTAATGCTTATATTTACTTCATGCTAATCGAGAAAAATTTAGCAGAAATAGTCTTACTACTTGCTTCCTAGTAAATAGAAGGGAAATAAGGAGTACCATAGGTTAAGGTGATGGTCAAAAACTATGTGACTGAAGTTCCTTTGTTCGTATTGACCGGAGTTGACAAATTCCTGAATGAATAAAGAGTAAGTCTGTCAAAGCTGAAACCAAAAACAAGGAAAATCTCAAAAAGATCAACTTCACGAAAAAATGTATATAATGTGTTTTAACGTGCTATACATTATTTGTGCGGTAAGTTTTTGTCCATCTCTTACGGTTTAGCAGTTATGCGAAATTTCGTAAAATTCATCGAGAATAAAGTAGTCTTCAGAAGATATTCCCAGAAAATTCAAATTATACATATTTTTTGCCAGGAAAATATCTTTAATATACGGTATTTTAATCAAAATCGTTAAAACCATTTTAACGAAATAAAAAAATTCATAAAAAAGTTCCAGGTAAAGAGTAGTTTGGGGTGAGGGGATTTTTCTCAAAATCTTTGTGTCGCATCCCTGGAAGATACTAAACCTAAATACCAAGTTTGGTATTTTACCGACTTTTCGTTTTTAGTTTTCGTGTTCACACGGACACACACACACACATGAACCTTTTTCTGAAAATGCTTTTTTTGTTGTTACAGGGGACCCTGAAACATATATTTCCGGTGAAATTTCGTTATCGAATTTTTGGGCGGAGTGGAATACCTTCTCTATAACACTATGTACACAGTACGTGTAGAGAAAGTGAAAAACGGACCTAGAGAAACAGCATCTTTAAAATTCAAGGAGTTTAATCAGTGTTGCCGAGTTAAGGACGTGTTTGGAGATAGCCTCGGTTTGCATGAGGAATAAAAAGGAAATATCCTTCGCGAATACAGTTCTTTATCATGTCTCTATGGCATTATATTAGGGTTTAAAACTGTACACACAATTAGAATAATTACAACGCAATCACAGAATTTATAGAAACATCAGCATTCAAAAGATTATGACCTTCCTAATGGTCATTATGTTTTTGTAGTCTATGTACTGTGGTTCCTTAGAATATCGGCAAAGAGCATAAAATAGCTTTTGTTTCTTCAAAGACACCATCCTGTCTAAGAGCGAAGGGTTTACATTTCATTGAACTTCTTTTTGTTGTTTAAAATCACATATGTTAAGCTTCAATAAATAAAATCTAATACATAACAGTAATCCAAAAACAAGAAATATGGAGCTAGGAAGTCGTTGTGCACAAAGAGGAACGTTATGGGGGTGCAGCCCTTCCTGTTTTCTTTTGTGCAGGTCACTGCTAAGAGCAAATAGCCAATCTTCTCTGAACGTACCTACATTTTTTTTTTCCGCTCGTTTTCTGCTCTTTGGGTAAGCTCATAAAAATGTGTCCCCTTTACCGCAAAAAAGGCACAGTCGACTGTATGTGGATGGAAATTTGAGAGAAGCTCCTAAAGAACTCTTTTCTTTACGATTACTTCGACGTCTTCTGCGAACGAGCTGAAAATATTTGCCAGAAGCTTTCGCAGTATTAGAGAAAGAGAAATTAGATGGAAGAAATGGGCAGGAGCGAGCATAAATGTGAAAAAAGATAAATAAAGAAGAAAGTAAAAGCCTTTAGATCTGCTATAAGGTTAAATGTAAAGAGCTCTTTGAAATTCATTAGAAAGGAAATAAAAACTTCAAGGATACGCTGCACTTCTGCTATAAAGTAAGTCGGTTACATTAAAGGGAAGTATTATTCGAAGACAGAAAGTTATTTTACTCTAAAGAAGTTCTGGAATGTAAAACGTTAATAATAAACCGTTCTAAAGCGGTCTCACACTTAAAAGGTTAAATGGAGCGCATTATTGTCACTCTACTATATGCACACTAACAACTTTGGCGCTCAACTACTATTGGTCTACCAATTCAGTGTCATCTTGTAAATTTACCATCACCAAATAGTGCATAGCTATTTAAGGCTATTGTAACAGATTCGTTTTTCATCCAACTTTGTCTTTCCTCTTCATACTTTTAGTATTCAAATACTATTTTATAGACATAAAATATATAAATCATAGTCTGGTGGTAGCGTGTCTGTCTCATATTCAAGAGGTCGCGAATTTGAATCTCGCTTAGGCTGAGTTACTGAGACTAGGTTTTTCCTGAGAAGACGAATGTCGAGTAACTTTAAGCTCCATGGACCCCGAAATTATTTGAGCATCATTTCATCAACTTCATTCATCGTCCGGTATGACCAACCAGGTTAAAGGTCGTTAAGCTACATAACATATGCTAAAATCTTTATTCCTATAGGGCATTATTATTGCTTGCTCTTGACAAAATTGCATTCAGATGAGTGGAATGTTTCAGAACAGCAAATAGTTTTTTTTTTTTTTTGTTTTTTTTTTTTTTTTGCAACCCTTACCCTTTAATATACACTTTCTTGCATGACCTAACGCATTCAGTATTTGTATCTTCCAAGCTTCTCCTCCCGTAAGTATAAAGATTTGCATAAAATACAAGACAAATGTCCTATATTAAAACCTCAGTGTTCTAAACACTTTACCACTGTATGCTAACTGCCTCCTCTCTCACCCGTCTAAGCTGTATATATGGATGACTATTATTTCTCATGGATAATAATGAATGCAAGAATTTACAGGATTCCGGATTGTGTAAGAAACTTTCTCCAACCCTTGTTAACATTTTCTCTCGCTATGTCTCCATTGTAGTGTGTGCCGGATGAGATTTTACAGGTCCTTTTTAAATCATTCTTAGCCACTCCTTTCCTTTTTATCCTACGCGCTATTGCTTCTGAACACCCAATAATCTCAGCAGTTTCATTTTTGTTCTTAACAACACCCATTTAATTTGCATGATCTAACACTTTCTGTATTCTGCATTTCTTCTTACTTTATTAACATTTCGTATCCTCCAAGATTCTCTTTCCATAACTATAAAGATTTGCGTAAAATACAAAACAAATAGTGTTCATTAATATTTCAGTGTTTCATACATTAAATACTTATAAACGTTGCTAATTTTTACCACTGTACACCACTGTGCCTCCTCCCTCGCCCCTCTAAACTGAATAGATGGATTTCCATTGTTTCTCATAGATTATGAATGCAAGAATTTATAGGATTGCGGCTTATGTAAGACATGTTCTACAACCCTTGTAAACATTTTCTTGGTCCTTCTTACAGTGTGCAGTGTATAGTATGGATAGGATTCCACACTTCATCGATTATTAGCTTTTTGTACCTCAGGAGGATAGGATGAGATGAGAGTGATTATAGCGGGCAGCCTGCACCGGACGACCGGAGGGAGCCACCGAGGAGGGTTCCTTACAGTTTCCAAGCAGTTCATCTCGACGCTGGGAGCGCTACGAGACACCTCACGCGTGACTAAACTCCCTGAGTTTATAGACGACAGGCGTCTCGTCTGCAACTGGTATTCGGGAGGTCATGGGTTTGGTTCTCCGTGGTTGACCTCCCTGATACATGTTTTTTTTTTCAGATTTTTCCGAGTCACCAGGCAATTTAGCTAGGGAGGTTTCTTTATTCCCCGAATTTTCTTTCCCTTCATTTCATCTCCATTTCATCCACACCAGTCTCTTTCTGGGTTGTAAGTGTCAACGAGGACTCTGTAGTGCCGCACGTCCGTGGAGTTTACTGCGCTTTGGAAATACAGCTCTTGGTGCCGGGATGGCGTTGGTGGTCGTCTCTAGACACGGGAGATTTGCTCGTACTTGAGCCACAGGCTACTAGAGTTCCTCACGTGGAGATGAGGATCTGCTTGGAAATGGTTAGGGACCCTCCACGGTGGCCCCCACCCTGTCACAATTCGGCCACCCTTTGAAATTACATTAATCTCATCCTCTCTTCCAGGGGTCTGACGTACAATAAGTGAGTGGTTGCAGTGCAGAATTTCCTCCGGCGTCCCCCCCTCCTCACACATATATGGAAATGTTGCCATGGTGACTCAATTAGAGATAGGGACAGAGAGCCAAAGAACCGTGGTTCACAACCGTAAAGGTATTATGTTTCTTCTTTTTGATTGTACCTTTCAAAGTATAAATTATATTTTTTTTTAATTGGCCTAAAAGTGTATTCCCATTTAATGTTCTTTGAGTTGCATTTGTACTTTTGACCAGTGCAATTTGCAGCTTACAAACTACTGCTTTCTTCCAGTTAGACATAGTGTACAGAAAAGATATTGTATTCCATCCAAAATTCAATGTCGAGATTTCACAGGAAATATATGCTTTGAGGTCTCCTGAGTACAAAGAAATAATTTTTGGAAAAAGATTCATGTGTTTGTCTGTGTGTGTGTGTGTGTGTGTGTGTGTGTGTGTGTGTGTTTGTGGACAGCATAGCTCAGAAACTAAAAGACCATTAATACCAAACTTGGTATTTAAGTTCAGTATCTTCCAAGAATGCGACACAAAAATTTTCAAGAAAATCTCCTCACCCCAAACTATCCTTTATATGGAAAAAGTTTTGAAAATTTTGTTTTTCTCACAAACGAGTATTAATAATTTTGATTAAAATACCGTATATTATATCTCGTAGATCACATTAAAACACACAATTCATGTCAAACATTTGAATGTTTCCAAGGTATTCCTTGTTATTGGTTTCCATTTTAAACTACGTAACTTTGTCACACTTTTATCTTTCCTGTCATCAGTTTTTTTTTTTTTGTTTTTGTTTTTTTAACTGTTGGCTTTACAAAATGACCAGCTGTTAAAAGACTTGACTATCGCTTTAGCCTAATGTATTCTGCATTCAAGGAAATCAAGTAGTAATTTCTGTTTATCTCTATTAGGATGATGTAGATAAAAAGACCCTTTTGTAAGAATAGTTTCTTTTCTTAACAGGTACAACAAGTCATGTGAATGGAACCAATCACATATTTGTCTTAATTTTTGCTTGACAACATTAAACGAATATGCAGTTTAAGTTTTATTTGTGTATATGTCTCTCTCTCTCTCTCTCTTTCTTTCTATCTATTAAATGTCGTTAAAAGGCAACAAAGCACATGCTTGCATGTTAACAGCGATTGTGTGTGTTTAATGTGGTAAAGCAGGAGTGAATTTGACGAATGTTTGTATAAAGGATGTAATATGTCTTATTAAATCTATAGCAAGTTATAAAACACTCCACATAATTACAATGTATACTTTTTCATTATTGGATATTAACTGGCGTGATACGACAAAACAAAAACAATTTTTGAATTCAGGACAACAAAATTAGTAAATCCCACCTACTTTAGCTTTTTGCCGCAGGCTGGTAATTAATCAATCGTCAGTTTGCCACGTCAAGGCTAATGTAGGTCTTCTTGCTACTGAACCATCCTTGAACAACTGGAACTAATTAATTTCGTTTTGGTGTTCTATTAATCACTACCGTTGAATACAATATACAGGTTTTTAAGTCCAGTGAAGAATCACAGAAGTTTAAAATACTCCACTCCATTTCTTTGTACAAGACTTCCTCTTTCTCCAATGATGTAACGATATAAGGAAATGTACCAATGCTGGTAGAATCTTTTTTTAAATTTGGCGAAATTTTTCACCATTTATGTTTCTCATCAATCCTGAGTTTGCTAATATCCTATTGGTTTGTGTTCAAGTCGACACACAAGGCGTGGCAAAGACGAGCAGTTAAAGGGGTGATTAAAGAGATAATTTAACCCGAGTGGAACGATTGTCAACATTACCTTCCGGTAGAATGGATGCTTAATTGTTTTTTTTTCCTAAACATGCCGTGTGTAGGACAGGATTTGGATTGGTAGAGTCAGGCTGAAAACTTCAAATCCCAGTTATGGCATTGAATTTTTTAGGTTGCCTCTACCAATCCAAGAATGGATGCTGTTATAGGGAACGCGGAATCATGAATTAAGTATTAGAACCTTAGCTTACTTTTGTTCCATAATCGTCTTTGTGTTTCCCTCCTTATGTTTATCTACTTATGACAATTCTATAAAAATTCTTTTGTGTGCTCAGTAGGTATTTTTTATGTATTTAGATTTAATTTACAGCATTTATTTTGTAAAAAACAGTATGATTCTAAATAAATAAGTATAACGGATTTTAAGTTAATACACATATATCTAGAACATAAATTTCCTTTATCCATCATCCACTTTCCCCGATAAATAGGCAACTTCTAGGTTTGTTTAATTCGAAAAGGATTGTCAATTTGGTTCTTGCTCCTTTCCTCAGCAAGCGGTGATAATACATATAATCAAAGTAAGGTAAATCGCATTTTGAATTATATTTCTGGGCCTCCGACTCGCTTCTACCATCGCGAAACAAAGGGCAAGCGCATTTTACTAATTACGCCTTGCTATAGCCTACGGGTTTGAACTGGGGGCATTGCAAAGGATTGATGCCATCCATCTACCAAACTAAACAGCATTTCCTCATATCGGCAAGTTTCCGTGAACCGTACTGTACATGAATTGCAAAGAACTGTCCAAGAAATATACAGAATTAATAAAAATATAATAATTATTTATACAAGGATATAAGCATAGTTTCCGTTCGAATGTGTTTTGCAAGATAGATGCGTAAACAGACTTCTGTAATTACATGAGAGCAGTAATCATACCACTAATTGCATACAATCTAGGACAATTTAATGATGGCTGCTCACCCTTGTCTATGTTCATTTATAATAATAGGGAAGTCCGAGCAAAGAGGATAAAGTTAACTTTAGGTCCTGGATACCACAAGACAACAGCTGATTGAACCAAGTATTTTATGAAATAGTTGTACAAGCATGTTTGAGTGTTTGAATACACAGATAATTTTTCCATGTATACATACTTAAAAATATAAATAAGAAATCATGAAAATGTGCACTCTATTAATTTTACCTGGATACACCCAAGCAAAGTGAATATTTGCTCCGGGCAAAGTGAATACGTATTTTGAATTCTTGCAACTATCATAAATGTAGAAACCACTGTAATTAGTGCATGTTTCGTGACATCACAAAGTACATTGTGAACAGTGTATGCAATTATTTTTCGGTGGCTTCATGTAGGGTTCTGTACACACCAGGCAAAAAATATTTCTCTTTGGTAATTACTTCATGGTTACTCGACATAGACGTTTTCGAAGGTTTCAATTGTTGTTGCTATTTTTACTTTCTCTATACGAACTATGTACATAGTGCGTAAGCTTTCACGGCCGGTGTCCATGGTTTTAAAATTTAAAATTTTCGGGCTGTTTTGCCGTGGTCTGTAGGTTAAAGTATGTTCAGTTAAAATATTTCTACCTAACGTTTCGTCCCTGTCTGTGGGGGACATCTTCAGAGGCACTGCACTCACGTCGCTAACTCGGAAAGAATTACATCAGTGCGGGTTACAGCCAGTATATATACTCGGGCACTGGTAGGCGGGGTCAAGTGAACAGGTTCTGGTTTGTTTATTTGGCCTGGAGGTTGCGCAGCTGGGAAAGTATAGGGAACCAGGTGGAGATTAATTTAAGTCCTTCGTCTTTGTTGAAGTTGTTGGTGTTCTTATAAATCTCAATGGCCTCTCTGTATAAACGGGGAAAATAATTTTTAGTCGTAGCTATAACCTCTACCTTATCATATTGCATACGGTGGTCATCCAAAAATAAAACATGTTGTGCCACGGCTGATTTTTCAGTTTGTCCGAGGCGGCAGTTTCTTTTATGTTCTGTAATGCGTGTGTTAATGCTACGCTTTGTAGTGCCGATGTAAACTTGGCCACATGTGCACGGGATTTTGTAAACACCAGATTTTGAAAGTGTATCGAGTCGGTCTTTAGCTGATTTGAGGTACTGTTTTATTTTAGTTGTCGGCATGTATATAGGTTACACGTGTTGTTTCTCTAAAATCTTGCCGATACGATCAGTTATGTTTTTTATATATGGCAAGAATACTTTATTTTTATATGTCGGTGCCTCCCTAGGTCTGGTGTTGATCTTTCTGGGACGTATTGCTCGATCGATATCCTTTTTAGTGTACCCATTATACAGTAGCGTCTTTTGTAGATATTTTAATTCTTGTGGTAAATGTTCTGGATCACAGATTCCTTTAGCTCGTTCCACTAGTGTTTTGATTACGCTTCTTTTCTGTTTGGGATGATGGTTGGATTGTTTACTAAGATATCGGTCCGTATGGGTTGGTTTTCTGTACACTGCACACGTGAATCTTCCGTCGTTTTTCCTAGTTATCACTACATCGAGAAAAGCAATCTGACCGTCGGACTCTAATTCTTTTGTAAATTGGATGTTTGCGTGTTGGCTGTTCAGGTGATCTAGGAATTTTTGGAGTTCAGCTTCTCCGTGAGGCCATATAGCGAAAACGTCGTCAATGTAACGAAGCCAAACGGACGGTTTTTTAGTCGCAGTTGCCAGTGCATGTTTTTCAAATCGTTCCATATACAAATTAGCTACCACAGGTCCAAGACGATTGCCCATGGCAACTCCGTCTTTTTGTTCGTAGTAATCGTTGTTCCATCTGAAATACGTCGTGGTGAGACACAGCTTAAAAAGGTCGTATATGTCTTGCGGGAACAACTCGTCGATATGTTCTAAAACGTCCTTGACGGGTACCATGGTAAACAGCGACGTGATGTCGAAGCTGACGAGAATATCTGCGGGGTCACATTTTAGATTGCGTATTTTCTGCGTGAAATGGTAGGAATTCTTTATGTGAGTTTCTGAATAACCGATGTGTTCTTGTAATAACGGAGTAAGATAACGAGAGATAGTGTATGTGGGTGATCCAATGGCGCTGACTATGGGACGTAATGGTACATTCTTTTTGTGAATTTTCGGCAATCCATATAACCTTGGTGCCATGGCTTCTGAATGCAATAAGCTTTTCTTAGTTTCCTGTGGTATGGATGGCGAATTGCTGATCATCTTATTTGTTTTATTTAAAATGGTAGAGGTAGGATCACGTGATCTCTTGTTGTAAATCGTAGGGTCCAATAGTTCCGAAATCTTCCCATTGTAATCTGTGGTGTTCATAACAACAGTAGCGTTGCCTTTGTCTGCTGGCAAAACTAGGATACTGTCGTCCGCATTCAGGTCTTTCAAGGCCAACAGTTCCTTTTTGTTTATATTGGCTCCGGGAGGCTTCGCTTTTCTTAGGATCCTGATTGATTCAGTGCGAATTTCTTCTGCTATTTCCCGTGGTACCGAGTGGATTCCGGCTTCAATGTTGGCAATTATATCTTCTACAGGTATGCTTTTTGGAGTGACCGCGAAATTTCCCCCTTTAGCTAGAACATGTTGTTCCTCAACTGATAGAACCCGATTTGACAGATTAATTACTGTGCGATGTTTGTTGTAAATTTTGTTAGGTGACTTCTGTAGTAGATTTTCAAATTTCTTTTTTTGCCTGTTAGATGAAGATTCATGGATGTTCATCATTGACTGCGACGTAAGATGATCTATTTTGTCCCAATCGTTATTTGTCATGTGGTAGCTGATATTTAAATGAATCTTCAATAAATCGCGATCGTTAATCTCAAGTTCTTTTCTTGTGTGATGTATGCGGTTGCGTAACAGGACTCGTTCAGTGCGATTATAAATCCTATGATCCTGTGCGGTATAACATGTTCTTTTTACTTTTAAAAATGTTGGTATAACTGCTTCATCCCTGCAGCGTGATAAAAAAGTAAGAGATGATAAAAGACGGGCTTTCCGTTTTCTGAACTCCTCAAAACGACGTGACTCTCTAAATAACACCTCCCCGTAGAGGTTTATTAAATATATGCGTAAGCTTTCACGGCCGGTGTCCATGGTTTTAAAATTTAAAATTTTCGGGCTGTTTTGCTGTGGTCTGTAGGTTAAAATATGTTCAGTTAAAATATTTCTACCTAACGTTTCGTCCCTGTCTGTGAGGGATATCTTCAGAGGCACTGCACTCACGTCGCTAACTCGGAAAGAATTACATCAGTGCGGGTTACAGCCAGTATATATACTCGGGCACTGGTAGGCGGGGTCAAGTGAACAGGTTCTGGTTTGTTTATTTGGCCTGGAGGTTGCGGAGCTGGGAAAGTATAGGGAACCAGGTGGAGTTTAATTTCAGTCGTTCGTCTTTGTTGAAGTTGTTGGTGTTCTTATAAATGTCAATGGCCTCTCTGTATAAACGGGGAAAATAATTTTTAGTCGTAGCTATAATCTCTACCTTATCACATTGCATACGGTGGTCATCCAAAGACAAAAACAAAACTCAAAAACAAAAAGCCGGTAAAATACCAAAATTGGTATTTAAGTTTAGTATCTTCCAGGGATGCTACACGAAGATTTTAAGAAAAATCCCCCCACCCAAAACTACCCTTTACATGGAACTTTTTTCGAAAATTTTGATTTTATAAAATATGGCTCAAACGATTTTGATTAAAATATCATATATTAAAGATATTTACCTGACAAATAAAATGTATATTTTGAATTTTCTGGGAATAGCCTCTAATGACTATTATGGATGAATTTTGCATAACTACTAAACCGTAAGAGATGGACAAAAACTTAACACACAGAAAATGTAGAACACGTTAAAACACACAATTTATGTTACATACATTTTTTTCCTGGAGTTGATCGTTTTTTAGATATTCCTTTTTCTTGGTTTCAGCTTTGAAAAACTTACTTTTCTCATACAGGAATTTGTCAACTCCTGTGCATACAAACAAAGGAACATCAGTCACATAGCAACCATCTTTTGTCTTTCACTTTAACCTATGGTACTCCCTTATTTCGCTTCTACTTACAATAAAGCAAGAAATAAGAACATTTCTGCTATTTTTTCTCGATTAGCATGAAATAAATAAAAATAAGCTTATTAACAATAATTTTTACACAGATATAGAGAAGGTCATGTGAATGGAACACATCAGATTTTTTACTTTCTCTGCACGAACTATGTTACATAGTGTATAGAGGTGTTTGCACTCCACCAAAAAATTCGATACCGAGATTTTACCAGAAATACATGTTTTAGGACCCCCTGTATCCAAAAAAAGCATTTTCAGAAAAAGGTCCGTGTGTCCGTGTGTGTGTCCGTGTGTCTGTGAACACGATAACTCAAAAACGAAAAGTAGCTAAAATACCAAACTTGGAATTTACGTTTCGTATCTTCCAGGGATGCGACACAAAGATTTTGAGAAAAATCCCCCCACCCCAAACTACCCTTTACATGGAACTTTTTTCGAAAATTTGGATTTCCTAAAAAATGGCTCTAACGATTTTGAATAAATATCGTATATTAAAGATATTTTCCTGCCAAATAAAATGTATATCTTGAATTTTTTTGGAATAGCCTCTGAAGACTACTTTATTCTGAGTGAATTTTCCAGAATTTTGTATAACTGCTAAACCGTATGAGATAGACAAAAACTTACCACACAAAAATGTAGAGCACATTAAAACACACAATTTATGTTCTATACAGTTTTTTCTTGGAGTTGATCGTTTTTGAGATATTCTTTTGATTTTGTTTTCAGGGTCGAAAATCTTAACTTTTCTCATACAGGAATTTGTCAACTCATGTCCATACAAACAAAGGAATTTCAGTCATATAGTAACCAGTTTTTGACTATCGCTTTAACTTATGCTACTCCCTTAATTCCTTTCTACTTACAAGGGAGAAAGTAATAAGACTATTTCTGCTAATTTTTCTAGATTAGCATGAAGTAAATATAAGCATACGCTTTTTAAGAATAATTTGTTGCAGGGATATAGGGAAAGTCATATGAATAGTACACATCAGATTTTTTTATCAAATTTATCTTGCTGTTTTCTAATTGGAGTACTGATATTTCATCTTGTTGAGTTTTGTTTTCCTTCAATTTGACGAAGCATATTAAATAGTTGGGCAAAGTCAATTTCATGTGGACTGTAGGAACTCGTGGATGGTTCAGGCGTTGGCAATTGTTCTGACTTAGGTATTCAAGGGAAGCTGGATTATCAGGACGAAATTCTGAGGTGTGGATAGGATTACGACGATCTGTGAGAATTATTTGGATTTTAAGGCCAAATTCCAGAAAACTGAAATCACTAATAGCATTTTGAGCTTTTGCCACCCTAAAGTAAGCCGTGACAAACAATTTTGCAACATCAAACTGATTAAAAATTCTTCCTACCCGGTTCCTTTGAAAGGTACAAATTGCTTGCTCAAAACTAGTTTTCGGAGGTCCACATACAGCCACATCCAATGGTTGCATTTTTGCGTCGTCCGGGGCGCAAAGGAGACAAATATAACATTATTTTTCTGAGCATAATCGAGAGCCTTTATGTATCAATGAAATCTATGATTGTCCAAGAGTAATATGACTTTTTATATGAAGTTGGACGAACATGTTCCACAAGGAAATGCAGCTAATGCAAAAATGTCTCCCCGTTTATCCAGCCATTATCCGTGAACCTAGCTTGACATCCTGGGGGACCTTCCTCCATGCGCTACCGTGAAAAATAAGAAATGGAGGAATGAAGACCCAGAAGCATTACAGCAACAAATTACATTTTACTAGGTGACCGCGTTCTAGATTGGTGATCATTCCTACTTGCTTTTTTCCAGTAGTAGAAAGAATTTTGGCGATTCTTGGTTGAAGTTTAAACACCAGTCTCATCCATGTTAAACAGACGAGATGGTTCAACGTCATGTTTTTCTACGAGTTCCCAAGGTGTGAAAAAATCCTCTAACCGTAGCAATTCAACTCTGGTGAACGCAGACTTATATATGTATGTCTATCCATAAGCCTCTTTAACTACTCATCTCCAGCTGTTCCAATTTGAAATGGATGAGGAATTTTAATTTTAATTGCAAATTCAAACGCGAGTCCTTAAACTTGTTCCTTGTCAGGCCATAGAACAAATTATCCATGTATTGGAAATACTGCACAAGTTCATCCTCTTATTGCCCACAAAACACAGTCTTGAATCTCCGTAATTTCTTTACTGCTGATCCCTTTTTCACGTGCATCTACAGAGTCACATACGGGATAGTTTAATTTTCAGATATAAGGACCCTAATGTAAGTTCTTCCATAGCGTTTATTTTTTTTATTTTTTTTTGAATGTCACGTTTACTCCAATTTATAAGCTTTATTTTTCTTTTATAGTTATACGTCATCTGAATTAATGTTAATACACTTCCATTACTAAACGCTTTCTATTGAAATTACTAAAGTCATATATGCCTTTATATGAGGCAAGCTACTTTGAACATTCTACGTTTTTGACAGTAATCCAGGCAAAGCGAAAATTTATTGACTTTGCCCTCAAAGCAAATAGTTATTCACTTTGCCCTATTTGCTTTGCTCGGTACGTAGCCATTAGCTTCGAAGACCTTCAAAGAGTCGAAATGAAATTCACCGGCATTTGGTTTTCACATTTTCAGAACACGGAAAGTATAAAGCCTAATGAGAAACATACACTTCCGAGAAATAAATGTATATCTCCAAACAAAAGGCATATTTACTTACATTGAAATGTTTCATTAAAACTCTGGAGATTCCAAAATGTCTTCCTGTATAAAACACATTTGTCTATCAACAGAACTTACACTTCCACCGGAAGTCTAAGAGATGTCGCTCTAAATATGCTGTCACCCTCCGTGGTGCAATGGTTTCCATGCTAACTTCATATAACCAAGGTTGTGGGTTCAAACCCGGCGGAGGACGATGGATTTTTTCGGGCGTAAAAATCCTTAGCATAGCTTCCTTCGGAAGGAAAGTAAAGCCGTGGGTCCCGTGTCGTAGATTTATGGCAAGTAAAAGAACCTCAAGCCTGATAAGAGAGGCCTCTGAGCAAAATTAAGCGGTCTTTCACGCCCAAAATAGAATGGGACGCTGAGAACCAAAGCCATAAAGAGCGTCCATAAATAACACGCCAGTTCATTTCATTTCTAAATATGCTGTTTGCTACCTAATATAAGTTTTGCCTACTAAGAATTTTTCACTTCGCTGTGGTTATCCAATTTGCCCTGTTTTCCCTATTGTTGATTATAAATAGCAGCGTCATCAGTAAATATATATTGTGATAGTACTAGTAATTCAGTAAATCAAAGCCTGGTTAATATCGCTCGTTGATTATAGTAAAGCTGGTGTAGAAACAAAACAACTACATAATGTCGCCCGCCGTGGAGTAATGGTTACCATGCTAATTTCATATACATAAGATCGCCCAGCAGAGGACGATGGCTTTTTTAAGATGTAAAAATCCTTAGCATGGCTTACTTCGGAAGAGAGATAAAGCCCTTGGTCCCGTGTCGTAAATTAATGGCATATAGAAGAACCTCAAGCTTGATAATGAGGCGTCTGTGGAAAAAAAAAAAATCTGATGTGTTACACTCACATGACTTTCTCTAGCTGTTCTACAAACTAAGATTATTCTTCTTTCTGCACCTTGCTAATCGAGGTACTCATTAGCAGAATGTTCTTATTACTTAGTTTCTTATAAGTAGAAAAAAAAAAAAAAAAGGGAATACACTAGGCTAAACCGATGGTCAAATGTTTTAAAAGCTGTCGTTATATGATTGTCTTTTCTTGGCCAGGAGTCGAACAAAAGGAAAACTGGTACTCCCGTCTGAGAAAAGTATCCGGTCTGAGAAAAGTATAAGTACTACACAACTGAAACTAATAACAATGAATACCTCGAAAACGGTAAGCTCCACGAGAAAAATTTATATGACATAACTTGTGTATTTTAACAAGACCTATATTTCTTGTAATTGTAAGTTTTTGTCTATCTCTTACGGTTTACTAGTTATGCCAAATTAAGCAAAATTCATCCAGAATAAACAGGTCTTTAGAAGTTATTCCCAGAAAATTCAAGATATACATTTTATTTGTTAGGTAAATATCTTTAATATACGATATTTTAATAAAAATCGTTAGAGCCATTTTTAAGAAAATCAAAATTTTCGAAAAAAGTTCCATGTAAAGGGTAGTTTGGGGTGGGGGGATTTTTCTCAAAATCTTTGTGTCGCATCCCTGGAAGATACGAAACCTAAATTCCAAGTTTGGTATTTTAGCTACTTTTCGTTTTTGAGTTATCGTGTTCACAGACACACGGACACACACACGGACACACGGACCTTTTTCTGAAAATGCTTTTTTTGGATACAGGGGGTCCTAAAACATGTATTTCTGGTAAAATCTCGGTATCGAATTTTGGGTGGAATTCAATACTTCTCTATCCCTATGTACGTTGTACATACGGAACTAGAGATAGTAATAAGCGGTCTTTCACGCCCAGTAATGCCGGTCCCCATGGCCACGCTCGCTAAAGCGTCTCGCTTTGGTGCTTCGTGGGCAGGGGATCGTGGGTTCGAGTCCCGCCTCGGGCATGGGTGTTATATGTTTGTGCAATGTGTATATGTTTGTAAAAGAAACAGTAAAACAGTAAACCAGTAATCAGTAAAACCTACGGGGGGAAATGTAAATAGGGATACAGTACCGGAGTCCTGATCAGACTCCGTTACTGTTTAAAAAAAAAAAAGTATAGAATGGGACACAGAACCACAGCATTCAAGAGCGTCCATAAATAAAGCAATTTTAACTTTTTCCAACGTAATTTCTGCCGAATATATAGTAATTAATTTCGGTGTGTGTGTGGGTATGTGAGTGTGTTATATAGGAGGGGATCCACACTGCAGCCATTAGCTTATTGTACATCAGTCTCCAGGAGGATAGGATTTTTTTTGATAGTGTTTAACGCCCGCTTATACTACAAATGGCACGTAGCCGAAGACACTGAATGATACAGGAATGAAGATGGGAGCACCGGTGGAATACACTGGTGGGGAGAACCCGGAGAACCGGAGAACCCCTGTGCCATTTTGCCCACCACAGATCCCATATGCTGGCACTTAGGATCGAACCCAGGCCGTCTAGGTGAAACGCAAGTGGTCTAACCACTTGCGGCCGGAGAATAGAATTAGATGAATAAACTTCAAAGGGCGGCTGAAACCAGACTTCGAAGCAAAGTCACCGTGGATGGTCCCTAACAAATTCTAAGCAGTTCTGCATCAAGACAGGGGGAGCGGTAGGAGCCTTTGCACCAGTTCTGACTAAACTCCCTGAGTCTACAGACGATTTCCAAAGCCATCCCGTACCAAGAGCTGTATTTCCAGAGCGCAGTCATCACCTTGAAAGGGCGCCACCACCGCAGTCTTCACCAAGCTTACAACCCTAAAAGGGACCGGTTAGATGAAATGGAGATGAAATAAAGGGAAAGGAAGTACGAGGGAATGAAGTAATCTTCCCAGCATTAACCTAGTGACCAGGGAAGAACCCCGAAAAAAAAAAAGCATGGGAGAGAGAGGTCAGAGAGGAACCCATGCCACGACCTCCCGAATGCTAATCTCAGACGAAGAGCTTGAGCTCGGTAATTATGATCGGTAATTAATTTCGCAACGTCCCGCTAAAGTCGCATCGCCAATGTTCATGATTGCTAAATTTTGCCACGTGGTGTGTTTGTGGAGAGAGATGGTTAGCGTGGCTTATTTTGTGAGCGACATTGTTATTAGATCTCAGAAGGTGAGTGGCAGAATGGCGTAAGTCTCCGTCTATATTTTCTTAGCTCTTGCTGATCGGGGGCTTTTACCGAGGCTGCATTTTGGGTGGATATTTGTTGTCTGTTCACATTTAATTCAGGGGCTTACGAAATGGTAAATTAAATGGAGAGGTAGAGCCAAACTGAAAAAAATGTAGATGTGCTCCATTCACATAATTTTCCCTAAATCTCTGTAACAAATTATTATTAATAACCCTATTTTGCTATATATTTCATGCTAAAACATTAGCAGAAACTGTCTTATTTTGTAGTTCCTTATAAGTAAAAGGAAAATAAGGGAACACACTAGGCTAAACCGATAGTCAAATGTTTTAAAATGTGGTTGCTATGGGATTGAAATCCGTTTATTTGCGTGGCCAAGCGTTGACAAGTTTCTGATTAAGAAAAGTTTAAGTATTTTAAATCAGAAATCAATAATAAGCAATATCTCGAAAATTTCCAATTTTACGAAAAAAAATGTATATGGTATAATTATGTGGTCTATATTTTTGTGTAGCAAGTTTTGGTCTATCTCTTACGGTTTACTAATTATGCAAAATTCCGCCAAAATTATTCAGAATAAAGATGACTTCAGAGGATGTTTCCACACAATTCATTATACATTTTGTTTTCATATATCTTTAATATGTGATATTTTAATCAAATTAGTCATTTTTTGAGAAAATCAGCATTTTCAAACATTTTCCCATGTAAAAGGTAGTTGGCGAGATTTCCTTGAAAATCTTTGTGTCTCCTCCTTGAAAGATACTGAACTGAAATACCAAGTTTGGTATTTAACGGACATTTCGTTTTTGAGCTATGCTGCTCAAGGACACACATACACATGCGGTCATTTTTCATAAAATGCTGATATTTTGTGTTCAGGGTGTCACAAAATATGTATTTCCGTGAAATCTTGGTAACGAATTTTTGAGTGCAATACAATACCTTCTCTACACACTACGTACATAGTACATGTAGAGAAAGTAAACATGTAGATCTTGCTAAAACACATAATTTGTGTTACACATGTTTTTTTGTACTTTTCTGATAAAAACAAAAGAATTTCAACAAACTTTTAAAAGTTTTGACTATCGCTTTAGCCTAGTATACCCTTTTATTTCCCTTATACTTAACAAAGAAGCATGTATTTAGACCATTTATGCTAATTTTATGACGATTAGCATGAAGTGGATAGCAGAATAGCTTTTTAATAATAATTTGTTACAAAGATGAAGAGAATGTGAATGAGACACAACAGATTTTTTACTTTATCTCAAATATTGCAGTATTTATAGCAGTTTGAGAATTGAATCGACCTTCATAAGGCCTTAACTTTTAGAATGGCTATAGAGGTGTTTCTGTTAGCTGTAACCGTAGCACGTTTTCAATAAGCTCAGTAAAGCAGCAGATTTCCAGGAGGGGGAGGTAGAGAGAGACACGTGGGAGGAACTTCTGTGGAAGATCCTTAACTCTATAGATCCGCAGTGCAGGACCAGACCACAGTGTTTCCATCTTGCACCACATATCACACGTTTCGAAATATGTATTGCCCTACACGCTGGCTTTAAACCACGCTTGGTATTCACATAATGACCTCTGAGGTAATATGATCAGTACGGTGCGCCACAAACAGATTATGGTCCACTCATGTGTGAGACTGAACCTGGAGCTGTCTGCTAAATACTGACCACAACTAGCCTGGCTTGGCAACCTTACATTACCAGTGCGCGTGCAGATGTTCTCCTTCCATAATGCAGTCATCTACATATACCACACTGCAACGCAGCTACCTCGTGCATTATAGTAATTTTTTTTATTTTCTCTACACGTACTAAGTACATAGCATATAGAGAAGGTATTGCATTCCACCCAAAAATTCGATACCGATATTTCATTGGATATATGTTTTGGGTCCCCCTAAATCCAAAAATAATTAGAAAAACGTCCGTGTATCTGTGACCGTTGAATACCAAACTTGGTATTTAAGTTCAGTATCTTCCAAGGATGCGACACAAAGATTTTAAAAAAAATCCCTCCACCCCCAACTACCCTTTACATGGAAATGTTTTCGAA